>BSBN01000642.1:2570000-4972559 GCA_027924645.1 Cunninghamia lanceolata
CCTAAGTATTTCATTATCTTAGGGGTCAACCCAAACCACATGTTTTGGTAGGGTATATAAAGGGGAGGGTAAAAAGTTGTACCTCAAATGAGTCATCATCATGTCTACCACAACCTTGGAAACCCTTTCCATAAGAACACAAGGTGAAGTGGAATTTTCTTGTGCTTATTACACATGCTTATAGATGGACTCTAGTTCATATATTGTGGGCTTCACATACTTTCATGTATAATGAGGATACCCCTAGATAGCCATATATAGCCTAGATTAATACCTTTCGGCCATCCTTTTTCATGGTGCACTAGATACCAATTAGGCCCTATAATTTACTCACACCATGCTTTCGACTTTCCCAAGATAGAGCTCACTGTGGAAAAGGCCTTGGCCTCCGTGGTAAGGGGTGTATAGGTGGTACATGACCTTGCATTCTCTAGCTATCCACATCTTGGTAGATAGCATATTCATGGGTCCATAGAGATTAACACTCCCACTTGAATAAAATAGGCTTGTTCATATTCTTGAAGTATTTTCTTTTCAAAAACCCATGAACTCTCCTTTTCATCCAAACACATTTTGACTTTTTCCAACTTGAGAATGTTGCATGACAATCTGAAGAGCTAAATAATATGCAATCCAAGAATCCCATCATCCTTAATCCTATCCATCATGGATCCCTGGTTTGAAAACTTCATTATGAAAGCTAGAACCTCTATGCTTTCCCCCTTGAACAAAGTTCATACAAAACCCAAAATCACACTCAAAGGAAAGTCCATGCATCCATTAGATGAGCTTTCCCATCCCAAATCTAAAATCACAATCAATGGAAAGGTCATGCATCCATTAGATGAGCTCTTTATCCAAATAATTATGATGAGACTCTTGTAGATCAAGAAGAATCTACCAATGATCCTAGCACAAGCTACCACTCACATCCAAACAACATACATGTTGGTCATCCCCATGGCACCTTTGACAAGGGAAACACCATACTAAAAAATGATCCTAGATGAAAGAATTTATTTTCAAACTCCAAATCCTACATACACAACTAATTTCCATAAATCCTCCACCTTCCAAACCTTCACCATCCAAATTGTTAAACCCCTCCTATCAAAACCAATACTACCAAAATCATATCAACCATGTAACCCCTCCTATCAAAAACAATACTACCCACAATCTTATCAACCATCTAACCTCTCTTGTTAAATCCAATACTATCCACAATCTTATCAACCATCTACTTATCAACCTAATCCAACCCCATTCAAGCAACCCATGAAGGATTCTATCTAAGGACTCTTAGTAAAGGATAACCATCTACCTAGAAAGCATGAAGTCATTGAGCTCACATATACTAAGTGTATCCAAAGGTCTCCTAGTACCCTCCAAAATCAAACACCATCATGCAATCCCACATCTATCAAGAGCATCCAAGAGTCTCCTAATACCATCCTTGTCCAAAACCAAACACTATCATGCAAGTCAATGCCCATGAAGCCTATAAAAGACTCTCTTACCATAAGTTTAGGTCATAATCCATCATCCAACTATGTTGTTGACCATTCAAAGCCTATCAAGCCCATCCAAGAAACCTTTATCCAAACTCAAGAGCTATGTTAAGAATCAAATTGAAAGTAAGATCTAACATGCACCCAACCAAATCAATATCAAATTATTCAAGCTACTCAAGATAAAACTATCCAAGTTGCTCCTGTAGATATGATCAAGATCCTATTTATAATCAAGAGAACCAAGTTGATCCCCTCGCCTAATTTTATACTATCCTTGAGAAAGAAATTCAAATTAATCCTATCTATCATCCAAGCAATCTTATCCAATATCAAAATATGTTGCAAGTATGTGCCTAATCGGTGTTGTCATTGAAGTCAACATATATGTATTGTCCTTGGTGTCAACTGTGCTCTTGTTTTGATACTTTTTTGTAATGAGTTAGATGCTTTGTACTAGCTTATATAAGTGTTGGAGATAATGAGTAACTGATCCTGATATTGAGTTTCCAAGTGCTTTTGAGAAAATTTACTCCTCTGATGGAAATAGTGTATAGAAGAGTATCTTTGTTTACAGTAGAATAGTCTAGTAGATTGCTCTGGATTTCTTGTAGAATGAATAGCTTTGTCTGTGGATTGGAAGTTGTTAGAGACATGTCTGAAGATGCTATGTTCCAAGTTTGAGCCTCCAGTATGAAGATTTGAGTGAGTTATGATCACCAGAGTGAAAACTACTTTTTTTGAGTATTCACTGGTGACAGGGAGAATGTATTTTTCTCCGCATTCCTCCGCATTAAAGTATTATGATTTGTAGTTCATGAGTTAAGTCTGAAATAATGATAAGAGCTTTTAACTCCAATGGTTCATGATTTGGTGGTCCACAAGCTATCCTTTCTTTATGACAGTAGATGATAGTGTTGTTCTTGTGCTCCAGTTTGAAGAATCTTCTTGACAGAGTGGTTAGAGATCATGCAGTTGTTCCTGGTGATTACAATATGCTTTTGGATGTCTCCTGATCATGCTCCTACCTTTGGATTGGTCCACAAAGAGAAATTTGGATTGTGGATGAAGACTATTCTTAGAAGACTTAATGGTAACACCAGTCTTGGCCGACTTGGTTGTTTTCATTACTTGAGGAGATACATTGAAGATTGTGGAAGCATGTCGTGATGTGGAAGATTGCATTTGAGTCCCAGCTAAGGCATAACATGATCCGCATACATATTTACCTTAGCATATTTTGTTCAGGTCCAGACCTATTTTTATGTATGTGTGTAATGCTGACCATGGAGATTGTTCCAATGGTTGATGAATGTAATGCTAACCTTGATGTACATTCCAAGGTTGATGAATTGTATAAAAACATGTAATGTAGTTGAGAAAAATATGTCCTAGTGTGAAAATGAAAAGATAAGTGCAAAGGTGTAAGAAGAGCAGAGCAGAGGAGTTATAATGCACTTCAATGCAACTGAACCCAGGCATGGAGTAGATGCTATCAAATCAGTTCACCAACCCTTTGCAATGAGCCGATCTTGGCAATGAGCCATAACATTTGCACTGAGCCTCTATTTTTTGGTATTACTATAATATATTTATTTCTATGGGCTAACACCCACCATGGTTTTTCCCTTATAGGGTTTTCCACATAAAAATCTGGTGTCTCATGTGTTGAATGTATTACTATGTTGAGCTTCTAGTTTCATGTTTCATGGTTGAATATTAATAACAGTAATTGAGCATTTGATGTGTTGATAAGTGGTTAAAGTTTTAGAGACAACTGATTCACTCCCCCTCTCAGTTGTCTTGTACATTTCAACAATTGGTATCAGAGCAGGTTCCTCGGAAGTAAGCCTTACAACTTGAGGTCGATCCAGGATGTCTTGTAAGAATGAAGCTCCTTAGTTTGATGGGCTGAATTATGCTCTATGGAAGGTATGAATGAAAATCCATCTCCTCTATCTTGGTTATAGAATATGGAAAGTGACAGAGACAAAGTATTTCATGCCTCAGAATGGTTTAACAAATGAAGATGAAATCAAAGAACATGAGTTAAATATAAAAGCTAGAGATTCTCTATTAAGTTCCTTGTCAGACAATGAATTGATAAAGGTCATGGATCTAGAAACTACTTATGAAGTCTGGGAAAAGATGAAAAATCTATATGAAGGAGATGAGTCTATTAAAAGCACCAAATTATAGGGTCTAAAAGCTAAATATGAGGGTTTAAAGATGAGATTGATGAAAATATAATAGCCTACATGCAAAAAGTTGATGAAATTGTCAATGGAATAAAAGGTATGGGAGGAACTATTGAGAAGGAAGTTGTGATGAAAATTCTTAGGTCATTACCTAAATCCTACAATCACAAGGTAGTTGTAATTGAAGAAGTAATGACTATGAAAGATGTCACCAAGGATTAGTTGCTAGGAAAGCTTATAGCCTTTGAGATGAGAGAACTTGGTGATGCTTTGTCAAAGATTGAGGCTGCTTTCAAAGCTAGTACTTAAGAGAAGGTCTCCAGAGATAAAAAGTACAAGGTGGAACTTGATGACGAGCTTGATGAAATTGAAGCAAACTTTTTTGACAGATTGCAAAGAGGTTCTGGTAAGTTCAAAAGCAAATTACCTTTCAAATGTTTTACATGTGGTAAGGTTGGTCACTATGCTTCTAGGTGTCCTAAGAGAATTGAAAGGAATAGAAAAAGATTTGACAATAGACCTAGGGTTCCAAAGAAATGCTACTATGTTAGACATCTTGATGATGAAGGTGTGACAGATGATGAATCTAATGATGCTAGTAGTAGTGCAAATGAGTTCTTGTTTATTGCAATTAAAGAACCTATGTTTACTAATCCTACTAGTTGTGTGAAGGAAGAAAAAATAGTGGAAGAAAGTGTTTTGGCTATTCAAGTTGAGAAAGATAAGGATGAATGGATTATTGATAGTGGATGCTCACATCACACGACCGGTGACAAAAGTAAGTTTGTGAGTTCGGAAAAGTATGATGGAGGACTGGTTAGGTTTGGAGATAATGCATCTGGTAAGATTTGTGAAAAAGGATCTATTTCTTTTGATGGAAAGCACAACACTGATAATGTCCTATATGTGAAGGGTTTAAAGCATAATCTTTTGAGTGTTAGTCAGATGTGTGACAAAGGTTATGATTTAAGATTCAAAGATAATGGGTGCAAGATCATGGAAAGCTCTGGAATAGTGATTGCTACTAGTAAGAAAACTAGAGGTAACATTTACCAATTAAGAGAAACTAATGATTATTATTTATTGAATCAGATAGATGAGAGTTGGCTATGACATAGAAGGATGTGTCATATCAATTTTGACAATTTGGTGAAGATAAGTTCTTCACAAGTTGTAAGAGGTCTTCCTAAACTTGTGAAGCCTACCAACACCATTTGCAAGGAGTGTCAATTTGGGAAACAAACGAAAACAAGTTTCAAAGAAAAGAACAATTCTCTATTGGCTTGCTGGAGCTAGGACATACATATTTGTGTGGTCCCACAAGAACAAGAATTCTATAAGGTGACATGTATTTTATGTTGCTTATTGATGACTATTCTAGAATGAGTTGGGTCACTTTTCTAAAAGAAAAATCTGAAGCCCAAGACAGGTTCAAAGTTTTCAAGGCAATGGTTGAAAATGAGTTGGAGTTGAGGATCAAATGCTTGAGGTCTGATAGAGGAGGAGAGTTCACATCAAATGAATTCAATATTTTCTATGAAGAACAAGGGAGAAAGAGACAATTGTCTGCACCTAGGACTTCTCAATAGAATGGAGTTGTTGAAAGAAAGAACAAGATAGTTCAAGAGGCTGCTAGGACTATGCTAAAGGAAGCTGACCTACCAGAAGTATAATGGAGAGAAGTCATACATACTGCTATGTACATCCTAAATAGAGTTCAAGTCAAAGGTAACAACTCTAAAACTCCCTTTGAATTATGGTATGGAAGAGTTCCTATGGTGAAGTATTTAAAAATTTTTGGTAGCAAATGCTATATCAGAAGAGAAGAACTAGGAAAGTTTGATGCTAGATGTGATGAAGGAATTTTTCTTGGTTACTCTACCAAGAGTAAGGCCTACCGGTGCTACAATAAGAGACTGAAAAAGATTGTTGAAAGTGCTAATGTGAAAGTGGATGAAGACAAAGAAAGAATATCAGATATGAGTTTCTGTAAATTAGATGAACCTGTGGCTATAGTGAATGAAGAAAAAGTTGAACAAGAAGATAGTCAAGATGAAGAAGAGGCTCTAGAAAGTGTTGTTAAGACTCCTAGGTATATAAGGATTAATCATTCTGAAGATCAGATTATAGGTGACAAAAACAAAGGGGTGTTGACAAGGAAAAGAGCTACAAAAGAACAAGTGAATTACTATTTGCTTTCAAAAGTTGAACCAAAAACTATGAATGAAGCTTGCAATGATGAAAATTGGGTAAAAGCCATGGAAGAAAAACTGATGTAGATAGAAAAGAATCAAACTTGGGAATTGGTTCCTAGACCTACTAATAATACTGTCATTGGAACTAAATGGGTTTTTAGGAACAAGATGAATGAAAATGGAGAGGTTGTAAGAAACAAAGCAAGGCTTGTGTGCAAAGGATATTATCAAATTGAAGGAATAGATTTTGAAGAGACTTTTGCTCTAGTAGCTAGGATTGAAGCAATCTAAATATTTCTAGTATTTGTAGCTCACAAAGATTTTAAAATGTATCAGATGGATGTGAAGTCTGTATTCTTGAATGGTGAGTTGGAAGAGGAAGTTTACATTGAGCAACTTGAAGGGTTTCAACTATCAAACCAAGGTAATATGGTATGTAGATTGAAGAAAGCCCTATATGAACTGAAACAAGCCCCTAGAGCTTGGTATGCAAGGTTAGACAAGTATTTGCTACAATTAGGATTGAGTAAAGGAACTCCTGACATCAATCTCTATTTCAAAATCAATGATAATCAAATCCTAATAGTTGTAGTTTCTGTTGATGACATTATCTTTGGAGGAAATGAAGGTATGTGCATGAAGTTTGTGGGGAAATGTAAAATGAATTTGAGATGTCTATGTTTAGTGAAATGAATTTCTTTTTAGGTCTGTAAATTACTCAATTAGATAAAGGAATCTTCATTTCTCAGTCTAAGTATGAGAAAGAGTTGTTGAAGAAGTATAGGATGGAGGACTCCAAACCAGTATGCACTGCCATGGTGACTAGTTGCAAGTTGAGAAAAACTGATGAATCACCTAAGATTGATTAGAAAAGCTACAGATCTATGATTAGAGGATTACTTTATCTAACTCAAACCAGACCTGATATAATGCATGCAATATGTCTTGTGGCAAGATTTCAAGAAGATCCTAGAGAGTCACATGTGATCGAAGTCAAGAGAGTCTTGAGGTATTTTCAAGGCACATCAGATCATGGCTTATGGTATCCAAAAGATAATGATTTCACTCTCAATGCTTATACAAATGTAGATTGGGTTAGAGATGTTGATGAGAGAAAACGTACAAGTGGAGGTGCTTTCTTTTTGGGAAATAGATTGGTTTCATGGTTGAGCAAGAAGCAAGATTCAATCTCCTGGTCTACTATAGAAGCAGAGTATATTGCAATAGCATGTTGTTGCACTCAAATGTTGTGGATGAAGAAGACTTTGACGGACATAAGAGTTGTGTATGAAGATCTAATTACAATCTTTTTTGACAATACAAGTGCCATAAACATTTCAAAGAATCCAGTGATGCACTCAAGAACAAAACATGTATCAATAAGGTATCACTTTTTGAGAGAGAAAGTGATAGAGAATGAAGTGAAGATGGAATATGTGTCAACAAAGGATCAGATTGCAAATATTTTCATTAACCCTCTGCCTAAGGATACCTTTGAGTATCTCAGAGAAAAAATAGGGGTTATTACCCCTCCTTCTCTGAACTAAGATGCATAAGAATGTATCAATCCATTGGTGGCCAAAGCCTCATTCCTTGATTTGGATTGATGTTTTTAGAGCTACCTCTCAAGGGGAGTAGCAAGTACTCCTAATATGTGTTCCTGACAAAGAATAGTAAATGTTACAGTATTAATGAAAGAGCAATTTAAGCAAAGTAGTAGAGTGCAAGTATGTGCCCTTTGCCATTGATGTCAAAGGGGGAGAGAAATCATGTGAAAAACTCAAGGGGAGAAAGACTGCAGATGTGTAAAAAGAAAGGGGGAGTATTTTGTCTTGATGGTCATTATAGTTTTTCACATCATATGTTGCCATCAATGACAAAGTGGGAGTGGTACAGGGGCACCTAACACAAGTCATTTAAGTTCATGTTTTGTTTTATGTTGTAATAAGGTCTATTGACCAATACATTTTCATTTCAGTTTATGTCTAGGTTCATTTGGTAAGTCCTAAGTGACATTTGACTATTGTAATCACCTAATGCTAAAAATAGTAATAATGCCAAAAATAGGCAATAGTGTTTCCTAGCCACTTGGAATCAGTCTCCCAGCTGCTTGGAATGGATTTGGTACTACTCTGGGTGAATCTATAAAACCCAGAGAAATGAATCAAATGCATATACAGATTAGGGATTGAGATTGTAATCAGTCATATGATATTGTGATTGTAATCAAGTATTGTGAAGGAGAAATTGATCTTTTCTGTGTTGTCAATTTTGTTTCCCATGCTCTGTAAATACAAAATTGCATAGTTGTAGTTTCTTTCCTTTCTATTTTCCCATTGTTGCAGTATGTCGATTTGAAGCATTCCACTGATAAGATTTCTATCAAAATCAGTGGAATGGCTTCATTGTATATATATATTTGTTTTTGTTTCCTATTTGTTTCATTGTTTCGACGGCGCAGATGTTCTAGTTCGCAGGTCGCGCACAGTAGTTCACCTAGCATTTTGTATGTGCTAGGGTTCGGTGAAGGCAGACTGTGCAACAGCATTTGGAGTACCAATAGAAAATCCTAGCGTGGCCGATAATTGTGGTTGTTATGCAGACAGGCGTGGATCATGGTCAAAACCTCAGTGCATCGAAGAGCAGTTGAGGGCTTCGCCAACGAAGGGGAATCATGCTGAAAGTGGAAATCCATCGACATAAGTTTTGAATGTACATCACAAAGGCACACATGAGAATGTATGTTGTGAATGCATATGAGGTATGCATGTTGGGAATGTATCTTTTGGTAGATACAAGCAGTGACCGGTTGTAATGGTGAATTAGTGTATATGAACCGATGACGACAAGTCAAGTGATGTGTATGAGTTGATCTGTTTGATCTATTTTGTCTACTTCCATTGTGCGCTCTACATCATTTTGGTATCAGAGCTAGTGAAGGGTCTACAAAAGTGTTGGCCTTGTCTATGAATGTTTATGTCAGACAGAGAAAGTGAAGGAGGGGCTAGCAAGATGCCTCCAAAGGGAATGACCACCAAAGTGGTCAAGAAATTTAAGGAAATGGAGGAGCTGATCAAGACTGGAGTCAAGGAAGCACTCCAGGCTGAGTTGAAGACCTTGGGAAAAGGCAGGAAACCAGACGAGGAGTCTGATGAAGAAGAAGAAGATGGGGAAGAGGAAACAACCCTAGGACAAGTAGATATATCTGCAAATCAGAAACAATTTTTGGAGGCCATAAAATCACTTGGTAAGGAATCATCTGAATCAAGAAAGGAGATTCTAATGTTCAGTAGAAAGATGGACGTAGAAGAAGTCATCAAATGGGTCGAGGCTTTGAACAACTACTTTGAGTACAAGGAGGTACCAGAGAATAGAAGAGTCAAGTTTGCAAAGACAAAATTGAAGGGCATTGCACTCATGTGGTGGAACTACACCCAGGGAGAAAGGGTGAAGAGTGGCAAGAGCATGATCTCATCCTGGAGTTTGATGGTAGAGAGGATCAAGGCTCAGTTCCTACCAACAGATTATGAAGTGCAGATATACAAGAAAATGCAGAACCTCAGGTAGAAGGATATGGATGTATCCACCTATACAGAGGAATTTCATAAATTGACTCTAAGGTGTGGACATGCTGAGGATGAGAAAGGAAGAGATGCCAGGTATATTAATGGCCTGAAGTATAGTATACAAGATGAGATTACCATCTTGACACCAGACACCGTGGACAAGTGTTTCCAAGTGGCACTGAGAGTAGAAGAGAAATTGAAAAGAAAGGGAGAATAGCAGAACAGAGGTAGAGGTGGAAAGAATTTCAGAGGCAGAAATAGTTTTGGTGGCAGAAATTAGTTCTAGAAAAATCAAGGGGAGTCCAGTCAGCAAGAACGCAATGGAGAATCTGGTTCTAGAGAGGGTTTCAGAGGAAGGAGACCCAATGGGAGAGGTAGATTTGGTGGACCACACAGAGGTCTAGATGTCTTCACAGGAAGATGTTATAATTGTAACCAAATTGGGCACACAGCAGGTAGGTGTCCAGAGAAAGCCACAAGCTCTCATGGGGGAGAGAGAAGGATCCAGCTGATTCAAGAAGAAGATTGTCAGAGTGTGACTTCACCTATGGGAAGTGCAACTCCAACACAAGATAGAGAAAGTCTCATGATGAGAAGAATGATGCTGAAGGTACCAAAAAACAAAGAACCACCGTAGAGGAAAACACTATTTAGAACTCTGTGTAAAGTTTTCGGTAAGAGGTGTAAGGTAATTATTGATTCTGGCTCCAGTGAAAATTTAGTTTCAGTAGAAATGGTAGAGATACCGAATTTGAGAAGATTACCACATGTGAGTCTGTACAAAGTGTCATGGCTGAACAAACAGAAGCAAGTTTTGGTTGATGAACAAGCTTGGGTAGAATTTCAGATAGGGGAATATGGGGATAAGCTTTTGTGTGATATAATTCCCATGGATGCATACCATTTATTGTTAGGTAGACCTTGACAGTATGATGTACAAGCCCAACATGATGGTAAATCCAATTCCTTTGTGATCACTAAGAATGGTAGACAGTATAAGATGGATCCTTTACTAGAAGAAGGTGTAGACAAGAATGTAGGCTCAAGCATCATGTTAATGAGTGGGAAAGAGTTTCTCCATACTCTAAAAGAAGAGGGAACCCATGGATATGCTCTGATTTTGAAACCTAAAGATAGTTCTGATTCGTCTAAAAACAACAAGGAAAAGGTCCCCAAGGAAGTGTAGGAATTGTTAGACAGGTATAAGGGTATCATGGTGGAAGATATGCCCAATGTACTACCCCCTGTGAGAGACATAAGTCATCAGATTGACTTCATCCTAGGATCCACATTGCCAAATAAGCCAGCTTATAAAGTGACACCTAATCAGAATGAGGAGATTGCTAAACAAGTACAAGAACTGTTGGATAAGGGTTTGGTGAGGAAAAGTCTTAGTCCATGTGTTGTACCCATAGTTTTAGCTCCCAAGAAGGATGGCAAATGGAGGTTATGTACTGATTCAAGAGCCATAAATAAAATTACCATAAGATAAAGGTTTCCTATGCCTAAAATAGAGGACCTCATGTATTGTTCAGGTGGAGCTCGGTATTTTTCTAAAATTGATCTCAAAAGTGGATACCATTAGATCAGGATTAGACAAGGGGATGAATGGAAGACAACCTTTAAGACTAATGAAGGTCTTTATTAGTGGCTGGTGATGCCATTTTGACTATCCAATGCTCCAAGTACTTTCATGTGTCTAATGAATGAGGTATTAAAAGATTTTATTGGCAAATTTGTTGTTGTCAATCTTAACAATATTCTGATTTTCAGCAGGAAAAAAGAACATTTGCAGCATTTGGACCAGGTGTTGAAGAAGCTGCATGAGGAGAAACTGATGATCAATATGGAGAAGAGTACCTTCATGAAGGAAGAACTCACATACCTTGGATTTGTGATATCCCAGGGCAATTTGAAAATGGATCCAGAGAAGGTAAATGTTATTCTGTCTTGGCCAGCACCTACAACAATGAGTGATGTAAGAAGTTTTCATGGGTTGGCAACTTTTTATAGGAAATTCATAAAGGGATTCAGTCATATTTGTGCACCAATTTTGGACACCATAAAAGGAGGACATAAATGTAAGTTTGTTTGGAATAGAGCAGCAGATGAATCTTTTGAGACTCTCAAACAGAAAATAGCAGAGAAACCCATTTTGGTTTTGCCTGATTTTAATGAGTTGTTTACTGTAGAATGTGATGCCAGTAACCTTGCCATTGGTGCTATCTTGAGTCAAGAAGGTAGACTTGTTGCTTTCTTTAGTGAAAAGATGAATGATGCTAAAAGAAAGTATTCCACATATGATCTAGAATTGTATGCAATGGTTCAAGCATTGAAAAAATGGAGACATTATCTCTTGCCCAAGGAATCAAACATAAGAAGGAACAAGCCAACAAGGTGGCAGATGCTCTGAGTAGAAGAGTGTGCACTATACAGAAAATCCAGTTGTAAAGTGTGGGAGTGGATTCTCTCAAGAATATGTACTAGGATGATGAGGACTTCAAGGAGATATAGGTAGTTTGTTCACAATTTTTAGATTCCTATCATTCTGATTTTTCTGAATATTTGTTATAGCAAGGGCTACTATTCAAAGGCATCCAACTGTGTGTGCCTAGGTGTTCCATGAGGGAGAACATCATAAAAGAGAAACATTGTGGTAGTCTTGGAGGTCATTTTGGATTGGACAAGACGTTGGAACAAGTGAGGAGGCTTTACTTCTGGCCTAAGATGCAAACAAATGTCAGAAAATTTTTAGACAGTTGTCACATTTACTAGAGAGCAAAAGGAACTTCATCAAATGCAGGTCTCTATCAACCACTTCCAATTCCTTAAAGTCCATGGGAATGCATCAGTATGGATTTTGTTTTGGGTCTTCCCTAGACTCAAAAGGGATTTGACAATGTATTTGTGGTTGTTGACAGGTTTAGTAAAATGGCTCATTTTGTGCCATGTAAATGTACTAATGATGCTTCACATATTGCTGGTTTTTTCTTCAGGGAGATAGTAAGAATTCATGGTTTACCATTGAACATAGTTACTGATAGAGATCCCAAGTTTGTGGGTCATTTTTGGAGGACACTGTGGAAGAAATTGGGCACCCAATTGTCTTTCATATCTGCATATCACCCTTAGATAGATGGACAAACTGAGGTGGTGAATAGATCATTGGGTAATCTTTTGAGATGTTTGACTAAATAGCATGGAGAAGCATGGGATATGATCATCCCACAAGCAGAATTTGCATATAATGATTCTGTTAATAGGAGCACAGGAAAGAGCCCTTTTGAAGTTGTATATGGGATTCATCCCAGGGGAATTTTGGAGCCCAGGGATCTCCAGAACATGGAGAAAAGGAGTACACAAGGAGAAGATTTTGTAGTCAACATGAAGGATATCCATGATGCTATAAGGGACACTATCCAGAAGAACACAGGGAAATACAAAGAGAGAGCTTATCAGAGGAAGAGGAACGTACAGTACAAGGTTAGAGATTTGGTGATGGCTTATCTAAAGAAGGAAAGACTTCCTAAGGGGCAGCCAATGAAGCTTCTTATGAAGAAGATAGGTCCATGCAAGGTTGCACACAAATTTGGGCCTAATGCATACGAAATTGAACTTCCTCCAAGTTTAGCAATATCACCCATTTTCAATGTGGCAGATTTGTTTCCATTCAACAGAGCCAATATAGTAGAGACAAGAGCAAAAGATGCAGAATGGATTTCTGATCTTCCACTGAGTCAGCGAGTTCAATTGGACTGTATTTTTGACACAAAGGTTCAGAAAAAGACCAGACATAAAACCTACAAGTAATATCTAGTCAAGTGGCATGGTTTACCTGATGAGGATGCAACCTGGATGAGAGAGGAAGACATCATCAAGCATGGGGTTCATATTTCAGACTTGGTTCCTCAAGGGACTTGAGTTTTGTTAACCCCGGGAGTATGGTGCAGGGGCACCTAACACAAGTCATTTAAGTTCATGTTTTGTTTTATGTTGTAATAAGGTCTATTGACCAATGCATTTTCATTTTAGCTTATGTCTAGGTTCATTTTGTAAGTCCTAAGTGACATTTGACTATTGTAATCACCTAATGCTAAAAATAGAAATAATGCCAAAAATAGGCAGTAGTGTTTCCCAGCCGCTCGGAATCAGTCTCCCAGTTGCTTGGAATGGATTTGGTACTACTCTGGGCGAATCTATAAAACATAGAGAAATGAATCGAATGCATATATAGATTAGGGATTGAGATTGTAATCAGTCATATGATATTATGATTGTAATCAAGTATTGTGAAGGAGAAATCAATCTTTTCTGTGTTTCAATTTTGTTTCCCATCCTCTGTAAATACGAAATTGCATAGTTGTAGTTTCTTTCCTTTTTGTTTTCCCATCATTGCAGTATGTCAATTTGAAGCATTCCACTAATAAGATTTCTATCAAAATCAGTGGAATGGCTTCGTTATATATATATTTGTTTTTGTTTCCTATTTGTTTCATTGTTTCAACAGCGTAGATGTTCCAGTTCGCAGGTCACGCACAATAGTTCACCTAGCATTTTGTATGTGCTAGGGTTCGGTGAAGGAAGACTGTGCAACAACATTTAGAGTACTAGCAGAAAACCCTAGCATGACTGATAATAGTGGTTGTTATGTCGACGGGTATGGATTGTGGTCAAAACCTCGGCACATCAAAGAGAAGTTGAGGGCTTCACCGACGAAGGGGAATCATGCCAACAGTGGAAATCCATCGACATAAGTTTTGAATGTACATCACAAAGGCACATAGGAGAATGTATGTTGTGAATGCATATGAGGTATGCATGTTGGGAATGTATCTTTCGGTAGATACAAGCAGTGACCAGTCGTAACGGTGAATCGGTGCATATGAACCAGCGATGACAAGTCAAGTGATGTGTATGAGTTAATCTGTTTGATCTATTTTGTTCACTTCCATTGTGTGCTCTGCATTAGGGAGATTGTTGTAAGTATGTGCCTAACTGGTGTTGTCATTGATGTCAACATATCTGTGTTGTCATTGATGTCAACATATCTATGTTGTCATTGGTGTCAATTGTGCTCTTGTTTTGATGCTTTCTTGTAATGAGTTAGATGCTTTGCACTAGATTATATAAGTGTTGGAAATAATGAGTAATTGATCTTGATATTGAGTTTCCAAGTGCTTTTGAGAAAATTTGCTCCTTCGATGGAAACAGTGTATAGAAGAGTATCTTTGTTTATAGCCAAACAGTCCTGTAGATTGCTCCACATTTTTTTTATAATGAATATCTTTGTTTGCAGATTTGAAGTTGTTTAGAGGCATGTCTGAAGATGCTATGTTCCAAGTTTGAGCCTCCGATATGAAGATTTGAGTGAGTTATGATCACCAAATTGAAAACTACTTGGTTTAAGTATTCACTGGTGACAAGGAGAATGTATTTTGGTCTGCATTCCTCCACATTAAAGTATTATGATCTATGGTTGATAAGTTAAGTCTAAAATAATGATAAGAGCCTTCAACTCCAACGATTCATGATTTGGTGGTCCATAAGCTATCATTTCTTTATGATAGTAGCTAATAGTGTTGTTCATGTGCTCCGATTTGAAGAATCTTCTTGATAGAGTGGTTAGAGATTGTGTAGTTGTTCATGGTGATTAAAATGTACTTGTAGATGTCTCTTGATCATGCTCATACCTTTGGATTGATCCATAAAGAGAAATTTGGATCATGGATGAAGACTATTCTTAGAAGACTTAATGTTAACACCAATCTTGGCTGACTTGGTTGTTTTCATTTCTCAAGGAGATACATTAAAGATTGTGGAAGCGTGTCATGACATCATTACAATTTTTCACATCAGGGGGAGTAGAAAGTGTTCCTAATATGTGTTCCTGACAAAGAACAGTAAATGTTACAGTAATAATGAGAGAGCAATTTAATCAAAGCAGTAGAGTACAAGTATGTGCCCTTTGCCATTGATGTAAAGGGGGAGAGAAATCATGTGAAAAACTCAAGGGGAGAAAGACTACAGATGTGTAAAAAGAAAGGGGGAATATTTTGTCTTGATGGTCATTACAGTTTTTCACATCATATGTTTCCATCAATGACAAAGGGGGAAATTGTTCCAAGTATGTGCCTAACCGGTGTTGTCATTAGTGTCAATTGTGCTCTTGTTCTGATGCTTTCTTGTAATGAGTTAGATGCTTTGCACTGGATTATATAAGTGTTGGAAATAATGAGTAAGTGATCCTAATATTGAGTTTCCAAGTGCTTTTGAGAAAATTTACTCCTTCGATGGAAACAGTGTATAGAAGAGTATCTTCATTTACAACAGAATGGTCCAGTAGATTGCTCCACATTTTTTTTAGAATGAATATCTTTATTTGCAGATTTGATGTTGTTTAGAGGCATGTCTAAAGATGCTATGTTCCAAGTTTGAGCCTCTGGTATGAAGATTTGAGTGAGTTATGATCACCAGAGTGAAAACTGCTTGTTTTGAGTATTCACTGGTGACAAGGAGAATGCATTTTTCTCTGTATTCCTCCACATTAAAGTATTATGATCTACAATTCATAAGTTAAGTCTAAAATAATGATAAGAGCCTTCAACTCCAATGGTTCATGATTTGGTGGTCCGCAAGCTATCATTTCTTTATGACAGTAGCTAATAGTATTGTTCTTGTGCTCTGATTTGAAGAATCTTCTTGACAGAGTGGTTGGAGATTGTGTGGTTGTTCATGGTGATTACAATGTACTTTTAGATGTCTCCTGATCATGCTCATACCTTTGGATTGATCCACAAAGTGGAAGATTACATTTGAGTCCCAGCTAAGGCATAACATGATCTGCATACATCTTTACCTTAGCAGATTTTGTTTAGGTCTAGACCTATTTTTATGTATGTGTGTAATGCCAACCTTGGAGATTGTTCCAATGGTTGATGAATGTAATGCTGACCTTGATGTACATTCTAAGGTTGATGAATTGTATAAAAGCATGTAATGTAGTTGCGAAAAAGATGTCCTAGTGCAAAAATGAAAAGATAAGTACGAAGGTGTAAGAAGAGTAGAGCGGAGGACCTATATTGTGCTTCAATGGAACTAAACATAGGCATGGAGTAGATGCTATCAAATTAGTTCACCAACCCTTGGCAGTGAGCCACCCCTTGGTAGTGAGTCGATCTTGGCAATGAGCCCTAACATTTGCAATGAGAATTTTGGGCAATGAGCTCTAAGGCAGTGAGCCTTTGTTTTTCGGTATTTCTATAACATATTTTTTTTTGTGGGCTAACACCCACCGTGGTTTTTCCCTTATAGGGTTTTCCACGTAAAAATTTGGTGTGTCATGTGTTGAATGTATTACTATGTTAAGCTTCTAGTTTCATGTTTCTTGGTTTAATCTTAATAACAGTAATTGAGCATTTGATGTGTTGATAAGTGGTTAAAGTTTTAGAGACAACTGATTCTCCACCCCCCCTCTTAGTTGTCTTGTACATTTCAACAAACTATCCATGTTAATCCTCTTTATGATTAAGATCTTGTCTATGATCAAAATCCTAGAAATGATCAAGAGAACCAAGTTGATCCCCTCAACTCATTTTATATTAAAGTCCTAGTCAAGAAAATCATATTGATCCTATTCATCATCCATCAACATCCACTTCCCGTAATGAGACATTTGGTCCTTAGGAACACATAGCCAATCAACTAAATGATAGTTGATCATATCATACATAATCCTAATGAGTATAGTGGCAATTAAGATCTTAATCACATCAAGCATGAGTACAAACAAGCCACAATGGATCACACTAAGCATTCAAATGATTACGGAAGGACAAGCACAAACAATGATCAAGGCATGACAACAATGCATAATGAGACTGTTGGAATACAATGGATCACTGAGAGGGGGGTGAATCAATTATCTAATAAAACTAGTTCATTTATTACTCCAATAGTTGCACAAGCAGTTAATACCAACATGCCAAAGACATAGAAAGCAATAGCATCACAAAAATGAGACCATAACACAAGTATTTAAAGTGGAAAACCCTAAATAGGGAAAAATCACTATCCAGCCTCCCAAAAGAATTTTATTAGGTCTCACTAACTAAAATCTCTCAGATTACATTCATGCCTCACTGGAAAGGATCTCATTGATCACATCCTGATAGGAACACCAATCCCTACATCAAGAACACCAACTCTACACAAACTAGGAGCACCAACTCCAAACACCAAAACAAGAAGATATATAGAGTACTACACTATTTAGATTGAAATCCTAGGTTATAGATGAGTTCTATAACTCTTGTACTTAATAATGTCTACTCTCTTGGATCTGCATGAATATCTCAAAAACTCCTTTCTCTTAAATAAATGACTCTTCAAACAACCCATCGTTCTCTCAACACAAAAGTACATTGCTTTGGCATAATAGGACAATACAAGATCTCCTGAATCCAAAAGACACTCATACCTAGATCAAGAATCCCTTCTTTACATAATACATCATTTTACTATCACATAATCTCTCTACCATACATACAAGCAGTTTACACAAACATATGTTCTTGTATTATCATATCAGTGCACTCAAGAACTGTATAAAGCCAACACAAAACAAACACTAAAAAGAACTCATTATCAAACTGTGAGAAATAAATCTTTTACCTCTGCAATGATCACAACCCTCTGCATTAGTTTTCTCTATCTGTAGCACATACCTCTATCCAAATATCTGCATTTGTTTCTCCAAACTATTTCAAGCTTCCTAGATCTTCTTTACATCAACAAAACTCGTTTTCATCTTCCATTATTATCTTTGCATATACATTTGCCAACCTGCACACACATAGAAATACCTCTAATCTATCATACCATCTGACATCTCCGTTCACACATAAATCTTCCAAGTTATCTGCACATGTCATTGACTATAAAACAATGTTATTTTTTTGTTTCTCTACATATTCAACATTTCTCAAAAAACCTCTCTCACTTCGAAAAACTACTTCACAAAAAACTCTCTAAACCTACTCAAACATTAGGGTTTTAGGCTTTTCAAAAACCACGAATAAAAATAGTTAAACCAACTAACAAACTACCTCACAAAGAGCATACAGTCACACAACCATCAAAATTTAATTCACAGAAGAGATCGTTGAAGTTTGAAAAGAGTTTGAATTGTGACCCTCGATCATGGACTTCGTGCTCTAAAGACAGTAAATAAACACTGTAGATTTATTCTTTGGCACCCATTGTCAAACATTCCACTAGACCTACCGGTCATGCTAGGAGGAGGGGCCAATTGCCCCATGTATTAGATACCCTTAGGTGATCACTTAAGTGATCTTTAACCTGCAATAATAAGTCAACTTCGAATATAACAAAAAGCAACATGTCTCTATATTGCTTTAAAGCTTATATTTTAGGGTTTAAACCTTTCTCTTAGGGTTTAGGGAGACCATTTAGGTCATTAGGTTTTAGCATTTTTGGTCTTAAAAAACATATTATTTCAAACCCTAATTTTTCATCAAGGAGACTCTGATCACCTGATTTGTATAGCCTCAGTGATATGAAATATAGCACATGTATACAACTAATTATGCATTGAGCAAACAATTGATCAAATCAAACTGAGTTCACTGAGTCTTCAAAGTAATGCAAAACTTGATCTTCTGATGTATGCCTTATTGCTTACTTTATTGATGTAGGGCATATCTCTAAGTTCATTGCATTTCTGATGTCTATTATCAATGGACCTTGTTATGGACCTTGTTAAGAACCTTCAAGACACACCATTAAGAACTGAGCATAAATCAAACAACCTCACATCACTTGATCATTGACATGACTTGTCTACT
Source organism: Cunninghamia lanceolata (assembly GCA_027924645.1). Classification (NCBI taxonomy): domain Eukaryota; kingdom Viridiplantae; phylum Streptophyta; class Pinopsida; order Cupressales; family Cupressaceae; genus Cunninghamia; species Cunninghamia lanceolata. Next base: position 2,589,334 of record BSBN01000642.1, read on the forward strand.
AAGGTAAATCTCATTACAAACAATACAAGCATCATTTCATACATGTTTGCTGGTGTGAAATAGACCAGTCAACTAAACACTCAGCTGAGCAATCAATTGAGAAATCAATGTGAGAATCAACTGAGCAATCAATGTGAGTGCCTTCATCACTGACATATACCATCATTGGACATATACCATTATTGACATACCAAATCACTGAGATCTCCTGATGAAAATAATTCTCCTGATGACAACAAAGGACAACTAACTTTTGACATCAATGAAAAACCTAATTCCAACAGAGACAACACCAACATTTTATCAAATAGGATCATCCACCTTCATCAAGTTAGGCTTCCTTATAGTGGAGATAGTAGAAGATCCTAATTGTTCTTGTAATGCCCCTCGTATTTTGGTTTGTGATAGTCATTAGTTTCACATTTCTCTCTGTCAGTTCTGAGACAGTTGCTAGTTTTTCATTACATTTATATAGTTCTGAGACATTTGGATTAGAAGGTTATGGTTTATGTTTATCTTGATGGACTATGTTCGATTGATATAGTTAGACATGTGTTATGAGTTTATGATGACATTATTATTACTTCAGTTATGCTGAGTTGGACATGATTAGTAATGGATTAATATTACCATGTTTTATTAGATCTGTTGATATCTGAATTCAAATGCAATGGTTATAATCTTGTTTAAGCGTAGGGACGGTGTAGTATTACTCGCTTCGAGTACCCTACTATGCCATGATTCTCTGATTCTCTGTGTGTTGACATATATATATTGGATTGTATACAATTAATTATTTGGATGTAGGCTGTAGGTACCGAGCCTTGACTCCACCTGATATAGCAGGTTTAAGTGGGCTCTTGCACCAATGGGTATCAATGATGGGAGATAACGTGAGGTTTATTCCTCTAGGTTAGTCCCAGTCTTTTGTTGTGCTTTTGTGTCGAGATGTGACATTGGGTCCTCATTTCCTGTTGATTAGTCGTCACGTATTGTGGGCATTGTGATTTTATTCAAGTTATGTCTATGTGTTCTCTGGTTAATACCTTCATCAACTATTATTATAATGTTAATGCTATCTACATGATAAATTTAATAGTTTTATGTATAGTCATAAAATTTGGAATATTGTTTAAGTAAAGTTTATACTGACTAAATTAATTATTTAATGTCTGATTTACCGTCATAAGTTTTAGTATGGTTGATTATTATGTTGTTATTTAAAAGAATAATTTTGGGTAGTAAACTAATGACATGAGTTGTCAATTGTGAAATTTTAAGATTTGGAGAATCTCTTTTTATAGCAAGAATTTAAATTCTCGGAGGAGTGGGATTCTGGGTAACGGATGGATGTCTGTGATAATTTAGGAGTTGAGCCATTTTTAAATGGGGGGATTTTTGTTTTGTGAGGGGGTTGGGGAAGAGGAAGACATAAATTGGGAGAAAAACAAAGAATTTCGTTGCAGGAATTGGAGAAAATTTGAAGTGGGACTGAAATTTGGGTATGTGATGTTGTCTCTCTGTGAAAATTTGCAATTATGTAGCTTGTAATTTAAATCTAATTGCAGCATGTTCTGTGTGTGAAATTTGCATGTCTTATAACTTAGAATTTAAATATCTTTGTATCTTGTTTCATCTTGTGCCCTGTGTGATCGAATGTTGATAACCCTGACCTCGCTTTCACCTTGGGAATCACCCTGTTGTTGTAATGTTTAATCTCTATAGAATCCAGTTCATTTGTCTAGGTCACGTGTTCTGTAGTAAATCAATTTGCTTTATGATCTGCAAACAATATGCTTTCTGTGATGATACCCTTTGGGATATGTTAATCTAAAAGTCTTGTTCATGCTATCTTTACCTGCATGCACATATTTTTGAAGCCATTTCAATTTTAAAATTTAGACAAAATCATTATTTCTCCCTATCGCTAGTCGACCCTCCCATTCATGGCAACCTGTTAGTAGCATGCAACCATTTATTTGATCCCATATAATTCATATTTCTTGTTACCCTTAGATTTTGGGTGCAGGCTTTTACCTTAAATGTATAAGTAATTTTCTAATGTCCCTCAGCACAGCTCCGTGGGAATAACCTTGCTTTTATGTGTGTAATCCCTGATGATGATCATGTGCCTCCAACATTGTATTATCTGAATTTGATTCCCTCCAACATTGCCTCCACTAGAAAGTTACCTTGCAATCATGTGTAGGACTTCGACTAGATCGTGTGAAGTTTTCTTTTACAATTTCTTCATATCTACAATAAAAATTTCTTAATGCCTGAAAGACATTCATTCATTTCATCATTTGTATAAGAGTTAAAACTCAGCTAGAAGCAAATAGAAAAATAAATAAGTCTTGAACACATAGTAATTCACATTTTTTATAGGCTTAGGAATTTTGAACTCTTAATAGAAAATTTCCATTCCTATCTAATAGACAATTAGTAGATTTCTATTCAATTAACTGTCACTTTTTAGAAAGGTTTGGTATTAAACATAGTTTATGCTTGGAAATTGGTCTTATTAGAAATCGTAGGTTTAGAAAGTAATTTGGGAAGTTGTGGCTCATAGCAGATTTATGTATTGGTAAACCTAGAATGCTAAATGGGGAGTGATGTGTATAAATCCTATTTCTTGTGTTAGTCAGAAAGACTAGTGAGCTGTGTAATAATGGCATGTAATATAGGGAATGGTATACATATTTATTATAGCCACTTTTATTAAGACACTGTAGTCATAGAAGGTACAGTGAGTAGTTGACAGTCATAGCAAAATAAATGTAAATCATAGTGGTTTTGCTAAGGAATTATAGATAAACTTATGCAAATAGGAAAAGTGTATTTACTTATAGTTGTGTTTATTAGAAATTTGTAAATGGTAATAGGTTAGGAAAATACATATGTTTATAGTGTTTTGTTTTGAAATGATAATTGGTAAAATGTTAGTTGGGAACCTATGCTTATGGGAAATATTTAGATATTTATAGTGTTTAATTTGAAATTGTATTGGTAAAATGTTAGATGATAATTTTGTTCATAAGAAAATATAATTGTATTTATAGTTGTTTAATTAGAAATTGTGGTAGTAAAATGATCGATGGAAAGTTTATTATTATAGTAAGAATATATCTATACCTTGTAGTTGTTCATATTAGGATGTGTAATTGGTAAATCTTGGTTGGAAATTAATGCTTAGGAAATTTATATTATGGTTTGTTTTATTAGTAGATGGTAGTTGTTAGGAAATTAGCTAGGAAATTTATTCTTGTAGATGTAGAGAAATCGTTAATTTTGTAAACTAGAATTTTCTTAAAAAGGAAGTTATAATCTCATAGTTAATATCATGTTATGGTTAAGGGTATATTGAATCTCATTTACATGTTTGTCTTCCTGGTCATATCGAAATGCTTATCGTGGTCATTGTAGCTATTGAGGTTTGAACTTATAGTTATGATATGACTAAGTGTGAAGTGGTGTAACTAAAGAGATGTCATTACTACTTGGTGTTAAGATGCGAAAACGTTGTCCTTGTCAGATAATGGCTACTTTATAATTGGTTTTCTACCTAACTCTAGAGGTGTGGTTTTTTGGTCTTTGGTTCAAAATTATGGTATGTCAATGTAATGGGTTAGCTGAATTTTTGAGTCTTGTAATGAGTGGGAAAAAAAAAGTCTTGTGGATTTGGAACTTTGTACTATTTATGTAACATGATGGTTGTGGAAAGTTAGATTTTTTTTAGTCCCTCGCTCATGCATATCATTTGCTTCAAATGTTGGATAAGGGTTGCTAGTGTAGAAAGGAGAGTGGCTTCCATGGTGGGGCTAGTTCCTGAAGTGGCTGCCTGGATAACCCCATGGAAGTTGTAATCAACTGATAACTTAAAATATATCTAGGTGGGTCGGGTAGTCTTTCACATAACAAGATAAGTATGTTGCCTCACCCATGCCTTGAGTGCTCTCAAAGGCTAAGGATGGGTTGAGAAGGCCTGGTTGGCAAGGTCAACCTCCTTGTCCACATGAGAGGATGTGTCAGCTCCACATGTGTCACCCTATGGTGCCGGTGCCAAAAAGGGTTGCCAGGATAACCATAGATGGGGGCCAGCTTCTAGTGAGAGATAGCCTGGATAACCCATGTTTAGGACCATGTGCTGACACTCTCCTTGCTGCAACTTAGCTACTTCCCTCTTTATTTGTTTCCATTGTTGCCTCTGGAGTATTGTTTTGTCTTGTGTAGACTTGTTATCATGGTCGATTGTGTCAAGTCTATATTCATTTGGTTATATTGATGTTGTTTATTTGGCTTAGTAGAATCCTTGTTGTTATCTCCTAGCTCGGAGAGGTGGACCTCAGGGTTCCACATGGTTGGGTGGCAGAGCTATCCATTGCTATTCTTAGAGAATCAATTTGAGTCCAGTGTAGAAGTGTTCCAGTTCTAGATCTGTATTACACTTTCAGAGTTGTTGTATACTTCCATATGTATTCATTTGTAAACCAACGTGATCGGTCTTGTAATCCTGTATTGTAACTTTGTAAATTAATTATCTTTGCAAATGTTAATGTTTTACTTACTTGTAGTGGATGATGTAGATCACTTGTGTTGTTAAGACTTTTATGATCAATCGATGTTGTTATGTTTCCCTAGAGAAGTTAGAAGTGCATTTTTCATTTATGTTGTGTATAATGATATCTTTGGCTACTGCATTGCATTTACTTGCTTCAAAAAAAAAATTCTGTAAATTTTGCACTTGTTAGTCTAACACTCTAGGGTTGCATGACGGGGCATCAAATTTGGTATCTGAGCCAGGTTTAAACATTAGGTACTCTAGTTACAATTTGAGCTCATTATGCGACCTAGTGCTTAAACTCTATAGATTAACTTATATCCCTATTATTCCCTTTCTGTGTGTAATAAATTATCTTTTGGTGTTGTAGGTAGATGCATAGAGGTAGGGGCCGAGGTTGTCACAGAGGTAGGGGTTGTAGGAGAGGTGGTGGTGGTACACCTCCTCCCAGCTCTCCTCATGAGAGTGCTCATGAAGGCGGGGGTCAGAATATGGAGGGTTAGGGCCAGCCTGAGGGAGCCCAGTTGAGACAATTGCTTGAGGAGGCCCTTGCCTGTTTAGGCCCTAGACAGGAGGTTGAGCAACCTAGAGGGGGTCAGGAGGTAGATCAGCCAGATCCTAGGGAGAGGGAGAGATCTCCTAGGTGGAGAGAGTTGACATCTGAGCAGGAGGCCACACTAGCCGACCATATGAGAGATCTTCTGAGGGCACATCCTCCCACCTTTGATGGAGCTAGTAGTGGTCGAGAGGTGGAGACTTGGTTATTGTATATAGGCAAGTGTTTCACCATGCATCCTTATGGGAGCAACACCAAACCTAGATGTGTTATTTTGCATCTCTGAGGGTTTGCTTTGACTTGGTGGTGGTTAGAGGAGTAGAAGCTACATTTGGACATTAGCACTGTCTCTTGGGAGTTGTTTTTAGAGAGGTTTAGAGCTTGTTTCCTTTTTGATCATTGGAGGCAATGCCGCGCAGATGAGTTTCACGACCTGAGGTAGATGGCCATGTCAATTGAGCAGTACAAGTGCAGATTCTATGAGCTCAAACAGTATGCAGGTATCGAAGATGATGAGTCTATGTTAGTACAACATTTTATCAGGGGCTTGAATGCTTAGATTAGTGGAGGGGTTTGTGTATTCAAACCTAAGTCTATGGAGGTTGTTGTGGAGGAGAATTTGGCTATGGCACTCGGTGGACATACAGGTGTGCATGTTAGTAGTGCACCTTCTATAGGATATGGTTCTCGTGGTGGTCATACTCAAGCATCAAGATCTCATGTACCCTCAAAGGGTGGATAGCAACAGCAGTACTCTTAGTCCAAGTTGAAGAATTCGCAGCCACAGCAAGGTAATAGATTTCAAAATAAGAAGACCCAGAATTGGCAGTGTGCTAGACAGGATCGTGTTGATTGACCCACTCAGAGCACTCAGTCCGCAGCAAGTAGAGGTAGTTTTTAGAAGCTAGTGCTTTCTAGGGTGGCAGTGGTTTTGGTAGAGGCATCGGGTGCTTCTCTTGTGGCCAACATGGCCATATTGCTAGACAGTGCCCGCAGAAGGGTACTTCAGGGTTTGGACATCGATTGGCAGCTTCAGATCCAATGGTTGGTGATGCAGGTAGATCACACAGAGTCTTTGCAACAGTGGATAACTATTAGGCAGAGCATCAGGGCACTGTGGTGGAGACTTTTGGTTTCATGCGAGGTATTGGTTTTTTTGTTCTGTTTGATTCCAGTGCATCTGACTCATTCATATCTCCTTCTCTTGTGGAGTATTGTGGCTTAGTGGCAACAAAGCAGGATGATAGGTGGCAGGTTGAGTTGGCTTCCAGCGCTAAGGTTGTAGTTGAGTCTCTAGTTCTCAGGTGTGAGTTGAGGATTGGCTCTTTATCTACTATAGTAGACCTTCGTATCCTACCCCTTAGATCATATGATATAGTTTCGGGGATGGATTGGTCAGAGGCCCATCAGGCAGTGATCGATTGTTGGCATAAGTCTGTTAGATGTGTGGATGATTTTGGTGCTGAGGTAGAGGTTGTAGGAGCCCAGAGACCTATTTCCTTATGTATGATCTCTGCTATGCAACTTAAGAGATGCATGCATCAGGGATGTCAACTTTTTACAATTTCTATTAGTGACTTGGAGATGGAGGAGATTCGAGAGGCATCCCTTGATGATCACCCACTCTTGAGGGAGTATGCTGATGTTTTTCCACCTGATATTCTGGGGATGCCAGCTAAGCATGACATCAACTTCAGGATTGATCTAGTTCCCGGGGTAGAACCTATCTCACGAGCTCCATACAGGATGACCACTCAGGAGCTTAAGGAGCTTCAACTGCAGTTGGAGGAGCTGTTAGCCAAAGGATTCATTCAACCTAGTGTTTCTCCTTGGGGAGCACCTGTGATCTTTGTGAAAAAGAAGGATGGATCTCTACGGCTGTGTATCGATAATTGACAACTCAATAAGGTAACAGTGAGAAATCGATACCCCTTGCCTCGGATCGATGATTTGTTTGATCAAATTAAGGGGGCCAAGGTATTCTCTAAAATTGACCTTAAGTTAGGATATCACTAGTTGCGGATATTTGAGGAAGATATTCACAAAACAACATTTCACACCTGTTATAGACATTATGAGTTCATAGTGGTACCATTCGGGTTGACGAATGCACCTTCAGTTTTCATGAGCCTGATGAATGGTGTTTTCCACACTTATCTCGACAGGTTTGTCCTTATTTTTATTGATGATATATTGATCTATTCGAGGACTATGGAGGAGCACGAGGAGCATTTGCGTTAGGTGTTGCAGAGAAAATCAACTTTATGCCAATTTGTCGAAGTGCGAATTGTTTCAGATAGAGGTGAAGTATTTGGGTCATGTTATCTCTAGAGAGGGTATTGTGGTGGATCCTTTGAAGATCCAAGCTATTATGGATTGGCCTGCACCTACTAATGTTTTTGAGGTCTGCAGTTTTATGGGTTTGACAGGCTACTATCACCATTTTGTTATGGGGTTTTCGAGGATTGCCCATCCTATTACTTCTCTTCAGAGGAAAGGGAAGAAGTTTGTTTGGTCAGAGCAGTGTCAAATAGCTTTTCAGACCCTTAAGGAGTAGTTGACCAATGCACCTATTTTAGTAGTTCCTGATCCTACCAGGGACTTTGTTGTTTGTACCGATGCTTCTTTGGAGGGTTTGGGAGCAGTTCTGATGCAGGATGGTCGCATGATTGCCTATGAGTCTTGCAAACTCAAGGATCACGAATTGAACTATCCCACTCATGACCTAGAGTTAGCTGTAGTTGTGCATGCCTTGGTGAGATGGAGGCATTTTCTCTTAGGGCATCGGTTTGAGCTGCACAGTGATCATCGTAGTTTGTAGTATATTTTCACGCAGCCAAACTTGAATGTGAGGTAGAGGCGTTAGATGGAGTTCTTTTGTGAGTATGACTTTGAGGTCAGGTATATTTAGGGTAGAGAGAATGTGGTAGCAGATGCTCTTAGTCTTCGAAGGCATGAGATCTTAATGGTCTCTCTCTTAGTTTATTTGAGAGGTCAGATTCTCGCAGCTCTACCTTCCGACAATTGGTGCCAGGAGGTGAAGTCTAAGATTGAGTTTGGTAGACCTTTAGAGGGTAGATTCTCCGGTTACTCTCTTCAGTCAGATGGTCTTTTGTGACATTTGGGTCATATCTATGTTGCTAGTTCTAAGGGTCTTCATACCCTAGTTTTGTCAGAGGTGCATCGGGCACCCTATTCTGCTCATCTAGGTGTCAAGAAGATGCATGCAGATCTGCGCCAGCTGTACTTCTGGAGTGGCATGAAGCAAGATATTGGTGATTTTTGTCTTGAGTGTTAGAGGGTGAAGGTGGAGCATCAGCATCTTGTGGGTCTTTTGTAACCTCATTTGATTCTAGAGTGGAAGTGGGATATCATTTCGATAGACTTCATTATTGTTTTGCTGGTATCCTCTCACCGACACGATGCTATTATGGTCACTGTGGATAGTTTGACGAAGGTAGCTCACTTCTCTCCTATCTGTTCTTCTTATAATGCCACTATGGTGGCTAGAGTGTTCATGGAGGACATCGTCAGACTTCATGGGATTCCTCATAGGATCATCTCTGATAGGGATCTAGTGTTCACTTCTGCCCTTTGGACTTCTTTGTAGCATGCCTTGGGGACATAACTGATGGTTAGACTGAGAGGGTCAATCAAGTTCTTAAGGATATGCTTAGGATGTATGTGATGGATCGATAGAGCCATTGGGACGACTAACTATACCTGGTGGAGTTTGCCTATAATAATGGATATCACAGTTCTATCAGCATGTCTCCATTTCAGGCCTTGTATGGTCGTCTGTGTGGGATCCCTCTAAGTTGGGATTGGCTCAAGGATAGAGTTCTTCTAGGTCCTGATATGCTTAGAGATATGGAGCAGCAGGTTGAGAGGATTAGAGAGCATTTGGTGGCAGCTCAAGATAGACAGAAGAAGTATGCAGATGCTCATAGTATCAATCGTCAGTTTTCAGTTGGGGATCATGTGTTCTTGTGTGTGCGACCACCAAAGAGTCCAATCCACTATGGAAAGGGCTCTAAGCTAGCACCACACTTTGTTGGACCTTTTGAGGTGTTGGAGAGGATCGGTCCAGTTGCTTATTGTCTTGCTTTGCCACCTAGCCTTTCACACATCCATGATGTGTTTCATGTTTCTGTACTTAGACCTTACTATCTAGATATTGCTCATGTTCTTGATTGGACTGCTCTATAGGTAGAGGATAGGCAGCTGGCTTTGGAGCCCATAGGCATTCTACAGCACAAGAGACTTGCTCTCAGGGGTAAAGACGTGCAGTAGGTTAGGGTCCAATGGGATCCTAATGATGAGGCTTCTTCTACCTGGGAGGATGCTTCCAAGATGAGAGAGTTATATCCTTATTTGTAGGATTCTAGGAGTAAGTCTGATTCTAGGGGGGAGGATGTAATGCCCCTCATATTTTGGTTTGTGATAGTCGTTAGTTTCACATTTCTCTCTGTCAGTTCTGAGATAGTTGCTAGTTTTTCATTGCATTTATACAGTTCTGAGACATTTGGATTAGAAGGATATGGTTTATGTTTATCTTGATGGACTATGTTCGATTGATATAGTTAGACATGTGTTATGAGTTTATGATGACATTATTATTACTTCAGTTATGATGAGTTGGACATGATTAGTAATGGATTAATATTAGCATGTTTTATTAGATCTGTTGATATCTAAATTCAAATGCAGTGGTTATAATCTTGTTCAAGAGTAGGGATGGTGTAGTATTACTCGCTTTAAGTACCCTACTACATCGTGATTCTCTGACTCTCTATGTGTTGACATATACGTATTGGATCGTATACAATTAATTGTTTGGATGTAGGTTGCAGGTACCAAGCCTTAACTCCACCTGATATAGTAAGTTTGAGCGGGTTCTTGCACCAATGGGTATTAGTGATGGGAAATAACACGAGGTTTATTCCACTAGGTCAGTCCCAGTTTTTTATTAGGGTTTTGTGTTGAGATGTGATGTTGGGTCCTCATTTCCTGTTGATTGGTCATCAAGTGTTGTGGGCATTGTGAGTTTGTTTAAGTTATGTCTATGTGTTCTCTGGTTAACACCTTCATGAACTATTATTATGATGTTAATGCTATCTACATGATAAATTTAATAGTTTTATGTATAGTCATAAAATTTGGAATATTGTTTAAGTAAAGTTTACACTGACTAAATTAATTATTTAATGTCTGATTTACCATCATAAGTTTTAGTATGGTTAATTATTATGTTGTTATTTAAAAGAATAATTTTGGGTAGTAAACTAATTACATGAGTTGTCAATTGTGAAATTTTAAGATTTGGAGAATCTCCTTTTATAGAAAGATTTTAAATTCTCAGAGGAGTGGGATTCTGGGTAATGGATGCATGTCTGTGATAATTTAGGAGTTGAGCCATTTTTAAATGGGGGGATTTTTGTTTTGTGAGGGGTTTGGGGAAGAGGAAGACATAAATTGGGAGAAAAACAAAGAATTTCATTGCAGGAATTGGAGAAAATTTGAAGCGGGACTGAAATTCAGGTATGTGATGTTGTCTCTCTGTGAAAATTTGTAATTATGTAGCTTGTAATTTAAATCTAATTGCAGCATGTTCTGTGTGTGAAATTTGCATGTCCTGTAACTTGGAATTTAGATATCTTTGTAGCTTGTGTCGTCTTGTGCCCTGTGTGATCGAATGTTGATGCCACTGACCTTGCTTTCACCTTGGGAATCACCCTGTTGTTGTAATGTTTAACCTCTATAGAATCCAGTTCATTTGTCTAGACCGCGTGTTTTGTAGTAAATCAATTTGCTTTATGATCTGCAAACAATACGCTTTCTATGACAATACCGTTTGGGATATGTTAATCTGAAAGTCTTGTTCATGCTATCTTTACCTGCATGCACATCTTTTTGAAGCCATTTCAATTTTAAAATTTAGACAAAATCGTTGTTTCTCCCTATTGCTAGTCAACCCTCCCATTCATGGCAACCTGTTAGTAGCATGCAACCATTTATTTGATCCACATATAATTCATTTCTTGTTACCCTTAGATTTTGGGTGCAAGCTTTTACCTTAAATGTATGAGTAATTTCCTAATGTCCCTCAACGCAGCTCCATGGGAATAACCTTGCTTTTATGAGTGTAATCCCTGATGATGATCATGTGCCTCCAACATTGTATTATCTGAATTTGATTCCCTCCAACATTGCCTCCACTGGAAAGTTACCTTGCAATCATGTCTAGGACTTCGACTAGATTGTGTGAAGTTTTCTTTTACAATTTCTTCATATCTGCAATAAAAATTTCTTAATGGCTAAAAGAGATTCGTTCATTTCATCATTTGTATGAGTTAAAAATCAGCTATAAGCAAATAGAAAAATAAATAAGTCTTGAAGACATAGTAATTCACATTTTTTATATGCTTAGGAATTTTGAACTCTTAATAGAAAATTTCCATTCCTATCTAATAGATAGTTAGCAGATTTCTATTCAATTCACTATCACTTTTTAGAAAGATTCGGTATTAAACATAGTTTATGCTTGGAAATTGGTCTTATTAGAAATCGTAGGTTTAGAATGTAATTTGGGAAGTTGTGGCTCATAGTGGATTTATGTATTGGTAAACCTAGAATGTTAAATGGGGAGTGATGCATATAAAACCTATTTCTTGTGTTAGTCAGAAAGACTAGTGAGTTGTGTAATAATGGCGTGTAATATAGGGAATGGTATACATATTTATTACAGTCGCTTTTATTAAGACACTATAGTCATAGAAGGTACAGTGAGTAGTCGACAGTCATAGCAAAATAAATGTAAATCGTAGTGGTTTTGCTAAGGAATTATAGATAGTAGGATTGATGGGGAAACTTATGCAAATAGGAAAAGCGTATTTACTTATAGTTGTGTTTATTAGAAATTTGTAAATGGTAATATGTTAGGAAAATACATATGTTTATATAGTGTTTTGTTTTGAAATGATAATTGGTAAAATGTTAGTTGGGAACCTATGCTTATGGGAAATATTTAGATATTTATAGTGTTTAATTTGAAATTGTATTGGTCAAATGTTAGATGATAATTTTGTTCATGATAATTTTGTTCATAAGAAAATATATTTGTATTTATAGTTGTTTAATTAGAAATTATGGTAGTAAAATTATCGACGGAAAGTTTATTATTAGAGTAAGAATATATTTATACCATGTAGTTGTTCATATTAAGATGTGTAATTGGTAAATCTTGGTTGGAAATTCAAGCTTAGAAAATTTATATTATGGTTTGTTTTATTAGTAGATGGTAGTTGTTAGGAAATTAGCTAGGAAATTTGATCTTGTAGTTGTAGAGAAATCGTTAATTCCGTAAACTAGAAGTTTCTTAAAACAGAAGTTATAATCTCATAGTTAATATCATGTTATGGTTAGGGGTATATTGAATCTCATTTACATGTTTGTCTTCCTAGTCATATCAAAATGCTTACCATGGTCATTGTATCTATTAAGGTTTAAACTTATAGTTATGCTATGACTAACTGTGAAGTGGGGTAACTAGAGAGATGTCATGACTACTTAGTGTCAAGATGCAAAAGCATTGTCCTTGTCGGATAATGGTTACTTTATCATTGGTTTTGTACCTAGCTCTAGAGGTGTGGTTTCTTGTTATTTGGTTCAAAATTATGGCATGTCAATGTAATGGGTTAACTGAATTTTTGAGTCTTGTAATGAGTGGGAAAAAAAAAATCTTGTGGATTTAGAACTTTGTATTGTTTATGTAACATGATGGTTGTGGAAAGTTAGATGTTTTTTAGTCCATCGCTCATGCATATCATTTTCTTCAAATGTTGGATAAGGGTTGCTAGTGTAGAAAGGAGAGTGGCTTCCATGGTGGGGCTGGTGCCCAAAGTGGCTACCTGGATAACCCCATGGAAGTTGTAATCAACTAATAACTTAAAATATATCTATGTGGGTCGGGTAGTCTTTCACATAACAAGATAAGTATGTTGCCTCACCCATGCCTTGAGTGCTCTCAAAGGCTAAGGATGGGTTGAGAAGGCCTGGTTGGGAAGGTCGACCTCCTTGTCCACATGAGAGGATGTGTCAGCTCCGCATGTGTCACCCTATGGGGCTGGTACCAAAAAGGGTCACCAGGATAACCATAGATGGGGGTCAGCTTCTAGTGAGAGATAGCATAGAAACCCATGATTAGGACCATGCAATGACACTCTCCTCTCTGTAGCTTAGCTACTTCCCTCTTTATTTGTTTCCATTGTTGCCTCTAGAGTGTTGTTTTGTCTTGTGTAGACTTGTTATCATGGTCAGTTGTGTCAAGTCTGTATTCATTTGGTTATATTGATGTTGTTTCTTTGGCTAAGTGGAATCCTTGTTGTTATCTCCTAGCTCAGAGGGGTGGACCTCAGGGGTCCACATGGTTGGGTGGCAGAGCTATCCATTGGTCTTCTTGGAGAATCAGTTCGAGTCCAGTGCAGAAGTGTTCTAGTTCTAGATCTACATTACACTTTCAGAGTTGTTGTATACTTCCATATGTATTCATTTGTAAACTGACATGATCGGTCTTGTAATCTTGTATTGTAACTTTGTAAATTAATTATCTTTGCAAATGTTAATGTTTTTCTTACTTGCAGTGGATGATGTAGATCACTTGTGTTGTTAAGACTTTTATGATCAATTGATGCTGTTATGTTTCCCTAGAGAAGTTAGAAGTGCATTTTTTATTTATGTTTTGTATAATGACATCTTTGGCTACTGTATTGCATTTACTTGCTTCAAAAAAAATATATTTCTATAAATTTTGCACTTGTTAGTCTAACACTCTAGGGTTGCAAGACAAGGCATCATAGTTCTTGGTAGCACACCAATGGGCAAGCATCATGTTTCAAAAATAACAAGTATCCTATTACAAACAAGATATGTAAAAGCATAGATTATCAAGGAAAAGGATTGGGGCTTCACGAGAAGGGTAACTAGAACCTATCACAATCCACTTCAATCATGGTTGATGCATCATAAATCAATTATCTAAGAAATCTAATGGTGTTAGTGATACTTTGATGATAATTGAGGCAAATTTATCCAATGAAAGCATTAAGATAGGGACCATTCATAGCCCCTACAACAAGCCTACTACCAACAATCCTTCCACCTCCATTATCAATACCATCAAGCTTTATCCTCCACATCCTAAACCCATCAAGTGGGACCAACAAAATTGTAAAGCATACAAAGTAAAATATCCAAATCAAGCACCAAAGGTGAATCAATCCAAAAATGAAGGAAGATATATGAAATTAATATGGGTCCCAAAGTGAAATGGACCAATCAAATCAAGTGAAGAAAAATGTTCAAGTCCAACAATCACTCAAAGTGTGGAGCCACATCAAAATAATTTTGTATAAAATAGGTGTCCATCACCCTCTGACTTGTATAACAATGTTGGTCCTAATCGCCATCCTAATCCAAAATTCAAACTCCATAATCTACCATCCCAAGTATGGTGACTCAAGAATTCTCCAATCCAATCTAAATTTCCATTCTATCCACCTAAATCTCATGAATCGCCTTCACACAATTCCACATCCAACATCATCCATCCAAATCCAAAATCATGCCTTAAATCCAAGAACTCCACATCCCAAATCTGTCACATTGTAGTAGAAACAGTTTATAACAAGGGATATGATGGTACCCTATCAAGGTATAAAAATTCTCAAATAAGTCCAACTCTATTATCAATGAGGATCATGACAACATCAATTGATTGTACATGAGTGCTATGATCCTCACAAAGCAATTACTCCAAGCAAGTCTCTACATTGACTATATCAGATGGACAGAAACATGTGAAGACCTACTAAATATCAAGTTATCAATGTCATCTAATTAGTGAAGCAAAAGATAAAAAATAAAAAATACAAATATATATATATACACACACACAAAAGTCTCTTAGTGAAAACCTCTTTGAGACACTATCAGACACATAAAAAAAGAATCAAAATAATAAAGAGAAAATCATTTGTCCAATGGTGAAAACCATTTCATGGCACCTTATATAAGTACCATGCTAAAAACGTATTCATGGGAATCATGCACGTAAATTGGTTGCATATGTACCTTAGACTTAGAGGTAAGTTGTTTCATCTATCCCATCCTATTCCCTTCATATCATCCCAATCCATAATATCCATATATCCTTGTCATCATTCCCATCCATATATCCTATGTGACGCAGTCCTTGAAGATCACATTTGAATCCCCCATCTGTCCCATCCACTATTGATAATCCCTCTATCCATCCATGCATTTTTGACAATCCCTCAATCCATCCATCCAATCCACTTTTCATCCTCTTTGTCCCTAGAATTGGTTTTCTCTTTTGATTGGTATCAAACTATAGGCTACCCAAATGCAATCTAATGCAACCATTCTATAGAAAAGAAAAGCAATAATTCTAAGTGCAAGAAATATTGAATCCACCAATCTAGCCAAGCAATAAAGCAAATTGTCTAAAAGCATCCATCAATTTTTTCCCATCCTTGCTGCAAACTTGATCAACTTAAATCATCATCATTGTGATATAGTGTTCCCAATCCTCATGTTGTTCTAATCAATAACAACACTATCCTTGCATTGTTCTTATTTCAAGAATATTATCCTCATCATCAAGTAATCAACCATCAGTTTTCAACTTAACTAGGTGCAACAGTTCTCTTGTTTGTATTTGCATCATTTTGTGCATGCATGCTTGCTTGTTTGTGTACATTGTCATTTTGTCTTGCATCTGGATCGGTCCTCACAACCTACCTACCACAATGGTATCATGGTCTTTCATATCATGGTGTTATATGGTATAGGGTTGCTTGCAACCTTTTTTGTGTGTCAGTCTTATGCATGGGATACATCATCACCTTGGTCTTTATACCCCAGTGCATAATATCTTATGCTATATTAAAATAGGTGCTCACCGTGTATCAACATAATACCAGCATTCAAAATCACTAACTTGTTGTTCCAAATGCACATTATCCATTATCATTTGTCCTTTATCACTTAGTTCTATCCTCTTACCCAATCTAAATAAACTTTTCATCATCCATCTATTCATCTATCCTTCTCTAGTTGCACATTTTCAAATTTCACCTTTCATATTTAATTTTCATCCCTTTTCCATTCCCCCTTTAATCATTTCTATATATTAATTTTTAATCCATCTATTTCATACAACCTTCTAAATCCATTTTTCTATTCTAACATTTCTATCATCTTCTTGCTCATCCATTTCGAGAGCACACTTGTGTTCTTCAAACCTACCTACCATCTCAAGGGGGCATCACCAACCCTACCTTCATCTCTCCTCATCACTCCTATTTCAAGTGGATGGGGCATCATCATCTCTAGTCCAACCATTTTATTTTAAATCAAAATATTCTTCTAATCCAATCAAGTGCTAGGTTTTATTTTTCTTTAAAATATGTTGCTTTGCAACACCATCTCAAAGAGGGGGAAAATGTAGACACCTAAATTTTATAGTGTCTTAATGTCACATCCTACCATCATTTAATTCATCCTACTATCACCTAACTCTCCTAACATTATCTAATTTATCCCACTTTCCCACTTCCCAGCATTAATTAAATAATTTACAATTATTTAATTAACTAATTCATTTCTCTAATGTTAATTAGATAATTTATAATTATTTAATTAATTAAATAATTTATAATTATTTAATTAATTAAATCATATTCCAACATTAATTAAATAAATCAATAAATATTATAATTTAGGACATGACGCACAAACGAAAGTCTGCTATTTGGCGGGACTCGGACTGGACAATTCACCCAGGGTTTGGAGTAATCGAGCAAATTAAGCTTGACCTTTCTACAGAAGTGGAGCAGGATATGGAAAATCTTTGCAAGTTTGCTGTAATTGGGAAGCTACTAGGGGGAAATTTCACAAGGAAGACCATCATAGATTGGATTCTGGAAATTTGGAAATGGCCGGGATGCATCAAGTTCCTCCCCAAGGGTTTCTTTATGGTGCTTTTTCGGAGTCAGGAAGAATGGGACCTCATCCTATCTTTCAGCAAATGGGAGATCGAGGGATTTTCCCTCTTCCTCCAAGAATGGACTCCGTTATTCGATCCCTGCAAAGAAAATCCTTTTTCTTCTCCTAGATGGATCCGTCTGTATAACCTACTACTCTAATGCTGGTCGAAGGCATGCTTGAAGAAAATCGGTGAGCCATTTGGCATGCTAATTGAGTTAGATGAAGATATTTTAAATGGAAATTCCTACCTCTATGCAAGATTAAAGGTGGCAACAATCCAAGCTCCTCCAAAGTCCATAAAAATCAACACTAAACAAGGTGCATGCATTGTCAATGTTGAATTAGAAGAATTTAAATTCTTTTGCCTCAATTGCGGCCAGAGGGATCACTTCTCAGCTAGTTGCCCTAACGAAGTCCACTGGTCTTGGAAAGAAAAGAGGTGGAATTCACCCCCTGATCTGGACAATCGTGTTCTTACAGAACCTATTGTGGAGGCATCGCCTTCAATGCCCCCTCTAGAAGATGCGCCCCCCAAGTGTGGCCCTTCTTCTGACTCAGTATCTAGGGTTCCAAAAACAATCCCTGATAATCTAGAAATAGCGAAGAAACTGACATCACAAGCTTGCTCCAAGAACAACCAATTAGTCACGAATGAGGTGGATTTCAGAGAGGAAGGAAATGAGTCTGAATGGACTAAGTGCAAATCCATGGATGAGGACAAATTTGGAGAAGTCGAGGCAAGATTCATAAGCCAAGAAGCGGCTAAAAATTTGAAACCTAATTTAAGCTGGAAAAAAGGCAAGAAGGGCAGGAAATCAAATAAAGTCTGAAGAGAGGAAGAGGCCTCCAAAGGTGGGCAAGACACCCTAAAGAAATTTGTAAATAGTACCAAGGGAGGGACTACCTCCCTTGGGAATTAATGAAGATTTTCAGCTGGAATGTCAGGGGCCTCAATGCCCCTGACAAACGATGCTTATTGAAGCGTCATCTCCATGTGGTGGATGCTGATATAGTTCTCCTTCAAGAAACCAAGCTTTCAGCAAAGGATGGGGAAAACTTCTGTAATGTCTGCAAAGGTTGGGAAGGTGTCTCCTGACCTTCATTAGGAGTGTTAGGAGGACTGTGTGCACTGTGGAAAAGCAGGACTATGGATATCAAGATCTTGGCTGATTCTGACAACTGGATGGCTATGACTATGGAAGATACTCAAACACACCTACAATTTTTACTATGGAATGTTTATGGGCTGATTAAGACACAAGAAAAGATGGAGATGTGGAACTCAATATCAGATTTAATCTGTCACCATAAAAATGACCTTTTAATCCTTGGGGGGGACTTCAATACGATCCTGTCTAGCACGAAAAAAAGGTGGGTCTTGCAGAGTCAGTCAGAGCCAGGAAGACTTCAAGTGCTTTGTAGAAGATTCTGACCTTTTGGATTTTGTGCCTAAAAATGGTGAATTCACTTAGACTAACAGGCCCAAAGGCTTCACCAATATAGTGGAAAGATTGGATAGGTTCTTATTCTCTGCAAACTAGGCCGAGCTTCCTATTGCAATTGAGTCGCATATTCTTCCAATTTCTGGCTCTGATCATTTTCCAATTTTGGTAGCTCTAAAGGAGGATAGACTGCTAGCTAGAAGCCCTTTCAAATTTGAAAAGATGTGGCTTCAAGATAGCTCCCTCAGGGATCTAATTTATCAATGGTGGTTCAACTCAGAAGTTCACAAAGGTTCAGATGTTTATTATTGCGAAAAAATTGAAGGCAATCAAAGAAAAGCTGAAAGTATGGAATGAGGAAACTTTTAAAAACATTTCCAAAGAAAAAGATCATATTGAGACTGAGCTGGAACTTTTAAATCAGGAGGTTCTATGTAATGGTATGACCAACTTTGAATTTGACAAGGAACAGGAGCTCATGAAAACCCATTAGGAACTCCTTGCCAAGGAAGAAATCTTCTGGAGATCCAAGTCAAGGGAAACTTGGTTGGCTAAGGGTGATCTCAACACTAAGTTTTTCCACAACTCTGTGAAACAAAGGCGCAGTAATAATCAAATCTCTATGCTACAAATAGAAGGTGGTATAGAGGTGTCAGACGAAGGGTTTATCCAACAGGAAGTGGTTTCATACTTCCACAACCTTCTGGCCTCTGAGGAAGCCTCTGCTATTCAGAAACATCAACCTTTTCTAGACCTTATCCCTGAAGTGGTCTCTAGGGAGCAAAACGAATTTCTTCTGATGCCCTTTACCAAGGAGGAGATCAAGGCTGCGGTCTTCCAGTTGGCACCTGATAAAGCCCCTGGGCCGGATGGCTTTCTGGCAAGATTCTTCCAGGAATTATGGGACCTTCTAGAAAATGACATTTGGAAGGCAGTGGAAGATTTGAGGAAATCTAGGAAGATGATCAAGGACATCAATAATACTTTCATTGCCCTCATTCCCAAAAAAGTAGTTTCAACGTCTTTGAAGGATTTTCAGCCCATTTCCCTATGCAACACTATCTACAAAGTGGTCTCAAAAGCAATGGCTAATAGGCTCAAAGGTATTCTCCCTTGTATTATCTCCGAAGAGCAAAGCAGCTTTACACCAGGTAGGAATATTATTGACAGTATCATTTCGGCTCATGAGACCCTACATTCTATCACTTCATCGAATCAAAGTTGCATGACTTTAAAATTAGACATAAGTAAGGCTTATGACCGTGTTAACTGGAGATTTCTTTTGAAGATTATGGAGAAATTTGGTTTTGACAAAAGATGGATCGAATGGACCTTTCAATGCATTTCTTCAATTCGTTACTCCATTCTTGTCAACGGGTCCCCATGTGGGTTCTTTGAACCCACACGGGGACTCAGGCAAGGTGATCCCCTATCACCTTTCCTCTTTGTCATTATGGCAGAAGCTCTGGGTAGAAGCATTCAACATTTGGCAGCCTCTGGTAGGTGGAATGGTGTCAGAGTTGCTGATGACTTCCCCTGGTCACCCATCAGCAGTTCACGGATGACACACTTCTCTTTGCTTCTTTCAAAAAAACTCAGCACTTGAAATCTCTTTGCTTCTACAGCTCTATGAGGAAGTGTCGGGGCAAGTTATCAACAAAGAAAAGTCCAGTATCATTTTTTTCAACACGGGTGTCAGAACACAAAAGCAAATTCTATCCATCCTCAAGTTCAGAAAGGCAAAAATCCCAAGAAAGTATCTAGGAGTTCCTTTGTTCAAAGGGGCAATCCACACCTCACTTTGGGATGACACCATTCAAAAATGTAGCATCAAGGCATCTTCTTGGCAAGGGAAATGGCTCATGCTTTCAGGCAAAATTTAGATGATTAGGGTGGTTCTATTAGCTATCCCTATACTTCAAATGAGCGACAACCAGGTGACTAGGAAAGCTCTCCTTGGTGGAAGGAATTTCCAAGAAATTCCTCTGGGAAGGAGCCAACGATATCAAAAGGATCCCCCTTATTGGTTGGCCGGTAGCATGTAAAAGCAAAAGGGATGGGGGCGATAGGTTTCGCAGCATGGAAAAGCAAAACATAGCATTAGGCTCTAAGTTAGTCTGGATGATGTTCAAAGATCCCTCAGCAAGATGGTGCCACATTCTAAGAAAAAAGTATCTTGACTCAAATGACCCTCTCCGTATTTTAACGATGCCCAACCCTCCAAGAGGCTCACATATCTGGAATTTTATGCAATAGTGCAGATGGCTAATAATGGACCACATCTCTTGGTCTCTCCATAATGGCTCCCAGGCAAATTTTTGGGAAGACTCTTTGAAAGGTCTACCCCCGCTGGCTGAGCTCCCAGGATTGAATGACCTTTGGAGAGACTTGTCATTAGCCCATGGTAGAACAGCTTCGCGCTACATCAAAGACTTAGATTGGAATTGGAAACTAATCGCATCCTTTCAAATCAGTGCAGAAGCAAAACAGGAACTAATGAAGGCTCTCAAAGCTAGAAGAATTATCCCCTCAGGCAAAGAAGATGAAATCTTTTGGACAGGTTCAAAATTGGGACATTACAAAGTTAAGTTTGGTTATGCTATGCAGAACCTGTAGGAAAAGAGTGACTGGCCCTCCTTCCTTTGTTGGAGCAGATGGATGCTTCCCAAAGCTGGGGCTTTGGCGTGGACAACTATTCACAGATGAATCCTGACAAGTGATAGGCTCAAATCTTTGGGTATCACAGGACCATCGAGATGTGTGCTGTGTGGTAATGCTGAAGAAACAATCAATCATCTCTTGCTTTCCTGTCCCTTTGAGTCCAAATCCTGGGATTGGCTAAGACAGAAGTTAGGCTAGATCAGCGCCCTCCTTGATAAAATTGAGGATCTCTTTAGAGGATGCCCCAAAGGACAGAAAACAACTTGGCAAGGCTTGTGGGTGGCAAGTCCCTCTCTCCTGATTTGGTATATTTGGTGTGAAAGGAATAGCAGGATTTTTTTAGATAAAGATTCAATCCTTGAATCTGTCTTGAGGAAAGTTGAGGCAAGCATCAGTGAAGTGGTCAATGTAAGGTTGGCCAGCTCTCCCTCGATACCATTCGCAAGCTGGGATGGGGAAGTGATGAAAAGTTGGTCGTCTCTTGTCCTTCCTCCCCAGAGCTTCCATCCCAAAGTGGCCGAGGAAAGAAAAAGAGCAAGGGCTCTCACCAAGTGGACTGCCCCACCAAAGGGGAGGCTAAAATTAAATTTTGATGGCGCAGCCAAAGGTAATCCGGGGCCGTCGGGTGCGGGAGTTATCATAAGAAATGAGGTTGGTAACTTGGTCATGGCAATGTCCAAAAGCTCTAGGAAGGGACTAATAACGAGGCAGAATTTGAAGCATTGCTTCTCGGGCTCCGTCTATGCAAGGACTTCAATCTCTTAGACATTGACATCGAAGGGGATTCCCTCATCTGTATTAATGCCATCAAGTCTAAGAAAATTCACAACTGGAAGCTCAAATATATTGCAGATGCAATTTGGACGATGTTGCCGATGGCGGGGAACTATACCCTTAATCACATTTACTGGGAAGGCAACTCGAGAGCAGACTTTCTGACAAAAGTAGCCTGCGAACAGATAGAGGATGCTATCATAGCTGAAACATGTGATTCTTGGCCTTGCTTCCCCCTGTGATTCTCGCAGGGTATGATGGATCACTAGTTCATGTCAGACGATTCCCGATCTCTCTTGGTTCCTGAGGATTTAGCAAATCTGCACGGGACAGCTTGGCAGTACTTCCTTTGCCCCCGCTATGGCCTCCTAAAAAACCTCATCCACCACCTCCATTTTTCACGCCACAATGGAAATGAATTGCGCATACATTTGTCAGCACGACAAGGAAGAGTCTTCATCGGGGTCTGCTATGAATGGGGAAGAAGAAAGGGAGGCCCAAGAGAATCTTGGCATTTAGGATGAGCCGTCGTAGGAGACAAAGCTCGAGCAAATCAAGCTTTTGTTTACGGCTGGCTCGGATCATATTGCGGAAGCCATCCTCAAGGTGATTGGAGATGCCAACATTCCAAAGGAACATGTCCATGACAGCTACCTTTACAAAGAGTTCTTGGCCACCTGCGTGCTTGTTTCTGGAAGGAAGGCCCATGGGAAAACTTTGGCTAATGCCTACATTAGAGAAGATTTGAGAGACACGGCCATGGCTGCGATCATGGCTTTTGACAAATACCTGACTAATGGCCTCATTGGGGGAGTTTTCGATGTAGCCACTGTCAATATGGAATCTGAATCTCCAACGGTCTTCACTGAAGCCTTAGCACTCTTTTAGCAAGGTATCAACCGCAATAACATGGAAACTTTTGAATTCTTCCTACGCAGCTATGGTGATCTCCTCTCTCTCGGTCAAATTGAGAGGATCTCGGAGTTAGCAGAGGGTGTCAAAGTGCTGTGGCACAATTAGTCTCATCTATTTGTTTCATTTTCCTCCAAGTGCCATAGTACACGCTTGGCTAGTTTAGTGCCAGTTTGTATGCCTCCCCGGCTGCTTAGCTTGAGTCAATTTTTGTTTCTCAGATTAATATAATGGGAGCTACCCCCTATGGTAGCACTTATTCAGCAAAAAAAAATTAATTAAATAAATCAAATATTTATTTAATCAATTAATCTCAATCATATGCCTTTTGATTTCCTTCTATTTCAAACTCATGTGAACTTAATTATGAAAATCAATAACTAAATCCTCTAATTATCTTCTCACATCCTCATCTTATCTCTTTCAATTTGTTTATATTTTCTAACTTATGTGCAACTATTTAAATGGAAGTAAATAAAAAATCTTATCCTTATCTACCCACAATATAAAATCTATAAATTGAACATCCTCAAAGCCATAATCATCACAACTTGGAATGCAATGTTATGCTATTGCAGTGAGTACCTAACATCCATCATCTTGAACCAATCTACCTTTCAAGTGTAAAGGTGCAAGGAGTTGGGTGAGATCAATTTGTTTCTTTTTATATTTATTTCCTTGGGTTCAATTGGAGGTTGCATTGAATATAGAACAATGTTTTTATTTTCATAGTTTAACATATTGTTTGTTTTCATTTTAGGGTGTTGCCACAATAATGGGTTACACTTTCTAGGACATCCTGATTTTTGCTGAAATCACATATTTTTAGAAAATACAATGATTTAAGACTTGAAAGGTTTCATTTAAAGGATTTTAATAGAAGACGATTTGATCAAACCCCCTTGGATAGAATGTTGCTAGTTTTAAACCATACCTATAATGGAGTCTCATCTACACCTATCAAAATACTGATAAAAAACAACATTTGATTTAGCTTTTGGAGGATCAAATGAATTCATTTAAAATTTGTGTTCTATAAGTATGCAGTCCTTATTATAATCTTCCCAAAAAGTATAATTTTAAATATATTTAATTTGATTATTATATTTATTTTTTATTTCTTGTGAATGTAGGTTTTTCACTGAAGATCAAGTTTTGTGTTCTACACACATGGAAAATTAGTAAATTAGTGAAAAAAAATTATTTAAAATATCTATGCCCTAGGTATTGATGTCCTTGTTTAAACCAAAAAAATAAAAATGAATTTTGATACATACAGAAAAAGTTATGTTTTACGAAATATGCCTATGTCTAAATTCTAATTGGTTTGACTTCAAAAATTAATTAAAAACAAAATATTCAACAAAACATTATAAAACCAAATTTGCATGCCCTATATATCGGTGTTACCAATCTAAATTTAGAAGAATCATAATTTTATCCTTTGTAGAAAAAAAGTTATATGCTACAGAATACACATCACTTTAAAAAAAATGTTGTTTACTATTAAAAACTAGTTATCAAAGGAGATGCAAAAAAAATTACAATTTAACTCCAAATTTTTTAAAAAAAAAATATTTAGAATCTACAAACAAAATCTCACAAATCACTAGTTTGCATCATCTTCAAATTCCCAACGGTTTAGCGGCTATAGGTGTCAGAAAGTGAAGATTTAGTTCAAAATGTTGATTTCAATGTCAAGGGATGACCATTTATTGAATACATATACATATTTATCTATACACACACATATACATATATGAATATATACATGTATATGTATATGCCAATATGTGTATATATGTAGACACACATGTATGTATCTATGTATACATATTCATACATACATACATATATTTAAAGTTTCTATAGGTGTTTAGTAGTGTGTTATAAGTCTCTAATGACATGTTGTAGGTGTTTAGCGAGTTGTTACAAGTCATTGGTAGCATTATTTAGGTGTCCAAAAATGCTATGTGTTGGAAAGGGTTGAACTAAAGATTAAATGCAACATTTTGTTTATATTTTTAAATATGTAATTTATTTTATTATCCTATTATACTACGCGCAACTATAATAGGCTGCTACAAATATCTACTAAGCTACTATATATGTGTTTATTAGTGTGTCTTAGGTGTCCAATGACATGTTGCAGGTGTTTCGTGAGTTGCTACAAGTGATTGGTAGCATGCTACAGATGTCCAAAAGGATGCTATGGTGTCTCTTGACATGTTATAGGTCATGGGAAGTAAGTCTTCTACTGAAAATTATTATTGAGAATAATTTGTATTATTTTTACCAATGCCATGTGTTGGAAAAGGTTCAACTAAAGATGAAATGTAGCTTTATGTTTCTAGTTTTTAATATATTTAAATTTATTTTATTATCCTATGTATGTATGTATATACATACACATACACATACATTATAATAGGATTAAGGTAGAAAACTAGAACTCCTTATATATGATCACCTTAACCTGAATCATCACATAATATTTTTAAAAATTTATAAAGTATGATGTCTAGTTTGATGCCATAGTTTTTTTTTAAATTTTAATCAAAAGTTATTAAAATACAAGAAAGTATACATATTAAATTTTATGTGACATTTTGTTTGAAAGACAATAAATAATTTAAAAACTAGGTATAGAGTTTGAAAATATAAATATTCAAAAAATAGACACCCTCCTCTACAAAACCATTAGTTTCATTAAAAATTTAGCAATATAAAACCATTATCTATTTCAATCAAAGTGGAGTTCATCAATGACTTCCATCATGTTTGTAGTTGTAGGTTCAAGCCTTTGGTTTGGTCTCTTGAACCTAAAACCAAAGCCAACAATGGATGACTATATATCTAGTCCATTAAAATTAGATATTTGGTAAATACCAGATATCTAGTTTGTTTAAATATTGAGCAATACTAAATATTTGGTAAAGTTTAGGTAACCTAATTAGTTTCATCAAAAGTTTTTGGTTCCCTCTCACTTCCCCCATTTCTACCCTCAACTTTGTACATCCACCCCCAAATCATCTACAAGATGAAAATATGTATATTTAAATACAAGAAAATGTATTAGACACTTTTAGGCTAAATTAGTAAATGAAATATTCTATTTAGTCTTCACTTACCAATAAAAAGGTTGAGATTATTCATGAAGAAACATAGTTAAGAAGGAAGATTACACTAAAGCAACAACAAAAAAATGGAAGTACAACTTATTCCTACATTCTAAAGTATAAGTACAAAAAACTTAATAAAAATAACTTGAAAGCATGTTTTTATTAGGTATAGGAAACAATTTAAATATTATTAAATATTTAATGTTAAATAAGAAAATTACATTTTTAATGAATGTTCCAAAATAAATTCACTAATAACACTCTATGAAGAAAATGTTAGACAAAATATTAAAGAAATAATTTAGAGAAATTAAGGATGAAATTGATTTAATATTTGGAGTGATCTACTATAAAGGAAAGTAATGAAGATAGAATAATCTAAAGGATGATGAATTTTCCTAAATGAAGCACAAACCATTGGAACTCATAGTCGATGAACAAGAATTTGATGAAAAAATCTAAAGGAGGTAAAAATGGAAAAGATGCCAAATAATATTGTTAGTTTGGCATTAATGAGTGTGGTGGTTTGTTCTTAGCACCAAGCTTTATCAAGGAGGTTTTGTAGTATAAAAAATAGAATGATGTTTTTAGCAAAGTAAAATATGATCTTATGCATAATCAAACCTATGTGCTCATCAATATACTAGTTAAAAGAAAACACATATAATACAAATGAGTGTTTTGAACCAAACATAAGGTAGACACCACTAAAAAAAGATTATATGGTTGCTAAATGTTATGATTGCAAAGAAGGAATTCACTAGTAAAGTTTTTTTATTCCAATGACAAAGATGAAAATCATTATACTTGTGTTCTTCCTTACAATGTAATCTAGATGGCACATGCACTTAATGGATGTGAATAATACATTTCTAGATATGGGTATTGTTGCACTTATGCCGCCTAAGGTTATCACTGATATGGTTGTCATTGATGTCAACACTCTCCTTGGATGCTTATGTTGATGATATACTATGATGGTGTGCTAACAGTGATGTTGTTGATGTTCATGGTTTGATGTCATGCCTTGTTTAATGTCAATTAAGGTTGTGTTAAGTATGCTTGTTGTCAGCAAAGATGATATCATGATGATATATTAAGATGGGAATTACAAGCATTAAGATGATAATTAGAAGCATCAAGATGAGGATTAGAAGTAATGTTGATGTTGGAGAGATGTTGTTGATGGTCTATAGCATGTTGTATGCTCTCTCCTATTGTTGCTGATGTTGGTGAAGGTTTCTGATGCATGAAGTTGCCTTGAAGACTGGTTGGGAGAATGCTCTACATTCCTCTGCATTTGAAGATATGGTCATGCAATTCAGAAGTTAAGTTTAGTGTGTTGAGAAGGTTTTTCATTCAAGGTTTCATATCATTTGCTCCCCCACAGTGAAAGTTATAAGTGACAAAGTTTCAGTCTGTGCTCTAGCAGAATAAAGTGATGATGAAGGCTGGTTGGAATGCTTCGCATTCCTATGGAAGTGAAGATTTGTCCATACGGTTTTGTGGACATGTTTAGGGATGTTCAATATATGCTACTTTATAGTATCGAGTGATTTGGAGGTCCGCAAGTTTAGTTTTAAAATGATAGTGTGCTACAGATAGTTCTAGATGCCTAATTGTTCTACAAAACATTTGTTTGAGTACTTGTGCCAATTGGAGGTTGTACAAATCAATTATATGAGTTTATGTGGACATTATACATGTCTCTATGGTTCTTAGGTTTGAAATACATGCAGATCTTTCATGTTTCCAGTACCACACAAAGTTTTCAAGTCAGTTTGTGAAGAATTATTGTTATTGAAGATGATTGAGGTATCTTGGAGGTGTATGCCACAAAGTTATTGTTGTACAAAGTTCAAAGAGTGTTTGGAGATGTTGTGTGGGTCATGTCGACTCATTTGGGAGAATAACAAGTAATGTTTAATCATTCATGCGTACCGCCAAGTTGTAATGACCAATGTGCTACAAGCTTCATGTTTTCTTGCTTAAGGGTGACCTAATTCAATTTTGTGAAGCGTGTGGATGTTATTCTATGAAGGATGATGCTGTGAAGGATGTTTAGGACTAGGTTAAGCATGTGTTGGAATCTGCAAGGCGTGTTTCTCTTCCCAGAGTTGCATGTAGTTCATGTTAGGGCTTGCCCTCTACATGTTTCATGTTGTTTGATCTCTTGTCAACTTGTAAATTGTAATATTCTTGTTGTCTTGGCTAACATACAATGTAATCAATGTAATATCATGTATATATTGTAAACCTAGTTGACCTAGGTGAGGTATGATTGCAAATATGAGTGTGTAAAGTGAATATGATATGTAATGCATTATGATGTGTGACTGAAGGAGAAAGAGCAGAAGTAATAGGGCCTATCCAGATTCATCCTAAAGACATTTTTGAGATAGAAGGAAAGTGAAGAGTGTGCCTAACTGATTGCCAGATGTAGTGAACCAAAGGAAAAACTTCTTGAAGGATGAAAATAGTGAGTCAATAAGCTACAAAAACTACATTTGAAGAAGTTGCATAAGTTGTCAAAGCAGAAGAGCAATCATAAAAAAGAGGAGCATCAAAGTAGAAGTGCAATCATCATAGGAGTGAGCTTCATTGTCAGTTTTAGGTAGTAGAAAGATTGTCATGATGTAATCATTTATGAGTTTGTTCTCAGCTCTGGGAGTAGTTTCTTCCTTGGGCTATATCCCTAAAACAAAGTTTGCATGAAGTTGTAGCTTCCTTGGGAGTGACCCTAAAACCTTTCTTCAAGGATTAGTAGCTTCCTTGGGTTGAAGCCCTAAAACAAAGTTTACAACAAGTAGTAGCTTCCTTGGGTTGTAGCCCTAAAACAAAGTTGTAATTTTAATAGTAGTGAGGTTCATATATTATGAGTTAATCCTCGCCATGGCTTTCCCCCTTTGGGCTTTTCCACGTATATCTAGTGTTATGTGGTGTTATGTATTGTGTTGACCTTTTTATGCTTTTGTTAATGTTGTAATGTTTAAGTTTTAATATGCTCCAAAGGATTTGAGATTTGTTTGGATACTGATTCACCCCCCTCTCAGTATTTGTGTGTGTTCAATAATTGGTATCATAGCCAAGTTACTTAAAAGAATATTAACCTCTTGAGGAAGGTCTAGGATGGCTCATAATGGATCTCACAAGGCACCTATGTTTGATGGAACAAATTACACCTTTTGGAAGATAAGGATGGAAAGCTATCTATCTTCTCTAGGGTTTGGTGTTTGGAAATTAGTCAAGAATGGTTACATTGCTCCTACTTCTGATCCTATAGATGTAGATGAGATTAAGTTGTATGATAACAATGCCAGGGAAAAGAGTGCTATCATGAGTGGGCTAGCTAATTCAGAACATCTAAAGGTAATGGGTTGCAAATCTGCTAAGGATGTTTGGGTAAAACTTAGTAGCATTTATGAAGGAGATAGTAAAGTGAAGAAAGACAAGATGCAAATCTTCAAGAGAAAATTTGAGACCCTGAGGATGGCAGAAGATGAAGACATTGCCAATTATATGCTCTGAGTAGATGAAATAGTTAATGACATCAGAGGTGTTGGTGGAATAGTGAAAGAATATGAGATTGTGAAGAAGGTGTTGAGATCTCTCACTAAATCTTACAATCATAAGGTATCTACTATTAAGGAGACTCAAGATTTGGATCATTTTATAGTAGACCAATTGTTTGATTCTCTCACAGCCTTTGAAATGAGAGAATTTGACAAAGGTGTTCCAAAAAAGGAAGCAAAATTCAAAGTTAGTAAGAAGGAAGAAGATGAACCATCTGATCAAGATGATGACCCTGATGAGGTAGAGGTAAACTTTGTGAGAAGATTGAAGAAGGGCACCAGCAAATACAAAGGTAAGTTACCTTTCAAATGCTTCAATTGTGGGAAAATTGGTCATTTTGCTTCTAAATGTCATTTTAAAGAATCAAGGGGTAGTAACAAGAGAGAGATGTTCAAAAAGGGGCTTCATTCCATGGAGAGCAGCTACTCTTCAGAAAATGAGGATCATGATGATTCAAATGATGAAACACTTTTCATGCCCTTGAATATTGGTGACAAAAAGGGTGATATTGGGAAATATGAAAAGAATGATAACTTGCAGGATGACCAAGATAATGAAAAATCAATGGTTGTATGGTTTGCCTTTCATACAAAAGAAGAAGCAAATGCTTGGGTAATTGATAGTGGTTGCTCTAACCACATGACTAGTGACAAGGAGACGTTTATCAATCTTAAGAAGTGGAATGGTGGAGTTGTTAATTTTGGTGGTGATGAGTCAACACAAATTTGTGGAAAGGGTACTATAACTATTGATGGAAAGAACAAGACTGAGGATGTCCTCTATGTCAAAGGGCTAAAACACAATCTTCTTAGTGTTATTCAGATGTGCAGTAAAGGATACAATCTTACTTTTCATGCCTAAGGTTGTGAAATCAGGAAGGCATGGTCTAGAAGACTTGTTACAAAAGGTATTAAGACATATGGAGATATCTATCATCTAAAGGAGGTAAATGGAAGAACCTGTTTATTGGATCAATTTGGTGAGTATTGGGTGTGGCACAAGTGAATGGGACACATAAACTTTGATAATATGCTAAAGATCAGCTCTATTCATGTGGCAAGAGATATGCCTAAGATAACCAAGCCTGCAAACACATTATGCAAGGAATGTCAAATGGGAAAGCAAACAAAGACAAATTTCAAGAGTAAGGAGTATTCTTCTACAATGCCTCTGGAGTTGATTCACATTGACCTATGTGGTCCTACAAGTTTAAAGAGTCAACAAGGTGAAAGGTATTTCATGTTGTTTATTGATGATTACTCTAGAATGACTTGGGTTACTTTTTTCAGAGAAAAACTAGAAGCCTTTGATAAGTTGAAGATTTTCAAAGAAATAGTTGAGAATGAAATGGATGCTAAGATCAAATGCTTTCAAGATTTGATAGAGGAGGTGAGTTTACTTCAAATGAATTTGAAAAGTTTTGTGAAGATCATGGTATTAGGAGACATTTGTCTACTCCTAGGACCCCTTAATAGAATGGGGTAGTGGAGAGAAAAAATAGGACTATGAAAGAGATGGATAGAGTAATGTTGAAAGATGCAGATCTGCCTGATATATGGGTAAGTGCAAGAAGTTGGGTCCACTTTTTGGCCAAAAAGTGGAAGTGTTTTCCCTTATTTTCAGAATTTGTCACATTTGACCTTAAAATTTGAAGCACTTCGAAATAGAATCTTTAAAAAAGTCACTAAATATAAAATGTAGTACTCAGAGTCTAGTTTCCAAATATGTAATTTTTTTCAATACCCAGATGATACAAATTGATTTTCAATAGGCATTTCTAAAAACCATTATTTAAAAGTCACTTTTTTTAACCATACCATGCACGTGTACGGCCAACATAATTTGACCTAAATAAAATTATTTTGTAAAATCTTTTTGGGAAAAGATGTGTAGTACAGTGAAGTTTGATGAGGATATTTTTTTATAATTTTTTTCGAAATAATTTTTTTTTTTAAATTTTTTATTAGGCCTAATTGATACTTTTGAAAACCCCTCATGTATGGCCAACATAATTTGAGCAAAAAAAATCATAAAATTAAATTTTTTTTTCATTGTGTAAAGAATGATGTGTAGATTGATGACATATAATTTTTTAAAAAAAAAATTTAAAAATTAAAAGTTATTAAAAAAATACAAACACCTGTCATTTTAAGTTTTTGGACTAGTTTGCTCATAAATTAAATAATAAATAGAAAAAAAAGTCCAATCCAAAAAAAATTACATATTTGAAAACTAGACACTATGATCTGTAATGGGTTTTAATTTCGTAAAAAAATTCAAAAAAAAATGTCATCAGCCATATAGGTGAAGTCAGTCTTTCCTCTGGTTCTATACTTAGAGAAATACTCGCATGTCCAAGGCTCAAGGTCGGCTACCTATGCCTTTCCTGAGCCTAAAACGAAACCAAAAGCGTGGGTATGAAATTCAAAATTTTAGAAACGGGTACCTGTTTTAAAACGGGTACCCGTTCTAGAAAACAATAGAAAACAAAATGGGTACCCATTTAAAAACGGGTACCCATTTCTAAAATAGTAAAAAAAAACGGGTACTCGTTTTTATTTTTTACTATTTTGGGAAATTTTCTAAAAATAGTAAAAAACAAAAACAGGTACCCATTTTTGTTTTTTACTATTTTAAGAAAGTTTCCAAAAATAGTAAAAAAACAAAAATGGGTACCCGTTTTTATTTTTTACTATTTTTAGAAACAGGTACCCATTTTAGGCTCGGGTGCCCGTTCCTAAATGGGTATCCGTTTTCTTTAAAACGGGTACCCGTTCCTGTCGAGATTTTTTTTGCACGACACTTCCCCTATATGTGGACCCAACTTCTTGCTTTTACCCATATATTGGAAGGAAGAAGTTCACACTGCTGTCTATCTTCTTAATAGAGTACAATTACGGGTCAATAGCACTAAGACCCCTTATGAGCTATGATATGGAAGACCTCCCACTGTCAGATACTTCAGGATCTTTGGCAGCAAATGCTACATCAGGAGAGATGAATAAGACCTTGGAAAGTTTGATTGAAGGTGTGATGAAGGGATCTTTCTTGGTTACTCAACCCGAAGCAAGGCCTATAGATGCTACAACAATATATTGGGAAAGATGATTTAAAGCACAAATGTTAAGGTAGATGAAGATTTGTATCAGATCTTACAAGAACCAAAGGATTGTAGAACCGATATATGTCTCTGCTTTGAAGAAGAAGAAGAGGAGAAATATGAGAAGGAACAAGAATCAGAGCATATCCCTGAGACTCCAACAAAGTATGTTCAGAGGAACCATTCAATAGATTAGATCATTGGGGATAAGAATGAAGGTGTACAGACCAAGAGAAGGCTTGCAAAAAAAAGTGAGCAAGTGAATTTGTGTTTGCTATCAAAGGTAGAGCCCAACACCTTTTTTGATGCTAGCAAAGGTGATGGATGGTTGAAGGCAATCGAAGAAGAATTGAATTAGATAGAGAAGAATCAAACATGGGAACTGGTTCCTAGACCAGCTAATAAGAATGTTATAGGAACAAAGTGGGTGTTGCAGAATAAACTAAGTGAAGATGGTGAAGTTGTGAGGAACAAAGCAAGATTGGTGTGTAAGGGTTATTCACAAGTTGAAGGTATTGATTTTGAAAAGACTTTTTCTCTGGTAGCTAGGATGGAAGCAATCGGGATGTTTCTTGCCCTTGCTACTCACAAGAACTTCAAGGTTTATCAGATGGATGCCAAGTCAACATTCTTAAATGGTGATCTAGAGGAAGATGTCTACATTGAGAAACCAGATGCTTTCCAGCTATCAAAAGATCTGGACATGGTGTACAGACTCAAGAAAGCTTTGTATGGACTCAAGAAAGCTCCTCAAGTGTGATATTCTTGGTTGGATAAGTACTTACTTCAGTAAGGCTTCAAGAAAGGTACTAGAGATAGTAATCTTTACATTAAGGAAGAGGGAGACATGATTTTGATAGTTGTTGTATATGTTGATGACATTAGATCTTTGGTGGAGATGATAATATATGTAAGAGGTTTGCAGAAGAGATGTAGAAAGAGTTTGAGATGTTTATGATTGGTGATATGTCTTTCTTCCTTGGGCTTAAAATTGTTCAGCTAGATGATGGTATCTTTGTTTCTCAGGCTAAGTATGTTAGAGAGATGCTGAAGAAATTTGGTATGAAGGATTCCAAACTAGTAAGTACTCCTATAGTTATTGGTTGTCACTTGAGCAAGGATGATGAGTCACCTGAGGTTGATTAGTTCTTTATAGATCTATGATTGGAGGATTATTGTACTTGATTGCTTCTAGACCTGATATTATGCATGTCATATGTGTGTTTGCCAGATATCAAGCTAATCCTAAGAAAACTCATGAGAAGGTAGTCAAAAGAATATTCAAATATAGAAGGGTTATTTGGATTATGGCTTACGGTATCCAAGAGGTAATGACTTTGATCTAAGTTCTTACACTGATGTTGATTGGGCTGGTTGTGTTGATGATAGAAGAAGTATAAGTGGTGGTGCTTTCTTTCTAGGAAGTAGATTGGTTTCATGGCATAGAAAGAAACAAGATTTAATATCTTTATCAACTGCAGACGCAGAGTATATTGCTGCACACAAGTGTTGTGGATGAAGCAAACATTGAAGGATATCAAGATATAGTGTGATGAGCGTATTCCCATTTTTTGTGATAATACTAGTGCTATCAATATATCTAAGAATCCAGTGATGCATTATAGAACCAAGCATATATCAATCAAGTATCACTTTTTGATAGAGAAAGTTGTAGATAAAGAAGTGAAGTTGGAATATGTTCCAACAAAGGATCAGATTGAAAATATTTTCACAAAGGCTCTTGCAAAGGATACTTTTGAGTATCTACGATATAAGTTAGCGGTAATTTCCCCTCCTTCTTCTTGTTATATGCATAGTTGGTGCATCTATTTAGGGGGAGTAATTCAGGCTATATCTTTTTCCTAGACTGATGGTGGCTACTCCTCAGGGGGATCAGGTAGTGGTTGTTGTTCATAGGGGGAGAAGGTTGAAAAGGATAGTTTTTTCCCTAAGGAGAAGTTGTTGCCCTTTGTCCTTGATGTCAAAGGGGGAGAATGAGTAGGTGTGTGTTGCCATCAATGCCAAAGGGGGAGATTGTTGCACATATGCCACCTAAGGTTGTCACTCATATGGTTGCCATTGATGTCAACACTCTACTTGGACTCTTATGTTGATGATATACTATGATGGCATGCTAACAATGATGTTTCTAATGTTCATGGTTGGATGTCATGCCTTGTTTAATGTCAATTAAGGTTGTGTTAAGTATGCACTTTGTCAACAGAGATGATATCATGATGATTTATTAAGATGGGAATTAGAAGCATTAAGATGACAATTAGAGGCATCAAGATGAGGATTAGAAGAATACCGATGTTGGGGACATGTTGCTGATGGTTTATAGCATGTTGTATGCTCTCTCTTGTTGTTCCTAAGGATGTATGTGTTACTATAAGAAGACTCTAGCCTTCAGATGTTGGTGAAGGTTTTTGATGAAGGATGTTGCTTTAAAGACTGGTTGGGAGAATGCTTTGCATTCCTCTACATTTGAAGATATGATCTTGTGGTTTAGAAGTTAAGTTTAGTATGTTGAGAAGGTGCTTCATTCAAGGTTTCATATCATTTTCTCCTCCGCAGGGAAAGTTATAAGTGATAGAGTTCTAGTCTGTGCTCTAGCAGAATAAAGTGATTATGAAGACTGGTTGGAATGCTCTGCATTCCTCTAAAAGTGAAGATTTGTCCATGTTGTTTTGTGCACATGTTCAGGGATGTTCAATACATGCTACTTTGCAGTATCAGGTGATCCGGAGGTCCACAAGTTTAGTTTTCAAATGATAGTGTGCTACAGATAGTTGCAGATGCCCAATTGTTCTACAGACACATATGTTTGAGTACTTGTGCCAGTTGGAGGTTGTACAAATCAGTTATATTCATTTATGTGGATATTCTACATGTCTCTATGGTTCTTAGGTTTGAAGTACATGCAGATCTTTCATGTTTCCAGTACTGTACAAAGTTTTCAAGTCATTTTGTAAAGAGTTATTATTGTTGAGGCCGAATGAGGTATGTTGGAGGTGTGCACCACAAATTTCTTGCTGTGTGAAGTTCGAGGAGTGTTTGGATATGTTGTGTGGGTCATGCTGACTCATCTAGGAGAAGAACAAGTAATGTTTAATCATTCATGTGTACCACCAAGTTGCAAGACCGATGTGCTACAAACTTCATGTTTTCTTGCTTAAGGGCGACCTAATCCAATTTTGTGAAGCGTAAAAATGTTATTCTATGAAGGATGATGTCGTGAAGGATGTTTAGGACTAGGTTAAGTATGTGTTACAATCCACAAGGCGTGTTTCTCTTCCTGGAGTTGTGTGTAGTTCATGTTAGGGCTTGCCCTCTACATGTTTGATGTTGTTTGATGTCTGACCAACTTGTAAATTCTAATATTCTTGTTGTCTTGGCCAACATACAATGTAATCAATGTGATATCATGTATATATTGTAAACCTAGTTGACCTAGGTGAGGTATGATTGCAAATATGAGTGTGTAAAGTGAATATGATGTGTAATGCATTATGATGTGTGACTAAAGGAGATAGAGTAGAAGTAATAGGGCATGTCTTGATTCATCCTGAAGACATTTTTGAGATAGAAGGGAAGTGAAGAGTGTGCCTAACTGATTGCTAGAGGTAGTGAGCCAAAGGCAAAACTTCTTGAAGGCCAAAAATAATGAGTCAGTAAGCTATAGAAAAGACATTTGAAGAAGTTGCAGAAGTTGTTGAAAAGTAGAAGAGCAATCATCAAAAAGAGGAGTGTCAAAGTAGAAATGCAATGATCATAGGAGTGAGCTTCATTGTCAGTTTCAGGCAGTAGAAAAACTGTCATGCTTTAATCATTTTTTATTTTGTTCTTAGTTCAGGGAGTAGTTGCTTGCTTGGGTTGTAGCCCTAAAACAAAGTCTGTAGGGAGTTGTAGTTTCCTTGGGAGTGACCCTAAAACCTTTCTTCAAGGAGTAGTAGCTTTCTTGGGTTGTAGCCTAAAACAAAGTTGTAATTTTTATAACGGTGAGCTTCATATATTGTGAGTTAATCCTCACTGTGGTTTTTCCCCTTTGGGGTTTTCCACGTAGATTTGGTGTTATGCAATGTGTTGATCTTTTATGTTTATGTTAGTGCTGTAAAGTTTAAGTTTTAATCTGCTCCGAAGGATTTGAGATTTGTTTGGATATTAATTCACCCCCCCTCTTAGTATCCAGGTGTGTTAAATAGGTATATCAAAGAAGATTCAAGAAGTATAAATGTATCAACTTAAAGGATTTGAAGTTTAAGGAATTACCATTAAGTTTGTCAATTCCTAAAATCTACACATAATTTAAATTAAGCACCTCATGTATGGTATGTCAAGATTGATGAAAATATTATACATGCATGGATTTCATTAATGCATTTAAATTAAAAACTTTATATCTAAACAAAACATTGAGATTTTCATCATAATCATGTATGCTAATGATCTTGTAATCACTAGAATAAGTAAAATATGAATTATTTTGGAAGTGAAATACAATTTAAGTAAATGATTCAAGATGATTGATCTTAAATTATTGTAGTATTACCTTATATTGGATGTACAAAAATTAACATATAATTTATTAGAAAATATATATACTAAAAAATTGACTAAAAAAATTAGGAGGACAAACAACAAAACAATTGTTTCACCTATAGAAGCACAATTGCATCTTTCTATTTGCACACTATTTGAAGAGAATGATCTAAACTCTCAACTAGAAAGGAGCTCTAGAAACTATAAAGAATTGGTAAATAACACCCTGACATGCACACATGAAAAATTTTAGGTTTAAGATTAAACTAGTCTCTATAAAATGGTGTTACATCAAAGCTAGAAAAGTAGAAACCTTAAGTACCTATGTGTGCCTTGAAAAGGCATTGGAGGAGAATGAGTTATACTTTTAATGGAGGAGGTATTTGAAGAAAACAAGTCATTCAAGATTGAATAGAGAAGGAGATGATAAGTGGAAATGCTTAATAGCTCGGTGTAAGAAAGTTGGGCATAGTCTGAATGGAAAAGGAGTTGTAATTGCTTATAGTTGGTAGGTCATTGACATTAAAAAATAAATTCATCACTACAAATAGTTAATAGTTCATTGATAGAGAAAGCCCACTTGGACATGCATCTTCGCTGGTCCATAAAATATGCCAATATTAGTCCCTACCTTAGACAAAATAGCATGACTATATGTCCAATCTCTTATATATTACTCACTCATATATTACTCATTCATATGGTGTTTTAGGAAAACTAATTTGGAAGAATACAATATACTCACAGGTTGAGTAGAGAAGCTGAGGGCTACGTGGCTAAGTATTGTGCCCAAGAGTGCGAGGAAAATGTTAAACCCTATTATACGAAAGCCTATATAATATCACACAGAAAACAATGACTTATTAGTTATCTTTTATTAAAAAAAAATTAATAATTGTCATCACATCTTAAAGATAAATAAGAAAATGTAGAATATAATGGATAAATTAAAAAAAGATTGGACACCATGGTGAACTTATGCCATGGAAAGAACTTGTAGAACCTCAAAGTAAGTAAAATTTGCATACTTATTTATTATTTATGAAATTTAAAAGTTAAGAAAGTATAAAAATAAATAATTAAACGGTATAGATATTGGTAGAACTGTATTATTTATGAAATTTAAAAGTTAAGAAAGTATAAAAATAAATAATTAAACAGTATAGATATTGGTAGTTCTATTTTTTTAGAAGTAAATTATAATATGATGAGTAAGTATGAGGTAAGTAAAATTTGCATCCTTTTTTATTATTTATGAAATTTAAAAGTTAAGAAAGTATAAAAATAAATAATTAAATTATATAAATATTGGTAGTTCTATTTTTTAGAAGTAGATTATAATATATATTTAAATTAGAAGTCCGCTTTTTGTTAAGTTGTCACAAGTAGGGAAATAAGTTGTCACAAGTAGGGAAATATTTATCAAAGTCACCTAGGGATCCAATTTGGAGCAGTCATATCTTTGGGGGATTTGAACCTTGGTGAATGGTGTAATCAAGGAACATACCATCATCTTCACCAAGTGAACTTAACCAATTGAACTACAACCCTTCAGTATTGAACATAAAAAATTTACAATCTATCTTTTTTGAACAAGCTTTTGGAAATTACTTCGTCAACCTTTCAAATCATATTCTTATCTATTATTTTTATGATAAATCAGAAATAAAATTGAAAACATTGAAGAAAAACTTATACAATTGTTTGCAAAAACTTGTTAAATATAAAGGGGGAGATGGTGGGACCTTTGTATGTATCAGGGATATAGATAATCCCATCCTTGTTCTTATCGAAGAAAGCAACATGTTGTTGAAGGACGCTCATGTTGTTGTCTTGATGGTCAACAGATCCATTTATGTTCTTTGGATCCACTGCTGCTAAAGCCCTTGCCAGATCTGAGGAAAAAAGCTAGCCAACATCAATATATATGATCTCGCTGAGCCTTAAGAATGAACAAACAAATTTGTTGGCATTTTGTAGAATTGAAAAATACATGGTTTTGGCATTTGCTCTTGCAGATGGATATTCAGTTTTCTCTGAGAAGTTACAGGGGCAAGCAACGCTTCTGTTGCCAAGGACCTCTCTGATGGTGGTTGTGGCTCCATTTTGCAGCTTGCTCTTTTCCACACAAGAATGACAAATAATGCTTAAGCTCTGAGCACAGGGGAAAATTACGACCAAAAAACGGGTTTATATAGCAAAACAAAAGCATGAGGAGGAGATTACCCATAATGATTGTGTCAAATTAGGTGCAACTTATTACGTGAAGCAAATCCTGAGTCAAAGTTATTACGTGAAGGTAAACGACGAGAGATTTCCGGCTTGTACGTGGATTGATCACAATTGGCTTGGGAGATTGTTTTCCTCATCAATTTCCGTACTCAAACGAGGGAAACGTTCCACTTCCTCATCAGTTTCCTTTTTTCCCTCATCAATTTCTTTTTTGGTTCAACTCGGAGGTTGGTTCAAGTTGGAGGTTTGAGACAAATTTTACTTATTGCCTTTTTTTTATCTTTCTTCTTCTTTACTTCATTTGAGAAAATGTTAGATACTTCTCATCTTCTAGTTACACAAGGAAATATCTTGTGAATAGCTAAAAAAAAGAAAGGAACGGATTTTGGCACACAGAGGAATATTAAGAAAATGTGTTGGATAGGGTGGATGCAATGGGGTAGAGACTATAGGAGAAGATATTAACTACGAAGAGTAAAGTAAAGCATATGGATGAGAAGAGAATAGACTTAAAGAAAGAAAACTCTTGAATATAATAGTGTATAACTGAGTGAATAGGAAGATTGTGAAGATATGATGAAGTAAATGTTAGGATTAAGGGTGAGATTCACTTTGTAATATTTTTAGATTATTGTAATTTATTTATTTAATAGTCAATTAATTATGTGTATGTCTTCAACAATTATGGAAAGGACCAACTTGAAATTAACATAAGTTTCGTGGATATTTATAATTAATTATTATTGTCTAAGTGACTTGGAATATGTGTGTAAGTGGCATAATGTGGGAAGAAGCATTGTAAGGCATCATTGGACACTTTACATGAAGCAAAAAAGAATCTATGACAATTTTTGACATGTAAGAAATATCCATGACATTGTAAGAGGTGTAAAAACATCTATGATGATGTGTAAGAAGTTGGTTATTTTTTCGAATATGATGACTTGCTACTTTGTCTTTTAATGGATTGTTTTTGTTCTCTAATGAAGTTGGATGACCAAGTTCATAAGAAAAGTCTTGAAGCTATTATAAATATGCTTGTAACTCTCAGACACATGTCATGAGATCTCTTTTGCATGTTTACTACTTAGCTCATGGTTTGAGACCATTGTATTCAAAATTATTTGTAGTTTTGTGGATTATATTTGTCTTTATATTGACGGCATGGGATTGTAGTTTGTATGGTTGTTTTACAAATTATATTTCTATTGGAATGCTATTGATTGAAGGGGGAAGTTGTGTTGACATACTCTACATTCGAGATTAATACAAACTTTAATTCTCTTTGGCGTTGATGTTTTCTAACTGAAAGGGTGTTCCCCACATATATTGATGTTTTTGTGTATTGCATATTTTTACTTCTACTATGTTATTTATATTTCCATACATGCTCTATTATGTTGATGAATTTGTAAGTACTAAGGATTAATAATTTATACTATATTTGTACCCAAATTATCACCATTTGGTATTAGAGCCCA
Source organism: Cunninghamia lanceolata (assembly GCA_027924645.1). Lineage (NCBI taxonomy): Eukaryota > Viridiplantae > Streptophyta > Pinopsida > Cupressales > Cupressaceae > Cunninghamia > Cunninghamia lanceolata. Next base: position 2,630,359 of record BSBN01000642.1, read on the forward strand.
GTTGACTTGATTAAAGAGAGAGATGCTTCTTTTGAAGTATTGTTGGATTTTTTTGCTTTAGTGGGAGCTTTTATGTTTTCTATGCAGATCAAATTTCTATGATAGAAATCACAACCAACACATCTCATATGGAGATCAAGAAATTCAATAGCATAGGCTATGAACTTTGGAAGCTAAAGATGGAGGATCTCTTGGAAGAAAGGGATCAATCAATAATAATGAAAAATGCTTGAGCAAACTTGAAAATACATCGAACGTCGATTAGGTAAGGTTGATTAAAAAATATAAAAGTACTATAAGGCTATGTCTTTATGATTCTATCCACTTGAAAGTTTCTAATGAATGCATTTAAGTTGTGGAAGTGAATAAGTGGAATGTATCATATAAAGAGCTTCATTAACAAATTATATCTTAAAAGAAAATTATATTCATTGAAAATGAAATAATGAGACTCTGTTGTAGAACACTTGAATGATTTCAACTTAATCTTGAGTCAGTTATAGTCTATTGGTGTTACCATTCAGAAAGAGGATAAATATATTTTACTACTATTTTCATGACCTAATTCTTGAGAGAATTTAATTGTTTGTCTTAATGGTTCTACTATAGATCCAAAATTAGATGCCCTTATTAATACCTTGCTTATAGAAGAGATGTGGATAAAGTCAAACAATAATGATTCAAAGGAGGCATTGAATGTGAAAAGAAGACCTAAGGAACAGGTGGTGGTGAGTAAGAAGGGAGTAAGGATAAGTCTAAAGATAGATCTAAAACTAAAGGTAGATCTAAAACCCTTTGTAAGAGTAGGTTGAGATGTTGGAACTATAGTAAGTGGTGTCATCTTTTAAAGCAATGTAGAAATAGAAAAAGGATGATGATTCCTCTATAGATAAACCATCAGATGATGAAGATAGTGATGTATTTTTTATTTCAATTAACTTATTTTGTGAATTATCTTGGTTAATAGATTTAGGCACATCCTAACATATGACTCATCATAAGGAGTAGTTCTCAACATTCAAATCATATGATGGTGGAAGGTTTTTCTTGAGGATAAAATCACTCAAAAGATTGTGGGTTGAGGAGAGGTAAAGATGGTATTTTGTGATGTTTTGCACATCCAATATTGGCTAGAAATTTAATTTCTATATCTAAAATAAATGATACTAGTGTGCATGTTGTTGAAAACAAGGCAGATAACTGAGAAGGGGGGTGAATCAGTTATCACAAAATTTCCTTAATTTTGTTATCTCAATATTCAGTGTTATATCAAAACATGAAAGCATATGTAATCATAAGAACAGAAATAAAATCCACACACATAACACAAGGATTTTTACGTGGAAACCTTGTTAAGGGAAAAAACCACAGGGTGACTAACCCAAGATTGTATTCTCTGTTAAAAGAATAAAGGAGTACAAAGTGACACTTGCCAATTAGGTCTCACTGCCCGAGCACACTGCTCACAAGAGGCACACTGCTTACAAGAGACTCGCTGTCTACAAATCTTACAAAAGATAATCAAGTGTTTGAACTGATGAGAGGCATCTACAAATGCAAGAGTTCAGTTCCAGTTAGGCACAATATACTGATCTGATGCACTTTATTCTTCCACTGTTCAATGTTGTTATTCAGTCACATACCAGACTTGAATTATTGTTCTCACACTTATCCCTACTTTTCTTTGCACCTTCTTTCTTCACATACTCAATACACCTTTTTCATGCTGGAATCCATCTGGTATTTATATCCACATCAAGGATTTTCATCAACTTTCTAGTCGGCAACAAGAACACTTGAGATATTTGCAAGTTGTTGATCTATAGGCCGAATCCATGCTTGATTAGTGATGTGCATCAAAGACATATGCATATAAGTCATTAATCATGTCATCCAACACTATATAATGTCACAAATTGCTTGACTAACACCTTTTTCACATCTAGATTGAGATTTGATACTCTGCCAGTCAGTTCTTCTTTTGTCTGCTCTGCATGATTGGAACCCAACACTCAGATGCTTATATCTTTTTCTTTCTTTATCACCGGAGGCTAAATCTTTGGAATATAGTAGTCATGATACCCCTCTTGACTTGTCCAAGTCTGCAACTTACTGAGTTACACCATCTAAAAGATCTAGACCTGATTTTCAGACCTTGTTGCATACTCTATTCTTGTTCACCGGACCAAAGCAATCTTCAATCTGACTTCCGGTATAGGCATACTATGTATTGTGGATGTGTGGGATAGACTTTGTTGCCATCAATGACAACACTTATGAAGCCACATAGTGTCTCTTGCCAACAATCTCCCCCTTTGGCATTGATGGCAACACTTAGTGAAAAATGGCTAAGTGTCGCAGTAACTCCCCCTTGGCTGATGCTCTATCTTTTGCACTATTTACTGGAGCTCCCCCTTAGTTGGATTCCATATTTTTCACTACTCTTCACTCCCCCTTTGACATCAATGGCAAAGGGTGGAATCCGCATACCAAAATTTTGCAAAAAATATTCTGTACATGGCCGCATATGTACATACAAATCACAAGATAAACTTACATATACTTGAGTATGTCTGCAAAAGTAGTCTTTAGCTGTACAAACTCTGTGGCCCAGATCCTCTTCATCTTGTCCAAAATGGAAATGTGACCACTCAACAAAAACACATATGCTTCTACGCTCTTTAAGTCTATTGGATCACTGGTTTGGATTGTATTTTGTGCCTCTATTAAGGTATCATGCATTGTTTCTAACTTAGGGATGATTATCCCTCTGAGCTCACCCATTCTATCCATTATGTTCTTTTTCTCCTTAACCAGTTCTTTGATTCCATTTATTATGGAAATGGCTTGACATTCATGATTCACCAGAGAGGTAGTAAGGGGATCAAAATTTTGAGATAAACTTGACAGTTTTCCTTCTTGTTCTTTTAGTTTCTTCTCAATGTCCTCTGTCACTTTGGGTCCAGATAAATAGAATTTGTATATGTCCCCACCATCTTTAAGAGCATTTTCAAGGCTCTTTATTCCAATGTCTAGGGTCCTCCTATCATTAGCAATAAGTCCTTGCACTTGAGTGAATCTTTTTCCCAGAAACTCCTTCCGGACCTTTGCTCTTGCTGATTTCTCTAGAGATTCAAAATGAGTGTTAACAAAATTTACTAAGTTTTTCAAGTTACCAGATGGTTAGGCCGAAGGATCCTTTTGATAGGATGGCATGATCTTCTCCAGCATCCTAGATGCAATCTCCAACAGTTCACAGTCCTCCATGTGAGATTTTCAAAGTTTTTCTTTTGCTTTGGCTTGAGCAAAAGATGCTATTTTGATTGTCTGAACCGGGGAGAGAAAGTCAAAATTCACTGGTCCTTGAAATAGCTCAGGTTCATCTATCTCCATCATTTCTCTATTTAAGAAGTTCTTCACTATCTCTGCAGTGTCTCTTGCTGGTGATTGAGTCTTCATTTCTTTTGGGATATCAGAACAGTCATCATTAGTCTTTTCTACTTGTTCTTCTTTTCCCTTAACCTCTTCTTCTTGAATCACCTTCTCCTCTCTTCTACCTTCTCCTTCAACTTCAGAGTCTAGAATGACTGCAGTGGGATCCAGAGGAGGGATGTCACCTATGTTTACTGCTTCATGAACTTCCTCTTCTGGAATAGAGGAATCTAAGTCCTCAGACTTCTCTTCATCTATTTTCTTTAATCCTTCGACATCCTTGTTAGAAAATTCTTCATTGATTACATTTAATCCTTCAACATCCATGTCTATTTCCTCTACAATAGGAAGATTGAATCTCTTCAAGGCATTCCGGAGGATATCTTTAGTTTCACTTGCTACTTGGTCTGTTTCTCCAAGCATGAGTTTGTTCATTCTTGCCTTGCTCCGAAACTCATTCTTACACCCCTTGAAAATCATGTCCATTTGTTTTGGAGTGATGGAAGGATAAAGCTGTATTACTATTTGTTCCCAAATCTCTAGGTCTTTTGCCATTGCATTCTCTTTTCTCAGCTCAAGTACCTTTTCTAGGCTCTTAGGAATTAAAGATATAATTTCAATGAAGGCTTTATTGTAAATGTTCAAGTACCTGACAGTAGCCTCTTCCAGAATTCTCTTGTCAACATCACTGTATGCATCATAGAACTTAGTCACTAGCTATAGGTTCCCATCCACAGTTACTATCTTGATGATGTTATCAATGGAAAGAGTGGGCTTTTCAAAAAATTCCTCTGCCTTCTCTTCCTCATCTCTGCTAGTAGAGAACTTTCTGGATGTTCTCTTCTTCTTCATTTTCTTGATTTCTTCATCTAATTATGTTTCTTCATCATCCTTATGGCTTGTATATGTTCTTGAGGCTTTGGTCTTCATTCTCTTTTCACTTTTACCGAATGGATTGACTTCCAATTTAGCAGCCTTTGAGATTTTAGGAGTGACAGGTGTAAAGCTCTTAGAAGATCTAGTCTAGGAGGAGGCTTGCACCAGAACGTTTCCTTTTTTTTCTTCTTGTTTCTCTTTCTCAGCCTTCTCCATTTTCTCTCTATTTGCATCTATAACCTCCTTTGATAAGCCAAATCTTTTGGCAATTTCTTTAACTTCCCTTCTTACTTTCCTCTTTATCTCTAGTTGTCTTAACTCAACATGTATTTTTACACTTAGCTCTTGAAAGGTGCCAAACCTTTCTGCTTCAGTGTCCTTAGGCTGGCTCAGTAGGTGTTGAATATGTAGCTCCAAGATTTTTTCATTGACCTCATATCCCATAGGCATTATCCACATAGTTCTTGGCTCAACTACCTCCATTAGACATTGATCAGTGTCAACCATAAAGCAAACTGTGTCCTTGTATTTCTCAACTATGGACTGTGGTATTCTCTCTCCGGCTTGCATCATGCTTTGGAAGTTCTTGAAGTAACCCCAAAGAGCTTTGTTTTGGCCTTAAGATCACCAAGTCCATACATGTAATCTCTGATCTAAATTGCAACCGGTTTATCATTTTACCAGACCCAACCATTTGATCCAGGTAGCTCATTCATGTAATAGAAGAACAGGCACAGTATTAGACTACCATATTTAAAGGAATTTTTCTTATCCTTTTTGATCTCCTGTAAGTTCTCCAATAGCTGATTTAAAAGAAGCTCACATAGATCATAATCTTCATCTTCCCTCAACATCTGATATGCAACATAGATTGATGTACCAAATAGAATTCTCCTTGCTCGAATGATAGATCTTGTAGACGATTATCATTCAGGCAAACTTGACATCTGGATCTGTGATATCATCTATGGTCATTTCTCTTTTGTCAAATTTAGATCTGGTGGCTTTAGTTACTGTTTGGTTCTTCACAGATTTAAGTGCAGGTAACCCACTAGATGAATGCAATCCGGTCACTTCCCTGATGGCATCTTTAGTTATCTTGAATGGCCTCATTAGCAACATAAAATTATCATGCATCCTGCTTGGAACATACCAGACCCAATCATCTTCTGCAAAACATGGAAAATGTATGCAATGTCTGAAGTGTTTGTCCTGGATGGCCTTAAATTCAGGGTTAAGTTCAAAATTCTCATCTATTAGTTGTTTGTGATAAATGTCCATCAATTTCAAGTCTCCAAATTCTTTAATGTTGGCATGGATATAAACCCTAACATCTTCTACATGCAACACTCCATGCGGAATGCTAGAAAATGCCCCTAAGGGATCAACTTCTAGAGATTTGTAAGGGTGTTTTTTGAATTTGGGTCTCAGCCTATCGAAAATATTGACAACCATTGGAGTAGCCATTTTGCAAGAGATTTGGAGAGAGATTTTCACAATGGAAGTACCTTTTTACGCTTTAGGGTTTGAAGCAAGAGCAGTAACGAATCGCTGGTTGAATTTGATTTTTAGTTGATCTTGAGTGGATTGCAGAATCTTCTTTGCAGAGCTCTTCTTTTCTTCTTCAAGAGTGCAAGTGTGTAAATAATAAGTGAAAGAACCCTTTTATCCTTGCAAAAACCCTAATTTCCTTTTGTAATAAATGCACAACTTAAGTTATCCGATAGCCCTATTTTGAGAGAGATCTTCTTGAATCACTGTGTCAAATTTAGAATCATTGTCAGTGAGGATTGACAACGTATCTTCTTTTCTTCAATCATGCCATGGGTCCGCAGATCAAAGCATTTCAATTATGAATCATACCAGATCTGTCTATGAAATTCTGCTTTACTAGATAGCTGTCGGAACTAGATTAACTTGAGCGGTTATAAATCTTGCAAAACTCCATGCAGATCTTTCACAAATGACTGAAGGTTATTTGGAGGTTTTTTCTGAGAACCCTTTCATCCATAGCATTAGATGTTTGCTCAATGTGCCAAATTTAGGCACTAGCTAACTGGCTGGGGGAAAAAAAATTTCTTTGTGACTCCCCCTGAGCTAGAGCTCATCTTTTTAGTTTCCAGAAGGAATATCAGCACCAGATTCTAGTGTGGATCCATCCCCAATATTTTTGTACTCTCCTTTACCCAAATCTTACTCATCTCCTTTTGAACTTCATCTATATTCACTTTACCTTTCCCCTTATCTTGTTTCTGAACATGTTCCACCAGACCTTTTCTATCTTGATTTCTACTTCTGCAGAATTTGGCAATATGACCGGATCTATTGCAATTGTAGCATACAACATTTCTTTGCTTATTTGATTGATATCCTCTTGATCTGCATTGATTAGCCATATGTCCCATTCTATTGCATGTAAAGCATCTACCATTGAATGAATTGTTTATTTGCCTATTTTTGCATTCATGAGATTTGTGACCGTACCTTTTGCAATTAAAACATTGTCTAGAGAAGGATGCATTTTTCTAATTCATTCTCCTCCTGCATTGAGTTGCTTTATGACTAAAGTTGCTGCAATTGAAGCAGTATCCATTGAAGGATAGATATCTTTGGGCATTTGGTTTCCTTACTAGAGGTCTTCTAGGCCCATTCCTTTGATTTCCTGATCCAAAGTTCTTCTGACCGGATCTAGAGCTTTCACCTTTCTCATATCCCAAGCCACGCTTATCATCTACCCTCTTTTGGATTTCAAGAAGAACTTCAAGTTGGGCTGAGCTTATCATGAATTTTTCTTTGTATTCATTTGTAGTTTGAAGATCTTGTTTAAGAGTGTCTATCTAATTCTCAAGTTGTTCTTCATTGTCTCTAGCTTCTTCAAGTTCAGATTCAAGATGCTTGATTATTCTGTCCATTTTGGGGCAGTCTTATGTTTTCTCCTTGAGAGATTGTTTTAGATTATCTTCAATCTTTCTTTTTTCTTCAATTTCTTGGATGAATCTCATAACCCCTAATTCCATTTCATGCCTTACCATAATGACTTCTTCTAACATCTTCTCACATAGCTTATTTTTCTCATTCATATCTTCATTAGTAACATTAACTTCACTCTAATTGGCTAATTTTTGAAGTGGTTCCTTTCTCTTTTTCACAGAGATGCTAAGTTTTTGTTTTAGCTCATTTATGAAATCATCAGCTTGTTTGAGTCTTTCTCTCAAATTATTGACTTTAGAGTGGGATTGTTCAAGATCATCTAGGGCAAACTAAAGTTGTTCCTTCATACCATATGCATCCATTGAGATTCCCAGATCTTCCTTAAGTTGTTAGGCTTTGTTTAGAAGAACCTTGCTCTGGTACCAATTGTTGAAAACAAGGTAGATAATTGAGAGAGGGGGTGAATCAGTTATCATAAAATTTCCTTAATTTTGTTATCTCAATATTTAGTGTTATATCAAAACATGAAAGCATATGTAATCTAAGAACAGAAATAAAATCCACCCACATAACATAAGGATTTTTACATGGAAACCCTGTTAAGGGAAAAAACCACGGGGTGACTAACCCAAGATTGTATCCTCTGTTAAAAGAATAAAGGAGTACAAAATGACACTTGCCAATTAGGGCTCACTGCCTAAGCACACTGCTCACAAGAGGCACACTGCCTATAAGGGACTCATTGTCTACAAATCTTACAGAAGATAATCAAGTGTTTGAACTGATGAGAAGTATCTACAAATGCAAGAGTTTAGTTCCAATTAGGCACAATATACTGATCTGATGCACTTCATTCTTCGTTTGTTCAATGTTGTTATTCAGTCACACACCGGACTTGAATTGTTGTTCTCACACTTATCCCTACTTTTCTTCACACATTCTTTCTTCACATACTCAATACACCTTTTTCATGTTGGAATCCATCTAGTATTTATATCTACATCAAGGATTTTCATCAACTTTTGAGTCAGCAACAAGAACACTTGAGATATTTGCAAGTTGTTGATCTGTCAGCTGAATCCATGCTTGATTAGTGATGTGCATCAAAGACATAGGCATAGAAGTCATTAATCATGTTGGCCAACACTGTATAATGTCACAAATTGCTTGACTAATACCTTTTACACATTCAGATTGAGATCTAATACTTTGCCGGTCAGTTCTTCTTCTGTCTGCTCTGCCTGATTGGAACCCAACACTCAGATGCTCATATCTTTTTCTTTCTTTATCATCGGAGGCTAAATCTTTGGAATACAATAGTCATGATACCCCTCTTGACTTGTCCAAGTCTGCAACTTACTAAGTTACACCATCTGAGAGATCCGAACCCAATTGTCAAACCTTGTTGCATACTCTGTTCTTGTTCACTGAACCAAAGCACTCTTTAATCTGACTTCCAGTATATGCATACTATGTACTGCAGATGTGTGGGATAGACTTTGTTACCATTAATGACAACACTTATGAAGCCACACAGTGTCTCTTGCCAATACATGTAACTTTTGAAAAGAGTGGTTGTAGGTTGGCTAGAGGAAACTTAGTGATAGCTATGGGCTCTTGGTGTAGAACCTTGTTCAAGTTGGATGTATCAACTTATTATAATTCTACATTTGTAACTAAAAACTTAGGTTCAGGTAAATTGTGGCACCATAGACTAGGCTACATTAGTGAAAGGGGTCTTAAAACCCTCATTAATAAAAAATGGTTGATGGTTTGTCCAATTATACTATTGACTTTGATTTTTGTGAATATTGCATGTTTGGGAACCAACATAGAGTATCTTTTAAATTTGGTAGTTCTAGAAAAAACATGTTTTATATATGATTCATAGTGATGTGTTTGGTCCTATGGATGTTCCTTTCTATTGGCTTGTGCCCATTTTTATGATCAAATTTGGTGTTTCTATTTGATACGGTACCTTATTTCTTTGCCTAGATGTCTTCCAAAGGTTACATTTTGTGTGTTTACATGTACTACAACCTTTCTACAAATATGTTATCATTCATTTGTTGTATCTCTTGATGAACTATTTTACTATATATACTTGTATCCATAGTGTTGTACAATATTACCTTTGCATTGTGGTGGCCCCATTATCTTGTAATGGCTTCCAACCACTCATCTTCACCTATTATTGGTACTGCATGTGTTTTTTATCCTACTATTTTCACCATTAGGACATGTGATACTCTAATTGCTTATCTTTACTTTGTTCTTGTAGTGAACTAGTCATGTATGCAGTGGTTTCAGTTTACTTGTGGTAGCTTATTTGGACATATGATGGTGAACTAGTTGTATAGGCCTGGTTCTCCTATGGTTTTGCAGTGGTTATGTCTTAAGAATTCAAGTATACTACATCTTTGTGAACTTGCTTTGTCGTATGCTTATGTGGTATTATGTGATTTATTTAAGGAGGTTATTATAGGTTTTCCCCTTGTGTGATGGAGTTGTCACTTTTTTGTTGCAGCCATGGTAGTGGTTTTAGCTCACCTTTGTGGAGGATTTCCATGCTTGCAATGAAAATATTTTGTTAGTGGAAGTGCCTCTTTTCTTTGTACAGTGTCCACCCCTTGGCTTGCATTCATTTCTCATAATATGATGATCTATGTTATTTCATGGTTATGTGGTGGTGATATTTATTCTTATGGTGGCCCCTAAACTCTTGTTTCTCTATGTGCATGTGTTTGAGCCCTTGGTTATCTCATTGGTGTGGGATTTGTTGTAATGTGTGCAATACAATGCTTAGTGTTATGTATTAGTCTTTCACACCCATCTATTGTATTATTATCCTTTCTCCTGTATGATAAATGGCATGCTATTGTGGGGATGATCATGTTGTAATATGATGTAGGAGCATCCTTGGTTCAAGAGCAATCTTGCATCAACCATAAACATTTTGCATTTCAATTTGTTTGCATTTCAGTTCTTTCATTTTCTAGTTCAATTTAGGCGGTTCAGTTAGAAGCAGTTTCAGCTTGAGGTCCAGTATTGGTATTTCACACCTTATGAATCTAGACTTAGCATCTACATTCATTCATCTAGATTATATCAAGAATTCAAAGCATTTGGATTAGTTACTGGAAAGTTATCGCTATCAGAAGATCAATTATTTTCTCAAAACAGAGCATCTTGACAGTCTCAGATAAATTAGCTAAAGGAGAAGGCTTGCGGATCATTCCTTAACTTGTGGATCCAAATGATGCATTCCACAATGTTCCTTGGTTTGTGGCCGACCTTCCTCATAGGTCCACACTTCATTGTATCTATTGGAGAAGGATTTTTCAAGTCGATAGGTCTGACCTATCCAAGAACACATGTTACACCTCTTCATTAGGATTCTAAATCTCTTGTGCCTGACACAGAGGAATCTAATGTTTTGGATATGATATATATTGATGTAATAGATCCTTAGGAAAGTAGCTATTCACATAAGAAAGATTTGATAGTTTAGATTTTGTGCGAAAGAGCTTCAAAGCTTTATCTTGTGCATGTATGTAATCAGGTCTGTGAGCCCCAGTTGTAAGCCTACATGTTGCCAGCCAGAGTGTATTTGAATTCTTTGATGTACTGAATGACTGAATCTACATTTGTTCCATTTCTTTGAGTTGTTTCTGTTGTGTTTACTCTTGCTGCATGGTCCAAATAGTTCATTATGTGAACCCTCCTACCATGACTGCACCAAGTGATATCAGAGCGAAATTTTGATTCTTTGGAGTGAATTGGTGAAGGGGATTCCATAAGATCTTGTTGTGAGTAGATCACTGATCTAAGGTAGGTTACTTGTGTGCAATCGATTGTCGATTGAGAGGCAGTTGTTGCTTGTAGCCTGATCACTGAATTTGAGGTAGTTTGCACTTAATCCTAGGAAGATACTGCCACGAAGAGTTCCTCCTATTGGTACAATGGATAATAGAATGGATGAGATGATGGAATTGATGAGAACAGTGCAAATTCATTTGGATGCTGTCAAAGAAGATAGGCGAAGAGGATTGACACCTAGACCTAATGTTCAAAGTGATGATGAAGAAGAATTTTAATCTGCTGAACAAACTAGGGAAACCCTAGAAGGTACTAAAGAAGAAGAATTAGATCAAATCAAGATATTTTGAGCTATCTCAAAGATTGGAAAGAGACCTAGAGTTGATGTGTCAAACTATACTGGTAATTTGAATTTGGAAGAGTTGATTGATTGGATAAATGACATGGAAGAATACTTTGAATATGAGGAAATTGAAGATTTAGAAAGGGTGAAATTTGCAAAGATAAAGTTGAAAGGACATGCTACTATATGGTGGAAAGAAGTTCAACTAGAGAGAAATAGAAGGGGAAAAGACAAGATTACAAAGTGGGACCGGCTGGTGACAAAATTGAAGAATCAATTTAAACCTGCTGACTATGAGTTGGAACTGTTGAAGAGATTGCAAAACCTGAGATAGAAGGAGAAATCTGTGAAGGAATACACTGAAGAATTTCATAAGATGATCATAAGGATAGGACATAGTGAAGCAAGCAAGGAGAAAGTGGCTAGATACATCAATGGATTGAGATTGAACATTCAAGATGAACTGAGTTTGGTAAGGATACCATCTTTGTAAGAAGCATACCAGTTTGCCTTGAAAGTTGAAGAGAAGCTAAATAAGAGACATGATCAGAGACAGAGAGATACAGAAGGTAAATTTTAGAGAGGTAGAAAAATTTTCAGAGGAGACAGATCATTTGTGGAATAGAACAAGTTTGACAATCTGTTGAAGAAGGATGGCAGATATAACAATGCTTACCAAAGAGATGACAAAAAATTTTATCGGAGAGGAAACCCTAGTGCATACCAGAATGAAGGATACAGAAGAGAAGGAAGAGGATTTGATAATAAGACATTCAGAGGTACTTGTTCCAAGTGTGGGGGTGAAGTACATAGAGCATTTGAGTGTAGTTAGGGTAGTTCAAGTCAGAGAGCAAAAAATAGTGGAAGAACAACCTATGTTGAAGAAGAACCTATTGAACTAAGTGATCCCTGTTCAGTTGGCAAACAAGAGAAAGGAGAATTATTGGTGATGAGGAGAGAACTATTTCAAGTAGAGACAAATGAAGAACCATTGTAGAGGAAAATCTTGTTAAGAACTAGATGCAAATCAGGAGGTAAGTGTTGTAAAGTTGTAATTGATAGTGGTAGTTCAAATAACCTAGTTTCAGAGGAGATGGTGACTAAGATGAAGTTGGAAAGATTGAAACACCCTAAGCCTTATCAGATAGCATGGATTCAGGATGATCATAAGGTACTGGTGAGTGAACAATGTTTGGTGAAATTTCATATTAGATCTTATCATGATGAAGTCTTGTGTGATATTATGCCTATGGATGTTTGTCATATCTTGTTGGGTAGACCTTGGCAATATGATAGAAAAGCTATACATGATGGAAGAAAGAATATATACTATAATAGAAAATGGAAAGAGAATTACCTTGATTCCTTTGGAGGATGATCCTAAGAGTGAAGCATGTGGGAATGCTAGAATTTGTTTGGTAGATGGAAGAAAATTTCTAGATGTTTTGAGATATGAGAATATGTGTTATGCCTTGATTCCTAAGAAGCCTGAAGCATTAAAGAAAGAAACTGAAGAATCACAACTGGAGGAGATAAAGGAGTTGTTGACAGAGTATGAAGACATCATATCAGACAATGTACCTAAAGGATTACCACCTATAAGGAGTATCAGTCGTCACATGGATCTTATACTGGGAGCAAGTTTGCCTAACAAAGTAGCACATAGGATGACACTGGAAGAGAATGAAGAACTGAATAGACAGATACAAGAATTGTTGAGGAAAGGTTTGATCAGAGAATGTTTGAGCCCTTGTATAGTACCTGTAGTTTTGGCACCTAAGAAAGATGGAGAATGGAGAATGTGTATTGACTCTAGAGCAATAAACAAGATCATGGTTAAGTATAGATTTCCTTTACCGGGATGGATGATATCATGGATTGTTTGAGTGGAGCAAGATATTTCACAAAGATAGATTTGAAGAGTGGATACCGTCAGATCAGAATCAGAGAAGGAGATGAATGGATGACTGCTTTTAAGACAAATGAAGGATTGTATGAGTGGTTAGTGATGCCTTTTGGATTGAGAAATGCACTGAGTACTTTCATGAGATTGATGAATGAAGTCTTGACGAAATTCTTGGGTAAGTTTTTAATTGTGTACTTGGATGATATTCTAGTTTTTAGTAAGACAAAAGAAGAACATTTGTGGCATATTAGACAAGTTTTGCAAAGACTAAGAGAAGAGAAGTTGCTGATAAACATCAAGAAGTGTAGTTTCATGAAGGAAGAGTTGATATATTTGGGATTTGTGATTTCTATGGAAGGATTGATGATGGACCTTGAGAAAGTGAAAGCAATTGTTGAATGGCCTACACCAGAGAGAATTGGAGAGGTTAGATCATTTCATGGATTGGCTAGTTTCTACTAGAAGTTCATTTAGAAATTTTAGTTTAGTTTGTAACCCTATGACAGAGACAATGAGAGGTGACAAAAAGGATTTCAAGTGGACATTAAGAGAAGACAAAAGTTTTGAATTATTGAAGTAGGAAGTGACAGAGCAACCTATTTTGGCATTACCAAATTTCAATAAGGTATTTCAAGTTAATTGTGATACAAGTGGAAGTGCAATTGGAGCAGTGTTAAGTCAAGAAGGTCGACCTGTAGCATATTTAAGTGAGAAGTTGAATGATGCAAGGAGAAGATATTCAATTTATGATCAAGAGTTCTATGCCATAATTCAAGTCTTGAAGAAGTGGAGACATTATTTGTTGCCTAAGGAGTTTGTGTTGTATACAGATCATCAAGATTTGCAGTATTGGAACAGTCAAGGTAAGTTGAATTAGAGACATCTGAGATGGGCAAAGTTCATGCAGAGTTATACTTTTGTGTTGAAGCATAGGAGTGGTAAATCAAACAAAGTTGTTGATGCCTTGAGTAGGAGAAGAAACTTGTTAATAGAGATGAAAGTTGAGGTGTTGGGTTTTGATGAATTGAAGAACATGTATGAGGGAGACACTAATTTTCAAGAACCTTGGAAAGCATGTAAGGAACCTGTTGTGATAGATAGAAGTAAGTGGTTAGACTATTTCATTCAAGAGGATATGTTGTTCAAAGGAAGTCAATTGTGTATACCTAGAAGTTTAATGAGAGATAATTTGATCAAGGTGAAGCATAGTGGTGGATTGGTAGGACATTTTGGCATTGATAAGACAGTGGCTTTGGTGAGTGAACATTACTTTTGGCCTTAGATACAAAAGAATGTTCAGAGATTTGTGTAAAATTCTAGAGTTTGTCAAGTTGCAAAAGGGAGTAGTCAGAACACTGGATTGTATAAACCTTTGATAGTACCAGAGAGACCTTGGGAAGACATAAGCATGGATTTTGTAATGGGATTGCCTAGACATGGAGAGGACATGATTCAATATTTATAGTGGTTGACAAATTTTCAAAGATGGCTCATTTCATACCTTGTAAGAAGACAACTAATGTAGTGCATGTAGCTGACCTATTTTTCAAGGAGATTGTGAGATTGCATGGATTACCTAAGAGTATAGTTTCAGACAGAGATACAAAATTTGTTGGATACTTTTGGAAGACACTTTGGAAGAAGATGAAGACAAATTTGAAGTTTAGTTCAACTTTTCATCCATAGACTGATGGATAGACAGAGGTAGTAAATAGGGCTTTGGGAAACTTTTGAGATGTTTGGATGGAGAGAAAACTAGAAGTTGGGATTTGATTCTTTCACAAGTAGAGTTTGCATACAATAATTTAGTAAATATGAGTACCGAAAGAACACTTTTTGAGATTGTTACCGGAGTGAATCCTAGAGAAGTAACAGAACTAAGAGATATCAGTATAGAAGAAAAGAGAAGTACAGAAGCAGAAGAATTTGTAGATCATATGAAGATGTGTATAATCAAGTGAAGAAGCATTTGGAGGATATGAACAGTAAGTATAAGGAAAAGGCAGATGAGAAGCGAAGAGATAAGGAATTTGAAGTTGGAGATGAAGTCATGGTGTACTTGAGAAAAGAAAGATCTCTAGTTGGGACATATAACAAGTTGAAGATGAAGAAGTTTGGACCTTGTAAGATACTCAGAAAATTTGATTAAGGAAACGCATATGAAGTAGAGTTACCAGAGACATTGGGTATTTCACCTATTTTCAACATTCCAAACCTATATTAGTATCATGAAGTAGAGTTTAGTGACAGCATAGAAGAGGACTTCAAGAAGTAGTTACCACAACAAGCACTGGAGAAGATAGAAGACATTTTGGATAGCAGAGTTGGACGCAGAACTAGAGGAAGATAATACAAAGAATACCTTGTGAAGTGGAAAGGCAGATCGAAAGAAGATTCATCTTGGATTTCTTAGGCTAAGGTGGATCTTCTTGGTTCTCCCCTAGCCCCAGAAAAGTGAGGGACTCACTTTTTCAATAACTCTGGATGTCTGATGCAGGAGCATCCCTGGTTCAAGAGCAATCTTGCATCAACCAAAAACATTTTGCATTTCAGTTCTTTCATTTTCCAGTTCAATTCAGGCAGTTTAGTCAGAAGCAGTTTCATCTTGAGGTCCAGTATTGGCATTTCACACCTTGTGGATCTAGACTTAGAATCTAAATTCATTCATCTACATCAAATCAAGAATTCAGAGCATTTGGATCAGTTACCAGAAAGTTATCACTATTAGAAGATCAACTATTTTCTTAGAACAGAGCATCCTGACAGTCTCAGACAAATCAACTAAAGGAGAAGGCTTGTAGATCATTCCTTGACTTGAAGATCCAAATGATGCATTCCACAATGTTCCTTGGTTTGTGGCTGACCTTCCTCATAGGTCCACACTTCATTGTATCCATTAGAGAAGGATTTTTCAAGCCGATAGGTCTGACCTATCCAAGAACACATGTTACACCTCTTCATTAGGATTATGAATCTCTTATCACCGACACAGAGGAATCTAATGTTTTGGATATGATATATATTGATGTAATAGATCCTTAGGAAAGTAGCTATTCACATAATAAAGATCTAATAGTTTAGATTTTGTGTGAAAGAGCTTCAAAGCTTTATCTTGTGCATGTATGTAATTAGGCCTGTGAGACCTAGTTGTAAGCCCGCATGTTGTCGACCAGAGTGTATTTGAATTCTTTGATGTACTAAATGACTGAATCTACATTTGTTCCATTTCTTTGAATTGTTTCCGTTGTGTTTACTCTTGTTGCATAGTCCAGATAGTTCATTCTATGAACCCTCCTACTGTGACTGCACCATAATCCCACATAGTGTGTTTTTTGATAGTTTGGTCATTTTCAAAATGGTTCATATAATTTCAAATAGTAAAGCCTAGTGTGGGAAGTGTTTTGTAAACAAGCTAAGCATGTGTGTTTGTGTCTTTATTATGCATAGTGGCATAGTGTGGTAACCCTTAATTTACCCATTTGGTGGTTTTTGTTGAATGTATGAGGGATGTGTCAATGCTTGTGCTATGATCTTGTGATTGGTGTGTTCTCAGGTCTTTTGTTCCTTGGTGATTCCCTTACATTAATTGCAAGTAATGAAGTTTATTGAAGAGGAGATGGTTATAGTTGATCCCTTATTTGACGGAGACTTGTCTTATCTACCTTTGAGATGTTGATTATGTGAGATCCTTGGTAAATTTTATCTCTTAAAGGGATTGATTTTTTGACATGGTAATGTGTGCAGACCATGTGGGTGAGTTGATTTTGTTTGGAAACATATTTGATATTTTCTCCATGTGTCTTCATGGTTGTTAGGATAATGCTAGGGGATCTATATGTGGTTTTAGTTATTGTTAGGTTGGTTGATAACAAGAATGTAGATTAGAGAGGAAAAAGAGGTGCATATTATTGTCTTAGTATCTTGTAACTAGTTTCGGAGCTAATCTTGAATATGTGTGTCTAGGTTTCAACCCAATAGTGTGTCATTGTTCTTGTCATATTTAAGGAATATGTTTAAAGTGTAATTTGTAACTATTTGAATATTTCCACAAAAAGAATTGTAATCTTTTGATTGTGTTATTGATATTCTTGATCAAATTTTCTAATTTGAATGTTTCTCTTGACTAGTTTGTTATCCAAAAGACAATAAAACTCTTTGCAAAGCCTTTCCAAGGCATCTTATCAAATATATGTATGAAGCTTATGAGTGTATTCATATATTATTAAGTTATGTTCAACTAGTTATGTTGTGATTTCATTTTCTTAGAGTCTACATGTATCTAGATCCTATCTTATAAATGGGAAAGTGAAGTATAGTCCTTGCTGTCATCTTCATTAGGGTGTCTTCTCTTGGGTTGCTCTTGTGATGTTCTTGGGTTTTTTGGAATCTAGAATTTGCTACCCATACAAGATCAAGCTGACACTTGTCTACTACATGTTCAACTAATAATCATCCACCATAATTAAACAACAAAACATTAGTCTTTCATAACTTTGTAAATTAGTTATTTAATTACATTGCATGGTCTCATTGTTTTAGCAATATAAAATGCTCATTTCCTTTGCAAGTATCTTTCTTAGTGAGATGTTCATTGTTGAATATATTAAGGGGTTATGAAGAAGACATATTTAATCTCTACATGGTTTGAATAATTTCTTAATTGAGGTGTGAAATAATTGTTTGTGGTAGACCAACATGTGGGTGTTTAGCGATAGTCAAAATTGAAGTCTCTTGTGCATTGGGCATAGTTTATCTCAAGGTCATTTCTTTCATCATTTCTCTTTATTTATCTTAAATAAAGAATTTTAAGGAACACCCCCTTAGGCCTAGTAGATCATGAAGTAGAAGAAGGAATTACACATCCTTATCAAGTGGTCCATCAGTTTCCCTACCTGACCATAATTTGAAAGCTATTTATCCTTAGTTTGACACCCTTGGTACTTAGGCATAACTTATCTTTAGATATTTGGGAACTCATAAGTCTAAGAGCCAGTATAATATTTTTTCTATTGGGGATGTGTTAATCTAAAATTTTCTTTAGAGCCCATAGATACTCATTCATAGCAGTTATTTATAATAGTTGCTTTGTGTTTGTGTGTAGTTGACAGTCCATCAACTTGTAGCAATAGAATGGTGTCATTGTTGGGAACAATTTGAATATTTATGTTATTTTGTTATACTAGTCTTGTGTTTACACTGACACTTGTTCTATTTCCTAACTCACTACAAGGATCATATTCTCTTCCAAGTGAAGTGTGGTGACTCTATTGGACTAAACATAGTTAAAGATTATAGTGAAGGCTTGAGGATGAAGATAAGAAGACATTCAAGAGATTCTTAAGGGCATGAAGATCCATCAACTCAAGCAAGGAAGATACAAGCTACATGGAAAGATAAAAATAGAAGTCTACTATACCTTCTCCTCAAGAACATGAAGTTGGTACTTCTGGTAGAGATAGAGTGTTTGTTAATTCTAAATATCTATCATGAGATTGATTGGTCTAAGAAACTAGGGAAAAATGATAAAAAAAATAATTCCTACATAAGGGAGATTTAACAAAAAGACAAGGAAATCTCTGACCCTATAAGGAAAGTTCATGTGAATGTCCAATAGTTTCATTGTGGTGTGAGACATGTTATTTACCTCATGATCCAATGAAGTGTGCTGCTGTAATTACAAATTTTAGAGAGGATTTCCCTAATGAATATGGATATCCTAAATATTATGAGGACCATGATATAGATCAATTTGATGCATATAAATATGAGCATATGTATGACATAGTTGAATGCTGAACTCACTATATTGTTGATGAATCATTTTAGTATGCTCATGATAGAACTTCAAATTAGTATGAGTTACCAACCCATGATTATGAATATCTTAAAGGAATCATGCAACAATGATAGAAAATAGAAAAATCTTCATGTGAAGATATCAAGGCTCTTACTGATGCATTTATTATGTAAGTGCAGAATGGATATCAATTAAGGAATATGCAACTAGTTGCTAGAAGTCAAGTTGGTGCCACTATTAAGCCTAATTTATCTACCACACATGTGGATAAAGGGAAACAAAAGATAGATATTCAAATTAGGCACAATAGTACTATAGAGAAGGCACTAGATAAGAGAAGGGTTTATGTACAAGATCTTGTAGTGTAGAAAAAAAATGTCCCTAAGACTAAGGTGGAAATATTGCCAAACAATGTTGGAATTCCTAAGTCAAAGGATACAAGTACCAAAACAAATGAAGTTGATAAGATATCATAGAAAGAATAGGATGCTACTAAAGTAGGTGATAATGTTGTCAAAGGAAAGGATATCAATACCTATGGGTAGATCATGCCCTTTATTCCTAATACTCATGCTATAACCATACCATAGTGTACCTCTCTTCCTATCTATATCCCTATTGATATGGCCTAGGTCATGAGTCAAGTCAAAATTTTAGTACCCATAAGTGAACTCTCAAAATCCTTGAACACAAAGAGAGATTTATCCTACATGACTTATCCAATTTTGTGTGATCATCTTACGAACCCTCCCATTGATACTACTATTAAATAAAATACCCAATATGCACTTGAGATCTACCTTGGAGTATCATTAGTGGATATTCAATTGAATGTTCACCCTTTTTATACATCCTTGTTGATAAGGGAATAAATGGTACATAATTGTATGTTAGATTTAGGGGCTTCATGTAATGTCATGCCACTTGAAATCATGAGTGAATTAGGCTTAAGGGTTTTCAAATTTTATGTCAAGTGTTTTGCTATGGATTCTAGAGAAGTGAATGGTATTGAATTGTTAATGATGTGGAAGTTCAACTTGTTGCATAGCCTAGACAATCATGCATAATGGAGATAATCATTTTTATCTATCCTAAAACATGGGGCATGCTACTATCAAAGAAGTGGGTGGATTCAATAGGTAAGATAGTTAAAATGGATTTTTCCTATGCTACTATCCAACTACATGGAAAAGAGATCAAGCTTAAAAGAGAGAAGAAAATTTTCCACATATTTGAAGAGCCTAAAAAGGCTACTAACAAGATACTCTACCTAGATAATGGTCTCGACCTTTTTTTTTAGTATTGTGATTATAATAGTTATAGCCCTATTGATCCCACCTCCTATCCTTATCCTACTTGTGGTGAAGATAATGAGTTATGGACCTCAATTTCTTTAATGGGGCATGCTCCAAATAAGGATTAGGTGTAGGTGTTGTTCTTGTCTCTCCCGACGATAAGTATTTCAAATTTTCTTTTAAGCTATCTTTTTAGTGCTCTAAAAGTATTATTGAGTATGAATCCCTAATGTTAGGATTGAACATCAATCATAAATACGGTGTTAAATGTTTGAGGATATATGGAGGTTTAGTATTAATTGTGTCATAGGTAAGAGACACCTTTGTGGCAAAGGATTAGAGGTTGAAAATATACTGCAATTCTACTTGGGATAACATTAATCTATTTGTGGGGGTGCTTGAATTCTTAGACAAATCAAAGAATATTGTGATAGATGCTTTGGTTGTAGTGGCATCTAAATTTGACTTGTGGTTGGTCTCTCATCATTGCATGTATAGTGTAGAGATTCTCAAAAGGCCTACCATACCTAATAATATGTAGTTGGTAGGTATTTGATGATAAATAATAGATCTACAAGTTCTTAAATTGCATGAATGAGTTTTGTAGACACCTAAAATTGACTTTCTTCGCAAACCAATTTCCCATATCCCTACACCATCAATTATCCATCCTATTAATTAAATAAATTCATCCCTCATCATCTACCTTGACCATTTACCCATCCTTGGTGATCAATTAATTCATTTAATTTATCACTATACCTTATAACTATATCCTCATTGATTAAATAAATATTCTCAATATTTATTTAGTTAATTTGTCCATCTCCCTAATCCTTGTTAATTAGATAAAGCATGCTTATCTAATTAATCTAGCCTATTAATCAATCTATCCCTATCCTAGTTCTTTAAATATCAATTATTTAATTAACTACCCTAGCCTACCTATCCCTTAGACCTAAATTAATTAAGCTTAACAGTTAATTAACCTTGCTTATCCCATCCTCCCACACACCTTTAAATAAAAATCAATTTTTTATTCAAAGGGTCAAATCTCCCTTACAACTCATTTATCACCCTCTTACACATGTAAGTGTACATGTGTCCTTCAACCTTCACATCTCCACATAAGAGTGAATTTTTAATTCACTTGTCATATCCACTTTTCCAAAAATTGAATTTTTAATTCATTTTAATCCTCCACACCTTTCCCCATATGAATTTAAAATTCACAAATAATGAGAGCCCTCCAAAACCATTGACCAAACCTCAACCCTTGATCTCTCTCATCCACTCCCCTTATGACACTTATCACAAGGCTATGAATCCAATCCAAACCCTAACTCTCAATCATTTATATCCCTTGATCTCAACTTTTAATCCTCACCCTCCATCCCTTTTCCAAAAATTTATAAATAAGACCCTCACCCAAGCCATTCACAACAACTTCTTCTTGCATCAAAACTATGTCAAAATTTCTATCTTCTCCATCTCTCATCCTCATCTCCATCTCAATCTCTATCTATCTATTGTCTCTCATCTATTGTGTTGAGCAAGCATTAAGCAATCCACATTCCATTCTTCATCTACTTGGGTAAAATCTAAGGAGTCTCGGTGCAACTCCTTCCACCCTATCAAGGATTTGTGACTCATTGTGAAAGGTATAATGCTTGTTTACGCACCTGTTTTATGTTTTCTACTTTCATTTTAAGATCACTAATCTACATTGGCATGCCTGGCGGGACCAGCAAGGTCCAAATCTAATCATTTGTGTGAGTTTTTCTTGTAGAAAGCATATTTTTGCAGGTTGCAATGCCCTTTCTTTGTGCAGTAGCACTATTTCTTAGTGAAGTAGCACTATTTCTACATATAGTAGCGCTATTTTCAGTCTGTTGTAGTGTGGCAATCCCCTCATCTTTGACTCAAATCTAACCCTCTTTTTCTTGTTTTCTAGCTTTTATAGCATTTTAGCTCTCAGGTTTTTGCAGGTTTTACGTAGAAACAAGGAGAAACTATGGAAAAATCTCCCTAAAATCCATCCTACATCTTCCTTGGCCAACACTGCATCGTTTTGACACCAAACGTACCTAGTTCGGTGCTATCTTTCTCATTGCGGAAGATAAACTAAGGCAAAAACATAGCTTGGTACTATCTTGTATCTATATTGGCACTATCTTGTATATCAGCACTATCTTGTATATTGGCTCTATCTTGTATCTGTATTGGCGCTATCTTGTATATTGGTGCTATCTTGTATCTATATTGGCGCTATCTTGTATATTGGCAATATCTTTCATATTGGTGCTATCTTGTATCTGTATTGGCGCTATCTTGTATATTGGCACTATCTTGCATATTGGCACTATCTTGATTTGTATTGGCACTATCTTGTATATCAGCGCTATCTTGTATATTAGTGCTATCTTGCCTTTGGATTGGCGCTATTTGTTTGTACTAGCTTAGGGATCTATGCAGGGTTGGGCCCCTTTTCTGCAAGATATTTCAAATCATCTTGGAGCACAATCTGGAAGCTACTAACATCTTTTGTAGGTATTTCTTAGCATAGAGAACACTTTATCTTGGTGCACCTAAAAAGAACCTTTGTGTGCTTAGCTTAGAAAACACTTAAATTTGGTGCATAAATCAATCTTGCTTGTGAAACAATCTACAATCAAACATTTCATCTTGGTGCACCTAAAAAGAATCTTTGTGTGCCTTAGTGTAAAGAACATTTTATTTTGGTGCAACTAAAATTAATCATTTCTTGCAACAAAACAACTTTAGACACATTTCAATTTGGGCTTAAAATGAACATTAGCTTTTGTTTGTCATGTCTTGTGCACTTGCATGTTTGTGTTATCCCATAGGGTAGAATCAAAGTATCCACTCCCCTTGCCTTCAAAGGGATCTTGGGTGAAGAGAAATGGTTCTATTCTATTTTTCTTTTTAGGACGTGGGCCTGCCCTTGAGACACATCTGTTTGGAGAACTCATTGGCGACCCTAAGAGGTACTTTCATCCGGTCCGCTATACAAAATAGGATAAGGCGAAAGCCAAGTCCAAATTGGTATTAGTGTATACCATTTGATGCTAGCTTAAAAGGGAGTAGTACCTTGTGTATATGAGACCCCTAGTAGAGCTAGTAAAAACCTTAAGTGGTTTATCAGATGCTCGTATCGTGCCAATCCCCCGGATGTTCCCCCACTATGAACCTTTGTTTTAGTAGCCCCAAATCCCTCTACTTGTTCCACAAGTATTGTCCTTGCTTCACCTTAGGTTGTACATGTTTGATTATCACATTTTTCATAAATCAAACTTTTGGCCATTGCACTCTCTTGTGTGAAGTGTTTGCATGCTTGCCAAGAATCCCATCAATTGAGCTTACCCAATCCCTTTATTTGAGATTAATCAAAATTCATTCACTTCATCCCTAGTCCTAATCATCCTCATCATCCTTTATCCAATTCATCATCTTAATCCCATTCCTTCATCCATTTGATCAACAGTGTCCAAATCCTCATCCCAAAATCAACCCCAAGTCAAAATCATAACATCAATCCAAATCCAAAATCAAATCCAACATCAATCATCCCTCATCCATTGTCAACTCTAATCAAACATTCTAATTCCTAATCCTTAATCAAAAATCATCTTTTGCAAATTAAACCTTGGTTAAGGACCTAGTCTCCTTCATCCTCTATCAATCCCCTCATCCAAAAGCCCAAACACAACTATCCATGTCATTATAAAAGTCCCCCAACATCATTATCAAAATCCAAATCCAAATCAACCCAATCAAAAATCAAGACTTTAGTTGATCATCCAATCAAATCAACCCAAATCAACTATATTACTTAAGTGTCATTAGTCCACCTTAAGTATAGAGAATCATCCATCCTTTGAAGAAAATCAAATCATCCTAAGGTCTTGAAGTTTGATCCACAACATCACAATCATCCATTATCTTCCATTTCATCCCATACCTCTCTAACAACATGGATCCTTATGAAGCAATGCAACAATTACAAAGGCTTAGAAAAATTTATGAGAACATGGATCCTAATTCTAGGGAAAAATGCAAAAATGACATTAGAGATATACCCTTAGCACACCTCATCAGTGGAGAATCACAAGCCCCTACCCAACCTTCATCATATCAACAAACACCCTACATATCATCCCCATCGACATCACATCAATTTTCATTTTATGGACCTTCATCATACCAACCTTCATCCTATATCTCCACACCATCGACCTCATATCAACCTTCATCATATCAACCTTTACCCTCATATCAATCTCCATCCCCTTACACATCCATGCCATCATACTTATCCAATCAATCAATACCTCCAACTTATCCATCCCCCAACCTTTGTCATGATACCTTTGATCAAGGGAACACTAATCTAGCACACCTTATCTCCAAAATCCAAACCTTATATCAACAACCATTTCCCCATGCAAATCCCCCATCCTCTAATCCCAATCCCATCAATCTTAATCCATCACCAAATCCACCTTACAATCTGCCTCCTCCAGTCCTCCCATCACAATATCCCTCCAACCCTACCAACCCTAATTCATCACCTTATGTATCTCCCTATCCACCAACCCCTATCACCCATACACCATCTAATCCACCATCAAATCTTCCAAATCTTAAAACCATGACATCCAAAGAACCCTTGTGAGATTTCCTCCAAAGAACATCAAAAAATGAAAGCGAAGCTACAGAATCCACCAAATTCCCCATCCCTCCAACACCACCATCTAGTCCAACACCTATCCATGAACCTATCCACAAACCATCACTACCTAAACCCATCACCCAACTATCCAATCCCAATCATAATCCTACACCATCTACACTTACTATCCATCCTTTATATTGTTCTTTAACCCATACACTCATGAAGGATGCCATCCATTGGCTATTAGCAACGAATCAAACACCCTCATGCAATCCAACACCCACCATAATTCAAGTACCTTTCACATCCATCCAAAAACCTACCATCACCATCCAAGTCACTTCCACTTCTACCCAAACACACGATCCATCTAATCCAAAGCATGTTGAAACATCAATCCCTTCTCCTAATCAAGATCTAACCATCCTATCTAATCCGATCCCCGATCCCCTCCCATCTATTGATCACCTTATTGATCCCACACCAACCTCTACCACCCCTTTACCATCCCCCATTAATCCTTTACCTCCATCTACCAATTTCATTCCAAATCCATCCCATTATCCACTTGGAAAAAACACCTTCATTCATGGTGATCCCCTTGTAGGAGGTGAACAACTTCCATCCACCACCTATCCTTTTCCAACAAATAATGGACTCGCGTCTTGTTTCCAAAGCACCAAACATCCCATTTCATGTTGCATGCTCCAACACATGAACTATCAAGGCAAAGGCTTAGGCCTTCATGAACAAGGCATCTTAGAGCACATCACATTCCATCCATCCTTGCATGGCCTTGGCTATACATCCCAAGGCAAACAAAATAAACATGTTGGTACCACCCACGCATCCTCCAAAATCCATTCACCCTATTCCAAATCCAGTGCATCACATCGTACCCCTAAATAATATGTCACCATCCTGTTGTGTGGTTACACAACACGCCCCATTTTGACTTGGCAAAACAGGGACCCAACTTCTTTTGGCTTGTGTTGTCTGCTCTTCGGCGGTTTGGTAAAATAAGTCAGGTGCATCATCATGTGGAGTCAGGATGAGGTAAGTCCCCAATATGAGGTCAGTTTGCTAAAATTCATATTTCATGTTTGCGACCTCATATTATGAAAGAGCATTAAATTTCATGCAGGTTTGCCTTTTACATCACCCTGATATTCATCAGGACGTGAGAGTTATGAACAGTCAAAGTCTTGGTCAAACCTGATATTCGCAAGAGGGGAGGGTCATATTTTATAACCCCAGTCATGTTTTGAACATCATCATCATAATTGAAACATCCCCTGATATATCCTGAGGTTCAAATATCCAGACGTCAACTTTAAGTGATGGTAAGTCTTCCCGTCAAACGGTCTTTTATATCACAAACATCATGTTTTCAAATGTAACCTGATATTTGTTAATATCCTCCCAACGCGAAACATCACCCTTAACAAATATCCTGATGACATCATCCGAATACAATAAACGAAGAAACAAACATCTTGATGACATCATCATCATATTTACATTTCGACAGGATATTTCACAAACATGATCATGTTTGCCCAATATGATGATGACATCATGAGACATTTCCGATACAAAGAACAAATATCATGATGACATCGTCCCGATATTCCAAGGTGAGAACGAGTAAGTTTGAAGGACATCATCATATTTTGAAACATCACCCGATAGACCGAAATATCCCCCTAATGTGCTGAATGAAATGAAATGTGCTTTTGTCACCCGAATCTTGTTTCGATAACAATTTCAATACTAGGGAGGATGATATTGAAACTCAACCCGATATTTGTGAATATCATCCTACTCTCATGATATCATGTCATATAGATATCCCCCTGCTCCCTTTGCTGCCATTATCATTAAATGCGCGCAAATATGGTAGGTAATTCTCGCCGACCCCGGAACGCAATGAAACATCTGGCGAGATCCTGAGTTTTTGCACGAATGATCAAAGATTGCAATCTAACTTGTCAGAGTACCCTAAATTTACCCTAACTGCGAGGTTAAAAGGTAATTCAACCGCCATTGTTACGTTTACCTGCGTTACAATTGTTTTACAGAGCACTAGCCTCCATATCCGCATAACAGCTACCGTTGCACAATTTGAGCTCACAGATAGAAGGAAGGAAGTGATCAGCAGTTGAATTAAGAGCGTCTTGATGATATACTGGTATAAAGGAAAATCTGCATAACCAGGTAAGTGAACTGAAACCCTCATCATGTTGTTTCTAAATGATGTTGTAAGTTCTGGTTATGTATCCATATAAGTAAGTAATGTGAAATTGATGCAATAGGCATGATATTTGCAATATGTATGCATGCATATCCCTGTTGTGAGAAGAAATGTTGTTAATTGTAGGTCCCCATGGCTGAAAAATGCTTAGTCAAGAGTCAGGAGGAATTCAGCAGGCCTATGTTCTCTTCCCAGAGAGGGGTCCTGTTCAAATATGGGGCAATTACAGACACCCATCAGGGGATTACTAACCTAGAGGCCTGGTCGGCCAAGCTGAATGATGGACATGACAAGAGTCCTGTGCTGGACACAGTGTTTGTATCAGGTATGTGGAACGCTACTGGCTTCCCATACTCCATGGAGTCTCCGGAGCTAGTCATTGAATGCACCCAGAATTATAACCCTCAAACGAGGCAGGTGGTGAAGCACAGGAGGGTATATGCAGACCTATCCATCAAGGGTCTCTCCCAGACATTTGGACTGCCAATGGGCAGTAAGGTAAAGAGTGTAGACTTGAAGAAGTCTGAAAGAGAATACGAGGCCAACAAGAAGTCGGCCAGGAAGAACATGTATGCTTGGCGGGCTGAGAACAACACATATAATGTAGCGGCCAAGCTCCCCGTGCACATGTTCAAGTTTGACTTCAATGAGGAGTATCAGTGCGTGATTGCCCTTCTGAACAGGGTGACTGGCCAGCCTGATGCTGGTGAATTCAGAGATTGGATGTACGGCATAATAATGATGTGTCTGTATGCAGACATCAAGCCACTGTGGGGCCAAATAATAAGCGATGCTCTGCATGAGCAACTGATGAACCTGGGAGGTTCAGATTGTGCATTCTATATGATGTCTTACATTGTTTATTCTTGTGCTTACAGAGGCACTTTTGATGCCTTAGTGACAGATGGAAAACTGACAGGCACAAATGCAGCATATATCTAGGATCATCATCCCCAGCTGCAAAGAACCCGCTATCTCAAGGACTACAAACTGGTCAATGATGCATTCTCTATGCATCTGGTAAGGACCATGGAAGAAGACAGAACAAAGAGATTGAGCATGGAAGCTCAAGAGGCAGTATACAGGCATGGGGCATGGTACATACAATTTGCCACCTTTTCCTATATCAGGGTGGAAAGTTTTGAAGGACATCCCCTGATGCTGCCAAGATATCCTACTGATGCAGTAGTGTTAATGGAATTTATCAGGCAGGGCTCCACCATGATACAAATGTATAAGGATGCCAAGAAGCTGCCACCAATTTTGTTCCCAGTCAGCATTGGCAACTACATGTGCCCTGACTCTGATAATATAAAGAAGGTGATGGTCACTCTGAACAAGATGAATCTACAACCCTTTCCAATAACCAGACCATATGATCCTTACGGCCAAATACAGAAGATTCTAGGAAAGCCTATTCACCAGAGGCACCTAGAGGATTTTTGGGCTGACTGCGAAGATGAGGCAGAAGCCAAGAGAAGGAGGTATCAGAGGTTGACTCTGAACCAGATCAGAACATTTGATTGCATATCCCTCCCTCAGCAGCTGAAGAGTGATGACGGCAGGATAATGGCAGATGCGTATGAGCAGAAAAAGATTTATAATGATACCATCTCTGCACCTGACCTCACCGTACAGGAGGATATGTCCTTGGACCCATTCTTTTCCAAAACTGTACACTTGACCCAAATTTGGGTGGATGCACAGGTAGAGGCATTGAAGAAAAGGGGTGTTGCCATCATGGTGGACAACAAGAAGAAGGGGCAGGACATCCCTGCAGATGAATATGATGACTTCCTACTGGAGAAGAGGAAGACCAAGGGAGAGAGAATCCCTCCACCACAACAGCCGAGCAAAAGATCCCCAAGGGGTAAGAAGGTGGAAAAGGGACCCAAGGGCATAATAATTGAAAGGGCAGTGTTTACAGCTGAGGAAGCAGCAGGATCAGGATCAGGATCAGATTCTCCTCCTAAGAAGGAACAGCCCAAGAAAAGCAAGACAACAGAGGCTAGAATATCCAAGTCATCCAAACAACCAAGAAAGGATATCCTCATGGAGGAAGAGCCTGAAGAGGAAGAAGCTCCACTGGTAATCAGAAGAATAAGGAGAGCTCCGCAGGTGCTAGTTCCTACCACACCTAAGAAACCAAGAACCTCCATGAGAGGTGAAATAAGCCAACCCCCTGCACCGGTACAAGGGGCAGGTAGTGAAGTGCAGAAGGAACTTCAGCATAATGTTCCACTTCCTACCATTGTCAAGTTCAAAACTGAACTGGCTGAAGAACAACAAAAGGAAACCTCCTAGACACAAGTGAAAGGGCATGTCTCGCTAGACGAGACAATAAACTTGTCTGATGATGAGGTGGTGCAGAATGTGGCTACACAAGAAATGGAAACACTTGCTGCTGATGCAAGTGTGACTCCTCACAAGCCTCCAACGGTTCAAACAGTGCTTGAGGAGATGAAACAAGCAGAAGAGGAGTGAGAAAAGAGCCCAGAACTAGAAAAGAGCCCGGAGCAGGTAGCTCAGGACATAGGGCTGGACACACTGATCGCTGAGGTGACAAGTCCTGTAGTGGTAGACTTGACAGAGAAATAGGATGCAAGTCCTAAGAAGCCAGCAGGATCACCTGATAAGGGCCACCTAACAAAAGAGATAGAGATGACAGAAGCAGAAGGTCATGCTCTTGAATCAGGCCAACAAAGCCCACAAGATACATCAGCAGGACCTGCTATAGTAGAGGTCCAAGAAGCAAGGGCTGATGAGAGAGAGAAAGAAGCACTAGAGGATCCAGTTGCTAAGGCACAAGAGGTGGATAGTGCAGGAACAGAGTAGATAGCAGCCATAGAACAGATGCCATCAATTCAAGCGGACCTCACAGCATCTGGAACGGTGGACATGCCCCCAGAAACTGAGAAGCCAAAGGAGGATGATCAACCTCCACAAGGGGAAGAGTTGGGAACAGGTGAGATAATGAAGGAGAAAGATCATGATCATCATGATCGACATACAAATACGCCTCAGGGTTCCCCACACAAAGAAGATGCTCCCGCAGAGAAAGAAGTTCCTCAACAAGAGGAGGCACCAAAGGATCAACAGCAAAGCGAGCATCATGAGAGAGAGAAAGAAAAATCACCATCTCCACAGCACTTGTTAATAGAGGCGGGAGGTATGGGTGAACAGTAGCATGATGCTGAAAAACATGATCAGGTACCTCCATGGTTGACAAAAGAAGTGAATGTTGAGGAGGAACTTGAAATCCAAGAGTTCGACGTCTCCACCCTATTCTCCGTGGATATAATGAAGCCCAGGAGGAAGGCCAGAATGACTTCGGCCATCAAGAGAGATCCAGCGACAGGGAGAAGGACCACACAAATTGTTGTACCTGCTGTAGAGAAAGAGAAAGGCAAAATCACTATGGATGAATTCCAGATAAGAACAGTAAATTTGGGTTTTGCCAACGAAGAGTAGGAAGGTCAAGAAGGTAAGGATATCATTGACTCTCTAATTCAGAAAGTGAAAAGAGAGAAGGAGAAGAATAAGCAACATAAAGAGCACATTGCTCAGTTGCATGCTTATATTAAAGGCTTGACCAATCCTGATGATACTACAGGTGAAGCTGCAGTCCCATTGACTGCCATTTCTCAGGAGGAGGTAAATAAACTGGACCTCATGAAACATGAGGCTTCCGTAATAAGAAAATGGATGTCATCCACATTGGATGATGATATTGAAATAATGAAAGCCTCTTTGAAGAGGTGGAGCATATTAAGTGACTCCAAGACCAAGGTGGATAAATTGCAGATGCAGACCGGGAAGAGGTCTTATAAGCTAGAAAAGGTCCTGAGTCTCTTGGGAGAAATAAAAGGAATCAACCCACAGCTGCTTATAAGTAAGCAGATATTGAATAATAATACTGCACTGTTAATAGACATCTGGTATAAGGATGTGCAGTTCGAATGCGGAGTCCTCAAGAGATGCAATAATAAGCTGAGGGAGATCAGCATGAGGCTACGTGATCTAATGGGCATTGAGGCAGAGATGCTGGAAATACTAGAGGGCAAAGTGGAAGGGAAGATAGAGAATCAAGATGAAGATTCTGCCCTTAAGGCTCTGCGCAGTAACTTCCAAATGGAAGATGATGGTCCACTCATCCACTTGACAGAGGAGATTATAAATAAGGTGATGAGGATCAAGGTCAAGATGGAGACCTACAATGAGACACTGCAGGATAGAAAGAATAAGCTGGATAACAGCAGGGATAAGTATGAAGCACACAAGCACGCCATTATCAAGGCAAAGACTCAAGATGGCAGAGGAATGGATCAGGTTGTGCAGTCATACGAACAGATCCGCAGTAGTATGCAACCCCATATGCAGCAGCATCATCAAAGGTTCAGAAAGTGATGCACATGATGATGATCCGCATGAATCAACTGAGGAGCATGATAAAGATACATCATGAGGGGGATATTTGCATATGCAATATAGATAGTTGCCAGCTGGCAACTTGTGCCATTTTGTAAAATTGACAAGTCATGAAATGATGACCATTGATTTTGTATTGACATATCAGATCCGTAGATCTTTTGTAATGGATTCCTCACCTTATTCTATAAAAGGTGGTGGAATGCCTTGTTATATTCATTCGAAACTTAATTGAAATTTGTTTGCTGAAGTATTCAGGGCTTATTTCAAAGCTGCTGTATATGTACATGTCTTTTGCATACTTAATGAAAGGAGAAGAGTATTTTGATTACAAATCTTCGTAAATCCTGAGTAATCTGTGTTTGAATTCTCTATATATGCTTTGATTTGCTGCATCCCTTGGAGTGCTCATCATGTTGCATGTATTGTTTTCATTCATTATCCTCTGAAGTTTGCATCAACTGTATCTAGCTGTGGAATATCCTGGTGAACATGTGGTTTGATTTCTTCTCCTCATGACAGTATCAAGCATGTATGTGGATCAAAAGCTGAAGGTTCAACTTAATTAGAAGTATTTCTTTGAATTTCTTCCAATTTCAGAACATCTCACCATCACAATTGCAAATAACTGCTAATCTTAAGCAAACAACCCAAAATATGCAGACATCTCATAGATAATCGCAAATACTTAGCATATTTGAACACTAAGCATGCACAATTGAAAATATCATGCAAAGATCGAGGTATTTTTATGTCTTTCCATCAAATATTGGTGTAATTTGACTTTTCTGTAAAGAATTTCTGTAGGAACGTCATGATGATGACCATTTTCACGTAAGGCCCCAAAATGGAAATAGCAACTCACATTAACCTCTGAGTAATGTCAGACGATTAAGACCTAATCACCGGAGACTTGGGATCATGAATTCTTTGAATTCACAGTATCTTTCAAGATGAATAAAGGTTAATGTGTACTTTTATTCTATGTTTGTTTGTGACTAACATCATGACCAACACATCCCTCCATCATCATATCATTTGCAAAAGCATGTGACCATCCATCTTCCTCCATCAAATTTACCTCCACTACTTCCAACTCCAAATATCCCTATCAAATCCACTTTACCTCCTATCCTACCAATGCCAAACACCCCTATCCACAAATCCTCTCATTCTCCTATCCTCCCAACTCCTAATATCCCCATCTTCAAATCTCCTCATCCATTTATCCATAAATCCACTTTTAACCCCTCCACCCATAAACCCCCTAAAATTCCCAATCAAGACCAACAAAAGAACACATCTTTCAAACATGAAGCTTCCCCCAAATCCATGGGATTCAAAAGTAAAAATTTGAATGCCTCGACTCATAAAGCACAAAATCCTAAAGATGTTATCCCTTCCAAGCAAAATCAAAAATCCAAAAGGCTATCAAATCCCACACCATCATAAGAAAAAGCAAAAACAAAAATGGTGTGGGTCCCTAAACAAAAAGCACCAAACTCTAATGAGGCATCCACATCCCAATCCACTCCAAAATCCCAAACATCCCTCTCCCCATCGAAAAATCCCCCAAATCCTAATTCTATTTGGGTCCCTAAAACCCCAAATCAGCCATCCAAAAATCCCCTATCCCGATCCCCATTACTACCCACCCCCATCCAAAACATAGGTTTCAAAATACATCATGGTGTGTGCAACCATTGGTCTTGGTTCCCCTCCACCACTTGACATTCCCACATACCCGCATCTCTCCATCTTTCGTTCACTATCCTACATATCTTCCCCATCACATTCCTATGGTCCATGCTTTCGCATAATCTGCATAATCCACATCATAATCCATGTAATCCACATCATAATCTGCATATTCCACATCATATTCCACATCATAATCCACATCATAATCCATTATCCACCATCCATGCCACCTTCTCCTATCTACCAACATCTATGCAATCATCATCCATAATGCTATCCAACATGAGACCATCTTAGCCTTACTATGGAAATAGATACTAGAGTCCCCATTCCATCAAAAAAGCAAAAAAATCAAAAAAATAAAGAAAATAGTAAAGAGAAAAAAATCATCCAAATGGTGAAAACCACTCCTTGTGGCGCCTTGGGCAAGTACCATGATGAAAACCCCTTGTGGACGTCATGCATAATCCCTTCTCCATCCATTTTGTATCCCTACACTTGGGGGCAAAATCACATCCTTCATCCACATCCATAATATCCTTTGCACACCTTATCAACTATCTTATCCTTACCCCATCATATTCCTATCCCCCATCCCCCTAGTTATCGTATCATTTCCTATCATTTGCACAAGCACGGGAGGCGGTTAAGCCCTTGTCACAAACCACCGCAGCACAGCACTGAACAAGGAGACCAAGGGCCACACCTTGCAACAATCCCCCCAGCGCAAGCACGGGGTTTGAACCCATGACCTCAGCTTTGATACCAATTGTTAGTTGACGTTGCACCAAAAGATCGACCTATTAATGCCTGATACAACCACTTAACTTAACAAGCATGGGAGGCGGTTAAGCCCTTGTCACAAATGATGGTAGCATAGCGCTGAACAAGGAGACCAAGGGCCACACCTTGCAACACCTATCCACTGTATATTCCTCATCAAATCTTGATAAAGACAAGGGGCAAAATATCAACAACTTGCTTTGGACACCTCTTGGCATACTCCCTTTCCAAGCATATCCTCCATCTATCTACTACAAAGTCCATCCATTCAAACATGAGCCCATCATGCAAAATTTGAAGGATTGGGGTATATGATTCCTTGCAACCTAGCCCTTGGAGAAAACCCTTATCCCCATCTCTCATCCATCCATCTTACATTGCTATCTCTATCTTCCAATCCATCTATCACGAATCTCCTCTCTATCACCTTTCACTGCCAACCCCTCCATCTACTTATCATGTATCCCTACCTGATCCTTTATCCCCCATCCTATCCCTTATCTGCATGTATCTATCTATCTATCTATCAAAATCTCCTATCCATTATCCTTTCATCACCAATCCCCCAACCCAACCCCATCACCTTCGCCTCTAGACTTGGTGCCCCCTTGTCATTGGTATCTAGCACTTAGGCTATCCAAACGAAATCCAATGCAACCATCTCATAATAAACCATTCCCTTTCAAAAATCACAAAAAAAAAATCCATAAAATCCCAAAAATGTCCATCCCAAAATCAACATCGTTCCATCCACATCTCATCATCTTCCAACATCATCACATCTATCCTCAATCATCCCCCGTCATCATCACAAATCAGAACTACATATCATCACCACCCTCATCTCAATGTGCCTTGATCCTGTGGATACATGATATGTAGGCAATCTAGAATACGAAGGAAGTTTCCAGTACTCATACACATAAGATGCACCCATCCAACCCACTTGGATGGTCCCTACCTACTGAACTTACACTAGATTCAAACATAATATTCTCAAGCATCTCATTACCTATCAAAGCAACAATTCCTTATCAAAATCATCAGCTATGAAACCAACATCAACCACAACTTGTAACTATCATATCTTGTGCCAATCCTACAACATCATCTATCAATTCCTGCCTTAGGATATATCATTCCTACGATAGGTAGAATCCATCAATCATCATCCATCTTGGCAAGAGATACAATGGCTACTTGTTTGGTTCATTGGTCTTTTCATTTTTTTATTTTTATCTTTTGTCCTATTTGAAGATCACATCAAAGCTATCTTGATCTCACTATATCATGGTATGTGGTAAAAACATCTAGAATGGGGCATAGTCTTGCTTTTGTATGCTGTGCTTGCGGGTCGGTTACATTACTTCAAGCTAGTATTCATATCTTGTGGATTGTAGGGTCAGTTCTAGCATATTGATCTCCTTGTGCATCTAAGGTTCATCATAGCTTTTGTGTATTAAGGGTTTATGCTATGAGTCCCCTTCCCTCATCTAGACAAGGTTGTACTATCTTGGGCATGCATGGGATCACCCTCCTGTTTGCGTGTCTATTCCATGCAAAGTGTTGGATACACATCATCACCCTGGTCTTCTATACCTTGGTGAAAATATCCACTTTGCTATATCAAAATCTAGGATTTCTCTAAATCATTTTTCAACACAATAATCATCCATTTCCCATCCATCTATCATCTACCCAACATCATCAATCTTTCATCTGATCCCTTATCCTCCAACCACTTCAACCAATCCACTTCACCCATTTCAAGAGCACATTCATGTTCTTGCAACCCACATGTCCTCTTGAGGGGGCATCCCCCTTACCAATCATCCCTAAACCTTACCCTATTCTTCCAAACCAAAATCTTTTTCTATCCAGTCCAACTCTATATTTTAACTTCTTTGAAATAATGTTACTTAGCCGCAACACCATTTCAAAGAGGGGCAAATGTAGACACCTAAAATTGACTTGCTCCACAAAGCAATTTCCTGTATCTCTACACCATCAATTATCCATCCTATTAATTAAATAAATTCATCCCTCATCATCTACCTTAACCATTTACCCATCCTTGGTGATCAATTAATTCATTTAATTTATCACTATACCTTATAACTATATCCTCATTGATTAAATCAATATTCTCAATATTTATTTAGTTAATTTGTCCATCTCCCTAATCCTTGTTAATTAGATAAATCATGCTTATGTAATTAATCTAGCCTATTAATCAACCTATCCCTATCCTAGTTAGTTAAATATCAATTATTTAATTAGCTACCCTAGCCTACCTATCCCTTAGACCTAAATTAGTTAAGCTTAACACTTAATTAACCTTGTTTATCCCATCCTCCTACACACCTTTGAATAAAAATCAATTTTTTATTCAAAGGGTCAAATCTCCCTTACAACTCATTTATCACCCTCTTACACATGTAAGTGTACATGTGTCCTTCAACCTTCACATCTCTACATAAAAGTGAATTTTTAATTCACACTCCCCCATGAGTTGAATTTTTAATTCACTTGTCATATCCACTCTTCCCAAAAATGAATTTTTAATTCATTTTAATCCTCCACACCTTTCCCCATGTGAATTTAAAATTCACAAATAATGAGAGCCCTCCAAAACCATTGACCAAACCTCAACCCTTGATCTCTCTCATCCACTCCCCTTGTGACACTTGTCACAAGGCTATGAATCAAATCCAGACCCCAACTCTCAATCATTTCTAGCCCTTGATCTCAACTTTTAATCCTCACCCTCCATCCCTTTTCCAAAAATCTATAAATAAGACCCTCACCAAAGCCATTCACAACAACTTCTTCTTGCATCAAAACTATGCCAAAATTTCTATCTTCTCCATCTCTCATCCTCATCTCCATCTCAATCTCTATCTATCTATTGTCTCTCATCCTATTGTGTTGAGCAAGAATTGAGCAATCCACATTCCATTCTTCATCTACTTGGGTAAAATCTGAGTTTGGGTGCAATTCCTTCCACCCTATCAAGGATTTGTGACTCATTGTGAAAGGTATAATGCTTGTTTATGCACTTGTTTTATGTTTTCTACTTTCATTTTAAGATCACTAATCTACAAGTTTCAAAATTAGTTGATTGATCAGTAGCCTATGGTTTAAATCAAGAGCAACAAAGAAACACTTTTAGGATTGATATCATACAGTTAAAGACTAACCACCCTTCCAAGAGGTCTTATGGCACTTGAAAGTATCTTTTATAGTATTGATTACTACAAGACAAATAAACTAGTTAATGAAGATGATGTGGAGAGTGTTAACCTTACAATTGAGGCAACTCTAAAGATGATTTACATAGGAAAAGATTGGGACTAGTAGAAAAGTAGATGTTGATGGCACTATTGAAGTAGTTCAAAAATGTTTTGTGTTGTCATATGATGAGTTAAAAACATATATGGGAGACTTTTTTCAACACACTAATCCTCTACAACTTGATGTAAATCCATTTACATAGAAGCAAATACCAATTAACCCAACATTATCCTCTTAAATACATAAAGAGTTGATGGAATTCAAAGAGGTAGGTATAATTAAGTCAATCAAGCACTCCTCATGGGTGTCCAACCTTGTCCTAGTAAGGAAAAAGAATGGGGGCATAAGGCTTTGTGTAGATTTTATGTATTTAAACATCAAGTCCCTCAATAGAAACTACATGTTACCTAGTATGGACCATATGATGGATGGATTTTCAAGTTATAATAAAGTGGTGGTCAAGGAGTTTGAGGAACAAAAGTGTTGGTATCATCCACCTCCCAGGAGCACCATCTGCAACAAACCTTCACAGAAAATGAGAGAGGCGACACAAGGCCATTTCACCAAAACAAGAGTGAATAATATTGAGATAATTTACATTATTGTATAAAAATTCCTTATAAAGGCAATAAAATGAGATGATGGGTGGAAAAACTACCCACATGGGTAAAAAACTACCATACGGGAAAGAAAACTAATTTCCTGGTTTAATAAATTAAATGCAACTAAACTATAGTCTACCTAAGTAAAACTTAAATAACTATGAATTTACTCTAACACCCCCCCTTAAGTGCAACTTAGGGAGAATGAAGATGCAATAAAGGTCCCAGCTACACAACCATGTTAGGTACCCATTTACAATGCAAAAAATGAAATCTCTCACAAATAAAGAAAAGGAGAAA
The DNA here is from genome assembly GCA_027924645.1 of Cunninghamia lanceolata. NCBI lineage: Eukaryota > Viridiplantae > Streptophyta > Pinopsida > Cupressales > Cupressaceae > Cunninghamia > Cunninghamia lanceolata. The sequence continues at coordinate 2,668,816 of BSBN01000642.1, forward strand.
AACCCTGTGGGAAAAAATCCCTCTCCAAAAGAGAGAAAAGATAACAAAATGATACATGGATGGAGGGCTTAATCACACCCCCCAAGGACTACATACATCATGTATATACAATCAATAGCCACCCATAAGAGGGAAAGGGAGAGACTATATAGCCCCCCCCACAATGTGTAATCACCTACAAAAATGGTAAGTGTCTAAAGACAAAACATGATCCAATGTTGACAAACAACTTGTCTCCTTTAAGAAGAAACAAAACTATGTACAAATGCAGGAATGCTTCCCACTCCAAATAGGAATTGAAAGAAAGAAGAATGAAAATATATGATGATGTCTCTGAAATCTACTCATGTGTCGCCAAGACCTTGGAAAATGATGCCACGAACCAATTAGGAACATGCTCAATCACAATAGAAGGTGACAAACAAGGTACCATTGGAAACTAATCTTGAACATTTTCTAAAGACAAAGATGGAGTGACAACAATTGTACCACAACTATCATCAAATAGGAGGGATATACCCTCAAATGTGTCTTCCAAGTCAGAAATATGAGATTCTATAAATAAGGAACTAATGTCCAACAAGTACAAATCCCAATCAGGAAGACAATGAGATACTGGTGGTGATGAATCACTAGATGTGCTCAATGAATCAACACCAAAAGATGAATGGTCCTGTAGAATAGGAATGATAGGAGCCTCAATCAATGACTCTGTACAATGAATCACTAAAGGTGAAGGTACATCAACTGTCCCTAATGGAGAAGAAGGAGCTTATAAATAACCCTCGTCATCCTCATCTGAAGATTCAAAGTATTCCAAAACTTCAAACTCCTACATAGTAACATGATCATAGGGTATCCTGTCTGAAAAATAAAGAGGCATAAGACAATCTAAAATAGGATCATCTGGGAATAGCTGAGTATCAAGATCTCCATGTGTTTCCCAAATTTTAGTCCAAAGAATATGAGGACACTCAAAATGATCAATAGCATTCAAAGTGGCATCATCAATATGCATTGCAATAACTCCTAGGACATGATCCCTTTTGCAATTCCATGCAAATTTCTTATTATCAGTACCAGGAAGGGGAACTAGATTATACAAATGTGGCAACAAATGAAGCCATCTGAGATGTTTTATGATACCATCTCTCCATTGTTTATAATTTCCCCTTTTCAACATAATCACATCAGGATGAAATGAAAACCCCATAATGAACTATGACAAATTTAGATCTCCAAGAATATAAAGACATTATTAACCTTCAAAAACAATTAGAAACTCCCAAATACTACAAACAAAGCCTTCCCAAAATACTTCAGGAAGAAAAATTAGGCAAATTTACCTATACCACTGCGAGCTTGGTGAAGTTGGCTTTCCGATGATATGTAGAATGCTAAAAACAGACTCCGTATGCCGAAGATATGCTCTATGGAAGAAAAGTCATGTATGGGGGCTTAATGCAACAATGAGGGAGCTAGATTAAGCTCCAGGTCATCCATGTGACCACCTTCTACAAGTGAGAAAAAAATATGCAACAGATGTGTTGCAATAAAAATGATGCTGGATTAAGCTCTAGGTCATCCATGTGACCACCTTCTGTAAGTGAGTAAAAAATACACAACGGATGTGTTGCAATAAAAATGATGGCAGCTATGCCAATCGATCAATCTCTCAAATCTGGATCACCAATCCAAGGATGCAAACCATACTTCCCACGAGCCTTGCAGGGACACCAAGCCTCTATGGATACTTCATAAACATGATGGAAGGGCAGGTTATATAAACTACAAAATTTTCCTTCGCGAGGCAAATGTGGGACAAATTGTCTCAAATGGCACTCCAAAGTCATGCACGAACGGGCCCACCTCCAAATCCTAGCAAACATTTGATGGAAAACTTTTAATATATTAAAGTATTTAGCCAAAATATTTCCAAAATGCTATGCAGGGATGGAAATTGGACAAAATGTTGAAGCACTTCTGTGGAACGGTGTACATACACTCCAAGCTTCTCTGGATTGGATCTACTCTGTTGACACCCACAACATGAAACCCTAGCCAAATATAGTGATTTTGGTCTTCAAAAAATGCCTTTCTTAGTAGAAAATAGGCGCACGATTCCAAGAATAGTAGTTGAACAAAAATTTGCCAAAAGTTGCTCTTGTTAATCAAAAAAAGCCAATTGATTCAACAAAATTCAAACTCATCTTTGCAAATTTGAACAATAGATTAAAATAAGCGATACATGAATTGTAGATTTAAAGAAATTTTAAAGGAAATGTCTGAGATTTCAACACTTGGGGATTCAAATACCTTAGCTCAAAATGCTGGCTTCTTCCAAATAGGGACCGGCCAGTGAAGGAAGAGTTATAAAAAGAACTCCTTAGGACACCTTCCACAGTCAAAATGGTGTCTCCAAATAGAAAAACGCTGCCTCCTAGACAAGAAAATCATGCCTCTGCCCAAAAATGCACCAGTTTCATGGCTCACCAAAAAGAGAATCATGTCCTGGTCTTCAAACAAAAATAAATGCCTCTTCAAATGATGTAATTCATAGCAATGAATCGGCACTAGTCAACTTTGAAATTTGATAAATTTCAAATGCTGGAAAAAAAATGATCCCAAACACTCCAATGAAAACTCTCAAAGGAAGGATTACAAAATGGTTGGCTCTGATACCATGTTGGTGTCATCCATCTCCCAGGAGCACCATCTACAACAAACCTTCACAGAAAATGAGAGAAGCAACACAAGGCCATTTCACCAAAACAAGAGTGAATAATATTGAGATAATTTACATTATTGGATAAAGTTGCCTTATAAAGGCAAGAAAATGAGATGATGGGTGGGAAAACTACCCACACGGGTAAAAAACTACCCTACGGAAAGAAAACTAATTTCCCAGTTTAATAAATTAAATGCAACTAAACTATAGTCTACCTAAGTAAAATTTAAGTAACTATGAATTTACTAACAAAACGAAATTTCATAACTCCCTGGGGAACTTTTATTTGTGTGAGAATACCATTTGGACTCAAGAATGTAGGATCTACCTTTCAAAGGTAACAACTATTACCTTTGTTTGTTTGATAGATGAGATCATGGTGGTATACTAAGTGTAATGTAGGAAAAGAGGGAAGATGGATTTGATTAATTGTTTGATAGGATTAGTTAGATCCTCATTTCACTACATACATTCAAGGACATTAAACTGAGCCTTGTCACAAATTTTGCAAGATGAATCAGTTATCAAGTCGCTGTCACTCAGAATGATAAGGAAATTTGGAATTGGTTGATTGATTTATTAAACATTAGTCCAATTAAGTCCAAAACCCTAATTATGAAAAAATGTAAACAAATGGATGAATCCCAACAAAAGCTTACACACTAAGACACTAAATACAGATTAGATACAAACTAGATTATAGGTTTCAGAAGGTGAAAACTTTGGGGTCAAAAGAGTGGGCGCCCAGGCCCAATGTGCTACTTTTTCTGAGGGCTTCCTGATATCTTCTACTACAGATTGCAACCACTTTAGAGGTTTCTAGCACTATGAAACTAGAGGTCAAAAGAGCAGACACCCTTGAACATTTAAGGTTATTTTCTACCCTTTTCTTCAGATCCAAATTCCTTATGCTCTATAATAATCCTCTGCAACTCCACTCTACAAGATCCTACACTTATCACCTACAATCACAAGAGAGGGGTTGGGGGTTGTGGTGTTTAGGAGCTTGCCTTGGTCAAGCCCCAGAATGGCATTCAAGCCTTCCAACACAATTGTTAGATAGAGGGTGTGTGTCCTTGGTGGACAAAGGCAAAAAGAAATGATAAAGTAGATAGATTGAATCACAAATAGATATCACCTCTGAGGTGTAACACTCATGGAAGAATGAATCTCTTTCATGCCATGAGGAGAGGGATTCATGAAACCAAATCTGGAATAAATAAACACAAATACAACACAAGTCTGCTCTACAACATAATGAAAGACTTAAATATCCTTATCATAAGATCAAAAGTTCACATTATCCATATAGTTTGCAAATGAAGTCCTAAACATGCTTATATATGCATTGTTTCTAAATTTTCTTAATTCAAATTAACAAGGCCGACCCAGAAACCTTTTTAATGGTCATAAGCCAACAAATAATTTTGGGACCTTGACAAAATAGGGTAGGAATTGGGTGTAGGAGCCCAAGCCCATGGGCCTATGTTTTGTCCAAATTATGCTCAAGGCTCACCCCTAGGTCCCATTTGTCATGTGTTTTGGGGGATTTTGTTTCAAGATTCATTTCTAACATGCATGATTACATCTAAAGGATCCGAGAGCTAAACTTAGGAGGTAAAAGTCCAAGTGAGATATTTTACGACATAACATTTAGTCCTCACTTTAATGTATATATGATCTTATGATGCATACATGCATTAAAGACATTAAAGTACGTTAAAAGACACATCAAACACACCAAGCACATGAAGCAGATGCATACACCAAGATTAAGGGACTATTTCTAGCCCCCAGTCGTAGGTAATCATCAGAAAATACATCCCAGACACGCAAGACACAATGAAGATAGTAGCAGATGCGTAAAGCATGGAGAAGACAATATTGAAGACATGCAAAACATGATGAATACAATGAGAAAAGTCACACAAGACATGATGAATACATAATATAGAATTTTCATAACATATTCATAACATCATCATATACATATGCATGGAAATAAAATTGCAACATAAAACCCTGAGTGTGAGTGGAGACCACACAAGGGGGGAAAACATGCTAAAACAAACCTTGAGTGTGGGTGGAGCTCGTCACTACACACACATAAGAGGGGAAAACACACTGTATAGATCTCGAATGGGGGTTAACCACACAAGGGGGAAAACACACAGAAGACACATGAAATACACTAGTGTCATATAGCATGCCATATACATACTATACATCTTAAACATAGAAAATAAGGCAATGGTAGGAACTTATTTCTAAGTCCCACCATCTCAAACATGCCATAGGCACACCTAACGATTAGGATTATGTCACAACAACCACCAAAAACATGCTTAAGGGAGGATAGCTCAAGATCCAACCCCACCTCCCGATGAGGACTTTGTATAAAAGGATGTGCAGTAGCTCAAGAGATACACCATCCCACCTTGTGGAGAGGGATTTTTTATTGCAATTGATATAAGGTTGTGCACTCACAGTGGAGATATAACATCCCACCTTGTGGAGAGGGCTTACAAACATGCTTTGTTAGTACCAAAATCAGCAAATAGATATCATTATATATGCCCCCACCTTAAGGTGGTTGATGCCGTGTATGGAAATCAAGCACATTAAGGTAGAGAGAAGACACACAAGGAAACAAGAGCTCTTGCAAGGTCCATGCCCCCAAGGTAACATGTGCTTATGATCACCTAATGTTCCCACAAGCACATTGATAAGATATGCTCAAATAATCAACAAGATGGTTAGAAAATCTTACTCTATGATAACACCCATATCACATCATGAAAGCTATGCATAAATCATATATGAGATCACATCAAAGAAACCAAGGCTACACATATGGGTTCTAATCCAAGTATAGCCATTGGGCTTATACTGCAAGCACCTCAAAAACTAAGTGTAACAACAAGGTGAGATACAAGACAAAATAAAGTGCATAGAGTAGATGTACTACAATGGTTTGTTAGAGAAGATAAGACAACGTGATGCATCACACGGAGTGATTCTACTAGTCAAGCATTGGATATATATATCAACCCCATCTTCATGTATGGACTAGGTCTATTTTTTCTTTGCTTGTTGAAGGGACACATGGTCCATATCAGTTAGGCGTTTGTTTTTCATCATCTGCTGACTAGGTAAAATCACTTGAAGAAGGTAAACAATAAAAAAGAGAGATAGGAGAACAAATGTCTTAGAAATACCACGTAGGAGGATGCCCCCAAGTCATCAATCACAACGCTATGCCCCCAATGCACAACACACAACAATAAAATAGAGGAGAGGAACGATAGAAGAATAATGATACAAATAGAAGAATGGTCACAACAAAAGCAATTTCCTTGATCCTTGACCTTACAAGAGTATCAAGGGTCATCTAAAGAGACCTAAACAACATATAGGACAATACAAGGGAACACAACATGAATCTAACAACATATATATCTAGGAGTAGGCCACCCTTGAGAGAAACTACAATAGTTGCTATAATGAGTGTGGATTAAAGAGGGAGAAATACTTACTTGACTCAATGGGATATTTCTAGGCGGACAATTCTTGTCTATCAGCTCAAGACATCTCGCATGTCATTTCAGTCTTGTTGATATTGTATTAATATTAAGTTTAGGATGACGAGAGGCTTTGGTGGGCTTCAAAGAATGGTATCCAATACCGACCATGTAATTAATTCTAGAAACTTACAAATGTACTCTGATTCCTTGTTGATTTACGCCACAACCATTACCTACATAGTTGCAATTGTTATAAAGGATTTTAAATTCTTGACCATAGAGTGATGTCATTTCCTTAGAAGATGGTGAGACCTCATAGGTATCATAATCTGTAGTATAAGTAAGAGTATTGTATTTGGTTTCTACCAAGGAAACTTTGGGTTTCTCAACTATTTCCAAAGATTCCTTTGATGAGATTGATGCAACTTTTAATGTGTTAGAGTTATTAAGTGTATATTCTCCCGGTCTGTGAGGAGTAAAATCTAATGAACCCCAATTATCACCAAAAAGTGCATTTGATGGTTTAGAGTCTTGCACAACATTATCTCTGGCAAGAGGTATTGATGAATCAACTCATAGGCTATTTAGACTTATATTATTATTGACTTGTTTTTGCGTTTCGATATGTAAACAGTTATTCGGGTCAGGATCAGCTTCCACGGTGTAGGGATTGTTTTCATAAATAAACTTTATTGATCAATGAAGGGTAGATGGAACTGACCTTATGGCATGAATCCATGGTCTACCAAGAATCATATTATATGAAAGTAAACTAGGCATTACATGAAAAAGGGTAGATAATGTCATGGGTCCCACCTTTATAGGTAAAGTTATGATACCCACAGATTGTCTACCAACATTGTCAAAGCCACGAATGCTAATCTTATTTGGTTTGATTAAAGAAGTGTCTATCTTGATTCTATGTATTAAGTCCATGCTACAAACATTAAGAGCCGATCCATTATCAATCATAACTCATTTTATCAACTTTTTATTTATTATGACAAATATTAAGAGTGGATCATTTTCATTTTGAACTTCAATTGATGGTACTTCATGTTGTTTAAATAGAATATCCATTTTTGTTGCATGCATACAATCTAACAGAGCTGCTACATCATTTGGCTTAACAACAGGTAGTACAGTCACCTTTTGTAAAGCTTCTTGGAGCATTCTGTGGTATGTAGGTGATATTTGTATTAAATCCCAAAGAGAGATCTTAGCCAGAGAAGTGTGAAGCTACTCAACAAGATCATATTCTTGACCACTTTTATGAGTAAGACAAGGTGGTGGAGGGAGCATAGGTTGAGAAGCCAGAAGAGAGATAGGAACATGTGGTGCTTGCTTACTTTGCTTGTTACTACGGGTGTTGTAAGTGTGAGTAATCATGGGATGTTGCGGCACATTTTGAACACCTTGATGTCTTTGAGTGATTTGTCGTACTATGTGTAGAATGTAATCCTAGGGTTGAGGTGGTTTTCAGTCACCTTGAACCATAATCACCAGTTTTAGACAAGAAGGTGCAATAGATGCCCCTCACACAATCATCTTAGGAATATTACTATATGTTTCTAATATTCCCTTAGTGGGTGGAAGAAACCTATTAAAGGAGATGGAATTCACATTGCCTTAATCTTGATTATTGATGGTTTGATCTTTAGTGATATCCAATGGATGGAATAGATCTTGTAACCAAAGGAGAGCTACCCAAGGTCTTCACATCCTTAGAGGTATCCAAGGCAATTAAACATTCAATCAAAGGAGGATAATGAAGGGTTTCTACTTCTTTAGTGATGTCCAAGGTGTTTGAACATTCAACTAAAGGGCAAATAGTGTCACTCATGGAATCATCCTCATCATCACATATTTGAGATATTAGTTCCAAAGCATTAGGAGAAGAATTTTTGCACTCATCTTTCTCAAGAGTATTTCTGGAGATGTACTTGGTTAGATCTTCTAATGCTAAAGGGTATGTATTCATGAGACCTATGAAATTATCAAAATTAGATACATAATCAAGGATTTCAAATGAAGAGATTTTAAATATATCCTTATGATACATAGCTTGTATATAAGTGATAGCATGAGGATTCATATTAAGGAACTTGTAGAAATTTTCAAAGTCTTTGATATATGCATGTAAAGATACCAAAGAGCAATGAGATGAAGATGCCATAATGAAATGTCTTGAAACATCAATGTCTAATAAGATCTAGTAGGACAAGACATGCAGAGTGTTATGATATTTAATACACCCTAAATGTGAGACTATTTCGTACCCCAGCACTTGTTTGAGGGAAACAGGTACTAAAAGACACACAGGGTCCACAAAAAACATAGTGGAGACGAGGAAAGTGTGCTACACAACAAGGCAAGATTGATGCTTTTAAAGGTTTTGATCAAAAAGATGTGAAAAAGGTGTAACAACACTCAGTGTTGAAATACACATTGTGTAATTAAGAATATGTCAATTATCACACAATGTTATGAAGTTATGCAAAGTTTTCAAATGAAAAATGATAATGTGCTTGAATATGAGTGTAAGATATGAAATGCAAGATATTTAGAATGAATGCAATGAAACATCACCAATTTATGCTTGTTTATGTACCTAAAATGCTCAATTTTTTCACTTTTTTCAATACAATGCACAAAAATATGTAATGAAATTAGGAGAATGATGAGGGACAGCAGATTAAAACCTTTTAATCAGTCCAATGATGTAGAAAAATTTGTCACAACACACCAATCTTGCAATGGTAGATAAAAGATTAGCCAAAATGTAATAAAAATGCAAGGATTTTTGAAACCCTAATAGTGAAATTAGGGCATGAGAGTATGCAAAAATGATGGATGAATGGAATCTAATCAGATTTAATATGCAAAATAACTTAGATTGGATTTGAAATTGATGCCAATAATGCTACAATGCTCAATTCAAGTCAAATTTTAAGGAAATATGAATGAATATGTCTCTTTTTGTTGAAATACACAATGTGTAAATGCAAAATTTGAAATGTAGATGCAAAAACACACAATGATGAAAAACTACTGTCCAAAATCAGATTTGAATGAGTGTTAAAAATGAGTAGTGAAATCTGAAACAAGATTTTAACTACAAATCCTAGCTTTTGGAATTACTAGCAAATAAAGTATGTAAATGCAAGGTAAATGATTATAGAATGAAGAATTTCTATAATTTATCTCAGATATGATATAAATATCAGAAAATTAAATGTTTTCAATGATATGCAAGGAAAATAGTGTAAACTATGCCTTAATGCAAGCCTAGGATGCTTGATTTTTTCAAAATTTTCAAATTTTTGCAATATTTTTGAATGTAGAATGATGAATATGACATGTATGAATGCAAATATGTTTTACAATGCTCAGAAAGATGCAATGTTAAGAAAAACACAGGTTCACCAAAATGTAATGTAGGAAAAGATGGAAGATGGGTTTGATTAATTGTTTGATAAGAGTAGTTAGATCCTACTTTCACTACATACATTCAAGGACATTAAACCAAGCCTTGTCACAAATTTTGCAAGAGGACTTAACTATTAGGTTCACTACCACTTAGAATGATAAAGAAATTTGGAATTGGTTGATTGATTTGTTAAACCCTAGTCTAATTAAATCCAAAACCCTATTATGCAAAATTGTAAACAAACAGATGAATCCCGACAAAAGCTTGCACATAGAGACACTAAATATAGATTAGATACGCACCAGATTTTAGGTTTCAAAAGGTGGAAACTTTGGGGTCAAAAGAGTGGGAGCCCAAGCCCAAGGTGTTTCTTTTTCTGAGGGCTTCTTGATATCTTCTGCTATAAACTGCAACCACTTCAAAGGTTTCTAGCACTGTGAAACTGAAGGTAAAAAGAGTGGGCACCCTTGACCTTTTAGGGCTATTTTCTGCCTTTCTCTTCAAACCCAGATTCCTTATGCTCCACAATAATCCTCTGCAACTCCACTTCGTAAGATCCTACACCTATCACCTACAATCACAAGAGAGGGGTTGGGGGTTGTGGTGTTTAGGAGCTTGCCTTGGCCAAGCCCTAGAATGGCATTCAAGCCTTCCAACATTGTTGTTAGATAGAGGCTGCATGTCCTTGGTGGATAGAGGAAAAAAATAATGATAAAGTAGATAGATTGAATCACAAATAAATATCACCTTAGAGGTGTAACACTCATGGAAGAATGAAGCTCTTTCATACCATGAGGAGATGTATTAATGAAGCCAAATCTACAATAAACAAACACAAATACAACACAAGTCTACTCTGCAACACAATGAAAGCCTTGAATATCCTTATCATAAGATCACAAGTTTGCATTATCCATCTAGTTTGCAAATGAAGTCCTAAACATACTTATATATGCATAAACTTTCATAATTCAAATTAACAAGGCCGACCAAGAAACCTTTTTAACAGTCATAAGCTAACATATGATTAATTAGGACCCCGACAAAATAGGGCAAGGCTAGGGTGCAAGCACCCAATCCCAAGGGCCAATTTTTTATCCAAATTATGCTTAGGGCTCACCCCTAGGTCCCATTTGTCATGGGTTTCAGGGGATTTTGTTCCAGGATTGATTTGTAACATGCATGATACATCCAAAGGACCCGAGAGCTAAACTTAGGAGGTAAGAGTCCAAGGGGGACATTTAATGACATAACACTAAGATGACATTACCACCTACTCCAAGGATAGAGGAGATTATTGAAAAAAATTGTAGCTAATATTCTAAAGGTGTTTAGAATATAGGAATTCTTTGACTCCTAAAAAGAGTATATTTGGTGTTGATGAAGGTAAACTTCTTGGGCATGTAATATCCAATGAAGGGGTCAGGATTGTGTTGATGGTTTTTATTCAAACCTAAGATTACTCCAAGATACAGAATGACCACTATAGATGGGAAATCATGTGAATGTGGGACTCTTGACTCATAGGATGACCTCCAGGATTTAGAAGTTGACTCTTCTTATGAATCTCATTATTTCTTACCATGGGGTGGAGAAAAGAGAAGGGAAACTTTAAAATAAAATAAGTTCTAAGGTGATGCACCAAAAGATAGTACTTGAACTAATGTAGAAATGAAACAATATTTTCTTGTTTAACTTACAATACTAACTCATAGATTTAAAGAGCACAAAAGGCATGATTTCAGACTATTTTTCAATATCATTCTTTGAAATGAAAAGAAGGCATGCCATCAAAAAATGAGACTTGCAAAAAGACTCAACAGACAAAGAATAAGCATAGAATGTCACTCTTCTTCACTACTAAACTAAGAATGAATTATAAAAGGCACAAGTGCACAGTTAGAAAACATTCAATCATCTCTAAATAGCACCCACAAAGGCTAAAATACATATCAACTCTTCTCCCAAAGTCCTAAAATCAGCTCAGTGATTAAATAGTACCCAACCCTTTTTACATCTTATTTACATGTATATATTGTGATTTTTAATGATGTACTGAGGTGGGAAACATCTTCCTCACCTACCTCTGCTACCATAACATTAAATTAGAACAACTTCATTGTCCTTCTCTACCTCCTATCTAAATTTTCATTAATGTTGTAGAAGAAATACGCTTGAAACATTTAAGACTCACCAAAAAATTGTATGAGGCTCAACCACCTCTTTCAAGCATCTCCAAACTACCATGTGTTACCTACAGAAGCCTCAGGTTGCATTCATGTCTTCCTTGTAAGACTTGGAGGCCTACTAACTCATTTTCTTCAATTGCTAGTGCATTTCTTCCCTTTTTCTTCCTTGAAAGTTCCTTCATAACACATGGAGTGTTAGATCTTGTGTCCTACGATTGATGGTTCTGAAAGCCTCTTCAGCCTTTGCCAATCTAGTGCATCTCATAACCATGTGGAAACATGGTGCTTCTCCTTAGAAGTGTCAAAAGTATCTCAATGAGGAGGAGCATGGTCGTGCCAAGTGTAAGTATCAAAAGCTTTCCCTTGGCTCCATCTATTTGAAGAAATAAGGCCTCACCACAGTTTGAATTAGATACACCAGCCAATAGTGCAACAAGAACTATGTGTTAAATTGGATTCTTTAAGATGATGCATGATCTTGACACCTATCTCAAAGAGAGACCTCTATGCCCTACTTTTTCTTTTGCTTTCCATGCTCCCACCCTGTGATGACTTAGTTACCACAACTAATGGTGCAACGAGGAGATGCTGTCAGACTTACCAAGGTCTTAGAAATGTGAGACTTTGCCACTTGGCATAGAAGGTGTCATAACATTTGAACTTGCTTAAGGGACCCACCATGGTTTGACTCAGTGATATCTTCAACCAATGGCACAATACTTGAAGGTTTTCAAGACTGACAACCTTTAGGTTGCATCGTGACTCCATGTGGCAACATCCACAACCTCCTACCTTTTCTAGAACCTTTTAAGACTAGGCCTATCAAAGGATGACTCAGGACACTTGGCATCTAGGAACAACATCTTGATGTGTTAGAACTAGCAACAACATGAGGCTATGAGAAACCTCCATGTAGTAAATGATTGATTAACTTTGACAACCCATCATAGATTGACTCTAACCAAATAAGGAATTAGAAGAATATGTTACTTGACTCAAATTTGAAGGTTGATACCACCTAAATGGGAAGTGAAACAAAATCAAGTGTGAAAAAACACACTATAGTTCTTGGTAACTTTCAGGGAAGTGTGCCCATGCACATTGAGCACTAGACTCCAAAAGGGACACAATCGATAATCATAGCTTCTTGAGGGAATTCTGCAAAGATTCCCATTCATCTTTAGAAGGTTGTCCCTTCTTCTTCAAAGCCTCAAAAGCTCTGTCTAGCTCAATTATATCCTTGTGAGAGATACTTCATAATTTTTCCACAACAATATTAACTTGATGCTCTAACTAAGCCAATGGTTGAAGGACTAACTTAATTTCTATGATGCCTAGTGTTTGTACCCATCCCTGAAAAGATGTCTAGTCTACTTATTTTCCCTAAGCATCACTTTTTATTCTACTTCTTCTAATACTACATCATCATTGCAGAAAGGAGATGGCAAACCTAGCTCAACAAATGGGTCAATGTGTCCTCTCATTTACCTCACAACCTTCTCTAAAGTGACTAACTGAGACTTGCACTTTAGAGCATCTTTATTTCTATTCTTCACTTGATTCATCTTGGTAGCTATAGAGTACCAATTATCCATCCCATCTAATAGAAGAGTTTCATTAGGTAATATGTATAGATTTTCCAGTACACTTTGAGCCTGAGACACCCTGGGAGTAAGAAGTTGGAGAGTCTGGTCCACCTCACTCTTTACTTGTGTGATGAGCTTCTAGGTTGTTGAGATGAACTGGAATGCCCCTTTGAGATATGTGGTTCTAGTAGCTATCCTGACCCAATGAGATGAATATAGGTTCATTATCAATTGAATCATCTATGGTACGTAACCTATTGCTTGCATCTCTACTTTCTATTATTGAAGCTAGGACTACTTGGCGGTGAGTTGAGCCTCTAGTGATTCATTTGAGGCTCTCAACTAGGTTGCCACATTGTGGAGTTGTGTCAACTCTTCCATCCTCTTTTTATTTTGTTCTTCGCTCTTCTCAACCCTCCGATTATATCCCTCCAAGGTCATCTTTGTCTTATCAAGCTTAGACTACAATGCTACCTATTAAGACTACAAGGCCTGATGGTACTCTATGGTGACCCTTGTTTGCATCTCTTGGGTTAATCATTCTACCTTCTATTCCCAAGCCTTTAATTTTTCCTATAATTGATTCATTATATCCTTTATCTAGGCTAGCTTTGACTCCCATTTCTTTAGCCATCAACTCACTTTAATGAAATCTATAGTAATAGATTTTTGAGTTTCATTAATTAATTCCACTTGATCTTGCAGGCAATTCTAAGTGAGATTTATTTCGACCGCATGGATTAAATAATCTTTAGGGCACATTTGCTTCTGTGGTTTGTCAACAAAGGGAATCATATGAGCAATCATCAATTATTGTGGAGCCTGGTCATAAAGTGACCTCATACAAGGTTGAGATGGGGCTTTCTCTTCCTTCTATCTCCTTTCCTCAAACTTTTCCTTTCGTGCTTGATGCACACTCTACATTTGCTAGTGGAAAGTCACAGGAGACTAGATAACTCCACTAGAAAAGAGAACTCCAAGTATAGAATCTCATATGGGATGGTGATTAGCTACTAATAGGGAACCATCACTACTCTAGGAGGTAGTGGAGAGAGTAGGGTGAGTGTGGAGGGAGAAAATGGAAGCAAGCTTTAGATATGAGGTGCAAACAATGCAATGATGAATGGAGGTAGGAAAAGGATTTGAAGCATGTCAAAAGCCTACATGAAAGACAATGAAGAAGGGGGAGTCAAAGGAGAAGATACAAGAATTGGGTGAACCATAGATATAGGCATGTATAGGGGGGATAGAGAAATAGACTGAGTTGTGCGAAGGGGATGACAAACACTTACTTGCATGATCATAGGGGTCATTGGCTCCATCCGTGTTCCAATTGGAAACTATTCTTCCTCTAGATCTCCTTCAAACATAAGTTCCTTCACTTCCTTTTGGGATGCCCAATCAAAGATGGGCTAACCTCCTCTATCATTGGGACTTGTGTCGATACACCACTCACCAATAGTGCTTATATTGCAGTAGGAGGGGTTCCCTCTACTGCAAATTATTGGGGATCTTTACCCATTGGTTCCTTTCCTTCTTGACTCACTTACTAATATGTTAATTACACATCTTGATGGGTATGCATGAGCTCTACCCTGAGGTCCCCATGTGTCATAGTTGTCTAGACCAAATGGGAAAAGTTTATGTACTCTATCCCTCCACCTGATGTAGTGGAGGGGGCCATCATCCATGGCTTGTCGGAGGCCCAGATAACACTTGTAGAGAATTGTTTCTTTATTATGATTCATAATCCACCTCAACTTCTTCATCTTCTTCTTCTGCCCCAAGATTTCTTTCAAGATGTATATTACTTGTATCATAGGACAAGGCAAGCGAGTCATTCTCTCTGTCCCATAACTCCTCCTAGGTTTCTTCACTTTCCACATCTCCAAATTCCTTTCCAATCTTAGCAATCTCATGCATGTATTTCCAATAGGCCTTTATCTTCTCCTCACTCCAGTCCTTTCCTTTGAGGGTTTGTCTGAGGCCATAAGTCAATATCCTAGATGAATCGTAGATGTGTAGTGGTGATATAAAGTTTTCTAAGAAGGGAGCGGCTTGGAGGGGAGCTCATGCAACTCTACATATACATCAGAAGAATCAACCCGAGGCAACTTCTTGGCCTCAATTTCCATATGGATCTAGTAAACAAATGTCTCCCTGGTCTTTATTTTTATGATCCAGGCTACCATGAATCTCATAGGATCATAAGGCCAGTAGTCCTCTATGAGTTTGAGCCCCAACTCTACCAGTTTCATCATTAGTAGGTTCTTTTCTCCCCTCTTATTCATAGTCAATCCCCCTTAGAGTAGGGGATGTCATAAACTAACTTCTTCTACCCATCTCCATATTGTGAATCAATAATGCCCAGCTAGCGAACAAACTCCAGAGTTAAAGGATGTGATCAATGAGGACCTTCGGGAGTCTAAAAACCTCCTCCTTGAATCCATACACTTGGATCATCATATGGTGGGCACCAAAGAACTAATTATAGAGAAACCTATTATTGGTCATAAGACCTTATTTCCTATCACTCAGCCTAAAGGTGATGTCCTCTAGGCTGAGATAAATGAGGGATGGAGTGAGGAAACACTGAAAAAAACTCATAAAAGTTGAAAGTCTTTGAAAGAATGTGATTCCATGCTGAGATGGGGATGACTTTCTAAGAACCACCAAAGCATCACACATGTCTAGCCACATGTACAAATGGAAGAAGTGGGGATTCTAAAAAAGAATGAGGTGTAGTAGAAAAGAGGAGTACTTGAAAATGTGCTAGCTATTGAACTTCATTAACTAGTACTCGAGTCCATCAACAATCATCTCAAAAAAATCAATCTTAAAATCTTACTTCCATGTAATGGTTTGAGTCTGAAGAGGGATCCCAGTTGATAATTATAGATGCTACAGGCATTGTCTAGGCCAAAAATGAAAACCATCATAGAACAAGTGTCTTGCATGTCCTAAGTAAATTGTGTAAGTGCAAGGGGAAGGGGAGAAAACATTGTGTTCTCTTCATCCAAGTGATGCTCCTTGTTCTAGAAGCTAAGATTATTATGCCTCCTATCTCGAATCCTTTGCAACTTAGATAAGTTGCAAAAAAGAGCCATGAGATTGTATTCAATCCTTAGCATATCCTTCACGGTAGTGGTTGTAACCTTGACTTAAAGGCTCCTTCCTTGAATTACCCCTATCCTTTCATCAAAATTATTGGCACAAGTATCCACATTCTCATAGCAATGGTGGATGGTTAGGACTATATATTGATGCAGAGCATGCAGCAGATGCTTACATACAGGGTGAAATATACCCATAACCCAACAAAATAGCTATTACTGATTATATCGGCAAGATATCTCTCTTTTCTTACCGAAATAATCCTCTCCTTCCTTATTGGGCTGACATATCTTATTGGCCACTTCAAAAATTCTTTCACTGATATGTAAACTCTCTCCGATGAATAGAACCCATCACTCAGACTTACACCAACTCTCACTGACACCTTTGCATCGGTTAAGTTGCCTATCAGCAACACTTATGATATCGGTCTAGCCGCGAAAGGTCTCCCCGATGCTCCACTTCACGCTAATTCCAAACTCCTTATCGCCAAGACATATAACTATCGGCACCTCTGATACATTTCACCCCGATACCCATCTCACACCGATGAGTATTCATTTGCGTGCTTATCAGCCAGACTCTTACCCATCAATGACACCTTTAACTTCTCCACTGATGGCATATCTCATGCTGATATACTCTTCATCGGCGACACTTTGTAATTGTCACCCCGATTGGTGAAAGTGCCCCCTGTCGGCTCAATGCAACTTTCTCAACCCGATGGTTCTTCTCATGCCGATGCCTTCACAAATTTGCACCGAAAACCCTGAGCTCAACCCGATCCGCTTACTTAGCAATTTTGACATGGATTCCTCCCCTGCAACCATTTTAACCGAACAACACATGGAAAATGCAAAAACCTACATAACAGAAATAAAACTCAATGATACGGAGGTCATTCCACTAATTTCAAAGAAATCCACCAATGGAATGACCCCAAAAGATATCCCTTGTGATTACACCAGAACACAAACTTCTTTTATTTCTTCACAGAATTGATTTACAATCTTTCTCATCTAACACTGTTGTTCTTGTTTTTCCTCTGAGATCGATCAGATCTCACATATTTATCCCCTCATGGGGTAGTACAAAAAATGACTCCCAGCGGCTGGGAGATGTAACTGCCTAACCAACTTAACAGTTGTCCAACAAACTATCCTAAAAATAGCAAAGCTTGGTCAATTCAGACCTTATTACATTTAATGTCCATTTAGGACTTCATTGAAAACATAAAAACAAACTTTAAGACAACTAATGCCTCATGAAGGCTCCTATAGATTGGGTGCTCCTGCACCATACTCCCCAAGTTGAAAAAACTCTTGTCCCAAGAGTTATGTGGTCTGCTGCAAACAACTTCATTTTGTCTTCAATCTTCTCAGCTTCAGGCTTCCAATCTTCACATCCATAGCTAGTGACCAACCAACCAACAAAATCAAACAACTGTCAACTTTAGAGCTTCTTCAGGCTCCTTCTACTCCCATCAGTGGAGTACTCTTCAGGCTACAACATCAAGTGCTTCTTTAGTCAAGTATCCATCTCTCTCTCACTGCTTCACAACAAACCAACTCACCAAACCATTCATCACACCCAACAGTAGATTCTGGTGATGCACCTACCACTCTCTCCTCAGTGGTTTCTCTCTACACCCTTATCTAGCCTAATCTCCATTGGAGAATGCTCATGACAGACCTCATCTTGTCTGCCCACACACACACAACTCAGAAACTCTAGCCGACACCTTCGCATCGGTTAAGTTGCCTATCGACAACACTTACGATATCAGTCTAACCGCAGAAAGTCTCCCTGACGCTCCACTTCACACCGATGCCAAACTCCTTATCACCAAGACATATAACTATCGGCACCTCTGATACATTTCACCCCGATACCCATCTCACACCGATGAGTATTAGTTTGCATGCTTATTAACCAGACTCTTACCCATCGGCGACACCTTTAACTTCTCCACCGATGGCATATCTCATGCCGATATACTCTTTGTCGGCAACACTTTGTAATTATCACCCTAATCAGTGAAAGTGCCCCTTGTTGGCTCAATGCAACTTTTTCAACCCGATGGTTCTTCCCACGCCAATGCCTTCACAAATTTGTACCAAAAACCCTGAGCTCAACCCGATCCGCTTACTTAGCAATTTCAACACGGATTCCTCCCCTGCAACCATTTTAACCGAACAACACATGGAAAATGCAAAAACCTATAGAATAGAAATAAAACTCAATGATACAGAGGTCATTCCACTGATTTCAAAGAAATCCACTAGTGGAATGACCTTGAATGATATCCCTTGTGATTACACTAGAACACAAACTTCTTTTATTTCTTCACAGAATAGATTTACAATCTTTCTCATCTAACACTATTGTTCTTATTTTTCCTCTGAGATCGATCGGATCTCACATATTTATCCCCTCACGGGGTAGTATAGAAAATGACTCCCAGTGGCTGGGAGATGTAACCGCCTAACCAACTTAATAGTTGTCCAACAAACTATCCTAAAAATAGCAAAGCTCAGTCAATTCAGACCTTATTACATTTAATGTCCATTTAGGACTTCATTAAAAACATAAAAACAAACTTTAAGATAGCTAATACCTCATGAAGGCTCATGTAGATTGGGTGCTCCTACACCATATATTGTGCTAGGGTTGAGTTCTAAACTTGAATCTTGAAAGTTTCAATCTATCCAACCCTTACTTTCTGGCACATGCAAACATGGGAACCTTCTCTTACAGTCTTAGATGGCTTGGAGAGAACTATGTTAAAAACATTATCTGCAACATTGAATCTGACTAGGACGAGTCTTTATTCACTCGTCTGTTCAACTTCCTCACTAGAGGAACCTTTTCTTTTGGTGGTGTTGGTGTTGTTGCATAGGGCTTACTAGTTCTCAAGCTTAGAGAAGGGTTTGACCTTCCTCTCAACGAAGTCCTCTTTCTTTGAGGAATCGTACTATTTGAGGAATCTTTCATTAAGTTCATTTCTCTAGCTAAACCCTTTACCTTTTGTAATGGATCAGATAGTCTATCTTGCAGAAGCAGTTGAGGCTTGATCTACAGAGGCAACTAAGCTTCAAATTACAAAGGTGACTAAACTCTAACACTTTCACAATAAGATTCTTTAGCATGCCAAACTTTGAATTTATAAGGAGGCCCATGGGGAAGAATTTATTCTCTTGTTAGACTTATTTATGTCACAATGCTTGAGTACCATTCTACACACTCAAAGATTCCATTTTGTATGCTATAACCCTCTTGTCTTCCTCATTCATCAATTTTGGGATGATAGTTATATTTGCGGTGATTTTGTAGTATTAACACTCAATCAAAAGGTAGTTGTGCTGTCATTCCTAAGATTCTTTGGGCCTCAGGTGGGTACTTTCTATTAAAAATCTTTGACATTTGAAACCTAGTACTTTGGGAATCTCTCTTATTCAAATGGCAAAACTAAGTTAGATCAATCACGTGCTTGACTATGCTTATTTGAAAAGAGGTGGGGAAAAACACCCATCCTCTAGAAACCAAAATTCAAAAACCTGCTACTCTACTAATATATAGAGTTGGGGCCACCTTAATTATGATGCTTTAAGTAGATTCTATTCACTGGAATATTGAGTAACTCACCAATTCCATCTTCTAGTTTGAAGGCGTTATGGTTCTTACAAGAGACAATTTTATATGGACCACTTCATAATGAATAAAATTTAGAATGTCATCTAGGTTTTGATGCTCGTTCATCCCACTTCAAAATTGAGTTGCTCACCTTGAAGCTTGGATCAGATGATCTTTGGCCAAACCATCGTTTGACAATCTATTGGTGATTGGCAAGGGAATTGAGTGTTGATTCTCTCTTTCCCTGAAGTTCCATTAATTCTACCTTTTGAACCTTCATGGTACCATTTTCTTCTACTCACATTGTTTAACCAATTGAAGAGTGAGGAATTCCATTGATATTGGCATTATAGCATTCTTCCCATACACCAAATTATAGGGAGATGCTCTTATAATTTGTTTCAAGGTGATCCTATCAATGCATAAGGGTATCTTGAGGTTCTTATGCCATTCCCTATGGTTTTCTAAGCCTATTCTCTTAATCAACTTGATTAGGTTCTTGTTTGTCAATTTGACCAGACCGTTCCCCTTTAGGTAGTAATTTGAGGTCTTCAAGAAGATGACATCCTCAAGGTGAACTTAGAAGTCTTGGATCTGAGGAATGCTTTTGGATTATTAGATATGATTGTGTGAGGGGAACCAAATTTGGTGACAATAACTTCTAGGAAATTGAGCACTACTTTCTCTATTGCTTCCTTCAATGTTGTTCCCTCACTTCTTCTTGTGAAATAATCCATAGCTATCATGATCCACTTGTGACCCACACTTGAAATGGGATTAATCATCCTGATGAAATCCAATCCCCATTGGGCAAATACCTCTTTGACTGGGACTGGCTTGGGAGGTAGGGTGGCATTTCTTCTTTTCCCAGTGTAGAATTTACATTGTTGGCATTGCTTGCCCATTTTATGGCAATCTAAGAAGATAAATAACTAGTAATAACTAGTGTGAATTACCTTTGTCATTGTAGTTATTGCCAATAAATTCCCACCAAATGCACCAAAATTAATTTCAGATAGAATTTTATCAATATCTTCATTCTCCACACATCTTAAATATATACCATGAGTGCTTTGTGCATATTCCATGTGTGTTTCATGTGTATTCTATGTATACTTTATGCCTTATGTGTATCCTTTATGTATGGCATGTATACTTTGTATATTGTATGTATACTTTGTGTATGGCATCTATGCTTTGTGTATTACGTGTATACATTGTGATTGCTCAAGTGTATGCCTTGTGTATGTCTCATCTTGTCTCATGTTTTATAAGTGCTTCATGAATGTAGAAATTATGCCCTGTTTCTTATACAATTCATCATAGACTTCCAGAATCCTAAACTTGGGGGCTTGATCACCCCTCAATTTTAGTGACATTCTATGGCTTCTATGTTTGTAATCCTATGTGTTTGCAACCTTGGAATCCTAAGCTTGGTGCCACTACAGTCCACAACTTAGCAAAATTATTTGGGCTTCTATGCTTTCATGTTTGAAAGTTGTCTTCTCCTTAATTTAGTGTCAGTTCAAATGTAAGTTCATACCCACGCTAAAGTGGGGGCTAAATGTTATGGAGTAAAATGTGTACACTAGCGTTTTACACCTAATTTAGCACCTAGGTGGACCTAAAATGTTTACCCTTGTTAATAAGGACCTATTTAAACACCTTTTTGAACATTAAATGATTGAATCTCGATCATGATGAATAAACTTGACAAAATAAAGTTAGGACTAGTCTAAGCCCACTTAAATGGACACTCTCTGGAGTTTGTGGGGCTAAAGGATCAAGGTGCCTAGCACCCTGGTCCTAGATGTTAGCCTTAGTCCTATTTTGTGGTGTCAGCTTAGAACACCTCCTTAGCTTTTACATGTCAGGCCCATTTGGCTTTATTCATTTTTGGTGAGAGAGAATGCATATAAAAGCAAGTTAGTTTATTCATTTGAACATCTATGCAATCTAGGCACACTTGCACTCTCTCTTCTTCTCTCTCATGCTCTTTATTCTTCTCTAAAGCTCTATATAGTGGATTATTGTTGTTATGCTAATTTATTGCAGGGCTTGTGAAGATCTCTCTACTTTTTTAGGCTACACCAACTTCTTGAGTCAAGTTGTGACACTGCATCAAGCAAGCTAGGGTGTCCATCCTCATGGTGATTCCTTTCCTTTATACTTTGTGATAACATTCCATTCTACCTCAAATTTGCCTCTGCCCTCCTAGGGCACACTCTCTTTATCTCTCATCATTTCTATTTTGGAGTTGGAAACACCATTCATGGAGCTTGACTTAGGTAAACTCTTTAATAGCACCAACCCTCTTTCCTTCTTTCATGTGTGTAGGTTGAAGTAATAGGTTTTGGGAGGCAAGATCCAGGAAGAAGGAATGTTTTGTAGGTATATGTGTGCCAAAGCTTGGAGATCCTATAAAACCCTAAATTGGGTCTATGGTGCCCAAATCCTTGGTCTTTCTGCCCCTTAAACTTAGATCTAGGTTCTTCTTTGTTTGCTAGTCTCTATTGTGTTTTTGGATTGTCTGTATCTATTTCTGATAGTCTATTATGTTCTGATCTTGCTCAATTAGGGTTTTATGTTTTTCCCTAGTTTGATTGGTTTGATTTAGTTGATTCTCCACTATACAACAAGGGACAAAGCCCCTATAATTTGGCTCTCCTTCAAGGGTAGAAACCAAGCTCAACTTGTGTTCTAATGTTGGATGGAAGAGGGTTTGACAACTAGTTTAACCTTTTAGGCTAGATCTCTCTTTTCAATCTAACACTATGACAAGGCTATACCATCTAGAGTACTATACTGGGCCTACTAGTTCCATGAGTTTGGTCATACTATCTTATTGATGTGGAATATCAAACTCTATGAATTCCTTTTTATCCATATAACTTTGGGTGATGATGACCGTACTTTTTTACTAGTTTATTTCTACAGTAGGAGTTTCATAACTTTTTGTCATGACGTTCAAGGAGGTATAAGGCATATAAGGCTACTCTTTGAATCATTATTTTTAGTGACTAAAGCTGGGATATTTATGCTTGTTGTAACAATCTCTTAGAGGCCTATACAATTCTATGGGAGTTTACAATGAAATTTAGAGTTTTTAAGGGGTCGTACAATCTCATATCAGACTATATTATTCTACTTTTGGATTGCAATAGTTTGAAACTTCTTTGATAGGTTATACCATTTCATCTTTAGGTAGTACAAATATGATTTGGGGTGTATGTAGTTTTTCTCTAGTGCGAGTTTAGTTTTGGGTAGAATGTTGTCTTCATGTTCAGTCTAATTTTCAATCTTTAGTGTCTAGTTGTAGTTTTCATCAAAACTCAAAGTTGGAGTTTCCTATTTGCTTAGTCTATGTGAGCTAATCTACTCATGTTTCCTAATTATATGGACAAATCCTCAATGTGGTAGTAGTGATATTGTGGTGGTTTTAGTTGCTTTCAGTA
The DNA here is from genome assembly GCA_027924645.1 of Cunninghamia lanceolata. Taxonomy (NCBI): domain Eukaryota; kingdom Viridiplantae; phylum Streptophyta; class Pinopsida; order Cupressales; family Cupressaceae; genus Cunninghamia; species Cunninghamia lanceolata. Next base: position 2,692,475 of record BSBN01000642.1, read on the forward strand.
GTGTGTTGTAGTTATTTTTTATTTAATATATCAATAGTGCACTTGCCATATTTGTTGAACTCTAGAAGGTATTACCATCAAGGTGTTGGAAACAAGGCAGATAACTGAGAGGGGGGGTGAATCAATTATCTCAAAATTTCTTTAATTTTATTTTCTTTTGTTATCTTAATAATCAGTGCAGCATCAAATCATATAAGCATATGTGATCATAAGAACAAAAATAAAATCAACACACATAACACAAGGATTTTTACATGGAAAACCATGTTAAGGGAAAAACCACATGGTGACTAACCCAAGATTGTATTCTCTATTAAAAGAATAAAGGAGTACAAGATGGCACTTGCCAATTAGGGCTCACTGCTTGAGCACACTGTTCACAAGAGGCACACTACCTACAAGAACTTACAGAACATAATCATATGTTTGAACTGATCAGAAGCATCTACAAATGCAAGAATTTAGTTCTGGTTAGGCACAATACACTAATTTGATGCACTTCATTCTTCCTCTACTTTAATACTGTTGCTCTATCACATACCAGACTTGATATGCTACTTTCATGCTTGTCCCTGCTTTTCTTCACACTTTTTTCCTTCACTTCTATTTTTCACACACCTACATACTAGAATCCATCTGGTATATATATCTGCATCAAGGATTTCATCAACTTTCTGGTCGACAACAGGAACACTCAAGATATTTACAAGTTACTAATCTGTCAGCTGAATCCATGCTTGATTTGTGATGTGTATCAAAAGCATAGGCATAGAAGCCATTAATCATGTCATCCAACAATGTATAATCCCTCAAATAGCTTGATCAACACCTTTTACTCATCCAGATTAAAGTCTAATGCTTTGCCGGCCAGTTCTTTCTCCATCTGCTCTACCTGTCTGGAACCCAACACTCAAATGCTCATATCTTTTTTATGCTTTATCACCAGAGGCTGAATCTCTAGAATATAGTGGTCAGACACCCCTCTTAACTTATCCAAGTCCACAACTTGCTGAGTTACACCATCTGAGAGATCTGGACCTGATTGTCAGACCTTGTTGCATACTATGTTCTTGTTCACCAGACCAAAACAATCTTCAATCTAACTTTTGGTATAGGCATACTATGTACTGCAGATGTGTGGGATAGACTTTGTTGCCATCGATGACAACACTCATGAAGCCACATAGTGTCTCTTGCCAACAATCTTCCCATTTTGCATTGATGGCAACACTTAGTGAAAAATGGCTAAGTGTCATAGTAAACTCCCCCTTAGCTGATGCTCTATCTTTTGCACTATTTTACTGGAGCTCCCCCTTAGCTGGATTCTACATTTTTCACTACTCCTCACTCCCCCTTTGACATCAATGGCAAAGGGCAGAATCTGCATACCAAAATAAAAATTGTCCTATACATGGCCGTATAAGTATATATGTAAATGTTATACTTACATATACTTAAGTATATCCGCAAAGGTGGCCTTCAACTGTACAAACTCTATGGTCCAGCTCTACTTCATCCTGTCCAAAATGGAGATGTGACCACTCAAAAAAAAGTGCATATGCTTCTGCCCTTCTTAAATCTACCAGATCACTGGTCTGGACTGTGGTCTGAGCATCTATCAAGGCTTTATGCATTGCCTCTAACTTAGGGATAATTATCCCTCTGAGTTCACTCATTCTGGTTATTATATCCTTCTTTTCTTTGTTCATCCTTTTTATTTCATTTATGATGACAATGGCCTGGCATTCTTGATTCATTAAAGATGTAGAAAGGGGATCAAAATTTCAAGATAAACTTGATAGTTTATCTTCTTGTTCTTTCACCTTCTTTTCAATATCCTCTGTCACTTTGGGCCAAGATAGACAAAAATTTTACATGTCCCCACCATCTTTAAGAGCATTTTCAAGGCTCTTTATTCCAATGTCTAGGTTTCTCCTATCATTAGCAATGAGTCCCTATACTTTAGTGAATCATTTTCCCATAAACTCCTTCCAGACCTTAGCATCTTCTGATTTTTCTAGAGATTCAAAGTGAGTGGTAACAAAGTTTACCAAAGATTTCAGGTTGTCGGATGGTGAGGGCGAAGGATCCTTTTGAAATGATGGCATGATCTTCTCTAGCATCCTGGATGCCATCTCCAACAGCTCACAGTCTTCCATGTGAGATTTTAGGAGTTTTTATTTTCCTTTGGCTTGAGTAAAAGATGCTATTTTCATTGTCTAGACCGGAGAGAAAGAGTCAAATTTTAGTGGCCCTTGAAATAGCTCAGGTTCATCTATCTCCATCATTTCTTTGTTCAAGAAGTTCTTCACTACCTCTATAGTGTCTCTTGCCAATGATTGAGTCTTCTTTTCTTTTGGGGTATCAAAACAGTCAACATTAGTCTCTTTTGTTTGTTCTTCTTCTTTTCCTCTAACCTCTTCTTCTTGACTTACTTTCTCCTCTTTTCTTCCTTCTCCTCCAGCTTCAGAGTGTGGAATGTCTGTAGTGGGATCCAGAGGAGAGATGTCACCAGAGTTTGTTGCTTCATGAACTTCCTCTTCCAGAACAGAGGAATCCAAGTCCTTAGACTTCTCTTCATCTAACTCTTTTGATCCTTCTACATCTTTATCAGAAGATTCTTCATAGGTTACATTTAATCCTTCAACATACATGGTAGAGGGTTCTTCATCTGTTTCCTCTGCAATAGGGAGATTGAATCTTTTGAAAGCATTCCGGGGGATGTCTTTGGTTTCTCTTGCTACTTGGTCAGTTTCTCCAAGCATAAGTTTATTCATTCTTGCTTTACTCTGGAACTCATCCTTAAAATCCTTGAAAATCATGTCCATTTGTTTTGGAGTGATAGAAGGATAAAGTTGAATCATTATTTGTTCCCAAATCTCTAGATCTTTTTCCTTTGCATTCTCTTTTCTTAGTTCAAGTACCTTCTCTAGACTTTTGGGAATCAATGATATAATTTCAATGAATGCTTTATTGTAGATGTTCAGGTACCTGACTATAGCTTCTTCCAAAATCCTCTTCTTAGTATCACTATATTCATCATAGAACTCTGTTACTGGCTATAGGTTCCCATCCACAGTAACTGCCTTGATGATGTCATCAATGGAAAGAGTGGGCTTTTCAACAAATTCTTCTTCCTTTTCTTCTTTGTTTTTACTAGCAAAGAATTCCCTGGATGTTTTCTTCTTCTTCATTTTCTTAATTTCCTCATCAAATTTTGTTTCTTCATCATCTTTGAGACTTGTGTATGACCTTGTGGATTTTGTTTTCATCCTCTTTTCTCCTTTTCTAAATGTCTTGACTTTCAGTTTGGTGGCCCTTGAGCTTTTAGGAGTGGCAGATGTAGAGCTCTTGGAGGATCTAGTTCGGGAGGAGGCTTGTACTAGAACATATCCTTTCTTTTCTTCTTGTTTCTATTTCTTAGCCTTCTCCATTTTCTCTCTATTTGCATCTACTGCCTCTTTAGATAAGCCAAATCTTTTGGCAATTTCCTCTAATTCCCTTCTTACTTTCCTCTTTATCTCCAGTTGTCTTATCTCAACATGTATTTTTACACTTAGTTCTTGAAAGGTTCCAAACCTTTCTACCTTAGGGTCCTTAGGCTGGCTCAACAAGTGTTGAATATGTAGCTCCAAGATTTTCTCATCGACCTCATATCCCATAGGCATTATCCACACTATTCTAGGCTCAACTGCCTCCATTAGGCATTGATCAGTGTCAACCATGAAGCACACTATGTCCTTATATTTCTCAACTATGGATTGAGGTATCCTCTCTCTAGCCTGCATCATGCTTTGGAAGTTCTTAAAATAACCCTAAAGAGCTGTGTTCTGAGCTTTAGCATCACCAAGTCCATACATGTAATCTCTAATCTGGATTGCAACTAGTTTATCATTTTTCCAAACCCAACCACTAGATCCGGGTAGCTCATTCATATAGTAGAAGAATAGACACAGTATTAGACAACCATATTTGAAGGAATTCTTCTTATCCTTTTTGATCTTCTGTATGTTTTCTAATAGTTGATTTAGGAGATCACATAGGTCATAATCTGCATTTTCCCTCAACATCTAATATGCTACATAAATTACAATTCCAAACACATAATTCTCCCTGCTCGAATGATAGATTTTGTAACAAATTATCATTGAGGCAAACTTGACATCTGGATTAGTGATGTCATCTATGGTCATTGCTCTTTTGTCAAATTTAGATCTGGTGGCTTCAATTACTATTTGGTTCTTGATAGATTTGAGTGCAGGTAACCCACCAGAAGAATGTAGTCCAGTCACTGCCCTAATGGCATCTTTTGTTATCTTGAAGGGCTTCATTAACTACATGAAATTATCATGCATCCTACTTTAGACACACCGGACCCAATCATCTTCTGTAAAACAGGGAAAGTGTATACAATGTCTGAAGTGTTTATCCTAGAGGGCCTTGTATTGAGGTTTGAGTTCAAAACTCTCATCTATTAGTTGTTTGTGATAGATGTCCATCAATTTAGAGTCTCCAAATTCCTCAATGTTGGCATGGATATAGACCCTAACATCTTCTACGTGCAATACCCCATGCAGAATTCTAGAGAATGTGCCTAAAGGATCAACTTCTAGAGATTTATAAGGGTGTTTCTTGAATTTAGGACGCGACCTATCAGTGATCTTGACAACCATTGGAGTAGCCATCTTGAAAAATATTTAGAGAGAGATTTTCAAAATGGAAGTACCTTTTTACGCTTTAGGGTTTGAAATAGGAGCCAGAACAAATCACTGGTTGAATTCAATTTTCCAGTTGATCTTTGAGTGGATTGTAGAATTCGTTACAGAGCTCTTCTTATCTTCTTCGTGAATGCAAGTGTGCAAATGATGAGTGAAAGAACCCTTTTATTCTTGCACAAACCCTAATTTCCTTTTGTAATAAATGCACAACTTAAGTTATCCGGTTACCCTATTTTAAGAGAGATCTTCTTGAATCATTGTGCTGATCTTAGAATCATTGTCAGTGTAGATTGACAATGTATCTTCTTTTCTTCAATTATGCCATGACTCTGCAGATCCAAGTATTTTAATTCTGAATCATACCGAATCTGTCTGTAAAAATCCTGCTTTACTAGATGGCTGTCAAACTGGATCAACTTGAGCAGTTAAACTCTTACAAAACTCCATGTGGATCTTTCATATTTTTATCGAGGGTTATTTAGATATTTTTTTGAGAACCCTTTAATCCGCAGCATTCCATGTGCCAAATTTAGGCACTAATTGATTGGCTAGGGGAATTTGTTTTTCTCTGTGACTCCCCCTGAGCCAGAGCTCACCCTTTTAGTTTCTGGAAGGAATATCAGCACCGGATCCTGGTGTGGATTCATCCCCAATATTTTATGTACTCTTCTTCACCCAAATCTTTCTCATCTCCTTTTGAACTTCATCTACATTTACTTGACCTTTACCTTTATCTTGTTTCTCATTAGGTTCCACCAAACCTTTTCTATCCTGATTTTTGTTTCTGCAGAATTTGGCAATATGACCGGATCTATTGTAGTTGTAACAGACAACATTTCTTTGCATATTTGATTGATATTCTCTTGATCTACATTGATTAGCCATATGCCCCATTCTATTGCATGCAAAGCGTCTACCATTGAATGAATTGTTTATTTGCATATTTTTGCATTCATGAGATTTGTGACCATACCTTTTGCAGTTGAAACATTATCCGAAGAAGGATGGATTAGTCTGATTCATTCTCCTTCTACATTGAGTTGCTTTATGACTGAAATTTTTTCAATTGAAGCAGTATCCATTCAAGGATGAATATCTTTGAGCATTTGGTTGCCTTATCGAAGGTCTTCTAGGCTTGTTTCTTTGATTTCCTGATCCAAAGTTCTTCTGACCAAATCTAGAGCTTTCACCTTTCTCATATCCTAAGCCACACTTATCATCTACCTTCTTTTGGATTTCAAGAAGAACTTCAAGTTGTGTTGAGCTTATCTTGAATTTCTCTTTGTATTCATTTGTTGTTTGAAGATCTTGTTTAAGAGAGTCTATCTAATTCTCAAGTTGTTCTTCATTATCTCTAGCTTCTTCAAGATCAGATTCAAGATGCTTGATTGTTCTGTCCATTTTGTGGTAGTCCTATGTCTTCTCCTTGAGGGATTGTTTTAGATTATCTTCAATTTTCCCTTTTTCTTCAATTTCTTGGGTGAATCTCATAACCCCTGATTCCATTTCATGCCTTACCATAATGACCTCTTTTGACAACTTCTCACATAGCTTAGTTTTCTTATTCAGATCTTCATTAATATCATTGTCCTCACTCTGATTGGCTAATTTTTGAAGTAGTTCCTTTCTCTTTTTCATAGAGATACTAAGTTTTTCTCTTAGCTCATTTATGACACTATCAACTTGTTTGAGTCTTTCTCTCAAATTATTGACTTTAAAATGGGATTGTTCAAGATCATCTAGGGTAGATTGAAGTTGCTCCTTCATACCATATATATCCATTGAGATTCCTAGATCTTCCTCAAGCTGTTAGGCTTTATTCAGAGGAACTTAGCTCTGATACCAATTGTTGGAAACAAGGTAAATAACTGAGATGGGGGGTGAATCAGTTATCTCAAAATTTTCTTAATTTTCTTTTCTTTTGTTATCTTAATAATCAGTGCAACATCAAATCATATAAGCATATGTGATCATAAGAATAGAAATAAAATCAACACACATAACATAAGGATTTTTACGTGGAAAACCCTGTTAAGGGAAAAACCATGGGGTGACTAACCCAAGATTGTATTCTTTGTTAAAAGAATAAAGGAGTACAAGATGGCACTTGCCAATTAGGGCTCACTACCTAAGCACACTGTTCACAAGAGCCACACTACCTACAAGAACTTATAGAAGGTAATCAGATGTTTGAACTGATGAGAAGCATCTATAAATGCAAGAGTTTAGTTCCAATTAGGCACAATACACTAATTTGATGCACTTCATTCTTCCTTTGCTTTAATACTATTGCTTTGTCACATATCAGACTTGATCTACTGCTTTCACACTTGTCCCTACTTTTCTTCACACTTTTTTCCTTCACTTCTATTTTTCACACACCTACATACTAGAATCCATCTAGTATATATATCCGCATTAAGGATTTCATCAACTTTCTAGTCGGCAATAGGAACACTCAAGATATTTACAAGTTACTGATCTATCGGCTGAATCCATGCTTGATTTGTGATGCATATCAAAAGCATAGTCATATAAGCCATTAATCATGTTGATCAACAATGTATAATCCCCCAAATAGATTGATCAACACCTTTTACTCATCCAGATTGAAATCTAATGCTTTATCGATCAGTTCTTTCTCCATTTGCTCTGCCTATCTGGAACCCAACACTCAGATACTCATATCTTTTTCATGCTTTATCACTGGAGGGTAAATCTCTGGAATATGGTAGTCATGATACCCCTCTTAACTTATCCAAGTCAACAACTTGATGAGTTACACCATCTTAGAGATCCGGACTTGATTGTCAGACCTTGTTGCATACTCTATTCTTGTTCAACGGACCAAAGCAATCTTCAATCTGACTTTTGGTATTGGCATACTATGTACTACGGATGTGTGGGATAGACTTTGTTGCCATCAATGACAACACTCATGAAGCCACACAGTGTCTCTTGCCAACACAAGGAGTATAGAATTTCATGACCATAATATTGTAAAACTAGATAGTGTAATGCTAGTTACGTGCATTTCAACATTGAAGGTCTTGGTTAGTTCACCGCTAGACTCACTTGCATCTTCATATCCTATTTTGGAATTGATCAAGTCTCTATAGTAATTAGCCATTTTAACTTGACCAGACTTGTGGAAATCTACCAGTGGATTTTGCATCTCAAAGCATACTTTTCTAATGAAGAGGTGTATATTGGGTTGGTTCAACCACTTTTATGCTTTTGGTCAACTATGCTACCTTTTAATTTCTAGCAGTGCATTTATTTAGATAGTTACTTGCCTAAACACCATTGCTCTCACCTTTCCCACACTAGGATCTTGGTGATTAGAAAGTGTGAGGATTGCATTTGCGTCTTCATATTACAATTTCTTTTTTAAAAGTGTGGGTGTTTTCAGTGGTATCAAAGATGGTAGTCTTTCCAGCCTATTGGGAAGCTAACACCTTCTTGTAGATCTTTAGTTACATTATAGCATTCAATAGTACATTTCACTATTTAATGGTTGCATGTCAGTATGGAGTACAAAGAAATGAATTCTTTTTGAGAATCTTTGTCAATGATATTATAGAATCTACAAGATATGAAGGGACAATTGATTAATCTGATTAAGTAGAGGTATAATAGAGCCAAAGAAGAAAGATCATCAACAAATATTCAATCAAAGATCAGTTCCATTCCAAATATTTTTCAGCCAATATTTTTACAAAAACAAGAATATCATGAGATTGTAGAGCAAAGTCAGTTCGTAGATGACATTAGAGCTTGTCACAAAGGGTATAAAAGTCTTAGTCCTGATATTTAGAAACATATCTATTTATCAAATTTGTGTAATTTGGATATGATACATCCATCAACAAGATTTCAATAGAACCAACCTCACAAGGATAAAAAAATATTTAGCAAAGATTTGGTTTAGTAGAAGAATGAAGAACAATTAAAACCAAAGCCTCAAGAAGCCATTAAAAGAACTTGTGTACTTGAGTAGCCAATGCCTAGAAACAAATTTCATTTTAAGGAACCACCTTCTAGCCTATAGAAAATGAGCTCTCCTATGGGAAGAGAAATAAGAATAGTAAAAAAAAACTTAGAAGATAGAAACTTTGCTTCTCATGCAAATAATCTTGGGAACCAAGCCAAAAATGTTGGAATAGAGAAAAGGTGAAATTAGATTAAGAACTAGAGAAATCTATTAAAGATTCATAAAAGAAGGTGATGGATATATACAAGCTACAAGATGAAGAAAAAATAAAAAAATTGACTTCTATCAAGTGTGATTTCTAGTGGAATAGTGATGAAATCAAGAGAGACATTGTGATAGTAGAGCATGAGAAAGAAGAAAAGTTAGGATTTCAAGAGTTTGAGAGGAAGCAAATCTTGAAGTATTCCACCATGCAGGTGGAAGATATGAAATTTGATGAAGAAAAAATCACCTTATTGAATTCTAAGTTTACACATCAGTAAAGATTCTTCTTAATGAAGTCAAAGAGAAATCATCACTTGTTGAATGCACAAGTGAGAAATATGTTCCTCTTTAGTACATTTCTACCAATCCTCCAATGATTGATGATTTGCAGGACATTTGTGAAAATGAAAGTGAGAAAAATTTTCCGAGTCATCAAAATGGAGGTGCTCATTTTTCTTGAAGACAACTACACAGTGTTGGGTGAGTGTGAATATTGGTCTAAAAAAGAAAATAAAAAATAATTTTCAATCATTTTCAGATAACCCACTTTTTGAGATGGATGTAGAAATATCTTATTATAACTAACTTTTGAGGTGGAGTTCCAGGATGACCTTGTTGAGAGGCATGCACATGAGAAAAAAACCTCACTAATTACTAATAATAATTTTGATCTTGTTGGTCATTCATATGATAATTCATAATATGAGAACGATGTTCCAATTCAAGGGACATATAATATTGATTTATAGAAAAACTATGCTGAGGAGCATGATCTTGAGAAAAATGTTGGGTTTGAGTTTTCTAAAAATTTTATATCAGCAATATTGATGAGAAATTTGATTATTTTTATTCATGATCATATGTTATGGTATGAAATCATTGATGTTAATAGAGGTATGTCAAGGCTTTCTTCATAATGATAAGTGCCATGAGATTGAAGAAAACGAAAAAAATATTATTTGTAGCAAATGACACTTATAGATCCTTTTGTTCAAGGTTGTCTTCACATAAGAATATGAGATCTAGGTATTTCATTGAAACATTTGAGACATTTTAAATCAAGAAAAATGGGTTGTCCTTCATATAGAGTTTACACTTTTCTAGTTAGAATAGTAGTAGTTTTCTCATCTTATGAGGAATTTGATTCAATGTTACTTCTTAACATTCATATCTGTAATGAGCTTAATGTAAATGGATTTGATAGTATAATTTGGAGAAGATTACTTGACAAATTTACCATTTCTAGTTGTATCGGAGTGGTGCAGTGAAAACATGGTGAAGAGTTCTTGAGATTGATTTGGGATCCTAGTATTTGTATAAGGGTTAAATTAGGAGTTGGAAGGATTGAGATTGAGAACAAGCAATTTTAGGGAGGGAGGACTTGTAATGTCTCTCTTTTTGAGACCTTGGAAATATTTAAATAATTAAAAATTAAGTTGTTGAAAAAGTAACTTTGAGTTATAAATTAAAAGAGAACTTATTTTTAATTAGTTAAAGGGTCTTAAAAAGTGGTTTTAAAAGGTGGCTTAAGTTTTTTTCTAAAGTGTCGCTAGGTGTGGGGGTACAAAAAATGATTATGTAAAAAACACACTTTTAGGGTTTGAGTACAAAAATAGGAGAAAAAGAAAATAAATTAAAATATTTTCCCTTAGAAGGTTATAAAAGAAGAAGTTGTGCATTGGAGTAGGTTGCATGAATTTAAAAAACCAAAAACCCCTATTTTTAAGATTGAACTTTGTTGATTTTTTTGTTTCCTAGGATGAAAACCTATTGACAAGAATGATTTAGGGGAAGAAAACCCTCCTAGTCATTTGAGAGATTTCATTTGAAGGAATTTCCTTTGAGCTAAATGATTTGTTCCAATAGTTATTTGTGTGAAGTTTTAGTTTTCAGATATTTGGTTTTCAGTATTTTGGGTTTTCAAAGATTTTCTAGGTTGCAATGTGTTTCAGATTGTAGTGTGGGTTACTATCAATTCATTTCTATTTTCTTTGTGTTGAATGTGAGTTATTTCATTTTATTAAGGATGAAAACCCTTTAGTGAATCCAATTTTAGGGATGAAAATGCTCCTATCTGGTTTAAGTGATTTTATCTAGGAACCACTAGTGTGCTAAACTAATTGTGGCTTTTCCCAGTTATGCTAACATGGACATTTTTTATGTGTTTTGAGTTCTAGTTTGACTCTAAGTTTTATATTTCCTTGACTAAGTTCTAGCTAATGCTTTATTCATTTTGGTGTTTCTTGTAGAGGTCATACCATTTTATGACAAGGTTGTACCCTTTGTAGTACTATACTAGGACGCACCATTTCCCATGAGTCTAGTTGTACTATCTTATTATTGTGGAATGCCAAACTCTATAAATTCCTTACTGGTTGTATAACTTTGGGTGATGCTAACATTATCTTTTTGTTAGTTTATTTCTGTAGTTAGAGTTTTGTACCTTTTTGTTATGTCGTATAAGGAGGTGTAAAGCATGTAAGACTACTCTCTGAGTTGTTGTTTTAGTGACTAAATTTAGGACTTTTACCCTTTCTGTACCAATTTATTAGAGGTCCATACCATTCTATGGGAGTTTCTAATGAAATCTAGATTTTTTAACAGATTGTACAGTCTCATATCAGGTAGTACTATTCTAGTTTTTTACTGCAGTAGTCTAAAACTTCTTTGATAGGTTGTACCACTTCATCTTTGGGTTGTACAAATCTGATTTAAAGTTTATGTAGTGTTTTTCTAGCGTTAGTTTAGTTTTGTGCAAAATGTTGTCTTCATGTTTAGTCTTTAGTGTCTAGTTGCAACCTTCATCCACATTTAGAGCTAGATTTTCCTATTTTCTCATTCTATGTGAACTAATCTAGTCATGTTTCCTAATTGTATGGACTAATAAACTATATTGTATCAGTGATATTGTGGTTTTTTTAGTTGATTTCAATAGTGTGATGTATTTGTTTCTAAATTAATATATCAGTAGTGCACTTGTCATATTTATTGTAACTATGGAAGGTAGTACCCCTAGAGAGTATAGAATTTCATGATCATAATATTGTAAAACTAGATGGTTTACCACCAGCTATGTGCATTTCAATTGAAGGTCTTGGTTAGTTCACTGCTAGAACCACTTGCATCTTCATAATGCATTTTGGCATTAATCAAGTCTACATAGTAATCAACCATTTTGGATTGATCAAACTTGTGGGAATTTGCCAATGGCTTCTACATCTCCAAGCATACTTGTTTGTTGAAGAGGTGTTGATTTGGGTCAGATCAACCACTTGTAAGCTTCTAGTTGGCCATCTTGCCTTTTACTTTCCAACAGTGCATTTATTCATATAGTTAGTTGTCCAAACACTGTATGCTCTCACCTTTCCCACACTAGGATCTTGGTGATTAGAATGTGCAAGGACTACAAATTTGGATCTTCATATTGCAAAAATTTAAAAAAATGAATGAGTTTTTACATTGTCACCAAGAAGAATAAGAAGTGATCTAGTCACCCACTAATGACACCCTTGATCAACAAAAAATGACTCTTGATGTAGATATGGAGCATTAAGAATGTGCAATATTCTAGTAAGAAGGGTTTGGAAGAAGAAAATAAACCAGAAACAATCAACCTAACCATTGAACATGATTTAGAGGATCAAGAGCCTACGAAGGAGCCTCACAAGATAGAAATAGAAGAAACTGAAGGAAACAAAGAAGAAGAAGAAGAAGAATATGAAAAGGAGGGAGATGGATCTCATAGGTAGGAGGAATAAGAATCTAAGTTGTTGAAGGTTCAGATAAGTCTTATTTAAGAAAGGAAGGGATAAAGGAAGGAGAGAAAGATAAAAGGCATAGGCCAAGGAGGCATTATCCCAAAGAAGTTGTATGGTGATGATGAATTGATTATGCACACTCATTTGTAGCATGGAATCCATATTCATGGTACTTAATGAATCAAGAGAATGGCCTATCAAGGACTTTCCTAGAATTATCTTTTACCCTACATTATTATATTGATGAGCCACATTATGATATTCCAATGAACTCAATATTCTCCAACCACATGATGGGATAGCTTGTTAGAAGGGTCTTGTACTACGTAACCCATCATGCCTAAATTCTACCTAGGCTGGGAATGCTTTGATAAAGATAGTTGTAGTTCAGTGGCCAAGAAAAATCTCACTAATAGTTATGATGCATGATGTAATCTTTTGAAACAATAAAAAGAACTAGAGATAAGGATCAACTATCTAGAGATAGAAAACGAACAACTCAAAAAGGAGAATAAATGCTCCAAGAAGGGAAGGAAGAAATCAAGGAGAAGGCCATTATCACTGAGTGCTAGATGATGGAAATGGATTTAAAAAATAGGATCTTGAGGTCTCAGATGGAGTAGCACTCAACCAATTATGGGGCATGGAGAAGCTTGAAGTCCTGGTTGATTCAATGCTAAAACAAAGAAAAGATTACATAAGCAAAGAGCTAGAGTGCACAAAGAAAGAAGGAGCAAGTAATGTGGCATCCCAAGAGTGACTCAAGGAATAAATTGATGAGTGCATGAACCTTATACAAAATATTGATGGGAAAGTCATCAAGGACAAATAAGCACTTTTGGGTTTTTCTCAATAGGAAGCTTTCATTTCCATGCGCCTCTTACAAGATATTTGGAAGAAAAAGGCCGTAAAAATGATAGCAAATACTATCAAGGACAAGACATAACATGCAAAGATTTTGAAGGATGTATAGGACATGGGGAAGGCTATCATTGCCAGGAAAGACAAAATTAAGGAGCAACATTGGGAAATTTAGAATCAAATCTTGGAGGAGGAGGGATAGCTTAAGGAGACAAGTGCAAGTGCAAAGAAAATATTTGGAGAACTAAAATAGATTACCTCCAAGTTAGAAGAAGATTTGATGAAGTTGGAATAACTGAGTGCTAGAACAAGGGAGACCACTAGCATCATTCAACCAACTATTTTGAAGTGCGAAACATTATTAAGAAATGTGTGCATGGAAATTTCTAAGCTTTTGTAAAAGCTAAGAAAATGTTGACTGGGGACCTTCAACCAAATCTGTATGGGGTAAATGTTGATCCCAATTTTGGTTAAGGGACAAACTTTGTCTTTTAACCCAATTTGGTCCAAAGACCTAAGTTTTGACAAGGAGTGCATGATGTGGCATTAGTTTTGAAGAATCTAAAGGCATGGGAGGAACCAATAAATGTCCTTTAGGTGGTGTGAGATGAAGATAACTCTTCTCACACTTGGTGGATAAGATCCAGACAATGGTTAGAAAGAGAGGCACTCATAACAAATTCAAGAAAGAAGTGAATGAAGGTGGTGCAAATCTAGGAGTGCATGCAGAAGATTGTTATCAACGTTAAGAAGAGGTCACAATGGCTCTAGGGGGTGCAAGGAAAATGAATCATGGAGAACAATTATAGGATATTATGAATAGATTTCTATGCTCTCATGATAGTGACAAACTTCGGAAAGTTAAAGGGGTGATTATCAAGTGTAATTAGTGAAGGGAAATGCACCCCTCTTTTGGGTCTTGGAAAGGGGTTGTTACTAGTTACAAGTTTTCTACTCTTGGTTGTACTCATAGAGAAATTTTTTATGTAAATTCTATTACTACTTCTATTGTTCAAGAGAACTATATTGAAAATAGATCATGTAACCAATGTTATGACCATTTTGAATGAACATAATGAGTGGTTTATGTTTTACTTGTGTAAATGTGTCTTTAAGTTGATTATGTCTCTTTATTCATTGATATGGTTATATGTATAATTTGAGTCATTGAGCATTACTTAACACCATCGTGATGCATCAAAACCCAATGTGGACTAGTCTAATCTTGTGCCTTGGGTGAGCACTCAAGTTTAATACCTTGAGTAATATGCCATGAGCTTGCACACCTATTCTAACTTCATGGTGGAAAAAGTGTACAACAATGTTTATTTTACTTTGTGTATGTTGTGATCTATCAAATTGATGTATAATCCAATGCATATTTTTTTATTCTCTTCCTTATATGTCATACTAGGGTAAAATATAACATAACATAGTGTTATCCTTGAATTATATCTCACTAAATTTGTGGGATAACCCATACAAAACTTGTTTTTTTAGGAGCCCATGCCCTCTAAGCATGCAAATAGAGACAATTCTAGGTCATCTCGGAAGTGGTTCAACCCCTCGAAGAATCTCATTGATTTGAGGTGTTGTTTGTTTTGGTTTTTGTAGAAGTCTATTTTTAGAGTTTATTTTTTTGAGTTTTTATGTAAAAGTGCTGAAAAACTGAGCAAGTGCATGAGATATGTAATTGTGGAGATTTTTTTCACAACTGCACATCTCATGTAGTTGCAAAAAACTTTAGCGCAATTACAATCCTTTTGGCACACATATGATCTTAATGGTCATTAATGGAGGAGATTTCAAAATCTTTTTGTTCTTATTTATTTTGATTTTTGTTTTATTTTCTCTATCTTGCTTTCATGTTGCTTCTCCATCCTTCATCCTTGCTTTAAGCCGATTAAACTCATCATTTTCATGTTTTACCTTCATATTCGAGGTCTTCATTTTTGGGTATGTATTTGTTTTGTTTACATGCTCATTTTCTTTGTTTATTAAAACCCTAGCTTTGTATGTTTTTGAACTAGGTTTTTCTTGTTTTACTTCCTGTGTATTTTGGTTTTCCTTGTCATTTTTTCCATTTCTTTGTTTGCCGAAACCCTAGGTTTTGTTCTTGTGTAGATCTTGGTTTTTAGTGTTGTTTTTGTTAGTATGTATCATGCATAGGATCATATGTTGTTCAAAGATTAAACTCTAAACAATCATATGATTTTCTGCCATACCCATCCTACAGGTTGTTGTGCAGGTTTTGAAATCCATACAACATCCAGTGTAGGATGTTGTGCGGAGTTCAAAATCTGCACAACATCCTCTGATCTATCTTATGCTTGAGTGTTACCTACAACATTGTTGATTGTTATGCGAAGTTTAAACTCTGCACAACAATCCCTAAACATTGCCACTAATACCCTATAAAAGAGTGTCATGTGTACTTTAAACTCCACATGAAACCTATTGTTAGATGACGTGCAGAGTTTAAAGCCCACATGACATCCCTTACCTTTTGAGAACACAAACACATAAAGTGTTGTGCAGACTTTAAACTCCACACAACACAATGATGCATGTGTTGTGTGGAGTTTAAAGCCCATACAACACATCACTTATTTTTTCCTACACAATAGAACTTGTTGTATGGACTTTAAATTTTGTAATGTTTAATTAGTTTTTATATTGTATTTACAATTATTTAGGCAAGAGAAAACCCAAATTTAGCTAATGAGGGTGAAAACAACCCCCAAAACTCTCCAAACCCTCAAAACCCACCTTCACTTCCTCACAATGTAAGGGATACTCAAGAAAACTACCTAAGGTTAATAGAAGAAAACAAGAAACATCTTCAAACTCTTATTCAAACACTAAACAATCCAAGTGCAAGCATCGATCGTAGGAGGACGCTTGCAAAATCACTAGAGGGGATTGCTTCCCACACCGATTCGGTGACAAAAACAAATCACCGAATTCCAAGACAATAGGGAGAAATGTCGGCAATACTATGATGACAAATTGTCATATGAACGAGTGAAAAATGAAAAAATTACAAAATCTCAATTATGTGCACAATTTATTAATCCCAAAACTGGCAAAAGATTAGAAGAAACTTGCAAACAGTTTCCTATTCATTGGTGTAGGAATGAAAAAATATCCCAAAACTTTTGGGATACATGGTACATGGTTTTTGATGAACGCCCATGCAACAATGATGAGGTACCACAATATTTCTTGAGGAAACTCCATTGTGAGTTCGTCCTCAAGAAGATTCCCAATTATTTTGACATTTGTGAGTTCCAGGGTAGAGGTGGTGGCTCTGCCCAAGATAGACCCAGGGCTCAGTGAGATGAAAACCATGTGCCTATACCCCTGTTGAGGTTAGAACATAGGTCACTCCCTTCGACTCTGAAGGAGAGTGTTGAGGTGGAGACATTACATTCATTGACTACTCTCACCCAAACTCTATCACAACATGTTGATGATCTTACCCAGGCTGATGAGGGTGAGAATAGTAGGTGTCATATGTCCCCACATTTGTGTAGTTCATGTGGGAACCTGTGTGATTATGGGACGCAGGATGCACGGCAGGACTCTCGGCAGGATGCACGGCAGGACTCTCGGTAGGATGCTGCAACACAGGGGCAGCATCCATTTATATAGGCATCAATATTGGATGATCTTATTCTTAGTGGCAATATGTTATAGTATACATTTGGTATTGACTCTCAGGTAATTTGTTACAAGTTTCATCTTGATTTAACATATTGTTATTTGAAATTTGTAATTAATTTTATATGATTATCTATATTATAAGTAAAAAATAATATATGTAATTGTCTACGCAATGAAATTCCATGGTCAAAGACTTCATCCTGCTTCTGTTAGTTGTCCATTGGTGGGTTATGAGAGGAAGTTAAGTCAGCAGTATGTAATTTATCACATGATCGTAATTAGTGTAGATATGTCAATGGTAATATTATTTTGTGACAATTTGATGATTTCAATAGTCACTGACACCTCCACGGTTTCCTTGGTCCCTTGGACACAAATCCACCACTTTTATGAAGGTAAATTTAACCATTTCTAATTATTATGTATTTTTAAAATAATGCTATGTATTTATTTTGGTCGAATAATCTTGAACTTGATTTTCAAATGTTGAATGTGGAGACTCCTCCTCATCTTCGTGAGTCAGCGTAGATAGGCATTATTGTAGCCATGATGTCTTCAAATCCTTTGACCGAGGTATGAGCCAATAACATGAAAATGTCATAATTTTGTATTTCTTGTTTTATCTCATGTCATTTGATGTAGATAAATGATACTTATGTTTAGTCAATTTTGCTTCTTGATGCCTCTCACAGGAGGTCACAACTCCAGCCCATTCAACTACAAACAAAGAAGCTAGAGACAAGATGATGGAGAGTGATCATCGGATGGCGGTAAGTGATCGATTACATATGTGATGTTATATATTTCATGTACATTTTCTATAGTAATGTGCATATTGTTTGATTGTATTAACAGGTGGAGCTGCATGAACTTCTGTTGAAGAGGTCTACTCAATGACAGAGAGAGGACGAGTCATGGATTGGCTCTCCATCTTCACAGTCAAGAAAGGGCTACCGATTATTTCAAAAAAGTCCATAGGAAACTAGTTTTTAGGACATTTTTTGTATGTCTAGATGGCTTTGTATACATACTTTTGTATGTTACCGATGTATATTTTTGTATATATGCCTGTATGGCTTTGTTTGGACATGCCCATATGGCTTTGTATGTAAACTACATGTTATGTTCATGACATTATGTATATGATAGTTTATATTAAATATTTAATATGATGATCAATTATCCTTACAGGAATTTGGTTTTACACGTGCCAATTGCATTTGCTTGAAAGTTTATAAATCATTTCAAATAATCTGTTTTGTGCATATCTTGCAATCATTGGATTTTGTAGGACTATGCATTTCTTTGAGGCATCATTTCAAATAGTTCACGCACCTTGTCTATGCTTCCACACTTTCCATACATGTCTCCATCCATGTTCCCCAAATCCCGTTCTAGCATAGGCAAGGAGGAAGTTGGATAGGGTTGTGTAATTTGGTTTTAGACGTGCCAAAATTTGAGTTTGGTTGAAATATACTTTTGTGCATTTGCTTGAGATTTTTTAAAGCCTTATAAAAAATCCATTTCATGCATATCTTGCAATCATTGTGTTCCATCATGAGACAACATTTCTTTGATGCATCATGTCAAATAGTTCACATTCATTGTATATGCTTCCACACTTTGCATTCATGTCTTGTAGGGTACTTACAACTACAACATTTGACAAAATTCCTATATCCTTTATGCTTTGATGGATGTCTATACCGTGTTCCAAAGATACCACTTCTAAGGTTTTTGGAATTTGGCTTTATACTTACCAATTGCATTTTCTTGAAACTTTATAAATGCTTATCAAAAAATCCATTAAATGTTCATATCTCGCAATCATTGCATTCCATGAGGTGACATTTCTTTGAGGCATCATGCCAAACAGTTCACGTGCCTTGTCTATGCTTCCACACTTTGCATACATGTCTTTGAGGGTAGTTGTGACTACAACATCTAACAAAAATCCCATATGTTTTATCCTTTGATGGATGTCTATTTTGGCATAGGCAAGGAGCATACTGGCTAAGGTTGTGGAATTTTGCTTTACACTTGCCAATTGCATTTTCTTGAAAGTTTCTAAAGCCTTATCAAAAAATCCATTTTGTTCATATCTTGTAATCATTGCATTCAATGAGGAAACATTTCTTTGGGGCATCATGCCAAATAGTTCACATGCCTTGTCTATGCTTCCACACTTTGCATACATGTCTATAAGGGCAACTACAAAATTATAACATTTGACAAATTTCCTATATCCTTTATGCTTTGATAGTTGTCCATACGCTATTCCAAACAATCTATTTTGGTGGATGCCCATACCCTATTCCAAAGATCCCATTTTGGCATTTACACGTGTCAATTTCTTTTTCTTATATGTTTCTAAAGCCTTATCAAAAAATCCATTTTATGCATATCCTACAATCATGGCATTCAATTAGACCACATTTATTTGAGGTATCATGTCAAACAATTCACTTGTCTTATTTATGCTTCGACATTTTACATATATGTCTTCTAGGGTAGTTGCAACTACAACATCTATCGAAATTCCCATATCCTTTATGCTTTGATGGATGTCCATGTACCTTGTTCCAAAGATCTCAGTTTGGCATAGGCAAAGAGGATGCAGTCAAAGGTTGTGGAATTTGGATTTACACCCACCTATTGCTTTTTCTTGAAAGTTTCTAAAGCCATATCAACAAATCCATTTTGTGCATATCCTACAATAATGGCATGTTCCATGAGACTGCATTTCTTTGAGTCATCATTCCATGCAAGTACAATATTTGATAAAATTCCCATATGCTTCTACATTTTGCATACATAGTTGTTGTACTAGACTTTTTTTGTATCCTATCAAATAGTTCACATGCCTTGTCTGTGCTTCCACATTTTGCATACATGTCTTCTAGGGAAGTTGTAACTACAACTATCAAAATTCCCATATCCTTTATGCTTTGATGG
Source organism: Cunninghamia lanceolata (assembly GCA_027924645.1). NCBI lineage: Eukaryota > Viridiplantae > Streptophyta > Pinopsida > Cupressales > Cupressaceae > Cunninghamia > Cunninghamia lanceolata. The sequence goes on from BSBN01000642.1 coordinate 2,712,631, forward strand.
ATGTCCATGTACTATGTTCCAAAGATCCCACTTTGGTATAGGTAGAGAGGATGCAATGTGGAATTTGGCTTTACACCCACTGATTTATTTTTCTTGAAAGTTTCTAAAGCCTTATCAACAAAACCATTTTGTGCTTCTACTGCTTTACACCCACTGATTTATTTTTCTTGAAAGTTTCTAAAGCCTTATTAACAAAACCATTTTGTGCATCTACTACAATCATGGCATTCCATGAGATTCCATTTCTTTAAGGCATCATGTCAAATAATCCACTTGCTTTTTTCTATGCTTCCACATTTTGCATACATATCTCCTACGACAGTTGCAACTACAACATCTTACAAAATTCCCATATCATTTACGATTTGATGGATGTCCATGTACTGTGTTCCAAAGATCTTATATGATGTTGTAGTTGCATATCCTACAACCATATTATTCCATGAGACCACATTTCTTTGAGGCATCATGTCAAACAGTTCACTCACCTTCTCTATGCTTCCGCATTTTGCATACATGTCTTCTAGGGCAGTTGCAACTACAACATTTTTCAAAATTCCAATAGACCACATTTTTTTGAGGCATCATTCAATGCAACTAGGTGCTGCCACAATAATGGGTTACACTTTCTGGGACATCCTGATTTTTGCTGAAATCACATATTTTTAGAAAATATAATGATTTAAGCCTTGAAAGATTCCATTTAAAGGATTTTAATTGAAGAGAGTTTGATCAAACCCCCTTAGATTCAAACCCCCTTGGATAGAACCCTGCTAGTTTTAAACCATACCTATAATGGAGTCTCCTCTACACCTATCAAAATGCTGATAAAAAAACCACTTTTGATTTACCTTTTGGGGGATCAAATGAATTCATTTAAAATTTATGTTTTGTAAGTATGTAGCCCTTATTATAAGCTTCCCAAAAAGTATAATTTTAAATATATTTAATTTGATTATTATATTTATTTTTTATTTCTTGTGAATGTAGGTTTTTCAATGAACATCAAGGTCTTTATTTCACACATACGAAAAATAGGAATAGAGAAAAAAATTCTGAAAAATATCTATGCCCTAGGTATTGATGTCCTTGTTTCAACAAAAAACAAAAAATTGAATTTTGATACATATAGAAAAAGTTATGTTTTACGAAATACGTCTATGTCTAAATTATAATTGGTTTGACTTCAAAACTTAATTAAAAATATATATTCAACAAAACATTATGAAACCAAATGCATGCCCTAGATATTGGTGTTACCAATCTAAATTCAAAAGAATCATAATTTTATCCTTTGTAGAAAAAAAGTAATGTGCTACAGAATACACGCCACTTTAAAAAAATGGTGTTTACTATTAAAAACTAGTTATCAAAGGAGACACAAAATATATTACAATTTAACTCCAAATTTTTTTTAAAATATATATTTAGAATCTATAGACAAAATCTCACAAATCACTTGTTCACATCATCTTCAAATTCCTAACAGTTTAGTGGCTATAGGTGTTAGAAAGTGAAGATTTAGTTCAAAATATTGATTTCAATGTCAAGTTTCACCAAAAGGTGTAACCCATTATTGTGGGATGACCCAACTACAACATTTGATAAAATTCCCATATGCATTTTGTAAGAATACATGAGATACTATATATTTCTATATGATTACCCTAATTAGTAAGAATTAATAAGAAAGAAGCATAATGGTAATAATTAGCATTTAAGGATTTCTAATGAAGACCTAGGGTTTGGGTGCCAATGGCAACTCACCAAACCCTTGGATCAATCTTTATAAATAAAGAGATTTTATGATTTAGACTAATACAGATGCTTGGGTATCTCATGATCATATTGAGATCTAATCATTGCTTTGTTTCTTGTAGGCTTTGTTTCCATGCTTCTAATCACAATAATCAAGGTTATGGGACAACAAGATTATGGAATAGCTCTTCTCATGTCATATGAGGAGATCATGGTCACAATACCATCAAGATGTTGTGAATTTCCATCTTTCCAAACCCTTGCATCGTACATAGTCAAGAAGACACAAAATAATCAAAAGCATGGATAGTCAAGGGACTATCATGAAATCATAAGGTTGTTATCCATAGGGGGATTGCCTTGAAAGATGTATGACCATGCTAAATTACTCCTTATCAAGGCCATGATGTGTAAAAAATGTGAAGTTATTGGGTGAATGTGAGAAGTCAGTTTCAAAAAAGGTTTCAAAAGAGTATCTATTGCTGCCACAGTCATGAAAGACTATCATTATGCTATCTTAGAGACCCTATGACTCAATAAATCACCGTGAAAATGAGGTTGAGGTGTTTTCTTAGGATGTGAGGGGCAATCAAAGGGATTTCAAGGAAGATCAAACACTAAAAGAAGGGATTTTTCCATGATCTTTTTTTAGGACTATGACAATCACAAACAACCATTAAGGTCCTAAGAGTATTTACTAATCATCATACCATTATTCACATTTTAGCACTGTCAACACATATTAGGATAGTGATGTCCTAGCAAATAGAGAAGGTTGTTATAAAGATCTTAGAACACTCATTTTATAAATGTATAGTTATATGCAAATGGTAGTAATCATATGTCAAGCTTACAATAGTCATATCAACCTAAGGACTACTTGATTGAATCCTCAAGGCTAGGAGTGACATTTGGCATTCCATAGCTTGTGGGGTCGAATAGACTTTTCCAACACGTCAGGGTGGGTGGGTAAATGCTAGGGGAGGTCTCATTTTGTGTCCAAGTGCCCCAGTCATTCGGGGTAGCAGGCTACCGGAAAAGTCCCTTAAGCTCCTTAAGATGAAAAAATGCCAAACTTTGATGAAGCAGTTCTTAGAATTTGTGGCAGATGGGAATGTTCCATTTGGACCTATAGGTGCATGTGTGGTCTGTCCATAATAACCTCTCTCGGTTTCATTCAACTCTAGTCTGTTTGACAGTGCCAGAATCAAATGCATTCTTACAAAATGCTTTAGTTTCATGCAACTTGGAAAGGTGCTAGGAGTGACATTTTGTATTCCATAGCTCATGGGGCCAAACTAACTATGCCAACACGTTGGGGTGGGTGGGCAAATGCTAGTGGAGGTCTTGTTTCATGTGCCAAGCGTCCAAGTTGTTCTAGGCTGTAAACTACCGATAAACTAGAAAGTTGCTAAGACTAAAATTTTGCATTCCATAGGTTGTGGGGTCGAACAAACTATGCCAACATGTTCAGGTGGGTGGGTAAATGCTAGGGGAGATCTCGTTTCATGTGCCAAGTGTCTTAGTCGTTCTGGGCTGCAAGCTACTAGTAAACTTGAAAGGTGCTAGGAGTGGCATTTTGCATTCCATAGCTCATAGGGCTGAACAGACTTCACCAATGCATTGTAGTGGGTAGGTAAATGCCAAGGGAGGTCTTGTTTTGTGTGCCAAGGGTCCCAATCATTCTGGGTTGTAAGCTATTAATGAAGTCACTTTGTTGGTAGCTTGTAGACCAGAATGACTGGGACATTTGGCACATGAAATGAGACCTTCCCTAACATTTACCCACCTACCCCAACATGTTGGCATAATCCATTCAGCCTCACGACAAGCATATCAAAAAATAAGGCACCTGGCAAGGTTGTGCTGCATGAAACTAAAGCATTTTGCAAGATTGCATTTGATTTCGGGATGATCAAATGGATTGGAGATGACCAAAACTATGAATGGTTATTGTGGATGGACCCCACATGCACTTGTAGATCCAAACGAAATGTTCCCAGCTACCACGAATTCTGAGAACTACTCTGTCAAAGTTTGGCAGTTTTTTCGTCTTAGGGATCTTGAGGGACTTTGCTGGTAGCCTGCTACCCCGAATGACTGGGGTACTGGGCACATGAAATGAGACCTCCCTTGGCATTTACCCACCCACCTTGATGTGTTGGCAAAGTCCATTTGGCCCCACGATCTATGGAATGCAAAATGTCACTCCTAGCACCTTTCCACTGCATGAAACTAAAGCATTTTACAAAAATACATTTGATTTTGGCACGGTCAAACGGATTGGAGTTGACCAAAAATGAGAGAGGTTATTGTGGATGGACCCCATATGCACTTGTAGATCTAAACAAAACATTCCCAGCTACCACAAATTCTAAGAACTGCTCCATCAAAGTTTGGCAGTTTTTTCATCTTAGGGATCTTAAGGGACTTTGCTAGTAGCATGTTGTCTCGAATGACTGGGGCACTTGGCACATGAAATTAGACCTCCCTTGGCATTTACCACCCACCCCAACGTGTTGGAAAAGTCCGTTAAGCCCCACAAGCTATGGAATGCAAAATGTCACTTCTAGCACCTTTCCACTGCATGAAACTAAAGCATTTTGCAAGAATGCATTTGATTTTAGCACAGTCAAATGGACTAGAGTTAACCAAAACTGAGAGAGGTTATTGTGGACTGACCCCACATGCACCTGTAGGTCCAAATAAAACATTCCCAGCTACCATGAATTCTGAGAACTGCTTTGTCAAAGTTTGGCAGTTTTTCCATCTTAAGGATCTTAAGGGACATTGCCGGTAGCCTACTGCCCTGAATGATTGAGGTGCTTGGTACATGAAATGAGACATTTCTTAGCATTTACCCACCCACCTCGATGTATTGGAAAATTCCATTCGGTCCCACTACCTATGGAATGCAAAATGTCACTCCTAGCACCTTTCCACTACATGAAACTAAAGCATTTTGCAAGAATACATTTGATTTCAGCATGGTCAAACAGACTGGAGTTGACCAAAATTGAGAGACGTTATTGTGGATGAACCCCACATGCACCTATAGGTCTAAACAAAACATTCCCATCTACCATGAATTCTGAGAAATGTTCCATCAAAGTTTGGCAATTTTTCTATCTTAGGGATCTTAAGGGACTTTGTCAGTAGCCCGCTGCCCCAAATGATTGGGGCTCTTGGCACATGAAACAAGACCTCCCTTGGCATTTACCCACCCAACCCAATGTGTTGGTGAAGTCTGTTTGGTCCCACGACCTATGGAATGGAAAATGTCACTCCTAACACCTTTCCACTGCATGAAACTAAAGCATTTTGCAAGAATGCACTTAATTTCAGCATAGTCAAATGGACTGGAGTTGACCAAAACTGAGAGAGGCTATTGTGGCTAGACCCCACATGCACCTGTAGGTCCAAACATAATGTTCCCATCTGCTACAAATTCTGAGAGCTACTCTGTCAAAGTTTGGTAGTTTTTGTGTCTTAGGGATCTTAAGGGACTAATAAGGATCAACTTCATCCATCACTTAGATCTAACCCCATGAAGCATAACATGATGATAATGCAAACATCAAATATATACCATAGAAAACAAATCAAACCAATCATGAGGCCTTCACTGCTCAAGTTCATACCACTGCTTGAGTGAGATCTTCACTATTCAAGTTCATGCCTTGTCTTGAAGCCCTACAACTATGTCCATCACATCACATACTCTATGAAGAAGCAAGTGTCTTTATATCATAAAACCCAACAACATATCCTAAAAGCATAATGGTATCATCAAACAATAAACAACCAATAGACCTGCACAATTATGCATTCCTTACTTTCAAGTAAATGCAATTGGCACATGTAAAACCAAATTCATGTAAGGATAATTGATCATCATATTAAATATTTAATATAAACTATCATATACATAATTTCATGAACATAATGTTAGGGTTAGCTAGTAGAAGATATCAATTAAATGCAAATAAAGATTAAATAGAGGAATGAAAATACATAGAAATAATAACAACGAGAGACAAGTTTTAATGTGGTTCACCCAAACTCGGGCTACATCCACCAATAGAGAGTCCAATATTATTATCTAGTAAATCAAACTGATTACAACTAGCAATCCCTGCAACTCAATACTATTGCAAATGCTACAATACAATATCTACCAAAACCCTAACCCTTAGCCACTTTTAACAAGCCTTATGTTGGTTACAAAAATAGGGTTTTTTATGTCGGCTCTAAAACAATTTACATGGCAAGGATACATGGCTAGTGTACAGTACTTTCCTGATCAGTCGCCACCTACCAACACATAACATCTAGTTTACATAGAAATCCATATAGGCATGTCCAAACAAAGCCATATAGGCATATATACAAAAATATACATCGGTAACATATAAAAGTATGTATATAAAGCCATCTAGTCATATAAAAAATGTCCCAAAAATGTGTTTCCTATGGACTTTTATGAAATAATCAGTGGCCCTTTCTTGACTGTGAAGATGGAGAGCCAATCCGTGACTCATCCTCTTTTTATCATCGAGTAGGTCGCTCTTCGACAGAAGTTCATCCAGATCCACCTGTTAATACAATCAAACAATATGCACATTACTATAGAAAATGTACATGAATATATAACATCACATATGTAATCGATCACTTACCACCATCTGATGATCACTCTCCATCATCTTGTCTCCAGCTTCTTCGTCTGTAGTTGGATGGGTTGGAGTTGTGACCTCCTGTGAGAAGCATCCAGAAGCAAAATTGACTAAACATAAATATCATGTATGTACATCAAATGACGAGATAAAACAAGAAATACAAAATTATGACATTTTCATGTTATTGGCTCATACCTTGGTCAAAGGATAGGAATCCTCAGCAGAATGGAGTGGATGAAAGAAAGAATAGGATTGTTCAAGAAGCTGCAAGGACAATGGTAAGAGAAGCAAACCTATTGGATGTATACTGGAGGGAAGCAATTCATACTACTATTTATATACAAAACAATGTACCCACTAGGAAAGTTTTATGTATACTTACAAATTAATCCAACAAACCATCTGGGTCTTCTCTACTCTTTATTGTGTCAAGTATTGCCTCGTGGTTAGACTCACGCACCTTCCACAAGGTCTTTTTCAAAGCTTTACCCCAAAATTGTATCAAATGAACATTGGTTGCCATGACAAGGTTCAAGTAATGAAGAATCTTCTGATGCGTGTTAGAGTCCTGAAACAGCCAAACATTAACAATCTTATGTGGGTACCTTTTAAGCCATGTTCTAGTAACAACCACTGAGCCTATAGGGTATTCGATGTTTTGTCCATATGTAACTCGAGCCTCCAATTTCTTTTTGGCCTCAACACAACGACATAGGTAATAATCTATTCCCTCTTCATTACCTTCATCTGCAATAACTGTATAAACATGCCCTACATTGATATGTGCAGCAAATTAGATGAAATTAGTCAACATTACAAAAACACTACAAAGTAAGATAACATTAGGAATCTCAAAAACTATGCAAGTAGATATATTACCTAGTTGAACTAGATTTGATATGTGGTCAAAGTCAACTGATGATTCCATCTCTGTCAGTTCTAGTGCCCTCAGGGGTCGATACATGTCAAGTGGGCTAAGATAACTGCCATTCGTCAACCCAATCCTTTGACTCACACTCATCCTAGGCTTGAATTGTACATGAAGAACAAAAGCATGCCATCTTCCATGTATGGATACTCTATGAAGCTGCAATTGAGCTTTTGAAAGAGTGTAGCTCACTTGATCCTGTCAGTGTACAACAGTCCTCATATGGTGCAATGTTAATATCATCTATCAACCAAAAAAATCTATGAACTGAAGACTTATCTTCATTACCTAGACCCATCGAAGCATTACACCACTTGACAATTGATTTTGCATATGTCAACTTTGCATTATCTATATACTTAACTCTTCTTGTGCTATGGCTCTTTTGATACATGCTCCTGCACCATCATGCCCCCCCTTTCCATCGTTAGCCTCACAAAAGTTCCACATATACTGAACACCTATAATATTATGCCTCTTTATTAGCCAATAGAAATTCCACGAGTTCTTGAATTGTGATGCATAGTTATCCAACCATATGATTGTAGAACACCTGAAAGTAACCTTGCATGAACTCCATGGATTGCATGTGATCATCACTCACATAAAAATGATACTCCCTTATGATCTTTCTGTCATCCTCTATACTATCATTTGCATGAATGAATGTGAATTCCACAAATATAGAAACTTGTGTCAAGTTGTAATATTGTGATTGCACCTCACGCTGTGGCTGTAGACTATAGTTCTCTGTAAAGTCGATGAATGAAACAATGCTACCAAGTGGAAATGTTTCCTTGCATAACTTGAATTGCAAGTCCAACCATCGAGCTCTATGGGTATGCCTTACATACTCATACACTATACTGTCACGAAATGTAGACATAAACTGATACATTGAAATATTTTGAATAACCAATTCACAACTCTTTGCTTCTTTACCATCTTTTTTATTGTAGGCCATTGTTTTATACTTGGAAAACTCTACTAGTTTGTTTCCAACTGCATGTGTTCACATATTGGAATACATTGCAAGCCACTGCAATGCTGACATGTGCCATTCAAGCACAATTTCCTGTAGAATATTTGACCTTCCTCTCTATCACATAAAATTATTGATATGAAGTCTCTTGAAGTAGTTGGTGGGGCATGTATGCCACAATCCTCCAAAACATTGTTAGTATGCAAATCTAAACATATAGACCAATAAACATCAAAATGGTTAGAAAATTCAATATGTAATCTGCAACAACAAGTAGTGCATGTGTGATTTATCTTGACATAGAAAGGTTTTAGCATTTCAAAATATCTTTGAGAAATTTTAATTTGAGGATACATCTTTAGAAATTTACCAAAAAATTGTGTTTGAGTCATAACAAAAAAAATGCTTTGGATGTGGCTCACGGTTTCGACTACCAATTCTCCTTCTTACCACATCCCTTTGATTCGGAGATACCCTTGTGTAATTCTTCCAAAAGTCTTCAATTAGTGATCTCAAAGGTCCTTAACTCTTTCACGTCTTCCAATGGCTCTCATTAGAATTTTTCTACTTATTTTTAATGCTTGACTTGTATTTCTAATGAGGTGAGCTTTCTTTGTTTGTTGGCTTACTATTGTAGATGTAATGCCACATCATGTGACATTACTATCCTTGGTGCATGAGGTGGAACCCAAACTCTCATATGCACTTATTAGATTCTTGACAATTGATTTTTCACTTGAGGCATTTGATGTTCTTAGGCCAAGAATCTTCATAGTGGGCATAAATTTTAGATTTCTCATCAATTCAACAAAGAGTTGACATCTTTTGGTTTTATTTAAATTCTCAAATAATAATTTCCATATCTTATTTACATATCTTTGGCAAGTGCACACGGGAATCTTATCCTGCATGGGCTTCAATACATTCTCATCAATATCGATTAGAAACTTACGCTTCCTATGCAAAATTCTAGGAGGCATTTTAATTGGCAAAGTAGACTCAATATTAGGAGTTTCTTCAATATTTACTTGAGATGGGATAGATGACGTACCTTCAACTTGAAATGTGAATGATGGTGTGCCACCAACTTAAGAAGAAAATGTAGATGTACCTTCTACTTTACCTATGAAAGATGGAGTGTCTCCAATTTGAGAAGATAATGATGGTGTTCCTTTAACTTGACCTGTGGATGATGGAGTGCCTCTAACTTGGACATTCACTTTCCTCATTGCATGGAGGTTTTGCATTCATTCTCTTTGTGCCACCAATTCCATCTCTCTCTTAGCTTCATTAGATGTGTCATGTTCCTCTTCAATTGGCAATGGTGGAATGTCTTCTTGTATGGTTGACAATTTCCTACTTTCCCGAATTCACCTCATTCTTTCTCTTTTCCTATCATTCTCAACTTCACGCTCTTCTGGTGTTAGACTATTTTCTTGTTTCCTCAGCATGATGATGATTTCTACAAGCATGATGAATAAGACAATGATAATTAGAACCTTTATAATGATAATGAATAATGGTCACAATGAAAAAATACAAAATAAGTTATCGTGTTTTGTGATTTGCATCACTTTAGGAGCTCCAACTTCATGAAATTCATCACTGTCCTTGTTTATTAAGATATGATAGACCATGATCAAAGTCATCATAAATAGGACAAAAATCATTAAAAGATATGATAGACCAAAAAACTATCCTAAAAAGCACTCAAATTCCTTGAATTGATAACATCAAGATCATGAGAAAACTCCCCTAATTCTTTCTTATGTTCATGTGTAAGAATTTCCTAGGCTAGGGAAGTATCATGGAGGTCTCTAAAATACTTTTGAACTCATCCAAATGCACAAATATCATGCACCTCTCCTTGTGGTGAAAGACTAGCTTGATTTATACCCATTTTCTCAACCAAATCAGCAACTTGTTCTTCATGTTCATGGTTGTTGTTGGTTTGAAGCCCAGGTTGTCCTAGACATGCATAAGGTTAATAAATTCTGAAAAATCAATCTTTAGTTTATTTTCTTGACCCATGAAAAAAGTTATAACCGTTGTCCCAAAGTCTAGAGGAAGATGTGTGAAGACAAAAATCATGACTTGAATGAATCCCTTTGCAAGTAGTTTCAAATTGGGCATGGAGTTTACCTTCTTGGACCATGGTAGATGTTGTGATGACTATTTTTAAGCTTCAAAACACCTTCACATACCTTATAATTAGTTGGGCATGGTTGTCTTCCAAGATGGAAATGATGCCATGGATGCCTTATAACTAGGGTAACCAGTGAGCACAAAAAAATGTTGTAAATTGGTCTCCCCCCAGTGGAAAATCTCCACAATAGGTGGAGAGGCCTGTGTATATGTATTTTATCTTCTTCCAAGATTTTAGATCCCCAAGGTAAAGGTTGCATGTGCTTCTAATGGATAGTAAGTCTGATATTCTAAATGTATCAGACTGTGAGGGTTGTGAAGGGTAATTTGAATGATATCAAAGCAAGATCGAAGTGTTTTGTGATAGCAGAAGGTGTGGAGGATGTGTATGAAGGTCTTATAGACCTTTTCAAGGAGTTTTTTGAGCTTTCTTGGGAATTATTTGACACAATGTCAAGACTGTCCCAAGTAGATTACATGAGACATTGAAGCCCTCAAACCATGACCAGTCTAGTGTGAACCTTTTTGGTATGTGTAGACCTTGAAACCTCCTTGAAAGAACCTATATGCATGGTGTAAGGGTTCCCACATCAGTGATTAAGTGTTAAAAACCATTCGTTCTTGTTGATTCTTAATCCAATGAAGTTGTGAGCCAATGAGTTGTTGTATGGTTGGGTCATCACCACATAGAAGTGTCCAAGATCATGTTCAATATCTTTTGAGCCCCAAGGCAAGTCTACCATGTCATCTTTTGAGCCTCTAAACTTACGATAGTCCTATTGTTGATTTATTTGTGATAGGGCAGTCTACATGGTATTTTGCATACTACCACCTTTAAAGTTTGCACAAGGATAGCTTCTTCAACTCAATGATAGGACCTTGGACCATTTTCTATGCTATGACTGCTATAACTAATTAGTAACATGACTCTCACAAGGTGGTTGGGTAACTCTTTTGTATAATAGTCCTTTTGTAAAATGAATGATGTGTGTTCTTGCTGAGTGGCAAACCCTCTTGCATTGTCATAGAAAGAAACATGCTCATTAGGTCTTATTGGGAAAATTCTCAAGCATTGGATCAATAATCAATCCCATGAAGATACTCAAATCCCCATGATGACAATACCCTAGATCTATAGCATATTATTTTCAATTTCAAAACATGACTGTGCTATTTATAACAATCATAAATGACTGATCAGCATTGATAAATGATAATTTCAAAATCTTATAACAAAATTTACACTGATGACCACACTTTGTAACTTTAATAACATGAAGGCAGTCGTTCAAAACTTGCCTAGCAACCTAAAATATGACCCTAGCATAATATGGTCAGTCACTAATGACTGTACTATTGGATAGTCACTAATATATTGAATAGTCACTAATTTAACTCTTCTTCCATGAGGATTGTCTTGCAAAGTGCCATAGGACTATTACTAAGTATGCCCCTCAAGATCCTTGTCTTCCTAAGGATTTAAGAGCCTTATTTCATATGCATTTTATTCGATTAACATGGTTTCATGAGAAGTCTAATGGCTCTTTCTATGGTTGCAAGTTAGGTCAATATGTCTTCACAATTTCAACAAGTTACATGAGGGTTTCATGGAGGATTATTCACATGACAACCATAACAAGGGCTATTATTAGTCAAGATAATGTCATAATAAGGTCATCCAAATGGTGCCATAATAATAGGAAGCTTTCATAGGAAGAAGGAAATGTTTTGATGGTAATGGAAAGGGTAGATGAAGAGGTATTTTGTTGTCTATGGGTAAGTGCACAAAGATAAGGGACCAAAATGGGGTCTTAAGATGCCACTTTTTTTTTTTTGAAATTAGGAAATATTAATGTTAGATGAGAAATTGAAGATAGATACACTCAAAATTTGAAAATGGAACAAAAACAAGAGTCGTAGTGCTCTGAATCTAGTTTCTAAACTACTATATTTTTCAAAAATAGTTAAGATTAAGGAGTTCAAAAAGGGGGAGCACACAAATTGGTCCTATTTTTCTCAAAAAAACATAACATAGCATCTAGTGTGCTCCCCCTAAAATGTTAACTTTTTTTTAGTATTTCAATAATCACTCTAGTGATAAATTAGCTAACACCATGTAGTTTATCCCTAATTTTTTTGATAAATTTTTCATGAATAATTGATTTTTTAGTAATTTTTAAAGTGGACACATCCTAAAAAATAGAAATTTAAGTGTAGTCCCCCCTAAAATGTTTGAAAACTAATCAAAAATCAAAATTTTTTATTGAATACGTGTAGAATGGAGTCTAGTTTCTAAAAATGTAACTCATTTCAAATTTTGATGAACGGTTAAAACAAAAAGTAAAAAATCCTAGACACTAGTTTTTGACAAAAAATGGACACACTAACAAAGGAAATTCAAGATGAAACCCTTAATGTACTCAAAATGTGAAAAAAATTATATGATTAGATAGATAACAGAGAGATTAAGATTATGGTGGTGTTTTTTTTAGTTTTCATCGAAATAAGTACAAACTTGATCAGGAGCACGCTCTAGATTATGTGATTTTTGCTACAATCTAGAAAAACACGTCTTTGGACATCCTAAACATAGTCCAAGACTTTGGGTTGGAATCCCAAGACAAATCCAAGCCTTAGGCTTGGAAATAACCAAGGCAACGTATAACACGAGCATGTTATAATGCGCTCACATTTTGTGCATTCAAATAATGCGAGCACATTATAACGCTCTCACATTATGGTGAACTAAAACAACTCTCTCTCCATCCCTCTCTCTCCCTCTCCCTCTCCCTCTCCCTCTCCCTCTCCCTCACCCTCTCTCTATCTCTCTGAGAGGTAGAGAGAGATAGGGAGATAGGGAGAAAGTGATATACAGGTCACTATTCCTTAACATTTTACTTCTGCATTCGTTAGCCTTATGTCCCATCTTATTGCAAGCATAACACCTTATAGAATTATGATTTAACTTACTCCTACATTCAACAACTTTATGACCAACCTTATTGCAAGTATAGTACCTTACAGTATTTTGATTTATCTTACTTCTACAATCATCATCTTTGTGACCAAATTTATTACAAGCATATAAATTACCATCGAAATCTTGAGGATACCTGACAAGAGCAGTTTGTTTAGGTGCAGGCTTTCTAAAAATCTTCTTCATATTCTTCCTTTGCCTCTAGATAGGAGTGAACTCATCTTCTTTTGTATCTCTGGAGGCATTCCTCTTAGGATCTTTAGTGCAGGCCTTTTCCTTCTTTGTTTTAGACTTTACTTCTGATTGGAAGTTATCATATAAGTTTACTGAAGCACTGATCATAGGACTTTTCCCATTTTCAAAACCAAGGCCTGATTTTTCTTTTGTTGGCTTTTGAGAGTTAATTATCTCATCAAGGATTTCATATCCTCCTTTCAGTTTTAGTCCATTGTCAATCTATTCTTTTTCCTTTTCTAGTTCTTTCCTTAGAGTGACAACTTCTTCCTCAAGGTTTGAGCATTCATTTGATTTCTCATAGAGCTTGGTATTTAAGCAATCTTCAATCCTTTTTTCTTCTTCAACCATGACCTTCAAATTTGAGATCATTTCTTTTGCTTCCTTGAGTTTTATTTCACCTCCTTTATCTTCTTCTATTAGAGTTTTCAGTTTGCCAATTTCTTCTTTTGATTCTTTGGCCTTTGTCTTCAATTTGTTAATTGTCTCCTTTAATTTCTCAAGCATGTCTTCATATTCTATATTCAATTCTCTTGCTTCATCCAGTCCATCAAGGGCTGACTTGAGTTCTCCTTCAAGGTCTACTTCACACTCATTTAGATCAAGGTCCCAACATTTAGGTTCCATTGCTTCTAGATCTGGTTTTGATACAAATACATCATTGTCCACAACTTCAGATTCCATGTGTTCAAGTGTAGGATCTACCTCAACTGTTAGTCCTCTCAAAGGTACTTGGCTTTGATACCAATTGTTAAACACAATGAAGTGCTAAGGGGGGGCATAAATCATCACACATTAAAACTTAAACATATATTGCAGATAAAACTAAATTACCTAGAGAACATAAAGTAAATCATGAAACACAAGAATCAACACAAGAACACCAAGATTTTTATGTGGAAAAACCTAAAACAGGGAAAACCCATGGTGAGTGTTAGCTCACAATATATTATGCACACTGTGAAAATGTTACAACTTTATTTTTGGGTTGCAACCCAAGGAACCTACTACTCCCTGAATATTCTACTCACTACATTCAGGAATTACAAAGAGAGATATGTGAACTGCTGGAAAGTAAACATCTGACTTATGCTAATAATGCAATCTTCTTTTTCTACTCAAAACATGCCTTCAAACTGATTCTTCACACTTCCTACCTTGCCCTCTACTATATCATATTCGCACATTCATCTCCATATCACAAATTAATTTGATCTTCTATAGATATCCTCCGCAACACTTCAAAACACTAACTAGGTCAGCATCATAAACATCATTTGATGAAACATGTAACTCTTCAAAGGTCAGCCTCAATAAATACAATATGATAAGAAAACTTGTTGCGGACCTAAGGACTTCATGAAAGGAATCAAGGCACATTTCTCCATACCTTCCAGAGTTATAGCAATTAATCAGGATCCATCACACATACTAGAGACTTAACCTGTCGGCTCAAACTACTTAAAACTTTTAACTGTTTATCTTCACACTAATGAGGAGAAGCCAAAAACTTCATGTAGACCAAGAATTCAATCATGTATAATCTTAATATCATCCATTCACCTTTCTACTGAAGTATCAGATCAATCTATACAACCGCACAGTAAGAAATATGATGAACTGCAGGAAACAAAGTATTTCGGACCACATGTGACACTTCATAACTCAAGATATAGTATTGTGGTGTAGGAAAATAAGGAATATCTGCATTTGAATCAAACTTGAGATATATTTGAACATGTAAGACCTCCATAATAACTTTTATGATTGATCTGTATATATTTCATCTTTCGTAAAAGCTCAAACATGTGTACTTAGGCTCTGAAATAGTTTGTATTGCCCCTGTCACTTGATTTCTAACTTTACAGACTACCAGACCACTTGATACGTCATCATAGCATGTCTTACACATCTCTAAGCCTATCCTCAGAACTGCATGACAAAATAATGTCTTCCAAAGGAATGCAGAGCATTCCATTAAGTCTCCATCATTGTGTTGCCATGTCTAAGTAGTAACTAGTACTCTATCCCTTGTAACTTTTTCTACTAAAGATGTGAAGACCTAAAAACTTGGATATATCATTTCAATACCTGGATAAACTTGTCTTCAGAACTGCAAGATCAAATCTTGCTTTGCAGAGAAATGCGGACCAAAACAATGTTACTCTGCCTTGGGATATGCACTGTGAATGCCTTAGGCAAATTTCTGGTATTTATCATAAGTGTGGTTGTAGACACCTACAAAATGACCTTCGTATATCACCACTTGCATACATTAGATTTGTCTAAATCACTTGCATCTAACGTTAATTAAATAATCTGATTATTTAATTAATTTCATCAATTTCTTCTAATTCCCCTAAATCCAACATTAATTGAATAAATTATTTTTATTTAATTAATTTCATTAATCACCACTTTATTCTTCTAAATTAAATAATTTTAATTATTTAATTAAATCATTTCCCTTTCAAATTATTCAATCCACATTAATTAAATAATTTAATTATTTAATTAATTCATCATTCAAATTCCTCTTATCCACAATTAAATAATTTTTAATTATTTAATTAGCTTTTTATTCTTCAAAATTTAAATAAATTATTCAAATTTATTTAAGTTGACTTTATCTTCTAAAAATAAATAAAATCAATATTTTATTTATATCTTATCTCTTCCTCTATCATGCAAAATAATTAGATAAATTTATTTGTTTAATTTATTTAAATCTTCATACCTTATCCTTTCTTCTATCATGCACAATGAATTAAATAAATTTATTTATTTTATTTCTCAGTTATCTTTCAATTCTTCTAAAAATAATCATTTTCTTCTATGTGCACAATCAATCTTATTTTTAGCATGTCAAAAAGAAAATATAAAGTTAAGTTAATTGGCTTTAATCTTATTGTTTTTTTATCATCAACTCATAAATTGGAAAAAACATTCTAAATTTATGAAATCAAATCCTATCTTTATCTAAGCAAGCAGTTAACTCAATAAAATAACTTTTAAAACATGACACATGTTGCGTGTACGTTCATCATGTCCTCTCAACTTATCTCATCCATCGATTTCATTGATTTATTTCCACCATTGATCGATCTTTTCTTGAAACCTATATATACCCCCTTCATTGCTTCACAAATCCTCTTTGATCATTTAAGCTTTGGGCATTCTTATAGCGCTTTGAGTATTCTAGCATCATTGCACTAGTAGAATTTTGGCAAATAAATGACTAAGTGACTAAAACTTTTAGTCACAACAATTAAAAATGACTAAATTCTACTAATTTTTTGCAACTCAGCTATAAATGAATAAATAAATGACTAATTTGGTCGTTGACTAAAAAATTATTTAGTCACACAAATAAAAATGACTAAATAGTTAGTCTTTTATTTATCACAATCAATTTGAATAAATCATTTAAGGAATCAAAAATCAATAGCCTGCCAAAATACTCTAAAACTTTTGTCGAAATCTTATTTTCAGGCATAGCCTGCCAAAATGGAGTTTTCATTTTAATAAACATACTCTAAAACCTTCATCAAAACCTTATTTTTAGGCGTAGCCCGCCAAAATGGAGAAGTGTTTCAGTAAAGAATGACAGATAATGGTAAGGAGATATGCGTGACAGGAGCCATAGGCTTCATTGCTGCTTATCTCATTTCTGCTCTGCTCAACAAGGGTTACATTGTTCGTGCTACTATTTGTAATCCAGGTATTTAATTGACATATAGTTGCATAATCTCAAATTCCTAATTCAGATGCTTTGAAGTGTCAACTTATCCTATATAGGGTTTAGAATGTATCCTATATAGGGTTTAGAATGATTTCTTTTAATTTAAAAAAATAAATAAATGATGTATTTCCCTGTGATTAGATAATGTGGAGATCTCCTAAATCTACCCCAGCTCACTGTCCTCTTTAGCACTATATTCATTACTCCAGCTACTAGGGTTTTGCATGTGATATCTTTAATATCTTCATGATAGTGGCTTTTAAATAGATCTCCATCTTTGCTTTAATCTTTATCATGGTAACCCTTGAGTTCCATAATCCACCTTCAATCTCTTCTAAGAAAGTTGTCTTAAGCTAGACTGCGTAGTATGCATATAATGCAAGTCCTTCATAACCACCATTGTTCCAAACCACTAGTCACTACCGTGCTTAAAATGCTACCTCCATAAGCACAATAGCATGTTTTAAAATCATGGTTGCCATTGATTGACCATTAAGGTCACTACTTTCATCAAGATACAATGAGATTTTTGTCTTCAAACTCAAGGCATTATGCAAGATAACATTGTGAATTGTTTGCTATGTAGGGTTTGATTTTCTTGCATATTTACTGCTTTGCTAACTGCCTTTAAGACTGGATATTGCACCCTTAGCTACAATCTCAAACAACTCACTCACTGTCACTTGAAGATTCCTTTCATGAGCATCCTTTTATAAAATCAAACCATGCCCTATAGACTACCTACTTACTTACTATAGGGGACTCATTGTTTCATGGTATTATGGGTCTTAAGATCCTTCAACCTTATTGTTACTACTTCACAGTCCATAAGGTATTATTGACTATTCTCCCATCTTTGATGAGTCTCAAAACACTGCTCAAACATGCAATCCACTACCTCCATTATACAATGGCTAAGAAGAAACATTGAACCTGTGATTACCACTATTACTTCATTTGGACAGTAATTCCCTTATTGCATTTGCCATGTCTAACACTGTCAATAGCATTTGAAAAACCCTTAAGGTCAGCAAGGGGGTAAGGAAACTCACTGTTAAAATCTCCACTTTACTATACAAGGTTTGAGCTTTATTATCTTGTCACTGCTCAACCTCTTTTTGACTATCACACCTCAAGTGGCTATCATTCTTCTTACCATAGATTGCATTTACAAATGTCATTGAGCTATATAGTGTGCTTGTTATTGGCTACATTCTTTAGATTGCAAGATTTTGTTATTGGCTACAATGTCTCAATCTTTCTGGTATTGCAACTTCACTAATCCACTAGAGTTATGGTTTATGTTTCTACAGAGGCCTAGGGCTTGTACCCTAGTCATGCTCTTGCAAATGCTTTTGTTGGTATTCAAAAACAACCTTAAATCTTGGGTCAAAAAATTAGTTGTCTTAATAGGGTGTGGTGTGATCTTGGATTGTATCCTAGAATGTGTGGGAATCTTGTGTTTGATCATTAAGGTATGTAAACCTAATCAAGGAAATGCATCCTATATAGCATTGGTATTGATTTAATACTTCCCATAATGGTTATTAGTAGATCATATTATTATAGTTTGTGGTAACCTAAGATTGCATTCAAGTATGTAAAAAAAATGGTCTATAGTTTAAGATGTATACTTTTAAGTAACATTCATAAGGTTTAGAAAATCTTGATCACTCTCTAGAATAACCCATTAAACATGGGTTGTGCTTGAATGCACTACATAATTGATATAACACAACCACTCTGCATATCAACCAGAGTTATAGGCTCTTTATTGCAACAAGAGGTAATCACTATTGGATCATGCTATCATTACATTGTAACCTATTAAACTTGAGTCAACCTGAATGCACCCAATGATGATTTTTGTACATGAATTGTGCTCATATGAGTGCCTCCATTTCTATCACAACATAGCCACATTAAACTTGGGTTACACATGAATGCATCTTGTATTTGTTATAGCACAACTATGCCACATGACCAATATATGGATCACATAATTACAGTCACAAGAATTTGTTCCTTGGTTGTGCTCTTATGGTGATTCCATTACCATTATAGTATAACCCTTTGGACTTATATTACTCAAATCCTTACATTGCTTATTTTCTCTTTGGATGGATGGCAATTCAATGGCAGGGATTTGTATGTAGGTCATGCTAATATAAGTGCTTGTCACCATTACACAATACTACATTAGAATTTCCTTTCTTGAACCTTTACTTCATTTTTTATTGTTAGGGTTTCTTAGTGATTATTCCATTTCCACGTGGCATATTGATAAAAGAAACCAAGAAAAAAATCATTTTGTTTTTAGTTAACATTTGCTAACATACTTTTGGAATAAATGTTTGACTGCATTACTTCAAGTGTGAAGAATTTTGTTTTTTGCTTATAATTCATTCATTAAGAGTTGTAATAGAAAGCTTCTTATGTTGAAACCCATCATGCAAACTTTCTTTAAGATACATTTAGGAGGCTTCATTGATTTTTTGTGATTTATACAGCTTTTGTTTTAATAGTAAATGACATCAGATTCTTTCTAAAATTGAAATGATTTATTAATTATGGTTTTATGATGATCAAATGTTTTATTTGGAAGGGGTTAATATTTGGCATTTTAATGTGTAGGAAGAATAGATTGTGATGCAACATTCGGGTATAACTGGTTCAGGCAAACTTGGATTGCTATCAGTGACATAACCAAGTTGGAGAGTACCTTGAGCCAGTCTGAAACACTTCTAGGTGTTTTCACTCAGAAGCAGAACTTGAGTATAGGAATACAAACATCGGTGGATAGAGAAAATCATAAATTTGCTCGTCCAATTTTGGATCCAATTTGAGGTTGTGAATATCGGACAGAGAAATTTCCTACATTATAAAGATAAAATCATAAATCTACTGGTCCAATTTGAGATCCAATTTGAGGTTATGAAGCTTCAAGAGAGAAATTTTCTACATTCCAAAGATAAAATCATAAATCTTCTTTGTCCAATTTGAGGTCCAATTGTAAGGATTTATCTTTTTAATTATACTTTCAAACATTTGTCTTGATACAAATTGTTACTTTAGAATTATGGTATTTCTTTTCTTCTAAAGTTTTCAACCCTCATTTTAGGGAAGAGATCCGAAGATGGTTCCTTCAGATGGAGACTACACTTTTCCGCTATGGTGCAAGGGCACCACTAATCAAAGTTTGTCTATCAAAGTTGTTAAGGGCTAGGCTTTAGGAGTTTTTGAGTTTTGCAAGAAATAAGGTCTTGAAGACCATTTGATATTGTTAATAATCATATGTGATGATGTTTAGGTGTCTAAGGGGTTATTGGGGTTAATTTTGCAAAAATTGCATTTTGTTGCAAAAGTGTCAAATATTAAAGTTGTAAAATAGCATTCTAAGGGAATATGAACAATCAAGTGAGTTCAAGGGGTAGTTAGGAAGTTGTATCCATTTGTTTTTGGAGGGAAACATATTATAAATCCATGAAGAACCTCGTGGAAGAGGTAGAGGGTTTTAACAAAAAGAAATCAATAAGAAAATACCCTGTTTTATCTCTAAATCCTATTTTTTCACTGTAATTTCCTGTTTCAGACTTTCTGTACGGCCTGTACGGTCACACTTTGGAAGGAAAGTAATTGGAATTAATAAAAATATGGGTCTACATCATTTTTCAACTGGTTTGGTTGAACTTCACGAAGAATAAAGAAAAATATTACATTTTGTCTAAAAACTGTCCACAGAATTCTAAGTTTTTTTGCTGCTCCTAAGCGTGGTATGGCCATGTACGGCCTGGAGATGACAAAAGACCAATTGGATTTCATAGTACAATGAATAATATTTCTAATTCATTTGATTCGATTCATTTTCATTGAGTTTTATTAAAGATAGGGGCATTTTTCCAAAAACTGGTCTGTGAAACCCTAGTTAAGGGTTTGTCAACAAAAATGAGGAATTAAAATACTTTTCACCATTGGAATTTGACCAAACCTGGTAGAATGGAGGCTCTAAGGATGTTCTTTGAGATTTTAAGAGTTTTGAAGTGGTATTTTGTTATTAACCATGAATTTGGGCAAGCCCTAGACTAATTGTTTCTGTGTTTTAGGCTTGTAAGGTTATGTAGAGTAGTGTAGGAGTGAAATCACCTACTAGAAGTTGTTTCCATGGACAAAACCTACAAAATTGGTCAATTTTCCATGTGACTAGTGGTCTGCAATTAGTTTGGTGTGTCAGGAGAGTCACTACATAGAGGTTGCTGTGTAAAAGAGGCCTAATTGGCTTAGTTCCAAAACAGGTCTGTCATAGATTTTGGGGTCCTTGGTAAAAAAAAACCCATACCCTTTTTAGGATATGTTGATAAATGGGAAAATGGGTACTCAAAAACATCTTTGTCTTTCCAAAATGATCCTCCATGTGTAAGAAAACCTCTGACAAAGCTAAGATGAGGGCTACAAGGCTAGTTGTCCAATTACAAAGGAAGTACTAGTTGTCTTAGTTTTCTCTGAAAACTAGGTGTTGGAATAGGTTGTTGGGGTTGTTAAAGCTCCACTATTGCATCATAATGGTATCAGAGCTCAGTCATTAGATCCTTTTTTTGTGTTTTGATTTAGATTTTGCAAGTTGGAAGGTAATGAGGCAATATTGTCAAGATGCCTCCCAAAGGAAGTGTAGTTGCAAGAAAGATGGATGAGCAGGCTAAAGAAATAGATGCCTTGAAAAGAGAGATAGCTGCATTGAAATCTAGAACGAGAGTGGATATGGATGAGAGTGATACTGAAGAAGAAGAGACCTCTAGTGGAGAGGAAGAGATGGATCTAGATGATGTGAGGATGATGAAGCTTTTGAAGGCTGTGAAGAAAGATGGACATAGCAAAATGGATGTGCCTATATACGAAGGAAAGCTAGATGGTGAAGAGCTTTCGGATTGGATAGGAGCCATGGAAAATTACTTTGACAGTGAAGAGATATATGAAGAAAACAAAGTGAAGAAGGCAAATACCAAATTGAAAGGACATGCATTGTTGTGGTGGAATTTTGTGCAAGAGGAAAGACAGAAAGAAGGAAAGGCCAAGATCACTTCTTGGGAGAGAATGAAGACAAAACTGAAAGGTAAGTTCCTTCCTAGTGATTATAATGTTCAATTGCTTAGAAAACTTCAAAATCTTAAGCAAAGGGACTTAGATGTGCAAGCATATACTGAGGAATTCTATAGGCTAAGTATAAGAACAAAGCATGAGGAGGATGAGGAAGAAAGAGTAGCTAGATATCTTAATGGCCTAAGGTATAATATTCAAGATGAAATCAGTTTGTTGGCACCAAAAATAGTTGAGCAATGTTTTCAAATGGCAATAAGAGCAGAAGAGAAACTCAAGAGAAGACAAGAGAAAATAGCAAGAGGAAGAGGCAGCACAATGAGAGGAAGAGGATCTTTCTCTACTCCAAGACAAGAAACTAAAAATCAAGAAGAACCAAGCAAAAGAGATGAACAAGTTGCAAACTTTAGAGGAGGTTATAGAGGCGCAAGGGGCAGATTTGGAGGTGGAAAAAATTCTAACACTTTTTCAGGTAGATGTTATCATTGTCAAGAGTATGGTCATCCTGCTTAGAAGTGCCCTGAAAAGATTGGTTCAACAACAAGTGGAGGAAAGGAAACCTAATAGGAGAGCACAAATTGTTAATGAAAATGAGGCTAAAAGTTCAAGTTCCAATAGATTGGTTGCTACTCCTGAAGTTGGAGAGATGCTGATGATGAAGAGACAAGTTTTGAAGACCACAAAGGAGAGAGAGCTGCTTCAAAGAAGAGCATTGTTTAGGATAGTCTGCAGATGTAAGAACAAGGTATGCAAAGTGATTGTTGATTCAGGTTGTATTGATAACATTGTCTCTAGTGAAATGGTAGAAAAATTGCATTTGGAAAAAGTGCCTAGAGAAAATCCATATAAGGTATCATGGGTTAGTGATAATCAGTCTTTGGTGGTGGTTGAACAAGCCATAGTTGAATTTCAAATTGGGCAATATAGAGATCAAGTTGTTTGTGATATTTTGCCAATGAGTTGTTGCCATGTGTTACTAGGAAGACCTTGGCAGTTTGATAGGTATGTAGTTTATCAAGGAAGACAAAATACCTATGACATTGAAAAAGATGGGAAGACATTTACTCTAACTCCATTGGTGGAAGAGACTAAGGAACAAGGTAAGGTCATCATGATAGGAAGAAAAGAATATGTGAGCAGTGAGGAAGGTGAGGGCATGAGGATTGTAGACATATCCAAGTCTGATAATGTTAGGACAACAAATAGAAAGAATGAAGATAAGGTACAGTCAAAGGATACTTCCATGTGGAAGAAGAAACAAGACAAATTTGTGTCTCAGTCTGATATAGGGCAGAGTAAAGGTGATGAGCCTATGAACAAGCAAAAAGCAAGTGGTACAGTCAAGGGTAAGTTTGAAGTACAAGGAAAAATAGAAGGTATATTGGTGGGGACAGTCATGTGTCCTGTCACAACAGTGAAGAGGCAGTCAATGGAAGATGGTACAGAGGTTTGCAAGGTTGATAAGACAATGAATGGTGCTAATGCAGGTATGACAGAGGTTGCAAAATTTGCTGGTACAGTGGACAAAAAGAAGAGTGGACACCAAGAGAACATAGGGCAAAAGACTATGCAAGAGATGGAAAGTGATAACAGTGTGAAGAGGAAAGTGACCTCAAATTTGGATGAAAGATACCCCACAATACTGTATGACAAAGTTAAGCATGAGTCAAGTGAAGACATAGACAAGAATGTAAAGGCAGGCAGTCAAGAAGCCAAACAAAGTAACCTTGTTGAAGACAAGTATGAAGGACAGAGGCAAGTAAAGCATAATGATGTTCAAGTTGCAAGCTTCTCTCCAAGGGACTTGGAAAGGTTCTATGTTGGGGTGTATGGCGCAGGGGCACCACTGATCAAAGTTTTTCTATCAAAGTTGTTAAGGGTTAGGCTTTAGGAGTTTTTGAGTTTTGCATGAAATAAGGTCTTGAAGACCATTTGATATTGTAAATAATCATATGTGATGATGTTTAGGTGTATAAGGGGTTATTGGGGTTAGTTTTGCAAAAATTGCATTTTTTTGCAAGTGTCAAATATTAAAGTTGCAAAAGAGCATTCTAAGGAAATATGAACAGTCAAGTCAGTTCAAAGGGTAGTTAGGAAGTTGTAGCCATTTGTTTTTGGAGGGAAACATCTTATAAAGCCATGAAGAACCTCATGGAAGAGGCAGAGGGTTGTAACAAAAAGAAATCAATAAGAAAATACCCTGTTTTATCTCTAAATCCTATTTTTTCACTGTAATTTCCTGTTTTAGACTTTCTGTATGGCATGTAGGGTCACCTATTGGAACGAAAGTCATTGTAATTAATAAAACTATGGTTCTACATCATTTTGCAACTTGTTTGGTTGAATTTCACCAAGAATAAAGAAAGATATTGCATTTTGTCTAAAATTTGTCCAAGAAATTTTGAGTTTTCTTGTTGCTCCCGAGCATGGTACAAACATGTACAGCTTGGAGATGACAAAAGACCAATTGGACTTCATAGTAAAATGAATAACCTTTCTAATTCATTTGATTTCATTCATTTTCATTGAGTTTTAAGAAAGATAGGGGCATTTTTCCAAAAACTGGTATGTGAAACCCTAGTTAAGGGTTTGTCAACAAAAATGAGGAATTAAAATACTTTTCACCATTGGAATTTGACCAAACCTGGTAGAATGGAGGCTCTAAGGATATTATTTGAGATTTTAAGAGTTTTGAAGTGGTATTTTGTTATTAACCACGAATTTGGGCAAGCCCTAGACTAATTGTTTCTATGTTTTAGGCTTGTAAGGTTATGTGGAGTAGTGTAGGAGTGAAATCACCCACTAGAAGTTGTTTCCTTGGACAAAACCTACAAAATTAGTGAATTTTCCATGTGACTAGTGGTTTGCAATTGGTTTGGTGTGTCAGGAGAGTCACTACATAGAGGTTGTTGTGTAAAAGAGGCCTAATTAGCTTAGTTCCAAAATAGGTCTGTCATAGATTTTGGGATCCTTGGTAAAAAACAACCCATAGCCTTTTTAGGATATGTTGATAAATGGGCAAATGGGTACTCAAAACCATCTGTATCTTTCTAAAATGATCCTCCATGTGTAAGAAAACCTCTAACAGACCTAAAAGGAGGGCTACAAGGCTAGTGGTCCAATTACAAAGGAAGTACTAGTTGTCTTGGTTTTCTCTAAAAACTAGGTGTTGGAATAGGTTGTTGGCGTTGTCAAAGCTCCACTATTGCATCATGCTATAGGTTTCATCTAGAAACACCAGAAGCTTAGGTATTGTCATACTCAGAGCAAAAGTAGGAGTCATGCAATGACAAGATACTCATTTTTGGGGCTTTGGTTAAGAACTTTAAATGTTTGGCTATGTGCATAGAGAATGTTCATGGAGTGCAAATTTCCTTATAGAGAAATTACCATAGTTTGAGGTGAATTGTACCTGCTATTTTATGTTGATATGGATATGTTCTAACCTGTAGTTAATTGTTGTAGCATAACAGATAGGCTAAATAGTTGTTCATATACAATTGTTTCTAATTCAAAATTGCTATACCTTATTCTAGGAGCAAATCATAGGGGGAGTCTATACATAAGACACCATTGTTTCAAATTCAAAATTGTTGGCTCTTTCACAATTGTTTGCTTCATTTATTTGATCTAAGACAACCTGCTGTATAAAAGATGCTCTCAAAATCACAGTAAAATCCTTTATTCTGAGAAGACTGTTCAGAATCTTCCCATCATAATAATGAACAAAAGCATCAATCATTAACCTAAACTTTGCAAGAGTTTCATCAAATTCTACTTTTCCATTCTGAATTTTATTCCCAATTTCATCGATGAAGAATTTCCTCAACCTGTAGATCCTGTTGTTAGCCATAACTTTACTAGGTGTCGAGGATAGCTTTGAGTTTTTACCCAAGAAGCAATTGACAAAATTCAGCCTTACCAGATACATTGTCTTGAAAATCTCTTTAAAGTTATTCTAGAAAAGAGTTCCTGACAGTATAATGCACAGTTTTGAATTAACCTTTTTGCATGAATTCCACTGTATCTGGTAAGGCCGAATTTTGATAAAAAGTAGCAATTGGCAAAATTCAGCCTTACCAGATACAATGGAATTCATACAAAAAGGTTAATTCAAAACTGTACATTATACTCTTAGGAACTCTTTTCTAGAATAACTTCAAAGAGATTTTCAACACATTGTATCTGGTAAGGCCAAATTTTGTTAATTGTTGCTTAGGTAAAAACTTGAAGCTATCCTTGACACCTAGTAAAGTTATGGCTAACAATAGGATCTACATGCTGCGGAAGTTCTTCATGGATGAAATTGGGAATAAAATTCATAATGGAAAAGAGTGTGGAAAAGTAGAATTTGATAAAACTCTTGCAAAGTTCATGTTAATGACTGATGCTTTTGTTCATTGTTATGATGGGAAGATTCTGAACAGTCTTCATGAAATAAAGGATCTTACTATGATTTTGAGAGCATCTTCTATACAGCAACCTATCTTAGATCAAATAAACGAAGCAAAAAATTGTGAAAGAGCTAGAAATTTTGAATTTGAAACAATGGTGTCTTATGTATAGACTCCCCCTATGATTTGCTCCTAGAATAAGGTATAGCAATTTTGAATTTGCAACAATGGTATATGAACAACTATCTAGCCTATCTGTTATGCTATAACAATTAACTATAGGTTAGAACATATCCATATCAGTATAAAATAGTAGGTGCAATTCACCTCAAACTCTGCTGTGGTAATTACTTTGTAAGGAAGTTTGCACTCCTCCATGAACATTCTCTGTGCACATCAGTATGTTGGTTATTATCTTGATCTCCTTTTTGATCAAAAGAACAATGAAGTTCATTGCATAACTCATGACCATTTTGCAGTGCTATGATCTAGTGCTCTTTTACTTCTTACTCACTGTGTTCTCAATCACCATGTGCAAATGACTTAGAGGACATATCTTTGATTTCAATGGCCTTGCATAGCACTTGAAGAAATTTCCATTCATGCCTTAGAATTTAACAACCATATAGGGCATATGAAACATAACTTATTGAAATCACTGTTGACACAAAACTCCTGAAAATCACCCCTAGACTGCTAGACAACTTCCTCCATTCATGTCACAATGCAAGGACCTTGTAGGTTGAAAGCATTGCCCTTGAAAACATACTGTATACCAGGGAAAATCTATGCTTAGCAAATCAAGATAAAAACTCAGATACCTTCAAGGAATTTGATCTAAATGACTAAAAGTAACATACAATCAAAACAAAATCATTCAAATGCTTTAATTCATTGGTGCATATGTAGATTGCTTCGCCATGCAACCATTTGATTCCATGGAGTCGCCATGATTTGTTCAGGAAGATGACATGCAAAGATAATGAAGAAAGATAATGGATTTGAAATAGGAGATAATGCAAATTGCTAATGGATTCGAACAAAGATAATTGCAAATGTAAAAGGGTTTGAACCCCCCAAATGAGAGAGAAAGAGGGTTTTATAGATTTTCTAGAAAAATGATCAATGGTGGAAGATAAAAGGATAAATCGATGGATGAGAATGAAGAGCAAACGTGCGCATGACAAGTTTCTTGAGTGAGATAAGATTCCTTTTTTGAACAAGGGATATTTCTATCTTTTGGTGGAGATAAAAATGATTTTTCTATTTTGATAAATCTCACCATATTTTGATTTTTGATTTATTTCCATTTTCACGGTAAGTTGCTTTTTAATTTGTTGTTATTTGATTTGTTGCTATTTTGGAACTCATGTGCATGTTTAGAAGAATTTGGAAGGTGGGTAAATTAAATAAACATTTTTATTTAATTTATTAATTAGAAGTGGGTAAATAAATTAAATAACTATGTTTATTTAATTTATTTAAATGATGAGTTGGAAAGAAAACATAAATTAAATAAATTAAGATTTATTTAGTTTATTTACATGATAGAGAGGGGGAATAAATAAGATTTAGATTTTATTTATTCTTAGAAGAAAGGTGATGACCTAATTAAATAATTTCAAAATTATTTAATTATTAATGTGAAGATGGGAAAAAATGAAAACAATTAATTAAATAAATAAAGCTTATTTAATTAATTGTGAAGATATAGAAGAAGGTTAGGTTTTTCAACTACAAGTGTGTTAGAGGACAATTTTGGGTGTCTACATTTTGCCCCTCTTTGAGACAATGTCCATTAGCACATTGTTTCAAAGAAGATATGATATGTTAGATGAACAGGCTATGCCCTAGTGAAACTGGTGGATGATGCCCCCTCAAGAGGAAAACCAGACCACCGGGAAAAGGCTGGGTTGACTCATGATAAGATGACAAATGGGTGATAAACTAGGTCAACACGAAGAATTAGGGGTTGGGCGGGGTCAAGTTGGGATGGTATAGAATGATTAGGGTTTGGCTCAGAAGAAAGACTAGGGTTACACATGTCTAACACACTTGTTTGACATGATGAAGATGATGAAGATGAAGATCGAGGGTATGATGAGCAAAAGAAAGACGATGATGAGACCGTTGATCAAACAAGTGAAGAATTGATGGCGAAAGGCAACTTCATATGGTTGCATATAAAATTGTAGATTTGCAATCCTGATGTTTGATATAGCACTAGATATTATGCACCAGGGTATAAAGACCAAGGTGTCGAGTATCCAATGCACGACAGACTTATACAATCTTGTCAAGATACAAGATATGAATATCAATTGTAGAGATACTGATACGATACAAATGCAAGATAAAAAGATAACACACACAAGAAAGCAAGCAAGCACGCACAAATAATACAAAAAAAAACAAGGTATTGCCCTTGTCAAGCTATAAACCGATGATTGATTGTTGATTGATGATGATGATGATAGTGATAGTGTTTCCATGGCGGGGAATGATATATCCCTAGAGAAACACAAGGATGATTGATTAATTGATTGATTGATTGAGTTTACAACAAGGCTAGGATCAAGACCATTGATTGCGATTGGATAATTTGACAGGCTTGATTAACTTGATTGGTATGTTTTTTTAAAGATTGACTTGCACTTGAGTTTATTGGATGGATGATGGGAAGAAGTGATAGATTGATGAAGAGAGTTGAAGAAGAATTGATTTGAATGATTGATTGAAGTATTGATGAATTGATGAAGATAGAGGATAGAAGAAGATGATGAGAGAAGAAAGAAGAATATCACCTTATGCCTAAATCTGGACACTTCCTTCATACTCCAGTTTGCCTACATACCTTGTATCCACAAGATCAAAGCACTTAACAATAGAGATGGGATGTAGTTCTGATTGGTGTTTTATTGATGATGATGATGAAAATTGATGGATTGATTTGATTGGGTTATTGATTGATTGGGATTGATTGGATGATGAGATTGGATTGAGGTCATTGATGGGTTTGATTGGATTTGATGATTGGATGATTTGATTGCTGATGTCGATTGATTGATTGATTGATTTGAGAGATTGGCTTGATTTGATGATTGAATTTGATGATTAGATGATTTGATGATTGATTAGATTGGGTTGGATTTACTTTTGATGGATTGATTGATAGATTGGGATTGATTTGATCAGAGTTTTATGATTGATTTGATGATTTGATAATTGGATTAGAAGAATTGATTTGATGGACTGATAGATTGACTTGATTTGATTTGATTTTGATGATTTGATTGATTGAATTGGATTTGGTGATTGAATGATTTGATTGATTTTGATGATTGACCTTGATAATTGTTTGGATTTTTGTTGGATTTTCTGATTTTTTTATATTTTTGGAATATTTAATTTTTATGTATTTTTTTTCAAGGACATTTTATAATTTTTTAATGGATTTTTTCAGGACACTTTACGATTTTTAGGGATTTTTTCAGGGCTTTTTACGATTTTTTTGGATTTTTTCAGGACATTTTTTTTTTGTGTTTTTGGATGTTTTGAATATCAATGGATTTACAACTTTGGTAGCCTTTGTGCTAGAAACCAGTGACGAGGGAGGAAACCGAGTCTAGGTGCAAGAAAGGATATAGGATGGATTAGGATGAATGGATAAAAGGATGGGGAGATGGAAAGGAAGACTCATGATAAATGATTGTATAAGAGGATAGGAGACATCGGATGTATGCATAAGAGAGCTAGGATGAGAAGAAGTGATAGATTGATGATTTGAAGAAATGATTTGAAAGATTGATGAAGAAATGAAGATAGATGATAGAAGAAGATGATGAAAGAAGAAAGAGGAATATCGTCTTGTGCCTGAATCTAGGCACTACCTTCGTACTCTAGACTACCTACATACCTGTGTCCACAGGATCAAGATACTTAACGATAAAGATGAGATGTAGTTCTAATTGTGTTTTATTGATGATGATGATGATGAAGATTGATGGATTGATTTGATTTTTGTTGATTGATTGGATTGATTGCTTTGATTTGATAGGGTTGATTGGATTTGTTTTGGCATTGATTTGATGGATTGATTTTGATGATTGAAGTTAATGATTAGATGGTTTGATTGTTGATTTGATTAGAAGTTTGGTTTGATTTGATCAGAGTTTGATGATTGGTTTGATGATTTGATGATTGGATTAGAAGAATTGATTTGATGGATTGATAGATTGACTTGATTCAATTTGATTTTGATCATTGACTTTGATAATGGTTTGGATTTTTGTTGGATTTTATGATTTTTTTGTATTTTTGGGAATATTTAATTTTTTAATGTATTTTTTCAGGGTATTATATAATTTTTCTGGATTTTTTCAGGACAGTTTATGATTTTTTTTGGATTTTTTCAGGTTTTTTTATGATTTTTTTAGGACAGTTTATGATTTTTTTGGATTTTTTTAGGGCTTTTTATGATTTTTAGGATTTTTTATATGTTTTGGGATGTCAATGGATTTACAATTTGTACAACCTTTATGTGAAATGCCAATGACAAGGGAGAAAACCAAGTCTAGGCACAATGAGGTAGGTAGGTAGGTAGGATTGGATGGATAAACAGATGGGTGATAAGGGATAGAAAACTTATGATAGATAAATAGGTAAAAGGATAGGCTATAGTGGATGGGATGGATGCAATGTGTCAGAAAGAAAGGATGTGATCTCAAAGACTATGTTGCATAGGAATATCTTGCCCCATTCTAGATAGTACACTTGGGATTTTCATGACAAAGCTTAGGATGATAAGATAGTGATAGGATTGGGCTGATCTAACAATGGGATTATGATAGAATGATAGGATGGATTGGTTTGGAAAGGATGGAGTACATCAAGAGATAACCAAAGCATGTTTCAACATTTTGTCCCCAATCTTTATCAAGATCAAGAGAGGAAGGATGGATGGACTTAGTAGGGTAGGTGTATAAATGTAATGGATGATGATGGTAGGAAATGGTATGGTAGGATGTGATAGGATAGGAAATGATAGGTAGGATGAGACAAGGTGCCCCCAAGTGTAGGTGACATAGAAGATCAACTTACGCATGATGCCTGTTTGCCAGGTTTTCATAGGACACGATAGGTTGAAAATGATAGGTAGGATGAGACAAGGTGCCCCCAAGTGTAAGTGACATAGAAGATAAAATTTACGCATGATGCCTATTTGCTAGGTTTTCATCATGGTACTTATTCAAGGTGCCTGTTTGCCAGGTTTTCACCGTTGGACGAAGGGATTTCTCTTTACTTTTTTTTCATCTTTTTTTTTTGAAATTTTTGATAGGATAGGAGAAGGTGGATGTGGATGAGAGGACTCAAGTGTCTAGTTCCACAAAAGTGATGGTCCCGCTAGATGGATGTCATCGCATGGACCATGTCAAGTCACTCATAGATGTTGGTAGGGTGATTGCGCGAAAGAGGTAGATAGAGTAGGTAGATAACGGATTATAGAAGGTGTGATAGTGGATAATGATGTAGATTATGGAGGGAATGATAGTGGATTATGATGTGGATTATAAATGGAAGACTTATGTAAAAGCATGGAACATAGGGAAATTATGAGGAAGATATGTTGGATAGTGGAAAAAGGATGAGGAGATGGAGGTATGTGGAATTGTGGGATGGAATGGAACCATGACCAACAATTACACACACTGTGATAAACATTGAACCTTATGACGGGATGGTGGGGTAGAAGCAATGGTGTTGTTTTCTTAGGAGATGGATGGCGTAAGCATTTGGGGATCCACATGGGCTTAGAGTTTTTATGACTTTTACTTTTCATGTGGGATGGAGGATTTTGCGGCTTTTGGATGGAATGGACGGAAGGAGATGGTTGGGATTCGCGAGAGGTGGATGCCTCATTTGAATTGATGTCTTGTTGCTTAGGGACCCATACCATTTTAGTTTTTGACTTTGCTTGTGGAGGTATGGGTTGGGATATATGCATCTTTTGTGCAACTTTTGAGGTAATTGCTTGTTTCTTGGGGACCCACACCTTTTTCATTTTTTCTTGGAGGTGTGTGGGTGTATGCAACTTTTGAGATGGATTTTTCTTTGATTCTTTTCTTTTGTGTCCTAAGGCATTAGAATTTGTAGGATTTTTGACCTTATAGGTAGAGGCATCCAAATTGTGGTTTTTGAATCCCACAGGATGGATGGAAGTGGGGTTGGTGGAAGCTCCTTGTTTAGACAATATGTGCATTTGTTGGTCATGATTGGGATTTCTAGAGGACTTATGGATAGGTGGATAAGGTGTTGGAAGTAATGGTGGTAGATTTGATGGAGGGATATTAGGAGTTGGAAGAAGCGGAGGCAAATTGGATGGTGGAAGGTGTATAGTCCATGTTTTTGACATTTATAGGATGATGGAGGTGGAATGGCGACATATGTTTTGGATGTATGATGGTATTTGTGATAGGAAGTGGTGGACTTAGGATGGATGGAGGAAGTACTAACATCCTTAGATTGTTGACCTTGGGGTGTGTATCCAAGGCCAAATGAGCGCAGAGAAGGGGCTTTGACATGGATGGGCTCCAAAACACCTTGTTCAAGAGGGCCTAAACCCTTACCTTTATAGTTCATGTTTTGAAGAATGAGATCGACAATGGGACTAGGTGTAGATGGAACACTAAACACGAGTTCCTTATTGGGTGGAGAAGGTGAAGTAGAGGATAATGGTTGGTGGTGTTCTAAGGAGGAACATTTATGGATGAAGGTGGTAAGACCAATAGGATATGATGATGGATTTGGAACATGATCGATGGTGGATGCGGAAGGATCATTAGGATCTTTCTTTTGCTCATTATGATCCAAGATATTTGTTTGATCTTCTATGCTTATGTGTTCTTGGAAGGTGTTAGGTCTCAAAAATGCATATTATAAATCCTAAGAGGATGCCAATCTCTATGCTTAGATTTGTAATGTTTTTGAACTAACAAAACAGAGTTAACCTATAGGGTTGATGACTCTTTGCACTTTAGGTTCTACTACACCTAGGCGGGTGCACCTTACTAATGAAGCAGATTAGATGGATGTGTGATCTTGGCTAAGTGATGGACCTACCCATAGTGGCAATTAGTGTGGAATAGATGATTACTTGCTACCTACTTTACTTCTAATGGTATGGTTCTAATTTGGTATAAATTGTATAAGCAATATCAAGGTAAAACTAATGAATATGTTCTACTAATGAAATGAGTAAGACCAGTGCCTAAATCTACTGGGCTAATGGAGTTGATGGATGATGGATGGATAATGGATATAGATATGTATGATTGGTTAACTCACTCCTCAGCTTAACTCTAACAGTTGGGCACTTGAGGTGTCTGCACCTTGTGTAAATGTGCAAATTTGTCAGTTATAATACTCTTCTTACTAATCCCAGTGCTATTCTCCAATATTACTGTGACGTTATGAAAGGATATTTAATTCTTAACTTTGAGAGAAACCAATCAAAATAATTATCTCAAAAGGATTTTATCCTCATGGAACCAATTAAGTCAAATTACTTGAAAGGAATTCAATTCACTCAAAGTATGAAACCAATCACAAAATCCCACAGCAACAGCAAATGTGTTCTGATGAATTATATATTCGAATAATAAAGGAAAACCACTTTGGAGATAGTACAATAACCTTTAAGATTTGATTTAAACACAACAGTTGAACACTGGAAGTAAAATTACCACATGAAAATATTCTGCTCCATTGTATTTCAAATAATACGCATTACAATATTTTCTGAGATGGGATGGATGGGTGAATGGATGCAATCTATCCTATACTGGTGATCATGTCTTCTATCCTACTACTATTGATGTTCCCCTTTGCTTGATTCTTCTTCTCTGATAAATATCCTTTGAACTTTAGGGTTACAACCCTTCATACTCATCCTATGTGTCTCTTTGTTTTCCATAAGAGATGATAATTTGGTTAATACAAAATGTTTTGTAAAATATCAGCCTTTTGTTTGTCTTTCACTAAGTTTTAATTTTCTCTCTACATCGGGTGAATAATCATGCCAATAATAAAGTATTTTCGGGTAATTACACCTTTGTATTTCCTTGTATAATTTCACTTGTAAGGTATCTCTTGGACCATGTTTACTTAACTCATTAGGAAAATATTTTGAGTTATTGGAGTAATACCCCTCATTAGGGTTTGTTCAATTTTATCAATTGTTTCCAACATTAGTCCTCATGTCCTTTACATTCTTGTGAAAATAATAATTATTACTTTCCCATTAATCCCAATAGCCATGCTCATATTTACTTTCGAATAGAGACATTTCACCCATAATTGCATTATTGTATTCCCTCTCATGAAAATATTTCATATTTGGTTGAAAGTATTTTACAACTCCATAAAATATTCACCTCTTGGTTAATTTTATAAAAACATCTCTTCCTCATAAAAAATCTTCTCTTGGGTAAAATAGCAGACCATCTTATATCCATTTTGAGTAGGAAATAATCACTCGCCCATAGAATAGTTATATTTGTCAATTAATGGCTCTTGGTAAAAATATCTCACATTTTAGTGGAAATATTTTATTCTCATGTTTTATATTATTTAATCACGTCCTAAAAGAATATTTATATTTTAATAAACCTGCATTTTGAAATGTTTCAGGATGCTCATTTCAATTTATTACTCTCCTCAGTGAAAAATATCTCTCACAACTCCCTTGGTGAAATTTTTTAATCTCCAAGTGAAATATTCCAATTTTAATTATTAAATCTTTCTTTTGGTAAATTGATTATATCTTTGATTACCTTCATATTGTCATCAGGATGACATGTATCATTGCCAAAAAATTAGAATACCCTTCCAATATGTTTAGTCTTACCGATATAGGGTTTCACTGTGATATTCCATATATCTTATTGCACACCATAGCACTACCATTTATAGGGCTTCTTGTTTTAGTTTCCTCCCATATTCATGTAGACAAAACTTTCTGCAAAGATTGTGGAATTTGACGTTGGATGTGCATAATTTATGCTTCCATATTTGCATTATGTCCACCAGTGCAACTATAATATCGTATTTGCTGCCACTTTGAGAGTTCTTACTGTAGTGTGGGTTGGGAGATGTTGATGTTGGCTATGGAATATGGATTCACTTCTACACATTACCGTTGCCTCATGATCGAAATATTCTTTTATGTAAAATAATTACCCTCACCTCTATTGAAAATCAAATTCATAGAATTTTTCACTTTGCATATTTATATCTTAATGAGTGACCTATGTAGTCAGAAAGACTTAAAGAACTCACTCTGACATAAGAAGTCTCCCCAATATGTGACTTTAGGTTTTTTCTGCATGATTCTAAACAACAATCGTTAAGTTCTAGACATCAGCATGGTTCAGCACAGCCAAAAAGGAAGCATGCCTCCAGAGTAAGCAATGATGGTCTTCAACCTCCTATTAACATAATTCTTCTCAATCCAAAGTGGAAGAGGAGGACTAGAATGCAAAGAGAGCTCATGAAGTTGATTCAAATCCATATTTTATGGCAAGACATGACAATATTTTGTGCAATCATCTGAGTAGCTTTTGAAGAGAGAAAAACTATCCTTAGGTCTCAGTATATCTTGAATATCATAGCTTTTAGCTTTCAAATAGTTCAGTCCTCCCCAAGGGAAAGAAATACATCATCTGCCTTGAGAAAAGGAGCAAGTTGGATAAAATCATGAACAATGAAGTCAATATAATCAACTACACCATATAACCTTGCGTCGTGGTGAGCATAATCAATCTTCTTTGGGTCTTTAGCAATACTTATGTGACACAAGTTGGGTCCCATGTGGACCTGACTAAAATTTTTTTCGTTTTGTAACATGTTTTTTCTCTTGAATTAACTTTAGATTGCCTTAGCATGCTTCTAGAGTGAAGATTTGAAATGGTCAATCATTAGAATCCACTTTCTAATATTTTGCACAATGAGTAAGATAGGCCAAGTAGCTTTCAGAATCAGTTTGGGAAACTGATCAAAACTTCTACCAGAACCATGAAAATGCACCAGTATGTTGATTTATGATAGGGGAGAAAGGTTATAGAATGGTTTGGCATGAACTTTATAGGATTAAAATCTGCTCACAATCAAAGTAGCTCACTCAACATGTTTTTATGCCTATTTAAACTCAACTGAAACTTGCCAACTTGCCTCTTTCAAAAAATATCAACGTTGATTTCGAGGAGCTGCCCTTCTAGAGATTAGTTCATTTAGGTCAAATGAACACATGTGCAAAAGGATTCTCCATCATTCCTCTTCCTTCACAAAATACCAGGTGCTAAAGTTGACTTTTCTAAAGCAGCCTGGGAATGCAGTCACAAAACTGTGTAAAACCCATTTGGATTTGATTTTGAAAAATATCAAACAAAGTGCTAGGATCTTGAGAATTGGCATGAAGGCACATTAATATGGGAATAATTCAAGACACCAATTGGTTTATCATGAACATGACCCGATTGCCAGATATTAGGTTCCAAAGTGAACCACTTGAAAACTGCACCTGTCAAAAATGCATTAGTGCTCATTAACTTGCTATTTTGAAAAGCCAGCAAGTCTCTTCCTGTGAAGTTGTAACTAGAGGATTTAGTTCATTTAGGCTTCATGAGTATGTGTGCAAGTGGGTTTCTCACCAATCACCTTTCTTCATCAAATATTTAGGGCCAAAGTTGACCTCTCTAGAGGTGAAAACTGTGAAATCAGGGCTAAGTGCATTTGCTTTTCATTTTGAAAAAATAGCAAACGATGTGCTGGAGCCTTGAAACTAGACATAGAAGTAGATTTTCATAGGGTGAATTAGGTACACTTTGTCATGATCATCATTCAGCTCCTAGATATTACCCTTCAAAGTTGGCCTCCCAAGTTGATTTCACATTGTGCAGGCAGCAAATTTTACTAGGACCCTTCAACTTGATTCCTTAAAACTCAGTCAAATCTTGTCAAAGGAAGGTGAAATCAGACATGTACACTCACGTATGATAGGTAAGCATGCTATCAAAGTGATTTTGCAAGAAAATGAACAGGTTTCAAAATTATGGTTCTCCAAAGTAGGCTCCTGGGGCTGATTTTACAACTGGGTTTTCTAAGTGTTGAAATCACATTTCACATTATGGGAATCTAAAATTTTGCAAAAACTTGCATGAAATTTTTAAGTCCCAACAGTGGCTCTGTCTAGGGATGCATGTCCCTTGTGGGTATAACAAGATCCTAGATCTCTAGGGAGCAGACCGTTGCCTACTCCATTGGACAACAAAGTACAACTTCTTTTTGCCTTAATCTGATGTAGTTTGAAGAACCACCCCACAGTAGATGGTTCATGCCCTCAGAAAAACCATGTTTTTCCCCTATCAAAAACCTGATTCTCATCGTATAGCAGTATCACACATCTAGCAAAAATATTATCATTTGCCAAGGAATACCCATCTTTGTCACAATCATCATATGTCTCATCATTTTTCTTTCCATTATCAAGTTCCAGTTTAAAAATTTCAAATATATATGATACATAATCACCATATTTATTATGTAGAGCACAATCACACTGACTGCAACATCCTCCAAGGTTGGAAAAGTGAGACTTCATAAAATTTTTATCTTTTGAAATGTCTTCATTAAATTCGACATCATTAGGTAAAGACAGGTCTAATATATCATTTTCATTCGCATAGCTATTTTCAATTCAAACTGATGTGTTGTCCCTTTTATCTGAAAATGATCTTTCCTCATGAGTTGGTACAACACTTTGACTGTCTAAAAATGCTTTGTCCTCATGATAACATGGATTTGAAAACACTTGGAACTCCCTATCTGGCATGCCTTGGTAGAAGGTCATCTGATCTTCTTCTACTTCATCATACAATGGGTTTGAAAAAATATGAAAATTATTTTCTGATGTGCACACTTCTTTTTTCTCAAACTGCTGATTTGGGTATTGACGTGGGTGGGCTAGGACAAAAGGAACATCCAATTTTTGAAGACTACTCTCATGTTCTAAAATATGTTGGGGCTCCAGGTCTTGTGCAAAATCATATGTCTCATCTACTGACTGCATTGTTTGATCAATCTCTTCATATTTGTTATCATTGGATTCAATATTGATAGCATCTTCATACCTTTTCCTTTCTATGATAGGAATCAATTTACCCACTTGGTCTAGAGTAACTAGTTTTAGTGATTCAGGCTAATAAATTGACATAGGTTCATATGCTAACATAAACATTCTAATGTATAAGGATTCATCAGGTCTGAGATTAAAAGGTATCTACATATATATAATTACCATCTTGTTGAATAGAGAGTATCCATATTCTCCTTCATGTCTCCTTAGTTCAAAAAATGCATCTAAAGGGGGTATGTTATATTTTTTCATTTTTCATCAATTTTATTTTTAGAGTCGCCACCTCTTGTGAGAAGAGGAAAATTTTCTTCTTTCTGGGTTCTTCTTGCTAGTAGAGTTACCTTTTTGTATTTGAATTTTAAAACTTCGCTAACTCTGTCATGAGATGATCTCTAAACAGGAGATTGTAAATGACTCCCCAGTAGAGTTGCCAATTCTGTTAGGTCTATAAAATGCAGGTTACAAACCCTAAGAGGATGCCAAGCTCTATGCTTGGATTTGCAATGTTTTTGAACTAACAAAACGGAGTTAACCTATAGGGTTGATGACTCCCTGCACTTTAGGTTCTGCTAGACCTAGGCAGGTGCACCTTACTAATGAAGCAGATTAGATTGATGTGTGATCTTGGCTAAGTGATGGACCTACCCACAATGGCAAATAGTGTGGAATAGATGATTACTTGCTACCTACTTTACTTCTAATGGTATGGTTCTAATTTGGTATGAATTGTGTAAGCAATATTAAGGTAAAACTAATGAATACGTTCTACTAATGAAATGGATAATGGATACAGATATGTATGATTGGTTAACTCACTTCTCAGCTTAACTCTAACAGTTGGGCACTTGAGGTGTTTGCACCTTGTGCAAATGTGCAAATTTGTCAGTTACAATACTCTTCTTACTAATCCTAGTGCTATTCTCCAATATTACTGTGACGTCATGAAAGCATATTTAATTCTTAACTTTGAGAGAAACCAATCAAAATAATTATCTCAAAAGGATTTTATTCTCATGGAACCAATTAAGTTAAATTACTTGAAAGGAATTTAATTCACTCAAAGTATGAAACTAATCACAAAATCCCACAGCAACAACAAATGTGTTATGTCGAATTATATATTCGAATAATAAAGGAAACCCACTTTGGAGATAGTACAATAACCTTTAAGATTTGATTTGAACACAACAGTTGAACACTAGAAGTAAAATTACCACATGAAAATATTCTGCTCCATTGTATTTCAAATAATACGCATTACAATATTTTCTGAGATGGGATGGATGGGTGAATAGATGCAATCTATCCTATACTGGTGATCATGTCTTCTATCCTACTACTACTGATGCTCCCCTTTGCTTGATCCTTCTTCTCTGATAAATATCCTTTGAACTTTAGGGTTACAACCCTTTATACTCATCCTCTGTGTCTCTTCGTTTGCAATAAGAGATAATAATTTGGTTAATACAAAATGTTTTGTAAAATATCAACCTTTTGTTTGTCTTTCACTAAGTTTTAATTTTCTCTCTACATTAGGTGAATAATCATGCCAATAATAAAGTATTTTTGGGTAATTACACCTTTGAATTTCCTTGTATAATTTCACCCGTAAGGTATTTCTTGGACCATGTTTACTTAACTCATTGGGAAAATATTTTGAGTTATTAGAGTAATACCCCTCATTAGAAGTTGTTCAATTTTATCAATTATTTCCAACATTAGTCCTCATGTCCTTTACATTCTTGTGAAAACAATAATTATTACTTTTCCATTAATCCCACTATCCATGCTAATATTTACTTTTGAATAGAGACATTTCACCCATAACTGCATTCTTGTATTCCCTCTAGTGAAAATATTTCATATTTGGTTGAAAGTATTTTACAACTCCATAAAATATTCACCTCTTGGTTAATTTTATAAAAACATCTCTTCCTCATAAAAAAATTTCACTTGGGTAAAATAGCAGACCATCGTATATCTGTTCTGAGTAGGAAATAATCACTGGCCCACAGAATAGTTATATTTGTCAATTAATGGTTCTTGGTAAAAATATCTCACATTTTAGTGGAAATATTTTATTCTCATGTTTTATATTATTTAATCATGTCCCAAAAGAATATTTATATTTTAATAAACCTGCATTTTGAAATGTTTTGGATGCTCATTTCAATTTATTAATCTCCTTGGCAAAAAATATCTCTCACAACTCCCTTGGTGAAAATGTTTAATCTCCAAGTGAAAAATTCCAATTTTAATTATTAAATCTTTCTTTTGATAAATTGATTATATCTTTGATTACCTTCATATTGTCATCGGGATGACATATATCATCCCCAAAAAATTAGAATACCCTTCCATATGTTTAGTCTCGCCAATATAGGGTTTCACTATGATATTCCATATATCTTATTACACATGATAGCACTTCACCATTTATAGGGCTTCTTGTTTTGGTTTCCTCCCATATTCGTGTAGACAAAAATTTCTACAAATGTTGTGGAATTTGACATTGGATGTGCATCATTCATGCTTCCATATTTGTATTATGTCCACCAGTGCAACTATAATATCATATTCATTGCCACTTTGAGAGTTCTTACTATAGTGTGGGTTGGGAGATGTTGATGTTGGCTGTGGAATATGGATTCACTTCTACACATTACCATTGCTTCATGATCGAAATATTCTTTTATGTAAAATAATTACCCTCACCTCTATTGAAAATCAAATTCATAGAATTTTTCACTTTGCATATTTATATCTTAATAGTTCCTCCTCATCGAAGTGACCCACGTAGTCAGAAGGACTTAAATAACTCACTCCGACATAAGAAGTCTCCCCAATATGTGACTTTAGGTTTTTTCCACATGATTCTAAATATCAATCGTTAAGTTCTAGTCATCAACATGGTTCAGCACAGCCAAAAAGGAAGCATGCCTCTAGAGTAAGCAGTGATGGTCTTCAACCTCCTATTAACATAATTCTTCTCAATCTAAAGTGGAAGAGGAGGACTAGAATGCAAAGAGAGCTTGGAAAGTTGATTCAAATCCATATTTCATGGAAAGACATGACAATATTTTGTGCAATCATCTAAGTAGCTTTTGAAGAGAGAAAAACTGTCCTTAGGTCTTAGTATATCTTGAATATCATAGCTTTCAACTTTCAAATAGTTCGGTCCTCCCCAGGGGAAAGAAATACATCATCTGCCTTCAGAAAAGGAGCAAGTTAGAGAAAATCACCAACAATGAAGTCAATATAATTAGCTACACCATATAACCTTGCATTGTGGTGAGCATAATCAATCTTCTTTGGGTCTTTGGCAATACTTATGTGACACAAGTTGGGTCCCATGTGGACCCGACTAATTTTTTTTTTGTTTTGTAACAAGTTTTTTCTCTTGAATTAACTTTAGACTACCTTAGCATGCTTCTAGAGTGAAGATTTGAAATGGGTAATTATTAGAATCCACTTTCTGATATTTTGCACAATGAGCAAAATAGGCCAAGTAGCCCTCATAATCAGTCTAGGAAACTGATCAAAACTTCTACCAGAGCCACGAATATGGACCAGTATGTTGATTTATGATAGGAGAGTATGGTTACGGAATTGTTTGGCATGAACTTATTAGGATTAAATGCTGCTAGCAATCAAAGTAGCTCACTTAGCATGTTTTTAAGCTTGTTTAAACTCAACTAAAACTTGCCAACTTGCCTCTTTGAAAAAATATCAAAGCTGATTTTGAGGAGCTTCCCTTCTGGAGCTTAGTTCATTTAGGTCAAATGAACACGTGTGCAAAAGGATTCTCCATCATTCCTATTCCTTCGTAAAATATCAGGGGCCAAAGTCAACCTTTCTGAAGCTGCCTGGGAATGCAGTCACAATTGTGTAAAACCCATTTGGATTTGATTTTGAAAAAATATCAAACTAAGTGCTGGGATCTTGAGAATTGGCATGAAGGCACATTAATATGGGAAGAATTTAAGACACTAATTTTTTTGTCATGGACATGACCTAATTGCCAGATATTAGGTTCCAAAGTGAACCACTTGAAAATTGCACCTATAAAAAATGCATTAGTGCTCATTAACTTGCTATTTTGAAAAGCCATCAAGTCTCTTCCTGGGAAGTTGTAATTGGACGATTTAGTTCATTTAGGCTTCATGAGTATGTGTGAAAGTGGGTTTCTCACCAATCACCTTTCTTCATCAAATATTTAGGGCCAAAGTTGACCTCTCTAGAGGTGAAAACTGTGAAATCAGGGCTAAGTGCATTTGCTTTTCATTTTGAAAAAAATAGAAAATGATGTGCTAGAGCCTTGAAACCGGACATAGAAGTAGATTTTCATAGGGTGAATTAGATAAACTAATTGGTTTGTCATGATAATCATTCAGCTCCTAGATATTACCCTTCAAAGTTGGCCTCCTGGGCTGATTTCACATTGTGCATGTAGCAAATTTTACCAGGACCCTTCAACTTGATTCCTGAAAACTCATTCAAATCTTGTCATAGGAAGGTGAAATCAGACATGTACACTCATGTATGATAGGTAAGCATGCTAGCAAAGTGATTTTGCAAGAAAATGAACAGGTTTCAAGATTATGGTTCTCCAAAGTAGGCTCCTGGGGCTGATTTTACAACTAGGTTTTCTGAGTGTTGAAATCACATTTCACATTATGGGAATCTAAAATTTTGCAAAAACTTGCATGAAATTTTTAGGTCCCAATAGGAAGTACATGTCTCATCATGACAAGTGGAAGCTTGTGCATTAGGGCTAGATGGAGGATGGATAGGAGTAATTTGGACATCTTGCTGATGGAGAGGAGTATGGATAAGATCAAGGTGCTCATGGATAGCTTCTTTATAGGCATCATCTTGATCATGGAAGAGGTAAATGTTATGGATGGGTAGGATAGATGGAATGTAAGGGATTTGAACCTAACTCGGATTAGGGACTAATGTTTCCACATACTTAGGATCATGTTCTTGATATATCTCTTGGGTTGTTTGTGTGGAAGTGGATGACTCTTGGATAGGATTTTGGTCAACAACATGAGGGTATGATAGGTCTTGATGTGGACTCATGGGAGAAGTCTGTTCAATAAGCTCAATGGTTTGTGGACCACATGGTGGAGGTGGAGGAATAAGCAAGGTATTGGGAGATTCTTTAATAAGCTCATGAATGGGACTTTGATGACACAGCAATGATTTATTCCTCACTATTAGCCAATGGATCACATCCTTTGCAAGGGTATGGGTAAATGGACGATATAAGGAATGAATGATAATGGTGGATGGAGTGGTAGGTATAGGCTTAGAAGTAGGATTTGGATTGGATGGAGGGATAATGTACTTGGATGGAGGAATAATGGGATTGGATAGATTAGGACTTGAACTAGATTGGGATGATTTGGCATGCTTATGGATGCTTTGTATGTACATCTTGTAGAGGAGTGGCATAAATATGGGGCATACATTTGTATTATGGCCTTTGATCCTATGGTATGCACAATAGTCATTTTCATTGTAGCTACCTTCCTCACATGGTTTGACTTCAGGAAGTTCAATGAGTTTTTCTTGAAGCATCCCTTGTAAAATCCACTC
Source organism: Cunninghamia lanceolata (assembly GCA_027924645.1). Classification (NCBI taxonomy): domain Eukaryota; kingdom Viridiplantae; phylum Streptophyta; class Pinopsida; order Cupressales; family Cupressaceae; genus Cunninghamia; species Cunninghamia lanceolata. Next base: position 2,757,355 of record BSBN01000642.1, read on the forward strand.
AACATTTTCATTTGGTGGAGGGTCAAAGTAACATGGTGATGAAGGTAATGAAGTGCTTGATGGATTAGAAGATGAAGGGATCAATGGACTAGGAATGGGATCACATGATGATGTCAATATGGGACTAGTAGGCTCATGTGTTGGCATGTGATCAGGTAGTGAAGGTGACTCACAGGATGCTTGCTCTAGGTTGGTGTCTCCCTCGTCAAAGACTATTAAGTCTTGTAGCATAGGCTGACTTAAGGGTACTAGATTTATGTACAAAGGGTCGTACAAACTTGAGTCAAAGGTTATTAGGTCTTGTTTCTTAGGTGGACTTAAGTCTATTAGATCATGTTGCAAGAGTAGACTTGGGTTGACTTGGCTTATGTACAAGGGGCCACTTGGACTTGCATGTTCATGTTGTTGGGGCCATTGATAGTCTTGTGAATGTGTTTGATGAAGAGATGAAATGGTAGGATGTGTAGGTAAAAGATCATGGGGTATGGGTTGTTGTGGATAATAGTAGATATTGGAAGTAGGGTATGGTGATGTGGCATTGTTATGGAAAGATGTAGGATAAGGTGATGTGGATCTGTTATGAAAAGATGTGGGATAAGGTGATGTGATATTATGATGATAAGATGTAAGATGAGGTGATGTGGTAGTGATTTGAAATGTGGATGGATTTGATTGATAGGGAATAAGATAAGGCGATGTGGAATTGTTATGATATGTTGATAGGTTAGATTGGTGTGAAATGGAAGGGGATGCCACACATGAATGAGATAGAATTGGTTGGGGTTGAATGGCTAAGGAATGATGATATATTTTTTGGGTTTGACATGTGTCTAGGAGGTGTTGGGCCTATGCTATAAGATGTTGCATGTGAGGTGATTGGCCTTCTTGAACTTGAAGTTGTTGAATTATGTGATGGACCCTCTAAGTCATATGTTGGCTTAGGGGTTTAGGTGCTTGGTGAAGGATGTGAATGATCTCTTACACTATGTCCTCTAAGGTTGGCATGGTGTAGGATGATGTGGGTTGGACTTATGTGATAAAGTTGAGACTCTTGGATTGATTAGTTTTCTTGATTGATTGACTGGATTGACTTGGTCGATTAATTGGATTGGTTTGATCAGTTGGTTGATTGGATAAGATTATCTCCCAAGAGATAGACTCATGAACCCAAGGGTAGACAATGTTGGTTGATTGGATCGATCTTGGATAGCTGATGTAGAGTCTCAAAAAGGATGTAGGGCTCAAGAAGTCCAATGATATGATATGGTCAAACTGTATGGGATGGTGTAGTTAGATGACTTGGATTAATTAGGATGGGGTTGATCAGATGACAAGGATGGTTGGATGACAAGGATGATCTAGTTTGGAAGGATTGGATGAAGTGTAATGATTGGGAAATGTGTTTTGACAAATAGGATTAAGAATGATGTGGTGATATCAAACACAAGATCTCACATACACATGCATGCACACCAAACACAATGATCAATGTGTACACCCTAGGCTAGGCAATGACAGTATCTATTGGGTGTTGGGACTGAAATTCCCAAGTTACTTTTGGCAAATATTAAGTGATATGGAGCACTTAGTGGAAGTCATTATCCCACAGTTCAAACAGATTAATCCTTAATCAGCTTTAAAAATCCACTCTGTAGGTCCAAACAACACCGAAACATATATATTCTGCACTATCAGTAAGACAACTGATGTTAGAAAGACTTTCCCAAGTCTTACCGTAGACCTATCTTATACTGATGTGTTCCTGACACCTCCCTCACTATGACTTCTTCCATCAGTGAAACGATACAAAACTCATGCCGATATACAAAGTTATACCTATCGTGGAGACCAAAAGCCTTCAGTGACATTCATACCGATGTATTAAGCTATACCGATGGAGACATTTGACATTATGGACTGTCTCCAAAACTTCAGCGTGATTTCCCTCATTGGAGAGCTCCTTTTATGTCCTCCCGATACGCCGATATACCATCTTGTCTATGCATTGCTTGACTTGCTATCACTGGTAGCCTTAAAATATCTTTAGTCTAGTTTCACCGTTACAGCTAGTCACCCTTTGCATCTGACAAAAGATACATTCTAAAGATGCATACTCGATATGCTTTTTGATATATGTATGCAATTGTTATTCGGTGAAACAATGCAAAACTCATGCCGATACACATTTCGGTACATACAAGGCGATATGCATAGCTGGACTTGAAAAATTTGTGAAATAAGGAAAGTTCGTTGTATGTTTGTGCTTTGTATGTATCTTAGATACATGCTGATATACATTGTAGGTGGTAGAACCGAAAGATTATTTAAAAGAGTTAAATGCTTGTATATTCTGCGCTTTGTATGCATGTTTCAAACATACATTGCATTTGATACATACAAGCTGGAATCCAGAGAAATATAAATCTAGTATATACAATGTATCACACCAGGACTTTATGTATATCGCCAATGTATATACAAGTTTATATAAGCCCAGATTTGAATGATATATTGTGAATTTTAGCTTGGGTCCGCACTTGTATATGAAAGAAATGTATTCAATATACAAGGGAGACATATCAGCGAGACAAAACGAATTAGAATAAAGCTGGTGAATTTGGCCGAAATAGAACTCACAACGATATCGGGTGGCTTGAAGTAAGTCACTCCGATCACATATCTTACCCTGATAGAATTACAATCGTCAATGAAACTCTCTCTGATAATTGTATCAGTAACACTTGATGGATCGGAACCTTATGATACTCTCACATCGATGGTCCAAGTCAAGTCGATGGCATGCTTCACTCCAGTAGAAACAATGACTATGCTGATTGACGAGATTTTTGCTGATAGTTATATCGGGGACACCAAACAGATCGGGGAAGGATGTCATTTTTACAATGATGTAGGAGGTCTTGCCGACGCAAAATACAGAAACCCTAAAAATGACATTTAAATCTGAATTGTTAATATACTCTTCTGACATTTGAAATATGGGTTTTACAGGATATACACAATAGGGATCAAACTATAAAACACCCACGAAAGGATCTTGAGGAACTGAATAAAATATCGATAAGGGAAGAATCACTTGAGTAAATACATTTGTTTAAATAAATTTGTTTGGATTGTTTGATCAGACATTAATTTGTGTTTTATCTGGTCTTTTTAGGATAATAAAGAAATCCTCGAAGGAGATTAAGCGGAACTACAATTAAAGAGCTTTGTTTGATCCTGGAATGGTTATCCATTTGGTGATTAAAGACAAATATTAAATTTCCTAAATTTGTTTATTAAGACAAATATTGGTGTTTGGTTATCAACCGTCACAACTATTGTAACTGGTTTGAAGCTTGTATGCCTCTCTTTATAAGAGATGACCAAGGCCAAAAGAAGAGAGGATAGAATAGGGAGAGTTTTTACTAAATAGAATAGGGGATACTATAGATTAGATTTGAACAACAATGCTAGTTCACTTTTAATATATTTTATTTCTAGTAGACCACGTGCAAGCATTCTCTAATGAAGTCAAGTCTATGAACATGAAGCAGTAACTACAAATTTTAGTATCAACTATTTGTTTAATTTATTCAATTATATGACTGTCTCCTTTCAAAGTTTTCTCTGTTATTCAATTTGAGTTATCAAGTATATCTTCAAGTTGTCTATACACATTTGATGTTATAGTATGATAAGATTAATTGGTTTCTGCCTTCAGAATTAAATCCTTTAAATCTATCATAGTAACTATGAAGACATTGTCATGGATCTGTAAGAAGAGTCATATAGTTAGGGTTTGTATTATGTCTCCAATTTTTGATAAATCTGTTACAATTGCAGTATTATTCTGATAGGTTCCTTCAAAGAGGGATTAAATCCTTTTAGATGAATGCAGGTAATTTGATTTTATCAATTGGATATATAAGTATGGAATATTAACTATTTCCTTGTAGGGTTGTACAAGTTACATACCTATTCTTTCATGCCGGATAGTTTGAGTTTTTACCAAACAAGCAGTCATTTATTTCATGATCATACTAACCCTATATTCAATAAGGCACTGGTCTACTGTTTTCATTATCACTTATACAAATTCACTTTAGACTTACTTAGATTGTATTATTGTTTTAGCATTACAATTTAGGTCATTTAGAATTAACTTGTTGTCTTTTCATCTATTTTATAATTTATGCCATTATCAATAGTTAGATTAATTTAGATCAAAGTAGTGATCATCTCTTTATCTTCTTTATTATTAGAGGTTTACTCGCCTAGGTCTGGCAGAGCCTAAAGTGAAGGGGGTTTAGCCATATCTACCCCATGTCAGTTAGCCAAAAACATCAAGAGAGCCTAGCAACCTCTTAGGGTTAACGACCTACGTTTTTGAGACATAACATTGGGTTCCCACTTGGTTTTACCCAGCTGCACCTACTTATGGTGTATAGCTCCAAGAAATTTGGGCACGGGCTCCCCCTTACAGTGCACTCACTTCTCAGGCACACCAAGTTCCAGGTCCTCAAGATGTACAGATCTTGGGGTACATTGCTATCTCTACCATAAGCCATGAAAATGTGGGAGGGCTATTAGAGTTTCCTCCTATACCAATGAATAGGGGTTTTTGGCTTCTACACAGAGGCTTTTAGTTAGGGTTTCCGTTCGGGTGGCTATACATGCAGTGATTCACTCCGTTAAGAAGGCTTCCTAGCATGCAGAGGTTAGGCTCTGTAGGGTTTTGGGGGAGGTTGGCTGTCGGTATAGCTAATCAACACCCATCGTTCATGACTTTTGGTGTAAACACATTATTTATCAAGCGGATTGGAATGGTCTAGCTTTGACCTATTTTCGCTTGGGTCATACCCCTTCTCACAATGTAGGCCCTCTAGAGTTAGCAACAATTTCTCATGCACCCCAGATCCGTTGGTTAGGCAGGGGAGAGGATACTTTTGTTGCTAAGTCAGGTAACATACAGACTCAAACAAGCAAGCAAAGAAATGAAAAGTAGGCATAAAGTAGACTATTAATTTTAAGCACCAAACTGAAGTGTGCCTACTCTAGTGATAAACAAGATAGTCTTTGACTGCAGAAGATAGATTAGTAGTTTGTTTTCTCCATTCTTTAACAAGTGGATTAGGACAAGCTGCACAGATAAATTATTAGTTTTCAAGGAAAAAATGATAGATTTAAGATTGGAAAGATATCTGAACTTTGACTATACAAAGAGCTGATAAAATGATAAAATCACCTAATCAAACCTGCTCCATTGTGAAGCTCGTAGAATTACCTTTCCAACGACTGCTCCCGCATGCAATTTCGATCCTGTATGAAGACGTTATGGCAAAAAGAAAAAGATACCCCATTTTTGCATGTTTGAGAAGATAGGTTTGACTTGATTGTTATTGTTTGACTTTTAGATTTTGGAAGGTTGATTTTTGATTTTTGAATGGTTTTGTAAAATTTCCTTTTTTTTGGTACACCTGTTGTTTGTGTGGAAGAAGATATATGCTTTGCTAGTTTGAAAAGAAACTAAGGATTTAAAACCTCAAAACTGTAAGGCTAAGACTAAATATTACACCCTAAATGTCTAAGTCAACACCTAAGGGGAAAAGATTAAAATGTTAAGTCAACAAGAGAAAGGCTAGGGCTTTTGAGGTCAAAAATGTGGTATGTATAGTCAAAAGTCTCTTTGAAATAGGACAACAACCATGAGGTCTAAACATTTGATGCCAACCTTGTGGGGTTTAAATGAAACTAACTTAACACTTCGCTATAGACTTACGGTTATTAATGATGCTGATTTGATGGTTTTGGAATGCCAACTATAGACCTCAAAATGCCGACTCCAAGGATTGCTAATGCTAACTTTTGGAGCTTATTCGATGTCGACTTTCTAGATTTTCAATGCCGACGTTAGATTTTTCACTGCAGACTAAGAGTTTGGGATGCTGATTCTTAGGATTTAAAGTACTGACCTGCAAGCTTTTAGTGCCGACTAGGAATTTAGCTTTTACAACAACTAAGGGTTGAAGTCTCTGATCGACGGTTTGGATGCTGACCCTAAGATTGATTGACCTAAGACCTCAGACCGCGATTATAGACTTGGATTGTGACTGCGACTATAGACTTGGATTACGACTATGACTATAGACTCGCATTACAACTATAGACTATAGACTTCAGACTACAACTATAGACTATAGACCTCAAACCACGATTATAGACTTGGATTGTGACTACGACATGGTAGGGGTGGTGACAAATGGAATCACAAAGTTTATTGTGGGCGACGGTTGTCAAATGGGGCAGTGACTAAGGTTTATTGGGTGTCGACTACTTTCGAAAGAAAAATTCACTCAGAGGTTTATTAGGTGTCGATCAGAGGTTTATTGGGTCATGATCAGATAGTTCTGTTAGGATGAGTGGCAACCGGGTTATGAGTTAGTGGCAACTAATGTTTGAACAGTGGCGACTAAGGTTTGCCTCAGTAGAAATGACGACTTACAAGACAAAGGTTGACATGAATGCAAGGAGTCAAGGGTTTATGACAGTGATAGTTAGGTTGATGGGGGGGTCAAGATTTTAGAGTGAAATTTGGCAACACCCATGCTGACTAAGATCAAGGATGGTGACTCAAGAGATTAAAATAGAAGTCGACAGAGGAGATATACACCTGCAAATAGTGAAACTTTACCCTATAACAAGTAACCAATCTTGAACAACACAGTACAAGATTATGCCACACTAAGATTAGCCCCCAGTAGTAGACCCATGTTGTACAGATTCATACGGATCTATACAGTATGGTTGCAAAAACTTAAAAAAAATTGGTTTTGTACAAAAAATTTTATATGTGAGAAAACTATGTCGAATTTATAGTCAAATTTCATGTAAACAGCCTCTTGAGCGTGATGGTGCTATCAAATTTATCCCAAAAGACTCCATGTGACCAATTTCTTGCAAAACTTGATAATGGGGGTTAAAAGGCACAAATTTTAATATCAAAAATCTATAAAAAGAAGATCAAATGAAGTGAGTCCCACCAAGTGTGCCATTTTGTGTTGCATCAAAAGTGTCAATATCAAACAAGAGAGATCAAATAAACCCAAAACCTCAAGAAATCAAACCCTAAGAAAATAAATGACATGCAAACTAAATGATATCACCTAGGTTGGAGGATTTCTTGTTTGGTTGTTCATGTTCTGTAGCCATAACGATGAATCAAGATTTGATGGGATTGAAAGGATAGGTAGATTGATGAGAAGAAGATAGGTAGGTGATGGATGAGGAGAAATTTTGGCAGAGTGATGGTACTTAGAAGATTCATCCATGTAAATGGCTTGAAAATGGATCAATTTATAGGCAAGTGAGAGAAAATGGAAGGATAGAAACTTCCATTTTGCAAGTGATGATCGAATTAGAAAGCTACTATGCAACTTAGGAGAGAAAGATGGAAGGTGGATGAGTGATTTGGGAGATAGAATTGGTAAGTGGTTGAGATGGAAATGGAAGGTGGGGAAAATCATAATTAAATAATTAAATTATTTAATTTATGATGCATGTAAGGATAAATATGATAAATTGAATAAAATAAAATATTTATTTTATTTAATTTAAGAGGAAAGTGGAAATTAAATAAATAAATAAAATTTATTTATTTAATAATGCTAGGGGATGGGATAAATTAAATAAATGTTATATTTATTTAATTTGTTAGAGTAAAATGTTAGGTTAGGTGATGATATGGGGTGCCTAGGGCAAAAATGCTACCAGATGTAATATTATGACAAGGTGGACATTTTTGGGTGTCTACACATACCACTGTATTGATAATGTATTGAGGACTAAGGGTCCCACTTGGAGGTAAAGAATAATCTCATATGCATTCATTCTCAGGTTCATATCTCAATTTGTTATATTTATGTGTAGCTTCTAATGAGCTTGGTGAACTGCATTGTGTAAAATGAGAAGCTCCTTTAGCCAATTGTGTTGTTTCCTAAAGTTGATGGCATGGAAGAATCTATAGCACTATCTTCCAACATTGAAATCACTGACCTTTAAAGAAAAGATACTAGGACTGTCCCTTCAACATTTGTGAAGTCACTGCCTTAATCAAATTGGTCATTGTCCTTTCAGCATCTTTGTTTGACATTTTACTATACTATGACAGTCCTCTCACAATGACCAACATATCGTGAATGTGAAAATTTTGAACCTATCACTTTGACAGTCAAAACTTCCACCTCATAGCCACAAGAATAAGATACACTAAGAATGCACAATCCCAAGTAAGTGTATCAAACTTGACGATCCTTATTTTTTGTCATATGTTGTAGTTACAAGTGCCCTACTAGACATACATGAAAATGTGGAAGCATAGACAAGGCAAGCAAACTATTTCAAAAAATGCCTCAAAGAAATCTGATATCATGGATACCCACTCTCTCACAAGCACTTCAAGTCATGCCTGCGGTGATGCGGGGCTTTCCCGCATCACCACAGGCATGAGTTGAAGTGCTTGTAGGAGAGCAGGTGGTATGGGGCTTTCCCAAAAATATGGATTTGCACAAATATATTATGGAAATTTGTCTTGCTTCTTCATTTCTCTCAGGAATTAGATACCCCCGCATCACCCACTCTCTTGCAAGCACTTCAAGTCATGTCTATGGTGATGCAGGAAAGCCCCACATCACCACAGGCATGACTTGAGGTGCTTGCGGGAGAGCAAGTATCCATGATATCATAGGCAAGATGCTGGCAAAGGTTGTCAAATTTGGATTTACACCTGTTAATTACATTTACTTTAAAGTTTCTAAAGCCTTTTCAAAAAATCAATTTTGTGCATATCCTGCAATCATTGCATTCCAAGAGATGACATCTCTTTGAGCCATTCCATCAAATAGTTCACCTGCCTTATCTATACTTCCACATTTTGCATACATATCTACAAAAGCATTTCCAACTATAATATCTAACAAAAATCCCCCTTCCATTATGTTATGATGGATGTCCATACCATGTTCCAAAGCTCCCATTTTGGCACAGCCAGGGAGGATGCTACCAAAGGTTGTCAAATTTAGCTTTACACCTGCTAATTGCATTTGATTGAAAGTTTCTAAAGTATTTTAAAAAAATCCATTTTGTGCATATCCCGCAATCATTGCATTCCATGAGATGACATCTCTTTGAGGCATTCTGCCAAATAGTTGACATGCCTTGTCAATGCTTCCACATTTTATATTACATCTATAGTTAGTAAGTTAATAAATTAGTATAGATATCTTAAATACATCTATCTAACAACAAATCCATTTTGTGCACATCCAGCAATAATTGCTCTCCCTACATGCCCACACACACACAAAAGTTCCTTTGGAGGGATTCAATGGTTGAAGAATTGATGCAATTTGAAAAGAACCACACTTGGGATCTTGTTCCTAGACCTGAGGACAAAAATGTGATTGGAACCAAATGGGTCTTTCGAAATAAACTAAATGAAGATGGTGAAGTTGTAAGAAACAAAGCAAGGTTGGTATGCAAAGGCTATTCTCAGGTGGAAGGAATTTATTTTGAAGAAAATTTTGCTCCAATGGCAAGAATAGATGCAATTAGATTGTTTCTTGCATTTGCTGCTTTCAAAGATTTAAAGTGTATCAGATTGATGTCAAATCAACATTCCTGAATGGAGATTGGAGGAAGAAGTCTACATTGAGCAATCAGAAGGATTTCAGTTGTCTGATTAGGGAGATATGGTTTGTAGACTGAGAAAAGCCTTGTATGGACTCAAGCAAGCTCCAAGAGCCTGGTATGCAAGATTGGATAAATATTTGCTTAAGATAGGTTTTAGCAAAGGTACTGCTGATAGTAATCTTTACTTTAAGATTAATCATGACATCCTGATTGTTGAGGTCTTTGTTGATGATATTATTTTTGGTGGAAATGAATGTATGTGCAAAGCATTTGCTGATCAGATGGAAAGTGAATTTGAGATGTCAATGTTTGGAGAGATGAATTTCTTCCTAGGTCTACAAATTGTTCAGTCAGATAAAGGTATCTTTATATCTCAATCCAAGTATGTGAAAGAATTGTTGAAGAAGTTTAGAATGGAAGATTCAAAGCAGTAGGTACACCTATGGTAACCGAATGCAAGTTAAGTAAAGATGATGACTCCCCCAAGGCAAATCAGAAAAGGTATAGATCAATGATTGGGGGATTGCTCTATCTGACTCAAACTAGACCTGACATCATGAATGTCATTGGACTTGTTGCTATATTTCAAGATGATCCAAAACAATCCCACATTGTCGCAGTCAAAAGAATTTTCAGATATCTCAAGGGGACAATTGATTATGGATTGTGGTATCCAAAGGATAATGATTTCACTCTTCATGCATATATAGATGTTGATTGGGTAGGAGATGTGGATAACAGAAAAAGTACTAGGGGTGGTGCATTTTTCTTCAGAAGAAGATTGGTCTCTTGGATGAGAAAAAGGAAAGAGTCAATAGCTCTATCTACTACAGAAGTAGAATATATAGCAGCAACAAATAATTGTACTCAGGTTCTGTGGATGAAGCAAATGTTGAAGGACATCAAAACTGTGTTTGAGGAGCCAGTCACAATCTTTTGTAATAATTCTAGTGCAATAAGCATCTCAAAGAATTTGGTGTTGCATTTAAAGACAAAGAATATATCTATCAAGTTTCATTTCTTGAGAGAGAAGGTAAATGAGAATGAAGTCAAGTTGGAGTTTGTGTCTTGCAAAGATCAAATTATAGATATCTTCACTAAGCCTCTTCCCAAGGATACCTTTGAGTATCTTAGAGAGAAGTTAGGGGCTACTACCCCTCCGGATCAGAATAAGATGCATTGAGGTGCATCAGTCCGGTGGAATTCTCAGTCATATCTTGAGATCCAGATTGATGTTGAGAAAATACTACTCTAAGGAGTAGTCAGTATGAAAATGTTGGAGATTAGTCTGAAATAAAAAAGGGGGAGTAAAGATTGCAAATATGTGCCCTTTGCCATTGATGTCAAAGGGGGAGAGAAGACATGTGAAAAACTAATTGCTGATGAGAGGGGGAGCAATGAAGGAAGTGGTTGCAGAAGTCAGGGGGAGAAGTTCTTGTCATGATGGTTGAATCAGCTTTTCACATCATATGTTTCCATCAATGACAAAGGGGGAGATTGTTGTAAATATGTGCCTAAGCAGTGTTGTCATTGATGTCAACATATTTTTGTTGTCATTGGTGTCAATTGTGCCTTATTTTGTTGCCTGTTCAGGAGACTAGAATGTTGAGGATATTGAGAAAATTAATGAAGAATCAATGTTTGCAGACCATATGGCTTTGTAGAGGATTGTCAAATGTTATTCTAGTTAAGAATTAAGAAGTACACATGAAGATTTGAAGAAGTTATGGCCATCTAAGTAGAACTAGATTTTGTTGTATTCAGAAGAGAGAGTGACAATAAGTTGGTATGGATTGTTCCACAGTGAAATATTATGGTTTGCGGATATGAAGGCATGTTTGGGAAGTTAGTGTGTATCATCAACTCTAGTGGTTCATGGTTTGGAGGTCTGCAAGACATCCTTCTAGTTTGACAGTCATGGCAGACAGTGTTCTTGAGGTTCCAGAGGAAGATACAAATGATTCTGGTAATTTGGTTTAGAGTGGATGTTATTGGTGAATTCAATGTGCTTGTGGAGGTCTCTGGATCATGTGGCTATTGTGTTGGAGGTCCACATTGGAGTTTGAGTTTGTTATTGAAGATTTCCTTTTCAAAGTTGATATTCTTCCCAATCTTGGCCAACCGGATGTTCCTAGTGTGTTGCGGATGATCTAAAGACCATTTTATGAAGCCTGGTGTGTTAGTAGAGGAAGATTCAAGTCTCAACTATGTTTGGCTGATAGTGTAAAGATCCAAGTTAAGTTTAGCTGTCGTTGTTGATCATTCCAAGGTTGATGGAGTGTATAAATACTTGTTGAAGAGTTGTTAAAAATCATCCTTGAGAAAAAAAGGTTAAATCTGAATAAAGGATCAGAAGCAGAGCAGAGAAGAAAAAGGAGCGAAAATAATATAGAGTGAAAAGTCAATGAAAAAGAATTTGGGGCAAAGCAGAAGTTTTGTGAGCATTCATTGAAACTGAACTAGGCATGAAGTAGATGCTATTTCTTAGTTAATTCTTTCTATTCTAAATAAATTATGTAGGCAGTGATCCTCTCTTTTGAGCAGTGAGCTCTGCGAAATGCACCCAAAGGCTTGTGCCTTCTATTTTTCTAAAGTACTTTTAATAGGGTACAAATCTTTGTTTGTTAACCCCCACCATGGTTTTTCCCTTAACCGGGTTTCCACGTCAAAATCTTGGTGTCAAGTGTGTTGATTATGTTTCTGCTCATATGTTGTTAATCTATGTTTTACTGTTTACATCATTAATCTGATAGTAAGTTAATAAAGAAGGTTAAAAGTAGAAAAAGTTTATTTTGTGTGACAACTGATTCACCCCCCTCTTAGTTGTCTGATCTAATTCCAACAATTGGTATCAGAACTAGATCCTCTTATAAAAGCTTGACCACTTGAGGAGATCCAAGATGTTGACGTACAAGAAGGATAGTCTGAGATTTGATGGAACAAATTCTTCTGTTTGGAAGAATCGCATGGAGTGCCATTTGCAATGCATGGGGGATACCTATTGGGTGATAACAAGTGTTGAGTATAAACCTCTGGAGAAAGGTCCTTCAACTCTAGATCAACTCAAAGATGCTGAAAATAATCTTCGAGCTAAAGAAGCATTGTTGAGTGCCCTGATTGATTCAAAAATGACAAATGTCTTTGGTCTAAAAACTACTCATGAAATCTAGAAAAAGTTGGAGAATCTGTATGAAGGCGATGAATTTGTCAAATGTGCCAAGCTACAAAGTCTGAGAGGAAAATTTGAAACTCTAAAGATGAGTGAAGATGAAAACATCACAATCTACATGCAAAAGATAAATGAACTTGTGTCTGGTATCAGATGTGCTGGTGGAACTTTGGAAGAATCAGAGATTATATCAAAAATGCTCAGATCTTTACCTAATTCATACAAACATAAGGTTGCTACTATAGAGGAGATCAGGACTATTTCAGAAGTTACAAGAGATCAACTGGTTGGCAAAATTTTAGCTTTTGAATTAAGTGAGTTTGGTGATTCTCTTCCCAAGTTTGAATCTGCATTTAAGGCCAGTGTATATGGAAAACAAAGATACGATCCGGGTGAAAGTTCTTTTGCAAGATGAAATAGATTCATGAAGACAAGGAAGGATCTTGAAGATGTTGAAATTGAAACTACAGATCTTGAAGCTCTTTTTGCCAAAAGATTTCCAAGAGGATCCAGTAAGTATGAAGGAAAATTTCCACTCATGTTTTTCTTGTAATAAGATTGGTCATTTTGCCTCAAGATGTCTGGAGAGGTTTTCAAAACCAAACCCTAATAGATACAAAAATTGGAACAAATGTTACTATGTCCAAGAAGTTAGAGAAGAAGGAGTCACAAATGATGAATCTGATCATGGAGGTTCCTTTGAAAATGATTGGGTGTTCATTACTATCAAAGAAGAAGATCCGATGTCTACTGAATCTGCTAGCTATGCAAATATGGAAAGTGCCTTGGCTACTCAGGTTATTGAGAAAAATTATTGGGTGATTGATAGTGGATGTTCTCATCATATGACTGGAGACAAGAGTAAGTTTATGAATTTTGAAAAGTATGGAGGGCTTGTGAAATTTGGAGACAACTCAGCTGGTAGAATCCATGGCAGAGGATCCATCTCTTTTGATGGTAAGAATAGCACCAATGTTGTTTTGTATGTGGAAGAACTGAAACATAATCTTCTCAGTGTTGGACAGTTGGTTGACAAAGGTTATGATCTTTGATTAAAGGATGGAAAATGCAGAATCTTGGAGAGCTCTAGAACTAAAATTGCATCTGGTACTCAAACTAGAGGTAACATTTTTCATTTGAGTAGTTCTGGTAAAATTTGTTTGATTGCTCAAATAGATCAAAGTTGGTTATGGCATAGGAGGATGTGTCATGAATTTTGATAACATTGTCAAAATAAGTACCACTCAGGATGTAAGAGATATTCCAAAACTTGTGAAACCTAATAGCATGTGTAGAGAATGTCAAATGGGGAAATAGAACAAAATTTCATTCAAAATTAAGGAACAAGCTTCAAGTGGATGATTGGAACTGGTACATACTAATCTTTGTGGTCTTGCTAGAATTAGGAGTGTGCAAGGAGATAGATATTTCATGTTGCTAATTGATGATTACTCCAATATGATGTGGGTAACTTTCCTAAAAGAAATATTAGAAGCTCTTGACAAATTTAAGGTGTTCAAAGTGATGGTGGAAAATGAGATTGGTGAAAAATTGAAATGTCTGAGACCCGACAGAGGTGGAGAATTTACTTCCAATAAGTTTGATGCTTTTTGTGAAAAGCATGGCATAAAAAGATAGTTATCTGCTCCTAGGACTCCCTGACAAAATGGAATTGTGGAAAGAAAGAACCGGACCATTTAAGAAGATGCCATGACCATGATGATGGAAACAAATGTTCCTCAAGTTTATTGGAGAGAAACTGTAAGTATTGTTGTCTAGACTCTTAACCAGGTGTAGATCAACAGCAATTCTGGTAAGACCCCTTATGAACTATAGTTTGGTCATCCTCCTACTGTGAGATATTTCAAAGTTTTTGGTAGCAAATGCTATATCAAAAGAGATGAGGATTTAGGCAAGTTTGATGCAAGAAGTGATGAGGGAATATTTTTGGGGTACTCTACTCAAAGTAAGGCTTACCGATGCTTTAACAAGAGGTTGAAAAAAATTATTGAAAGTGCTAATGTTAGAGTTGATGAGAGCAAGGAAGGACATTCTAGGTTCTACGGATATGATTCAGATGATCAAGATGAAAGTCAAAGTCAAGGAAGGTTAGTTCAAACTCTAACTCAGATTCAGATTGATCTGAAAACTCTAGGAACTCAAGAAAATAGTACAGATGTTGAGGAACAATCTCAAGAAACATAACTTCAAGTGATTCCCAAAACCCCCAGGTATGTAAGAATGAATCACATCCTGAAGATCAAATCATAGGAGATTTGTTTTTGAACTAGGAGAAGAGTTGTTGAAGATCAAGAAGAGATTTGTTTGATTTTAAAGATTGTACCTAAATTAGTGAGTGAAACCTGTAATGATGAAAAATGGGTAAAAGCAATGGAAGAAGAATTGATGCAAATTGAAAAGAACCACACTTAAGATCTTGTTCATAGACCCAAGGACAAAAATGTGATTGGAACCAGATGGGTCTTCCGAAATAAACTAAATGAAGATGGTGAAGTTGTAAGAAACAAAGCAATGTTGGTATGCAAAGGCTATTCTCAGGTGGAAGGAATTGATTTTGAATAAACTTTTGCTCTTGTGGCAAGAATAGAGGTAGTTAGATTGTTTCTTCCATTTGCTTCTTTCAGAGATTTTAAAGTGTATCAGATGGATGTCAAATCAGCATTCCTAAATGGAGATTTGGAGGAAGAAGTCTACATTGAGCAACCAGAAGGATTTCAATTGTCTGATCAGGAATATATGGTTTTTAGACTGAGAAAATCCTTGTATGGACTCAAGCAAGCTCCAAGAGCCTGGTATGCAAGATTGGATAAATATTTGCTTAAGATAGGTTTTAGCAAAGGTACTACTAATAGTAATCTTTACTTCAAGATTAATCATGAGGACATCCTGATTGTTGAGATTTTTGTTGATGATATCATTTTTGGTGGAAATGAATGTATGTGCAAAGCATTTGCTGATCAGATGAAAAGTGAATTTGAGATGTCAATGTTTGGAGAGATGAATTTCTTCCTAGGTCTGCAAATTGTTCAGTCAGATAAATGTATCTTTATATCTCAGTCCAAGTATGTGAAAGAATTGTTGAAGAAGTTTGGAATGGAAGATTCAAAGCCAGTAGGTACACCTATGGTAACTAGATGCAAGTTAAGTAAAGATGATGATTCCCCCAAGGCAAATCAGAAAAGGTATAGATCAATGATTGGAGGATTGCTCTATCTGACTCAAACTAGTCTTGACATCATGAATGTCGTAGGACTTATTACTAGATTCCAATCTAATCCAAAAGAATCCCATGTTGTGGTAGTCAAAATAATTTTTAGATATCTCAATGGGACAATTGATTATGGATTGCGGTATCCAAAGGACAATGATTTCACTCTTCATGCATATACAGATGCTGATTGGGTAGAAGATGTGGATAACAGAAAAAGTACTAGTGGTGGTACATTTTTATTCAGAAGAAGATTGGTCTCTTGGATGAGCAAAAACTAATAGGCAATATCTCTGTCTACTACAGAAGTAGAATATATAGCAGTAGCAAATAATTGTACTCAGGTTCTGCAAATGAAGCAAATGTTGAAGGACATCAGAATTGTGTTTGAGGAGCCAGTCACAATCTTTTGTGATAATTCTAGTGCAATAAGCATCTTAAAGAATCCAGTGTTGCATTCAAAGACAAAGCATATATCTATCAAGTTTCATTTCTTAAGAGAGAAGGTAAATGAGAATGAAGTCAAGTTGGAGTTTGTGTCTTCCAAAGATTAGATTCTAGATATCTTCACTAAGCCTCTTTTCAAGGATACCTTTGAGTATCTCAGAGAGAAGTTAGGGGTTATTACCCCTCTAGATCAGAACAAAGATGCACTGAAGTGCATCAGTCCGGTGGAATTCTCAGTCATATCTTGAGATCCAAATTGATGTTGAGAAAATACTACTCTAAGGAGTAGTCAGTATGAAAATGTTGGAGATCAGTCTGAAATAAAAAGGGGGAGTAAAGATTGCAAATATGTGCCCTTTGCCATTCATGTCAAAGGGGGAGAGAAGACATGTGAAAAACTAATTGCTAATGAGAGGGGGAGCAATGAAGGAAGTGGTTGCAGAAGTCAGGGGGAGAAGTTCTTGTCATGATGGTTCAATCAGCTTTTCACATCATATGTTGCCATCAATGACAAAGGGGGAGATTGTTGCAAATATGTGCCTAAGTGGTGTTGTCATTAATGTCAACATATTCTAGTTGTCATTGGTGTCAATTGTGCCTTATTTTGTTGCCTATTCAGGAGACTAGAATGTTGAAAATATTGAGAAAATTAATGAAGACTCAATGTTTGCGGACCATATGGATGTGTAGAGGATTGTCAGAGGTTGTTCTAGTTAAGAATTGAGAAGTCCGCATGAATATTTGAAAAAGTTATGGCCATCTATGTAGAATTGGATTTTGTAGTATTCAGAAGAGACAGAGTGATAGTAAGTTGGTCCAGATTGCTCCACAGTGAAATATTATAGTCTACGGATCTGAAGCCATGTTTGAGAAGCAAGTGTGTATCATGAACTCCAGTGGTTCATGGTTTGGAGGTTTGCAAGCCATCCTTCTAGTTTGACAGTCATGGCAGACAGTGTGCTTGAGGTTCTGGAGGAAGATACAAATGATTCTAGTAATTTGGTTTAGAGTGGATGTTATTGGTGAATTCAATGTGCTTGTGGAGGTCTCTGGATCATGTGGCTACTATGTTGGAGGTTCACATTGGAGTTTGAGCTTGTTATTGAAGATTTCATTTTTGAAGTTGATATTCTTCCCAGTCTTGGCCGACCAGATGTTCCTAGCATGTTGCAGATGATCTAAAGATCATTTATGAAGCGTGGCATGTTAGTAGAGGAAGATTCAAGTCTCAACTATGTTTGGCCGATAGTGTAAAGATTCGTCTTAAGTTTAGCCAACCTTGTTAATCATTCCAAGGTTGATGAAGTGTATAAATACTTGTTGAAGAGTTGTTAAAAACCATCCTTGAGAAAAAAGGTTAAATCCGAATAAAGGATCAGAAGTAGAGCAGAGAAGAAAAAGGAGTGAGAGCAGTATAGAGTGAAAAGTTAGTGGAAAAGAATTTTAGGGAAAGCAGAAGTTTTGTGAGAATGCATTGAAACTGAACCAGGCATGAAGTAGATGATATTTCTTAGTTAATTCTTTCTGTTCTAAATAAATTCTGTAGGCAGTGAGCCTCTCTTTTGAGCAATGAGATCTGGGTAGTGCACCCGAAGACATGTGCCTTCTATTTTTCTAAAGTACTTTTAACAGTGTATAAATCTTTGTGGGTTAACCCCACCATGGTTTTTCCCTTAACCAAGTTTCCACATCAAAATCTTGGTGTCAAGTGTATTGATTATATTTCTTCTCATATATTGTTGATCTATGCTTTACTGTTTACATCATTAATCTAATAGTAAGTTAATAAAGAAGGTTAAAAGTAGAAAAAGTTTATTTTGTGTGATAACTGATTCACCCCCCCTCTTAGTTGTCTAATCTAATTCCAACAATTGGTATCAAAGCCAAATCCTCTTATAAAATATTGACCACTTGAGGAGATCTGGGATATTGACCTACAAGAAGGATAGTCCAAGATTTGATGGAACAAATGATTCTGTTTCAAAGGATCCAATGGAGTGTCATTTGCAATGCATGGGGTATGCCTATTGGGTGATAACCAGTGTTGAGTATAAACCTCCAGAGAAAGGTCCTTTAACTCTAGCTCAACTCAAAGATGCTGAGAATAATATTCAAGCTAAAGGAGCCTTGTTGGGTGCCCTGACTGATTCAGAAATGATAAATGTCTTTGGTCTAAAGATTGCTCATGAAATCTAGAAAAAGTTGGAGAATCTGTATGAAGGCGATGTGATCGGGTAGTCAATGTGACTTATAGGATGCTTGCTCTAGGTTGGTGTCTCCCTCGTCAAAGACTATTAAGTCTTGTAGCATAGGCTGACTTAAGGGTACTAGATTTATGTACAAAGGGCCACACAAAATTGAGTCAAAGGTTATTAGGTCTTGTTTCTCAAGTGGACTTAAGTCTATTAGATCATGTTGCAAGAGTGGACTTGGGTTGACTTGTCTTATGTACAAAGGGCCACTTGGACTTGCATGTTCGTGTTGTGGGGGCCATTAATAGGCTTGTGAATGTGTTTGATGAAGAGATGAAATGGTAGGATGTGTAGGTAAAAGATCATGGGGTATGGGTTGTTGTGGATAATAGTAGATATTGGAAGAAGTAGGGTATGGTGATGTGGCATTATTATTGAAAGATGTAGGATAAGGTGATGTAGACCTATTATGAAAAGATGTGGGATAAGGTGATGTGATATTGTGATGATAAGATGTAAGATGTAAGATGATGTGATGTGGTAGTGATTTGAAATGTGGATGAATTTGATTGATAGGGAATAAGATAAGGAGACGTGGAATTGTTATACTATGTTGATAGGTTAGATTGGTGTGAAATGGAAGGGGATGCCACATATGAATGAGATGGAATTGGCTGGGGTTGAATGGATAAGGAATAATGATATATTTGTTGGGTTTGACATGTGTCTAGGAGGT
The DNA here is from genome assembly GCA_027924645.1 of Cunninghamia lanceolata. Taxonomy (NCBI): domain Eukaryota; kingdom Viridiplantae; phylum Streptophyta; class Pinopsida; order Cupressales; family Cupressaceae; genus Cunninghamia; species Cunninghamia lanceolata. Next base: position 2,776,815 of record BSBN01000642.1, read on the forward strand.
GTTGGGCCTGTACTATAAGATGTTGCATGTGAGGTGATTGGCCTTCTTGAAGTTGAAGTTGTTGAATTATGGGATGGACCCTCTGAATCATTTGTTGGCTTAGGGGTTTTGGATCTTGGTGAAGGATGTGAACGATCTCTTGCACTATGTCCTCTAAGGTTGGCATGATGTAGGATGATGTGGGTCAGACTTATGCAACAAAGTTGAGACTCTTGGATTGATTAGTTTTCTTGATTGATTGACTAGATTGGCTTGGTTGATTAATTGGATTGGTTTGATCAGTTGGCTGATTGGATAAGATTATCTCCCAAGAGATAGACTCATGAACCCAAGGGTAGACAAGGTTGGTTGATAATGGTGATATTTTCAAATGCTAGATAAGGACCAAAGCCAAAGTACAATGTTGGTTGACTGGATTGATGTTGGATAGCTGATGTAGAGTCTCAAAAAGGATGTAGGGCTTAAGAAGTCCAATGATATGATATGGTCAAACTGGATGGGATGGTGTAGAATGGTGTGGTTAGATGACTTGGGTTGATTAGGATGGGGTTGATCAGATGATAAGGATGATCTGGTTTGGAAGGATTGGATGAAGTGTAATGATTGGGAAATGTGTTATGACATGTAGGATTGAGAATGATGTGGAAATATCAAACACAAGATCTCACATACACATGCATGCACACCAAACACAATGATCAATGTGTGCACCCTAGGCTAGGCAAGGACAATATCTATTAGGTTCCCACTTGGTTTTACCCAGCCGCGCCTACTTATGTTGTATAGCTCTATGAACTTGGGGCATGGGCTCCCCCTTACAGTGCACTCACTTCTCAGGAACACCAAGTTTTAGGTCCTCAAGGCACATACATCTTGAGGTACCTTGCTATCTCTTCCATAAGCCGCAAAAATGTGGGATGGCTATCAGAGTTTCCTCCTGTACTAATAGATAGGGCTTTTTGGCTACTACATAGAGTAATTTATTTAGGGTTTCTGTTCGGGTGGCTATACATGTGGCGATTCACTCCATTAAGGAGGCTTCCCAACTTGTAGAGGTTAGGCTCTGTAGGGTTTTGGGGGAGGTTGGCTGTTGGTATAGCTAATCAGCACCCGTCGTTTGCGACTTTCAATGCAAACACATTATTTATCAAGCGGATTGGAATGGTCAGGCTTTGACTTGTTTCTGCTTGGGTCATACCCCTTCTCACAATGGGAAGGCATGCCCTCTAAAGTTAGCAATAGTTTCTCATGCACCCTTCCACTGGTTAGGAGGGGGAGAGGATACTTCTATTGCTAACTTGGGTAACATACAAAATCAGACAAGCAAGCAAAGAAATGAAAGGCAGGCACAAAGGAGATAGTGTTAATTTTAAGCACCAAACTGAAGTGTGCCTACTCTAGTGATAAACAAGATATTCTTTGACTATAGAAGATAGATCAGTAGTTTGTTTTCTCCATTCTTTGACAAGCAGATTAGGACAAGTTGCATAGATAAATTATTAGTTTCCAAGGAAAAAATGATAGATTTAAGCTTGGAAAGATAGCTGAACTTTGATTGTAAAAAGATATGATAAAATGATAAAATCACCTGATCAAACCTACTCCATTGTGAAGTTAATAGAATTAACTTTCCAACGAGTCCTCCCACATGCGATTGCAATCCCATATGAAGAAGTTATGGTAAAAAGAAAAAGACACCCCCTTTTTGCATATTTGAGAAGATAGGGTTGACTTGATTGTTATTGTTTGACTTTTGGATTTTGCAAGGTTGACTTTTGAATTTTGAATGGTTTTGCAAAATTTCTTTTTCTCTTGGTACACCTATTGTTTGTGTGGAAGAAGATTTATGCTTTGCCAGTTTGAAAAGAAACTAAGGATTTAAAACCTCAAAACCGTAAGGCTAAGACTAAATATTACACCCTAAATGTCTAAGTCTACACCTAAGGGGAAAAGATTAAAATGTTAAGTTGACAAGTGAAATGCTAGGGCTTTTGAGGTCAAAAATGTGGTATGCATGGTTGAAAGTCTCTTTGAAATAGGACAATGACCATGAGTTGTAAACATTTGATGCCGACCTTGTGGGGTTTAGATGAAACTAACCTAACATTTGACTATAGACATAAGGTTTTTAATGATGCTGACTTGAAGGTTTTGGAATGTCGACTATAGACCTCAAAATGCTTACTCCAAGGATTGCTAACGCCAACTTTTGGAGCTTATTTGATGCCAACTTTCTAGATTTTCAAGCCAACATTAGAGTTTTCACTGCCGACTAGGAGTTTGGGACCCTGGCTCTTATGATTTAAAGCTCTGACCTACAAGCTTTGAGTGTTGACTAGGAATTTAGCTTTTACAATAGCTAAGGGTCAAAGTCTCTAATCGATGGATTGGATGTCGACCCTAAGATTGATTGACCTAAGACCGCCATTATAGACTTGGATTGCGACTGTGACTATAGACTCGGATTGCGACTGCGAATATAGACTCAGATTGTGACTATAGATTGTAGACCTCAGACTGCGACTACAAACTATAGACCTCAGACAATGATTATAGATTCAGATTGCAACTGCGACATGGTAGGGGTGGTGACAAATGGAATCATAAAGCTTATTGTGGGTGACGATTGTCAAATGGAGTAGTGACTGAGGTTTATTGGGTGTCGATTACATTTGAATGAAAAATTCACTTGGAGGTGTATTAGGTGTCAATCAGAGGTTTATTGGGTCATGATCGGATAGTTCTATTAGGATGAGTGGTGACCAAGCTACGAGTTAGTGGCAACTAAGGTTTGCCTCCGCAGAAATGATGACTTACAAGACAAAGGCCAAAATGAATTCAAGGAGTCGAGGGTATATGACAGTGACAGTTAGGTCAATGGGGGGGTCCAGATTTTAGAGTGAAATTTGGTAACACCCACTCTGACTAAGATCAAGGATGGCAACTCAAGAGATTAAAATACAAGTTGACAAAGGAGATATAGGCCTGCAAATAGTGAAACTTTACCCTACAACAAGTAACCAATCATGCACAACATAGTACAAGATTATGCCACACTAAGATTAGCCCCCAACAGTAGACCCATGATGTACAGATTCATATGGATCCATACAGTATGGCTGCAAAAATTAAAAACTTTTTAGTTTTGTACAAGAAATTTTATATGTGAGCAAACTATGTCAAGTTTATAGTAAAATTTCATGTAAACAACCTCCTGAGCATGATGGTGCTATCAGATTTAGCCCAAAAGACTCCATGTGACCAATTTCCTACAAAACTTGACAATGGGTGTTAAAAGGCACAAATTTTCATATCAAAAATCTGCAAAAAGATCAAACAAAGTGAGTCCCACCGGGCATGCCATTTTGTGTTGGGTCAAAAGTTATCAAGATCAAACAAGAGAGATTAGATAAAACCAAAACCTCAAGAAATCAAATCTTAAGCAAATAAATGACATGCAAACTAAATGATATCACTTGGGTTGGACGATTTCTTGTTTGATTGCTCATGTTCTGCAGCCATAACGATGAATCAAGATTTGATGGGATTGAAAGGATAGGTAGATTGATGAGAAGAAGATAGGTAGGTAATGGATGAGGAGAAATTTTGGTAGGGTGACGGTGCTTAGAAGATTCATCCATGCAAATGGCTTGAAAATGGAAGGATAGAAACTTCCATTTTGCAAGTGATGATCGAATTGGAAAGTTGCTATGCAACTTGGGAGAAAAAGATGGAAGGTGGATGACTGATTTGGGAGATAGAATTGGTAAGTGGTTTAGATGGAAATGGAAGGTGGGGAAAATCATAATTAAATAATTAAATTATTTAATTTATGATGCATGCAAGGATAAATATGACAAATAAAATAAAATAAAATATTTATTTTATTTAATTTAAGGGGAAAGTGGAAATTAAATAAACAAATAAAATTTATTTATTTAATAATGCTAGGGGATGGGATAAATTAAATAAATGTTATATTTATTTAATTTGCTAGAGGAAAATGTTATGTTAGGTGACGATATGGGGTGCGTAAGGCAAAAATGCTACCAGATGTAATGTTATGACAAGGTGGACATTTTTGGGTGTCTACACATATACCACTATATTGATAATGTATTGAGGAGTAAGGGTCCCACTTGGAGGTAAAGAATAATCTCATATGCATTCATTCTCAAGTTCATATTTCAATTTGTTATATTTATGTGTAGCTTCTAATGAGCTTGGTGAACTACATTGTGTAAAATGAGAAGTTCCTTTAGCCAATTTTGTTGTTTCCTGAAGTTGATGCCATGGAAGAATCTGTAACACTGTCTTCCAACATTGAAATCGCTGACCTTCAAAGCAAAGATACTAGGACTGTCCCTTCAACATTTGTGAAGTCACTGCCTTAATCAAATTGGTCACTATCCTTTCATCATCTTTGTTTGGCATTTTACTATACTATGACAGTCCTCTCACAATGACCACCATATCATGATTGTGAAAATTCTAAACCTATTGCTTGGATAGTCAAAACTTCCACCTCACAGCAACAAGAATAAGAGACACTGAGAATGCACAGTCCCAAGTAAGTGTATCAGACTCAGTGATCCTTATTTTTTGTCATATGTTGTAGTTACAAGTGCCTCTCTAGACATACATGAAAATGTGGAAGCATAGACAAGGCAAGCGAACTGTTTCAAAAAATGCCTCAAAGAAATCTGATATCATGGATACCCGCTCTCCCACAAGCACTTCAAGTCAAGCCTACGGTGATGTAGGAAAGCCCCACATCACCACAGGCATGACTTGAAGTGCTTGCGGGAGAGCTGGTATCCACGATATCATAGGCAGGATACTAGCAAAGGTTGTCAAATTTGGATTTACACCTACTAATTGCATTTGCTTTAAAGTTTCTAAAGCCTTTTCAAAAAATCCATTTTATGCATATCCTGTAATCATTGCATTCCAAGAGATGACATCTCTTTGAGCCATTCCATCAAACAGTTCACGTGCCTTATCTATACTTCCACATTTTGCATACATGTCTACCAGAGCATTTTCAACTATAATATCTAACAAAAATCGCCCTTCCATTATGTTATGATGGATGTCAATACCCTGTTCCAAAGCTGCCATTTTGGTACAGCCAAGGAGGATGCTACCAAAGGTTGCCAAATTTGGATTTACACCTACTAATTACATTTTCTTGAAAGTTTCTAAAACCTTTTCAAAAAATCCATTTTGTGCATATCCCACAATCATTGCATTCCATGAGATGACATCTCTTTGAGGCATTCTGCCAAACATCTGACATGCCTTGTCAATGCTTCCACATTTTGCATACATGTCTACCAAGGCAATTGAAACTACAATATCTGACAAAATTCCTCTATCCATTACTTTTTGATGGATGTCCATACCTTGTTCCAATGCTCCCATTTTAGTGCATGCAGGAAGGATGCTAGCAAAGTTTGTGGAATTTGGCTTTACACCTACCAATTGCATTTGCTTGAAAGTTTGCAAAGTCTTTTCAATAAATCCATTTTGTGCATATCCAACAATAATTTCTGTCCCTGCATGCCCACACACACACAAAAGTTCCTTCGTGGGGATGTGGGGAGAGCTTGCCATCCTACACCCTCATGCCCTAGCTCCTTGCGGGGCTGTGGGGAAGCCTACACTACATAGAGATAAGTAGGTGAGGTAACAATCACGCCAAATGAAATACCCAATAGATGTCTTCCCTAAATTTCTAAGCAGGTTCATCCTACATGACTGCATTACTTACACCTCTCTTCATTCTTCTTTCATCCTTTATATTGCAATCGATCAGGAGGCTAACAATATGAACACACTACCATTCAAATCATTATACATACCATGAAAGTTTCATGCTGCCTTCTTAATCATATGAGATCTCTCTAAGTGGTTAAAAGATCTCTCTAAGCTCTCTCTATGTAGTCCATGAGACCACATTTTTGATCTTCCCACATCCCCACGCACACACAAAACTTCCTTCGTGGAGATGTGGGGAGAGCTTACCATCTCGCGCCCTCATACCCTAGCTCCTTGCAGGACTGTGGGGGAGCAATCATGCCAAATGAAATACCGAATAGATGTCTTCCCTAAATTTCTAAGTAGGTTCAGCCTACACAGCTGCATTACTTACACCTCTCTTCATTCTTCTTTCCTCCTTTATATTGCAATTGATCAGCAGGCTCTCTATGCAATCCATGAGACCACATTTTTTTGAGGCATTCTATCAAACATTTCATGTGCCTTGTCCATGGTTCCACATTTTGCATACATGTCTACTAGGGAAGTTGCAATTACAACATCTGACAAAATTCCTCTATCCTTCATGCTTTGATGGATGTCCATACCCTATTCCAAAGCTCCCACTTTGGCACAGGCAGGGAGGTTATTGGCAAAGGTTGTGGAGTTTGGCTTTACACCTGCCAATTGCATTTACTTGAAAGTTTCTAAAGTCTTCTCAAAAATTTCAATTTGTGCATATCCTGCAATCATTGCAGTCCATGAGACCACATTTCTTTGGGGAATTTTGTCAAATAGTTCACGTGCTTTGTCTATGTTTCCACATTTTGCATACATGTATACCAGGATAGTTACCATTACAACATTTAACAAATTTTCTCTATCCTTTATGCTTTGATGGATTTCTATACCCTATTGTAAAGCTCCCATTTTGTCACAGGCTGGGAGGATGCTAGCAAAGGTTGTAGAATTTGGCTTTAGAATTGCCAATAATTGATCGAGTACTAAAAACTGTATTTTTTCTTTGCAGGTCCTCTCTTTGTTTTTTGAAAGGACAGTCTATGAAAAAGGTTCCAGCTATGCATGAGGAAAACCTACAAGTGACTATCAAGGGGCAGAGATTCATGCAAAAGATAGTGATCATGCAAACATTAAAATATAATCTTAGAGTCAATGAGAAGAACTATGCAAAGGTTACAATCTTGTCAGTGTCTCAAGAGGCATTTAAAGGGGTAAGGAGACAACCTTCTAGTATGCATTTGACAGTGCCAAATCTCATGATAGTCAAGAGTCTTCATGTTAGATGCATGAACACCTAGGACAATACCATAGAGTTGGTACAAGTTAGCAACAACAAGGTTGAGGGTTATCATGAGCTATCTGCCAAGACACAGATATTTTGCAACAACAATATCATAATGTCATGTTGATTTCTATATTAGAGGTGATGATATGATATGCCAGTTGTTCATGATAGTGATGTGATAAGTGATAGGACCAATGATGGGCTGTGTGAACTTGTAACAGTCTTGCAGATGACATAGAGTGCATACCTAGGTAACAGTAGTAGTGATGAATTATTTTCAAGGAATTTGGCAAAGATACAGTGATGTCAGAGGTAGTCAAGGCATTCAATAGAGGGACAATGTTCTACATTGATGGGAGACAGAGTACAAGTGAAAATATGCCAGAATAATGAGCTAGGTAGTGGCAGTCATGAGGCATTTTATTTTATAAAGGGAAAATGCATGACCGTAGGTTGACAAGTGATTGGACAATGCATTTCAAGAAGATACAAGTTTGATTAGGACAATGCATAGCCTGGTCATAAGGCAATATTATTGAATAATAGGCCATGACAATTGAGGCATCCTACCAAAGATGATAGTTATCAGAGGCATAATCATCAGAGATAAGGACAATTTATTGCTATAGGTAACAATTCACAGTGGTAGCTTATGAACTAGAGCAAGCTGGGTGCATGAGATAGGATCTCTACAGAGATGACAATGTGATCTTAAACTAGGACAATGAGCTTCATGGGACAGTCATGGATTTGTGAAGAAGACATCTATGAATGTCTTTGTTCTTCTATGCTCAGTGATACTTGAAAAATTAGTTTCTTGCTCATTCTTTGAGCTATGTATTGTAACCATGAAGGTTTTTTTAGCAAAGAGAAAGCATTGTAACTTATTTTCATATCTATACGTATATTATTTGTAAGCATTTTCGATCAATAAAACAAGCTGCTTTTACCTTCTCAAAGTTGTTTCATTGTGCAAGCTTCAAAATATACTTCTAAATATACTAATGACTAAATGCAAGCTTCAAAATGACTAAATATACTACTAATTGACTTCAATTAATAATTAAATTGACTAAATATACTACCAATTGACAAAAATTAGTGAACAGTGAATAAATATGACTAAATATATGACCAGTGTTAAATTAGTGAATAAAAATGACTAAATATACTACCAAATTGATCAAAATGATGATTAAAATTAATGACTAAATACACTACCAATGGACATAAATCAGTGAATAAAAATGACTAATAAGTGACCAGTTAACAACAATTAATGACTAAATTAATGACTAAATGACCAGGTTACTAAATAAGTGACTAGGTTACATAAATCAATGACTAAATCAATGACCAAATATACTACCAAATTGATCAATCAAAAAAACCAATAAATGACTAATTTATGTAACCTGGTCACTTATTTAGTAACCTAGTCATTTAGTCGTTAATTTAGTCATTAATTGTTGTTAACTGGTCACTTAGCCATTTATTTGGTTGCATTATAAATGACTAGCAATAAACTACTAATGCTCATATGACCATGTTTGGTCATTTATAAGCAGTTTTTAGTAGTTTTTTTAGTAATATATTGCTCTTTTTGTACTAGTGTTGAACACATTGTATCCTTGAGGATATTATCATTATCATGTCTACTTGTTGCAACCATGGGTACGTAATGTATTGAGCAATCCACAAAAGACCAAGGAAACAATACAATCTAGGTGAAAGCTTTCATTATTTTTTGTGTTATTAATTGATTATTGGTTATTATATAGATCATTTTCTTGAAGGTTATAGGTTGAGTTTATTGTTCATTGCTTGATCATTATTCACTTGATTTTTACCTTTACACATTCTGGCACACACAGTGGGACTCACTAACTTGATCTAACCTTGCTTTTTTGAAGAAAATTTGATTTTTTAAAGCATAGGTATGGAAAAGCACAATCGTCACATAGAAACTCACATCTGAGCCACATAAACCTGCATCTAGTCTATAGAAACACACCTTCAGGTGACAGTTCTGTGCCCCTGGTGTGCAGAAATGTGCTTTTGCACTGTTTTGACTTGCCTCTAGTCCATACAAACTCACCTATAGTTTCTTAGGGTTTTGACTTGTTTGTGGTTTTTGATATCATTTTGATCTTTTATTATGTTGACAAGCTGATTTATTTGTCTAAACACTCATTTTAGCATACTCCTTAAGCTGATTTAATTAAGGGTGTTATAGTATTTTGCTAATCAATTGCCTAAATAGTTTATTGTTTGATCTTACTACAAAAGTACAGATCCACATCATCCTACAACATCCTGGCTCATCATGGAATCAATCATCGATGAATCAATCAAGTGTTTGACTTAGTTTTCTTTCTTTTTGTAGGCCTAACCCGGAAATGTGCTTCTTCACTATTTTGATGTGCCTTTACACCATAGTTCTACTCCTCTGCACTACAATTCTATGCCTTTGCACAGCAAAAACACGCATCTGCATAGTTTTAACATGCCTCTGGTAAATTTTGATGTGCCTTTGCACCACAGTTCTATGCCTTTGGTTTAGTCAATTGTTTTCACTAACTACTTAATTTCTTTGGAACTAACATCAATTGACACAACATCTTATCAACAAGCAAAGATCAAGAAGGAGTTTCTAACATATTTTTGTAGGATGTTTGTCGAAGATATCATCTTTTTCATACTAAGTCTTAGAAACACCTCAATTTCATAAAGGAATTAATGTCTGTCTACTGTGTTTGGAATACCTTAGTACATATGCTCTTTCCTTGCACTGCAAAGTGATCTTGGAAATCAAAAGTACTTAGGATATTCACTTTACTTGCTTTCTTTTCTTAAAATCCCAGGGAGTCAAGACCAACACATATGCCCTTTTCTTGTGTCGAAATGCGATCTTGAAAATCAAAAGTGTTTGATATCCTCTCTAGGGGGCCTACTTGTGGATTTCATCACCTTAAGGGACAACCCCAACCATGTGTTCTAGCATGGTCTATAAATTTTGGGAGTATCAAAAGACTCAACTTCAAAGGAAGGACCCTTTTAACTCCAAGCAAAAAAATTTCAAGATACTTGATCTGCCAAGGCTTCTATAGTTGTGCATCAGTTAACTGCGACACCCCCATTCACAGATTTGTGCCTCCCGTACCTAGCGTATATTGAGGAATCCCTAGAATATTTGTAAACCTATATAAGACCATTGACCATTTTGCATTGTGATGCAAGGGATTTGGAATATACCCTGAAGTTACTCACCATCTGTACTACCTTGAGGATTAGATAGAAGGTTTCTTTAGGCAAGGTGTTAAGACCTCCAAGGAAAGAGATATTAGGCATATGCCTCTTATCTCTATTTATCTATTCAGGGGGAAGTGTTCTTATCTAGGTAAGAACATGGATAGGTATTCAATCATGTGGGCTCACAATATGACTGAATCCTACTTGAATAATTATAGGTTGTTGCATTAAAAGAAGTGTTTGGTGTGTCTTCTCTTTGTTGTTATCTACCCGTAATACCATTTGTTATCCATAGAGGTTAATAGCCTCACGCAACAATCACCATTGAGTTAGTCCTCAGCCATCCTGTTTATTGTGTTTTCTCTTGCCACAAGAAAATCATCCAAAATCTATAAAAATCTTACCTTGAAAAACACACTGTTATAGAAAACTCACCTCTGCACAGAAAAAACTCACCTTTGCACTATTCTGATATGCCTTTGATTAGCAGTTATTGTTGCAAGTATGAGGTGAGCCAGTGTTGTCATTGATGTCAACATACTCATACTGCATTGACAAGAAGGATTTGATGAGCTTTGTGCTGAGGATATTGAGAAAATTAGCCTCAGTCAGGAACAGTGAAGAACAGTGATGAGAAGAAGGTAAAATTACTGTATAGGATGAGAACCGGAGGATGCGGATTAAAGGGTTAGTAGATATGAGTCTTGAGATGCTACAGTTAAGATTTCAGAGGTCCGCATGAAGATCTGAAGGAGTTATGGCTGCCGGTATAGAACCGGGTCCGGCAAGTATCCGGAGGCGACAGAGGATCACAAAAAGGTCCGGTGAGGTCCGGAATTGTATTATCATAATCTGCGGATTGGAAGGAGTGTTTGAGATGTCCTCTTGATGTGTCATCCTGATTTGTGTGTGATTTGGAGGTCCGGAAGTACCTCTTGCATTATGACAATGACATCCTGGATCACCTCAAGCGGTTAAGCTCCTATCAGAGGAACTTAGCTCTGATACCAATTGTTGGATCTAGGGCATACAACTGAGAGGGGGGGGGTGAATCAGTTGTATAGAACTTGTTCTATTTCAACAGTTATACACCTTTGGTCTTCAGAAGTGCACCTCTGGCCTATAGAAATGTGCCTTTGCAGTGTAGTAACCCGCCTTTGGTCCATAGAAGTGCACCTCTGGCTCTATCAAAATTTCACTAGTCTCATAAAAATCTCGGCTCTAGTTTATCCTACTATGCCTTTGAGCTACATTTATACACCTTTGGATTATCTTGGCTCACCTCTGTTTCCACAGAAAAGTGCATCTGAGCTATTGTGACTCACCCGTGAGCCACAGAAACCTACCTTTGGTCTACCGAAATGTGCCTTTGGTCTCTGTCTGTTGCGTATTAGCCATTTAGCCCAGAATCAAGTAAACTTCACTTTTGACCAATTTTAACCTCTGAACTAGTATCACACATCACATTCAGACTTATTCCATCAACCATCAGACCATCTCCATCCATTATCATAGTAAAACTTGGATTTTTCAAACTATTATCCTCTTGAGACTACAAACAATCAAACTGTTGGCAAGAGACACTATATGGATTCATGGTTGTTGTCATTGATGGCAAAAAAGGTCATCCCACATATCTGCAAGTCATGGTGTGTCTCTACCAGAAGTCTGAATGAAGATTGTTGTGGTCCGGTAAACAAGAACAGAGCATGTGGCAAGGTCTGACAAATTGGTCCAGATCTCTCAGAGGAAGTGTCTTGGCGTAGTGTGGATTTGGGAAAGTCAAGAGGACTACCTTGAGTAGTATATTCCAAGGATTTAGCCTCCGGTGATGGACAAAGAAAAAGATATGAATAGTTGAGTACCAGATTCCTGAGTGACAGTGAGAACAGAGGAAGAACTGACTGACAGAGCATCAGACTATTTTCTGGATGTGTTACTGTTGATGGTAAAGGTTGTGAAGGCATGAATCATGTTTGGCTGACATGATTAATGACATCTACAAGTATATGCTTGATCCGCATTACTTGATATGTAAGGATTCAGCCGACAGAATAGAGTTTGTGAGAAGATAGACTATTCCGGGTGCCGACTAGAAAGATAATGAAATCACTAGTGCGGATATAAATAAAGGATGGATTTTGTTGTGAGAAGAGTAGTTGTATTATGTGGTATGCGAATAAGCGCAGAGCAGAGCAGAAGTAATAAGAAAGATCCGGTATGTGAAAGTAAAGTAGAATAAAGAGCAAAGGAAACATGAAGTGCAGCAGATCAGTATACTGAGCCTAACCGGAATTGAACTCCAGCATATGTAGATGCTTCCAATCAGTTCAAGTATTGTATAACATTCTTTTGTAGATAGTGTGTCTCCTTGTAGGTAGTGTGCCTCTTTGTGAGTAGTGTGCTCAAGCAGTGAGCCCTAATTGGCAAGTGCCATTTTGTAATTCCTTATTCTTCTAACAGAGAATAATCTTTGGGTTAATCACCCCATGGTTTTCTCCCTTAACCAGGTTTCCACATCAAAAATATTGTGTCATGTGTTTCTCATTTCATGGTAATGTTTGTTTGTTTGATTCAATGCTGCTTTGATTAATAAGAAAGTTCAAAAGAAGAAATAATTAGGATAACTGATTCACCCCCCCTCTCAATTATCAACAATTGGTATCAGAGCTAAGTTCCTCCTAATATAGCCTAACAGCTTGAGGAAGATCTGGGAGTTCAAATGGATGCATATGGTTTAAGGGAGCAACTCAAGACTGCCCGTGAGGATCTTGAACAGTCAAACTCTGAAGTCAATGAATTAAAGGAAAGAGTCAAACAGGCTGATGAATTCATGAGAGAACTAAAGGACAAATTAAGTCTCTCTATGAAAAAGAGAAAGGAGCTGCTCCAACAATTGGCAAGACAAAGTGAAGAAAGTAATACAAATGAAGAATTGACTGAGAAAACTAAGTTATGTGAAAAGTTATCAAAAGAAGTCATTATGGTAAGACATGAAATGGAATCGGGAGTTATAAAGTTTACTCAAGAGATTGAAGAGAAAAGAAAAGTTGAAGACAATCTAAGACAATCTCTTAAAGAGAAATCAGAAGATTGCCTCCAGATGGACAGGATTATCAGACATCTTGAATCTGATCTTGAAGATGCCAAAGATAATGAAGAAAAACTTGAGGATCAAATTGTCTCTCTCAAAAGAGATCTTCAAACAACAAATGAATATAAAGAGAAATTCAAGATAAGTTCTGCTCAACTTGAAGTTCTTCTTGGAAGTCAAAAGAGGGCAGATGACAAGTATGGTTTGGGATATGAGAAAGGAGAAAGCTCTGGATCCGGTCAAAAGAATTTTGGATCAGAAAATCCAAGGAATAGGCCTAGAAGACCTCCGGTAAGACAGCCCAATGCTCAAAGATATCCATCTTTCAATGGATACTGCCATAGCTGCAATCACTTTGGTCACAAAGCTAATCAGTGTAGAAAGAGAATGAATTAGACTAATTCATTCTTCTCCGAACAGTGCTTTAACTGCAAAAGGTATGGACACAAGTCTCATGAATGCAGAAATATGCAAATAAAAAAATCATTCAATGGTAGATGCTTTGCATGCAATAGAGTAGGTCATATGGCTAATCAATGTAGATCAAGAGGTTATCAGTCAAATATGCAAGGAAATATTATTTGCCAAATCTGTAATAGGTCCGGTCATAATGCAAAAGTCTGTAGAAGCAAGAATCAGGACAAAAGAGGTCCGGTGTATAATCAGAATCAAGACAAGGGTAAACAAAAGATGAATGTAGATGAACTTAGGAATCGGATGAACAAGATTTGGGTGAAGAAAAGTTTAGAGAATGTAGAGGTTGGATCCGCACTAGACTCTGGTGCTGATATTTCTTCCAAAAATTAAAAAGTGAGCTCAGGCTCAGGGGGAGACTCAAAGAAAATCATGTTCCCCCAGCCAATCAAGTGGTGCCGGATGTGGCACAAGATGTGGAGTAAAGGGTTTGAATATATAAGTCTTGAGATGATCTAGATAAGATTTCAGAGGTCCGCATGAAGATGTGAAGAAGTTGTGATTGATCAAGTAAGACTTGTTCCGGGAGATGCTCCAGAATGACAGAGGATTACAAAAAGGTCTGGAGAGATCCGTAAGTGCATTGTCTTATTCTGTAGATTGGACAGAATGTTTGGGATGTCCTTGTGATGTGTCATCTTGATTTGTTCATAGTTGGAAGATCCGCATGATGTTCATAGATCAGGACTGATCCGGTACTCCAAGTTATCCGAATAAGGCAAACCAGAATAATGTAGGTCGAGCATTTATTGCCATCAGATATTAGGGTTTGTGGAGCAATATAAGGGATTTCTCATAAATCACTTGCTCATTCTGCACTCAAGAAGAAGTGAAAAGTGGAGCTCTGCAACAAGATTCATCAAACTCACCAAAGATCTCCTGCAGAAGTCATTACATACAGAAATCAATCCAACCACTCCGTGTAACCGAAGGCGCATAAGGTATTTTCCGTTTTCAATATCTCACTGCAAATCTTTAAAAAAAAAATGGCTACTCCGAATATAGTTAAGATCTCTGATAGACCTCGCCCCACATTCAAGAAACATCCATACAAATCTTTGGAGGTAGATCCACTAGGAGCCTTCTCTAGTGTTCCGCATGGTGTATTGCATACGGAGGACATTAGGGTTTACATTCATGTGAATTTTGAAGACTTTGGAGAATCAAAATTGATGGATATCTATCACAAACAGTTGATAGATGACTCCTTTAAGATTAAACCTCAGTACAAAGCCATCTGGGATAAACACTTTGCATAGTGCATCCATTTCCCCTATTTTGAAGAAGATGAATGGGTCTGGTATGTACTAAGTAGAGTGTATGACAACTTCCTATGGTTGAACAAGCCCTTTAAGATCACAAAGATGCAATTAGGGTTGTAACCGGTCTGCACTCATCCGGTGGATTACCTGTTCTCAAGTCTGTCAAAAATCAGACAGTTAGTGATGCAACCAGATCTAAGTTTGACAAGAGAGCTATGACAGTTGAAGACATCACTGAACCGGATGTCAAATTTGCATCTATGATAATTGGTTACAAGATCTATCACTCCAGTAGGGAAAATTCAGTACCGGGAACTACAATTTACACAGCTTATCAAATGCTAAAGGAGAATGCAGACTATGACTTGTGTGAGCTTCTTGTAAACCAACTTTTTGAAAATCTGTAGAAGATCAAGAAGGACAAGAAAAACTCCTTCAAGTATGGCAATTTGATCCTTTGTCTCTTCTTTTATTACATGAATGAGCTTCCCGGATCCAGTGGATGGATATGGCAGAATGACAGACCAGTTGCCATCCAAATCAGAGATTATTTGCATGGACTTGGGGATGACAAAGCAAGAAAAATAGCTCTATGGGGATATTTCAAGAACTTCTAGAGCATGATGCATGCAAGAGAAAGAATACCCCAATCTCTTGTTGAAAAGTACAAAGACACAGTATGCTTTATGGTAGAAATAGATTAGTGTCTAATGGAGGTAGTAGAACCAAGAACTGTGTGGATCATGCCCATGGGGTATGAAGTGGATGAACAGATAGTGGAGTTGCATGTTCAACACATGCTTAGTCAGCCTAAAGATCCAAAGGCAGAAAGGTTCAGAACATTTGAGGAACTAAGTATAAAAATCCATGTTGAACTCAGAGAACCGGAGATCAAGAGGAAGGTGAGAAAAGAAGTAGAGCATATTGCTCAAGGCCTAGGCATCCCAAAGGAGACACTTGATGTCAACCGGGAAAAGAGGTGAAAGGCTAAGGAAGAGAAGAAAGAGGTAGAAAAGAAAAGCAAGAAAAGTACTCTGGTGGAAACCTCAACCCGGACCAGATCATCAAAGGGATCTACACCTGTCACAACCAAAGGCTCAAAAATGTCAAAACTAGAAGGTCAGACATCCGGTAAAGGAGAGAAAAGATCTAAAACAAAAGCCACAAGGGCTTACACAAGTTAGAAAGATGAAGAGGAAATGGAATCAGATGAGGGGGTAAAAGAAATAAAGAAACAGAAGAAGAAAGGATCCGGTAAACCCTCCACAGGCCAAGACAAGGAAGAAATGGCAGAGGTATTTGTTGAAAAGCCCACCCTGTCTCTAGAGAGTGTAATCAAGTCAATCACGGTGGATGGAAACCTTCAACCAATGACTGAATTCTATGATGACTACAATGAGGCTAACCAAAAGATTCTGCATGAAGCCACAATGAAGTATTTGAACATATACAATAAGGCTTTCATTGAGATCATATCTCTAATTCCTAGAAGCCTAGAAAAGGAATTAGAAATAAGAAAGAATAATGCTCAGGCAAAATATCTTGAGATTCGGGAGCATATAGGTATTCAGCTATATCCTCAAATTGATCCCAAGACAATGAACATAATATTCAAAGACTGCAAAGATGAGTTCAGGAGTAAAGCAAGAATGAATCAACTCATGCTTGGTGAGACTGACAAGGTGGCCATAGAGACAGAAGAGATCCTCCGGAAGGCCTTCAAAAGGTTTAATCTTTCTGTTGTAGAGGACTTAGGTGCAGAAACAGCTGTAGACTTGGAATCATCTGCTCCAAAAGAAGTGGCCTTTGAACAGACTAACATCTCTCCTCCAGCTTCCCCTACAGTCTCTGGATCCCAAGAAGAAGAGAAATTACAGGAGAAAGAAGCAGCAGTAAAAGAAAAAGAGGTTGACAGCACCAAGGATGCAGAGAAAGAGAAGATTCCAACAGAGAAAACCACAACTGAAAGTGGTAAGAATGTGGAAGGAGAAAAGATTCCAAAGGA
Source organism: Cunninghamia lanceolata (assembly GCA_027924645.1). Taxonomy (NCBI): domain Eukaryota; kingdom Viridiplantae; phylum Streptophyta; class Pinopsida; order Cupressales; family Cupressaceae; genus Cunninghamia; species Cunninghamia lanceolata. Next base: position 2,793,968 of record BSBN01000642.1, read on the forward strand.
CAAAACTGCAGAAGAAAAGAAACATTTGTCTTCGGCAAGAGACACTGCACAAACTGTTCAAAAATTTCTGAGCCAAGAAACAATAGAGATTGATGAACTGGAGCTTCTAAAAGGTCCATTCAACTTTGACTCCCTCTCTCCAGTATAGACAATGAAGATAGCTTCATTTGCAAATGCTAAGGTAAATGAAAAACTCCTAAAGTCTCATATGGAAGACTGTGAGTTGATAGAGGCTGCTTCCGGAGTGCTTGAAAAGATTATGCCATCAGTCCAGATAGATCTGATAGCCTCCTCTTTCGGTAATCTCAAAACCTTAGTCAGCAGTGTTGGTACACATTTTGATTCTCTAGAAAAATCAGCTGAAGAAAAGGTCCGAAAGGAATTTTTGGATAAAAGATTTTCAGAAGTACTAGGATTAATCTCTAATGATAGGAGAAATATGAGTATTGGAATAAAGAGCTTAGAAAATGCTCTTAAGGATGGTGGTGACATTTACAAATTTTGTATCTCCTGGTCAAAGGCAACAGTAGAAATTGATAAGAAAATAAAAGAGGAACAGGACAAACTACAAAGTTTGTCTCAAAGTTTTGATCCTCTCTCTTCCTCCATAGTAAATCAAGAATGTCAAACTATTGCAATCACAAATGCAATAAAGAACTTTGAGAAGGAAAGGAAGAATATAACTAATCGGATGGGAGAACTTAGAAGGATTATAATCCCTAAGTTAGAAACTATGCATGAGGCCATCAGTGATGCTTAGACTACCGCCCAAACAAATGATCTGACAGATCTCAAGAGGGTAGAAGCTTTTGCATTTTTGTTGAGTGGTCACATTTCAATTTTGGATAGAATGAAGTAAAGTTGGGCTACAAAACTGGTCCAATTGAAGACATCCTTTGCAGACATTCTTCAGTTTATGTGAGTATGTAATATGCGGCTAAGTATAGTAAATTTTTGAAAATTTTGGTGTACGGACCCTACCCTTTGCCATTGATGTCAAAGGGGGAGTGAGGAACAGTGAAAAATGAGGAATCCAACTAAGGAGGAGTTCCAAAAATTGTATATAAAGATAGAGCATCAGCCAAGGGGGAGCATAGTGTAAACACTTAGTCATTTTTCACTAAGTATTGCCATCAATGCCAAAGGGGGAGATTGTTGGCAAGAGACACTATATGGATTCATGGTTGTTGTCATTGATGGCAACAAAGGTCATCCCACATATCCACAAGTCATGGTGTGTCTCTACCGGAAGTCTGAATGAAGATTGTTGTGGTCTAGTAAACAAGAACAGAGCATGTGGCAAGGTCCGACAGATTGGTCCGGATCTCTCAGAGGAAGTGTCTTAGTGCAGTGTGGATTTGGGGAAGTCAAGAGGACTACCTTGAGTAGTATATTCCAAGGATTTAGCCTCCGGTGATGGACAAAGAAAAAGATATGAATAGTTGAGTACCGGATTCCTGAGTGACAATGAGAACAGAGGAAGAACTGACTGACAGAGCATCAGACTATTTTCTGGATGTGTTACTATTGATGGTAAAGGTTGTGAAGGCATGAATCATGTTTGGCCAACATGATTAATGACATCTACAAGTATATGCTTGATCCACATTACTTGATATGCAAGGATTCAGCCGACATAACAGAGTTTGTGAGAAGATAGACTATTCCGGGTGCCGACTAGAAAGATAATGAAATCACTAGTGTGGATATAAATAGAGGATGGATTTTGTTGTGAGAAGAGTAGTTGTATTATGTGGTATGCGAATAAGTGCAGAGCAGAGTAGAAGTAATAAGAAAGATCTGGTATGTGAAAGGAAAGCAGAATAAAGAGCAGAGGAAAGATGAAGTGCAGCAGATCAGTATACTGAGCCTAACCGGAACTGAACTCCAGCATATGTAGATGCTTCCAATCAGTTCAAGTATTGTATAACATTCTTTTATAGACAGTGTGTCTCCTTGTAGGCAGTGTGCCTCTTTGTGAGCAGTGTGCTCGGGCAGTGAGCCCTAATTGGCAAGTGTCATTTTGTAATTCCTTATTCTCCTAACAGAGAATAATCTTTGGGTTAATCACCCCATGGTTTTCTCCCTTAACCGGGTTTCCACGTCAAAAATACTGTGTCATGTGTTTCTCATTTCATGGTAATGTTTGTTTGTTTGATTCAATGCTGCTTTGATTAATAAGAAAGTTCAAAAGAAGAAATAATTAGGATAACTGATTCACCCCCCCTCTCAGTTATCAACACAAATGTCATCACCAACAAGCCCAAAATTTATCCAAACTTTCATAGCTTTAATTTGGCTTCCATCATAGTGTCTAAATCACATCATCCCCTAGTTTAACTTTGATATGAGAAAACTTGCTTCTCCTAAATCCTTGAAGGTGAATTAGTATCCATTAGTGTTGTATATTATCTTAGGGAATAAACTTCTCCTAAGTTGGTCAACTCATTAATCCAATCTGCCTTTATTGAGGTCATTAGTCTACTTCTTTAAAGGTCATCAACTAACCCAAACAACAATTGATCTAGGTTCTAAACATCTTCCATCAATTGAACATTACCTAGTAGTCTCAACTCAATCACCAAAATCCAATATCAATCCATCCATCCCCCAATCTTTGTCATAGCACATTTGAGTAATCTTATGACTACAACTAGACAACAATATCAAGCAGACATGGAGGCTCATCAAAACCAAAACTCCCATCAAGAAAACATTCCAAACAACCCCTAACACACACTCCTAAATAGTCCTCATGGAAACATCCAAAACAACCCCCCGCAAAATACTCAAAATAGTCCTTATGGTACTACCCAAAACAATCCTCAAGAGGATAATACTACATGGATAGATGCTACCCAATATACCATAGGGCTGAATCCTCATGATTTCTTACCTAAAGGGTATAGTTATACCATAGGACAATCATCATCACAACAACCTAGGATTCCTCAACAAGTCCAAGCATCTCAAGAAGTGTCTCAAGACATTGATGAAAACATGCAAGACCCTAAAATCTTAGATGCTATTATAAAACTCTTGGCTTCCAATCCAAACCACCACTTTCATTTACTTGCTACAAAAGGAGCCAAGTTACCCCAAGACTCTGCCACATCTACTCTTAAGGAGAAAGATTCTATCAATGATACCATAAATGCCATGGGTAGACCGCAAATCACCTCCATCCAAACTATGTCAACCATATCATCACTTATCCCCAATTCACCATCACATGAGGTTCCTTTGAATCCCTTCACCACAAAATACATCAAACCCCTTTATCAAAATCCCATTGTAAAAACATCACTCAATACCATTATTGTCCCCATGGAGTTCTACCAAATGCAACAAGAAAATCTAGCAAAATAAGTAAATCAAGCTAATCCTTTCTTCACATCTACACCTACACCTCCTCCAAATCCTACAACAACATCATAAATCTAAATCCCCATCCATAATATTGTTAGTGTCACTCCCCCACAAGGGGCACAAGCTCAAACTTCCATATCTCCTCTTGCTTATGCCACTCCACCACAGATATCACAAGTACCAATCTCCACATCTCATCTTGCTTATGACACTCCTCCACAAGTGTCACAAGTCCAAACATCCATTCTTCAAAACACCTACATCACACCCCCTCAACATTCGCAAAATCTAACCACTTACATTACACCCCCTCAACATTCCCAAACTCAAAACACCTACATCACACCCCCTCAACATTCCCAACATCAAAACACCTACATCACACCCCCTCAACATTCCCAAAGTCAATATTCTTATACCAATCCACCTCAACCTCCACAAAATAAAACCACCTATATCACTCCACCCCAACATTCTCAAAGTCAACATTCTTATACCAATCCACCTCAACCTCCACAAAATCAAAATACCTACATCATCCCACCTCAACAATTCCAAAACCAAAATCCTTTCATCATCCCCCCTCAACACTTTCAAAATAAAACTCCACAAACTCAACAACCCCCATATTTCTTCATAGATCACACCCTAAACAACCCTCACACCTCATATGACCCTTAAAATCTCAATTCATATACATCCAACACTAATCTCTTCTATGGGGCACCTCAACAAACACCATTCATCTAACAGAATCTTGCTCCCCAAGCACCTACATTAGATATTGAGCTCAAATTCTCCAATTTACAAAAACAAATATCCAATCTTTCATTTGGACACACGAAGAAAACATTCTCTTTGGAGGAGGTTTGCCCATATCTATTTGATCGATCTTTACCCATAATCCCTTTTCCCCCTAACTTTGACATGCCTAAATTAGATAAATATAAGGGAAAAAGAGGTCCAAAAGAACACCTTAGAAAGTTCTATATTGCTTGTTTAGAGGTTACTCATAACAACACTTATCTTATGCACCTCTTCCCTCGTAGTCTTGGAGGACAAGCAATTGAATGGTTTTTTCACCTACCCACGGGTATTAAAACATTTGATGAACTAGCCAGAAAATTTGCAAATCATTTCTCCTACAACACTGAGCATGAGATTTCTATGACAGACTTGTGCAATAATAAAAAAAGAAATGGGGAAACTTTTATCTCATTCCTACAAAGATGGAGAGGAATGGCTAGCAAATTCCCATGGCCCATACCTGAAAAATAACTTGTTATTATCTTTGTACAAAATCTTAACCAAGAAATTGGTTTTCATCTACAAACCCAAAGTGCTACCTCATTTGAGGAAATCATCTCTAAGGGTACCAATATTGAAAAAACACTTCTTGCAAAGGGTTTAGTCAAAATCTTTAAGGAGAACAAAGACAATACTCCCCAACAATGTAATGACAAACCTCAATTTTGGTCAAAAAATAAGAATGTCATCAATGATGGTATAGTGGACTCTGAACATATCCAAAACCTCCAAACACTAGTCAATCTCCAATCTAAACCTACTCAATCAGCTCCATGTGAGCAACCAAAGCAAGATTATCCTCCAAGACATAGGTTCACCCCTTTGGGAGAACCTATTGAATTAGTCCTTAGGAAACTTGTTCAAAGTGGACTTATCACATTGCTTGAAGCACGTCAATATGATGAACCCACTTTCAAACCTACTTGGTACAAAGAGAATGAATATTGTGAGTACCATAGAGTGAAAGGGCACAAAACACCTGGTTGCATGAAGTTGAAAAACTTGATCCAAAACCTCATAGACAATGGAGAAGTCACTGTCGACGACCCTCCAACCCACACAACAAACAAGGACTTAGACATGTACAAGGATCCATTCCCTCAACATGGTAAAGGTAATAACTCTAATAAAGGAAAGAGTGTCAACAAAACTTCATCTTCTTATGACTCCATTAGGGTCATTTTGAAGAAAGTCGAGTCTCCACCCTTACCATTAAGAGAAAAAATCCTAATTGTGCCATCACAACTCATCATGGTCGTGTTACCCTTCGGGGGATAACACTAAATCTTACTATCACCTTTGATTATAATCTCATTGAACATCTAGGGAAGATTCCCACATAAATCTCAATATTAGACCTTCTAAAGTTGTCACCCGCTCATAAAGCAGTGCTTGAAAGAGCCCTACAAGAGTCATCAGTTCCAACCAATATAGCTATCACAGACTCTCAAGCCATGATAGGACACACTGCATCACCTTATAACGTGGTCTAAATTTTGAAAATGACCTCCCATATCATGATCCTTGTCATAAAGATGTACTCCACATCAAAGTTCTCATCCACCAATGTAAAATCAAACGTATACTTATAGATGGTGGTGTTGATCTGAACATTTGTTCGCTCAAGTTACTAAAATAGTTAAGATAGTCTAAGGATCATATAAACACTAAGCAGTCTATTACTATCAAAGCATATGATGATGTAGAGCCCCAGTCAGAAGGTGTGATACATTTGCCTATTCAAGTAGGCCCTGTCATGTTAGAAACTAGATGCCAAGTATTAGACATTGAGCTTCTATATAATATCATCCTAGGATGCCCATGGATTCATGTCATGTATGTTGTACCCTCTATGTGTACCATCAATTCCTCAAGTTCTCATTCAATGGTACTATAATCACAATCTTAGGAGATCCTAATCCATTTAAATTTTACCGTGTCATGTAAGGGTGCTAATAAAACAACCAAATTCCAAACAATATTGAAGCTCTAATATCTCCATTATACATTGACCCAGATACTTTGCAAAAAGCCTCTACAGATAAACCCATTCCAGAGATCAAAGTCCATTTCAAAGATATAGGATTTGGTGAGTATGACATCTCAAAATATTGTTGTGTGGGGAGGATGCCTCTTTCACCAAAATCTTATGGCAAACCACCCATAGCAAAGGTCACCAAAAAGGTAACAATACCAGCTTCTCTAACCAAGTTCACTAATGGTGGCTTACTAGAAGAAGAATCTCTTACAGATATTGTTGGCAAGAGACACTGTGTGGCTTCATGAGTGTTGTCATTGATGGCAAGAAAGTCTATCCCACACATTCACAGTACATAGTATGCCTATATCAGAAGTCAGATTGAAGATTGTTTTGGTCTAGTGAACAAGAACAAAGTATGCAACAAGGTTCGACAATCAGATTTGGATCTCTCAAATGGTGTAACTCAGTAAGTTGTAGACTTGGATAAGTCAAAAGGGGTATCATTACTACTATATTCTAGAGATTGAGCCTCCAATGATAAAGCATGAAAAACATATGAGCGTCTAAGTGTTGGGTTCCAAATAGGCAGAGCAGACATAGAAAGAACTGACCGGCAGAGCATCAGACTTCAATCCAGATGAGTAAAAGGTGTTGATCAAGCAATTTGGGTAATTATACATTGTTGTCCAACATGATTAAAGACTTCTATGATCATGTTTTTGATACGCATCACAAATCAAACATGGATTCTACCGACAGAGCAGTAACCTGCAAATATCTTTAAGTGTTCTTGTTGCCGACTAGGAAGTTGATGAGAATCCTTTATACATATATATATACCAAATGAATTCCAGTATGTAAGTGTGTGTGGTGTGTATGGGATGAAATAAAGTGTGAAGAAAAGCAAGGATAAGTGTGAAAGTAGCAATTCAAGTCCGGTATGTGATAGAGCAACAACACTAAAATAGAGGAAGAATAAAGTGCATCAGATCAGTGTATTGTGCCTAACCAGAACTAAGCTCTTGCATTTGTAGATGCCTCTCATCAATTCAAACACCTGATTACCTTCTATAAGTTTTGTAGATTGTGAGTCTCTTGAAGGCAGTGTGCCTCTTATGAGTAGTGTGCTTGGGCAGTGAGCCCTAATTGGCAAGTACCATTTTGTACTCTTTTATTCTGTTAATAGAGAATACAATCTTGGGTTAGTCACCCTGTGGTTTTTCCCTTAATAGGGTTTTCCATGTAAAAATCCTTGTGTTATGTGTGTTGATTTTATTTATGTTCTTATGATCACATATGCTTATATGTTTTGATTCTGCACTAATTATTAAAGAAGAAAAGAAAGTTAAAGATATTTGAGATAACTGATTCACCCCCCATCTCAATTATCTGCCTTGTTTCCAACAATTGGTATCAGAGCTAAGTTCCTCTAAACAAAGCATAACAACTTGAGGAAGATTTGGGAATCTCAATGGATATATATGGTATGAAGGAACAACTTCAGTCTTCCCTAGATGATCATGAACAATCGCACTCTGAAGTCAATAATTTGAGAGAAAGACTCAAACAAGCTGATGATTTCATAAATGAGCTAAAATAAAAACTTAGTATCTCTGTGAAAAAGAGAAAGGAACTACTTCAAAAATTAGCAAATCAGAGTGAAGCCAATGATACTAATGAAGATCTGGAAGAGAAAAATAAGCTATGTGAGAAGCTATCAAAAGAAGTTATTATGGTAAGGCATGAAATGGAATTAGGGGTTATGAGATTCACCCAAGAAATTGAAGAAAAGAGGAAAATTGAAGATAATCTAAAACAATCCCTCAAGGAGAAAATAGAGGACTACCACAAAATGGATAGAATAATCAGGCATCTTGAATTAGATCTTGAAGAAGCTAGAGACAATGAAGAACAACTTGAGAATCAAATAGACACTCTTAAGCAAGATCTTCAAACAACAAATGAATACAAAGAGAAATTCAAGATAAGCTCAACCCAACTTGAAGTTCTTCTTGAAAGCCAAAGGAGGGTAGATGATAAGCATGGCTTGGGATATGAGAAATGTGAAAGCTCTAGATCTGGTCAGAAGAACTTTGGATCAGGAAATCAAAGAAATGGGCCTAGAAGACCTCTGGTAAGGCAACCGAATGCTCAAAGATATCCATCCTTCAATGGATACTGCTTCAACTACAACAATTTCGGTCATAAAGTAGCTCAGTGTAGGAGGAGAATGAATCAGACTAATCCATCCTTCTCTGGACAATGTTTTAACTGCAAAAGGTATGGTCACAAATCTCATGAATGCAAAAATATGCAAATAACAAATTCATTCAATGGTAGATGCTTTGCATGCAATAAAATGGGACATATGGCTAATCAATGTAGATCAAAAGGATATCGATCAAATAAGCAAAGAAATGTTGTCTGTTACCATTGTAATAGATCCGGTCATATTGCCAAATTCTACAGAAGTAGAAATTAGGATAGAAAAGGTTCGATGGAACATAATCAGAAACAAGATAAGGGCAAAGGTAAAGTGAATGCAGATGAAGTTTAAAATGAGATGAGCAAGATTTGGGTAAAGAAGAGTATAGAAAATATTGGGAATGGATCCACACTAGAATCCAGTGCTGATATTCCTTCTAGAAACTAAAAGGGTGAGCTCTGGCTCAAGGGGAGTCACAGAGAAAAACAAATTCCCCTAGCCAGTCAATTAGTGCCTAAATTTAGCACATGGAATGTTGGTGATTAAAGGGTTCTTAGAAAAATATCTAAATAACCATTAGTAAAAATATGAAAGATCTGCATGGAGTTTTACAAGAGTTTAACCACTCAAGTTGATCTGGTTTGATAGCCATCCAATAAAGCAAGATTTTCACAGACATATCTGGTATGATTCAAAATTGAAATACTTTGATCTGTGGACCCGTGGCATGATTGAAGAAAAGAAGATGCATTGTCAATCCTCACTGACAATGATTCTAAGTTCAGCACAATGATTCAAGAAGATCTCTCTTAAAATAGGGTAACTTGATAACTTAAGTTGTGCATTTATTACAAAAGGAAATTAGGGTTTTTGCAAGGATAAAAGGGTTCTTTCACTCATCATTTTCACACTTGCATTCACGAAGAAGATAAGAAGAGCTCTGCAATGAAGTTTCTACAATTCACTCAAAGATCAACTGAAAATTGAATTCAACCAGTGATTTGTTCTGGCTCCTATTTCAAACCCTAAAGCATAAAAAGGTACTTCCATTCTAAAAATCTCTCTAAATCATTTACAAGATGGCTACTCTAATGGTTGTAAAGATCACTAATAGGCCGCATCCTAAATTCAAGAAAACACCCCTATAAATCTCTAGAAGTTGATCTTTTAGGTGCATTTTCTAGCATTCCGCATGGGGTATTGCACGTAGAAGATGTTAGTGTCTATATCCATGCCAACATTGAGGAATTTGGAGACTCTAAATTGATGGGCATCTACCACAAATAGCTAATAGATGAGAGTTTTGAACTCAAACCTCAATTCAAGGCCCTCCAGGATAAACACTTCGGACATTGCATACACTTTCCTTGTTTTACAGAAGATGATTAGGTCTGGTATGTCCTAAGCAGAATGCATGATAATTTCATGTGGTTAATGAGGCCCTTCAAGATAACAAAAGATGCCATCAGGGCAGTGACTGGACTGCATTCTTTCGGTGGGTTACCTGCACTTAAATCTATCAAGAACCAGACAATAACTGAAGCCACCGGATCTAAGTTTCACAAAAGAGAAATGACCATAGATGACATCACATATTTGGATGTCAAGTTTGCCTCAATGATAATTGGGTACAAGATCTATCATTCTAGCAGGGTGAATTCTGTGTCTGGGACAACAATCTATGCAGCATATCAGATGTTGAGGGAAGATGTAGATTATGACCTATGTGAACTTCTCCTAAATCAACTATTAGAAAACCTACATAAGATCAAAAAGGATAAGAATAATTCCTTTAAATATGGTTGTCTAATACTGTGTCTATTCTTCTATTACATGAATGAGCTACCCAAATCAAGTGGTTGGGTTTGGCAAAATGACAAACCGGTTGCTATCCAGATTAGAGATTATATGTATGGACTTGGAGATGCTAAAGCTCAAAACATAGCTCTTTGGGGTTACTTTAAGAACTTCCAAAGCATGATGCAAGCCAGAGAGAGAATACCTCAATCCATAGTTGAGAAATACAAGGATACGGTGTGCTTCATGGTTGACACTGATCAATGCCTAATGGAGGCAGTTGAGCCCATAATAGTGTGGATAATACCTATGGGATACGAGGTTGATGAGAAAATCTTGGAGCTACATATTCAACACCTATTGAGCCAGCGTAAGGACCTTGAGGTAGAAAGGTTTGGAACCTTTCAAGAACTAAGTGTAAAAATACATGTTGAGTTAAGACAATAGGAGATAAAGAGGAAAGTAAGAAGGGAAGTTGAGGAAATTGCCAAAATATTTGGCCTATCAAAAGAGGCAGTAGATGCAAACAGAGAGAAAATGGAGAAGGCTAAGAAAGAGAAACAAGAAGCAAAGAAAGGAGATGTTCCGGTACAAGCCTCCTCTTGGACTAGATCCTCCAAGAGCTCTGTACCTACCACTCCTAAAATCTCAAGGGCCACCAAACCAGAAGTTAAGACATCTGGAAAAGGAGAAAAGAGGACAAAGACCAAAGCCACAAGGTCATACACAAGTCTTAAAGATGATGAAGAAATAGAATCTGATGAGGAAATCAAGAAAATGAAGAAGAAGAAAACATCCAGGGAATTCTCTGGTAGTAAAAATAAGGAAGAAAAGGAAGAAGAATTTGTTGAAAAGCCCACTCTTTCCATTGATGAGATCATCAAGGCAGTTACTGTCGATGGGAACCTGTAGCCAGTAATAGAGTTCTATGATGAATACCATGATATTGACAAGAAGATTTTGGAAGAAGCTACTGTCAGGTACCTGAATATCTACAATAAAGCTTTCATTAAAATTATATCATTAATTCCCAAGAGTCGAGAAAAGGTACTTGAACTGAGAAAAGAGAATGCAAAGGCAAAAGACCTAGAGATTCGAGAACAAATAATGATTCAACTTTATCCTTCTATCACTCCAAAACAAATGGACACAATTTTTAAGGATTGTAAGGATGATTTCTGGAGTAAGGCAAGAATGAATAAACTTATTCTTGGAGCAGCTAACCAAGTAGCAAGAGAAACAAAAGACATCTTCTGGAATGCTTTCAAAAGATTCAATCTTCCTATTGTAGAGGGAACAGATGAAGAACCTTCTACCATGGATTTTGAAGGATTGAATGTAATCAATGAAGAAACTTCTGATGTAGAAGAATCAAAAGAGATAGATGAAGAGAAGTCTAAGGACTTGGATTCCTCTGTTCTGGAAGAGGAAGTTCATGAAGTAGTAATCTCAGGTGAGATCTCTCCTCTGGATCCCACTATAGACATTCTAGATTTTGAAGTTGAAGGAGAAGGAATAAAAGAGGAGAAAGTAAGTCAAGAAGAAGAGGTTAGAGGAAAAGAAGAACAAGCAAAAGAGACTAATGTTGACTGTTTTGATATCCCAAAAGAAAAGAAGACTCAATCACTGGCAAGAGACACTGCAAAGGCAGTGAAGAACTTCTTGAACAAAGAAATGATGGAGATAGATGAACCTGAGCTATTTCAAGGGCCACTCAATTTTGACTCTCTCTCTCCGGTCCAGACAATGAAAATAGCATCTTTTTCTCAAGCCAAAGAAAAAGAAAAAATCCTAAAATCTCACATGGAAGACTATGAACTATTGGAGATGGCGTCTGGGATGCTGGAGAAGATCATGCCATCATTCCAAAAGGATCCTTTAGCATCAACATCCAGCAACCTAAACTCTTTGGTAAATTCTATTAGTACTCACTTTGAATCTCTAGAAAAATCAGTAGAAGTAAAGGTCCGGAAGGTGTTTCTGGGAAAAATATTCACTAAAGTATAGGGAATCATTGCTAATGATAGGAGGACCCTAGACATTGGAATAAAGAGCCTTGAAAATGCTCCTAAAGATGGTGGGGACATGTACAAATTTTGTCTATATTGGCCCAAAGTGATAGAGGATATTGAAAAGAAGGTGAAATAAAAAGAAGGTAAATTATCAAGTTTATCTCAGAATTTTGATCCTCTTACTACCTCTTTAATGAATCAAGAATCCTAGGCCATTGTCATCATAAATGAAATAAATAGGTTGAACAAAGAAAAGAAGGATATAATAAACAGAATGAGTGAACTTAGAGGGATAATTATCCCTAAGTTAGAGGCAATGCATGAGGCCTTGACAGATGCTCATACCATAGCCCGGACCAGTGATCTGACAAATTTAAGAAGGGCAGAAGCATATGCATTTCTGTTGAGTGGTCACATCTCCATTTTGGACAGGATGAAGCAGAGTTGGGCCACATAGTTTGTATAGTTGAAGGCCACTTTTGTGGATATACTTAAGTATATGTAAGTATAACATATATATACTTATGCGGCCATGTATAGATTAATTTTTGCAAAATTTTGGTATGCGGATTCTGCCCTTTGCCATTGATGTCAAAGGGGGAGTGAGGAGTAGTGAAAAATGTGGAATCCAGCTAAGGGGGAGCTCTGGTAAAATAGTCCAAAAGATAGAGCATCAGCCAATGGGGAGTTTACTACAACACTTAGCCATTTTTCACTAAGTGTTGCCATCAATGCCAAAAGGGGAGATTGTTGGCAAGAGACACTGTGTGGCTTCATGAGTGTTGTCATTGATGGCAACAAACTCTATCCCATACATCTGCAGTACATAGTATACCTATACCGGAAGTCAGATTGAAGATTGTTTTGGTCTGGTGAACAAGAATAGAGTATGCAACAAGGTCTGACAATCAGGTTCGGATCTCTAAGATGGTGTGACTCAGCAAGTTGCAGACTTGGATAAGTCAAGATGGGTATCATGACTACTATATTCTAGAGATTTAGCCTCCAGTGATAAAGCATGAAAAAGATATGAGCATCTGAGTGTTGGGTTCCAGATAGGTAGAGCAGACAAAGAAAGAACTAACTGACAGAGCATCAGACTTCAATCCGGATGAGTAAAAGGTGTTGATCAAGCAATTTGGGGACTTATACATTATTGGCCGACATGATTAAAGACTTCTATGCTCATGTTTTTCGTATGCATCACAAATCAAGCATGGATTCTGCTGACAGATCAGTAACCTGCAAATATCTTTAAGTGTTCTTGTTTTCGACTAGGAAGTTGATGAGAATCCTTTATGCGTATATATATACTAGATGAATTCCGGTATGTAAGTGTGTGTGGTGTGTATGGGATGAAATAAAGTGTGAAGAAAAGCAGGGATAAGTGTGAAAGCAACAATTCAAGTCTGGTATGTGATAGAGCAACAACACTAAAATAGAGGAAGAATGAAGTGCATCAGATTAGTGTATTGTGCCTAACCAGAACTGAACTCTTGCATTTATAGATGACTCTCATCAATTCAAACACCTAATTACCTTCTGTAAGTTTTGTAGATAGTGAGTCTCTTGTAGGTAGTGTGCCTCTTGTGAGTAGTGTGCTCAGGCAGTGAGCCCTAATTGGCAAGTGCCATTTTGTACTCTTTTATTCTTTTAATAGAGAATACAATCTTGGGTTAGTCACCCCGTGGTTTTTCCCTTAACAGGGTTTTCCACGTAAAAATCCTTGTGTTATGTGTGTTGATTTTATTTATGTTCTTATGATCACATATGCTTAAATGTTTTGATGCTGCACTAATTATTAAAGAAGAAAAGAAAGTTAAAGATATTTGAGATAACTGATTCACCCCCTCTCTCAGTTATCTTCCTTAGTTCCAATAGATATATCATCTTGGCTATACAAAGAGAAAGACCTAGTAACACTACCTGAAAAAAAGTATGGTAATGGTCTCAAAATTGTGAAAAACATGGGCTATAAAGGAAAAGGTGGCTTTGGAAAGCATGGTCAAGGAAAAATGGAACCAATTACTGTGACTAAGAAACTCAACAAGAATGGGTTAGGATATGGTAAGGAGGTACCATGAGCCTTGGACATCAAGTTTATTCTTGATGAGGTAGCGAAAGATTTTCTTGCAGATTTGATCTCTATAGAGGATACCATTGATGACTCTTCCTTATACATTACAAACTTATTCAAAGAAACCTTGATATTTATGATATCGTCCATCTCCCTCACCTCAAACATGAACACCTAGAATCTACCCCTCATCTACCATGAACTCATTGATTGGTACCAACAAGAGGACCCATTCTAGATATCTTTCATAATGATGAGGCTATAGCAAAATTTATGGGACTCTGGGATGGTATTCCACTTAGTGATCACAAAGCTAGTTTTGTCATGGATTTAGGTCAAGCTACCTACTTTGGTGAGTATGCCAAATCCTACAGTCATAAAAGAGAAAATCAAAATAGATCCCTAGGTGAAAACCACAATGTGGCATCTCCTGATCATAAAATAGTAAAAATAGAAGATGTATCCGATGGTGAAAACCTCTCTGAGGCGCCTAAGGATGGATTTGACCTTCCCCTACCAACTAAGTGTCAAGAAAAATTAGCTCTCTTAGTGGAAGAATCACAAGAGATGAACCTCGGCACAATTCAAAATCCTAAAATCACATTCCTAGCATCTTCCTTATCAAAACAAGAGACAAAGGATTTCATAAAATTCTTCTTGCAAAGAATAATTAATTTTTCTTGGACATATGGTGACATGATTGGATTGGAACCTTCACTAGTGGTTCATCATCTAGCAGTATCTCAAAATGCCAAGCTTGTAAAACAAAATCTTTGTAAGATGCACCCACAAATAGCAAGCTCTTGGTCAAAGCAGAACTTGAGAAATTGCTAGATGTAAAATTCATATGACTTATTGATTATACAGAGTGGGTCTCTAATCATGTACCTATAGCTAAACCAAATGGGGGAATCTAGATATGCACAGGCTTCAGAGATCTCAATAAAGCATGTCCCAAAGATGACTTTCCACTACCCAACATTGATATCATAGTGGATTTGACAGCAGGTCACAAAATGCTTTCTCTAATGGATGGTTTCTTCGGACACAATCATATTATGATAGCACTAGAAGACCAACACAAAACAACTTTTACATGTCCTTGGGGTACCTACTATTGGTAAGTCATGCCTTTTGGTCTTAAGAATGCATGAGCTACCTATCAATGAGCAATGAGAGTGATATTCCATGATCTGTTTCACACTATTATGGAAGACTATGTTGATGACATATTAGGCAAATCTTCTAGGGAAGATCATCTACAGGTTCTAGGATAGATATTTGATAGACTAGAGAAGTATCAAGTGAGGCTAAATCCTAAAAAATATGTCTTTGACATCACTTCAGGGAAATTTTTGGGGTACATTGTATCTCGTAAAGGAATTGAAGTGGTTCTAGCTAAAGT
Organism: Cunninghamia lanceolata; assembly: GCA_027924645.1. Taxonomy (NCBI): domain Eukaryota; kingdom Viridiplantae; phylum Streptophyta; class Pinopsida; order Cupressales; family Cupressaceae; genus Cunninghamia; species Cunninghamia lanceolata. Next base: position 2,809,622 of record BSBN01000642.1, read on the forward strand.
CAAAGCTATCATTGAAATGCCTCCACCAAAGAATCTAAAAGCACTAAGGAGCCTTCAAGGGAGGTTGTAGTCCATTAGATGGTTTATTTCATAGCTAGCAGATAAGTGTCAACCATTTCAACACTTGCTCTGCAAGGATGTCTCATTTCAATGGGATAGCAAGTGTTAACAAGCACTTGATCAACTTAAGGAATATCTAGCTACCCCTCCAGTTTTGGTACCACCAGTTCCTGATAGACCTTTGCTCCTATATATCTCCACTACATTTGTAGCATTAGATGCTCTTCTCGTACAACATGAAGAGTCAGGTAAAGAACATACCATCTACTATATTGAAGTTGTACCTTGGTTGGTTATGAACTCAACTACACTCCTATGGAAAGAGCATGTTTAGCAGTAGTATTTTCTTCCCAAAAGTTATGACATTACATGTTAAACCAACACACCAACCTCATCTCTAAGATTGATCCATTGAAGTATCTTTTATCTAAGGCATCTCTCATAGGATAACTAGCTAAATGGGTCATTATCCTGAGCAAATTTTACATAGAGTATATTGATCAGAAAGTTATCAAGGGACAAGTTCTTACAGACCAACTAGTTGAAGCTCTAATAATAGATGTAAATCCTATGAACTCTGACTTTCCTAATGAAGGGCTATTCACTCTTAATACCGTAGTGGAATGGAAGTTATACTTTGATGGTTTCTACACACAACATGGTTCAGGGGCCAGAATCCTATTTATCACACTTTAGAATGATTATATTCCAAAATCATATCGGCTAGCATTTCTATGTACCAACAATATTGCTGAGTATGAAGCACTACTTGTTGGCAAGAGACACTGTGTGGCTTCATGAGTGTTGTCATTGATGGAAACAAAGTTCATTCCACACATCCACAGGACATGGTATGTCTATACCGAAAGTTAGATTAAAGAGTATTTTGGTCCAGTGAGCAAGAACATAGCATGCAGCAAGGTCTGACAATTAGGTCTGGATCTCTCAGAGGAAGTATCTCAGCAAAGTGCAGACTTGGGGAAGTCAAGAGGAGTACCATGACTGATACATTATAGAGATTGAGCCTTTGGTGATGAAAGAGTGAAAAGATATGAGCACCTAAGTGTTGGGTTCTTGTTTGGCAGAGTAGACTGAGGAAGAACTGACCGACAGAGCATCAAACCTTAATCCAGATGAGAAATTGATGATGATCAAGTTTCTTGAGGGATCATTCATGGTTGGCTGACATGATTTATGACTTCTATAACCATCTTTTTGATACGCAACACTTAGTAAGCATGGATTCAGCTAACAAACCAGAGTTTGCAAATATCTTGAGTTTTCTGGATGCCGACTAGGAAGATGTTGAAATCCCTTGATGTGGATATATATATATATATACCAGATTGATTTTGGTATGAAGTAGTGTGTTGTGTGTTGTGGTGTGTGAAGAAAAGTAGAGAGTCATGTGGAAGCAGCAATACAGGTCTAGAATGTGACAAGACAGCAACATTAAAAAAAGGAAGAATGAAGTGTAGCAGATCAGTGTATTGAGCCTAACCAAAACTAAACCTCAGCATATGTGGATGCTTCTCATCAGTTCAAGTACCTGGTTACATTCTATATATCTTGTAGACAGTAAGTCTCTTGTAGGTAGTGAGCCTCTTGTGAGCAGTGTGCTTGGGCAGTGAGCCCTAATTGGCAAGTGCCATTTTGTACTTCTATTATTTTAACAGAGAATACAATCTTGGGTTAATCACCCCATGGTTTTTCCCTTAATAGGGTTTTCCACATAAAAATCCTTGTGTTATGTGTGTTGATTTCTTTTCTGATCTCATGTTCATTTATGCTTATATGTTTTGATGTTGCACTATTGTTAAGGAAAGAAAAAGTTAAAGAAATATAAGATAACTGATTCACCCCCCTCCCAATTATCTGCATTGTTTCCAACAATTGGTATCAGAGCTAAGTTCCTCCAAATAGAGCCTAACAGGTTGAGGAAGATCTAGGAAACTCAGTGGATATGTATGGTATGAGGGAACAACTTTAGTCTACCCTAGATGATCTTGAGCAATCTCACTCTAAAGTTAATAAACTGAGGGAAAGACTCAACAAGTTGATGACTTCATAAATGAACTAAAAGAAAAACTGAGTATCTCTATGAAAAAGAGAAAGGAAACTCTTCAACAATTAGCAAGTCAAAGTGAAGCCAATGATACTAATGAAGATCTGAATGAGAAAAACAAGTTATATGAGAAGCTTTCAAAAGAGATCATTATGGTGAAACATGAAATAGAATCAGGGGTTATGAAATTCACCCAAGAAATTGAAGAGAAAAGAAAAATTAAAGATAATCTAAAACAATCTCTCAAGGAGAAGTCAGAAGACTACCACAAAATGGATAGAATAATTAGGCATCTAGAATCTGATCTTGAAGAAGCTAGAGAAAATGAAGAACAACTGGAAAATCAGATAGACACTCTTAAAAGGGATCTTCAAATAGAAAATACAAAGAGAAATTCAAGATAAGCTCTGCTCAACTTGAAGTTCTTCTTGAAAGCCAACATAGGGTAGATGACAAACATGGCTTGGGATATGAAAAGGGTGAAAGCTCCGGATCTAGTCAGAAGAACTCTGGATTAGGAAATCCAAGGAACAAGCCTAGAAGACCTCCGGTAAGGCAACCAAATGCTCAAAGATATCCATCCTTCAATGGATACTGCCATAATTGCAATAACTTCAGTCATAAAACAAATCAATGTAGAAGAAGAATGAATCAGACTAATTCATCCTTCTCTGGACAATGCTTCAATTGCAAAAGGTATGGTCACAAATCTCATGAGTGTAAAAATATGCAAATAAAAAAATCATTCAATGGTAGATGCTTTGCATGCAATAGACTAGGACATATGGCTAATCAATGCAGATCAAGAGGGTACTAGTCAAATAGGCAAAGGAATGTTGTTTGCTTCAATTGAAATAGATCTAGTCATATTGCCAAATTCTACAGAAGTAAGAATCGGAACAAAAAGGGTTCGGTGCATCATAACCAAAATCAAGACAAAGAAAAAGGAAAAATGAATGCGGATGAAATTCAAAGGGAAATGAACAAGATTTGGGTAAAGAGAAGTACAAAAAATGTTAGGGATGGATCCGCACTAGAATCTGGTGCTGATATTCCTTCTGAAAACTAATAGATGAGCTCTGGCTCAGGGGGAGTCACAAAGGAAAACAAATTCCCCCAGCCAGTCAATTAGTGCCTAAAATTGGCACATGGAAAATTGTGGATAAAAGGGTTCTCAGAGAAATATCTAAATAAGCCTTGGTATAAATATGGAAGATCTGCAAGAAGTTTTGAAGAGGCTAATCATCCAAGTTTGATCCGGTTTAATAGTCATCTGGTAAAAAAAGATTCTCACAGTTAGATCCGGTATAATTCATAATTGAAATATTTGGATCTGCGGTTAGATGGAATAATTGGAGAAAGGGAGATAGATTGTCATTTACCACCAAGCACCATTCTAAGTGTATCTCAGTGATTCAAAAAGATCTCTCTTAGAACAAGAAGAACAAGGCAACTGAAATGACTTAAGTTGTGCATTTATTGCAATGAGGAATTAGGGTTTGCGCAGAAATATAAGGGTTCTTTTGTTCATCATTTGTACATTCACACCTGAGAAGAAGAAAGAAGGATATCTGCAACAAGATTGACTCAAACCTCTCGAAGATCAACCACAGAAGTTGATTCAACCAACAATCTTATCTGGCTCATATCGTGAACCCTAGAAGTGTAAAAAGGTATTTTCACACTTAAATATCTCTCTCTGAATCTTTTGAATGAATGCTACTCTGATTGTTGTCAAAATCATTGATAGGCCATGCCCTAAGTTTAAGAAACATCCTTACAAATCTCTAGAAGTGGATCCCTTAGGCACCTTTTCCAACATTTCGCATGGGGTTTTGCATGTAGAAGATGTTAGGGCATACATTCATGCGAATATTGAAGAATTTGGGGAATCTAAGATGATGGATATCTATCACAAGCAGTTGATAGATGATTCATTTGAACTCAAACCTCAGTACAAGGCCATCCAGGATAAGCATTTTGGACATTGCATCCATTTCCCCTATTTTGCAGACAATGAATGGGTCTGGTATGTTCTGAGCAGAGTGCATGATAACTTCATGTGGTTATTGAGGCCATTTAAAATCACAAAAGATGCCATTAGGGTGGTTACCAGATTGCACTCATCTAGTGAGTTACCTGCTCTCAAATCCATCAAGAATTAGACAGTGAGTGAGGCAACCAGATCAAAATTTGACAAGAGAGCAATGATAATTGAAGATATCACTGATCTAGGTATCAAGTTTGCCTCTATGATAATAGGTTACAAAAGCTACCACTCCAGTAGGAAGAATTTAGTATCTGGAACTGCTATATATACTGCATATGAAATGCTAAAGAAAAATACTGACTATGACCGTTGTGAGCTTCTTCTAAACCAACTATTAGAGAATCTACAGAAAATAAAGAAGGATAAGAAGAATTTTTTTAAGTATGGTGGCTTGATTCTATGCTTATTCTTTTACTATATGAATGAGCTACCTGGAACCAGTGGTTGGATATGGCAAAATCATAGACCGGTAGCCATACAAATCCGAGACTATATGTATGGGCTTGGTGATGCCAAAGCATAAAATACAACACTATGGGGATACTTCAAGAACTTTCAAAGTATGATGTAGGCTAGAGAAAGAATCCCCCAATCTTTGGTTGAGAAGTACAAGGATACAGTGTGCTTTATGGTAGACACTGATCAATGTCTAATGGAGACAGTAGAGCCAAGGATAGTCTGGATTATGCCAATGGGGTATGAGGTGGATGATAAAATTCTGGAACTGCATGTCCAACACCTACTAAGTCAGCCCAAGGACCCTAAGGTAGAAAGGTTTGGAACCTTCCAAGAATTGAGTGTAAAAGTTCATGTTGAACTAAGACAGCCTAAGATCAAAAGAAAAGTGAGAAGGGAAGTAGAAGAATTCACCAAGAGGCATGGAATATCAAAGGAGCCAGTTGATGCCAACAAAGAGAAGATGGAAAGGGTAGAGAAAGAAAGGCAAGAAACAAAAAAATAAAGTGCTCCGGTGCAAGCCCCCTCCTACACCAAATCCTCCAAAAACTCTACACCTGCCACATCTTAGAGCCAAAAAGCTTCAAAACCGGAAGCCCAGACATCCAAAAAGGGAGAGAAGAGAACAAAGAAAAAGGAAACAAGGTCCTATACAAGTCAGAAGGATGATGAAGAAACTGAGACCGATGAGGAAGTCAAGAAAATGAAGAAGAAGAAGAAAACATCTGATGAACCCTCTACCAGTCATAGCAAGGAAGAAAAGGCAGAAGATTTTGTTGAAAGGCCTACTCTGTCCATTGATGATGTAGTCAAGGTAGTTACTATGGATGGGAATCTGCAACCGATGACAGAATTCTATGATGGGTATAATGATGCAAATAAAAGGATATTGGAAGAAGCCACAGTTAAGTAACTAAACATATATAATAAAGCATTCATTGAAATCATTTCTCTAATCCCCAAGAGTTTAGAGAAAGTACTTGAACTCAAAAAAGATAATGCCAAGGAAAAGGATATGGAGATCCGGGAATGAATAGCTATTTAGCTCTATCCCTCCATCACTCCAAAGAAAATGAACATGATCTTCAAAGATTGCAAGGATGAGTTCTGGAGGAAAGCCAGAATGAACAAGCTTATGCTCGGAGAGACTAATCAGGTGGCTAAAGAGACTGAAGACATCCTCTGGAATGCCTATAAAAGATTCAATCTCCCTATTGTAGAGGACATAAGTGATGAACCCTTTGTCATGGATGTCAAAGGATCAAGTACATCTAAGGAAGATTCTACTGAGAAAGTTGCAGAAGAGACAAAGGAGACAAGTAAAGAGAAGACTAAGGACTTAGATTCCTCTGTTCTAGAAGAGGAAGTCCATGAAGAAGTAGACACCTCTCTTCTGGATCCCCCAACAGAATCTGGAATTGAAGGAGAAGAAAGAAAAGAAGAGAGAATCAGTCAAGATGAAGTGAAGGGAAGAGAAGATCAAATAGAGAAGACCACATGTGATAGTGCTAAGGCTGCAGAAGGGAAGAAAACTCTGTCTCTGGCAAGAGACACTACAGAAGCAGTCAAAGACTTCCTAACAAAAGAAATGATGGAATTAGATGAACCAGAGCTACTTTAGGGACCATTCAATTTTGATTCCCTCTCTCCGGTCCAGACAATGAAGGTAGCATCTTTTGCTCAAGCCAAAGAAAAAGAAAAACTTTTGAAGTCACATATGGAAGACTGTGAGTTGATAGAGATTGCATCTGGTGTGTTAGAGAAGATCATGCCATCCTTCTAGAATGATCTTTTAGCCTCCTCATCTGGTAATCTGAAATCTTTTGTTAATTCTGTTAGCAAACATTTTGATTCTTTGGAGAAAGCAGCAGAAGAGAAAGTTTGGAAAGAGTTTTTGGGTAAGAGATTCTCTGAGGTACAAGGTCTTATAACAAATGATAGGAGAAATTTGGCTATTGGAATAAAGAACTTAGAAAATTCTCTTAAAGATGGTGGAGATCTATACAAATTTTGTCTATCTTGGTCCACCGTGACAGCAGATATCACCAAGAAGGTGGAAGAACAAGAGAGCAAACTATCAAGTTTATCTCAAAATTTTGATCCTCTCACCTCTTCCATAATTAATCAAGAGTGTCAGACTATTGCCGCTATAAATGAAATAAAGAAGCTTGAGAAGGAGAAGAAAAATAGAATAAGTAGGCTAAGTGAACTAAGAGGGATAATTATCCCTAAGTTAGAGGCAATGCATGAGGCCCTAACTGATGCCCAAACCACAGCCCGGACTAGTGATCTGGTAGACTTAAAGAGGGTAGAAGCTTTTGCATTTTTGCTAAGTGGCCACATTTCAATCTTGGACAAGATGAAGAAGAGTTGGGCAACAGAAGTGGTACAGTTGACGACCACCTTTGCAGACATACTTCAGTATATGTAAGTATAACATGTATATATACTTATGCGGCTAATATAGTTTGATTTTTGAAATTTTGGTGTGCAGATTCTACCCTTTTCCATTGATGTCAAAGGGGGAGTGAGGAGCAGTGAAAAATGTGGAATCTAGCTAAGGGGGAGCTCCGAAAAAATGTACATTAGAAGAGAGCATCAGCCAAGGGGGAGTGTAGTGTGACACTTAGTCATTTTTCACTAAGTGTTGCCATCAATGCCAAAGGGGGAGATTGTTGGAAAGAGACACTGTGTGGCTTCATGATTGTTGTCATTGATGGCAACAAAGTTCATTCCACACATCCACAGGACATGGTATGTCTATACTGGAAGTTAGATTGAAGAGTATTTTGGTTCGGTGAGCAAGAACAAAGCATGTAGCAAGGTCTGACAATTTGGTCTGGATCTCTCAGAAGAAGTATCTTATCAAAGTGTGGACTTAGGGAAGTCAAGAGGAGTACCATGACTGATACATTATAGAGATTGAGCCTCTAGTGATGAATGAGTGAAACGATATGAGCACCTAAGTGTTGGGTTCCTGTTTGGCAGAGTAGACTAAGGAAGAACTGATCGGCAGAGCATTAGACCTTAATCCAGATGAGAAGTTGATGATGATCAAGTTTCTTGAGGGATCATTCATGGTTGGCCGACATGATTGATGACTTCTATAACCATCTTTCTAATACACATCACTTAGTAAGCATGGATTCAGTTGATAGACCAGAGTTTGCAAATATCTTGAGTTTTCCGGATGCTGACTAGGAAGATGTTGAAATCCCTTGATGCAGATATATATACCAAATTGATTTTGGTATGAAGTAGTGTGTTGTGTGTTGTGTGTTGTGTGTTGTGGTGTGTGAAGAAAAGTAGAGAGTAGTGTGGAAGCAGCAATACAGGTCTGGAATGTGACAGGACAATAGCATTAAAAAGAGGAAGAATGAAGTGTAGCAAATCAGTGTATTGAGCCTAACCAGAATTGAACCTTAGCATATGTGGATGCTTCTCATTAGTTCAAGTACCTGGTTACATTCTATATACCTTGTAGATAGTGAGCCTCTTGTGAGCAGTGTGCTCAGGTAGTGAGCCCTAATTAGCAAGTGCCATTTTGTACTTCTATTCTTTTAACAGAGAATACAATCTTGGATTAATCACCCTGTGGTTTTTCCCTTAACATGGTTTTCCACATAAAAATCCTTGTGTTATGTGTGTTGATTTCTTTTCTACTCTCATGTTCATTTATTCTTATATGTTTTGATGCTGCACTATTGTTAAGGAAAGAAAAAGTTAAAGAAATATAAGATAACTGATTCACCCCCCTCTCAGTTATTTGCATTGTTTCCAACACTACTTACAAGTCTCTACATAGCAATTGAATGGAATATCAAAGAACTCCAAGTCTATGGGGATTCTCAACTAGTTATTAGACAAGTTACTGATGAGTACCAAACAAAGGATGACAAGTTGATACCCTACAAGCAATTGGTTGATACATACAAGCCACATTTCTCTAGCATCTCTTTTGAACAAATCCCAAGGGTGCATAATAAAGCTACAAATTCTATGGCTACTATTGGATCACTTGTAGGTATGTCTACAAACACTCAATGATTTGAATTCTTAATCGAACAACTGTTGAAACCTGTCGTTGATGTTCCTACAACTGAAATCATCTACGAACTTGTTGGTCCCAATTCCCCTTGGTACCAAGATATCTATGACTATCTCCATACCAACACCATCCCTTCCAACCTTACATCTACCCAATGTAAAACCTTCATCCACCGAGCCTCTCATTTCACTATTCTGGGTGATACCCTTTACCGCTAGATTCTCGATGGTATCCTTCTTAGATGTCTTAACTCAGATGAAGCTAATTCTACCTTAAGAGATATACACAAAGGTGTCTCTAGATCACATTCCACCAGTCCTACTCTCACTAAGAAGATACTCCATACAAGTTATTATTGGCCAACCATAGAACAAGATGCATTCCAATTTGCTAAGAAGTGTATACAATGCAAAGAGCATGGGGACCTGATACATGCACCAACAGATGAGCTACAACTTGTTACAACTCCATGGCCTTTTTCACAATGGGGATTTGGCCTCATGGGTAAAATCCATCCATCCTCATCTAATGGCCATAAGTTTATCATTACTACCACTGAGTACTTTACAAAGTGGGTAGAAGCTATTCCAATGACCTATATCATTGGAAAGCAAATAGCCAAGTTTATCCTAAATTACCTCATTTGTCGATATGGTATTCCCCTAGCCATTGTCATTGCTAATGGTAGACCATTCAAGAATCAAGATGTTCATGCCTTATGCACACAATACCATATCCAACATTTCTTTTCTACTCCATATTATCCTCATTCAAATGGCCAAGCCGAGGCTTTGAACAAAACCATTCTAAAAATCCTAAAGAAACCAGTCAATAAAGTTGATCGTGATTGGCATCTGTAACTCAACCTTGCCTTATGGGCCCATCACACTAGTATTAGAACACCAATTGGTTCTACCCCTTTTGCCTTAGTGTATGGCACTAAAGCTATTTTACCCATCGAGGTCAATATCCCATCTCTCAGAGTATCTATGCAGCACCTGATTAATAGAGAGGAGTACCAAATTTCCATATTGACTGAGCTAGAGTTACTAAATGAGAGGCATCTCACAGTAATTAACCATCTTCATGTCTATCAAAATTACCTTCATCGTAACTACAATAAGAAGATCAAGGAGAGATGGTTCCAGATAGCTAATCTTGTCCTTAAAGAAAATCAATGCAACCAACAAGATAGAGATAAGTAGAGAAAGTTTGAACCAAATTGGTTGGGATCTTATGTTGTCATAGTAGTCTATTGATTAGTAGCTTACACTTTGTCAACACCTGAAGGAATTCCCTTAGATGAACCCATCAACAGTGTTCATCTCAAGAAGTTTTATGCTTGATCCTCAGAGTATCCTTAGAAAATCCAAAAAAATCAAAAAATAGAAAAAATAAAAAAAATAGAAAAATCCAAAAATAATTTGTCCTCTAGTGAAAACCTGGTAAACAGGCACCTTGGATAAGTACCATAGTGAAAACATGGAAAACATGCACTATGTACATTGTCAGCATCCACCATCTTTTAAGTCATACATCCATCTTGTTCCATATCAATCCATAATAAAACCTTCATCCACTCACTATTGACTTTGTATTTCTACTTTCCCATTTGTCATGGCTTGGAATTTGTCATTGTCAGTTATCCATTAGCACTATCCATAAGTTAGTTCATCCATAGTTAGTTCATCCATAGTGTTGTGCCTTGCACACACGCCCCATTTTTCCAAATGGAGAACCCCTCTTTTGCTTTGGCTTGGAGTCTCGACCTTCTTGCTTATGATGATGAGAAAGTGAATTTGTGCTTAGAGTGTGGCCATTTGTTCCAGATTTGAGTATTTTGCATGTTTGGAGTCATTTGATGTTGTGCATGATTGATTTGGAGGTGTCTTGGGTGGTCTTGTGCTTAAGAAATAGTCATTTGTTGCCTTTTGTGCTAAAATTGGGTGTTACTACATTTTGATCCAAAATCCCATGTCACTGGATATTGCCCTTGAAATTGCTTCTACAGGATGCTTTATGTTGAGATTCCTAGTTTCTAGGTTTTAGAGTTGTAAAATCCATTAGATTGCACTAAGGGGTTCATGTACTTTCATTCTGTCACATGGTTGTGAAGCCTTGATTTAGCTAAGTCTAAAATCCTAAAAATCTTGAAAAATGGCCATGTCTAAAATCTGGTGGAACCTTAAAATTTTAGAATCTGCATATGAAATCCTACAGATCTAGAACCTATCTCAAACATCCTAAAAGTATATTTAAAAATATTTAAAGTATAAATATATTTTAAATATACTTTCACCCTGGACATTTCCAAAACTGGCACTAAAAACACTCCCTATTGCAAAAAGCACTAAAAATGCCTTCTACCAACCTTAGTGCTAAATTTGCCTCCAACTGACCTCCCTCGAAGCTATCGCTAAGTCACTCAAAAAAAAAATCCCCACTGAGACAATTTCGAAGAAAAGTGCTAAAATTGCCCTCTACCAACTTGTCCTGAAATGGTCTTCCACCGACTTAAGTCGCACAGGTCAGTTAGTGCTAAAACTCGTGTAGGTTGGTTGCATTGAAAATCCCTGCCAATGAAGTTAGAGCTAAAAATAGGCCTCATAGACCTGTGCTGAAAACTACCTTCACTGACTTTAGTCGGTCGGACCTAAAATCCACACAAAGGTCGGTTGGACCCCAAATCAGTGCCAAAACCATTTTGCTCTAGAATTGCACCTCACAGACCTGCGTTAAATTTGACCTCCACCAACTTTTAGTCTGTGACACCTAAAACTCGCGCTTTTTAACATTTTAGGCCAAAACTTGAGTTTTTTAAAGAGCAAATTGAATTTTCTTGATGGATTTGAATTGCATATCTATTTGTCACATCATGATGAACATTTTACCAAGTTCGTGTGGATTTTTCGGCATGTTCTACGACAATTAATGTTAATGCACATGAAAGGTTGGTGACCCCCAAAAATCCTATTTTTTGTAGAAAATGCTAGAAAAACATAAAATTAAAGTCTGCAAATGGATCCTAATGACTACAAAAGCTTCTTAGATCAATACATTGGCCAAATGGGTACTTGAAAATGAAAAAAAATGTAGAAAATCATGTGAAAATAACTAGATTTAAGAGGTCTAAGAGCACAAAGGAGCTTGTTGGAGCTAATTAGAGCCATCTTGGAAGGATGAACACAAAGAGGTACCTTGCTGATCCAGAGTTGCAAGCTTCACATTCTATCCACCAAATTGTTACTGCACCTGCAAGAGGAAGTTTGTATGATATCCAAGATGATGGAGATGAGCTACAAGAGCTAAAGACATACAAGATCAAGTCTATTTCATTAGTGTTCCAACAATTCCAGTCCAATGTCCAAGACATGCATACAACTGTCCTAGTAGTCCAATCATCAAGAATCAGTCCAGCAAGCATCTAGTTGCATGTCTTCATCCAAGAATGTGCCACATACTCTCCTTGGTCTACTCAGCACTTAGAATCCAATGAATTCACATCAGCTCAAGTTTTCAAGTGTCATGTGACTCTATTTTGGCTTTATTAGGCCTTGAAAGTTGACTTTTCATCATGTACAACCAAATGGGTATCTATTTTGTCTAGATTCAATGTATTTACAAGCTGTATTTTTTCTTTTACCCAAAGGACAAATACAAATCCGAAAATGTAACTAACTAATGTATCCCATTAAATGCCATGTAATATGGACTGTTGGTGTCAAGATAATCTCCACCGTCCATTGAAAAACTCGATATGGTGCCTTGCCTATAAAAGGGCCATCCTTATCTCTCATTTGTAAGAGAGATTTTGATACCGAATTGTTGACTTTCTACCATTTGAAGTAATACAAAGTAAGTTTCTGCAATTATCTTGAGAATTTTATCTTGTATTGTCTCATTTTGATTTTTATGGTTCGCTTTTGCTCTCCCGTAGTTCGTTAGTTGTGCTTTTATAATGTTTATGGTTTTCTTAAAGTATTTGATGAATGCTCTAGTCCATACTTTTAGTTATTTGCTAATGGTAGATAGTTGTGTAAAGTTAGTATGGACTAATCAGTTGTGCTCAGTTCAATTGCATTTCGTGGGTTAAATTGCACCAGTCATTGGGTATTTAATGAATGAATGTAATCTAAAAATCCTTAGATTTCCATTATAGATAGCACCATTTTCTGCAGTACTATAACATCACTTTTTGTTTGGTAACTTAGAAAACTAGTTAAGTTTCAGAGCATTTGTCTATGTAAAGTATAATCCATACATTCTGAATGTCACTTAGGATTTCTCTAAACCCTATATCTTTTGCATTTTCTTAAAAAACCATTGTTAGATTAGGAATTTTAGCAACATTTGACATAGTTTTATCAGCTAGAAATATAAAGGGTTTATGTGTATTTGCTACTCCAACTTAAAGATCTGTAGGTTGCATGTAAGATCCCTTGTAGGCACAGCTAGAACATACCAACTGAGAGATTCCAAGAAAGCTAAGACCTAGCTGTATTATCCTTGGAGTAGTCTTACCTAGGGTAGGATACTTTTTGAGAGAGGTGTGAAACCATCAATCACACCTGTGATGCTGCATGCTAAAATACCCATCAACAAAATTCGCACCAGAAGGAAGGCTGAACAAATACTTTATGCAGGATTTCAATTTTCATTGGTTCATCACATGTGCTGAAATGACTTAAAATTCAAGAGATTCAGCTCCAATGGATACACAGAAGGGTTTCAGTCATGAGACTCCTTCATTCTTCAGAACACTATCACAGCAGTCATATCATGAAGAGAACTACCAAGTGAACATCCCACTTTTCAAAGAAGTGTTAGATAGGCAGATCAGAGTGAAATATCCTCTACTGACATTGCTTGATTTTATTTCCCCTCAGGTCTGCACTGTACATCCTGGAGAGCTGCATGACAAGATTGATTATTTAACCTTCCTACAGAGGTTGGATCTACATTTAAAAGGATTGCTCCCTATTTTTGAAATATACAAGCCTGAAGTGGGATATATGCATGATAGACATGCTTAGAGCAAGACACCACATAGGGAAGCTACAATATGGATGGATGCATATGCATATGATCAAGTCTCGGTCAAGAGCACCCAAAGAGTTGAGGTTGTAGGAGCTGTAAATTCACCATTCATAGTTGATCACAGTCAAAAGGGTCACCCAACTAAGGAGTATATAGTCCCTGACTGGTTAAAACCCAATTTTCATCTATTGGACTTTGAAAATATAGTCCTAGCATGGTTGAAGCCTAGTTCTTAGTCACAGGACAATAAATAGAGCAATACACAAGATTAGATTTCTACTACTAAAAATATTGACAAGATAAATGATAAATTAGACTTGCTAAGCAGTCATGTTAAGGATGTATATCAACAATCACATGCTTCAAAAATATCAAGTTCTAAGGCTAAATTTGCTACTACAGAGGTGTAGAACAACAGTCCCTTGCAAGTGGCTGATAATTCTGAGTTGGGACAACAATATGATCAAACCAGATATGTGCAAAAACAAGAAGAAGCCAATCCTCCAAATGAAGAATAGTCATGGATAGCAATGCATAAAATTGTTCCGAATGACATGCTTGAGCCACAATTTGATTGTTGGATGAAAAATGATCAAGCTTCTAAGTATATCAACACAGTGAACTACAAAGATCAGTCATATCAGATCATTACAGTCACTCCCACAGAGTTTTCAGCTTAGTCAAATGAAGAAGAAGAAGATGATGATGCATCACTTCAAGGCAGGATTGACATCATAAATCCAGATATGCAAGAAGAAAGAGACCTTGTTGCTGCTATGGATAGTAAATTGTCCACCCAATGTCAGCCCTTAATTCAAACAGGAATATTGCTAATTGGTGTAGAGGAAGTTTTATCAGAACATGTGACTGATTTTGATAAAGTAGATTCAAGTATAACACATGTTCCCTATGGTGCTCTAGTTTACACATGCAATGAGGAAGAGCTCCACATGGTTGATGTCGACCTACTGATGACAACTAAAAGTCAAAATCTACAATCTAAGAATAAAAATCAAACTATCCTGTAAAGTAATGGCTTGGAAGCATTTTCATGTCAATCACTTGATCACATTATTGAGTTGGTGTCAACAATGAGCAAGGATATGTTACTACATGGAAATTCACCACACATGTTAGACTTTGCTTTGACTGCTTCATGCAGATTTCATCTAGATGATCCACATTCTAAAGGAGGTTGTCCAGACTTCCTGTTTTCTTGGGAGATTGCTATAGCATTCAGTGATCTGGAGGTACCTGATGCACAAGACATGATCCACCATGAGCTGAGTCCCCCTGAAGAGGGGAAGGTATTTGGTGCAATGGAAGGTGTTGAACTCACATCTCTAATCAACAATACTACAAATCAGGTTGTATCTTCCCTTTCTCCATTTAGTTCCAATTATCAATTTGATTATGGCAATTTAGGTAAGACAACTTGCATATGGATTGATCATGGCCCTAATGAGCTATCCCAATTGCTGATCCTACGTAATTGGTACTCTAAACCTGAACCTAGCCTGCCATACCCTACTATTCAGAGTACAAAGATGAATTTTCTAGACTTAGGACACTGACCTACACCTTGGTACTTCTGCATGTCCTGAGAAATAAGTCACGAGGTAGTGTAAATATCTACTGTCCAAGATCTTTGTACCTAGTCTTGCTTGTTTCTAGATAGGTTTTAGTTAGTTTCTTGCTATTTAGTTTAGTTTATGCTTTCTGTCTTTCCTTAGTTGTTAGCTATTGGTAGTTGTTAGTTATTCTTTTTGTTTTCTATTTTATTTGGTAAGAGTAGTTTGCTTTGCTTTTCGCTTCTGCACTTGCTTTGCTTGGATTCTCCATTTCTCAAATGTGGTGGCAGTTGTGCAGACCTGTAAGTGTTTCTTTGTTGGGTAAGTAATTTGGAATATTTCTTTGAGAAGCCAAGGTTTCTGCTTAGGTCTTGCTATGGGTTCCGCTATTATATGGGGGAGTATGATGTCTATTCATTGGAAAGGAGTCATTAGTTGGTGCACCTGAAGTATTTTCTAACCATATATCTCTCACAATTTAAACAATCCTGAGGTAGCTAAGTAAGTCCGGGTGATTGCATGTTAAGTGAAGAGTTTGGATTCCCAATTTTACCACTAACACCAATTCTGCAAATTTAGATGAGAGTGGAAGGTGGTACTGAGAACTGCTAGCCTATTGGGTAAAAATAAAAGGTGTTTTTCAACACCAGACCCACTACAAAGTATCAATATAAAGATTATCATTTGAAGACTCTCACATGAAGACTATTATCTGAAGATTATTAGCATCAGAGATCATCAAAGGCATTATCAAGAAAGATATCATTGTAGAAGGATTATTACTTGAAGGTTCATCATATCTCAGCATCAGAGCATTCTCCTGGTGGTAAAATGATCCCAACTTCATAGCTTAGCATGAAGGATCTTGGGTGAGCTTAGTTGCCAAGGGATGGGAATGAATGCAACTACACACACTCAAGTTTTTAGGATATGGATGGTTGCACTGGTTAGTGGTCTTTGATTCTTTGATAAGCTATCATGCTTTCTCATCTAATGTGTGGGAAACATAGAGATTTTGGGTTTGAACTGAAAGTTTATCTTAAAAATGCTCTGGAGCATTTTCCAACAGAGTCACCATTTGTTGTGCCTTGTACACATGCCCCATTTTTCCAAATGGAGACCCCATCTTTTGCTTTGGCTTGGAGTCTCGACCTCTCTTGCTTATGATGATGAGAAAGTGAATTTGTGCTTAGAGTGCGGCCATTTGTTCTAGATTTGAGTATTTTGCATGTTTGGAGTCATTTGATGTTGTGCATGATTGATTTGGAGGTGTCTTGGGTGGTCTTGTGCTTAAGAAATAGCCATTTGTTGCCTTTTACGCTAAAATTCGGTGTTACTACATTTTGATCCAAAATCCCATGTCACTAGATATTGCCCTTGAAATTGCTTCTACAGGATATTTTATGTTGTGATTCCTAGTTTCCAGGTTTTAGAGTTGCAAAATCATGTCAAAATCCATTAGATTTCACTAAGGGGTTCATGGACTTTCATTCTGTCACATGGTCCTGAAGCGTTGATTTGGCTAAGTTTGAAATCTAGTGGAACCTCAAAATTCTAGAATCTGCATATGAAATCCTACGGATTTGGAACCTATCTCAAACATCCTGAAAGTATATTTAAAAATATTTAAAGTATATGGATACTTAAATATATTTTTAAATATACTTTCACCCTGGACATTTCCAAAACTAGCACTAAAAACACTCCCTACTACAAAAAGCGCTAAAAATGCCTTCTACTGACCTTAGCACTAAATTTGCCTCCAACCGACCTCCCTCCAAGCTACCGCTAAGTCAGTCGGAACAAAAATCCCTTTCGAGACAATTTCGAAGAAAAGCGCTAAAATTGCCCTCTACCGACTTGCGCTGAAATGGTCTTCCACCGACTTAAGTCACGAAGGTTAGTTGGTGCTAAAACTCGAGTAGGTTCGTTGCATTGAAAATCACTGCCAATGAAGTTAGCGCTAAAAATAAGGCTCACGGACCTGTGCTAAAAACTGCCTTCACTGACTTTAGTCAGTCAGACGTAAAATCCGTGCTAAGGTTAGTTAGACCCCAAATCAGCACCAAAACCATTTTGCGCTAGAATTGTACCTCATGGACCTGCGCTAAATTTGACCTCCACCAACTTTTAGTCCATGACACCCAAAACCTGCGCTTTTTGACATTTTGGGCGAAAAATTGAGTTTTTCAAAGAGCAAATTAGATTTTCTTAATGGATTTGAATTGCATATCTATTTGTCACATCATGATGAACATTTTACCAAGTTTGTGTGGATTTTTGGGCATGTTTTACGACAATTAATGCTACTGCACATGAAAGGTCAGTGACCCCCAAAAATCTCAGTTTTTGTAGAAAAGGATGGAAAAACATGAAATTAAAGTCTGCAAATGGATCCTAATGACTACAAAAGCTTCCTAGATCAATACATTGGCCAAATGGGTATTTGAAAATGGCAAAAAAATGTAAAAAATCATGTGAAAATCACTAGAATTAAGAGGTCTATGAGTAGAAAAGAGCTTGTTGGGGATAATTGGAGCCGTCTTGGAAGGATGAACACACAGAGGTACCTTGCTAATTCAGAGTTGCAGAATTCACATTCTATCCACAAAATTGCTGTTGCATCTGCAAGAGGAAGTAAGTATGATACCCAAGATGATGGAGATGAGCTACAAGAGCTAAAGACATACAAGATCAAGTCTATTTCATTGTTGTTCCTACAGTTCCAGTCTAATGTCCAAGACATGCATACAGCTGTCCCAGTAGTCCAATCATCAAGAATCAGTCCAGCAAGCATCTAGTTGCATATGTCTTCATCCAAGAATGTGCCACATACTCTTCTTGGTCCACTCAGTACTTGGAATCCAGTGAATTCACATCATCTCAAGTTTTCAAGTGTCATGTGACTCTATTTTGGCTTTATTAGGCCTTGAAAGTTGACTTTTCATCATGTACAACCAAATGGGTATCTATTTTGTCTAGATTAAATGTATTTACAAGTTGTATTTTTTCTTTTTCCCAAAGGACAAATGCAAATCCAAAAATGTAACTAATTGATGTATCCCATTAAATTATGTGTAATCTAGACTGTTGATGTCGAGATAATCTCCACCGTTTATTAAAAAACTTGGTATGGTGCCTTGCCTATAAAAGGGCCATCCTTTTCTCTCATTTGTAAGAGAGATTTTGATACTAAATTGTTGGCATTCTACCATTTGAAGTAATACAAAGCAAGTTTATGCAATTATCTTGAGAATTTGTATCTTTTATTGGCTCATTTTGGTTTTCATGGTTCGCTTCTTGCTCTCCTGTAGTTCGTTAGTTGTGCTTTTATAATGTTTATAGTTTGCTGAAAGTATTTGATGAATGCTCTAGTCCATACTTTTAGTTATTTACTGATGGTAGATAGCTGTGTAAAGTTAGTCTGGACTAATTAGTTGTGCTCAGTTCAATTATATTTTGTGGGTTAAATTGCGCCAGTCATTGGATATTTAATGAATAAATGTAATATGAAAATCCTTAGATTTCTATTGAAGATAGCACCATTTTCTACAGTATTGTAACATCACTTTTCGTTTGGTAACTTAGAAAAATGGTTAAGTTTCAGAGCATTTGTCTATGTAAAGTATAATCCATACATTGTGAATGTCACTTAGGTTTCCTCTAAACCCTATATCTTTTGCATTTTCTTAAAAAACCATTGTTAGATTAGGAATTTTAATAGCATTTGACATAGTTTTATCAGCTGGAAACATAAAGGGTTTATGTGTATTTGCTACTCCAACTTGATGATCTATAGGTTGTATGTAAGACCCCTTGTAGGCACAACTAGAGCATACCAAATGAGAGATTCCAAGCAAGCTAAGACCTAGATGTATTATCCTTGGAGTTATCTTACCTAGGGTAGGATACTTTTCAAAAGAGGTGTGAAACCAACAATCACACTTGCGTTGCTGCATGCTAAAACACTCATCAACATAGTCAGTTCATCCATAATAAAACCTCGACATGAATGGGTGTACGTTTCCTTAACCTAAGTCTAGGAATGGATCATTGCTCAAGGTACAACAACAATTCACACTTCGTCTTGTCCTTCATCATCAAATCTCCTAGAACTACATATCCTCGTCATCATCTCAATCTTAATATACCTTGATCATGTGGATACGGGTATGTAGGCAGTCTGGAATATGAAGGAAGTATCTAGTACTCAAGTACATAAGATGTCATCATTTCACCTAAACATCCTCAAACCACTTCACCCCATCTCACTCTATGTAGAACTACATATTATTGTTGCAAGTATGTGCCTAATCGGTGTTGTCATTGATGCCAACATATCCTTGTTATCATTGGTGTCAATTGTATCTTATTCTATTAGTTGTTTAGAAGACTTGTATGTTGAAAATATTAAGAAATTAGCCTCTCTAGAAGAAACAAGTGAGTTGTAGAGAAGTGCAGTACAGACAGTGAGTTGTATGCTGAAGAACAGTCTGGTAAACTGCTCCACATTTATTTCTACTTGAAGATTGTGGTATGTGGATTGGAAGTAAGTTAGAGGTATGACTAAGGATGCTACATTCTAGGTTTAAGCCCTCCGCATAAAGATTTGAGTGAGTTGTGTTCACTAGAATGAAACCTACTTTTTCTGTAAGTTCAATTGGGACAGGGAGAAAGTATTTTTCTCTGCTATTCTAGAAGGAAGTCTGGGATGATTATAAGTGCAAATAGTTGCAATGGTTTGTTGTTTGGTGGTCCACAAGCTATCTTTATTTTATGATAGTTGAAGTCAGTGAAGTTCATGTGTTCTGGTGAGAAGATTCCTATGGATAAAGTAGTTACGGTTTCCATGGTTTCTCCTGATGATTATAACTACTTGTGTATGTCTCCTAATCATGTTCCTATCTTGATATTTGTCTGCGTTAAGGATTTGAGATTGTGTTCAAAGATTGTTCCTAGATAGTGTAATGTGTAACTAGTTTTGGCCGACCTGGTTACTCCCATTGATTGTAGAGATCTCTGGAAGATTGTGGAAGTGTGTTGTGGCATGGAAGATCATGTTTGAGTCCCAGCTAAGGCATGGCGTGATCCACATTTCATTTCCTTTGCATAATGTTGTAATAGGTCAAGACCTATTTTGTAAATGTTTGAAATGTCGACCTTGGAGATTGTTCCAATGGTTGATGATTGTGATGCCAACCTTAATGATCATTCCAAGGTTGATGAAGTGTATAAATACTTGTAGTTGAGTCGTGGAAAAGGTGTCTTGAGTGAAAATGGAAAGATAATAAGAAAGGTCCAAAAGGCAAAGCAGAGAAGAGGAAGAGCTGAATAGAGGCAGAGCAGAGCAGAGGAATTATTGTACTTCAATCATAGACATAAGAATGCATTGATTGTGGCAGAGATCCTGGCAGTGAGCCACTAGTAGGGTTTAATAGCCCTCAGGGTTTAACAACCCTTATTGTAATCTTGCTAGGTTTAGGGTTGAGGCAGTGAGCCCGTTAGACCTAGTTGTTCTTCATGGTAGTGAGCCAGTATGTTTAGGCCCATGGAGTGACCAGTCTAAACAATATTACCTCAAGATTGCAATATCTATTGAGAGCTAATCCTCTTTGTGGTTTTCCACGTAAAATCTGGTGTATCTTGTGTTTGATGTTGTATCTGTGGTTAAGTTTCTGATTTCATGCATTCATTGTTAAATCATAATAATTGTCGATAAGTGATAAATGTTTATTTGTAGAAAGTGTATAAGTTTTTGGGACAACTGATTCACCCCACCTCTCAGTTGTTTGGTGCATATCAATAATTGGTATCAGTGCCAAGTTCCTCTGAAGAAAGTTTAACAGCTTGAGGAAGATCCAAAATGTCTTACAAGAAGGAAGCGCCACATTTTGATGGAATGAATTATGTTCTCTAGAAGGCTTGGATGAAAAGCCATCTTCTTTCTCTTGGTTACAAAGTATGGAAAGCTGTAGAAATAGAATACACCATACTTCAAAATGGTCCAAAGACCAAAGATGAAACCAAAGAATATGAGATAGATATCAAGGCAAAGGATGCTCTGCTAAGCTCATTAACTGACTCAATATTGACAAAAGTTGTGAATCTTGAAACTGCAAATAAGGTATGGGAAAAGTTGAAAAATCTGTATGAAGGAGATGATTCTGTGAAGGAAGCCAAGTTACAAAGTCTGAAAGTGAAATATGACAGTTTGAAGATGAATGATGATGAAAACATATCAGCATTTATGCAAAGAGTTGATGAACTTGTTACAGGGATAAAAGCCATAGGCAGAACTCTTGATGAAAAGGAAGTTGTTATGAAAATTCTCAAATCTCTGCCCAAGTCCTACTATCACAAGGTAGCCGCAATTGAAGAATTCATGCAAGTAAAAATGGTTGACAGGGATCAACTACTTGGTAAGCTTACTGCCTTTGAAATGAAAGAGTTTGGTCATGCTCTGCTAAAAGTTGAGACAACCTTCAAAGCTAGTACTCTTGGAAGTACTTCCAGATCAGAAAAGTACAAGGTAAAATCTGATGATGAGTTTGATCAATTTGAAGCCATCTTCATGGATAGGCTACAAAGAGGATTTGGTAAATATAAAGCCAAATTACCTTTCAAATGTTTTTCCTATGGTAAAGTAGGTCATTTTGCTTCTAGATGTCCTAAAAGAATTGAAATAAATAGAAAAAGATATGAGAACAGGCCTAGGACCCAAAAGAAGTGTTATTATGTTACAAATTTTAATGATGAAGGAGTATCAGATAATGGTGAACCAAATAATGCTAGTTCCTCTATAAATGAGTGCTTGTTTATTTCTATTAAGGAAGATCCTATGTCTACTAATTCTACTAGTTGTGTGAAGGAAGAAAAACCAGTGGAAAGTGCTTTAGCTGCTCAGGTCATTAAGGACAAGAATGAATGGGTTATTGATAGTGGCTGCTCTCACCACATGACTGGTGACAAAATTAAGTTTGTGAGTTTGGAAAGATATGATGGTGGATTGGTTAGGTTTGGAGATGATACAGTTGGTAAGATTTGTGAGAAAGGATTTATTTCTTTTGAAGGCAAGCATAATACTACAGATGTCTTGTATGTGAAAGGATTAAAGCACAATCTTTTAATTGTGGGTCAGATGTATGACAAGGGCTATGATTTAAGCTTCAAGGACAATGGATGTAAGATCAGGGAAAGCTCCAGAACAATCATTGCAACTAGTAAGAAGACTAGAGGTAATATCTATCACTTGAAAGGAAATGAAAACTATTGCTTGTTGACTCTAACTGATGAGAGTTGGTTATGGCATAGAAGGTTGTGTCACATAAATTTTGATAATATTATGAAGATAAGTATTGCACAGGTTGTTAGAGATTTACCTAAGCTTGTGAAGCCTGCTAATCCTATTTGCAAGGAGTGTCAATTTGGGAAACAGACAAGAACAAGTTTCAAAAGCAAGGACCAATCAGTTGGAGGACTACTTGAGCTAGTGCATACAAATTTGTGTGGACCTACCAGAGTAATAAGTTTGTAAGGAGACATGTATTTCATGTTGCTTATTGATGATTATTCTATAATTACTTGGGTCACCTTTTTGAAAGAGAAAGCCAAAGCTCTAGATAAATTTGAGGCATTTAAGTCAATGGTTGAAAATGAGATGGATTTGAAAATCAAATGCTTGAGGTTTGATAGAGGAGGAGAGTTCACATCAAATGAATTCAATTTCTTTTGTGAAGAACATGGAATAAAGAGATAGCTATCTATGCCCAGAACTCCACAACAAAATGGAGTTGTTGAAAGAAAAAATAGAATAGTTCAAGAAGTTACTCGAACCATGATGAAGGAAGCTCATCTTCCAGAAGCATATTGGAGAGAGGCAATTCACACCACTGTATATATACTAAACATAGTTCAAGTAAAAGGTAACAGTTCAAAGACTCCTTATGAATTGTGGCATGGTAGAGTTCCTATTGTGAAATATTTCAAAGTTTTTGGTAGCAAATGCTATATCAAAAGAGAAGAAGATTTAGGCAAGTTTGATGCTATATGTGATGAAGGAATCTTCCTTGGTTACTCCACCAAGAGAGAGGCCTACTGGTGCTATAATAAGAGGCTAAATAAGATCATTGAAAGTGCAAATGTTAAAGTTGATGAATGTAAGGAAAGGTCTTCAGAATCAAGTGACTATGAGTCAGATAATCCAGATGTTTCAGAAGTGGTGCAACATGAAGACAACCCAGATGAAGAAGAACAAGCTCCAGTAAGTGCTACCTAAACTCCAAGATATGTTAAGAATCAGTCATTCTAAAGATCAAATCATAGGAGATAAGAGCAAAGGGATCTTAACCATAATAAAAGTTGTAGAGGAACAAGTAAATTTCTATCTGATTTCCAAGATTGAATCTAAAACTGTGGTTGGGGCTTATAAAGATGAGAATTGGATAAAGGCTATGGAAGAGGAATTGATGTAGACAGAGAAGAATCAGACTTGGGATGTTGTTCCCAGACCAACAGACAAGAATGTAATTGGTACAAAGTGGGTCTTTAGAAACAAGATGAATGAGAATGGTGAAGTGGTAAGAAACAAAGCAAGGTTGGTATACAAAGGATATGCTCAAGTTGAAAGAATCAAGTTTGAAGAAACTTTTGCTCTAGTGGAAAGGATTGAAGCAATAAGGATGTTTTATCTTTTGCAGCATACAAAGATTTCAAGCGTTATCAAATGGATGTGAAGTCTGCCTTCTCAAATGGAGAGTTGGAAGAGGAAGTCTATATCGAACAACCAAAAGGATTTCAGTCATCAGATCAAGGTGACATGGTATGCAAATTGAAGAAATCTTTGTATGGATTAAAACAAGCTCCCAGGGCATGGTATGCATGGTTGGATAGGTACCTGATACAGATAGGGTTCAGTAAAGGTACTATAAATAGCAATCTCTACTTCAAGATTAATGATGAACAAACCCTGATTGTTGCAATTTTTTTTTATGATATTATTTTTGGAGGTAATGAAGGTGTGTGCTCAGTTTTTGCTAGAGAAATGCAAAGTGAATTTGAAATGTCTGTGTTTGGAGAGATGAACTTCTTTTTAGGTATGCAAATAAGTCAATTAGATAAAGGTATCTTCATTTCTCAGTCGCAGTATGTGAAAGAGTTGTTAAAGAAATTTGGGATGGAAAACTCTAAACCATTATGCACACCTATGATAACTAGTTGTAAGTTAAGCAAAGATGATAACTAACCCATGGAAGACAAGAAAAGGTATAGATCTATGATTGGAGGATTACTTTATCTGACTCAAACCAAACTTGACATAATGCATGCAGTATGTCTTGTAGCAATATTTCAGGTAGAACCCAAGGAATCACATGTGATGGCAGTCAAGAGAATTTTGAGGTATTTAAAAGGTACAATGGATTAAGGTTTGTGGTACCCTAAGCACTGTGGCTTTACTCTTAGTGCATATACTAATGCAGATTGGACCGGAGATGCGGATGACAAAAAAAGTACGAGTGGAGGTGCATTCTTCTTGGGAAAAAGATTAGTATCTTGGTTCAATAAGAACATGATTCAATATCCCTGTCTACTGCAGAAGCATAATACATTGCAGCAGCATGTAGTTGCACTCAAGTGTTATGGATGAAGAAAACTTTGAAGGACATCAAAATTGTGTATGAAGATCCCATTGCAATCTTTTGTGACAACACAAGTGCCATTAACATATCAAAGAATCCATTGATGCATTCAAGGACAAAGCACATATCCATCAGGTAGCATTTTCTGAGAGAAAAGGTGACAAATAATGAAGTCAAGTTGAAGTATGTTTCTACCAAGGATCAGATTGCAGACATTTTTACCAAGCCTCTGCCTAACGATACTTTTGAGTATCTCAGAGAAAAGTTGGGGGTCATCACCCCTTCTACTCTAAACTAATATGCACAATAGTGCATTAGTCCAGAGGTGCTCAGAGGTCCAGATTGATTCTTTTTAGGGCTACTTCTCAGGGGAAGTAGTCAGAGATTTTAGAAGAGAGATTAGATTAGAGCAGAAGAGTGCAAGTATGTGCCCTTTACCATTGATGTCAAAGGGGGAGAGAAGTCATGTGAAAAACTTAGAGTGCAGATGTGTAAGAGAAAGGGGGAGAATTTTGGAGAAAGAAAGGGTGCAAGTATGTAAAGAGAAAGGGGGAGAATCTTATCTTGATGGTTGTTGCTATTTTTCACATCATATGTTGCCATCAATGACAAAGGGGGAGATTGTTGCAAGTATGTGCCTAATCGATGTTGTCATTGATGTCAACATATCCTTGTTGTCATTGGTGTCAACTGTATCTTATTCTATTATTTGTTTAGAAGATTTGTATGTTGAGGATATTGAGAAAATTAGCCTCTACAAAAGAAACAAGTGAGTTACAGAGAAGTGCAGTACAAATAGTAGGTTGTATGCTGAAGAATAGTCTGGTAAAATGATCTGCATTTATTTCTACTTGAAGATCATGATCTATGGATTGGAAGTAAGTTAGAGGTATGACTAAGGATGCTACATTCTAGGTTTGAGCCCTCCATATAAAGATCTGAGTGAGTTGTGTTCACCAGAGTGAAACCTATTTTTTCTGTAAGTTTAGTTGGGACATGGAGAAGGTATTATGCTCCACATTCCTCCACAATAAAGTATTTTTCTCTATGGTTCTAGAAGGAAGTCTAGGATGATGATAAGTACCAACAGTTGCAATGGTTCATGGTTTGGTGGTCCGTAAGCTATCTTTCTTTTATGACAGTTGAAGACAATGAAGTTCATGTGTTCTGGTGAGAAGATTCCTATGGATAAAGTGGTTAAGGTTCATGCGGTTGCTCCTGATGATTATAACGTTCTTGTGGATGTCTCCTAATCATGTTCCTATCTTGATATTGGTCTGGATTAAGGATTTGAGATCGTGTTCAAAGATTGTTCCCAGATAGTGTAACATGTAACTAGTTTTGGCCGACCTGGTTAATCCAAATGATTACGGAGATCTTTGGAAGATTGAGGAAGTGTGTTGTGGCATGGAAGATTGTGTTTGAGTCCTAGCTAAGGCATGGCGTGATCCACATTTCATTTCCTTTGCATAATGTTGTAATAGGTCAGAACCTATTTTGTAAATGTTTGTAATGCTGACCTTGGAGATTGTTCCAATGGTTGATGATTGTGATGCTAACCTTGATGATCATTCCAAGGTTGATGAAGTTTATAAATACTTGTAGTTGAGTCATGGAAAAGGTGTCCTTGAGTGAAAATGAAAAGATAATAAGAAAGGTCCAACAAGTAGAGCAGAATAGATGTAGAGCAGAGCAGAGGAATTATTATACTTCAATCATAGACATAAGAAGGTGTTGATCATGGTAGAAAGCCTAGCAATGAGCCTACAGTAGGGTTTAATAGCCCTCAGGGTTTAACAACCCTTATTGTAATCTTGCTAGGTTTAGGGTTGAGGCAGTGAGCCTACAAGACCTAGTTGTTCTTCATGGTAGTGAGCCAGTATGTTTAGGCCCATGGAGTGACCATCCTGAACATCATTACTTCAAGATTGCAATATATATTAAGATCTAATCCTCTCCGTGGTTTTCCCCACCTTGGGGTTTTCCACATAAAATCTGGTGTCTCTTGTGTTTGATGTTGTATCTATGGTTAAGTTTCTGATTTCATTCATTCATTGTTAAATCATAATAATTGTGGATAAGTGATAAATGTTTATTTGCAGAAAGTGTTTAAGTTCTTGGGACTACTGCTTCACCCCCCCGTCTTAGTTGTCTGGTGCATATCAATAATTATCATAATCATCTTCATCGTAATGTGCCTTGATCCCATGGATACAGGGTATGTAGGCAATCTGGAATATGAAGGAAGTATCCAGTACTTAGGCACATATGATTCATCATTCTTCATCCCAATCCATCAAACACTTCCATCTCTCTCATCTTCCATTTATCACTCTCCATCCTACCACCTCGACTTGACTAACTCAAGCAAAAAATGAACTATGCATCCTTTGAAAGCTCAAGTACTTACCAAACCTGAAGCAAAAAGACTACTCATGAAGTAGCACAGTTTCTAGCATACCACTTTCCACATCTTCTACAACAATTCATCTATCCTAGATTAGATCAACAACATTTAATGGATATATCTTTCCTACAATAAGGCTTCACATACCTATCTATCCTAAGCAACCTCTTTGGCAAGAGAATATGTTGGTTGTGTGTTTGCTTTTCCAGTCAGTCATTTTTTTTTTGGTTTATCATTTGTTCCTTTCTAATGCTTAGTCAAGACTACCATGATTTATCTATATCATGGTATGTTGCGATGCAATATGGATTGGGGTGTGTATGAGAAAAAATTGATTAAATCTAAACTAAATAAAATCAAAAAACCCAATAACATAAAGAAAATGAATTTAAATAAAAGCCATGACAAATAATCAATGAAATAAAGACTTTTACTGAAATCTGTATTGTTTCCTTTGGATTGAATGTGGATTGCTCAATGAAGTTGCAAAGCCATAGCTGCAACAAGCAAGTAGTGTGCTCAAGAGATCAATGTCAAAAGATCGTGATAGTGCTCAATCGACGCATTTTGTATGCTCGAAGCGCTGTTAAGTATGCCTGAGAATATGATCGAAGAGAGAGGCTCAATGAAAGAGATGAGGGGGGTTTATATAGATTTCAAATAAGATCGATCAACGGTCTAGATAATTCAGAAGAATCAATGGAGGAGATAAGTTGAGGAATGTGCAACGAATGAGAAGAAGACATGTGTCTTGCTTTCTTTTGTATGAGAGGAGTTATCAAGAATAGAAGAATAAGTTAACTGAAGAGATAAATCAATTAAAAGAATAAAGCAATCAGTTAAGTGATTTAAAACAAGAAGAAGAGATTTGCATGAGAAAAGAAGATATTTTGCTTTATTAAATATAGAAATATTTAATTGATGAGCACGAAAGCTTGAGTTATTTTAGAGATAACTCAAATTAGAAGAAAAAGCAATTTAAATAAATAATTGATTTATTTAAATTTAGAGGAGATATTTTGGAAGAAATAATTAAATAATTGGAATTATTTAATTTAGAAGATTTGAAAGAAAATTAAATAAATAAATTTATTTAATTGTTGTGCATGATTTTGGAAGAACAGATTTGATTTAATTAAATAATTTAAGAATTATTTAATTTTAGATAAGAGGGAATTTGTTGAATTAATTAAATAATTTATTTAATTAATGTGGATTTGAATTTTTGGAGAGAGGATAATAATTAAATAATTAAAATTATTTAATTATGGAAGAATATAGAGGAATTTAATTTAATTAATTAAATAAAGAGGATTTATTTAATTAATGTTGAAATTTAGAAGATTTAGAAGAATTTGATGAAATTAATTAAATAATTAGATTATTTAATTAACATTGAAATGCAGGTGATTAGGAGGAAATGACGAAATGCAAGTGATGCGACGACTTGGTGATTTTAGGGTGTCTACATTTTGCCCCTCTTTGATGCAATGCAGCATGTAGCGTTGCGTCAAAGAAATCGATAGTTGAATATATGATACAATGTTTTATTGCCCCAGTGTAGGTAGTTGCCCCAGCGTATGCCCCCTCGAGTGGGAAGACGGGGAAGCGGGAGAAGAACGGTGTTGACGCTCGACCAAAAGAGGACGCGACCAGAGAGGAGGAAAAGCAGAAGAAGGGGAGGGAAAGAAAAACTAAGGGGGGGACACTATAAATAGGTCCCATGGGGACCACAATCCTCATTTGCACCCTAGGAGATTCTAAATTTAGAGAGGAGAGAATTCAAACCTAGTTGGAGTGAGTTAAGCAGCCAGTGAGGAGAGATGCCAATTCTAGCGCACAGTCATCGGGCGGAGCTGGTGCGGACCTACAGGAGGCCAGCAGGAGCTCCGACAGTGGTAAGTGATCGAAAACCCCCTTTGCATTTGTCGTTTAGGGTCGTTTAGGGCTAGGTTTAGGTAGGGTTAGCCAAGTTAAGTAAAAGTGCTGGAGGATTGCAGGGCGCGTTTGGTAGTCGGCTGGCGCGCTTTTGGCGCACCGCAGCGTGGGTGGTAGTTGCACGTAGTGCACTTGGTAAAATCAAGTCACATCTGGTATAAAGTGCTCACGCCATAGCGCATTTGGGAAATCCCACAGCGCATTTGGTTAAGCAGTGCAGCGCACTTGGCAAAGCAGATTAGCGCAAGTGGTGGGAAGGGGGAAAAAGCGCGTCGCATCTGGTAGGACAAAGTGGCGCAGTTGGTAGGACAGAGTGACACTTCAGGAAAAACAAGGTGCATGTGGTTTAAAAAACATAGCGCGTCTAGGGGAACAGTATGACACTGTTGGTAGAGAGGGATAGTGCTTTTGTATAAAACAAAGTGCTTTTGGCTTGAATAGAAGAAAAGTTAGGGTGTAATAGAAAAGTTAGGCTGCCAAAGAGGAAAGGGAAAGTTGGGGGTTTTTGGGACTGATGGTAGATAGGTTTTGAGGGATTTGGGAAAGAAATTGACAAGTGATTTGTTATGGATGAAGAGGATTTTGCCACCACTGATGTCGCGGGAGCGACACCACGCCATCGCGCACGAGGTTGTTCAGCTGACATGGGAGGAGGACACATTCCTGGAGCATGCGGGACTATGGCATGTGGCCCACTTGACACACATTAGGGCGAATCTTGCCTTAGTGACAGCAGTCATAGAGAGGTATCACAGCGAGACCTTGTCATTCCACTTTCTGATGGGGGAGGCTACAGTGACATTAGAGGATGTATACCGCATCCTGAGGATCTGGATAGATGGAGAGATCGTGGACTTTGACCCAGCACGGGGCGAGGCAGGCTTGGAGGAGGTCTTCTGCACAGACGACCTGTGGATAGAGGACAGGGAGATCTGATGGGCAGACATCCTGAGACTCTGTGATAGGATCAGATGGATCGTTGCATCATTGATTGGCAGCTTCCTGTGCCTGGACAAGAGATCGAGAGGATTATCAGTTGGCTGGGGGACCGTGCTATCAGGGATGTTCACCCATGGTAGGCAGTATGCGTGGGGACCCTGCGTGCTAGGACAGCTATATCACGATATGCACCATTGTGTTTACAGGAGAGGCAGGAGCCTCTCAGCAGGTGTGACTTTGTTACAGGTATGGGCGTGGGAGCACATTCCAGTCATCCAACCCATGGCACAGTGCCACCGAGACAGAGGTGAGCCATATGCATTTTTATATGACGGGGTGATGACACACCAGAGGATGGGGTCTGTGAGCTACTGGAGGCGGCAGATAGATGAGATGGACCTATTTATATGGAGGCCCTGGTTACTATGTGAGGAGTGGGCTGACGAGCATGAGCAGCTTATGTATTGCAGACAGGCTTGTTATCTATTCGGTAGACGGACAGATATGATAGAGAGGTACCTACCCGAGCGAGTTCTCAGGCAGTTTGGATTGCCGCAGGGGTTACCAGTGGGGGAGGCCACACACGCCAGGACACGGAGGGAGGTTGGAGACTAGGATACTGAGATCCCAGTGGCGACAACATTGACAGAGGTACGGGGACTTATCCCTGTGAGATGGGATTGGGACTTTGGGCTAGTAGACCTAGGGACACTGCCAGAGTACGACCAGTACTGGCAGACACACAGGCCGATGAGATTAACTACACCAGGTGTAGCAGGGGCAGTGGGAGAGGTGCTAGTTCTTGGAGGAGAGGCCAGGATGAGGCGGTAGGCAGCGGGCTAGTAGGCAGGTGGAGAGGGCAGCGGCCAGCAGGCCGATGTGGAGATGGCAAAGGTAGTGGGCCCAGTCGTAGAGACTGACTTACAGAGAGCAGAGCAACTACTGCAGGAGGAGATAGCCCAGAGGACTCACTTACAGCTCCAGATGGCACAACTTAGGAGAGATAGGATGCAGCGCGGGCAGATGCGAGGTAGGCAGAGGCCACAGCCCAAGCACAGACACAGGTAGCCTTAGCAGCACAAACAGCCCTGGCACAGGTACAGATGCAGCTACAGGCACAGGTGCAGGTATACAGACAGTTGCAGGCCCAGATACAGGCACAGGCACAGGTACAGGTGCAGCCGCTAGCCGCACCAGCAGCAGACGCAGATGAGCTAGCACAGGCTAGGAGAGAGAGAGACACAGAGGTGCAGCTGCGGTTGACAGTAGAGGCCACACTCTTTAGAGTGAGGCAGGAGAGAGAGGAGGCACGCCATGCGCTGGGTGCAAATCAGAGGACCTTATATAGCAAGCTCATCCAAGTGCAGGACGAGCTAGTATCCGCCGGCAGGGAGGCAGAGTACTATAGGGGCTTGTATGTGGGTGCGGTGCCAGTAGCTCAGCAGGCACCGAGCTATAGAGACAGGAGCAGGTCGGGGGCATCAGGATCCCGGAGGACAGGGCAGTCAGCGTCCTCAGTTAGAGGGCCACTTTTGCCACCAGGGGGAGGAGGAGGACCATCAGGGGGACCTCCACTGAGCACAGGGGGAGGCCAGGGGCCACAGCAGGAGGGTAGCTCTACCCACTAGGGCACCTTCATTTGTATTGTATCATATTGTATCATTTTGGACAGATGCCTGCGTGCATTCTGATGTATATTTTGAGGGCTCTTGATAGCCTTGATGTACTATATTGGTGTATATTTGGATGTATACACATTTTTGTATTATTGATGTAGACACAGACACTTTGTATTATGATTACATGATATATATATATATATATATATATGATGATCTGTTCAACTCACAGCTGTTCATGCTTTTGTGTATGCAGTCTTTGATGTCATGGATGTGATGATATGTATGTATGATTATGGATTCATGTGATGACATATGTGGCTTATATGATGCTTATAGATGTATGATGATAGAGATATATGATGATATAGATGTGATGACTAGTGATATCTGACATGTGGGTTTTGCAGATGTGCACCAGAGAGGAGAACAGGAGGAGATGGAGATAGAGACTGTTGATCGATTACTGTGATGAAAGCGATATAAAGGTTGTGGGAATGGATGAATGAGCTTGTTGTAATGGCTTCGCATGTGTATATAAAGAGCAATCCTTATTTTGATATAGCACGTGGATAGTTCGCCACCAAGGTATAAAAGACCAAGGTGCAGTAATATCCGAGTGCATGGACGTTGACTCTGCAAACAAACGGTTTGAACTTAGATCCATTAGACATAATATAACCTTGTTGGAACATGTGAATAAGCCATAGTCTTGAACATAAAATAAACTTCCATACATGCGAATGCAAGAAGAATTATTAATATGTAAGATGCTAGGTCGTAACACACACAAGATAAATAGAATGCTAAGAAAGATACTAAAGATCATTCCTCAAACATGGCACATAGAAAGCAATGACTATGCCTCCAATCTGTACTACATCGCAACATACCAAGATTATAGATAAATCCATGTAGCTTTCAATAGGTATTGGAATAGGGAACAAAAGATAAACCATAACACAAATTGACTAACTTACAAAGTAAACATACAACCAACATATTCTCTTGCCAAAGATGTTGCTCAAGATAGATTGGATAGGAAAGATAATAGCCTTATCGTAGGAATTCTATGTCTGTTAAAGGGTGCTATCTACCTAAAAAAGATAATGTCTTGCTACAGGAAATGCTACATGTCGCAGGAGACGTGTGTGTTGGTCTCGACAATGGAACACTTCGCAGAAGACAAGCTTGTGGATCTAGGGCTTGGTTAAGCAGTACTTAGCTGATGCTGGCAATCGGTATGCAGGACAGTAGATGACTCTGGTAGAAAGCTGCTTTGCTTCAGGTTTGTTAAGGACTTTTGCTTTGAAAGGATGCACTAGCCGGTTGCTTGAGTTAGTCAAGTCGAGGCGAATGGATTTTGACAAACGGAAGACCAGAAGGATGGGATGTTAATGGATTGGGATGGGTGGAGAATGATGGATCGTGTGTGCCTGAGTACTGGATACATCCTTCGTATGCCAGACTACCTACATACCCTGTATCCATGGGATCAAGGCACACTTACGATAGAATGATGAGAATGATAAATATGTAGTTCTGGACAGAGTGATGAAACAGATCGAGGTGGAAGAGGGGGGATCTTATGTACCTGAGTACTGGAAACTTCCTTCGTATTCCAGACTGCCTACAAACCCATATCCACGGGATCAAGGTACCTTAAGATTGAGAAGAGATAATATGTAGTTTTGGTAGATGTGATGATGTGGAAAAAGTGTTGAGAAGATAACAGCCTTATCGTAGGAACTCTGTGTCCGTTAAAGGGTGTTACCTACAGAAATGAGACAAGATTGAAGTATGCGCTGCGAACCACGAATAAGGAACCAATCCTAGACCGAAGCTAAGGAAAGAGTTGCCCCCATTCTGGTAGAGGAAACTATAGGGGTGACTGCCGAAGAAGACACAGAAAGACGTGACCTAGGACAAGATAGTGTTAACTGTAGACATAGATCAAGACATGGGAAGACAACGAGGGACATTGACAAATTTCCAAGCTATACTAGATAGGGAGATGGAAATGCAAACAAAGTCAATGGTTTTATTATGGATGGATGAATGAAGCATGTTGCGAACTAGACAAGGAGTGGATAGGACTCGATAGACGATGGATGATGACTCTACGCATAGCGCCTGTTTGCCAGGTTTTCACTATGGTACTTATCCAAGGCACCTGTTTGCCAAGTTTTCACTAGAGGACATATTTTTTTGGATTTTTTTTTTTTGGAATACCCTGAGGATCAGGCATAGAACTTCTTGAGATGGACACTGTTAAGTGGCTCATCTAGAGGAATGCCATCAGGCGTAGCTAAAGTATAAGCTCCTGATCCATATGCTACTGTCACAATAAAGGGACCTAACCAGTTAGGCTCAAACTTACCCTTCTTCTCTCAATCTACTTGATTTCTCTGATTCTCCTTAAGTACAAGATCACCAACTTGAAACCGTCTTTCTTTGATCTTTTTGTTGTAATTACGCCGGAGGCGGTTTTGATAGACATGGAGATGATTAAGTGCAGCAAGGTGCCTCTCATCTAGTAGTTCAAGCTCAGCTAATCTGGAAGTGCGATACTCATCTCCGCCGATCAGGTCCTACATGGATACTCTGAGGGATGGGATCTCAACCTCTATAGGTAGGATGGCTTCAGAGCCAAAGACCAAGGCATATGGTGTGGCACCAGTTGGTGTTCTAATACTAGTGCGGTAGGCCCATAGGGTGGAATTGAGTTGCAAGTGCCAATCACGACCAGCTTCATTGACCATTTTCTTTAGGATTTTGAGAATGGTTTTATTGGAAGCCTCAGCTTGGCCGTTACTCTGCGGATAGTAGGGAGTTGAAAAGCGATGTTGGATATTGTATTGTATGCATAAGGCATGAACATCTTGGTTCTTGAATGGTCTCCCATTATCAGTGACAATGGCTTGGGGAATACCATACCGGCATATGAGATAGTTGAGAATAAACTTGGCTATTTGTTTACCGGTGATATAGGTCATAGGAATGGCTTCCACCCACTTCGTGAAATACTCAGTGGCGGTAATGATAAACTTGTGGCCATTGGAGGAGGAAGGGTGGATTTGTCCTACGAGGTCGAGACCCCATTGAGAAAAAGGCCATGGAGTAGTCACAGGTTGTAACTCATGAGCTGGTGCGTGATCAAATCGCCGTGCTGCTGACATTGTAGACACTTCTTAGCAAACTGTGCAGCATCTTGCTCTATTGTAGGCTAGTAATAACCTGTTCTGAGTATCTTCTTAGCAAGATTAGGACCGGTAGAATGCGCGCCACAGACACCTTCGTATATGTCTCGTAAGGTAGCTTCGGCTTCTTCCGTGTTAAGACATCGTAAGAGGATACCATCGAGACTCCGACGATATAGTGTATCACCCAGAATGATGTAACGAGAGGATCAACGGATAAAGGTTTTGTGTTGGGTGGATGATAGGTCAGGGGGAAAGGTATTGTATTTGAGGTATTCATAGATATCTTCATACCATGGGGAATTGGGACCAACAAGTTCGTAGATGATTTCAGTAACCAGAATGTCGATGGCTGGTATCAACAATTGCTCGATCAAGAATTCACACTTCTGTGTATTTGCAGGCATGTCAATCAGTGACCCTACAGAAGCCATAGAATCTGCAGCTTTGTTATGCTCTCTTGGAATTTGCTCAAATGTGATGCTAGAAAAGTGTGGTTTGTAGGCATCCACTAGTTGCTTGTAGGGGACCAACTTTTCATCCTTTGTTTGGTATTCATCTGTGACTTGGCGAATGACTAGCTGTGAGTCTCCATATACTTGTAATTCTGTGATGTCCTATTGAACTGCTGTATTGAGACCTATAAGGAGTGCTTCATACTTGGCTATGTTGTTGGTGCAAGGGAATGCTAGCCAATATGACTTTGGAATGTAGTCATTCTGAGGTGTAACAAATAAGATGTCAGCTCCTGATCCATGCTGTGTGTAAGAACCGTCGAAATACAACTTCCACGTTATGGAGTTAGAAAGAGTGAATACATTCTCATCAGGAAAGTCTACTACCATAGGATGTGTATCTTTCATAGGTGCATCTGCTAGTTGATCCACGAGGGCTTGTCCTTTGATTGCCTTATGATCCATGTACTCAATGTCAAACTCACTAAGGATCATGACCCATTTAGCTAGTCTGCCTGTGGGAGCTGCTTTTGCTAGTAGATACTTCAAGGGATCAATCTTGGCTATCAAATTTGTGTGTTGGTTCATCATGTAATGTCGCAACTTTTGGGAGGCGAACACTACTGCTAAACAAGCCCTTTCCATTGGTGAATAATTGAGCTCGTATCCCACCAAGGTTCTACTAATGTAATAAATTGCATGCTCCTTTCCTGTGTCATCATTATGTGCTAGCAGGGCCCCTAGGGCTGAATTTGTAGTGGAGATGTATAAGATCAAAGGTTTGTCCACAACTGGTGGAACCAATACAGGAGGTGTAGCTAGATACTCTTTAAGTTGATCAAATGCTGCCTGACACTTGTTGTCCCATCGAAATGAGACATCCTTTCGGAGTAAGTGCTGAAAGGGTTGACATTTATCTGCTAGCTGTGATATGAAATGTCGAATGGACTGCAACCTTTCCTGAAGGCTCCTTAATGCTTTTAGGTTCTTTGGTGGAGGCATCTCCACTATAGCCTTTACTTTCGCTGGATCTACTTCGATGCCTCTACGAGATACAATGTATCCCAATAGCTTCCCTGATGTTACGCCGAATACACATTTCTTTGGATTGAGTCTTACTTGGTATTTTTCAAGCCTGTTGAAGATCTGTCCTAAGACCTGTATGTGATCCACTCTAGAAGATTTAGCCAATATATCATCAACATAGTCTTCCATGATGTGATGAAACAGATCGTGGAAGATCACTATCATTGCTCTCTGATAGGTTGCTCCTGCATTCTTCAGACCAAATGGCATGACACACCAACAATAATTGCCCCAAGGACAAGTAAAGGTTGTTTTATGTTGGTCTTCTTCAGCTATCCTTATCTGATTGTAACCCGAAAATCCGTCCATGAGAGAAAGCATCTCGTGACCTGCTGTCAAGTCCACTATAATGTCAATGTTTGGTAGTGGAAAGTCATCTTTAGGACATGCCTTATTGAGATCTCTGAAATCATTACACATGCGGATGCGTCCATTAGGTTTAGACACAGGTACAATGTTTGAGACCCAATCTGAATAGTCAATGGGTCGTATGAACTTTGCATCTAACAGCTTTTGTATTTCCACCTTCACCAAGAGAGCTATCTGTGGGTGCATTTTTCTCAACTTCTGCTTGATTGGTTTCACTTTAGGATCCACTGTGAGATAATGAACTACTAGCTTAGGGTCTAGCCCTGGCATATCTACATAGGTCCATGCAAAGTTGATGGTTTGTTGCAAAAAGAAGTCGTTAAGGTTTCTGTGCTCTGTGTCAGATAATGATGCTGCTAGGAATGTGGTCTTTGGATTTTGTTCTATGCCAAGATTTATTTCTGTAGAATCTTCCACCAGGAGAGCTGATTTCTCTTGATACTTAGATGGTAAGGGAAGGTCAAATCCTCCATACTCTAGTGCCACAGTTGGGTTTTCACCTTTGGATACATCCTTTATTTTTACTATTTTTGGATCAGGAGGTGCCACAGTGTGGTTTTCACCTAGAGATCTTTCTTTATTTGCACTTTTGCGACTGGAGGATTTGGCATTCTCACCAAAATAAGCCATGGGCTCTAGTTCCATTACAAAAATTGCTTTGTGATCGCCAAGAGGGATACCTTCCCGAAGTCCCATGAACTCAGCTAGAGCTTCGTCATTCTGAAATACATCTATAACGGGGGCCCCTTGTTGGTTCCAATCGATAAGTTCAGGGTAGACAAGCGTGACATTCTGGGTGCTAGTGGTGGAAGTTAAGGAGACGGAGGATAGTGTAAAAATGGAGGATTCTATGAATAGATTGGTCATGTGGAGGAAAGATTCATCGATGATATCCTCTATAGATGTCGTATCGGCGGAAAAAGTGTCAGCTACCTCATCGAGGATATACTCGATGTCCAAGGCGCGTGGTACCTTCTTACCAAATCCTAATCCTTTCTTGTCTAGCTTCTTTGTTACCACAATGGGCTCCATAGTGCCTTGATTCTATTTCCCAAGGCCACCTTTGCCTTTATAGCCCATGTTTTTCACTATCCTTAAGCCATTGCCATATTGCTTGACTGGTATCGTGACTGGTTCTTTCTCCTTGTAGAGCCAAGAAGAGATGTCCTCAATAGTTTCCTCTTCCAATAACCATCCATGTTGGAATTGGGTTAGGAATGTTGGGGGAGGAATAGCTACTTTTTTGGTTACTTTGGCAATGGGTCATTTGCCATAAGATTTTGGAGATAGAGGCATCTGCCCTACACAACAAGATTCTGAGATATCATAAGTGCCAAAGCCTATATCTCAGACACGAGCTATGATTTTGGGGAGGGGTATAGATTCACTTGTAGAGGCTTGCGTGAGAGTTTCAGGGTCAACATAGAGAGGGGATTCAAGGGCTTTGTCATTTTTAGGCACTTGGTTGCAATTCTTATAGCTTCCTTGCAAGACATGGCAAAATTCAAAAGGATTAGGGTCTCCTGGGATGGTGATCTCCGTACCATTGTATGGGAACTTGAGGGACTGATGGTACGTGGAGGGAACAACTTTCATTGCATGGATCCATGGGCGGCCTAGGATAATGTTGTAAGGCAGCTCAATATCAAGAACTTGGCACCTAGTTTCAAGCATGACTGGGCCCAGTTGTATAGGCAAGTGAATAACACCTTCTGAACGGCATTCTGCATCATCATACCCCTTGATTGTAATACTATGATCAGTGTTGACATGATCCTCAGAGTATCCCAATTGCTTTAGTAACTTTAAAGAACAGATGTTGAGACTAGCACCACCATCGATGAGTATGCGTTTGATTTTGCACTTATGGATGAGAACTTCAATATGAAGGGCATCGTTGTGACAAGGATTGTGGGAGGGGAGGTCTTTCTCAGAGAAGACCACATTGTAAGGTGAAGCAATATTACCCACTATAGCTTGGAAATCTACG
This sequence comes from Cunninghamia lanceolata, assembly GCA_027924645.1. Classification (NCBI taxonomy): domain Eukaryota; kingdom Viridiplantae; phylum Streptophyta; class Pinopsida; order Cupressales; family Cupressaceae; genus Cunninghamia; species Cunninghamia lanceolata. Next base: position 2,848,547 of record BSBN01000642.1, read on the forward strand.
ACTGCTATGCTATTAGGAATGGAAGACTCTTGGAGGGCTTTTTCTAGCACCACTCTATGTGCAGGTGATGACCGTAGAAGGTCCAAAATAGAGATTTGTGTTGGCGTTCTCCCTAGATGTTCGATAAGATTATAATCAGACTGAACTAGAAGCCTAGGTGTAGGTGCACGGATGGTGACATGACCTCGACGAGTAGTAACAGCACAATCCGTAGATTTGCCTTTGATGGTGAGGGTAGACACTCGACTCTCTTCAAAATGACCTACAATGGAATCGAAAGACGTGGAAGCGTGATTGATACCTTTACCTCTATCCTAAGGAGGAGGTGGACCGTGATGAGGGAATGGTTCCTTATACATATCGAGATCCTTGTTCGTGTGTTGCACTGGTGATTCATCCTCAAAAGTGATTTGATTACCATCGATGAGGTTTTGAATGAGGTGCTTAAGCTTCATGCAAGACGCAGTTCTATGCCCTTTGCTCCTATGGAACTCACAATATTCATTGTCTCTGTAACGTGCCATTTTGTAGACAGGTTCTCCATATGGGGGAGCATCAGGTAAGGTGATGAGCCCTTTCTGTAAAGCTGGCTGTAAGACCGATTTGATGGGCACTCCCAAGGGAGTGAATTGATGTCATGGAGGGTAATCTTGTTGGGGCTGCTCTTGTTGTCATTGCTGTTGGTTGGGATAAGGCTGCCTTTGTTGCTGCTGTTGTTGAGGTGGAGCTTGACTTGGTTTGGAGAGCTGCAGCGGTGTTTGCAATGTTTGGACATGCTTAGTATCGACCACCCCATCATTGACCACGTTTTTGTTCTTGTTCCAATATTTGGGTTTATCGTTCGACTGTTGATGAGAAGTACTATCTTTCATCTCCTTAAAGATTTTGACCACACCCTTAGCAATGAGGGCCTTCTCAATATTGATCCCCTTGTATGTGATTTCATCAAAGGTTGTAGCACTAAGAATTTGCAAATGGAAACCTAACTCTTGGTTGAGGTTCTGCACAAATATGCTAACAAGCTGTTTCTCCAGAATCTTGAAAGGGAATTTGCTAGCCATTTGTCTCCATTGTTGAAGAAAAGAAATGAAAGTTTCCCCATTTTTCTGTTTATTGTTGCATAGATCAGTCATGGAAATCTCATGCTCTATGTTGTAAGAAAAATGGGTGGCAAACTTTTCTGCTAGCTCGTTGAAAGACTTGATACCCATGGGTAAGTGTGAGAACCATTCTATTGCTTGACCTCCAAGACTGCAAGGAAAGAGATGCATAAGATATGTGTCATTGTGCGAGACCTCGAAGCAAGCAAGATAGAATTCCCTAAGATGGTCTTTTGGGTCACCCTTTCCTTTGTATTTATCGAATTTCGAAATAGTGAAATTTTGAGGAAAAGGGATCATTGGTAATGACCGATCAAAAGGATAAGGACACACTTCCTCTAAAGAGAAGGTCTTTTTGGTGTGGCCAAACGTAAGATCAGATAGCTGTTGTTGCACTTCCACAATTTTTAGCTCCATAGTCGTGGGAGGGGTTGGTAACATCTCCTGTTGTCCAAAGAGTGGTTGGTGTTGCCCATATGGAAGATTATAGTGTAAGCCATGCGCACTGGTATTATAAGGGTCGTAAGATTAATTGGGATCATATGGGTTGTACGATTGGTTCGGATTGGGTTGGAATTGGAGGCCTTGATTAGGCAGAGGTGGAGGTGGCGCTAGGTAAGAATGTTGGCTCTGCGATGGTTGAAGAAAAGTATTGGGGGGAGGAAAGCTAAAGTTTGTTTGATTAGGTTGTGATGGTGGCACATAGCTTTAGGAACCCTGATGTTGGGAATGTTGAGAGTGGCTAGGCAATGTATGAAAGAAGTTGAGCGAGGATGAACGTTGTGGAGGAGGAACATAGGTAGAAGTGATTTGCGACGGTTGGGGTTGATTGAGGATGAGAGTAGAAGAATGTTGTGGTTGGGGCTGCTTGAGGACGAGAGTAGAAGAATGTTGTGGTTGGGGATGCGTGACTCTAATTGGTTGAGAGACATGCAGGTGTGATGATATAGGAGGTGGCATTTGTTGAGACCCTTGTTGCATGGCTACATAAGTGTTCCCCGGATTGTAATTGGGTGGGAAACCTATGCGTGATGGGGTAACCAAGATTCCACTTGCGATTGGGGTGGACACTTTAGGAGGAGGTTGCACATTCGATCCAGCTAAGGTGGCCTGCTTAGCTAACTCTGCTTGACGTTGGAGAGTTTCTTGTTGGTTTTGATAGATCTCCATAGGAGTCAAAAGCGGTGATATGGGCCTCTCCCCTGTTGGGTTTTGAAAAAGGGGATTCCTATACTGCGAGCCTTGAGTAGGTAAGGGCGTAGTTACCGTGGACATGGTTTGCACCACTTGTATGGCTTCTTGGGCATTGTTGCTCTCCTTGAGAGTGGACACATCAAAATCTTGAGGTAACTTGGCACCTTGCTTTGCAAGCAAGCGAAAGAAATGATCCTGGTTTTCACTAAGTATTTTATCAAAGGCAGCTATAGCTCTAGGATCTTGTATGAATTCATCAAGATCTTGCCCATCTTCTTGAGCGGATTGACCTATTTCAAAGTGTCGCTCTTCTTGAGATGGGGTTTGATCTACGATATAACCTTGTGGGACAAAATCCGGAGGCAAGCCTGTGGTATACTGAGGCGCATTTATCAAAGGGGTTCTATCCTCATGAGGATTGCTTGGTTCATCTATGTGCGGCATGTTCGGAGAGCTATTTGGTTTTGCCGCGGGTGTACTAGGAGTCACCTTGGGAGTAATGTTGAGACGACCTGATTGTGGTGTGCGAGGAGGCGACTTGCGCTTCTTAGGGACAACTTGCTTGGATTTCATAGTTTACTGTAGCCTAGTGGTGACCATGGGATACTCTAGGACAAAATGTAATGCTAGGAATCTGTGAGATGCTTTAAGAAATGGACAAACTTCTGATGCACAAAGTATTGGACCAAAAGCGCTATACTGTTTGACCAGAGGCGCAAGACTGTGCTACCAAAAGAGTGCTACTGTGGACCAGAGGCGACGGACTAAGCTACCAGTAGCGAGTTACTACTATGCCAAACGCGAGCTACTGTTATACCAAGGGCGCTGAAGTAGAGTTTTACCAGAGGCGGGTTACTGCTATACCAAAGGCGATCTACTATACTACCAAAGGCGAGCTGCTGTAATACCAGGGGTGCTAAAGTAGTGTCTGATGTTTTTCAAAGGCAAAATTTTTCTGTTTCTGATTGGATTGGTTTGGCAAGAGAAAACACAGCAAACAAGTGGTCAAAAAAGGCACAAGGACTGACACAACAGATAGTGTATGTTCAAGGCTCCAAACAAGCCCAATGTTTCCATAGGTCTAAGACAATTGCAATCAATAACAAGCACTTTTTATCCCTAGAGACAAGGTTTCATTGCAGTAGATCAGCTCACAGCTTAATACTCCGTCAATAAAAATATCATTCCATAAAGGTGTCAGATATTTAGTATCTTTGCGAGGGACGATAGGTAGGGATGTCTCACCCTCCCCTTGGAAAGCTCAAGTAGGTCACAAGAGCTTTATGTCCAAGGGAATACTATCTCTTCTCAAGGGAGCCAATGGTGATTATCTTAAGGGTTTAAATCGATTTCCCTTGCACTGATGATTACCGCAATGTTCAGAGGTAGGTCGGGTAGTCTCTATCTAAAATGGTTCTTAGTGACTTTGAGGGACCAACGCCTTATGAGCAATGTGACAAGCTACTAAAAGCTTTAACCAATCCTACTAAGAGTTTCAAACACTTCGCTCAATGTGAAAATCATTTCCACAAAGAGCTAGTACACCTCTTTTCAGTTTGGCACCACAAGGTAAGGCTGACATCAGTTAGGACTTGGCTTTCGCCTTATCCCTCTTATATAGCAGTTCAAAGGAAAACTCCGCTTAGGGTCATCCCTTTTGGATGAAGCGCAATCCAAAAGTAGGCCCTTCTAAAGGAAGTACAAAAAAAGTAAGAGCAAGCACGTCAAACAAAGGTTCAATTGTCTTGTTATAAGAAAAATAAGGTGCAACTAAGCTAGGCACACACACGATTGTAGTTGTAAATTGTCCCTTATGAAATGAAGTGTTTGGCATTCATGTCCATTGTCCTTTAGAAAATTGAGGTGTTTGTTCATACATGTCCATTGTCCCTTAAGAAAAGTAGTATGTTCCTAAGACTTAGATTGCAAGAAAAGATTTGTTCAATTATCCTTTTAAGCATGCAATGTGTTTCTAAGACTTAGTGAGATAAATCAAGAGGTCTTCAATGCTTGTCCTGCATGAACATGTTAAGAAAACACCTATTGGCTCTGTGTGAGTAATAAGAAGCTGCAACAAGTGAGTTAGTTCCACCAAAAAATCACAAGTTAGCAAAAATTAACTTTGACCCAAAGCGTCGTAACAGAGACCCGAAGCGATGCAGAATATTACCAAAAGCATAGCAAAATAACCAGAAGCGCTGCACTGTGTTTTCTAGGGCGTTGTGATGCAGACCAAAAGCGATGTAGAATATTATCAGGCACGCTATAGAATAACCAGAAGCGTGGAGTTGTGTTACCAAACGCGTGATAATATATAGCCAAAAGCACCACGCTGTCTCAGATCATAAAAAGGGGAACTTTTCCAAAATAATCAGATCTAAAGTAAAATTCCATGATTGATTAACTGCTCTGAGAAATGATAGCTGAGAGATCTATGTTTTGCAATCTGGGAAACTCAGAAGCTGTAACAACACCAAAGATTAACACAAAAATTGAAGGTACTCCTAAATAAATCAGCTTAGGATGTCCAAAAAAACAAGTTTGTCTGACAAATACAGCAGCTTGTCAGACAAATTGATAAGATAGATAGCGTGAAAATCCTACAAGACACTGAACAAAGTCAAAAACCTAATTTAACCAAAAGCGCTGTATAATACTGCCGGGAGCGCCGTTCTGTCAGACCAGAAGTGCTGCGCTGCGCTGCCGAAAGCACCGTTGTGCCTCCAAGAGCGCCTAACTGTGCCTCTAGAAGTGCTCAAAGATCTTGCCAAGAGCGCTGTGAGGTGTTGTTTGCGCTGTGTCGTACTGTGACTTAAAAAAAATAATTTCTCAAAGAAACAAAGGGATTAGTGGGTCCCACTGGGCATGCCAGAATGTGTATGAGAAAAAATTGATTAAATATAAACTAAATAAAATCAAAGAACCCAATAACATAAAGAAAACAAATTTAAATAAAAGCCATGACAAATAATCAATGAAATAAAGACTTTTACCGAAATCTATATTGTTTCCTTTGGATTGAATGTGGATTGCTCAATGAAGTTGCAAAGTCATAGCTGCAACAAGCAAGTAGTGTGCTCAAGAGATCAATGTTAAAAGATTGTGATAGTGCTCAATCGACGCGTTTTGTATGCTCGAAGCGCTGTTAAGTATGCCTGAGAATACGATCGAAGAGAGAGGCTCAATGAAAGAGATGAGGGGGGTTTATATAGATTTCAAATAAGATCGATCAACGGTCTAGATAATTCAGAAGAATCAATGGAGGAGATAAGTTGAGGAATGTGCAACGAATGAGAAAAAGACATGTGTCTTGCTTTCTTTTGTATGAGAGGAGTTATCAAGAATAGAATAATAAGTTAACTGAAGAGATAAATCAATTAAAAGAATAAAGCAATCAGTTAAGTGATTTAAAACAAGAAGAAGAGATTTGCATGAGAAAAGAAGATATTTTGCTTTATTAAATATAGAAATATTTAATTGATGAGCACGAAAGCTTGAGTTATTTTAGAGATAACTCAAATTAGAAGAAAAAACAATTTAAATAAATAATTGATTTATTTAAATTTAGAGGAGATATTTTGGAAGAAATAATTAAATAATTGGAATTATTTAATTTAGAAGATTTGAAAGCAAATTAAATAAATAAATTTATTTATTTGTTGTGCATGATTTTGGAAGAACAGATTTGATTTAATTAAATAATTTAAGAATTATTTAATTTTAGATAAGAGGGAATTTGTTGAATTAATTAAATAATTTATTTAATTAATGTGGACTTGAATTTTTGGAGAGAGGATAATAATTAAATAATTAAAATTATTTAATTATGGAAGAATATAGAGGAATTTAATTTAATTAATTAAATAAAGAGGATTTATTTAAGTAATGTTGAAATTTAGGAGATTTAGAAGAATTTGATGAAATTAATTAAATAATTAGATTATTTAATTAACATTGAAATGCAGGTGATTAGGAAGAAATGACGAAATGCAAGTGATGTGACGACTTGGTCATTTTAGGGTGTCTACATGGGGTATAGTCATTGCTTTCATATGATGTGTTTGTGGGGTGTTCTTATTATCCTACTATGACTAATATTTATCTTGTGTGTGTTAACACTTAGTATCTTGCATATTAATATTATTTTGCATTTAAGGTTCTGAGAAGCCCTTATGTGTATTCAATATATTTTTTGCTAAGACTATTGTTCATTCACATATCCAACAAGGTTATATTATGTCTAGAAGATATAAGTTCAAACCATGTGTTTGTAAAGTCAATGTCTTCGCATTGGATACATCAGCATCTTGGTCTTTTATACCTTGGTGCATACTATCCACATGTTATATCAAAAATAAGGAATCTTGCTCTTTATAAATATTTACGTAACTATTGCAACTTCATATCTATACACCCATTCATATATCCAAATCAAAATATAGTTTTCATACAAAGATTGATCAATTATTTTTCATTCTATATTCTATCTCATTTCTTCTATCCATCATCAAAGTCTTCTACATACCTGCAAAACCATACATGTTAAGCATCCTAATCATAAGCATCATAACATATCATCACATAAATCCATAATCATAAGTATAATGTCATCTCATCCATAAATCTATACGCACAAACATCATCACATAAATCCATGATCATAGTATATGTCATCACATACATAAAGCATCTCATAACATGTCATAAAATATACACACATAAGCATCTATGAAGTACATCGAATCATCATAAGCATAGGAACATCCATAACATCACCATGAGTCATAAAGTTCATCACACACACACACACACACACACACACACACACACACACACACACACACACACACACACACACACACACACACACACACATATATCATCAAGGTCATAAAAGAATAGTAATGTCCCATATATACATCATGTACATAAAAAATGACATGATACAACAAGGCTATCATGAGTCGTCCAAATGTACATCTGATGCTCACAGGCATCATAATCAAAATAAACACATTGCTAATACAAAACTGATACATATATACATCTATACAAAATGCTCTAGCCCGAACTGTGCGTCGAGCTCCTTGCAAGCTACTATGATCACTACGCTCCACCTATACTAAGTGGTGGTCCTCCTGCATGCGACCTCCTTGGAGGTCCCATCACTGATGATCATGTCCTCTATGATGCAGAGGCCCCTAATCTACTCCACTCTCTAAAACTAGGCTACCTCTGATCTACAGGAACAACTCCATAATACAAGCATCAATAATATCAGCCTCTCTCCCTGCAACAACTAGCTCACCTATATGCGGGTAAGCCCTCCAACCAATGTTAGTGCAGCCTGATTAGAGCTCAAGGTGGCCTAAACTGTGTGTCTCTATCTCTCCTCACCCTCTAAAGGGTGGCTTCTGCTGCTAACCTCGCCTACACTATTTCATCCTGCTCAATTGTCAATCTCGCCACCAATCTGTCATCCATTTGTGCTACTGCTACCTATGCCTACAGCTATGCATGCACCTATCATGCCTCACCACAAGTTGTGTCCCTCTCTCTCCTCATGCATATCATTCTCAACTCTATGTGCATCTAACATGCACAGTCTCCTCCTGTAACATTCTTCTCACCTTCTCTAGCTCTGTCTCTACATGTTGCATCACCTGCTATGGTGCCCCCACATCTGCCACCTGGACATCAGGTTGATCCTACCCATCATACCCTCCTCTACCCTGTCCACCATCATCATTTGGTACATGCACCTATTTCCTCCTCTATCGAGCTACTCGGCGAGCCTTGGCATCCTTTCCTCTACCTGCTACCTCCCCAACTACTCCAGCCACTCTAGGAACTGTAAATCTAACTGGCTTGTGCTATCACTAGTATGCATCATACTCTAGTCTCATGCCAAGATCCACCTCTCCAAGAATCCAATTGTAAACAAATGGGGCAAGTCCTCGTAGCTCCACCAATGCTATCACTGACACAATCTCTAGACCCCAATCCACAACCTCTCTCTGTGTCCATGCATACATGGCATCTCCCATTAGCTCTTGCTGAGGTAGTCTAAACTATCGTAGCACCCTTTCTAGAAAATACCTCTTAATAGTGTATATGATATGTCCAAACAAGTACCTAGCTTGTCAGTAGTAGACAAGCTACTCCACATCATTGGCCCATGACTTGTAATTGTGCCATGGCCGCCACAAAAATGTTCCCCATCTCATCAATCTGTCTCCTCTAATAGGCTAGTGCACCCAGTCATCACTGTGTCAGTGCACCCTCATATAGACAAAAAAATGGCTCACCTGTATTGTGATGATGAGGAGAAATTGGTCTCATGACTAGGATGTGCTCCCAAGCCCAAACATTCAGTAGAGTCACACCTGCTGATAAGCTAGTGTCAGATTTGTATGCACAATCATGAATGTCAAAGTATAGCTAACCTAGAATTTAGGGCCCCCATGCATATCATATGCCGTAAGTGAACATCCCTGACAGCACTATTCCCCATCCAATTGATAGTCCTCATGAACATCTATCTGGAACTAGAAAACCTCTGATCAATGCAACCATGATCCACTAGATCTTGTCACAGAGTCTCCACACATGTCCCCACCTGATCTCATGCTCTCGAATGCCTAGTTTAGGAGTCATAAACACCTCTCTTAGTCCATCCTCACCTCTCTCTGTGTCATAGTCAACTCGGGTGCCATGTATTGGGATTTGGAGAATGCACCATACATCCTCTAAAGTGATAGTATCCTCGCCATTAGGAAAGTGGAATGAACATGTCTCACTATGCCATTGCTCAACCAAAGTTGTCATAAATGACAAGTGAGCCCTAACTAGTGTTAGGTGGGCCATGTGCCACAATCCCATCACCTCTAGAAAGATCTCCTCCTCCTACTCTATCTAGATCACCATGGTCACATCCACGAAGTGTCACTCCGTCGATGTCAGTGGAGGTAGGGCAACTTGCATCAACAAGTTAAAAATTGTTATCCTTTGCACATGCCTTAATCAAAATGACTTGAAAAACTTGTTGGCAAGAGACATTGCTCTGGTATGGACTTGTATTTTATCATTGATGGAAACAAGGCTCATATATCTCTTCAACATGATAGGGAGACACAACTCTAGAAGATCATAGGTCCGGATGGAAGAAATAGCTAAGTACGGACATGCACTGAGTACAGGATAGTAAGTTGGATAGTATGCTTCCACAGATGATGATCCAATAATGTGATTTAGGTATGATGTTAGTCATTGTTTGGTGGTGTCACACTCTAGATATTAAGTTTTGACTTCATCCAGAAGTCACCTTGAAGAAATGTCTAAGTCCGGGTAAGCGAAGATATAGCAGGAATAGTGAACAGGGTATAGTGTAGTGGTCTGCATTCCTCCACAGGTGATCATTTTGTTATGAGGTTTTAAGGTGTCATAAATATTTATATGAAGTGTCTAATTTTAGATTTGGGAGATCTGAAGTCCACCGGAAAGATAATTGCAAGCTGCTAAGTATTAGCACAATGTTTGACAGAGCTTGATAGAGATAGAGTCTGAGTTATAATGGTCTGCATTTCTTCACAAGATGATATCATGCCTTGCGGTTCTGAGGGTAAGTTTGGGAAGGTATAAAGAGTCCTTGGTATAATTTTGGAGGTGTTTTGAGAACCATAGTAAAAGTTGTAAGTCAGCAGATGAACCTATTAAGTATACTCTTGAAGAATAGGCTGACTAGTATGATAAATCATTGTGCCGAGAAGAGATAATGTTTGAAGGATCCATCTAAGTAATTGAATGATTATATCCAACCTATATGAACATGTTTGGAAAAAATTTTGGGTCTGCATAATATATAGAGCATTGGATTAAGCTGACAAGCCACATCTTTTTATGTACACGCTTTATCTTTTTGATGTCGACCTGATTATGGAACAAATCATGATGCGGATATATAAAGGAAATGAATTTCAGTTGTGAAGTGTGTGAAGTGAGAGTGATTCATGTGGGCATGCAAATAGCATAGTAGAGTTAGAAGATTAGCAGTGATGAAGACTTGGGATTCAGAATTCAGTTGCTAAATGACTGCACACTAGCATAGTGATAGATGCTTTTGCAGTAATCAATTTTCATGTGCAATTTTCTTTACAATGAGATTTCTTCATCAAGGCAGTGAGCCTCTATTAGGGTTTAACAACCCTCATTGTAATCTTGCTAGGTTTAGGGTTTAGGCAGTGAGCCTGCTAGACCTAGTTGCTCTTCATGGCAGTGAGCCAGCATGTTCCAAGCCCATGGAGTGACCAAGCCTGAACATCATTATTTGTAAATATTGCAATATATATTTGAGAGCTAATTCTCTCTGAGGTTTTTCCCGATTTGGGTTTTCCACATAAAAATCTTGGTGTCTATGTGTCATGTTTTATGGGTATTGTTCATATGCATGTTATGCCTTTGTTTAATTAAGTTTGGAAAATGGTTGAAAGTTAAAGTATATCAAAAGACTTTTAGAACACTGATTCACCCCCCCTCTCACTATTCCTAACATTCAACAATTGGCATCAGAGCAAGGTTCCTTGGAAAAAGTCTAACAACTTGGGGAAGATCTAGGATAGTGCAATCATGGCAGCGAGAAGATTTGGAAATTATGAAAGCCACAAGAAACTGGAAGAAACTCTTATGGATCTTGAAAATTCTAAAGCAGAAGTCAGGGAACTGAAAGAAAATTTACAACAAGCTGATGAATGCATCTCAAATCTAAAAGAGCAAGTCAAGAAATTCAAAGACAAATATAAACAAGTTAATGATCAATTGATATCAGCAAATGAAGCCCTGAATGAACTAGAAGCAGAAGTTATAGAAAGAACAAGAGTAGAAGATGATCTAAATTTGATTGTGAAGAATAGATCAGAAGATTGTGCAAAACTGGAAAAAGAAAATTTAAGTCTAAAAATGGATCTAGAAAAGGCCAGAAGCTTTGAAGAAAAATTCAAGATAAGTACTGCAAAGATTGATGAAATGATTGCTAGCCAGAAGAGTGCCGATGATAAGCAAGGATTGGGAATTGAAAAAGGGGAAAGTTCAAAATCTGGTCAAGCAAACACTAAATTAAAGCTAAACAAAGGGAACCAATTCAAAAATCAGAGAAGAAGACCTAGAAGACCTCCAGTCAGACAACCAAATGCTCAAAGGTACCCATCTTTCAATGGTTATTGTAACTCATGTAATAAGTTTGGTCATAAGGCTACTCAGTGTAGAAGAAGAATAAATCAAAAGGTTCCATCATTCTCTGGTCATTGTTTCAATTGCAATAAAATTGGTCATAGAGTAGTTGAGTGAAGAAGTAAAGTGGATCAAAACTCTATTAGGTGTAATGCATTCTATAAAATGGGACACATATCAAATGAATGCAGAAGTTTTGTAAGAAACATTTTTCAAAATATAAGAAATAGTCAATCATTCAATGGAAAGTGTTTTGCATGCAACAGATTTGGACATATGGCTAATCAATGCAAATCAAATCTAATCAATAAAAAGAATCAAGGTCAAAAGAATGTGGTGTGCTTCAATTGCAGTAAATATGGACATATTTCAAGATTTTGTAGAAGTAAGAATGTAAAGAGAAATTAGTATTCTAAAGAAAGGAAGACAGAGCAGAGAAATGATAAGGGAAAAGATAAAGTTGATCCAGGTAAAACCAAGAAAGAAATGGACAAGGTATGGATCAAGAAAGAAGTAATTGAAGTCAGGGATTGATCCACACCAATATCTGGTGTAGATACTTCCTCTGGGAAGTGAATTGAGAGCTTTGGCTCAGGGGGAGCAATGTTGAAAATCCAAATCCCCCTGCCAAAAAGTGGGTGCCAGAATTCGGCACAAAGGTGTATGATGAAATTTGATGTGACACAACTCTTAGAAGAAAAATTGGAAGAAAAAGGGTCAATGCATCATATTGCGGAGCAATTCTAATTGACTGTGTTCTACAGTGAAGGGTGTTGATAGCTTTTTGGAATGAGCAATTAATGACAACTAGGTCAAGCCACACGAAGGATAAAAAAGGAACTTGTTTGGTTTCAAAATCACTTTGCACTTGGAGCTATCAGAAACTCAGAGAGATCAAAGCTAAAATTAAGTAGCAACAACCAAGATTTGAAGCATTTGAAGAAAGGAAACCCAATCTCAGCGAAACAAGGTATTTTCATTAAAACCTCATTTGTGAATTTGTTGAATTTCTGCAATGACAACTCCTCATATCATAGATATCTCTGATCGACCTCAGCCTAAGTTTAAGAAACACCCCTACAAGGCAACCAAAGTGGATCCAATGGGTGCATTTGCAAAAATACCCTACGGAGTCTTGTATGTGGAAGATGTTAGGGCATACATCCATGTGGCCCTAGATGAGCTCGGCGACAACAAATTCTCAGATTTATTCCTAAAACACCTTACTAATGATCAATTTAATTTAAAAGAAGAATATAAAGACTTGAAGGAAAAGAAATTCATCCAGTATGCAGAGTTTCCCACATTTGCAGAGGACGAGTGGGTCTAGTATATTCTTAGTCAAATCTCTGATGAATTCATGTGGTTAGGGAAAGGGAAACCCTTTAAAATAACAAAAGAGGAAATTTAGGTAGTTACTAGACTAAACTCCACTAAAGGAGTTCCATTATTGAAGGCGGTCAAGAATCAAATGGTTACAGATGCTACCAAAGCAAAATTTGACAAAAGGGCATTGACGATAAATGATGTCATTGATCCTGCAGTAAAGTTTGCCTCAATGGTCATAGGTTACAAAGTTTACTACTCAAACTAGGAGAACTCAGTTTCTGGTACTGCAATTTACACCGCATATCAAATGGTCAAAGAGAATGCAGATTATGATTTGAGTGAACTACTCTGAACCCAACTACTGGAGAATCTGAAGAAGATAAAGGAAAGAAAGTGTTGGTTCTCAATCCGACTGGATGTTTCCCAGTTATCCCTACAAGGTAGCCATCATTGATCAATAGGATTTCCGGGCTAGGGGGCAACAGTACAAGAGATAGACTCTATAAATATCTCCTCTTCTTCTTTAGGCTTTGCAGAACCAAGGGGGGTATTCCCTATTCAACATCTGAGAAATGTGCTTATTAACTTGGTGGGATTTTGACACAAAGCAGATAAATCCTCTCTTATGTAGACCAAAACTGTGAAATAAGTGCAAAGGGGCTAGCTTTGGGCCTATGCTCAGTTGTGAATCAGAGGATTTTGGTCCTATAACTACTTCTAATGTCCTAAAGGTTTGTATTTGAAGTATGAATTTGATTTTTTGGTATTGGATGCAAAACAAGGACTTTGGTTGTAACCTCAATACAAGACTGGATCGGTGCCTATCTTAGGGCTCAGAGTCAATAGACATACACATGTGAATGTACACATAAACTTGGATCAATGACTGGTTTTCAAGGGGCGGTTTGTAGTGTCTACCTTACAGACACTTCCCAAAGATGAGTATTCAGTTATCTCTGCTTACAAACATCCCTACTGCAATATATTCTTCCCAACACTTTAACCTAAAACATTTAATCTACTCCTTGAGAAGAAGTAAAAGACCAAGCATTCAATATAGCAAACCCATATTCTAGAATCTTAAATACCCCTTAGCTGTTTAGATTTAGAAGAAGAATAGATTCAATTCAAAGACAAATAAAAGAATACATGCAATGAAGCATTACTCATTTAAATCGACATGAAACTAGTAAATTTATGTGTAAAACATATAACATGAGATTCATAAACTCACAAAATACCTAAAACAGAGCCTCCAACAAAGTTGCATCTTATCATAGCACCAAAATTTGTCCATTTTTCAACAACAACAAATGAGTAACACAATTTGCCTTTTATAACAAGACTATGTACTTAGTATATTAATTACAAGGCAATTCAAAATTCTACCCAATGCATTGTAGCTCAGAATGGCACACAAAATAATCAATGCAACAGGAGACAAAACGGGAAGAAGCAGGAGAAAGATGAGGAGTAGTTGAACTTGAGCCCTATGCCGCTGCTTGAAGATTTTCCACTTGGAGGTGGTAGCTGACATGTCCCTTCGGCCCATACCTGTCTGTAATCCTGCCATTAATGGCATACCAACTCGCAGCCATCGTGGAACCGTAGCAGCAGATGCATAAATGATTTTCCCACCAAGAATGCCACTGTATATGCATGGGAAAACCCTCGCTATCGAACATTTGAACACAGGCTTTGATCCCTCTCTAAATCTCCCAAATCTATGGCTCAAATCAAACACGCAGGTTACTAGCCAATGAGAATGTGCCACGTAGATGCTTCCTTGCCATCGCTGACTTTTCCTGCTTCTGTTTTACCTTTACCACCTATTTTGCCTTTGCCACTCTTGTATATGCAAATGCATATACAATCATCTTATATACAAGGTGGACTCCAAATTGTATAGAACAAATTGAAATTTCATTTAGATCCAGCTTGTATCTTTTTCATTGCACATTAGCTTGTATATCAGCATATACAAGCATTTTATATATGCAGGCTACGGATCTCAACACATTATCTGCCGGATTCGAACATTCCTTGGAATCCATGTTGTATCTTTTCTTTTGCATACTCTGTTTAATATCGCACATACAAGTGTAGTGTACAAGCCGCAGATGCCAACCTTGAATTAGCCGCACTTGACTTTTAAATCTGGTCTGACTTGTATATCACGAATGTACATTCACCTTGTACATCGCATATACATTACAAACATACAAATAGAACATGCAAGCACTAGACTTCAATTTTGAATTAACTACACAGCATACCTTCTTAGGTTCGGCCAATGCATCTTAGGAATGCATATCGCATTTGCACATTTCAATATACATTCTAGTTTGCATATTTTCCCTGTATGCTTCCAATGTATCTTTTGCTTGCATGTTTCCCTTTGTATCTAGTCATTGTATGTCTAAACTTACAAACCCGATATACAAGAAAACTCAACATACAACTGTAGAATATTCCAGGAATCTGTGAAAGATTCCTCAATGCATATACAAACCCGATATGCATTTAAAATGCATTCAATCACATTTTTCACTTTTTGAAAGCTGATTGACATTTTTGGCCCGCCAATGTACATTTGGACTTGTACATACAAAGACACATACATTTCGACAGATTTCACTGCTACATAGAGTGATTTTATACTTAGCATCTTTTCTTAAACATGACAGGATAAAGCGGTAAAGCAATGCATAAGGGCCGGTCAACCAATGAGCGCTAAGGCATGATAATAGAACTTAAGCAACCGGGAACCCGCTATAGGAGGTCAACTTCAAATTAGAAAATAAAGCCCAAGACCCCATGACTCAGAAATTCTAGCATTTGAATGAAAAAACCTGCAAATGCTCAAGCTTAAAACCCTAACCCTAGTTGGGCACCAACACAAGCTCCGACTGGGGACGTGCAAGCATAAGGTTGCAGCGAGAACCAGATCACTCCGGAATAGACCAAGCAAAACACAAAATACAAAACAACACCAACTATACAAGGTCTATACAGACCATTTACATCTAATTTGTAGTGTGCACATAAGATATTTCATTTATGAGAAAAAATCTTTAAGGAATTTATTGTGCACAGGCAATTCCAGTAGTTCACCATTCAAAGCTTGGAGAAAGTAGGAATCATCTTCATGATTGTTGCTAATTTGATATGGGTCCACCCATAAGGGCTCAAATTTTCCATGCTTACCCTTATCTTGATTCTTTGCATTCCAAACAAGGACTAAATCACTTATTTGAAATCTTCTTTCTGTAGCTCTTTTATCAAATAGATACTTCACTCTCTATTGTTTCTTGATGTTTGTCCTATGTGCCTCTCTTCTGGTTTCATCTAATACAACCAGCTAATTTATCCTTTCAGTCATTGAGTTTTCAACCTCTTTATTGTTTTCTTGTACAAACCTATAGGCTGGCAAGAGATTATTCACAGGTAACCTAGCTGTTGCACCATATACTAACTCAAAAGGTGACCTTCCGATTATTTTTTCACTGTTACCCGGTCAGCCCATAATGCCAACTTTAACTTTGAATCCCATGCTCTCTTGTTTTTGTCTACCATTCTTTTGATGATTTTCATGAGGCTTCTATTACTTGACTCTGCTTGGCCATTTCCTTGTGGATGATATGGTGATGTATGTGACAAACTAATCCTATAGTTGTTGTAGAAGTCAACGAACTCACCAGATCTGAAACACATGGCATTGTCTGTGACCAATTTGACTGGCACTCCAAATCTGATAATAATGTGTTCCAAAATAAAATCTATCACCACCCTGCTTGTAGCCTTTTTAGTTGGAATTGCTTCAACCCATTTGGTAAAATAATTAGTAGAAACCAGAATCCAACTATGTCCTCCAGTTGATTTTTCTAAAATTTCCCCTATAAAATTGATTCCCCATTGTTGAAATGGAGCCTCCACTATTATAGTCTTGAGAACCTTTGACATGGATCACATTTTCTTACCATTCTTTGTGCATCTGAGAAAAGGGTGGGCCACCAATAGCCTACTCTAAGAATTTTGTGGGTTGTTGTCTTGGCAGTGTAATGTCCACCACACACTCCCTTGTGCATGTCATTTAAAATATCTGTAGCCTAGTTTTCATCTACACATCTAAGTAACACACCATCAGGATTTTTCCAATACAATTCTCCTTGAAGGATTATGTATTTGATTGCATGTAGCTTCAAGGTCCTTTTCTGACTATTACTGAAGTGGGAAGGACAATTCAGATTCTACAAATAATAGACAATATCCTTGTACCATTCAAATTTTGATATATTAACAATTTCATTTTGAACTACATTCACTTGGCATGCTCCTAGATTTGACTATGTCATCATTTTAGCCAAACCCTGTCCCCTTACCAATTTTGTGATTTGTAAGTAAAAATATACTTGACTGCTGCATGGGGCACATAGTCAACTATCTAAAAGCCTACTAAATATGGCCTGAAGCTCTTGGCTGCTCTAACTAATGCATATGCATGCTTTTCCATGATATCATATTTTAGTTCAGTTGCCTGCAATGACATGCTAAAGAACGCAATAGGCTGCTCAAAACCATCTTTATTTTTCTGCAATAAACATGCAGCAATAGTGTGAAAAGAAGCAAATGAGAACAACTGAAATGGCTTAGAAAAATTAGGAGATTTCAATACAGGAGCCATCTTTATAGTTTCTTTGATGTTCTGAAATGATTTAGTTGCCTCATCTCCCCATTTGATAATTTCACCCTTCTTCAGCATCTTAGAAATGTCCTTTGTAGTCTCTGCAAAGTTAGGAACAAATCTTCTAACAAAATTAATTTGTCCAAAGAAGGACTGAATGCCTTTCATGGTTATAGGAATATGAATTCTATCAATTGCAGCAACCCTTTCAGGATCAATCCTGACTCCATCTTTGGAAAAAATGTGTCCCAATAATTTCCTTTCCACTACCCCAAAAGCACATTTCTTTGGGTTAAGTGAGATGCCATATTCTAGTGCCCTAACAAAAATTTGTTCTAAGTGCATGCAATGTTTTTTCCTCCTTTGAATAAGCAGTTAAGTCATCTTAATACATAGCCAGGATTGAACGAATCAATCCTGCAAAAGCAACATCCATAGCCCTCTAAAATGTAGCACCTGCATTTGTTAGTCCAAATGGCATCCTAACATACAGATAGGTTCCCCATGGAGTGGTAAAGGCAGTTTTGTACTGCTCAGATTCTTTCACCTTCACCGGATTGTATCCTAAAAATCCATCCATCATGGATAAAAGTTCACAACCAGTCACCTTCTGCAACATAGCCTCCATGTTGGGCAATGGATAATTATCCTTCAAAGAAGATACATTCAGATTTCTAAAGTCCACACAGAGTCTAATATCTCCATTTTTCTTTCTAACTGGGACAAGATTAGACACCCAAGTTGAATGTCTGATAGACACAATTATTCCAGCCTCCCTGAGCTTTACAAGCTCTCGCTGCATTTTTGGAGCCAGAGTTGGGTTGATAGGTCGTTGTTCTTGTCTGAATGGCTTAGCTCCAGGCTTCAAAGGAATCTCATGCTGGAATAAATCTTCTCTATAAGCTTTTAGGTCCTCATATGACCATGTAAAAACATGCTTATACTTTTTCAATAATGCTATCAACATACACCTGATATGTGGCTTGAACTGTTTTCCAATATATACCCTTTTGGGGGCCTGGTGCATCCCCAAGTTTATCTCCTCCAAGTTATCCTTGTTTGTAGGAGATGCCTTTGTAACAAATTGGTCCCTATTGTCAAATGCTCTTTCTAAAGAAACCAGTCCTCTGGGGATTTTATTTGTTTTAAGCTGAATCACCTCTTTTCCCATAAGGGTTTCTTTTCCATCCACAACCTCTACAAAATTCTGAAAATCAATCTCTTGATTTTCATACTCATCTATGCAGTGTAAGAATCTTAACAAATCTTTATCATCATCAAACACTTGCCAACTAAATATATTTTCTGGTACTACAGGTCTAATTTTAACCTCAACATTTGTAACATCAAACAGAGTAATATCATCTGGCCTTATGGCCACATTAGCTAAAAAATCTGCCATGACATTTTTTGATCTTTCTATCTAGTTTATTGAAAATGCATCAAACAATTCAATTGCATCCCACACAGTATTCGTATACTATTTCATCCTTTTATTCTTTGAAGCATACTTATCTCTAACTTGGGAAACAATTAATTCTGAATCTTCAAATACCTGTATCATTTTAATTCCATGCTTCAGAGCCACATTCAATCCTAGTAACAGAGCTTCATATTCTGCAATATTATTTGTGCAGGCAAACTTCAACAAGAAAGAGAATTTTAGAAGCTTACCAGCTAGAGACAAAAACACAACCCCAGCACCAAATCCTTCCTTTGAACAAGCTCCATAAAAAAACATGGTCCAAAGACCCTGTTGGTCCAGCTCTTGAATGCAAATGTCTCTCCCTTTACCTCCTTGATCATCTGAGACAACTTTGAAGTTTTCACAGTCAGTATCCACAAAATAAATATGCTCATCTGAATCTTGATCCTCAACTATTTCTGATTACCTTTCTTCTCTGACCAGTTTGACATCTTTACCATCCATTGGGATCATGGCATATGATAGATCTAGTTGCATACTTCCTCCAATCAATGCTACCCATCTTCTTGACAACAGCATACCATATTGTGGCTTGATGTCAACCAATGTTATGTTCATTCTGTATGTTTTTTCTGGATATGCGGCTAACTTAAAATCCACATCTTTCATGATTCCAATAACTGGTACTTCCCTAGCATCCATGGCATAGCACTTCCCACATGCTTTGTCTATCTTCAATCCAGCTTATTGCATGATAACCAGAGGCATAATATTCGTTGATGCTCCAGAATCAAGCATACAATTTTTGATTGTTTTCCCATTAATAACAAGGGAGACATAAAATGGCTCAACCTGTGATGGACATTTTGTCATGGTCATTCCCGAATACACCTCAGGAATCTCATCCTCTTCAATACACAAGGCCTGTCTCATACCTTGACCCTCAACATTTTGCTCAGCCTGACAAGCTACTTCTGAAATTAAGGGAAATGCCTCATTCTTGATTTCTTCAAGTTTCATTATTTCCATCAACAAAACAGAGATCTTTACCTGGGATAAACTTGAGTTATGTCAAAGGGAGCATAATTTTGTATAACAGTTGTAGCTTGAGCCATGGTTTTACTCTTATCATGAGTTGATCCAACTTTAATCTTAGCGGCCTTCTGACTGTTATCCAGGATCTGAGAATCCTTATTTTGATCCTCACTTTGGGGAATTTTATTTTTTGGTCCTTGAGAATCATGATCTATTTTTTGCTTAAAGTTCTTATTACTATTCCATTGCATCTTTTGTGGTTTAGCCTTCTTATGATTATGCGCTGGTTGATTTACAAAGGTGCTTTTTGGTTGACGGGGGTCACCCACCTGAGGTTTACCTCTAAGATTATAATTGCTTTTGACCTGAGCTACTGTTGCAGCTATGAGGGCTCTAATCTCTTCATCAGAAGGCCTTCTCAAATTATTTAGAAAAATGTGTGAGTCCTGAGCATAAGCATAGTTATCTTCATCATCTTCATCATAGGGAAACTGCTGGCAAACCTAAGTCCCATAACTCATATTTTCATCTGCATTATAGGAAGAATACTCCCTATTTGTGGACAACATATTTACATTATCATCCTCCATACAATGTGGCTCATTGCATTCATCACAGGCAACAACATTATTATATAGAGACTGAGCGATCATACAATGCGATTGTGAGTGAGGCATTTGACATATTATGCACCATGGGGTGTCATCAACAATATTTATAGCCTTCTTCAAAGGATCAAGAGTTTCCCTTGCATTCTGGGCTCTTTGATTGGTGTTGTTGTTATGTGGGAGAATGGGTGTTATATGGCATATCATGTAATGATGGTCTCTTTTCTTGTCTCTGGTAAACCTGCATGTCAGGACCTATTCCCTTTTCATTTTTAGCAAGTCTGTAACTTAAGCCCTTAACAACAGTTGTCAATTTATCTAATTTATCCTTAGAAGTAGATGCATTACCTTGAATACTTTGAGGCTTATTTGGATTTTGTAGAATCTTCACATCATCCCTTTTGTTTGTCTTACTAGATGCTTTCCTATTATTTTTAATATTTGTTACAATCCTGAAAGCATCCCTGAGGCTAGTAGGACCCTTATCTCTTAATCCATAGGCTGTTTTGGCATCAAAAGAATTTATGTATAGCACCATGCACATTGGTTCATTAGGCCTCATATGGAAAGGTAGCTTGTTCAACACTTTAGTGAATCTAGCATTAAAATCTGCAACCTGCTCATTTGACCCCTTAGTGATGCTAGTGAATTCATTTACAAAAAGGCTTGGGTCAGTTTTGTCACCATACTATTCTTTAAAAATCCTTCTGAAATCATCCCATGATGAGACACTCCGGTCAGGCA
The DNA here is from genome assembly GCA_027924645.1 of Cunninghamia lanceolata. Classification (NCBI taxonomy): domain Eukaryota; kingdom Viridiplantae; phylum Streptophyta; class Pinopsida; order Cupressales; family Cupressaceae; genus Cunninghamia; species Cunninghamia lanceolata. Next base: position 2,869,892 of record BSBN01000642.1, read on the forward strand.
AACTTTTATACCATTCTCTAGCTTCATCAACTAAGGATTAACATATCCTCATGCTCAACCTCAAAGTTGTCCATAACATTCTGAAAAGCCTTTAAATGATCCTCACCTGACACAGTATTGTTTCCTGAAAACTTTGGCACCTGCGGCCTCACATGTTTGTCAATGGGATTAGGGTAGCCAGGGATACCATAAAAAACAAGCTACCTGAATCTGTCTAGCTACATAGGCTATCTACCAAACTGATTAACATCGGCATTCCTATTTGCATTCTGATTTCTCACATTATTTAATGGTACCCTAACATTGTTTACATTCTGTCCCTAATCATTCTGTTGATACTAGATCTCAATTCTATGTTGGTTTCTCAAGATGTTTGCATTATCAAGGGTAGGGACCACATCATGTTGAGCTATTCTCAGAGCTTGCACTTTTTGTCTCATATCATCTCTAATCTTCATGGCTTGTAAATATTCTAATTTAGCTCTTAAGCTTTTGATTTCTTCAGCTAATTGCTCATATTTGGACATAGAAGAGGATGGTTCCTTTCCATATTGGTCATCATCATCATCATCATCTCTTGGGGACTCAGTCTCTTCAAATTTGTGAGAGGGATCTAAAAAAGGGCATTCTTGAAACACCTCTGATCTCACTCTCAAATTAACACCTTGTTGTCTTTCATATACATTCTAGATTTTAGCCTCAGTGTTTGAAAAATAGGGTATTGTCCGCTCTGAAGATCCTGGATTATCTTGAATATTATTATTACTTCTGGGAGAACCCTCTTGACTGGGTTGAATAGTCCCTTTTTTCCTGTACATCATTTTTTTAGGTAATTCTTCAAACAGAGGATTATGCAGGGATCTTCTCCCTTGCATACAAATTTTTACTTTACCGGTTAGGAGATTGTTTGAAGTTGCCACCTACTATTAGGAATTATTTTCTTTTAAACTAGGGTTCTTATACAAAGCATTCCCCAGCAGAGTTGCCAAATCTATAACTAGGAATTATTTTCTTTTAAACCAGGGTTCTTATACAAAGCATTCCCAAGCAGAGTCACCAAATCTGTTGGTTCTCAATCCGACTGGATGTTTCCCAGTTATCCCTACAAGGTAGCCATCATTGATCAATAGAATTTTTGGGCCAGGGGCCAACAGTAAAGGAGATAGACACTATAAATATCTTCTCTTCTTCTTTAGGCTCTACAGAACCAAGGGGGTATTCCCTATTCAACATCTGAGAAATGTGCTTATTAACTTGGTGGGATGTAGACCAAAACTTTGAAATAAGTACAAAGGGGCTAGCTTTGGGCCTATACTCAGTTGTGAATCAGAGGATTTTGGTCCTATAACTACTTCTAATGTCCTAAAGGTTTGTATTTGAAGTATGCATTTGATTTTTTGGTATTTGGATGCAAAACTAGGACTTTGGTTGTAACCTCAATACAAGACTGGATCGTTGCCTATCTCAGGGCTCAGAGTCAATAGACATACACATGTGAATGTACACATAAACTTGGATCAATGACTAGTTTTCAAGGGGGGGTTTGTAGTGTCTGCCTTACAGACACTTCCCAAAGCTGAGTATTCAGTTATCTTTGCTTACAAACATCCTTACTGCAATATATTCTTCCCAACACTTTAACCTAAAACATTTAATCTACTCCTTGAGCAGAAGTAAAAGACCAAGCATTCAATATAGAAAACCCATATTCTAGAATCTTAGACACCCCTTAGCTATTTAGATTCAGAAGAAGAACACATTCAATTTGGAGACAAATAACAGAATACATGCAATGAAGCATTACTCATTTAAATTAACATGAAACTGGTAAATTTATGTGTAAAACATATAACATGAGATTCATAAACTCACAAAACACCTAAAACAGAGCCTCCAACAAAGTATCTTATCACAGCACCAGAATTTGTCTAGTTTTCAACAACAACAAATGAGTAACACAGTTTGCCTTTTATAACAAGACTGTGTACTTAGCAAATTAATTACAAGGCAATTCAAAATTCTACTCAATGCATTGCACCTCAGAATGACACACAAAATAATCAATGCAGCAGGAGACAAAACAGGAAGAAGCAGGAGAAGGCAAGGAGTAGTTGAACTCGAGCCCTATGCCACCGCTTGAAGATTTTCCACTTGGAGATGGTAGCTGACATGTCCCTTCAGCCCATACCTGTCTGTAATCCTACCATTAATGGCATACCAACTCATAGCCATCGTGGAAATGCAGCAGCAGATGCATAAACTATTTTCCCACCAAGAATGCCATTATATATGCATGGGAAAACCCTTGCTACTGAACATTTGAACATAGCCTTCGATCCCTCTCTGCATCTCCCAAATCTATGGCTCAAATCAAACTTGCAAGTCGCTGGCCAATGAGAATGTGCCACGTAGATGCTTCCTTGCCATCGCTGACTTTTCCTACTTCTGTTTTACCTTTACCGCCTATTTTGCCTTTGCCACTCTTGTATATGCAAATGCATATACAATCATCTTATATACAAAGCAGACCCCAAATTGTATAGAACAAATCAAAATTTCATTCAGGTCCAGCTTGTATCTTTTTCATTGCACATCAGCTTGTATATCAGCATATACAAGCATTTTATACATGCAGGCTATAGATCTCAACACATTATCTACTAGATTGGAACATTCCTTGGAATCCACATTATATCTTTTCTTTTGCATACTTTGTTGTATTTCATACATACAAGTGCAATGTACAAGCCGTGGATGCCAACCTTGAATTAGCTGCACTTGACTTTTAAATCTGGTCCGGCCTATATATCACGAATGTACATTCGCCTTGTACATTGCATATACATTACAAACATACAAACAAAACATACAAGCACCGGACTTCAATTTTGAATTAACTACACAGCATACCTTCTCAGGTCTAGCCAATGCATCTCAGGAATGCATATTTTGCACATTTCGATATACATTCTGCTTTGCATAGTTTCCCTGTATGCTGCCAATGTATCTTTTACTTGCATGTTTCCCTTTGTATCTAGCCATTATATGTCTAAACATACAAACCCGATATACAAGCAAACTCAACATACAACTGCAGAATATTCTAGGAATCTGCAAAAGATTCCTCAATGCATATAGAAATCCGATATGCATTTAAAATGCATTCAATCACATTTTTCACTTTTTGAAAGCTGATTGACATTTTTGGCCTGCCAATGTACATTTGGACTTGTACATACAAGGACACATACAGTTCGACAGATTTCACCGCTACATAGAGTGATTTTATACTTAGCATTTTTTCTTAAATGCGATGGGATAAAGCGGTAAAGCAATGCATAAGGGTCAGTCAACCAATGGGCACTAAGGCATGAGAATAGAACTTAAGCAACTTGGAACCCACTACAGGAGGTCAACTCAAAATTAGAAAATAAAGTGCAAGACCCCATGACTTAGAGATTCCAGGGTTTGAATGAAAAAACCTACAAATGCTCAAGCTTAAAACCCTAACCCTAGTTGGGAACGAACAGAAAGAACTATCCATTCAAGTATGGTATGCTAATTATCTGTTTATTCTTCTTTTTCTTGAATGAATTCCCAAATCATAAGGGACTAGTTTGGTTGAGTAATAAGCCAGTAGTTGTGCAAATTAGAAATTGTCTTAACAACTTGGGAAGTTATAATGAGCAAAAAGCAGCCCTATGGGGATTTTTCAAGAATTTTCAAAGTATGATGCACTCTAATGAAAGAATTCCTGAGAAAATTGTTGATAAATACAAGGACACAATTTGTTTCATGGTCACTAAGGGTTAATGTTTAATGGAGGATATGGAACCTAGAACCATATGGGTAATGTCCATGGGTTATGAGGTAGATGAACAAATTTTGGAAAACTATGCCCAACACTTGCTCAGCAAACCTAAAGATGCCAAGGAAGAAAGGTTTGGAACATATATGGAGTTATCTGTGAAATTCCATGTTGAACTTAGACAAGCTAAATCCACCAAAAAAGTGAGAAAAGAGGTGGAAGAAATTGCTGCAAGGTATGGCGTCACTAAAGAACAACTCAAGGAATCAAGAGAAAATGTAGAGAAAGAAAAGAAGAAAAAACAAGAAAGTGAACAGGCTAAGGTTCTAGAAGAGCCTATAAAGAACCAAAGAGAGCTTGAAACAACACAAAGGACTACCAGAAGCTTTGCTAGTTCATCTGGTACAACATCTTCAAAGAAACCCTCTGACAAAGATACAAAGAGGAAGAAGATGAAGGGAAAAAGATTATATGTTAGTGTGAGAGAAAAGGATGAAGAAGAGATAGAATCAGATGAGGAAGTAAAGAAAAGGAAAGTTGAGGCTACTAAATTCTCCAAAAGTAGCAAGGAGAAGTCATCCAGCAAAAGATAGAAGGTAGATGAGTCTCAAGCCACATTAAAGGTTGAAGATGTATTAAAATCTGTCACTGTTGATGGAAACTTAAAACCTGTGGCTGAATTCTATAATGATTATAGTGATGCTGATAAAAGGGTTTTGGAAGAAGCCACTGTAAAGTAATTGAACATATACAAAAGAGCTCTTATTGAGATCATTGGTGATCTCCCAGATACCTTGGGAAGTATCTTATCAGCTAGAAAAGAAACTGCCATGGTGAAAGATATTGAACTCAAACAACATACACTAACAAGGTTAAGTCTGGAGATCACTCTTGAAGAAGAAGCCAAAATTTCTAAAGAATGCAAGGATGCCTTTAGAACCAAGAAAAGGATGAATTCATTAATGATAGTTGAAATCGACAATGTGGTCAAGGAAACAGAGGAAACCATTTTGGAAATATTGAAGAAAAATAATATTCCTACCATCTATGACAATGAAGAAACAAATGTTGGAGATGACTCATCTACTCTGGAAGTTAGCAATGAATCAGGGTTTGGAGCAAATTGATACAAATTCTTTGGTAAAAGACATAGTAACTAAAAAGCAAAAGGAAGAATATGATCAAACCCTTGTTGCTGAAAAGGATCAAACTGAAACAAGTCTTCTTCTAGGACAACAGACTGATGATCCAAATAACAAGGATAAATTTGATGAGAAAATCAAAGTTGATAATCAAGAATTTGATCAAGCTAAGGAAAGCCCTACACTAGAGCAAAATATTGGTCAACAAGAGAATATGGACTTGGAACCTCTGGACCAAAATCAAGAAGGAGAAGTGTCCAAAGAAGCAACAAGAGACACTGCAAAGACAGTAAAAGAGATTTTGAAAAAGGAAGAACTAGTTCTAGATGAGCCTAAATCAATCCAATGTCTAATAAACCTGAACATAATGTCTCCTTCTCAAATGTTCAAGTTGGCTTTAGTTGTCCAAGCTAAAGCAAAAAAGAGATTTTGAAGTCCCACATTGAGGATAGTAAACTCATAAATGATGCATCCATCATTTTGGAAAGGATGGTGCCAACTTACCGAATGGATACCTCTTTGTCTACCACATGTCAACTCAAGGGACTAATTCACTTTGTAAGTACACACTTTGAATCTTTTGAAAAATCTGTTGACACAAAAGTTAGACAAGAGTTTAATGAGAAAAGGCTAGATGAGTTGACAAAGTTGATAGCCCATGATAAGGCTCAACTAGAAAATGGAATACAAAATACTAAGAGTGTTATTATAAAAGATGGTGATGTATATAAATTTTGTCTTTCATGACCGGAAGCTACAAAGAAGACAGAGGAAAAGATCAAGGAATTGAAAGAAAAACTGATGGATATTTCTAAGAATTTTGACTTGATACATGAATCAACTAGCAACAAGGAAGCTCAAGTCATTAACATCCATAATGACTTGAATAGTTTAATAAATCAAAAGTATCAATTAAAGAGTAGAATGGGACAATTGAGAAGACTGATCAGTCTCAAACTGGACTCAATGACTAAGCTTGTGGCTGAAGCACAGCTTACTGGACAAACTGCCTCACCATTAGATTTACAAAAGGCAGAAGCTATAGTTTTTCTACTTAGTGGTCATATTCAAATTTTTTATAATGCCAAGAAAAGCTAGGATGGTGAATGGGCTCAAGTAAAGAACATGTTCAGGGACATCCTTCAGCATAGGAAAAATTAAGTTAAAGATTGCACTTGTAAATATGCGGCAGTATACATAAATCGTTTGAAGTTTTGACAAACTTTTGGTTCCGGATCACACCCTTTGCCATTGATGTCAAAGGGGGAGAAGAAGATCAGTGAAAAATGGATAAACATGTAAGGGTGAGTAGGAGAATGAATTGTATATAGTAAGAGGGAGCAGTCAAGCATTTTTCACTAAGTGTTGCCATCAATGCCAAATTGGGAGATTGTTGGCAAGAGACACTATTCCGGTATGGACTTGTATGTTGTCATTGATGGAAACAAGGCTTAGAGATCTCTTCAGCATGATAGGGAGACACAACTCTAGAAGATCATAGTTTTGGATGGAAGAAATAGCTAAGTATGGACATGCCCTAAGTAGAGGACAGTAAGTTGGATAGTATGCTTCCGCAAATGATGATTTGATAATGCAGTTTAGGTATGATGTTAATCATTGTTTGGTGGTGTCACAGTCCAGAGATTAAGTTCTTCCTCCATAAGTCACCTTGAAGAAATGTCTAAGTCTGGGTAAGTGAAGATATAGTAGGAATAATGAACAAGGTATAGTGTAGTGGTCTGCATTCCTCCGTAGGTAAGCATTTTTTTATGAGGTTTTGAGGTGTCGTAAACACTTATATGAAGTGTCTAATTTCAAAGTTGGGAGATCTGAAGTCCATCAGAAAGATAATTGCAAGATGCTAAGTATCAGCACAGTGTTTGATAGAGCTTGACAGAGACAAAGTCTGAGTTCTGATGGTCCACATTTCTCTGCAAGATGATAGAATGCCTTACAGTTCTGAGGGTAAGTTTGGGAAGGTATAAAGAGTCCTTGATATGATTTTGGAGGTGTTTTGAGATCCACAAAAAAGTTGTAAGTTAGCAAATGAACCTATTAAGCATACTCTTAAAGAATAAGCCGACTAGTATGATAAATCATTTTTCAGAGTAGAGATAATGTTTGAAGGATCCATCTAAGTAATTGAATGATTAGAGCCGACCTATATGAACACGTTTGGGAAAATTTTTGGGTTCGCATAATATATAGTGCATTGGATTAAGCTGACAAGCCACATCTTTCTATTTACATGCTTTATCTTTTTGATGTTGACTTGATTATGGATCAAATCATGATGTGGATATATAAAGGCGGTGAGTTTCAATTGTGAAGTGCGTGAAGTGAAATTGATTCATGTGGGCATGCAAATAGCAAAGCAAAGTTAGAAGATTAGCAGTGATGAAGACTTGGGATTCAAAATTCAGTTGCTAAATGACTACACCCTAGCATAGTGACAGATGCTTTTGCAGTATTTAGTTTTCATATGTAATTTTCTTTACAATGAGCTTTCTTCATCAAGGTAGTGAGCCTCCATTAGGGTTTAACAGCCCTCATGGTTTAATAACCCTTATTGTAATCTTGCTAGGTTTAGGGTTAAGGTAGTGAGCCTGCTAGACCTAATTGTTCTTCATGGCAATGAGCTAGCTTGTTCCAGGCCCTTGGAGTGACCAAGCCTGAACATCATTATTTGTAAAGATTGCAATATATATTTGAGAGCTAATCCTCTCCATGGTTTTTCCTGATTTGGGTTTTCCACGTAAAAATCTTGGTATATATGTGTCATTTTTTTATGGGTGCCGTTCATATGCATGTTATGCCTTTGTTTAATTAAGTTTGGAAAATGGTTGAAAGTTAAAGTATATCAAAAGACTTTTAGAACACTGAATCACACCCCCTCTCAGTGTTCCTGACATTCAACAAAACTAAGTAAAACCCTAGTCAAACCAAGTCAATCTCAGTTAAACACTAGGTCAAGCATTAGAAAACCCTAATTCAAAGCCAAGTCAAACCTAGTCAACCTAGGTCAAACCTATTCTACTAAGTCAAACTAGTTAAAAGCCCTAGCTAAGCCATAAGTGCTTCATTTAGCCATAGGCACATTTCTGCATGCCATAGGCGCATAACTGTGCTCCATATGCACATTTTAACCCTGCCATAAGATCATTGTTGTCTACCAAAGGTGCACAACTATGAGCCATATGCGCTTCAAAATCTGCCAAATGCAGTTCACAAACCTAGACCTACCTTTAGCTTGCCAAAGGCACATTGATAATGCCAAAGGCACAGTTGCGCCTCAAAGGTGCCTCAACTTTCTAAAGGCGCATTGATATGTACCATAGGCACATGTTTTCTTACATCTCGCCTTTGGCAAAAATCTTAAACTACCACATTAAATGACCTAATAAATGCACCTAAAGACATGTTTTAGGGTACTTACTGCTACTACTGCTCCTGCTGGTCGCCCATAGGTCCTCACATGCCCACCTCGGTGTTTATACACTAGAATAGACATCTCTACAAGTCAAAAACTCCTCTAAGGCTCTGAGCTCTCAAACTAAGCACTAGATTACTAAAGGCTCTGAAAATCCTAAACTCTGAGTGTGCAAATGACTTGAAAGTGACCCCTTGGGCCCTATTTATAGACTCCCAACCCTATTTCTTCCCTCCCATTATCCATTTTTTCTTCGTGTCCACTTATTTCTCCATCGTGTTAGCCTTCCAACATCCAATCTAGCCTTTCTAAACCTATTTCTACTGTGTCACTATCCCTTTCTTTTGATCATGAGCCAACCCAATCCTTCTGTCACTTCCTTGTCTTTCCTCTCGATGGGACATCCTATGCATGTTACACTGTGGCATAATAATTGTATCATATCTTCATCACTATTTTCTTTGAAACAACGCTGTAAAAGGTATTGTCTCAAAGAGGGGCAAAATGTAGACACCTAAAAAATAACCTTCACATATCACCACTTGCATACATCAGATCCATCTAAATCACTTGCATCTAACATTAATCAAATAATCTAATTATTTAGTTAATTTTATCAATTTCTTCTAATTCCCCTAATTCCAACATTAATTGAATAAATTCTATTTATTTAATTAATTTCATTAATCACCACTTTATTCTTCTAAATTAAATAATTTTAGTTATTTACTTAAATCATTTCCCTTTCAAATTATTCAAGTCCACATTAATTAAATAATCTAATTGTTATCATAAATTGTTGTTAACAACATAAAACCATTAATAAACCAATGAACATCAATAGAAATTGCAAATAACAAGATGGAAAATAAAAGGACAAACCTCACACAAACCTTGTTATCTTGCTGCTTCCATTGTTCGCCTAGTCTTGATCGATCTTTTTGTGATGAAAGTTGCCCTTAGGAAGTGCACTTCCTTGCTCCATTCTTCAAGATGGCGATGGAGAAAGGCTGTGATACTTTATTGCAATGAAGATGAGCTTTAAATGCAATGAGGATGATCTCAAGCAAAATGGATATGGGGGGTGCCAAAGGCGCACAGGTAATTCGACAGAGTAATGTTACTTAAAGCTTGGATCTATGAAATAGAGGAATAGAGGGGTATTTATAGACTTGTGAGAGAGAAGATCAATGGTAGAGGATATTTGAGAGAATGTGCGCAAATAGAGAGATGACAAGTGTCACACAAAAGCTGCTTATTTAGAAAGATTAGGTGGGTTGGTGATAAAGATAAGTTTCCTTTCCAAGATAGAATGTTTTTTTCTATTTTGAGATTTAAGTGATGGGGATAGTTAATTTTTATAATTTATTAAATCTTCCATTTTGATTCTTTGATATTTTATGGACAAAGGGGCCCCCTTGCACATTTTTAGAAGAAAATGATAAAGATAAGAATGGATGAAATATAAATTAAATAAATAAAATTTATTTAATTTATGTGCATGATGAATAAATAAATTACATATTTAATTTTATTTATTTTTAGAAGAAGGATGCAATAATTAAATAATTTAAAATTATTTAATCATTTGATGGAAAATAGAAGAATAAGGAAATTAATTAAATAAATAGAATTTATTTAATTAATTATGGAGAGGGGAAGAAAATGAGATTTTTGATGTGGAGGGAAGAAGATTTGATAAGATAAGATTTGATTTGATTTTTTTGTAAAAGAGGAAATGAAAGGAGATAAGACATGATTTAAAAAGATAGAAAGAGATTTGATTTTTTTGCTTTAAAGGAAATAAATCCTAAAAAGATGAGAGGAATAATAGATGAAATATCTAATTAAATAAATTAATTAGATATGCATGAGTTGCAATTTTAGAAAGAAAGCAAGAAGATATTTTTAGGATTTTATTAATTAAATAAATATTTAATTTATTTAATTAATTTTGGATTGTGATGTGGAAAGATAATTAAATAAATAAAATAAATTTATTTAATTATAGGAAAATGGATAAATGACTAATTAAACAATTAAAAATAATTATTTAATTAGAGAGGATAAATGGACATGAATAATTAAATAAAAATTTATTTAATTATAGAAGAAGGGATTATGGGATTGAAAGGGAATAAATGGAATTAGTCAAATAAATAAGATTTATTTAACTAATTAGGTGATGATATGGGTACCTAGGGCAAAACATGCTAATAATAAGGTGTTGGACATTTTTAGGTGTCTACATTTTGCCCCTCTTTGAGATGATGTTAGAGATGATAAAATTTGTGTTGAGTAACATCATTTCAAATAAGCTAAGGTATGGATAGAGGAAGAAAGATGGTAATGGAAAGATAAGATGAGGATGCCTCCTCAGGAGATTGGATGGGAAGAAGGCAGAAGGGACATGAGATGGACAATCTCATGATGAAGAAGGTGGAAGAATGGGTTGGGGTGAATAAATGGTTGAAGAAAGAGCCAAATGATACACGATGCAAGATAAAATGATAACACACATAAGCAAGTAAGCAAGTATGTACAAATGGTACAAGAACAAACAAGGTATTACCCCTGTCAAGCGGTAAACTAATGATTAATCGATATGGATTGATGATAGTGTTGTCATGGAAGGGAATGATAGATCCCTAGATCAACATGATAGGCTAGTGTTGTCATGGCAGGGAACGAGATGTCCCTAGACCTACTTTTAAACTTCACCAGACTTGCACATTTACATTGACCAACTACGCATATACTGTTTGTTTCAGCACATCTGATTCTATGCATGCAAAATAGTGAGTCTTTCCCGGTCTTTCAAGAAAAACCTTTCAACACTTTTGAGTACCCATTTCAACTATATTCCAATTTCTAAGATCAGTTTTTACCGTGCAAACACCTTTTCCATCCACTTCCATAACAGTTCGCAAAAGTTACCAAAATCAAACCAAGTACCAAAACTAGGTTAGGACAAAGAAATTCTAGATCAATTCAACCTCAAACAAACCTAGTAAGTCTCTATGATCAAGGATCTATCATCCTTCAGAACTTCACTAGGGGCTTGTGCAAGACTAGTCAACATCAAGTAATCGGATTCCAAACATCCTTACTTTGGCTACCATTTTTGCATCTACCACCTTGTTTGATATCATTGGTCTAAGGAAACCCTCATTCAAACCTCATCACTACAAGTTTTCCCTTCAGCACCACCCCATCCAAAATTCACATTGCATGGTCCTAACAAGATCCCAACACCAAAAAACAATTAGAAATAACAAGCACCTCTGAAAAATTTGTCTCATCCCCTCACAACAGTGATGAAGAGATTACTCAGGAAGAGCTGCTACAAAGTCAACAAGACCAAAAGTTCCAATGACTGATGGATAAGGTGCTCACCCAAGACCCTACTAGATTCTTTCTTTACCTAGTAAGCCAAGGAGAAAAACTCCCCAAGGACTTTTGACATCAACGCATTAAAATAAACCAAAGATGAAAGAATCCCTGAGGATAGTGCATGAGAAGAGCGAACTGTAGATAAAGGAAAGGCAACCATTGACTCTACTGACTCTATAGCTTATTAACGCAACAAATCCAAGACTTATAGCAACAGTTCACAGACATGCAAATTGGAACATCAACGAAACACTATTCTCTAGAGGATATTTCACCGTATCCTTTTTATAGAACTTTGGTCATGATACCTTTCCCCTCTAAATTTGAGGTACCTAAATTTGACAAATATCAAGGAAAAGGTGATCCAAGAGACCACATTAGAGAGTAAATAGTGTAGCATGCATAGAAGTTGCCCACAATGACACGTACCTCATGTGACTTTTTCCAAGGAGCTTGGGAGGACAAGCATTGGAGTGGTTCTCTATAATACCCCCTGGCATCTGAACATTCAACGAACTAGTGGACAAGTTCATCCTACATTTCTCCTACAATATTGAGCATGACATCTCAATTTTAGATCTTTGTAACACCAAGCAAAAGGGTGGAGAATCATTTGCCACATTCTTACAAAGATGGAGACAATTGGAAAGTAAATGTCCACACCAAATACCTAAAAAACAAATGCTAGAAATGTTCATTCATAACCTCCACGCTGACCTCAGCTACCAAATCTAGATATAATGCCCTTCTTCCTTTAGCAAAGTCATTGAGATGGGCTTGATCATTGAAAAGGCGTTGGTAGCAAAAGGACAAATCAAACTGTACAAGGACACTCCAAGTACAAAGACCAACACAAACAAGCCACGCTTTTGGACCAAGAACAAAAATGTTGTAAATGATGGGGTGGTGGATGCCCAAAATGTGGCACCAAAACAACTAATTTTTACTTTAACAAGCCCACAAAACAACCCTCAACAAAACAAATCGTGAAACACTGAATCATGGTTTACAAATTATCAACCCAGGAGAAAATTCACACCTTTGGGAGAATCATGGGAAACCAACCTACGGAAGCTTCTAGTAAATCAACTCATAACGCTTCTGACAGCAATGGATTATGAACCAAAAGTCAAACCTCCTTGGTGGAATGACAACGATTTCTGTGAGTTTCATCGAAACAAAGGACACAAGACCAATGATTGTATAGCACTCAAACATACCATTCAAGACTTGTTGGACCAGAAAAAGGTTTCGCTTGATGGACATGCCTCTAATGATGATCATTTGGCATTCAAAGATCCACTTCCTAATCATGAGCAGGGAGGGGCTTTAAGACAAAACAATAGTGGCACTAATAATTCCAATTATACAAAAGTAGCATTTGACTGTGGTTAACCACATTTTAGAAAGTGATTCACATGTCAATACCCTAAGCAACACTCCTAATTGTAATGTGACCACTCGTAGTGCAAAGGTTACTCTTAAGGGGGTCTTGTCCAAGCCGTCCTCTTCATCCAATCAGTATAGTGTCCTAGATCAACTTCACAAAACACCTACACATATCTCCATCTTGGAACTTTTACGCTTGCCCCCATCTCATAGAGCCATACTGGTCCAAGCTCTTTCTGAAACCACTGTTCCAACAAACCTTGCTGAAGAGAAGTTCCAGACCATAGTAGGTCACATTACCACACCTCACTCCCTACCATTCACTGAAAAGGATGATATGTTCCCCACTCAACCTCATAATGCCTCTCTCCACATTGAAGCATTCATCAACAAACATAAAATCAAAAGGGTTCTAATCGATGGAGGGGCCGATTTAAATATTTGCACTTTAAAGCTAATCCTTGTATTGGGGTTTTCAGAGAATACTATCGATCCAAAAAGGAAAATCACCATCAAATCTTATGATGATGAGGAAAGAACTTCAAAAGGAGTGGTTGTTTTACCTATCAAAGTGGGACCTATAGTAAAGGATGTCATGTGTCAAGTCCTTGATATGGATCTTTCATATAACATTCTCCTTGGGAGACCTTGGATACATGCTATGAAGGAAATACCTTCAACCTATCACCAGTGTATAAAATTCCCCTTTGAAGGTCAAGAAATCACCATCCAAGGTGATTCCAATCCATTTCAGTACTATAACACCGTGCAATCTAAACCTGAAGTTGTGATTCCCCATAACCATGCCTCTACTTCATCTTCATCCCATGTCGACCCAACTTCACTCCCTTCAACATCAAAGGTGACCCAAGCTAACTTCAAAGTCAAAGACAAGGGCCTGGGTGAATACACAATTGCATAATCCTCCTGTTTATCGCAGCTCCCTATCTCTCCTAGGTCCTATGGAAAGCCTTACATGAGAAAACCTAAAGAAATAGCAACTACTAAAGGTTCATTCATCAAATGGGGAAGCCTTGAAGATGAGAGTGATGAAAAAGACATCCTACAATGGTTACATAAAGATGAAGATAGCTTATCCACGCAACAAGATCATCACTCCTCAATACAAACTTAATAGTATGGCCAAGGATTTTCAATGCACAATGAATTTATTTGTTTAATTTATTTAAATCTTCATACCATATCCTTTCTTCTATCATGCACAATGAATTAAATAAATTTATTTATTTAATTTCTCAATTATCTTTCAATTATTCTAAAAATAATCATTTTCTTCTGTGCACAATTAGTCTTATTTTTAGAATGTTAAAATGCAAATATAAAGTTGAGTTAATTGGCTTTAATCTTATTGTTTTTATCATCAACTCATAAATTTGAAAAAGCATTCTAAATTTATGAAATCAAATCCTATATTTACCTAAGGAAATAGTTAACTCAATAAAATAACTTTTAAAACATGACACATGTCGCGTGCACGTTCATCATGTCCTCTCAACTTATCTCATCCATTGATTTCATTGATTTATCTCCACAACTGGATAATGCTCAGCACTTTCATGGATACTATTACATGTGTAACAAGTTTGGCCACAAGGCAACTAATTGCATATCTAAGGTGAGCATAAATGGTAATGCTCAGCAATCAAATTTCACTTGTCATAAATGCAAGAAACTAGGACATGGCCAAGTTTTGTAAATCTAAGAATGTGAAACCCTTTGTTTCACACAAGAAGGTTGGTCTAGTTTAAATTAAGAAGGAAATGAATAACATCTGGAAGAAGAAAGGTGAGAATGAGGCAAAGAATGAGTCTGTGCCAACTTCTGGTGCAGATGTTTCCTCCAAAAACTAGATGAAGTACATTGGCTCAGGGGGAGTTTTAACAAAAAATCCTTAAGCCCCCACCAATATATGGTGCTAATACTTTCAGCACACTGGTACATGTGTAGATCGACACTATTGATCTACTGATGATATTTCCAGTATGATACTTCCTATTGCAAAGATTTACAGAGTGATTGAAGGTGACTGTGTTAGCACATTGAAGGTTTACGAGCTTTTTGACCTAACTTTATTCACTACAATTAATGCATTTTAGGTCTTCAAAAAAGTGTTTATATGTGATTTCACATATGATTAAGTCATTTGCGATCAAACATTTGAAGAGTGAAGAGCAGAGTAAAAGCAATTTGAAGAAATTCTGAGCTGTTATGTGAAACCCTACCGGTAAAGAAATTCAAAGGTATTTATCATTTCCTACTAAAACCCTAGTTTCAGAAGTGATTCATGATTTTTACCCCTCAAGTGATTAATGTCTTGGAATGGCCAAGATTAAGTTTAAGAAGCACACCTACAAATCCATGGAGATGGATCTGGAAGGTGCATTTTCAGAAGCTCCTTATGGTGTTATGAATATAGAGGATGTGTGAATCTACATCCACATGAAATTGGATGAATTTGATCATGCAAAGATAAAGGAGATCTAAGGTAATGAGCTAATTGGATATGATTTTGAATTGAAACCTAAATTTGAGGGTTTGACAGAGAAGAAGCTGAATGTGTGGAATAAATTTCCAAATTTCTATTATGAAAACAATTGGATTAAATATGTGTTGAGCTGTATTCATGACAAGTTATGTGGTTGGACATGCTGCTTATGATCACTAAGCAAGCTATCAAGGAGGTTACTAGTTTATGTTTTGTAGGACCCATTCCAACAATGAATGCTGTGAAAAATGAGATGGTTATGAATCTCACTGGTGCAAAATTTGACAAACATACCCTAATAGTGAATGACATAAATGATCCAGTGCTGAAGTATGCATCAATGATGATTAGTTACAAGATATATTACACAAACAGAGAGAATTTAGTGTTGATGATAGTTATACACACTGCTCACCAGAGGGTGAAAGAGGGTCTAGACATTGATTTATGCAAGCTCCTAAGACAATAGTTGATGGAGAAGCTACAGAAGACCAAGGATTCTCGGTACCCATTCCAGTGTGGTACCCTTATCATATGTTTATTGTTTTACTTTCTTAGATAGTTTCTTGGTGTGAAGAATATTGTGTGATTAAGAAACGTTCCTATTACAATTCACATCTATGATCATTTAAGAAGGATTGGAGACCTGGATACTTAGAAATCTATGTTATGGGGTTTCTTTAAGACCTTTCAAGAAAGAATGCAAGAGAGAGAGGATACTAGCAAAGGTTGTTGAGAAATACAAGGACATAACCTTTATGGTTACCAAAGATGAATGCATCATGGAAGTAGTGGAACCTAGAACAGTTTAGGTTCCGGAAATGGGATATGAAGTAGCAGAAGATGTAATCACAGGACTTGCAGAACTGATGCTGAGTAAACCAATAGATCCAGTAGTAGATATATTTGGAATATATGAAGAAAAATCTAGTGAAGTACACTTAAAACAAAAGGAAAAGGAGATAATGAAAAATGTTGAAAAGATGAGAACTAAGTTGGAGGAGATTGTTACACCAAAGAGCCCTACGAAGAAATCCATAGGCATACCTACTTCTCCAAAGAGTACTCCCAGCACATGAAGGTTAGCTAGGACCTATACCCCCTCTCCTACTATTCCAAAATCCTTTGAAACCATTCCTACAAAGAAGAGAGTAGTATCCAGTGCCTCGGTAGAGCAAGAGCCTCCTAAGAGGAGAAGAGTAAAAGAAAAGGCCAAAAGAGAAAAGTATATCAGTTGTGAGGATGAAGAAGAAGAAGTAGAGGAAGGACCTTAGTTGGTCTAGAAGAAGTAGATGTCTCATGCCTCAGGAGAAGAGACAAGTGCAAAGAAATCAAAAGTCAGCACTATTGAGACATATAGTGAAGAGGAAGTTGAGAAGGAAAAGAAAGAAGAAGAATCAATTAAAAGCAAAGGAAAAGGAAAGGGGAAGAAGAAGGACGAATCCCCTCTAGTAAGGGAACACAACCCCTTAAAATTTGATGCATTATTCAATAGTATTTCAGAATTTGGTCTATTAGAAGAGACAAAAAAATTGTACTCTGTCCAATTAGGAAGATGAGGCCACCATTGAAGAAGCTATAGTCAAGTATATGGTTATATTTGACACTGTCCTAGACATGATTCAGGAAATAGCCCAATGATTTGAAAAGTGTTTTAATTGCAAGAAGGCAAGAAGCTATAGAAGAGGATGGAAAGATAAAGGCATTTGCCTTGGAGAAGACTGACTCCTCAATTTTTGATGAAAATAGAGCAAAATTGGCTCAACTGTATAACAAAGAATTTAGAACAAAATAGAGTAAGTATTTTGATGAGTAGAGACAAAGAGGATATTGAGAGATTGAGAAATGAGACTCTGCAGAAAGTAGAACTTTCTAAAGGACTGAGAGTCCCTCTAGACAATGAAGAGAAATTGCAGCATGATAAAACTATTCCGGAGAGTAATGAGCCTAATAATGCACAACATGTGCATATGTCTAAAGATAAGAATGTCAAAGAAGACATGGTTACAAATAATGCTCCTCCAGTAGTGGAGAATATTGTTGATGATAAGCAAAAAGAAGATAAGATCACAAAGAAAATAGAAGCACTAAATATTGAAAGTTTGCTTACTCCAAAATCTACTGAAGAAGAGAAGAAGATTGAGGATAAATCTAGTGATGATGAAAGGAAGGAAGAAGAAAATGCAAAGATTGATGGTGAATCCTCCAAAGATTCATTAAAGAGCTTATTGGACATGCAGTTGCAATTTGAACCAATAGTATCTACACAACTTCTATAGCTTCCAATGCAATAGGGGCAAGTTGATATTGCAAAGATCTCTCCCCTATAGAAGCTTCAGTTTGGTGATGTATTCCATGCCTCCGCATGAAAGGAGATACTGTCAACACACCAAAAGAACACATAATTGATAGAAGTAGTGAAAGTGTTGAAAGAGGGCATCCCCGGAGCAACCATTGATGATTCTTTATCCGGTGTGGAAAAGTTAAAGCTTCTGTTAGATTCTTTCAAAGATTATTCTATCGGTCTAGAAGACAAATTAGAAAAGGAAATGAAAAAGAAGGTCTATGATAAGATATTAACTGAAATATCTGACATGTGTAGTGTTGCACATGGGAAACTAAAAGAAAAACTAAGAGATGTACAAAAATGCTTAGAAGAAGCTAGAGTTTTGATTCAGTTTTGTTTAAAATGGCCTAATTCTACAAAGAGCATTAAGGACCAAATGGACTCAATAGAGTCACAAATTGCTCAGGCCTCTGGTATCTATGATCCAGTCAGTGATGCAGATGGTTTAACAAGGATAGCAATTGAGAATCTGCATGGATAATTTTTCCAGCTGTAAGAACAAAAAGAAAAGATCATTATACAATATTGTTAGCTTAGAGATCTAGTAAGTGCAAGGCTTACCTCCTTGATCGGTGTATTAGCAAGTGCAGAAAAGATGGCACAGAAGGATTTGGTACCCAGTTCTCTAGATGAAGGAGAAGATCTCCTTGCTTAGATTGAGAGTTAGTGCAGTTTTCTTGCCTTCACTAAGAAGGATTGGGAGGCACACCTTACAAAATTAAAGGTGTATTACAAGAGTATTTTGCCCTCTTCTAGTTGAAAATGTACATTTCTATTTTACTTATGTAATTCTGATTTCTTTGCACATATACAAAAGTATTAGAAAGTGTTGCAATACATTTTTGGCTAGTTTTGTTGGATAACATTGCTAATATAAATTATTGAAGAAGTATTGAGTATAGGAGTGAAGCAGAAAGGCAAAGTAGTTAGAACTATTGAAGTAATTTGAAACACTTGACATTGAGAGCCCTTTGTCCTTGATGTCAAAGGGGGAGAAAGAAATATATATCTAAGGGGGAGCATATGTTGCCATCAATGAAAAAGGGGGAGATTGTTGGCAATATGTGTTGTCATTGATGTCAACATAGTATATGTAAATATAAGGACAAACTTGTACAAAGGTAGAGTCAGCATGGTTAAGGCAAACCAGTCCAAGAGAAGCAAAAATAGTCTAAGTACGGTGAGGTGATCAATTTTGTGTCTGAGCATGATGCGGAGGTAAAAACTCATGTCCCTACACATATATCTCATCAATTTGGATTACCACACTTAATGATAAATACCATAAATCTGTCTAAGGCATTCGTACTGCATATCCCAAGGTAGAGTAACATTGTCTTGGTCCATATTTCTCTACAAAGAAAGATTTGATCTTGTATTTTTGAAGACAAGTTTATCTAGGTATTGAAATGATATAGCCAAGTTTTTATGTCTTCACATCATCAACAAAAAAAGTTATAAGGGACAGAGTGTTGGTTACTACTTAGACAGGGAAAAGTAATGATGGAGACTTAATGGAATGCTCTGCATTCCTCTAGAAGATATTATTTTGTCATGTAGTTCTGAGGACAAGCTCAAAGATGTATAAGACATGCTATAACGAAGTATCAAGTGGTCTAGTGGTCCGCAAAGTCAGCAATCAAGTGACAAAGGCAATACAAACTGTTCGGGAGCCTAAATACATATGCTTGAGCTTTTGTGGAAGATGAAATATATATAGATCAATCATAAAATTTTGTGTAGAGGTATTACATGTTCTAATATATCTCAATTTTTATCCGCATGCATATATTCCTTATTTTCCTATACCGCAATGCTATATCTTGAGTTATGAAGTGTCACATGTGTTCTAGAATACTCTATTTCCTACAGTTCATCATATTTTTTACTGTGTGGTTGTATAGATTGATCTGATACTTCAGTAGAAAGGTGAATGGACGATGTTGAGATTATACATGATTGAATTCTTGGTCCGCATGAAGTTTTTGGCTTCTCCCTGTTAGTGTGAAGATAAATAGTTAGCAGTTTTAAGTAGTTTGAGCCAATAGGTTAAGTCTCTAGTATGTGCAGTGCATCCTTATTAACTGATTTAACTCTGGAAGGTATGGAGAAATGTGCCTTGATTCCTTTCATGAAATCCTGAGGTCTGCAATAGGTTTTCTTATCATATTGTATGTATTGAGGCCGACTTTTGAAGAGTTACATGTTTCATCCAATGATGCTTATGATGTTGACCTAATTAGTGTTTTGAAGTGTTGTGGAGGATATTTATAGAAGATAAAATTAATTTGTGATATGGAGATGAATGTGTGAATATGATATAGCAGAGGGTAAGGTATGAAGTGTGTAAAATCAGTTTAAGGCATGTTTTGAGCAAAAAAAGAAGACTGCATTATCAACATAAGTCATATATTTACTTTGTAGTAGTCCACATATCTATCCTTGTAAATCCTAAATGCAGTGAGTAGAATATTCAAGGAGTAGTAGCTTCCTTGGGTTCTACCCTAAATCAAAGTTGTAATTGTTGTAAGCACAAAATACAAGGAGTAGTAGCTTCCTTGGGTTGCAGCCCAAAAACAAAGTTGTAACATTTTTATAGTGAGCATAATATATTGTGAGCTAACACTCACCATGATTTTTACCTGTTTTAGGGTTTTCCACGTAAAATTTTTGGTTTTCTTGTGTTGATTCATGTGTTGCATGATTTACTTTCTATTCTCTAAGTAATTTAGTTTTATCTGTAAATATCTATTTAAGTTTTAGTTGGTGTTGATTCACCCCCCCTTCTCAACACCTCATTGTGTTCAACATGATAATCGTGGCTCAATCAATATACTGGTTTTCACTACAAATCACAAGGATAAATTGGAACATCCACTTCACAAATGAATTGGATTCATCATTTCCTACATCTCTATATAACAAGGTAATCATATCAGATATGTCTTCTTTGAAATGAGTTCACTTCAAGTTATGTGGGAATTGTTATTTACCCTTCTTCTCATTCTTAGGCCAGCATTTGGCTATGGCCATGAGACACCAATATTTTCTATCCAATTAGTATTTCCACCCAGTCTCAACAGACTTGTTGACATATTTATCTCTTTTTGGTAATCTAAAAGCATGTCTGATTGATTCAACGTCAAGTTTTGTGATAACAGTCCCATTAAAAGACTTGATTTCCCTAGTTTCTACGTGATAGATTTTGACACAGGCATGCACCAAATGAAGGCATTGCATAGCTGGTAGGAATCCTCCTACATGAGCAAGACCACTAGAAAAGGTCTTTTCTGCCAAGGTTGACCTAGGGTCCTCATTCATTATGTTCCAAAAATCATTCAAATCTACATGCCCCAACTTTGTGTCTCCAATACACGCCAAATTATTATCTATGATTAATGCAATATCAAAGACATGGTATTTCTATTTCATCCTAACCAATTTAACTATCTACTAGATGAAAGGAAGCAAGGTATGCATAAACAACTTCCTACACTGATCTAATGAGGAAAGTTATGTAAATTTCAATATTTACTAGTTACAGGTTATTAGACGCACATTCACAGAAAGGTAATAACACATCAAAAAACAAGTACAATGCTCACAATATAAGATATACATGGGGAAAAACCTTTCAGGTAAAAAACCCCACACTCCAAAACCTGCACAATGTATTATCAAATCAAAAGATGATTACAACACACTTGCAATGCAAGTCTTTCAATAGGACACAAATGTCAATTCTCATTTGCATCCCATAACCTCTTACATTCTCCAGCCGCCTATTTATCAATCCTTTTTGGCAGTTATCCAATGTTGGTTTTTCATGTTGGCCAATAACAAACTAGCTGTCGATGCCTTTATTAATTGTAAGCCATTTTTTTCTTCAAAGGTGATACCCCCAACAACCCCTTCTAGGGGCATTGCCCCAGATCCCTACCATGGGCTTTGTCCCTAGGCCCCTACTGGGGGATGGTCCCCTGGGCCTCGCAGAAGGGGTTCCACACCCATGCACTACCCCGTTAATTATTTTGGGGGGAAACTGCGGCTAACAAAGTCACCAAAATTTATCTTGTTGCATGTACACAAGGTGCTAAAACAAGAAAAGACTATGCCAAGTTAACATGGGATCCTCGAATATAGTGTTGAATAAATAAATACAACATTAAGAACTTGCAAAAGTTGAGACATCTTAATTCCCAACACTAGATGTATGAGTTGAGAGCTCTTAGTAGAATTTAGCAAGCAGTAGGAGGTTTCAGGTGGGAAGTATATGTGGTACTCATGAAATATTTTACTAATAAAATGTATAATTCCCAAACTGAAATGTATTCATATAAACAATAGTAAAGAGTGTTCACAAATCCATCATGAGATTTTAGCTTCATGGATCGATCATCACATGTAAGAAGTATTTATCAAATTGCAAGACGCGTAATAAAAGATCTATGATGATTTCTAAGAAGTTGGTTGTTTATTTAAATTTAAGGAGTTGGTATTTTGTCTTCTAATGAATTCTCTTTGTCCTCTAATGAAATTGGATTACCAAGTTCATAAGAAAGTCTTGAAGCTTTTATAAATATTCTTGTAACTCTCACACACGTCATGAGATCTCTTTTGCATGTCAACTACTTAGCTCATGGTTTGAAATCATTGTATTAGAAATTACTTACAGTTTCTTTTATTACATTTGTCTATATATTAAAGGCATGGGATAGTAGTTTGTATAGTTGTTTTAGAGATTATATTGTTATTGGAATGCTATTGACTAAAGGGGGAAGTTGTGTTGATATACTCTACATTTGAGATTAATACAAGCTTGTATTCTCTTTAGTGTTAATATTTTTTTAACTAAAAGGGATCTCCCCACATATATTGATGTTTTTGTGGTATTGCATATTTTTATTTCTACTATGTTATTTATATTTCCACTATGTTATTTATATTTCCATACATGCTCTATTATGTTGATGAATTTGTAAGTACTAAGGATTAATAGTTTTTACTATATTTGTACCCAAATTATCAACATTTGGTACCACAACCTACTTGAATTGATTAAAGAGAGGGACACCTAGTTTGGAGTGTTGTTGGATTATTTTTATATAGTGGGAGATTTTGTTTTCTTTGTGTAGATTAAAATTTGGTGATAGAGATCATGTTAGACACACACGAATACTGAGAGGGGGGGCGAATCAGTATCTAAATAATTTTCAATTTCAAAAACTTTAACTTGTCCAGAGCAGATTAAACTTTAAGCATCACAATATCAACATGAAATAATAACATAATGCACATCAACACATAACACTAGATATACGTGGAAAACCCTAGAAGGGAAAAACCATGGTGAGGATTAACTCACAATATATGAAGCTCAAATAATAACTTTGTTTTAGGGGCTATAACCCAAGGAAGTTACTACTCCCTAAGTAACTTTGATTTAGGGTCACTCCCAAGAAAGATTCTATATCCTAATGACTTTGTTTTAGGGTCACTCCCAAGGAAGCTACTACTCCCTGAAATGAGAACACACTTACAAAAGATTACAGTATGACAGTATTTCTACTGTCTGGAAACTAACATTGAAACTCACACTTTCTTTTGAAGACATGATCTGCTAGGCACACTCTATACTTGATCATTGTCACAAATATGTCTTCAAGATGAATCTGAACAACATCAACAACATCTACTCTTTCTCCTTCAGTCGCACATCAATAATGCATTTATTCTACTTTTTATCTTCTTGCGAACCTTTTCAATCAACTTGAAATCATACTTTCCTCACTCAATTTGATTCACTATTTATACATGATATTATAGTGATTACATAGCTTGTCCGCCATACACAACATCAAAAATACATTAGAAGTCAGCTAGACAACACACAATATGAAATGTGTAGAAGATAGGTCCTAAGTGAATCCACACATTACACCAATAGAAGATCCAAGCCTTGCAAACCCCAACACTTGTTAACTAGGTTCAAAATATCCTTCACAGCTTCAAACACCAAGGAATTACATCCGCACACTTCGATCATTTGGAAATAGGACATCTTTAAGGAAAACACATGAAGACTTGAAGTATAACAACCACATCAACTTGAAAAACCTTGTACAGTACTGGAAACAAAAAATATCTTCATGAAACTTTTCTAGATGAGTCCACATGACTCATAAAACATCCCCAAACACTCCTTTTCCATGGCACATAAAAGAATTGTACCACATAGCTTCAATCATTAATTCTGAGAACACTCTTTCATTTGGAACACACTGCAACATACTGTCATTTGAAAAACTGAGCTGCTGACCACCAAGAACCTTGAAACTGAAAAGAAGCATATAATACACATCTAGAAACATGTCCTCAAAACTGTAAGGGTAATCATTTGTTTACAGAGGAATGCAAAGCATTCCAACAAACCTTCAGCACTGGCTTACTCTGCCAGAACATATGTTGGTACTCTATCATGCACAACTTTCACAGTGGAAGGGTAAATGATCTGAATCTCTGGAATTATCATCTTCACTGGAATCTTAACAAACCTTTAGAGCCACATAGCCAAATCTACAAATGTGGAGGAATACAGATCATCCTGCTTCCATGTAGTGACTGTCTTCAAAGAACTAACACTGTCTTCACTCTATCTTTTGCAAAACATACTTATGGTAGTCCACACATCACAAAACTTGGAATATGCAAGATTTTCCATTACATTAAGCTATATTCCAATTTGTAAAAGCCCAAAACCAAATTGATGAAAATGTTGAGTAATTTCCTAGATGATCTTCAAAGGTGGTCATTCTAAAACAGAGACTATCACCAACTTCCAGACGAAAAATCTTCTTTGCATTAACACATGCATTCATAGGGATAGTAGAAGAGAGAAAACAACTTCTTAACAAAACCACTTCTTAACAAGTTTGTTGATAGTAAGGAATACTGGGAGAGGGGTGAATCAGTATTCCACAAAACCACTTTTTAACAAGTTTGTTAATCCAATTTCCAAAACTGATAATATAAAAGAAGAATAAGCATAGGAACAACAACCAAAAATACATAAGACATGAACACTAGGATTTTTACATGGAAAACCTAAAAAGGGAAAACCCACGATGAGTGTCAGCTCACAATATATTAATATAGCACAATACCATATTACAATAAGGCTCACTGCAAGAAAGGCTCACTGCCTAGAGAAAGAAAGAAGAAAGAAGAATGGCTCACTGCCAAGTTGAGCTGCTCAGATAGCATCTACACATGCATGGTTACAACTCCAATGAAGTACAAAAAAATTGATTCAGCACTCTTCATATCTATCTGCCTTGTTTCACTACTCTTCTCTTATTTGGGGATAAGATCTCTCTTCTTCTGCTAGTTGTTGCCTTATCTTCACATGCTTTTCACACACACAATACCTCTTCACACATCCATCATATCACCAAAATAAAATTCATTGGATATATATATATATATGATTTTTACGTGGAAAATCCAAAAAGGGAAAAACCACGGTGAGTGTTAGCTCACAATATATTAATATAGCACAATATCGGATTACAATAAGGCTCACTGCAAGAAAGGCTCACTACCAAACAGGCTCACTACCTAGAGAAAGAAAGAAGAAATAAGAATGGCTCACTGCCAAGTTGAGATTCTCAGATAGCATCTACACATGCATGGTTACAGCTCCAATGAAGCACAGAAAAACTGATTCAACACTCTTCATCTCTATCTGCCTTGTTTCACTGCTCTACTTTTATTTGGGGATAAGATCTCTCTTCTTCTGCTAGTTGTTGCCTTATCTTCATATGCTTTTCATACACACAATACCTCTTTGCACATCCATCATATCACCAAAATGAAATTTATTGGATATATATATATCTGCAACATGATTTATCTCTTAATCAGGTCGGCAAGTTAAACCTGAAATGTGTAAACAAAGAGTTGTACTCTATCAGCTTGATCTTGTGTACAATTTGCATTGTGGACTCAAACAAACATATACAATTCTTCACATAGGTCAGCCCCAATCATGTAACCATGTAGATTA
Organism: Cunninghamia lanceolata; assembly: GCA_027924645.1. Lineage (NCBI taxonomy): Eukaryota > Viridiplantae > Streptophyta > Pinopsida > Cupressales > Cupressaceae > Cunninghamia > Cunninghamia lanceolata. Next base: position 2,895,972 of record BSBN01000642.1, read on the forward strand.
ATTATCTAGATGCTATAACTTCTTTGTATAAGGATCTACCATGCATGTTGGCTTGTTCCTTAAGAACATACTTGATTAATTCATCTGTCAGATCATAGCTCATATTGCAGACCATAGGAGACTTAATAAATCATATCCAACAATCATTGGTGACCTCATAACAAGCCTTTAGATCCACATAACTAGATAAACATGTATGTCAAAATGCGGATCTTGGAACTATTGCACTGTCACATAGAAATACTGTCAAACTGGAAGCCGATATTGGGAAGCTTATAGAATGTGATCTGTTGAACTTCAAGGGATATAATCTTCGATTTAGGTATTCATGACATATCTTTTAGTTGCCTCAGAACTACAGAATAAAATATGCACTTGCAGAGGAATGCAGACCATTTTACTTGGCACTGTACACATTCCATGTCTTATCTATGTTCATCTAGACTTCAACATTTTCTCTAAATGATTTCCAGAGGAAGTCATGACTTGAACACTGGAATATATCATCATCAAATAGCTATGAGTTATCATACTTGAACTACATTTATAGTTCTTCATCTGTGGAGGAATACTAATTCACTTTATGTCCCTTACTCTGAACATTGTCCATACTTAGTCATTTTGGCCTTCCAAACTTGAATACTTTTGTGCCTTATTGCCAATCCAAGTTGATCTTCCAGAATGATGTCTTCTTTTTGTGTTTATGTATCCTCTTTTCCTTGTTGTCATAAATGACAACATTCAAGTCTTCTTCATAGCAATGTCTCTTGCCAACAATCTCCCCCTTTGGCATTAATGGCAACACTTAGTGAAAAATGCTAGATTGCTCCCCCTTTCTATATACACTCTATATTTCTTCTCCCCCTAAGATGTTTTTCCTATTTTTCATTGATCTTCTTCCCCCCCTTTGACATCAATGACAAAGGTGTAGGTTCCAGAGTCAAAACTTGTCACAACTTGAAAAAATTGTTGTACTATGCCGCATATGTACAAGTACAATCTTCAACTTTATTTTACATGTGCTAGAGGATGTCTTTGAAAATGTTCTTAATTTGGGCCAGCTCACCATCCCAGCTTTTCTTGGCATTATCCAAAATTTGAATATGACCACTAAGTAGAAAAACTACAGTCTCTACTTTGTGAAGATTAGAGGGTGTATCAAATTGTGAAGCTACTTATGCTTCAACTGCTAGATTAAACATAGAATCTAACTTAGGACTGATTATTCCTCTTAGTTGACACATTTTGTTTCTAATTTTATCTCTTTCACTTATTAGATTGTTCAAGTCATCATGAAGGTTGATGACTTGACTTTCCTTGGGGCTAACTAATTCTATTACCAGATCATATGCCGTAGAAGTGTTCATCAGTTTCTACTCCAACTCCTTGATCTTTTCTTCTATTTTATTTGTGACTTCTGGCCAGGATAAACAAAATTTGTATATATCACCAGCTTCTTTAATGGCACTTTGAATGTTTTTTATTCTATTGTCTAGCTGGGCTTTGTCATTAGTTATCATTTCCTTCAACTCATTCAATCTCTTCTCATTAAACTCTTGCCTAAATTTTATGTCTGTGGATTTCTCAAAGGATTCAAAATGTTTACTTATAGAGTTTATAAGTCCTTTGAGTTGATTTTCTGATGACAAAGAAGTGTCTTTCTTATATGTTGGCATCAGCTTCTCCAAAATGCTAGATGCCTCACCAATGAGCTCACTATCCTCTATGTGAGGCTTCAACATTTCCTCTCTTGCTTTTGCCTATACAATTGAAGCCAATCTGAATTTTTGTACAGGAGACATTGTGTCCAAGTTTATTGGACCATGTAGAAAATTAGGCTCATCCAAAACTTGTTTCTCTTTCTCCAAAAGTTCTTTAACTGACTCTACAGTGTCTCTTGGTGTGGTAGAGACTTCTTCTTTCAAGTTCTTCTTTGGATCATCTAGATCCATGTCCTTATTAGAGTCCTCCTTTTGTTCTAGTAAAGGATTTTCCTTAGCCTGTTCCTCCTCAGTCTTTTCATTGTCAACTGTTTGATGTCTTGGAGAGGATCTCATTTTAGTGTCAGTAGCAGATACTTCTTTCTCCTCAGTCACTTCGACATCTTCATCTATTTCCTGATCAAGATTTATTTCTAGAGAAGATGTATCATTTCCAGCATCTATTTGAAGATTTATTTCTAGAGAAGATGTATCATTTCCAGCATCTATTTCTTTATGGTCATAAATGGTAGGGAGATTAAATTTCCTTAATGTGTTCAGAGTAATTTCTTCAGTTTCCTTTACTACCTTTTCAATACCTCCTCCTATAAGACCATTCATTCTTTTCTTTGACCTGAATTTGTTGTGAATTACTTTGGAGACTTTACTTTTTCCTCCGGAGTGATTTCTAGACATAGTTTTATTAAAGAGTGCTCTCTTAGTTCAGGATCCTTTGCCATGGTCGCTTCCTTTCTTGCAGACATTATACTTGCCAGGCTATGTGGAAGATCATCAATTATTTCAATTAGGGCTTTGTTGTAGATGATTAGGTATTCTACAATAGTAGTCTCAATAATCCTTTTATCTAGATCATTATATTCATCATATAATTGTGCAATTGGTTTTAGATTTCCATCCAATGTTATGGCTTTGAGCACATCTTCAAGACTTATAGTTGCTTCCTCTGTTAGAAGCACATCTTGATTTTGTCTTTTCACAGGTTTACCCTTGCTAGAGGGTTTCTTTTTGCTGGTTTCAGAGGCTTTTGTAACCTCAACTTTCATCTTTTTCACTTCTTCATTAGACTCTGTCCCTTCTTCATCAGTTCTTCCTATACTGACATACATCCTTCTACCTTTCATTTTCTATCTCTTTGTGCCTTTGTCAATGGATTTCTTGGATGGTTTCTCTACACTTGCAGATGGTGTGGGACTGGAGAATGTGGCAGAACTTCTTGTAGACCTCTATGTTGCTTTAGACTTTTCTTGTTTCCTTTTAGGCTCCTCTGGAGCCTTATCCGGTTCACTCTCTATCTTTTCTGTTGCTTCTCTTTCTGCTTGTGCTTTTTCTCTTGCTTCTCTAATTTGTTCTTTAGTGAAACCATGTTTCAATGCAACTTCTTCTACCTCCTTCCTCACCTTCCTAGAGGTTTCAGGTTGTCTGAGTTCAACATGGATTTTCACAGATAGCTCTTCATAGGTTCCAAACCTTTCTTCTCTGCTATCCTTGGGCTTTCTTAGCATGTGTTGAGCATAGTTATCTAATATTTGTCCATCCACTTCATAACCCATTGGCATTATTCAAACTGTCCTAGGCTCAACAGCCTCCATCAAGCATTGATCTTTTGTAACCATAAAACATATAGTATCCTTATACTTCTCAACAATTTTCTTAGAGATTCTTTCTCTTGAATGCATCATGCTTTGGAAATTCTTGAAGTACGCCCATAGGGCTGTTTTTTACTCATCATAGCTTCCAATGCTACTTAAATGATCTCTAATTTGGACAGCTACTAGTTTTCTACTTAACCAAAACAATTCTTCATGTTTGGCAACTCATTCATAAAATAGAGGAATAGACAGATAATCAGCGTACCGAATTTGAAGGGATAGTTTTTGCTTTCCTTGATCTTCTTTAGATTCTCCAGTAGTTGACTTCTCAGCAACTTACACAAATCATAATCAACATTTTCTTTGACCATTTGATATGTAGTGTATATTGCAGTACTGGAGATAGAGTTCTCCCGATTTGAGAAATAGATCTTGTAGCCTATGACCATAGAGGTAAATCTTACCACATGGTTTGTGATGTCATTTATGGTTAATGCCCTTTTGTCAAATTGGGCTCCGGTAGCCTCTGTAACAATTTGATTCTTCATGGCCTTCAGCAAGGGCACATCTCTGGTGGAATTTAACCATGTTACTGCCCTAATCGCTTCTTTGGTGACTTTGAAGGGCTTCCCTAACCACATGAATTCATCGTGAATTCAACTCAGGATATACCAAACCCATTCATCCTCTACAAATGTAGGAAACTCTACATACTGAATGAATTTCTTCTCTTTTAAGACTTTGTATTCTTCCTTTAGGTCAAATTGATCATCACTTAAATGCTTTAGGTATAGATCTAAGAATCTGTTGCTGCCAAGCTCATCTAGGGAAACATGAATATATGCCCTAACGTCTTCCACATATAGAACTCTGTATGGTATATCCAAAAATGCACCCATCAGATTGACTTCGGTTGCTTTGTAGGGATGTTTCTTGAGTTTAGTTTGTGGTCACTCAGTGATATCAACAACTTGTGGGGTTGCCATTGCAAAGATTCAATAAAGTTCCAATAGTAAATACCTGATTATGCCGAATTAGAGTTTTCTTCACTTGGATCACTCTGCGTTCTTTGAATCTCTGTTGATGCTTGAAATCTTGCTTCAATCTCTCTTGGATATCTGATAGCTCAAATGTAAAGTGAGTTAGAAGGTAAATGGGTTTCTTTTTATTCTCTACACTTGACTTAATCATCATAAATGCTCATTCTCAAAGGCTGCCTGACTTTTCTCTGATAAATACAATTGATCAAAATTGCTTTGTAATGTACCGTACTGACTCATTTTCTTCCATAAGATCTTCCATATCAGATTCCACCACACATCTTCACACCAGACTCCAACACTATCTGGCTAGGGGTTTTAGATTTTCAACACTGCTCACCCTAAGCTAGAGCTCCCAATTCATACCAGATACTGGTGCATATTCATCCTTATCTTCAATCACATCTTTCTTGATCCAAATCTTTCCCATCTCTTTCTTAATTTCAATCAGATCAACCTTTTCTTTTCCTTTATCATTCCTTTGCTTTGTTTTCCTGTTTTCAATATGGTAGTTTCTTTTAACATTCTTGCTTCTGCAAACTCTTGCAATATGTCCATATTTATTGCAATTGTAGCATACCACATTCCTTTGTCTTTGATTCCTTCTATTGATTGGATTTGATCTGCATTGATTAGCCATATGTCCAAATCTATTGCATGTAAAACACTTTCCATTGAATGATTGACTATTCCTTGCATTGTAGGAACCATTCCTTACCAAATTTCTACATTCATTTGATTTGTGACCAATTTTCTTATAGTTGAAGCATTGATTAGAGAATGATGGAACATTCAGATTTACTCTAATTTTGCATTGAGTAGCCTTATGACCAAACTTTTTGCAATTAAAATAGTGACCATTGAAATATGGATACCTTTGAGGATTTGGCTGCCTGACTGGAGGTCTTCTAGGTATTCTTCTTTGATTTTTGAACCAGTTTCCTCTATTTTGCTTTAACTCTGAGTTTGCTTGACCAGATTTTGAAAAATTTCTCCTTTCTCAAATCCCAAACCTTGCTTTTCATCGACACTCTTTTGACTAGCAATCATTTCATCAAACTTTGCAGAACTTATCTTGAACTTTTCTTCATAGCTCTTGGCTACCTCTAGATCAAATTTCAGAAGTAGCACTTCTCTGCCCAATTTTTCACATTCCTCTGATTTATCCTTAACAACTTGATTCAGATGCCTTTCAATTTCTTCCTTCTTTTCAACTTCCAGTGTCAACCCATTTAGGAACTCATGTGCTTCATCTAATTGATCATTTAGCTCCTTTCTTTTATCTTTGAACTTCCTAACTTGCTCGCTTATCTTTAGGATGCATTCATCAATTTTTTGAATATTAGCTTTTAGATCCTTGATTTCTGCCTCAGATTTTTCAAGATCAATAAGGGTTGCTTCTAGTTCCTTATTTCTTTCAAAATTTCCAAATCTTCTTGCTGACATGATTACACTACCCAGATCTTCCTTAAGTTGTTAGGCCTCTTCCAAGGAACTTGGCTCTAATAGAAATTGTTGATAGTAAGGAATACTGAGAGGGGGGTGAATCAGTATTCCACAATACCACTTCTTAACAAGTTTGTTAATCCAATTTTCAAAACTAATAATATAAAAGAAGAATAAGCATAGGAACAACAACCACAAAGACATAACACATGAACACCAGGATTTCTACGTGGAAACCCCAAAAAGGGAAAAACCACAGTGAGTGTTAGCTCACAATATATTAATATAGTACAATACTAGATTTCAATAAGGCTCACTGTCTTAGGGCTCACTGCCCTAAGAAATGCTCACTGCAAGAAAGGCTCACTGCCAAACAGGGTCACTACCTAGAGAAAGAAAGAAGATAGAAGAATGGCTCACTACCAAGCTAAGCTGCTTAGATAGCATCTACACATGCATGGTTACAACTCCAATGAAGCACAAAAAAATTGATTCAACACTCTTCATCTTTGTTTTCCTTGTTTCACTGCTCTACTCTTATTTGGGGATAAGATCTCTCTTCTTCTGCTAGTTGTTGCCTTATCTTCACATGCTTTTCACAAATACAATACCTCTTCTCACATCCATCATATCACCAAAATGAAATTCATCAGATATATATATATACACACACACAACAAGATTTATCTCTTAATCAGGTCAACAAGTTAAACCTGAAATGTGTAAACAAAGAGTTGTACTCTGTTGGCTTGATCTTGTGTACAATCTGCATTGTGGACTCAAACAAACATGTACAATTCTTCACATAGGTCAGCCCCAATCATGTAACCACTTAGATTAATTATCTAGATGCTATAACTTCTCCACATAAGGATCTACCATGCCTGTCAGGTTGTTCCTTAAGAACATACTTGATTAATTCATATGTCATATCATAGCTCATATTGCGGACCACATGAGACTTAATAAATCATATCAACAATCATTGGTGACATCTTAACAATCCTTTAGATCCATGGAACCAGATAAACCTATATGTCAAAATGAGGATCTTGGAACTGTTGCACTGTCACAAAGAAATATTGTCAAACTAGAAGCTGATATTGGGAAGCTTGTAGAATGTGATCTGTTGAACTTCAAGGACCATAATCCTAGATTTAGGTAAGTCATGACATATCTTTTAGTTTCCTGAGCCTCAAAACCACAGAACAAAATATGCACTTGTGGAGGAATGCGGACCATTTTACTTTGCACTATACACATTCCCTATCTTATCTCTGTTCATCTAGACTTAGACATTTTCTCTAAATGACTTCTGGAGGAAGTCATGACTTGAATAGTGAAATATATCATCATGAAATAGCTATGAGTTATCATACCTAGACTACATTTATAGGTCTTCATCTGTGGAGGCATACTGATTCACTTTATGTCCCTTACTTTGAGCACTTTCCATACTTAGTTATTTTGGCCTTCCAAACATGAATACTTTTGTGCCTTGTTGCCAATCCAAGTTGATCTTCCAGAATGATGTCTTCTTGTCGTGCTGATGTATTCTCTTTATCTTGTTGCCATCAATGACAACATTCAAGTCTTCTTCATAGCAGTGTCTCTTGCCAACATGAAGTTCTAATTCCCATCTCAATGTATCTTCTTCAGGAGCATGACATGCATCTAATTCCTATCTCAATGTATCTTCAACTTCTAACCCTCATCTCAATATATCTTCTCCATGAGCATTACATCCAACTATGAACACTATTACACATTCATAACAGTGTTGACACCAATGACAACCTTATGAAAGTGTTTACATCAATGACAAACAATACAACCATAGGAACCATATGTGTAACAGATAATAGCCAATGGATCTCATATGGAGATGAAGAAGTTCAATAGCATAGGCTATGAATTTTGGAAGCTAAATATGGAGGATACCTTGGAAGAAAAGGAACAATGAATAATAGTGAAAAATGAAAGAAAACCTGAAAGTATATTAGATGTTGACTAGGTAAGGATTGATAAAAAAAAGGATCAAGGCACTATAAGGCTATGTCTTTCTAATTCTATTCTCTTGAATAAGCACATTTAGGTTGTTGAAATGAATAAGTTAAATATATCATACAAATAGTTTCATTAACAAATTGTATCTTAAAAGAAAATTATATTCAATAAAAATGACGGAATGGGACTCTGTTGTAGAACACTTGAGTGCTTTCAATTTAATCTTGAGTCAGCTATAGTCTATTGATGTTACCATTCATGAAGAGGATAAATATATTTTACTACTATTTTCATTACCTAATTCTTGGGAGAATATAATTCTTTCTCTTAATACTTCTTTGACTGATCCAAAATTAGATGCCATTATTGCTACCTTCCTTGCATAAGAGATGTGGATAAAGTCAAATAATGATGATTCAAAGGAGGCATTGACTGTGAGAGGAATCCCCAAGGAAAAGGTAGTGGTAAGAAAGAAGGGAGTAAGGATAAGTCTAAAGATATGTCTAAAACTAAGGGTAGATCCAAAACCCTTGGTAAGAGTAGGTTGAGATGTTAGGGTAAAAGAAAGAAGTTGGGTCCATATATCTATGGGAAGTGTCATGCAAAAAAAAATCTCGACAGGAATGGGCACCCAAGCCTAGAATGGGTACCTGTTTTGTTTTTTATTATTTTTAGAAATGAGTACCCATTTTAGAATGGGTACCTATTCTAAAATGGGTACCCATTTTAAAACGGGTACCAATTTTATTTTCTATTATTTTTTAGAATGGGCACCCATTTTAAAACAGGTACCCATTTCTAAAATTTTGAATTTTACACCCACGCTTTTGGTTTGGTTTTAGGCTTAGGAAAGGCATGGGTAGCCGACCTTGAGCCTTGGACCTGCAAGTATTTGTCTTAAGTATAGAACAAGAGGAAAGACTGACTTTACCTATATGGCTGACGACATTTTTTTCTAAAATTTTTTACGAAATTAAAACCCATTACAGATGACAGTGTCTATTTTTCAAATATGTAATTTTTTTATTGGACTTTTTTTCTTCTATTTATTATTTAATTTATGAGCAAACTTGTCCAAATACTTGAAATGACAGGTGTTTATATTTTTTTAATAACTTTTAATTTTTAAAGTTTTTTGAAAAAAAATGTGTCATCAATCTACACATCATTCTTTACACAATGAAAAAAAAATCATTTTATGATTAGTTTTGCTCAAATTATGTTGGTCGTACACGAGGTGTTTTCAAAAACAACAATTAGGGCCAATAAAAAATTAATAAAAAAATATTTAGAAAAAAATTATAAAAAAATATCCTCATCAAACTGTTGGATCTAGGGCATACAACTGAGAGGGGGGGGGGGTGAATCAGTTGTATAAAACTTCTTCTCATTCAAACACTTAACTCACTGTTGTTAGTTAGCAGCATATCAAATAATCATCTATGGAAGCATAATACATAAACACAAGAGCAGATAAGCATCAACACATTTGAACACCAAGATTTTGACGTGGAAAACCCGGTTAAGGGAAAAACCACGGGGTGATTAACCCAAGAATTATTCTCTGTTAGAAGAATAAGGAAAAATAAATGGCACATGCCAATAAGGGCTCACTGCCCGAGCACACTGCTCACAAAGAGGCCCACTGCCTACAAGGAGACACACTGTCTACAAAGTGATGAAAATCACAGTCTTGAACTGGAGAATGACATCTCTACCATGTCCGGATCAGTTCCAATTAAGCCCAACAATCTCTGCTCTGCCTTTCGCACGTTTCTTTGCTATATCATGCTCATCCTCACACCACACCCTGAAATGAATTCACAAATCATTATTTATACAAGACATCAACTTAGGAACAAGCATCTAAGTCGGCAAACAACCATAGGAGTATCCGCAAGATGAATAACACATCCGGTCGGCCATCACAAGAACATTCGCAGGATGAACAACTCATCCGGTCGGCTAAACAGAGCAATAACTTCATCCGGAAGAATAACTTCAATTCCGGGCTCTACCATCAATGCGGACCAACAACACAACCTAAACATGATCCAAGAACCTTCACAAGCCTATCTGAATGTCCGGATACATCCGCACTTCCTCTGCTTACTGGGATCTCTTGTCTTCCTCATCCGGAACTTCAAGAACACAGTCTGTCGCCACTGTCATAATGCAAGAGGTACTTCCGGACCTCCAAATCACACACAAATCAGGATGACACATCACAAGGACATCTCAAACACTCCTTCCAATCCGCAGATTATGATAATACAATTCCGGACCTCACCGGACCTTTTTGTGATCCTCTGTCACCTCCGGATACTTGCCGGACCCGGTTCTATACCGGCAGCCACAACTCCTTCCGATCTTCATGCGGACCTCTGAAATCTTAACTGTAACATCTCAAGACTCATATCTACTAACCCTTTAATCCGTATCCTCCGGTTCTCAACCTATACAGTACATTTACCTTCTTCTCATCACTGTTCTTCACTGTTCCTGACTGAGGCTAATTTTCTTAATATCCTCAGCACAAAGCTCATCAAATCCTTCTTGTCAATGCAGTATGAGTATGTTGACATCAATGACAACACTGGCTCACCTCATACTTGCAACAATCTCCCCCTTTGTCATTGATGGCAACATATGATGTGAAAAACCATCAAGACAAGAACTTCTCTTTTCTGTCACAGCTCCCCCTATCAACAACAACTCTTCACATGTCTTCCTTTGCTGCTCCCCCTTTGATCATCAACCACTTGTTTTTCACATGTCTTCTCTCCCCCTTTGACATCAATGGCAAAGGGCTCATACTTGCAATTCTCATGCATCAGAATCATACCAGCTGCTCCCCCTTAGTTGCAGCTCCCCATTAGTCCGGATCACAAGATATGACTATGATAGCCACCGGACTGATGCACATCAGTGCATCTTAGTTCATCACCGGAGGGGCCATGACCCCTAACTTCTCCCGGAGATATTCAAAAGAGTCCTTGGGAAGAGGTTTTGTAAAGATATCTGCAATCTGATCCTTGGAGGGAACATACTCCAATCTGACTTCTTCCTTGTTTACTTGTTCTCTGAAAAAGTGAAATTTGATAGATATGTGCTTAGTCTTAGAATGCAATACCGGATTCTTGGAAATATTAATTGCACTTGAATTATCACAGAAAATTGTGATAGGCTCCTCATATTCAACTTTGATGTCTCTTAGCATCTGCTTCATCCATAAGATTTGAGTGCAACTACCTGCTGCTGCAATGTATTCTGCTTCAGTTGTAGACAGAGATATTGCATCTTGTTTCTTGCTTAGCCAAGAAACCAATCTCTTCCCCAAAAAGAATGCTCCACCACTAGTGCTCTTCCGGTCATCCACATCTCCTGCCCAATCTGCATCTGTGTAAGCATGAAGAGAGAAATCCGGACCTCTAGGATACCATAGACCATACTCAACTGTCCCTTTCAAGTATCTAAAAATTCTTTTGATTGCCATAACATGAGATTCTCTAGGATCAGCCTGGAATCTTGCCACAAGACCAATAGCTTGCATTATATCTGGTCTAGTTTGAGTGAGATACAACAATCCACCAATCATTGATCTATACTTTGTCTGATCTGCCTTTGGAGAATCATCATCTTTGCTTAACTTACATCCGGTTGCCATAGGAGTGTTCATAGGCTTTGAGTCTTCCATACCAAATTTCTTTAACAATTCTTTCGCATATTTGGTCTGAGAAATGAAGATCCCTTCTTTTGTTTGAGTAATTTGCAGACCCAAGAAGAAATTCATTTCACCAAGCATAGACATTTCAAACTCACTTTTCATCTGATTTGCAAAAGTTTTACACATACTATCTCTTCCTCCAAAAATGATATCATCCACAAACACTTCAATAATCAGAATGTTCTCATGATCAATTTTGAAATATAAGTTGCTGTCAGCAGTACCTTTGTTGAATCCAATCTGCACAAGATGCTTATCCAACCTTTCATACCATGCTCTTGGGGCTTGCTTCAATCCATACAAGGCTTTCTTCAACTTGCAAACCATATCATTATTATCAGACAATTGAAATCCATCCGGTTGTTCAATGTAGACTTCTTCTTCCAGATCACCATTTAGGAAGGCAGACTTGACATCCATCTGATATACCTTGAAGTCTTTGAAGGCAGCAAATGCAAGAAGTAATCTGACTGCTTCAATTCTTGCTACCGGAGCAAAAGTCTCTTCAAAGTCAATTCCTTCTATTTGAGAGTAGCCTTTGCAGACCAATCTAGCTTTGTTTCTGATTACTTCACCAGCTTCATTTAGTTTGTTCCGGAAGACCCACTTGGTTCCAATTACATTCCTGTCTCTAGGTCTGGGAACAAGATCCCAAGTATGATTTTTCTCAATTTGCATCAGTTCATCTTCCATTGCTTTGGTCCAGTTTTCATCATTGCAGGCTTCATTTATTGTTTTAGGTTCAATCTTTGAAATCAGACAACATTCATTCTGATCTTGAGCAATATTCCTTCTAGTTTGTACACCTTTGCTTCTGTCACCTATGATCTGATCTTCAGAGTGATTCAGTCTTACATACCTAGGAATTTTGGGAGTATCCAGCACTGCTGTTTCTTGATCAGCCTCATTCAAATCTAACTCTTCTTCCTGATTTACCGGATCAGGCTGACTCTGTCTCACCGGAGAGGATTGAGGTCCTTGAACACTGTCTTGGTCATCTTCATCAAACTCATAAAATCTTGAAGGCTTCTCAATTCCTTCATCAACCTTCACATTGGTGCTTTCTATCATCTTCCTCAATCTCTTATTGTAACACCGGTATGCTTTGCTTTGAGTGGAGTAGCCCAAGAAAATTCCTTCATCACTTCTAGCATCAAACTTTCCTAGATCTTCATCTCTTTTAATATAACACTTGCTACCAAATACTCTGAAATATTTCACAGTAGGAGTGATGCCAAACCAGAGTTCATAGGGGGTCTTACCGGTGTTGTTTCTGATTTGAACTCGATTGAGAGTGTAGACTGCAGTGCTGATAGCTTCTTTCCAAAACATTTGAGGAACATTTGCTTCCAACATCATTGTCCTAGCAGCTTCCTGGATGGTCCGGTTCTTTCTCTCAACTACTCCATTCTGCTGTGGAGTCTTAGGAGCAGACAACTGTCTCCTTATACCCTGTTTCTCACAAAAGTCAATGAATTCACCAGATGTAAATTCTCCACCTCTATCAGACCTTAGACACTTTAGTTTCAATCCGGTTTGATTCTCCACCATAGCTTTGAAGATTTTGAACTTCTCAAAAGCTTCTGATTTTTCTTTTAGAAAGGTGACCCACATCATCCGGGAATGATCATCAATTAATAACATGAAATATCTATCACCTTGCAGACTCTTGATTCTTGTCGGACCACATAGATCAGTATGTACTAATTCCAATAATCCGGTAGAAGACTGATCTTTGCTTTTAAAAGAGACTCTGCTTTGTTTGCCTAACTGACATTCTTTACACACACTATTTGTAGGTTTTATCAATTTTGGAAGATCTCTCACAGCCTGAGTATTGCTTATTTTGATAATGTTATCAAAATTTACATGACACATTCTTCTATGCCATAACCAACTCTGATCAATTTGAACAAATAAACAACTTTTATTTGAACCAACCAGATGAAAGATGTTACCTCTTGTCTGAGTACCGGATGCAATTTCAGTTCCGGAGCTTGTAAAGATTCTGCATTTTCCATTCTTGAACCGGAGATCATAGCCTTTGTCCACTAACTGACCAACACTGAGAAGATTGTGCTTCAATCCTTCAACATACAGTACATTTCCTGTTTTGCTCTTACCATCAAAGGAAATAGTTCCCCTACCTCTGATTCTGCCAGCAGAATTGTCACCAAACTTTACCATTCCTCCTTCATATCTTTCCAAGTCTAAGAACTTATTCTTGTCACCAGTCATATGGTGAGAACATCCACTGTCAATAACCCAATCATCCTTTTCTTCCACTTGAGCAGCCAAGGCTTTTTCAACAACTTTGTGATTGACAGATTCGGAGAGCAAGGAATCTTCTTCCTTGATGGCTATAAACACCCACTCATTTCCGGATTTGCCTCCTGGTTCTGATTCATCATCTGTTACTCCTTCATTGTCATCTTCTTCATGAACATAGTAGCAATTCTTTTGAAACCTTTGTCTGTGAGTATTAGATCTTGCAGATCTCTCCGGACATCTTGAGGCAAAATGACCAATCTTATTGCAGTTGAAACACTTAAAGGGTAGTTTTCCTTCATACTTACCGGATCCTCTTGGCAGTCTTTTTGCAATGAGGGCTTCAAGTTGAGCTGTTTCTGCTTCTTCTTCTTCCATGTCTCTTCTTGCTTGATCATACCATGACATTTTCCTTGATGAGTTTTCACCCGGATCAAATCTCTATTTGCCTTTCACATAGGCACTGGCTTTGAAAGCAGATTCAGTCTTGGGAGGATCATCTCCAAACTCGGTCATTTCAAATGCAGCTAGTTTGCCAGCCAGTTGTTCTCTTGTGACAGTTGTGTGGGCTCTGAATTCATCAATGGCAGCAACTTTGATTTTCTAGGCAGCAGGAAGGGATCTTAGGATTTTGCAGACAATCTCATTTTCATCTAAAGTTCCACCAGCATTTCTGATTCCACATACCAGCTCATTTACTCTTGGCATAAAGGTAGTGATGTTTTCATCATCTCTCATTTTCAATCTTTCAAATTTCCCTTTCAGACTTTGCAATCTTGCACTTTTGACAAACTCATCTCCTTCATACAGAAGTTCCAGTTTCGTTAGGATCTCATATGCAGTGGGTAGGTCAATGACATTCGAGAGATCTGAGTCATTCAATGCGCTTAGAAGAGCTTCCTTGGTCCGCAGATTGTTTTCAGCTTCTGTGATTTCATTCAGAGTAGTCGGACCACCTTGTGGAGGTACATATGGTTTTGAAATCATACCCAGGTATGCTTTTCCCATGCATTCCAAGTGACACTTCATGCGACCTTTCCAGAGAGTGAAGTTGGTTCCATCGAACTTCGGACTATCCTTCTTGTATGACGACATCCTGGATCTCCTCAAGCGGTTAAGCTCTTGTCAGAGGAACTTGGCTCTGATACCAATTGTTGGATCTAGGGCATACAACTGAGAGGGGGGGGGTGAATCAGTTGTATAAAACTTCTTCTCATTCAAACACTTAACTCACTGTTGTTAGTTAGCAGCATATCAAATAATCATCTATGGAAGCATAATACATAAACACAAGAGCAGATAAGCATCAACACATTTGAACACCAAGATTTTGACGTGGAAAACCCGGTTAAGGGAAAAACCACGGGGTGATTAACCCAAGAATTATTCTCTGTTAGAAGAATAAGGAAAAATAAATGGCACATGCCAATAAGGGCTCACTGCCCGAGCACACTGCTCACAAAGAGGCCCACTGCCTACAAGGAGACACACTGTCTACAAAGTGATGAAAATCACAGTCTTGAACTGGAGAATGACATCTCTACCATGTCCGGATCAGTTCCAATTAAGCCCAACAATCTCTGCTCTGCCTTTCGCACGTTTCTTCGCTATATCATGCTCATCCTCACACCACACCCTGAAATGAATTCACAAATCATTATTTATACAAGACATCGACTTAGGAACAAGCATCTAAGTCGGCAAACAACCATAGGAGTATCCGCAAGATGAATAACACATCCGGTCGGCCATCACAAGAACATTCGCAGGATGAACAACTCATCCGGTCGGCTAAACAGAGCAATAACTTCATCCGGAAGAATAACTTCAATTCCGGGCTCTACCATCAATGCGGACCAACAACACAACCTAAACATGATCCAAGAACCTTCACAAGCCTGTCTGAATGTCCGGATACATCCGCACTTCCTCTGCTTACTGGGATCTCTTGTCTTCCTCATCCGGAACTTCAAGAACACAGTCTGTCGCCACTGTCATAATGCAAGAGGTACTTCCGGACCTCCAAATCACACACAAATCAGGATGACACATCACAAGGACATCTCAAACACTCCTTCCAATCCGCAGATTATGATAATACAATTCCGGACCTCACCGGACCTTTTTGTGATCCTCTGTCACCTCCGGATACTTGCCGGACCCGGTTCTATACCGGCAGCCACAACTCCTTCCGATCTTCATGCGGACCTCTGAAATCTTAACTGTAACATCTCAAGACTCATATCTACTAACCCTTTAATCCGCATCCTCCGGTTCTCAACCTATACAGTACATTTACCTTCTTCTCATCACTGTTCTTCACTGTTCCTGACTGAGGCTAATTTTCTTAATATCCTCAGCACAAAGCTCATCAAATCCTTCTTGTCAATGCAGTATGAGTATGTTGACATCAATGACAACACTGGCTCACCTCATACTTGCAACACAAACTTGATGTACTACACATCTTTCCTCAAAAGGATTTAGAAAAATACTTTTATTTATGTCAAATTATGTTGGCCGTACACGTGCATGGTATGGTAAAAAAGTGACTTTTAAACAATGGTTTTTAGAAATGCCTATTCAAAATCAATTTGTATCATCTGAGTATTAAAATAAATTACATATTTAGAAACTAGACTCCAAGTACTACATTTCATATTACTAACTTTTTTTAAGATTCAATTTTTAAGTGCCTCAAATGTTTAGGTCAAATGTGATAAATTCTAAAAATCAAGGAAAACGCTTACTTTTTGGCTAAAAAGTGGACCCAACTTCTTGCACTAACCCATTAGAACTATGGTAAGCATGGCCATCTTATGAAGGAAAGTAGAAATAGAAAAAAGATGATGATTCCTCTATAGATAAATCCTCAAATAATAAAGATAGTGATATTTTATTTATTTTAGTTAACTTATCTTGTGATGAATCTTGGTTAATAGACTTAGGCACATCCTACCATATGATTTCTCATAAGGAGTGGTTCTTGACATATAAATCATATGATGGTAGGGAGGTTTTTCTCAGGGATAACATCACTTATTAAAATATTGTGGCAATGTCTCTTTTGCTTTGTGTAGTGTCCACCACTTGGTCTGGATTGGTTTCTCATAATATGGTGGTCTATGTTGTGCTATGGTTATGTAGTGGTGATATTTATTCTTGTGGTGGCCCCTGAACTCTTGTTTCTCTATGTGCATATGTTTTAACCCTTGGTTATCTTATTGTTATGACATTTTGGTAATGTGTGCAAGGGAATGCTTAGTATTATGTATTGATTTTTCACACCTATCTATTGTATTATCCTTGCTCACGTATGCTCAATGTATGCTATGGTGGTGGTGATCGTCTTCTATGCTCATTTTCAAAAAGGTCTACATAATTTCAAATAGTAAAGCTTGGTGTGGTAAGTGTTTTACAAACAAGTTAAGCATGGGTGGTTGGGTCTTTATTATGCATAGTGGCATAATGTGGCAACCCTTAATTTACCCATTTGGTGGTGTTTGTTGAATGTATGATGAGGATGTGTTAATGGCTATGCTATGATTTTGTGGTTGGTGCATGCTTAAATCTTTTGTGCCTTGGTGATTCCCTCACATGTATTGCAAGGAATGAATTTTATTGAAGGGGAGATGGTTTTAGTTGATCGCTTATTTGATTGAGACTTGTTTTATCTACCTTTGTGATGCTGATTAATGAGATCCTAGGAAAATTTTATCTCTTAAAAGAGATTAATTAATTGACATGGTAATGTGTTCAGACCATGTGGATGACTTGATGTTCATTGGACACATATTTGAATTTTTCTTTATGTGTCTTTATGGCTATTAGTACAATGATAGGGGCTTTATATGTGGTTTTAGTTATTGTTAGGTTGGTTGATAAAAAGATTGTAGAACAGAGAGGAGAAAGATGTGCATATTATTGTCTTAGTATCTTGTAATTGGTTTAGGAGATATTATTGAATATATACATCTAGGTCTCAGCCCCTTAGTGTGTCATTGTCATTGTCATCTTTAAGGAATATGTTTAAAGCATAGTTTGGAACTATTTGAATGTTTCCATGAACATTTTATAATCTTTTGATGGTGTTATTGATCTTCCAAGTATATTTTCTAATTCGATTGTTGCTCTTGACTAGTTTGTTAGCCAAAAGACTATAAAATTCTTTGCAAATCCTTTCCAAGGCAACTTAACAAAGAAATACGTGTAGTTTATGACTTTGGATTTTTAAAGATGTAGTTATAACCAATTTATAGCTATTGATATAAAGCATATAAGAAATATAAAATAATTATATATTTTTATTATCTTTCTAATTAATAGAAATATTGACCTAAATGGGCTATAAATAACTGAAAGGTCACCAAAATATGGAGAAGAGAAATATGAATGTTGCATATCTACAATTATTTCTACATATCAGCAGTATAAAGAAATCAGTTGAGTTTGAGTTCACTTCTATAACAAGTTATCAAACTAGCATATGTACAATCTATAATCTTTGTCCAGCTTCAAGCTCCATATGTAAGTCTGGACTTTTCTTGGACCTTACATTAACTACCATTTACAGCAAGAAGTAAGATTTATTATGTATCCACTTGCTATCCACTTCATGAAATATTAGTATCTCTTTGGCTCTGTGTTCTTTTTCTCTAGAATTTCAAACAAACTACCATCAAACATTGCCCTGAGTTCTTCCTTTTCAATAAAGCCTTTCCTATTTATCAGAATATAGATGAGCACCCATTCAATCTCCGCTGCAAGCCTGTGTTCAGATTATTTGATCTTGTAAGTATCTTGGAAAATTGGAAAACATTAAACAAAAATATTATTGCGAGTACTAATATTAATGTGACTTACCATCCAAAAATATCATTTAAATTTCTATTTACTTTTAGCATGTTCTGCAACTCACAGAAGGAGATCTTATCTGGATGTTTCAAGGCAAATTTACTAAAAATAGCATCAAACTTGGCTGGATCAAATCTGCCTTCAGTGTCATACGTCTCCGTGTCGCTTCCATGCTTTCCTTTGTGAATGTGACTTATGTAAATTGGTAACAACAGTGACTTTATCCATCCCTATACATGAACAGTTGTTAGAAATATTTTTTCAGGTATTTAATCGAGTTATATGGATATATGCATCTCTGTTAGATTACAATTATTTTAGAAGCTTCTTCTCTCTTGCTTTTGGCCCAATTTTACTGTGAAGTAAGAAACAGTCTCCTATTCCCTTATCAACTATAGATGTTGAATATGCAATAGCAAATGAGACATTTAAAGAAATCATTTGGTTATAGTCTATTCTCAGTATTCTAGCAGCATTAAACAATGCATTCTTTATTTTACTATGACAATCAAAGTCTCATTAAATTTCCAAGAATCTAGTATTTTAATTTAGATTGAAACATATTGAGGTCTACCACCATTACAACAGGGCTATTCTTAAATATCATCCATTTCAACAGTCAAAGGTTAACTTTGACCAATAAAAAGAAGGTAAATATTTATCACTTTTTGTTGTGAATGAGATGTAAAATCACTATTCACTGTTTGACCATTGAAGTGGATGATATTTAAGTAGAGTGTTACATCATACACTTCATCCAACAACATGTGATCCATTTTCTATATTGTTGAGGTCTACCACTATTACATAGCTGATATTTTCACCAAGATTTTATGTGAGGTCAAATTTGTATATCTTAGAGTTTTTTATGTTTTTGAAAGGTCACATGAATGTTTGGTTTTGACATTTAGTGGGAATTGTGTTGAGTGATTAACCCCATTTTTAATGCATTTTATTGAGTCTTGTAACCCCTAATATCAAGTGGAATGTTAACATGCATAATGTTAGGAGTCGAAATCAAGAGTCCTAGTTAGTTATATTATTCACTTAGATGGTGTCTTAGAAAACTAACTAGGAAGAATACAATATACTCACAGGTTGAGTAGCGAAGCTGAAGGCTATGTGGAAACCGATTGCGGACAAGAATGATAAGAAAATATTAAACCCTATTATACGAAGACCTATATAATATCATACAAAAAAACAATGACTTATTAGTTATATATTTTATTAAAAAAAAATTTAATAATTGTCATCACATTTTAAAGATAGGTAAGCAAATGTGGAATAGAATGGACAAATTAAAGAAAAGATTGGACACCATGGTGAATTATGTCAGCAGAAAGAATTTGCAGAAAGTCAAGAAAATTTCTCATCTTTTTTTAATTATTTATGAAATTTAAAAGTTAGGAAAGTATAAAAAATAAATAATTGAAATGTCTAGATATTGGTATATTTATTCTCTTAGAAGTAGATTATAATATAATGAGTAAGTACATATTTAAACTATAAGTCATCTTTTGGTTAAGCAGTTATAAGTAGGGAAATATCTATCAAAGTCATCCAGGGATCCAATATGGAGCAATCATAGTTTTGGGGGGTTTGAACCTTGGTGAATGGTGTAATCAAGGAACATACCACCCTCTTTGCAAAGTGAACTTAACCAATTAAACTACAACCTTTCAGTTCTAAACATAAAATATTTATTAGAAGCTATCTTTTTTTTAACAAACTTTTGAAAATAACTGAATGAATTGTGCATCAATCTTTCAAATCACACTCTTATCTAAATGATTTTATGATAAATTGGAAAAACATATACAATTATTTGCAAAAGCTTGTTAAACACACATAAAATATTACTAGATTAACTTTATTGTATAAAAATGAAGGGAGAGATGGTGTGACCTTTGTATGTATCAGGGATATAGATAATCCCATCCTTGTTCTTATCGAAGAAAGCAACATGTTGTTGAAGGACGCTCATGTTGTTGTCTTGATGGTCAACAGATCCATTTATGTTCTTTGGATCCACTGCTGCTAAAGCCCTTGCCAGATCTGAGGAAAAAAGCCAACCAACATCAATATATATGATCTCACCGAGCCATAAGAATGAACAAACAAATTGTTGGCATTTTGTAGAATTGAAAAATACATGGTTTTGGCATTTGCTCTTGCAGATGGATATTCAGTTTTCGCTGAGAAGTTACGGGGGCAAGCAGCGCTTCTGTTGCCAAGGACCTCTCTGATGGTGGCTGTGACTCCATCTTGCAGCTTGTTTTTTTCCACGCAACAAAGACAAATAATATTTAAGCTATGTGTACAGGGGGAAATTACATGAACAAAATACGGCTTTATATAGCAAAACAAAAGTATGAGGAGGAGTTTACAAATTGTGATTGTGTCAAATTAGGTGCAAATTATTAGGTGAAGCAAATCCTAAAGAAAACGACGTGAGATTTCAGCCTCGTGGATCGATCGTGACATGTAAGAAGTTTGTCAAATTGTAAGAGGCGTATCAAAACATCTATTAATCTCTAAGAAGTTTGTTATTTTCTTGAATTTGAGGAGTTGTTGTTTTGTCTTCTAATGGATTTTCTTTGTCCTTTAATGAAATTGGATTATCAAGTTTATAAGAAAGTCTTGAAGCTTTTAGAAATATACCTGTAACTCTCGCACATATGTCATGAGATCCCTTTTGCATTTTGATTTCAGCCTCGTGGATGATTGTGACATGTAAGAAGTATTTGTCAAATTGTAAGAGGCGTATCAAAACATCTATTAATCTCTAAGAAGTTTGTTATTTTTTTTTAATTTAATGAGTTGTTATTTTGTCTTCTAATGGATTTTCTTTGTCCTTTAATGAAATTGGATTACCAAGTTCATAAGAAAGTCTTGAAGCATTTAGAAATATGCTTGTAACTCTTGCACATATGTCATGAGCTCTCTTTTGCATTTTGACTACATAGCTCATGGTTTGAGATCATTGTATTAGAAATTACTTATGGTTTCTTTGATTACATTTGTCTATATATTAAAGGCATGGGATAGTAGTTTGTATAGTTGTTTTAGAGATTATATTTTTATTGGAATGCTATTGACTAAAGGGGGAAGTTGTGTTGATATACTCTACATCTAAGATTAATACAAGCTTGTATTCTCTTTGGTGTTGATGTTATTTAATTGAAAAGGATCTCCCCACATATGTTGATATTTTTGTGGTATTGCATTTTTTTTTTATAAATCATGGGTGATCTGGTCACCTTATATTGTTGATAAAGAGAGTATACATAGAAGTCTGTCTACCAAGAACAAAATGGCTAAGCTCAAATAGTAAGACTCTATATCAAAAAACTATTAACTTTAGAGTGACAACAGCCATAGAGAAGAAGAGAGAAACATAACCAATAAACTCCATTAGGAATCATAGCTACTCGAGGAACTCTCACAGTTGGCAGAATTATCCTTCACCATAGTTGATGACCCTGGATCAATAGCAATAGGAGGGTGTAGAATAGGCTCTTCTTCTGCATGCTTAAGAAGATAGTGCATTACATTAAACATGAAGTAAGCTTTGTCACACAAGGCCATGCCAAGTTTGTCCTTAACAAACAAAAGAGACTCCCAAGCAAACTCAACATCATCGTAGAGGGTACCATGCTTCATTGCAAGAAGCACCATAAACAGAGCAGGGGAATCATGGAAAGCAGCCTTATCAAAAATTCCTACAATAGGAGAATCACTCGAATCAAGATTAAAGCCACAAAGAGCCGCTTCAAGATCTGAGAAGGAGAAAATAAATAGTCGTAGATAGTGGGAAGCTAGAAAGGAGACCAAGTCCACATCACCAGTCACATCCATGAAGTGGGTAAGGAAGACCAATGCCACCAGAGAGAAAGGAGCCATTGAATTATCTTTCAACCAAGAAGAACCAACAACAATGCGCAAAGATTCTTCAACCGGCAGACAGAGAATGGTATTACATATTTTTATTTCTACTATGGTATTTATATTTCCATACATGCTCTATTATGTTGATGAATTTGTAAGTACTAAGCATTAATAGTTTCTACTATATTTTGTACCCAAATTATCAACATTTGGTATCTAGTTGAATTGATTAAAGATAGGGACACTTGTTTTGAAGTGTTGTTGGGTTATTTTTCTATAGTGGGAGATTTTGTGTTTTTTGTGCAGATCAAATTTCGATGATAGAGATCATAGCCATTGCATCTCATATGGAGATCAAGAAGTTCAATAGCATAGGCTATGAACTTTGGAAGTTGAAGATGGAGGATCTCTTGGAAGAAAAGGATCAATGAATAATAGTGGAAAATGAGAGAAAACCTGAAAGTATATCAAATGTCAACAAGGTAAGGGTTGATTAAAAAGATCAAGATACTACAAGGTGGTCTTTCTGATTCTATTCTCTTGAATGTTTCTAATGAACAAATTTAAGTTGTGGAAGTGAATAAGTTAAATATATCATACAAAGAGTTTCATTAACAAATTGTATCTTAAAAGAAAATTATATTCAATAAAAATGAAGGAATGAGACTCTATTGTAGAACACTTGAATGCTTTCAATTTAAAATCTTGAGTCAATTATAGTCTATTGATGTTACCATTCACAAAGAGGATAAATATATTTTACTACTATTTTCATTACTTGATCCTTGGGAGAATATAATTGTTTCTCTTGATGGTTCTACTACAAATCCAAAATTAGATGCCCTTATTACTAACTTGCTTACAGAAGAGATGTGGATAATGTCAAATAATGATGATTCAAAGGAGGCATTAAATGTGAGAGGAAGCCCCAAGGAAAAGGTAGTGGTAAGAAAGAGGGGAGTAAAGATAAGTCTAAAGATAGATCTAAAAATAAAGGTAGATCCAAAACCCTTGGTAAGAGTAGGTTAAGATGTTAGAACTATAGTAAGAAGGGCCATCTTATGAAGGAATGTAGAAATATTAAAAAGATGATGATTCCTCTATAGGTAAATCATCAGATGATGAAGATAGTGATGTCTTATTTATTTTAGTTAACTTATCATGTGATGACTTTTGGTTAATAAACTTAGGTGCATCCTACCATATGAATCCTCATAAGGAGTGTTCTTGACATATAAATCATATGATGGTGTAGAGATTTTTATTAAGGATAACATCACTCAAAATTTTGTGGGTTGAGCAGAGGTAAAGATGGTATTTAGTGATGGAAGAGTTAAAAAATCATAGATGGTTTACACATTTCAAGATTAGCTAGAAATTTAATTTCTATATAACTAATATAAATGATACTAGTGTGCCTATATATTTTGAAAAGGGTGGTTGCAAATTGGCTAGAGGAATCTTGGTGCCAATTATGGGCACTTGGTGTAGAACCTTGTTCAAGATGGATGTATCAACTTATTATAATTCTATATCTGTAACTAAAAACTTAGGTTCATGTAATTTGTGGCACCATAGACTAGGACACATTGTTGAAAGGGGTGTTAAAATCCTCATTAATAAAAATGGTTGACGGTTTGTCCAATTATACCATTGACTTTGATTTTTGTGAACATTGCATGTTTCAGAAACAATAGAGTGTCCTTTAAATTTGGAATTTCTAGAGAAAGGTGTTTTTTAGAAATGATTCATAGTGATGTGTTTGGTCCTATGGATGTTCCTTCTATTGACCTATGCCCAATCTTATGATCAAATTTGTTGTTTCTATTGTTGGAGTACTGGGTAACACTGAGAGGGGGGGTGAATCAGTGTTACAAAAAACAAATCAAATTTTCACACTTTAATATAGATTTGAACATCAAACATGAATGATGTTTTCAATACTCATTAATGCATGAACCAGTGTGTTAAAGAGATAAGTGATCATTTACTATGAACATATGAATTAAATAACAAAATAACACTATGAAGCAGAGGACAAATAGCATAACACAAAGATTTTTAGGAGTGGAAAGCCTCTGGGGTAGAAAACCACTCAATGAAAATGCCTCATTGGCTACAATCATTGCCTCACTGACTTATTATTATTTCTGCCTCACTGGTTGTTTATGTGCCTCACCGACTTATAAATGAATCTCACTGATTACATGCCTCACTGGCTTTTTAACATTGCCTCACTAGAAAAGGTTCTTGTCTCACTGACTTGACCTCATTTCT
This sequence comes from Cunninghamia lanceolata, assembly GCA_027924645.1. NCBI lineage: Eukaryota > Viridiplantae > Streptophyta > Pinopsida > Cupressales > Cupressaceae > Cunninghamia > Cunninghamia lanceolata. Next base: position 2,920,792 of record BSBN01000642.1, read on the forward strand.
GCCTCACTGGTATATTTCAATCCATACAATGAATCAAGTAAATCAAGTACAAAGGGATATTCTATTTCTCTTTGCACTAGACTGATATAACCTCAACAATGCATGCACTCACTCTCTCATTCATTATCAATGTTATATCAGATTTTATGCACAACATATTACATTCTGTTCAAGCCCTTCTTTCTCTCTATAGACAGTTTGAGAGATAATTGTATACAAGAAACTATCTTAACCAATTTCCAACTACTCTATATCAACTGTCTAAAAATAGTTTGTAACTATACATGAAAAAAAAAATTGATGTATGGTGGAATAGACCCATAATGGTTTAACTCAACACCTTTGGAGCATTACAATATGAAACTATAATCTCAACTTGCTTGATGAACCAAAGTAAGACTTTATCAAAACATGAATGACAAAACCAAAAACTGCCTTCAAGCTCGTGAGAAACCCTAGGGTAAACTATCAAACCCTAGTTGATAACTTCCAAATCCTTTTATCAAGGAAACTATCTCATAAGACCATATCACCAAGGGATCAGTTATAACTATGCAAGATAAGTTACAAAAGAGTATTACAAACCCACAAGAAATTTGTTAAAAACTTTTCCATACTATCACAGTCAAGTATAATTATCTCTGCCCTTAAACATCTGAGACAAAATCCTTGTTAGTTTTTGAAGCCCTAGCCATCTGGGTAAAAGTTATCATTGTGGAAATAAAGAACACTTTCATGCATTTGAAATCTCATAAAAAATGGAAAGGAACGATTTATAACTGTCGATGCTAAGAGTATATAGACAAATCATGCTTTATTCCAAGATTTAGAAAATGAAAAACTGAGTGCAGAGTTGAAAGCAATATCACCTCATGGGTCAGCTAGAAGACTATAACAACTGAAAAAAAGTCAACACCTTTCACCAGAAATGACTGCAACGTCCATCATTGTCTCATCAATAGGATTCCACTCATTGTGTTGTTAATACCATGTATTTTCATGATGAACTCAGAAATAGAAAACCCTAGCTCGAAACATAGTTTATACTGTACAAAGTGAAATCAAAAGACTATCAAATATGTCATGTGACTGGTGCTCTCGGTGTGCCCTAAATGGGCCAGTGAAAAATCAAGTAGAAACATTTTCCTTTTACCTGATTGAAAGTCTTACAACCTGCTTAGCAGGTAAACTCACTTAGAGGCCTGATGAAATGACTAGTAATATTAGAAAAGTATGTATTTGATACTAATGAAGCCCTTCAAAAACTTATAAATGTGTGGCTTTCAAAACATAATAATAATATCGAAAATGTCCATGAGATGAGAGAATACTTTTAGTAATCCTCATGCACCTTGAAAACAATGATGAAGCTTGAAAGATTTTAGTGATCTCAATGAATATGATATGATGAAGGCTTTTAGAAGAGATTCGTATACCCAAGTAGCATGAAGTTGTGTCACAATAAGAGTCAAACAAGGTACATATCAACATCAAATGATAGAGGTATATCATGTAGGCCAAACATACTGTTATCTTGTGTGAACTGTCATACTAACATCATATAAGCTTGTTGGCAAGAGACACTATATGGATTCGTGATTGTTGTCATTGATGGCAACAAAGGTTATCCCACACATCCGCAAGACATGACAGGTCCTCACCGGAAGTCAGATTGAAGAAGTGTTGAGGTCTGGTAAGCAAGAACAGAGCAGTCAGTAAGGTCCGACAGATAGGTCTAGATCTCTCAGAGGAAGTATCTTGGTGAAGTGCAGATTTGGGAAAGTCAAGAGGACTACCTTGAGTGATAGATTCCAAGGATTCAGCTTTCGGTGATAGATGAAGAAAAAGATATGAATACTTGAGTATCAGGTTTCTGATTGGCAGTGTGGATAGAGGAAGAACTGACTGGCAGAACATCAGACATTATTCCAGATGTGTTACTAATGATGGTAAAGGTTATTAAGGCATAAGTTATGATTGGCTGACAGGATTGATTACTTCTACAAGTATATCCTTGATCCGCATCACGGTAAGCAAGGATTCAGCCAACAGATCAGAGTTTGTGGAAAATATTAACTATTCCAGTTGCCGACTAGAAAGGTGATGAAATCACTTGTGCACATATATATACAAGATGTATTTAGTAGTAAGAGGTGTCGTGGTTTTTGGTGATGTGCGAATAAAAGTAGTAGAGCTGAATAAAAGTAGAAAGGAAGGTCTAGTATGTAAAAGGAGAGCAGCACAAAAGAAGAGGAAAGATGAAGTGCAGCAGATCAGTATACAGATCCTAACTGAAACTGAACTCTAGCATATGTTGATGCTCCTTATTAGTTCAAGTATTGTATCACAATCTTTATAAATTGTAGATAGTGTGTCTCTTGTAGGTAGTGTGCCTCTTGTGAGCAGTGTGCTCGAGTAGTGAGCCCTAATTGGCAAGTGCCATTTTGTAATCCTATTCTTCTAACAGAGAATACAATCTTGGGTTAATCACCCCATGGTTTTCTCCCTTAACAGGGTTTCCACGTCAAAAATATTGTGTCACGTGTATTTCCATTTCATGATTATGTTTGCTTGTTTGAATTGATGCTGCACTAATTATTAAGAAATCTCAAAAAGCTGAAATAATTAAGATAATTGATTCACCCCCCCTTCTCAATTATCAACAATTAGTATCAGAGACAAGTTCCTCCTAACAGAGTCTAACAGCTTGAGGAAGATTTGGAAATCCAAATGGATGCATATGGTTTAAGGGAGCAACTCAAGACTACCCTTGATGATCTTGAGCAGTCAAACTCTGAAGTCAATGAATTAAAGGAAAGACTTAAACAAGCTAATGATTTCATGAGAGAAGTAAAAGACAAATTAAGTCTCTCTATGAAAAAGAGAAAGGAGCTGCTTCAGCAATTGGCAAGTCAAGGTGAAGCAAATGATGCAAATGAAGAGCTGAAGGAGAAAACCAAGTTATGTGAAAAGTTATCAAAAGAAATCATTATGGTAAGACATGAAATGGAATCATGAGTTATGAAGTTTACCCAAGAAGTTGAAGAGAAAAGAAAAACTGAAGATAATCTAAGACAATCTCTCAAAGAGAAAGCAGAAGATTGCCACAAGATGGATAGAATTATCAGACATCTTGAATCTGATCTTGAAGATGCTAAAGATAATGAAGAAAAACTTGAGGATCAAATTGTCTCTCTCAAAAGGGATCTTCAAACAGCAAATGAATATAAAGAAAATTTCAAGATAAGTTCTGCTCAACTTGAAGTTCTTCTTGGAAGTCAAAAGAGGGTAGATGTCAAGTGTGGTTTGGGATATGAGAAAGGAGAAAGCTCTAGATCTGGTTAGAAGAATTTTGGATTAGAAAATCCAAGGAACAAGCCTAGAAGACCTCTGGTAAGACAACCTAATGCTCAAAGATATATATCCTTCAATGGATACTGCCACAACTGCAATAACTTTGGTCATAAATCTAGTCAGTACAGAAAGAGAATGAATCAGTCTAATTCATCCTTCTCTAGATAGTGTTTTAACTACAAAAGGTATGGTCACAAATCTCATGAATGCAGAAATATGCAAATGAACAAATCATTCAATGGTAGATGCTTTGCATGCAATAGAATAGGTCATATGGCTAATCAATGCAGATCAAGAGGATATCAATCAAATATGCAAAGAAATGTTGTTTGCCAAATTTGCAATAGATCCAGTCATATTGTAAAATTCTATAGAAGCAAGAATCAGGATAAAAGAGGTCCGGTATATCATAATCAGAATCAAGATAAGGGAAAACAAAAGGTGAATGTGGATGAAGTTCAAAGTGAGATGAACAAGATTTGGGTGAAGAAAAGTATAGAGAATGTAGAGGATGGATCCGCACCAGACTCTGGTGCTGATATTCCTTCCAGAAATTAAAAAGTGAGCTCTGGCTCAGGGGGAGACATAGAGAAAACCTTGTTCCCCCAGCTAGTCAAAGGGTGCCAAAACTGGCACAAGAAGAGTTGCGGATTAAAGGGTTCATAAGGGAAACATCCAAATAAACTATGGTTAAGATTTGGAAGATCCGCAAGATGTTTAAAGATCAGGATTGATCCAGTTCTTCAAGTCATCCGAATGAGGCAAACTGGAATAACTTAGGTCAAGCATTTATTGCAACCTAACATTAGGGTTTGTGGAGCAATATAAGGGTTTCCTCATCAAGCATTTGTTCATTCTGCATTCAAGAAGAAATGAAAAGTGAAGCTCTGCAACAAAATTCCTCAAGCTCATCAAAGATCATTTGCAGAAGTCAATTCATCCAGAAATCGATCCGGCTAACTCCGTGAAATTGAAAGGCATAAAAGGTCGATCTTTTGGTGCAACGGCAACTAACAGTTGATATTCTCCTTTATCAAATATCTCTCAGTAAATCCTTGAATGATGGGTACTCCAAATATTGTGAAGATCTCTAATAGGCCTCGCCCCAAATTCAAGAAATATCCATACAAATCCTTGGAAGTAGATCCCCTGGGTGCTCTTTCCAGTGTTCCGCATGGTGTCCTGCATATAGAAGATATTAGGGTTTACATTCACGCAAACATTGAAGAATTCAGAGAGTCCAAATTAATGGATATCTATCACAAGTAGTTAATAGATGATTCTTTTGAGATCAAACCTTAGTATAAAGCCATCTGGGATAAGCATTTTGCACAGTGCATTCATTTCCCCTATTTTCTGGAAGATGAATGGATCCGGTATATCCTGAGCAGAATACATGACAACTTCATATGGTTGAACAGGCCATTTAAGATCACTAAGGATGCCATTAGGGCTATAACTGGATTGCACTCATCCGGTGGGATACCTGTTCTAAAAGCTGTCAAAAATCAAATGGTGACTGAGGCTACTGGATCTAAGTTTGATAAGAGGGCAATGACAATTGAGGATATCACTGATCTGGATATCAAGTTTGCATCCATGATCATCAGATACAAAATATATCACTCTAGCAGGGAAAACTCAGTACCTGGAACTGCAATATATACTGCCTATGAAATGTTAAGAAAGAATGCTGACTATGATCTCTGTGAGCTCCTTCTGAACCAACTTCTGGAAAATCTATAGAAGATAAATAAAGACAAGAAGAACTCCTTCAAATACAGTGGCTTGATACTATGTTTATTCTTCTATTATATGAATGAGCTACCCAGATCTAGTGGCTGGATATGGTAAAATGACAGACCAGTTGCCATACAAATCAGGGATTATTTGAATGAACTTGGTGATGCTAAGGCACAGAATACAACACTCTGGGGCTATTTTAAGAACTTTCAGAGTATGATGCAAGCAAGAGAGAGAATCCCCCAAGCTCTAGTTGAAAAGTATAAGGATACTATTTGCTTCATGGTAGAAACTGATCAGTGCCTTATGGAAGTAGTGGAACCAAGAATAGTATGGATCATGCCGATGGGGTATGAAGTTGATGAGAAAATTGTTGAGCTACATATTGAACACATGTTAAGTCAACCAAAAGATCCCAAGATAGAAAGGTTTGGAACCTTTGAGGAGCTAAGTGTAAAGATTCATGTAGAACTCAGACAACCAGAGATCAAGAGGAAAGTAAGAAAAGAAGTTGAAGATGTTGCAAAAGGCTTTGGCATATCAAAGGAGGCACTTGATGTCAATAGGGAAAAGATGGAAAAGGCTGAGGAAGAGAAGAAAAAGGCAGAAAAGAAAAGAAAGGAAAGTGATCCGGTAGAAGTTCCCTCCCAGACCAGATCCTCTAAAAGGGCTGCAACTACATTTGCTAAAAGCTCTAAGGCATCAAAACCAGAAGTCTAGGCATCTGGAAAAGGAGAAAAGAAAACAAAGAAAAAGGCAACAAGGTCCTATGTTAGCCTAAAGGATGATGAGGAAACTGAGTCAGATGAGGAGATAAAGAAACTAAAGAAGAAGAAGAAATCATCCGGTGAACACTCTACCAGTCAAGGAGAAGAAGAGAAGGAAGAGGAATTTGTTGAAAAACCCACTCTATCCTTAGATGTTGTAGTGAAAGAAGTCACTGTGGATGGGAACCTGCAACCCTTAACAGAATTCTATGATGCATATAATGAAGTAGATAAAAAGGTTCTGGAGGAAGCCATAGTTAAGTTTTTGAACACTTACAATAAAGCTTTTATTGAAATTATCTCTCTAATTTCCAAAAGCTTAGAGAAAAGGCTTGAAATGAGGAAGAACAATGCTCGAGCAAAAGATCTAGAAATCCGGGAACAGATAGCAATTTAGCTCTACCCTTCAATCACTCCGCATCAAATGAACATGATCTTCAAAGATTGCAAGGATGAGTTCCGGAGCAAAGCCAAGATGAATCAGGTCATGCTTGGTGAAACTGACAAAGTGGCAAAAGAGACTAAAAAGATCCTTCAAAATGCTTTTAAAAAATTCAACATTCCAATTATAGAGGACTTAGGTACTGACCCCTCCACCACAAGTGTTGAAAAAGAATCCACTAAGCAAGTCATGGACATTGGTACAGAAAAGGATAAGGATTTGGAATCTTCTACTCCAGAAGAGGTGGCTCATGAACAAACAAATATCTCTCCTCCGGTTTCCCCTACAGTCTCCAGATCTAAAGGAGAAGAAATAATATAGGAGAAAGAAGCAGAGGTGAAGGAAAAAGAAGATGATAGTACCAAGGTTGCAGAAGGAGAGAAGACTTCAACAGAGAAGACCACAACTGCTAGTGGTAAGAATGTAGAAGGAGCGAAAGCTCCAAGAGATAGCTCCAAGAATGCAGAAGAAAAGAAAAATTTATCTTCGGCAAGAGACACTGCAAAAACTATCCAAGAATTCTTGAACAAAGAAACAATGGAGATTGATGAACCGGAGCTTCTACAAGGACCATTTAATTTTGATTCTCTTTCTCCGGTACAGACAATGAAGATAGCTTCATTTGCTAATACAAAGGTTAAAGAAAAACTCCTGAAGTCTCACATGGAAGACTGTGAGTTGATAGAAGCTACTTCCGGAGTGCTAGAAAAGATTATGCCATCATTTCAGAAGGATCCCACAGCCTCCTCATTCGGTAATCTCAAATCTCTGATAAATAGTATTACTACACATTTCAATTCTCTAGAGAAATCAGCTGAGGAGAAGGTCAGGAAAGAGTTTTTGGATAAGAGATTCTCAGAGCTGCAAGGGTTAATATCAAATGACAAAAGAGTTATGAGTATTGGGATAAAAAGTTTGGAAAATGCCCTTAAGGATGGAGGTGAAATATACAAATTTTATTTATCATGGTTCAAAGCAACATTGGACATTGAGAAGAAAGTAAAAGAATAGGAGGACAAACTGACAAATCTATCAAAAATTTTGATCCTCTCTCATCCTTCATAATAAATCAAGAATGTCAGACTATTGCAGTCTTGAATGAAATCAAGAACCTGGAGAAGGAAAAGAAAAATAGAATAAGCAGGTTGGGTACACCCAGAGGGATAATTATCCCCAAGTTAGAGGCCATGCATGAGGCCATAAAAGAAGCCCAGATCACAGCCCAGACTAGTGATCCAACATATCTAAAAAGGGCAGATGCGTTTGCATTCCTATTAAGTGGTCATATATCAATTTTGGACAGAATGAAGCAAAGTTGGGCAATATAATTTGTTCAACTGAAGACAACTTTTGCAAACATTCTTCAGTAAATGTAAGTATGCCATACGTATATACTTATGTGGCCAAGTATAGTTGCAATTTTGAAAATTTTGGTGTGCGGACCCAACCCTTTGCCATTGATGTCAAAGGGGGAGTGATGAGTAGTGAAAAATAAGGAATCCAACTAAGGGGGAGCTCCAAAAAATGTATATAAAAATAGAGCATCAGCCAAGGGGGAGCATAGTGTAAACACTTAGTCATTTTTCACTAAGTGTTGCCATCAATGCCAAAGGGGGAGATTGTTGGCAAGAGACACTATATGGATTCATGATTGTTGTCATTGATGGCAATAAAGGTTATCCCACACATCCACAAGACATGACAGGTCCTCACCGAAAGTCAGATTGAAGAAGTGTTGAGGTCTGGTAAGCAAGAACAGAGTAGTCAGTAAGGTCTGACAGACAGGTCCGGATCTCTTAGAGGAAGTATCTTGGTGAATTACAGATTTGGGAAAGTCAAGAGGACTACCTTGAGTGATAGATTCCAAGGATTCAGCCTCCGGTGATAGATGAAGAAAAAGATATGAATACTTGAGTATCGGGTTTCTGATTGGCAGTGTGGACAGAGGAAGAACTGACTGGCAGAACATCAGACATTATTCTGGATATGTTACTGATGATGGTAAAGGTTACTAAGGCATAAGTTATGATTGGCTGACATGATTGATTACTTCTACAAGTATATCCTTGATCCGCACCACGGTAAGCAAGGATTCAGCCGACAGATCAAAGTTTGTGGAAAATATTGACTATTCTAGTTGCCGACTAGAAAGGTGATGAAATCACTTGTGCGCATATATATACAAGATGTATTTAGTTGTAAGAGGTGTCGTGGTTTTTGGTGATGTGCGAATAAAAGTAGTAGAGCCGAATAAAAGCAGAAAGGAAGGTCCAGTATGTAAAAGGAGAGCAGCACAAAAGAAGAGGAAAGATGAAGTGCAGCAGATCAGTATACAGAGCCTAACTGGAACTGAACTCTAGCATATGTTGATGCTCCTATCAGTTCAAGTATAGTATCACAATCTTTATAAATTGTAGATAGTGTGTCTCTTGTAGGCAATGTGCCTCTTGTGAGTAGTGTGCTCGGGCAGTGAGCCCTAATTGGCAAGTGCCATTTTGTAATCCTATTCTTCTAATAGAGAATACAATCTTGGGTTAATCACCCTGTGGTTTTCTCCCTTAACAGGGTTTCCACGTCAAAAATATTGTGTCATGTGTATTTCCATTTCATGATTATGTTTGCTTGTTTGAATTGATGCTGCACTAATTATTAAGAAAGCTCAGAAAGCTAAAATAATTAAGATAACTAATTCACCCCCCCCTCTCAGTTATCAACAAAGCTAACATAAGCAAGATATACAAATGTCACTGTGCCATAGTCAAATAAAAAATACTACTATCCAGAAGTATAAATGCCACTAGCAATACAAGTGCCACTACCACTGAATAACATCACACTGAACTAAGCATGGGCCAAAGAACATAATCATTGTATTTCCAACTATTATATGCCAAGATTTGTAATTGTCATCATAGTAAACCAATAAACTTTGTCAACATTATGCCAAATACCAAATGCCTGTAGAGCTTAATAAATGCTACATATGATGCCACTGAGTCAAAAATACCATATCATGATGCAACTATGCCAAATGTATGCCAAAGATACCATACCAAAGACAATCAATGGAATCAATGAACTGTATCATGATAATCCAAATTAAACATAAAACATGATCACCAAAACTATACATCCAAACTGAATAAGCCAAAACTGTATATGATCAAAACCATATCATAATAATCCAAACAAGCCATAATGAACTGTGTTATCTGCGTAATAAATTGTATCATCTGTGAGTCATATCAGCTAAGTTGTGGATTATCATCAGGGACAACTGAAGGTCAACAAACTCCCCCTTTGTCCATCAGGGACAACAACTGAGGGTCAACAAACTCCTCCTTTCTCCATGACAGGAAAACACAACTTCCTCTCCCCTTTTTTGTCATCAAGGCAAATGGAGTGAAAGTATGCAAATGCCTCCAATATATACAGAAATGTGAAATAATAAGCAGAAATGTAAAATCGTACCAAACATACCAAGACTGTCCCATGATTAAGAAGTATCCAGAACATCTAAAACAAAAATGAGATGTCAGCACTATAATGAAATATAAATAACATGAAGAGCATGTAGCAAATATAGACAACAACTGAGGAGACTATCACAAATAATGCCAAGTTGAAATGAAGGCAGAGAATATTCATAGAAAGCTCCCCCTAAAGATGATTTATTAATGCTCCCCTTGTATATAAGCTTCATAGAAAGATAACAACCATGAGCAAAGCACTTGAATTAGACTCACTGAAGATAAATTCCATTACTACAACTGGAAATATGTCACTGTTTGTGCACTGTGATATAACACTATCCCCAATACTCATGATCACCATACCAAAACATTGTCAATGCAAGACTATATATCACAACATCAAATAATTGTCTTTTTGACAAACAGGATGCACATAGTTACACCAAATGTGATCAACCCATGAACAAAATTGTCATTGCCATTTCAACTAAGATGTGATGATAGACATTGTATTTTGTTCAAGATACACACATGTGCAAGAAAATACAAACAAATGTGACATCCAATATACTTCATTGTGCCTTCATGAAACAAGGAGGGTGTATAGATATAGATACTTCATTCTTTTATTCTACTCCAACTATTAAACCATTATGTGCATTGAGAAAACTTTTTGAATACTCTTCACTGTCTATGCTAACTATAACCTTTTTAGAGAATAGTGACTACAAATACTTACAAAATCAAGTCAATGAATGTGAAGACTCAAAGGAAATGTCTCTAAATATTGTTCATCACCGAGCAAGTGAACTTACTACAATTTCAAACATAGTTAGTACAAATATCACCGTGCTATGTAATACTGGCACTTCATTATCTACATTCATCCTATCAAGATAGAGATAACACTACAATTAAAGCATAAGCATGTCAAGAAATGAGCATGGGTACCTCTTGTTGTATTGAACTATCAACAACATTTTCAAAACTGAATGTCAATCACAAACAAAGCCACTATCATGTATGCCAATCACCATTGTCAAAGATATGATCATCCAGATGCAAAACAAATTTGCAAAGTGCAAAGTATGTATGAACTGAAATATACCAAGCCATGTATATACGAATGCCAACCAAATTACTGTCAAGATGAAAATAGTGTGAAGAACTACTCGCCAAAACAACTTTCAAGTGACTGCTTGCTCAAGTGAATGAAAACCAACAAAGAATCATTAGCATGAATTGAATTCCACTCAAGTTCATTTCATAAACCATTTTAAAATCTCTGTCCTCACATACCATGTGTAAGGAGGCAAGCACAAGTGACCACAAAAACTACTGTCTGAGATCAAACCAACAATTGTAGTTCATACTTCAGAGATTATCCTTAACAAGCATAATCATCAACCTGTTGGATAGTACTTTTGGCATCAATCCTTAAGGACTGTCACAAACATAAACTAATAACACTATGCATGGAGCATCTTTGCTTTTGATAAACCTCTACATGTTTTATTGTTTTGTCACCAGACTTATCCAATGTCCTGATCTATATCTAAAAGACCAAAACACTACTTAGCTGAAACAAATGACAAATGTTACAATAACACTAGTCACTTTATGATTAGATATGATGCCAGTTGCACCTTGAACTCCTCTGCAAAAACATCATACATCTCTTTGCAAAACTGACAAATACCTTAACATGATGGAGCTTACATAATATCACTGTCAAGGAACCTGTAGACAATCAATAGCATCCAAGAGCAGCAAAAGGAACACATAATAACACTATCTCTTGACTTTTGAAAGATCATAAGGTCATCTCATAGGACTATTGTTAGACCAACATGGTGTTGTAATCACTAATCATCAGACAAAGAAGTCCACACTTCACAATGAACATGAGATTGCATTGAGTACTGTGATGCCATTTCTTTTTCACTATCACAACTAAACCAAGCATAGAAAGCATTGTCAAGGCACAAACACTGTCACTAACAACCTCTGTGATTGCGAGATGAAAGAGATAATTCATAATTTTGTTTGACAAAGAAAGCACTGTGTAATCACCTTAACATTACATTGACAACAACCACTGTACTTTATCTTTTGTAAACTGACATTGCACCTAGATAAGGACCTTTCTTGGACAAAGATGATAGATTCCTAGCATATTATACTTTGACATAATAATGTAGGATGATAATAACCTGATTCATGCTCAATTTCCCAACCATGATCATCTTTCCCACGAACACTAATGACAAAATTGGACATCAATCCTTTACACATTATTTTCACCTTGGGGGTACATGATAGAACATTGATCTTCTCCCCCTAGCTTCATACTATACCTTATGCAACTTGGAATGTCTCTTGTGTAGTATGCATAAGATTAGGATTTTCTTTTCCTAGGTCTTGTTTTCTTCTCCAAACCATTATAGGCTCTTTCTTCTTGTTTAAGGTACTATCTTGCTTCTGCTTGGTCATATTATTTCTAGATGGTTTTATCAAATTTTTCTTAGACCACCTTGCTTTGTGTCCATAACTACTACACCTATAACATATCATATTGTTGTATTGACCAAAAGAAGAGTAATTTCTTCTAGGTGATTTAAGAAAGCTTCTATAATCATATCTTTCATGCACCCAACAATTTCTTGCTAGATGACCAACTTTATTACAGTTGTAACTCACAACATTATAATCCTGATTTGACAAACTATTAAAGATTTTCTTCTTGTTCCAACCAAAGACATTTCTTTCACAATCTCTAGCTCTATGACCATAAACATGGCATGAATAGCAATAACCATGAAACTGAGAATAGTTATACCGGACCAAATGATATTGCTTGGTAGATGAAGGTCTTGAGTGCCTATTTGTATTGCTTCTATCAGCAACTTTATCTTTTTATTCCTTCTTGGCTTCATTCTTAGGGGTAGTAGAGTAAGTATTCAGGTCTATATTTCTCTTAGGAGTATCTCTTGACTTGGAACATTGTCCTTTTTCATAACCCAAGCTAGTAGTGTCTCTGTAATATCTTTGCTTACTCAACATATCATTCAGGCAGTCAGTACTCTTTTCGAATTGAATATTCTTATGCAGCTTTGAAGAAGCTTTTTCAAAATCCTTTCTTAAAGAGACTATTTCTTTCTCTAACTTTAGACATTCTATTCTTTTTACTTCAAGATTAGATTTTGTGAGCTCAACTATTCTTTTAACTTCTTCAAGTTTGGTTTTTAGACTAATAGTTAGCTTATTTGAATCTTCAACTTGACCTCTTAAATCTACAATCAAGTTTCTTGCCTCTTCAAGTTCTAAAGAGACTTTTGCAAAGTTAGAAAGTACCTTTTTCTTGGAGTCTTCTTCCTATTGAAGTTGATTTTCTAATCTTCAGTTTTCTTTCTCAAGATACTTGTTCATTTCTAGAGCACATAAAAGTTCTCCTTCAAGATCAACTTCACAATCATTTTCATCGAACTCATGTCCATCTTCATCTACAAAGAAATATCCTTCTACATCATCAATTTCAACAACAAAGTCATTGTCTTCATCATATTTTGTGTTAATTTTCAAAGATGACTTAGGCAACTGTTCATCATAGGACTTGTCAATAGTTTGTTGCACAACCTTTTGCTTGTCTTCTTTCTTTTCTTTATTTCTTCTACATTTTCCCATGTTACTCCACTATTAGGACCTACCCAAGCTAGTTAGACCTTAATAGGGAACCTACGCTCTGATACCACTTGTTGGAGTACTTGGTAACACTGAGAGGGGGGGTGAATCAGTATTATAGAAAACAAATCAAATTTTCACACTTTAATATAGATTTGAATATCAGACATGAATGTTGCTTTCAATACTCATTAATGCATGAACCAGTGTGTTAAAGAGATAAGTGATCATTTACTATGAACATATGAATCAAATAACAAAATAACACTATGAAACAGAGGACAAATAGTATAACACAGAGATTTTTAGGAGCGAAAACCCTCTACAGTAGAAAACAACTCAATGCAAATGCCTCACTAGCTTATGTAATAGACTTGCCTCATTGGCTACAATCATTGCCTCACTGGCTTATTATTATTTATCCCTCACTGGTTGTATATGTGCCTCACTGGCTTATAAATGAATCTCACTGGTTATAGGCCTCACTGGCCACAATTTGCCTCACTGGATTTTTAACATTGCCTCACTGGCAAAGGTCCTTGTCTCACTAACTTGACCTCATTTCTTTCTCACTAGCATATTTCAATCCATACAATGAATCAAGTAAATCAAGTACAAAGGGATACTTTGTTTCTCTTTGAACTAGACTGATATAACCTTAACAATGCATGTACTCACTCTCTCATTCATTATCAATGTTATATCAGATTTTATACACAACATATTACATTATGTTCAAGCCCTTCTTTCTCCCTAGAGATAGTTTAAGAGATAACTATATACAAGAAACTATCTTAACCAGTTTCCAATTGCTCTATATCAATTGTCTAAAAATAATTTATAACTATACATGAAAAAAAAATTGATGTATGATCAAATAAACCCATAATAGTTTAACTCAACACTTTTGGAGCATTACAATATGAAACTATAATCTCAACCTGCTTAATGAACCAAAGTAAGACTTTATCAAAACATGAATTCCAAAACCAAAAACTACCTTCAAGCTCATGAGAAACCCTAGGGTAAACTGTCAAACCCTAGTTATTAACTTCCAAACCCTTTTATCAAGGAATTTGTCTCATAAGATCATATCACCGAGGGATCAGTTATAATTGTGCAAGATAAGTTACAAAAGAGTATTACAAACCCACGAGAAATATGTTAAAAACTTTTCCATACCATCACAGTCAAGTATAATTATCTCTTCCCTTAAACATCTAAGACAAAAGCCTTGTTTAGTTTTTGAAGCCCTAGCCATCTGGGTAACATTTATCATTGTAGAAATAAAGAACACTTTCATGCATTTGAAACCTCATAAAAAATAGAAAGGAAAGATTTATAACTATCACTGCCGAGAGTATATAGACAAATCATGCTTTATTCCAAGATTTAGAAAAATGAAAAACTGAGTGCAGAGTTGAAAGCAATATCACCTCGTGGGTTGGCTAGAAGACTATAATAGCTGAAAAAGAAGTCAACACCTTTTACCAGAAATGACTACAACGTCTAGCATTGTCTCATCAACAAGATTCCACTCATTGTGTCATCAATACCATGTATTTTCATGATGAGCTAAGAAGTAGAAAACCCTAGCTTGAAACATAGATTACACTTTACAAAGTGAAATCAAAAGACTATCAAATATGTCATGTGACTGGTGCTCCCAGTGTGCCCTAAATGGGCCGATGAAAACTCAAGTAGAATTTTTTTCCTTTTACTTGATTGAAAGTCTTACAACCTTCTTAGGAGGTAAACTTACTTAGAGGCCTAATGAAATGACTCTTAATATTAGAAAAGTATGTATTTGATACTAATGAAGCCCTTCAAAAACTTATAAATGTGTGGCTTTCAAAACATAATAATAATATGAAAAATGTCCTTCATGAGATGAGAGAATACTTTTAGTAATCCTCATGCACCTTGAAAACATTGATGAATCTTGAAAGCTTTTAGTAATCTCAATGAATATGATATGATGAAGGCTTTTAGAAGAGATCCGTATACCCAAGTAGCATGAAGTTGTGTCACAAGAAGAGTCAAACAAGGTGTATCAACATCAAATGATAGAGGTATATCATGTAGGCCAAACATATTGTTATCTTGTGTGAACTATCATACTGACATCATATAAGCTAACATAAGCAAGATATACAAATGTCACTGTGCCGCTGTCAAATAACAAATACTACTGTCTAGAAGTATAAATGCCAC
Source organism: Cunninghamia lanceolata (assembly GCA_027924645.1). Taxonomy (NCBI): domain Eukaryota; kingdom Viridiplantae; phylum Streptophyta; class Pinopsida; order Cupressales; family Cupressaceae; genus Cunninghamia; species Cunninghamia lanceolata. Next base: position 2,936,466 of record BSBN01000642.1, read on the forward strand.
TAGCAATACAAGTGCCACTGCCACTGAATAACATCACACTGAACTAAGCATGGGCCAAAGAACATAATCACTATATTTCCAACTATTATATGCCAAGATTTGCAATTGTCATCATAGTAAACCAATAAACTTAGTCAACATTATGCCGAATACCAAATACCTGTAGAGCTTAGTAAATGCTACATATGATGCCACTGATTCAAAAATACCACATCATGATGCAACTATGCCAAATGTATGCCAAAGATACCATACCAAAGCCAATCAATGGAATCAATGAACTATATCATGATAAGCCAAATTAAACATGAAACATGATCACCAAAACTGTACATCCAAACTGGATAAGCCAAAACTGAATATGATCAAAACCATATCATAATGAGCCAAACAAGGCATAATGAACTATGTCATATGCGTAATAAACTATATCATCTGAGAGTCATATCAGCTAAGTTGTGGATTGTCCTCAGGGACAACAACTGAGGGTCAATAAACTCCCCCTTTGTCCATCAGGGACAACAACTAAGGGTGAAAATCTATTTGATATGATATCCTATTTATTTGCCTAGATGTCTTCCATAGGTCACATTTTGTGTGTTTACATACTATAAAATTTAAAATTTTGTTATCTTTCATTTGGAGTTCTGCTTGGTGAACTTTCTATCTATACTTGTATCCCTATGTAATAGCCACTCTAATCAACTAGAATAAAATAGTATTATTCTAAGAAAATAGAGCAAAAAAAGGGTTGAATTAAAATTTTCCCATAAAAATTACAACTCATGAAATAACCTTCATCAATATATTCAAATAAGAATAATTACATTAGCTAATCAAATAGAATATAAAAGGACTATGCCTTTACAACATATAGTCCAACAGGCTTATAACAGAAGAATGTCACACCATACAATGTCCTCGATACCATACCATATCTTTGACACTGAACCTGGTGGAGAGAGATCATCATCAAGATGATTTATTGCCCAACCATGAGGCTCACGTGTTCCTAGTCTTACTCCTGAATGGAGAAGCCTGACCCTTCACGAGGGGTATAACAAACTGAAGCCAACATGCATGAAGGAATCTGGTGCATCATGATATATCTAACATTTCAATGCATAAAAAATGCTAATGTACTTATATCATGATATGACAGAGAGAAAAATAAAACAAATAGTAATAATTACTAATGATTCATAAGCTTTAGCCAAAGCATCTTTTAAGCCTTTGATGGGGAAATAGGTTACAAATAGAAACCTACCCTTCTCTATAGCTCCATATTTGGCATCCATCCATGCTCTTTCTCAACTTATCATACAAAAAATAACAGAAGTAGGAAATTCAACAAACAATTACATTCAAAACCATTTAGTGACCAATGATACATTCAAAGATTGCTCACAAACAAATGCAAATGATAATCTTGAAGATAAGTCTTTAACATATGTTCTTCAGTCTAACAATAATCCAAAGATCTTACTTTAAGAAGCTAAATCATCATATGGCATCTTCCAATCAAAGTATCAAAAGGTTAGACTATCTCAACAATTTTCTTAGGGTTTCTTCTAGGTTTCACTTAACCAAATCAAGAGATATAGCCCAAACCATACTATCCCCTTGCTCATAGTGACAATCACAACATATCATCTAAACTTTTAGGAAAAATCTTATTCTCCAATACATAGTCATCTTATATTAAATAGTGTGAAGGAACTAAAATAAACATCTAAGTGAAGGTTCTATCCATTTCTATTTATTAACTTACTAGGTAATACAAAAGATGAAAGGTTACCAAAGTGTGTCTCACTAAGAATACCCCTGGATAATAGAATATGAGGCCTATCAAAGAATATACCCTATAATCCCATCTTGAACATAATGTGATAATTTATAATAACAAGGGAACACTTATTCTTCACTTCAAGATGAGTTTATATCTAGTTTTAACCTATTAACTATTCTAAAGGTTTACATAATAGACAATAAAGGCATACATCAACAATGGTACATTTACTCTATCATAATACATCAATTCAGATAAATCATATTATTACTTTTACCAATTTTGTGCATATAATATCAAAACGGAAAACAAATCAACCCCTTTCTTTTAAATCCATACTACTTGTTTCAATCTATTTCACATTCATTATCTTCATACATATTAAGTGAGAAAGGATCAAAAACATTTATATGATGTTTCTATCCAAGTCGAAGTACGATGGTAAAAATGACTCAAAGAACGGACACTAAAAGGGCACAAGTATAAGACTCTCTAAAAGACACTAAGGAAGGTTCATCCTAGGTGCAACTTCAAGCAAAATTAGATTTATTACTAAGTCTAAAATCTGCATATTCAACACCTAGAGAAAAGGCTCCTTCAAATTAAGCATTAAATGATTATTAACTAAAACTAAACTCAGCCATATATGGTGCAAATGGAAAGAAAAATAAATAAGGTAGATAATGATTTGATGATTAGTATGCTAGATTTATGCCTTGACTAAGGCAATCATAACATAAAAAGATTTTTTTAAAAAATTTACTTCTATATTGTAAGATAGAGACAACCCATGTTTCTCTATGCAGCTGAGTCTCCAGAAGGATATAGATAGACGCCTAAAGATAGTAGTTCATGATGGTTAGAGTCAAGGACTCAGGAGAATACTGAAATGATTCAAAATGTGTTTGGAGTGGATATTTAGTTTATTGAAGACAAGATATATAGTCCACTAATTTTATATATTCTATAAAGACCAGATATCCAGTTCATTTAAATATTAGGTGATACTAAATATTTGGTAAAATTTAATTGTCTAAACCTAATTAGTTTCATTAAAATATTTTGGTGTCCACTCACTTCATTTCTACCCTCAACTTTGTACATCCACCCTTAAATCATCTAAAGATGAAAATGTGTATGTTAAAAGACATGAAAATGTATTAAATTCTTTTGGGCTAAATTCACAAGTGAATTATTATATTTAGTCTTCCCCTACCAATAAAATAATTACATGATATTATTCCTAAGAAACATAGTTAGAAAGGAAGATTACACTAAAGAGGCAAACAAATATTTGTGAGTACAACTTATTCATACATTCTAAAATATAAGTATAGAAAAATTATGAAAATAACTTGAAAGCTTGTTTTTATTAGGTATAGTTGAAAATCTAAATATTAAACATTTAAGCTTAAATTTAGAAAACATTACATTATAAAATTGCATTTTTAATGAATGTTTCTAAATAAATTCACTAATAATATTTTATGAATAAAATGTTAGACAAAATATTAAAGAAATAATTCAAAGAAAATAAGGAAGAAATTGATGAAGAATAAGAGGAAATTGAATTAACATTTGGAGTGATCTACTAAAAAGGCAAGTCCCAAAGAATAATCTAAAAGATGATGAATTTTCCAAAATGAAGCACAAACCACTGAAGTTATAGACCATGAATAAGAATTTCATGAAAAATCTAAAGGAGGTTAAAAAATGGAAATGATGCCAACTTAGATTGTAGCCAAGAGGAGGTTAGTTTGGCATTAATGAGTGTGGTGGTTCATTCTTAGGACCAAGCTTTATCAAGAAGGCTTTGTAGTATAATAAAATAGATTGAAAATATGTAGCAAGTGGAATATGATGTTTATGAGAAACCACAAGATCCTTGGATGATTGCCTACACCGAATCAGCCACCTAAGACAAGCAAAGGCATGCTTATCCTACAGAAAAGATTCAAAACACAAATATGAAAAGAAAATAATTCAATGAAGAATGAATTGATTGGGATAGTGAAATAGCTAACAATGTGAGAAACATATAGGGCATATTTGACTAAGAATAGTTGAGCCAATAATAAGAAAAGCTCACTAAGAATAGTGATGCTCCAAGAATAGGAAAATGAACCACTTAACTTAGACAAAGCTAATCTAGGCATGCCAAGTATAGCTCAAGCCTAAACATAGACTCCTAAGTATGCACTCCTAAACAAGATTAATATACACCAACACCCCCCTTAAGCATAGCTTATGTGCACTAAATGAAGATGGGTCCTGAAAACTAGGCTTGATCAGGTACCCATGTATAATGCAATCTCTCATAAAAATAGAGAAACAAAGAAAACTGCGTGGAAAAAAACTCCCCTCCAAAAGAGAGAAAAGAGAAAGAAGAGTCTCCACCAAGCCTAAAACCATGTCACATTGACTATGATGATGCAGATAAGAACCTCTCAAAGAAGAGAGAGAGAGAGAGAAACAGACTATGTAATCTCCCCCACAATGAAGTAGCCCATGTGCCAAAAGAGGATGCCCATGTGTATGAATGTTGGAAATGATCCATCTGTGGCAAATAATGTTTCTCCTTTTAGGAAGAAATAACTCCAATGGTGAATGCTCAAAGAAGCGAGACGAGGTGGCAAGTCCCATGATGTACCCTATCTCAGGATATTGCTCAAATGTCTCCATACTAATGTCGAAACAAGTCACAAACAAATCAGGAGTCCCAGACCTAATTGAAACAAGTGACCTCGCAAAATCATGTAAAAATTGATGAAGAGTTCTAAAGATCCAAAGAACTGATGTATGGATGTGGAATCTCAATGCATGCCATATGGCTACAATGCAAATCTCATGAGATGTCCTATGAAGAATCACTAGAAGCCCTTGGTGAAGCCTCTCTGAACTCTATAGTAGTAGCAGGTGTAGGATAATTATCAAAGAGAAAGACAATATCCTCCAAAGTGTCATCAAGATCTAAAATGTGGGACTCTACAAACAAGCAAGAGATGTCTAGTAGAAATGTGTCCCAATGAGGTGAATCCAAAAGACATAAATGACCCTACTGTAAAGAATCGTTGGATGCTCTTTGTGAAGCAACACTAGACTTAGATAGAGCAACATGAACTATAGGAGTGTCCTTAACTGTAGACGGGGTATCAATGTATGTCAACCAAATAAACTGATCATCCCATGAGGATGTGTCCACACACGATGGGGAAATAGAAGTCTCAGTATCATCCACAAGATCCTAGTTATCCACAGAAACATTACTTCCAGACGAAGATCTAAAGTCTCCTTACGACTGCTAGATGATGGTCTAAGTAGTGAAAGGGCACTCAGTGTGGCCTATATGATGTAAAATATCTGTAGAAATAGTAAGACCTATTGGTCCGTAGACCATGTCTATTTTGTTAAACCATTTATTCTTCTATTTATAGTCACTTGGCTCAGGAACGAGTCCAAGGATATAGGGTAATAGATCATGTTTAAGATAGTGATTCTTTATCCCTTGTTTCAAGGACAAATAGTTCTCTGAGATTATTTTGATAATAGACAGATGGAAATAAATACCAAAATCCGTTATCAACCCCTGAATTTGGAACTTTATCTCAGTTCAGTGATTACAAAATACTATATAACCCCCCCAAAAAAATAATACATAAAAAAGAACACTTTATAAATTGAGTGCACATGAATAACCCCAAATTGCTTAAATTATCCCCCTAGATTTGACAATTTTCTATTTTTAGTGCGTAAGTAAAAAAAAAATTTAAAATTTCCTTTTAAAATTAATTGGGGAAATAAAAAAAAGAAAAAGAATAGTGCCTGTGGGTTTATTTTGATGCCTTGCAAACCCTTCACTCGGCAAAAAAATAGGGTGAATCACTACAAAGTGGGATAGAAATGCCTTGTTGGCTGAACAAGGGTACAAATTTCACCTTTGGGCATTTGGAATAAGGGTTTACTCTGTCCAGAAATGCCTATCAAACTTGCAAAAAATGCCTTGCACATAGGAACGAAGCATTTGCAAAAATGCCACACCAAAATCTACAGAGGTAAAAAATGCTAGAGAGAGGTTTAAAAATGCCCAAAACAAGGGTCCATTTGATGACCAGGGGTCATAGAGGCATCCTAATCAAGTTTGATCAGCCTCCACACACCCTTCCTTCCTATATGTGTGCCTTCCCATGTACCTTGCTGGCACTCTACACACCTCTTCCATGCTTCTCTCTGTTGATCTATGGATTGACCTGGTAATACAGGTCGCAGACCTTTTCATGCCCCTGTTTCCTCTCCCCTATACACTCCTAAGCAATATTAATATACAACAAACAATGTTCTTATGCATAATCAGACATAGTGCTCATCAATCTACTAGTTAATAGTAAAAAAATATAGTGCAAATGGGTGTTTTGAAGCAAACATAAGGTAGACACCACTAAAAAGGATTACATGGTTGCTAAATGTTATAATTGTAACTTGAAGGAATTCACTAGTAAAGTATTTTTATTCCATTGACAAAGATGAAAAGCATCATACTTGTGTTCTTCCTTACAATGCAATTTGGATGACACATGCACTAATGGATGTGAATAATTCATTTCTATATGGGGATATCAAAGAGGATTCAAGAAGTATAAATGTATAAACTTAAAATATTTGAAGTTCAAGGAATGAACATTAATTTTGTAAATTAATAAAATCTACATGCAAGTTAAATTAAGCACTTCATGTATGGTATGTCAAGATTGATGAAAATATTATGTACATGCATGAATTTTACATGTATATATAAATAAAACACAGAGATTGTCATCATAATCATATATGCTAATGATCTTATAATCGCTAGAATAAGTAAAATGTGAATTATTTTGGAGGTGAAATATAATTTGAATAAATAATTCAAGATGATAGATCTTATATTGTTGTAGTATTACCTTAGCTTCGATGTATGGCACACATAATTTATTAGAAAATCTATATACCAAAAAATTGAGTTAAAAAATTTAGGAGGACAGATTGAAAACAATTGTTTCACCCATTGAAGCACAATTGTATCTTTCCATTTCTATACTCTCAACTAGAAAGGAGTTGTAGTAACGTTTATGTCATCTAGCATAGCTTTTTTTCTAGAAAGAATAAAATTCTAATTTTTAAAATATAGATTTTTAACATCAATATCTAATGCATGTATATTTTTTTATAATTTTTTGTCACAGTTTTTTTAATTAATTTTTGAAGTCAAGGTAACTATAATTTGGACATAGGTGTATGACGTCAAGCATAACTTGTTGTGTATATATCGAAATTCAACTTTTTTTGGTGAATCAAGGACATCAATACCTAGTGCAAAGGTATTTTTTGGAATTTTTTTCTCTTTTTTTATTTTTCCGCGCGTATGGAATACATACCTTGATGTTCAGTGAAAACCTACATTCACTAGAAAATAGAAAATAAATATAAAATCAAATGAAACATATTCAAAATCATACTTTTTGGAAAGCTTATACTAAGGGCTACATATTTACAAAATAGAATTTATAAATGAATTCATTTGATCCCCCAAAAGGTGAAGCAAAATTTGTTTTTTGTCAGCATTTTGATAGGTGTGGAGGAGACTCCATCAAGGGTTTGATTTAAGACTAGGAGGTTCTTTCCAAGGGGATTTGATCTAAGGGTTTTTTATCTAACCCCATCAATTAAACCCCTTTAGATGGAATCCCTCAAGGCTTAAACCATTAATTTTTCTAAAAGATATGTGATTTTAGACAAAAATCAAGATGTCCCATAAGTGGGACACACTATTGTGGCAGCACAACCTGCTCAACCCCACATGCACATGTTTCTTAGCTGGTCCATAAAAGATGCCAATATTAGTCCCTAAACAAAAGATTGACTATATATGCAATCTCTTATATATTACTCACTTAGATGGTGTCTTAGGAAAACTAACTTGGAAGAATACAATATACTCATGGGTTGAGTAGTGATGCTGAAGGCTATGTGAATAATTATTGCAGCCAAGAGTGAGAGAAAAATGTTAGACCCTATTATACGAAAACCTATATAATATCACACAAAAAACAATGACTTATTAGTTATATTTTATTAAAAATAATTTTAATAATTGTCATCACATCTTAAAGATAGATAAGCAAATGTGGAATAGAATGGACAAATTAAAGAAAAGATTGGACACCATGGTGAACATATGTTGTAGAAAGAATTTGTAGAACCTAAAAGTCAAGTAAAATTCTCATTCTTTTATATTATTTATGAAATTTAAAAGTTAGGAAAGTATAAAAATAAATAAATGAATTGTATAGATATTGGTACTTCTATGTTTTTAAAAGCAGATTATAATACAATGAGTTAGTATATATTTAAACTATAAGTCGCAGTTACATCAACCTTTCAAATCATACTCTTATCTATGATTTTTATGATAAATTAGAAATATAATTGAAAACATTAAAGAAAAACTTACACAATTGTTTGCAAAAGCTTGTTAAATACAAATACAATATTACTAGATTAACTTTATTGTATAAAAATGAAGGGAGAGATGGTGGGACCTTTGTATGTATTAGGGATTAGATAATCCCATCCTTGTTTTTATCAAAGAAAGTGACATGTTGTTGTCTTGATGGTCAACAGATCCATTTATGTTCTTTGGATCCACTGCTACTAAATCCCTTGCGAGATCTGAGGAAAAAGGCCAACCAACATCAATATATATGATCTCACCAAGCCTTAAGAATGAACAAACAAATTGTTGGCATTTTGTAGAATCAAAAATACATGGTTTTGGCATTTGCTCTTGCAGATGGATATTCAGTTTTTACTGACAAGTTACGGGAGCAAGCAACACTTCTTTTGCTCTTACAAATTCTGAGTGAAAGTTATTACATGAAGGTAAACAACGAGAGATTTCTACCTTGAGTGAAATCTATCACAATTTGTTTGGGAGGAAGGTGAATGACATGAGATTTTTGTCTTGTAAGCAAGGTGAACAATGGATGATTTCTGGTAAGTGGATTGATGGTGACATGTATGGAGTATCTATGATATTGTAAGAGGCCTAAGAAAACATCAATAATGATGTGTATGAAGTTATGATATGTAAGAAGAACATTCTCAAGAAATGAAAAATACATGTCTCATGCTCATTCCAAAGGTGAAGACTCTAAGGTTTGAGGAATTCCAACCGATCTCTTTGTGCAATTTTGTTTATAAAGTCATCTCTAAAGTTGTAGCTATAAGGTTAGCCTCGATTCTACCATAGATTATTTCAGAAGAGTAGGGAGGATTTGTTCAAGGTAAGGAGATTGTGGAAGCGATAAATTAACTCATGAGATTATGCATTCTCTTAAACAAGAAAGAAACCCAGCTATGATAATCAAGTTAGATATGGAAAAAGCATATGATAGGGTAGATTGGGACTTTTTAATGGCAATACTAGAGAGGTTAGGCTTCTCGGAAGCTTGGAAAAAATGGATTTTGTCCTTTGTTTCAGGCTTCAGGATGTCTATTTTAGTTAATGGCATTGAATCAAATTCGTTTGAACCTACACGGAGATTGAAACAAGGGGATCCTATTACGTCAAAAATTATCCTCCTATATGGAATGGTACAATTTCCCTTGATTTAGCTCCTTGCGTTTGGTGTCCTCTTAACCTCTTTATTTTTGGCCTTCCAAAACCTTGATTGACTTGTGTCTAGTTGACGAATGTTCATTTTCTAAGATAACTATTGGTTGAACCTAGAAAGGGAATTTAGATTATGGGTCCCTAGAACCCCCCATAAGTAGATCTGGTTAGAAAATGGGGGACTGGACTTGGGCGCCCATGCCCTAGTCCTGCCCCATTTTTTGGGATTTTGAATCTTGGCGGGGCGTTGACTCCTGTCGTGCATCTCGGGATTCTGTTTTCAAATTTTTGTTTTCACGCGATATCAAGATGTTATTTCAAAATTTGAATTTCCTAAGGTTAGATATTCAAACACATTTGAAAATCATTTCATCACACATAATCTATATGCAAGCTTGATGCCAAAACTCTGTTGAAATTGCCATTGATGATTAGTGACTTGTTGAAGCTTTTGAAAGTTATTTGAATTTGCTATCATGGAGACAATGGATGGAGATTAGGAATCGAGATCTCGAGACTATCTTTCTCTTCCTAGGGTTTGTACACCTTTTGCATGATCAGGAGAAGGGTTGAAACCTCCAACATTGAGCTTGGAGATCCTCTGCGAACATTGTTGATTTGCCTTCTTGTTCATGCAAGTCTTCATTGATTTCATCTACTTGATGTGAAATTGTATTTGTTCATTGAGTTTAAGCAAGTTATTGATCTTCCCTTGATTGAGACATCTAGGGTTTGATATTTCTATATACACTTTGTTAGGTTTACACATACTTCTATAAATCTTTATCTCTGGCTATTGTTGAGGTAGGAATAGTGAAAATGGGGCTTGATTGAGGCAATCTCCTATATAGCCGCAACATCTTTCTCCTCCTTTTGTAGGTACAAATCATGTTTGATAGGATATGAAAGAAAGGAGAAATAGAAAGATGGATATCACAAATATAGTCATCACTGAATTTCATAGTTCTAGATCCTGACACTTTTGGGACTAATAAGTGGGCACCCTAGTCCAACTAGGGAGATTCTCTGAGATTTGGGAGCTACTGGAGGTTACCAGACAACTAATACAAAAGGTTTTCATAGATAGAAAGTTATAGGACTAATGAGCGGGCACCCTAGTCTAGTTAGCCCTTACTTTATGGGTGCATGACCTCTGAACCTTATTCTTTGCATTTATGTGATCTGTTTTGTCTGCTCCATCTCTAAATTCAATCAATTACTATTACAAGGTGTAATTAGGGTTTGGATGATTAGTGAATAAGGGCACTTGATAAAACCTTAATTTAGACACCTAATCAGACCTAATTAGCATTAGGGAATGTACAAGTAACCTGTAGTTTGATCCCAAGCTTGGTTCTTTTCGTCCCAATGTTTAGTTAGTGGAGAAACAGGACTTAATCTTGTTTAAGGAAACCTATTTTTTCACCCTAAACATTTTGGTGAACCTACGCTCTAAATAATTTACATCCTTTTAAACATTAGATATAAATTAGTTTGTTGTCCTAAAGCACATTTAGATTGTAAACCCTCTTTTGTGAAAGTGCATGCATTGAATTTTGAATGATATTCTCTATATTTTCACTAAAAGATTTGGAAATTATAACTTGGTGTTTTGCATAGTGTTCCATTTTCAAAAAATTTCATACATCATTTTACATTTAAATATTGGGTTAATTAGAGCATGTTAAAATGTTGAATTATTTTTTGCAAGATTTTCATGTATATGATGAGTCATTTAGTTGTGATGACTTCAATATGCTAGATGAAGCCCTTGAGGACTTTATCTTGATTGAACATTCCACTATGACTTCTAAACTATCATTGTTTCAAAGAGTTGTAAATGCAATCTATGTTCCTAAAACTAAGGAAGAATCTAGGAAATTGAAAATTGTGGTCACCTTATGTTCGGATGAGCACTATTAAACCACCTTTTAAATCAGTGCTCACTGTTAGAGGTCTTCCACCTTCTTCTCTATCTCTTGATCACATTTACAACTATGCTAAACAAATAACACATCGAAATTCAAAACAACCTCGTCATAATGTGGTTGCTCATGTATATAACACTCAAAATAATAAACAAAGCAAACAACAACTGAGCATTCTGATATCTTTACCAGCTTCTCAACCTATGCTTCCTCAAGCACCTCATTTAACACATAAGGTTGGACAAGACTATGATCCTGTAGAGTAGCTTCATGCTACTCCTGCAAAGATATCTCTTTGGGAACTTATACAAACTTTGCCTACTTACCATGGAATGCTCCAAGAAGCTTTACAAAAGGTGAGTGTCCCACCTGTTGTCAAGCCAAATGATGTAGCAACTCTATTAGATTGTATGCATGCAACAAAAATAGACATCTTGTTTCAACAACATGAGTTGCCATCTCTTGAAGTTCAGAATCAGTATGGTCCTTTGATTATCTTCATTACAATAAACAAGAAACTAATTAAGAGAGTTATGATTGATAATGGATCAGCTCTTAATGTTTGTGGCATTAACTAACTACATAAGATTAAAGTTGATACATCTTTAATTAAGATGGAAATGATAAGTATCCGTAGCTTCGACAATGTTGGATGACAATCCATGGGCACTATAACTCTACCTGTACAAGTTGGGCCTATGATTGTGCCTACCTTGATTCATGTCATGCCTTGTTCTCTATCTTACAACATGATTCTTGGTAGACCTTAGATTCATGCATTGGGAGCAGTTGCTTCTACTTTACATCATTCAATCAAATTTATATTCAAAGATAAACTTCATACTATTCATGTTGATCCTGACCCCGATAATTGTTTCAAATTGAATCACAAAAATAGGTCATTTGTCATAAGATTTTAAACAATTTAAAAGTTGATTCATCAACTTCTCTTGCCTTAGATAATGTTGTGCAAGAGTCCAAACAATCGAATGCATTTCCTGGTGATGATTGGGGTTCATTAGATTTTACATCTTCTTCCATGGGAGAATCTAAAGTTAATAACCCTATCCCTGCATCATCAAATATTGCATCGATATCATCTCATGATTTGAATGTGAAACATAAAGCTTCTTTGGTAACGAATTCAGATAATACTCTTACTTACACTACAGATTACAAAACTTATGAAGCTCCACCTTCTTCCAACGAAATGTCTTCTCTTTATGGTCGAGGATTTCAGATCCTTGATAAGAACTGTGATTATGTAGGTAATGGTTGTGGTATTAATAAAAAAGGAATCAAATTTCCTATAGAATCTGCTTCACGACATTACTAAAGTGGCATTGGATATAATCCTTTCAAGGAATCTAAAGCCCGTAGATGTCCTACTCTTAATGTGAATACAATATCGACACTTAACTTGATATTTCCTAAGATGATTGACACTAGTTGTCCTCCAGGAGTGATTCCTTTGGATATCTTTTCAATGGATGAAGTGATAATGGAATTCTTAGGTGCTTATGACAATATTCCTCGTTACCATCATAAACGTGTCTTACCTTATTATATGAACAATAGTGCATATTTTGGGAAATCTACTAGCATGATAAATGCTACTCTAAAGTCTAATGAAGAATCTAAAGACCTACCACAATCACTCAATCTCCTAGACCACAATACTCTACTTAATGGAAAGACTATTGATGTTTTCATGGAGAAAGACAACACTGAAAAGGTTATTCCTATTGGTGATTGTTTACATGCAAAAGAAAAAGAAGAAATGATTAAGTTATTACATGAATTTTCTAAATTGTTTGCCTAGAACTATTCAGATATGCCTGGTATTCACTAGTAAAAAAAGAGCAATATATTGCTTAAAAAAACTACTAAAAACTGCTTATAAATGACCAAACATGGTCACATGACCATTAGTAGTTTATTGCTAGTCATTTATAATACAACCAAATTGATTACTAAACCATTTTTAGTCATTTATTGGTTGTTTTGATTGATCGATTTGGTAGTATATTTAGTCATTGATTTAGTCATTAATTGTTGCAATCTGGTCACTTATTTGTCATTTTTTATTCATTGCTATATTTAGTCATTAATTTAGTCATTGATTGTTGTTAACTAGTCATTTATTTAGTCATTTTTATTCACTGATTTCTGTCCATTGGTAGTGTATTTAGTCATTAATTTTAATCATCATTTTGATCAATTTGGTGGTATATTTAGTCATTTTTATTCATTGGTTTAATTTTGGTCATATATTTAGTCATATTTATTCACTGTTCACTGATTTCTGCAAATTGGTAGTATATTTAGTCAATTTAATTATTAATTGACATCAATTAGTAGTATATTTTGAAGCTTGCACAATGAAACAACTTTGAGAAGGTAAAAACAACTTATTTTATTGGTAAAAAATGCTTACAAATAGCATACAGATCTAAAAATAAGTTACAATGCTTTCTCTTTGCTAAAAAAACCTTCATGGTTACAATACATAGCTCAAAGAATGAGCAAGAAACTGATTTTCTGAGTATCACTGAGCATAGAAGCACAAAGACATTAATAGATGTCTTCTTCACAAATCCATGATTGTCCCATATTGAAGCTCACTGTCCTAGTTCAAGATCACACTGTCATCTCTGCAAAGATCCTGTCTCATGCATCCAACTTTCTCTAGTTCATAAGCTGCCACTGTGAACTGTTACTTGTAGCAATAAATTGTCCTTATCTCTGATGATTATGCCTCTAATGACTATCATCTTTGGTAGGATGCCTAAATTGTCATGAACTATTATTCAACAATATTGTCTTATGACTAGGCTATGCATTGTCCTAATCAAACTTGTAGCTTCTTGAAATGCATTGTCCAATCACTTGTCAACCTACTATCATGTATTTTCCCTTTATAAAATAACAATGCCTCATGGCTGCCACTACCTAGCTCATTATTCTGGCATGCTTTCACCTATACTCTACCTCCCATCAACATAGAACACTGCCCCTCTATTGAATGCCTTGACTACCTTTGACATCACTGTATCTTTTACAAATTCCTTGAAAATAGTTCATCACTAGTACTCTTACCTAGGTATGCACTCTGTGTCATCTGCCAAACTGTTACAAGTTCAATCAGTCCATCATTAGTCCTATCACTTATCACATCACTATCATGAACAACTATCATATCATATCATCACCTCTAATATAGAAATTAACATCCATCCAAAATGATAACAGGATATGCACAAATTGAACTTTTTGAGAAGACTTTAGAAACTTTCAAGCAAATGCAATTGTCAAGTGTAAAGCTAGACTCCACAACCTTTTCTAGCATCCTCCCTACCTGTGCCAAAGTGGGAGCTTTGGAACAGGGTATGGACATCCATCAAAGCATGAATGATAGAGGAATTTTGTTAGATGTTGTAGTTGCAACTACCCTGGTAGACATGTATGAAAAATGTGGAACCATGGACAAGGCACATGAACTATTTGATAGAATGCCTCCAAAAAAATGTGGTCTCATGGACTGCATAGAGAGAGCCTCCTAATCGACTACAATATAAAGGAGGAAAGAAGAATGAAGAGAGGTGTAAGTAATGCATCCATGCAGGATGAACCTGCTTAGAAATTCAGGGAAGACATTTGTTAGGTATTTCATTTGGTGTGATTGCTCCCCTACAGCCCCACAAGGAGCCAGGGCATGAGGGTGTGGGAAGGTGGGCTCTCCCTGTAACCCCGCAAAGGAACATTTGTGTGTGAGCAAGGATGCGGGAAGAACAAAAATGTGGTCTCATGGACTGCATATAGAGAGAGCTTAGATAGAGCTTTTAACCTCTTAGAGAGAGCTCGTATGATTGAGAAGGTGGCATGAAACTTTCATGGTATGTACAATGATTTGAATGATAGTGTGTTCATATTGTTAGCCTCCTGATTGACTGCAATATAAAAGATGAAAAAAGAATGAAGAGAGGTGTAAGTAATGCAGCTATGCAGGATGAACCTACTTAAAAATTTAGGAAAGACATATGTTGGGTCTTTCATTTGGCATGATTGTTGCCTCACCTACTTATCTCTATGCTGTCCAGGCTCCCCTGTAGCCCCGCAAGGATCCAAAGCATGAGGGTGTGGGATGGCAGGCTCTCCCCGTATCCCCACCAAGGAACTTTTGTGTGTGCGCAGGGATGCAGGGAGAGAAATTATTGCTAGATATGCACAAAATGGATTTGTTGGAAAGACTTTACAAACTTTCAAGAAAATGCAATTGGTAGGTGTAAAGCCAAATTCCACAACCTTTTCCAGCATCCTTCCTACCTACACCAAAATGGGAGCATTGGAACAAGGTATGGATATCCATCAAAAAGTAATGGATAGAGGAATTTTGTCAGATGTTGTAGTTTCAACTACCCTGGTAGACATGTATGCAAAATGTGGAAGCATTGACAAGGCATGTGAACTGTTTGGCAGAATGCCTCAAAGACATGTTATCTCATGGAATGCAATGATTGCGGGATATGCACAAAATGGATTTTTTGAAAAGGATTTAGAAAATTTCAAGCAAATGCAATTAGTAGGTGTAAAGCCAAATTCAACAACCTTTGCTAACATCCTCCCTACCTGTGCCAAAATGGGAGCTTTGGAATAGGGTATGGACATCCATCATAACATAATGGAAGGGGGATTTTTGTCAGATATTATAGTTGGAAATGCTCTGGTAGACATGTATGCAAAATGTAGAAGTATAGATAAGGCACGTGAATTGTTTGATGGAATGGCTCAAAGAGATGTCATCTCTTGGAATGCAATGATTGCAGGATATGCACAAAATGGATTTTTTGAAAAGGCTTTAGAAACTTTCAAGCAAATGCAATTAGCAGGTGTAAATCTAAATTCAACAACCTTTTCCAGCATCTTACTTGTGATATCATGGATACCCGCTCTCTCATAAGCACTTCAAGTCATGCCTGCAGTGATGTGGGGCTTTCCCACATCACTGTAGGCATGACTTGAAGTGCTTGCAAGAGAACGGGTGATGTGGAGGTATCTAATTCTTGAGATAAATGAAGAAGCAAACCAAATTTCTATAATATATTTGTGCAAAACCATATTTCTGGGAAAGCCCCGCATCACCCGCTCTCCTACAAGCCCTTCAAGTCATGCCTGTGGTGATGTGAGAAAGCCCTGCATCATCGCAGGCATGACTTGAAGTGCTTGCAAGAGAGGGGGTATCCATGATATCACATTTATTTGAGGCATTTTTTGAAATAGTTTGCTTGCCTTGTATATGCTTCCACATTTTCATGTATATCTAGAAGGGCACTTGTAACTACAACATATGACAAAAAACAAGAATCGTCGAGTCTAATACACTTACTTGGGACTGTGCATTCTTAGTGTATCTTATTCTTGTGGCTGTGAGGTGGAAGTTTTGACTGTCCAAGTGATGGGTTCAAAATTTTCACAATCATGATATTGTGGTCATTGTGAGAGGACTGTCATAGTATAGTAAAATGCCAAACAAAGATGATGAAAGGATAGTGACCAATTTGATTAAGGCAGTGACTTCACAAATGTTGAAGGGTAAGTCCTAGTATCTTTGTTTTGAAGGTCAGTGATTTCAATGTTGGAAATAGTGCTACAAATTCTTCCATGCCATCAACTTCAGGAAATAGCTCAATTAGTTGAAGGAGCTTCTCATTTTACACAATGTAGTTTACCAAGCTCATTAGAAGCTACACATAAATATAACAAATTGAAATATGAACCTGAGAATGAATGCATATGAGATTATTCTTTACCTCCAAGTGGGACCCTTAGTCCTCAAGACATTATCAATACAGTGGTATATTTTCAAGGGAAATACTTTCAACCTACAAGGATCTTGCATTGTGACATGAATGGAGGAAGTTGTCTAGCAATCTAGGGTGGTGATCTTTAGGAGTTTTGTGTCAAAAATGATTTCAATAAGCTATGTTTCTTATGCCCTATATGGTTGTTAAATCCTAAGGCATGAATGGAAATTTCTTCAAGTGCTATGTAAGGTCATTGAAATGAAAGATCTGTCATCTAAGTCATTTGCACATGGTGATTGAGAGCACAGTGAGTAAGAAGTAAAAGAGCACTAGATCATAGTACTGCAAAATGGTCATGAGTTATACAATGAACTTCACTGTTCTTTTGATCACAAAGGAGATCTAGATAATAATAAACATACTGATGTGCACAGAGAATGTTCATGGAGGAGTGCAAACTTCTTTACAAAGCAATTACAATAGTAGAGTTTGAGGTGAATTGCACCTGCTATTTTATGCTAATATGGATATGTTCTAACCTGTAGTTAATTTTTGTAGCATAACAAATAGGCTAAATAGTTCTTCATATACCATTTTTTCTAATTCAAATTGGTATACCTTATTCTAGGAGAAAATCACAGGGGGAGTCTATACATAAGACACCATTGTTTCAAATTCAAAATTTTGTCAATTGCTACTTTTTGTCAAAATCTGGCCTTACCAAATACAACGAAATTCATGCAAAAAGGTTAATTCAAACCTACACATTATATTCTCAAGAACTCTTTTCCAACATAACTTCAAAAATCTTTTCAACACATTGTATCTAGTAAGGCCGAATTTTGTCAATTGCTGCTTGGGTAAAAACTTGAAGCTATCCTCGACACCTGGTAAAGTTATGGCTAACAGTAGGATCTACAGGTTGAAGAAGTTCTTCATGGATGAAATTGGGAATAAAATTTAGAATGGAAAAGAGAGTGGAAAAGTAGAATTTGATGAAACTCTTGCAAAGTTTAGGTTAATGACTGATGCTTTTGTTCATTATTATGATGGGAAGATTCTAAATAGTCTTCCTAGAATAAAAGATTTTACTGTGATTTTGATAGCATCTTCTATACAGCAAGCTGTCTTAGATCAAATAAATGAAGCAAACAATTGTGAAAGAGCCATCCATTTTGAATTTTAAAAAATGGTGTCTTATATATAGACTCCCCCTGTGATTTGCTCCTAGAATAAGGTATAGCAATTTTGAATTAGAAACAATGGTATATGAACAACTATTTAGCCTATCTGTTATGCTACAACAATTAACTATAGGTTAGAACATATCCATATTAGCATAAAATAGCAGGTGCAATTCACCTCAAACTCTGCTGTGGTAATTACTTTGTAAGGAAGAATGCACTCCATGAACATTCTCTATGCACATAGCCAAACATTTAAAGCTCTTAACCAAAGCTCCAAAAATGAGTATCTTGTCATTGCATGACTCCTACTTTTTCTCTGAGTATGACAGTACTTGAGATTCTAGTGTTTCTAAACAAAACCTATAGCAGAAAAGTGTAGTCTCCATCTGAAGGAACCATCTTCAGAGCTCTTCCTTGAAATGAGGGTTGAAAACATTAGAACAAAAGTAATACCATAATTCTAAAGTAACAATTTGTATCAAGACAAACATCAGAAAGTATAATTAAACAGACAAATCCTTACAATTGGACCTCAAATTGGACCAAGCATATTTATGATTTGATATTTAGAATGTAGGAACTTTCTCTGTCAGAGCTTCACGACCTCAAATTGGATCTCAAATTGGACCAACATATTTATGATTTTATCTTTAGAATATGTAGGAGCCTTCTCTGTCTAACATTCACGACCTCAAATCAGATCCAAAATTGGACCAGTAGATTTATAATTTTCTTTGTCCACCGATGTTTGTATTCCTATACTCAGGTTCTGCTTCTGAGTGAAAACTCTTGGAAGTGTTTCAGACTAGCTTAAGGTACTTTCCAACTTGGTTATGTCACTGATAGCAATCCAAGTTTGCCTGAACCATCCATACCTAAATGTTGCATCACAATCTATTCTTCCTACACATAAAAATGCTACATATTAACCCCTTCTAAATAAAACATTTGATCATCATAAAACCATATTAATAAATCATTTAATTTTAGAAAGAATTTGATGTCATTTACTATCAAAACAAAAGCTATATAAATCACAAAAGCTCCATGAAGCCTCCTAAATGTATGTTAAAGTAAGTTTACAGGATGGGTTTCAGCATAAGAAGATTTCTACTACAGCCCTCAATGACTGTATTATAAGCAGAAAACAAAATCCTTCACACTTGAAGTAATACAGTCAAACATTTATTTTAAAAGTATTTTAGCAAGAGTTAACTAAAAGCAAAATGATTTTTTTCTTGGTTTTTTTTGTCAATATGCCACGTGGAAATGGAATAATCACTAAGAAACCCTAACAATAAAAAATGAAGTAAAGGTTCAAGAAAGGAAATTCCAATGTACTATTGTGTAATGGTGATGAAGGCACTTATATGAACATGACCTACATACAAATCCCTACCATTGAATTGCAATCCATCCAAAGAGAAAATAAGCATTGTAAGGATTTGAGAAATATAAGTCCAAAGGGTTATGTTGTAACGGTAATGGAATCACCATAAGAGCACAACCGAGGAACAAATTCTTGTGACTATAATTATGTGATCCATAACTCTATTGGTCATGTGGCACAGTTGTGCTATTACAAATATAGGATGCATTCATGTGTGACCCAAGCTTAATGTGGCTATGTTGTGATAGAAATGGAGGCACTCATATGAGCACAATTCATGTACAAATTAATCACTGTCATCACAATTAGGTGTCAATCATCATTGGGTACATTCAAGTTGACTCAAGTTTAACAGATTATAATGTAATGATAGAATGATCTAAGAGTGATTACCTCTTGCTGCAATAAAGAGCCTATAACTTTGGTTGATATGCAGAGTGGTTGTGTTATATCAATTATGTAGTGCATTCAAGCACAACCCATGTTTATTGGGCTATTCTAGAGAGTGATCAAGATTTTCTAAACCTTATGAATGTTACTTAAAAGTGTACAGTTTAAACTATAGACCAAGTTTGTTACATACTTGAATTCAATCTTGGTTTACCACAAACTATAATAATGTGATCTTCTAATAACCATTATGTGAAGTATTAAAGCAAGACCCATGCTATATAGGATACATTTTCCTGATTAGGTTTACATACCTTAATGATCAAACACAAGCTTCCCACACACTCTAGGATACAATTCAAGATCATACCACACCCTATCAAGACAACTAATTTTCTGACCCAAGATTTAAGGTTGTTTTTAATACCAACAAAAGCATTGGTAAGAGCATGACTAGGGTACAAACCCTTGGCCTCCATAGAAACATAAACCTTAACTCTAGTGGATTGGTGAGGTTACAATACTAGAAAGATTAAGACATTGTAGCCAATAACAAAATCTTGCAATCTAAAGATTGTATCCAATAACAAGTACACTATGTAGCTCAATGACATTTGTAAATGTAATCTATGGTAAGAAGAATGACAGTCACTTGAGGTGTGACCATCAAAAAGAGGCTGAGCAGTGACAAGATAATAAAGCTCAAACCTTGCATAGTAAAGTGGAGATTTTAATAGTGAGTTTCCTTATCCCCTTGCTAACCTTAAGGGTTTTTCAAATGTTATTGACAGTGTTAGATAAGGTAAATGTAATCAGGGAATGACTGTCCAAATGAAGTAATAGTGGTAATCATAGGTTCAATGTTTCTTCTTAGCCATTGCATAATGGATTTAGTGGATTGCATGTTTGAGAAGTGTTTTGAGACTTATCAAAGATGGGAGAATAGTGAATAATACCTTGTGGACTGTGAAGTAGTGACAATAAGGTTGAAGGATCTTAAGACCCACAATACCATGAAACAATGAGTCCCTTGTAGTAAGTAAGTAGGCAATCTATAGGGCATGGTTTGATTTTATAGAAGGATGATCATGAAAGGAATGTTCAAGTGACAGTGAGTGATCTATTTGAGATTGCAGCTAAGGGTGCAATATCTAGTCTTAAAGGCAATTAGCAAAGTAGTAAATATGCAATAAAATCAAACCCTACACAGTAAATAATTCACAATGTTATCTTGCATAATGCCTTGAGTTTGAAGACAAAAATCTCATTGTATCTTGATGAAAGTAGTGACCTTAATTGTCAAC
Source organism: Cunninghamia lanceolata (assembly GCA_027924645.1). Taxonomy (NCBI): domain Eukaryota; kingdom Viridiplantae; phylum Streptophyta; class Pinopsida; order Cupressales; family Cupressaceae; genus Cunninghamia; species Cunninghamia lanceolata. Next base: position 2,957,906 of record BSBN01000642.1, read on the forward strand.
CACTGACAACCATGATTTAAAAACATGCTAGTGTGCTTATGGAGGCAGCATTTTAAGCAAGGCAGTGAATGGTGGTTTGGAACAATGGTAGGTATGAAGGACTTGCTTTATATGCATACTATGTAGTCTAGCTTAAGACAACATTCTTAGAAGAGATTGAAGGTGGATTATGGAACTCAAGAGTTACCATGATAAATATTAAAGAAAAGACTCAGATCTATTTAAAAGCCACTGTCATGAAGACATTAAAGATGTCACATGCAAAACCCTAGCAGCTGGAGTAATGAATATAGTGCCAAAGAGGATAGTGAGCTGGTGTAGATTTAGGAGATCTCCACATTATCTAATCACAGGAAAATACATCATTTATTTATTTTTTAAATTACAAGAAATCATTATAAAGCCTATATAGGATGCATTCTAAACCCTATATAGGATACATTGATACTTCAAAAACATCTAAATTGGGAATATGAGATTATGCAAATATATGTCAATTAAATGCCTGGATTACAAATAGTAGTGCGAATAATGTAACCCTTGTTGAGTAGAGCAGGAATGAGATAAGCAACCATGAATCCTATGCCTCTTGTCACACACATCTCCTTACCATTCTCTATCATTCTTTACTGAAATACTTCTCCATTTTGGTGGGCTACGCCTGAAAATAAGGTTTGGATGAAGTTTTTTGAGTATGTTTATTAAAATGAAAACTCCATTTTTGTGGGCTATGCCTGAAAATAAGATTTCGACAAAAGTTTTAGAGTATTTTGGTGGGCTATTGATTTTTGATTCCTTAAATGATTTATTCAAATGGATTGTGATAAATAAATGACTAACTATTTAGTAATTTTTATGTGTGACTAAATAATTTTTTAGTCAACGACCAAATTAGTCATTTATTTACTCATTTATAGTTGAGTTGCAAAAAATTAGTAGAATTTATTCATTTTAGTTGTTGTGACTAAAATTTTTAGTCACTTAGTCATTTATTTGCCAAAATTCTACTAGTGATTGATCCTCAGACTGGAACACATAATATAGTCTTGAAACTAGATGCTAAGCCGTTTAAACAAAAGATTCGTAAGATGAATCCTAAGGTTGCATTACTTATCAAAGATGAGATAGAAAATCTTCTACAAGCTAGCTTTATCCACTCTATTGACTATTCACCTTGGATCTTGAATATCGTCGCCATCACTAAACCCAATGGTCATATAAGAATGTGTACCAACTTCCAAGACTTGAATCTTGCATCTTTGAAAGATGATTTTCCACTTCCTAACATTAATATGATTGTCAATTCTATAGCTGGCCATGAATTACTCTCTTTCATGGATGGTTTTTTAGGATATAGTCAAATTTTGATAAACCCTCAAGATCAATACAAAACAACTTTTATAACACCTTGGGGTACATTTTGTTGGGTAGTCATGTCATTTGGACTTAAGACCGCAGGAGCTACTTACCAACGGGCCATGACCCTTATATTTCATGATTACATGAACAATACTCTAGAAGATTATGTCGATGACATCTTGGCAAAGTCCATTCATCGCCAAGATCATGCCATGAACCTTCGACAGATTTTTGAGCACATAAGAAAATACAACATGCGATTAAACCCTCATAAGTGTGTTTTTGGTGTAGACAGTGGAAAATTGTTGAGGTTTATCATTTCAAATCGTGGTATTGAAGTAGATACGAAAAAGATTGATGCAAATGTTAATATGCCAACACCTAAGAGCATATCTCAACTTCATAGTTTGCAAGGAAAGATACAGGCCATCCACTAATTTTTTTCACAACTCATGGATATAACTCACCCTTTTACGCAACTACTGAAGAATGATCTGAAATTTGAATGGAGTTCTAAATGTCAAAAAGCTTTCAAAGATTTAAAGGCTTATCTATCTAACCCTCCTATTCTACAACCTGTTGTCCCTGATAAACCTTTTCTATTATATATCTCAACATCTAATAATGCTCTTGCAGCCTTGTTAGTGCAACATAATGCTGAAGGCAAAGAATGTGTTGTCTATTATATCAGCCGAACTTTGCTCGATTATGAAGTGTGATACATTGTTATTGAGAAGCATCGCTTAGCTTTAGTGTTTGCAACATAGAAACTTAGACATTATCTTTTAAATTCTAAAATACATGTGATGGTGAAATTCAACCCTTTGAAACACCTTTTCATAAAAATGGATTTGTCAGGTCATCTTGCTAAATGGGTTATGTTGTTAACTAAATTCGATCTTAAGTTTAGTTCTCAGATAGTAATTAAATGGCAAGTGTTAGCCAACCATTTAGCTGAAGCACCTTCACCTTTTACTACACAACATCAAGATACGTTCCTTGATGACCAAATTTTATCCATTACTAAGGATGATAAATGGGAATTGTATTTTGATGGATCAAGATGTCGAACCGGCTCCGGTGTGGGTGTTATATTAATACCCCCTGTAGGTAAGTTGATTCCTATGTCTTACTACCTAAACTTCTCATGCACAAACAACATTATTGAATATGAAGCCCTTGTTGTAGGACTTCATGCCATTTTGTCTCTTAACATAAAAAAATATCACTATATATTCACAGCTAATTGTACGAAAAATAACAAGATTATATCAAACTAAGCATGACAAAGTACCTCAATATCATGAGTTTGCTCTATCTCTATTAAAACAATTTGCATCATTTTTGATAAATACTATTCCTAGGAAAGACAATCGACATGCAGATGCAATGGCAAGCACAACTTCCCTTATATCCCATGATGAATCTCCTAAGGAATTTACTTTCATTATCCATAATCTTAAAACATCGATAATTGAAGACCCTATAGTTGTGAATTTAGAACTCTGTGGCAATACAAATGCTAATGAGTGGTCCTCCCATATATTCAATTATTTGTGTAATGGAACCATTCCTAATTCAACATCTAAGAATGGCTGAATCCATCTATGCAAAATAGCAACGCGTTACATTATCTTATCGAATGTGTTATATAGACGAAGCTACAACGGAGTCTTACTCTGATGTTTAAGTAATTCAGAAATCACAATAGCTTTAGAAGAAGCTCACTCTAGTGCCTCTAGAGGGCATTTTGGAGGAAAATCCTTGGTACAAAATTGTTACAAATGGGATATTATTGGCAGTGCATGGAACAAGATTTCTTTTCTTATGTCAAGAGATGCCCGTAATGTCAACAATACAATCACCTAATCCGAGCACCTACTCAAGAACTTTGTGCCCAAGTTTCACCATAGCCATTTTCTATTTGGGGCTTGGACCTAATTGGTAAAATCTCTCCACCCTCCTCTCAAGGGCATACATTTATCATTACTACCACTGATTACTTCATGAAGTGGGTCAAAGTTGTCCCCCTATGATCTAGACCGCTGACGTAATTTGTTAGTTTATCCAAGATAACATTATTTCTCAATTTGGAATACCTTCCTCCCTCATTTCTGACTGTTGTTATATGGAGCCTAATTAGACTCGGAGGTTAAATTTACCCCACTTTTATTAGCGCAGTTTCCCCCCAAATTCCTATGGGGTCAAGGGGTAGCACCCCTTGTGGGGGTTTGGGGGCAGTGCCCCCAAGACGAGGTCAAGGGGCAGCACCCCTGGCACACTCCCTATAGTGATACACGGTGGGGTCGAGGGGCAGCACCCTCATGGGGGCTTAGGGGCAACACCCTCGAAACCTCACACAGTTTTTATTATTTTATAAAGGCACCAGGAGTTATTTTTCATTGGCTGACATAAGAAAACCCTATTTTTTGTAATCGACAAAAAGCTTGATAAAAGCGGCTAAGGGTTAGGGTTTTGGTTGATATATTGTATTATAGAATTTGCAATGGTATTGAGTTGCAGGGATTGCTAGTTGTAATTGGTTTGATTTACTGGATAATAATATTGGACTCTCTATTTGGTGGATGTAGCTTGAGTTTGGGTGAACCACGTTAAAACTTATCTCTCACTGTTATTATTTCTGTGTATTTCCATTCCTCTGTTTAATCTTTATTTGCATTTAATTGATATCTTCTGCTAGCTAACCCTAACACTGACAATGGTACAACATTTAAGAACAAGGATGTGAAGAAATTTCTTGAAAAATATCATATTCAACATTGCTTCTCTACACCTTATTATCCTCAATCAAATGGCCAAGTAGAAGCTTAAAACAAAATTATTGGATAGATTTTATGAAAGACTATTAACAAACATAAAAAAGACTAGCACATTCAGTTATCCTACGCATTATGGGCCTATAGAATGAATATTCATATGGCTACTAGGAATACACCGTATAACATTGTCTATGGCGTAGAAGTGATAATGCCCTTGGAGTTAGAAATTCCTTCATTAAGAGTTTCCCTAAGAGATGTTATTGATGATGATATAGAATACGAGAAGAGATTGCAAAAACTTGAGATGCTTGATGAAAGATGAATAAATGCTTTTGAGCACCTCAAGGCTCATCAAAAAAGCATACAATGATTGTAAAATGAACATGTTATATAGTGTTCATTCGACGTTGGGGATTTGGTACTTTATGAGAATCAACACAATGTAAATGCACCCCCTAGAGATCAAGGTAAGTTTAGCCCCAATTGGCTTGAACCGTATATAGTTATTGAGGCCTTTGGATCAGGAGCATATAGACTATTTGATGAACAAGGTACGCCACTTAAAGAACCCATTAATGCCGCGCACCTCAAGAAATTCCATGCTTAGATTTGACGTTAAATGTTATAAAGTAAATTTATTAGATAGATTAGCTTCAATTTTGAAAATATATTATTATTTTGTCCTAATTCATTTAACATTGCATCTTTTTCTCGGTTAATCATTATTATATCTTGCTTATACATTCTTTGTTAAGATCACTTTTTGTATTAACTAAACATAGCATAGAAATTTGGGTTATATGTGAAATTTTAATCATTGAGCCTTTACTATATGTTCTACAAAGAATTGATTAGTATGTTGCATTAGCATTAATTACATTCCATATTAGCCTTCAACATTCATCAGTAGTTGCATTTTACAAAATCACATGTGATAGATTAAAACCATTGCGAATAGATAGAAAAATAAACATCATATATAGGTATATCATTACCAGTTTCAAATATACAATCTGAGTCGACTATACCTTACAACAAAATGGGATGTTGTAGTACATAATATATACACATCATATAGCTGAACCTTAGTCACCTGTATGCTTAGGACTTCGTGGTGTGCACATGACAGAGGCCTGACCATGTGTGGCTACAGATCACAAGATGACTCCTAGGGACACTCCACAATCGTAACCCCTGATCTCACCTTTCAACCCTATCACCTCCTCATGTGCCTTGTGGTACATCCGTTGTTACTGGTCTCTCTCTACCTAAGCCATGTCTCTATTAGCTCTTTGCTGGTGTAACTCAATAAGTAAGAACTCATCGACGACTGGCTCTCTCTCAGATGTGGGTACCACTACTGTGTGATCCCGCTGCACCTGAAGCTCAACCTCGGTGTGCTTAGCTCTCTAAAGTAACTCCTCTTTCTTCCATGTATACTACTCTATAATGGCCTCTATAGCCATTTTGTATCTGAAGAAAGGTATAAATATCTCCACATGTCACCCAGCGGATGGCCATGGCAAATACCCCGCCCACACCCACTGCTTAGCTACATCTATAGGTACTATGTCTGCTATGATGTGACTCACAAAGTCTCACCAAGCATAAATCCCAACTGCAAAACATAAAATAGGATACATATTAGACTCACATAAGAATCATAAACAAACAACATAAGAACATCAAATTACTGAAACAAGTCTAACCTGGTTCTCCATCTCACCAAGATGGATCTTGAATCATTGAAGGTGTAATGAGCTCTGCCGTCTAATCTGTAGTTGGGGGCATAGGCCTACTAGTCTCCCCCCTCTCATTCTGACTAGGTGTCTCAACACCTGCATGGATTGGACCACGAGCTCTAGACAGTGGTCTCGACTCGGTCTCCTCGTCAGTATCTACCTCCTGTTGGTCCTGTCGTGGTCTTGTCCTAAAGATGTACTACGATGTAACCTTCTCCTCATCATCATCATCCTCCACATCCTTCTCTAGATCATAGTATCCTGCAAAGTCACTCACATCATCCTCTACCCCTGTGTCACTAGTGTGACTGGCCCAAGGTCAAGCATCACCTGTAGGGTGACCAAGAGAAAAGATAGGAGTAGTACGCGCTATATGCCACCAAGTCTGATATGCTTAGGTACAACTGACATCATCTATATCTGATACCGGTGATGTATCCTTGAGACATCATCATCACTAAGAGGTACATCTACTACCATTGGTCGTTGGGCACTGTTCACCCTAATTGCATTACATACAATGTGCGTATAGCTCAGACACACTATAGGAACATCTTGTACCTATTTGAACTATTGTACCACCCTATCCAAGTAGAACCAAACCATGACATGATCAAGGTGATCGGCCATCAGTCAATCCCTCTGCATCCTTGCTAATATCTCCACTGGCCAGGCCATAAGATATAGCCGCGATATGGTCTCCAGATGATATTGTTGGGTTGTAGTCTATTCAAAACAACTCTCCAGTATAACAGATCACCATGTCTTCAACATATGACTAGTGGATAGTCATGAACACGTGGATGAGTGAAAGATGACTCTATAGGAAACCCTGTTGGTCATGTATACCTGATATGCTTGAAAGCCCAAACCTGTAATAAAGTACAAATCATCAGACTGTGCATCTCGTAATGGATGTATCGCCCTAGGTCATAGTAGAGGTGTGCAAGCATATTGCACCCCCACACGTATATAGTCTAGTGCTCCTCCATCACTCTAATGGTGTGAACAATACCCCCATGAAGGTGAGTGCATCGTCCATCTAGTGCAACGAATAGTGCGATAGTGACTATCATGATCCTTTGAACCAATGGGATGTCACCACATCCCTGCTCTAGAAGTCAAAGCTAAATATGTCCTCGCTTTGCCCATGAGACTATGCAACCTAGATAATACAACTGACTCTCACGAGTATACTCCATTGTGTGCTATCCCAGGACCCTCACTATCTCCTCAAACAAGTAGTTGCAGGATCCTGTATACATCCTCCAGTGTTATAGTCATCTCACCTATAGGTAAGTGGAATGTGGATGTATCAACATTCCACCTTTCTATCAAGGCCATCAACATACTACAATGAAATATGATTGTGGGCATAGCAAACACCCACCATAAGCCCACTACCTGCAAGTGCTCCCTCTCTATGCTAGACATAGTACTAACGTGCTCTCAAAGTAGTGTCATTAGGCAACCACCTGTGTGCTCTCATGTCTCTAGGAAGTCCTACAGGTCCAATAATAAGCAACAGTATCAATTTTTGTCATCAAACCAAAAACCACTATCTAAAAATAGCAATGAGTTCCTGTACCTTAGGGCCTGTGTCCTCTATGGATATGGGTGCCCTAGGAAGACCTGGGTGCCCTAGAGGGACATTGGCATGCCAGAGGGACTAGGGCACCCCCAATGGGACTCTGGCACCCTAGGAGGACATGGGAGCCCCTACCAGGGACCCCTGTCCATAAGAACCCCCCTCAACATGGTAAACAATAAAAAGAGTTGAAAGAAAAATAGACAAATGACAGAAGTGTAAGACTAGGACCCTACCTCGGCCTCGAAATGCCTCTCTGCCACTCAGGCTCAGAGCATATATAGTTGTGGGGGCTGATACGAGCATCATCTCGGCATTGTTGTCCTCCCCTTCTCCTTCTCTCTCTCTCCTCTACATAATGACAAGAAACAAGAATGAGTAGTGATAAGTGAAAACTCCCTTTACATAAAGTAAGTGGACGAGAATTTCTATCCCTAACTAGGTGCAAAATTGATCCCTTTCACTCTTGAGCCTTTATCTTGAGCTGTCAAACTTAGATTTTCACGCTATTGGTTGCGTTGGAATCATGGTTCCATTCTTTATCTTACCCAATGTGTTGTGCTTAGGCATTGTTTCTTCAAACAACCCTCACAACTCATTTCTCATCAAGTTTCCCTCAAAATTGATACTTGTAGATATCTCCTTGTTTCTACTTTTCAGACTAAGCAAGAAGAAACAAGGGGTCATATATCCCCCTCGATTTCGTCCATCATCTAGTCTCATCACTCAACCTCCTTAGTGTTTTTGTATTGATTCATTGGTGGTGGTTGCAGGTTGATTTGATTTTGATTTTCTGATAGATTACAAATTTGGGGGCTTCTTCCTTTTCTGCGACAATACTTCATCTTCCTCTACAGTATCCTTTTGGGTATCCTTTTCATGATTGATGAATTTACTTTCCTTTAGTTGCATATGCATGCAATGTCATATGGCCACTAAAGTGGGGGCTAAATGTTACATCAAAAATTGTCCTCATGTACAGAATGGTACAATTTCCCTTGGTTTAGCTCCTTGCCTTTGGTGTCCTCTTAACCTCTTTATTTTTGGCCTTCCTAAAACCCTGATTGACTTGTGTCTAGTTAAAGAATGTTCATTTTCTGAGATAACTATTGGTTGAACCTAGAAAGGGAATTTGGATTATGGGTCCCTAGAACCCCCTAGAAGTAGAACTGGTCAGAAAATGGGGCACTGGACTTGGGCACCCGCACCCTTGTCCTACCCTATTTTTTAGGATTTTGAATCTTGGCAGGGTGTTGGCTCTTGTCGTACATCTCAAGATTCTGTTTTCAAATTTTTGTTTTCACGTAATATCGAGACATTATTTCAAAATTTGAATTTCTTAAGGTTAGGTATTTAAACACATTTGAAAATCATTTCATCACACACAATCTATATGCAATCTTGATGCCAAAACTCTTCTGAAATTGCCATTGAAGATCACTGACTTGTTGAATCTTTTCAAAGTTATTTGAATTTGTTATCATAGAGATAATGTATGAAGATTAGGAATCAAGATCTTGAGACTATCTTTCTCTTCCTAGGGTTTGTACACCTTTTGCATGATCGTGAGAAGGGTTGAAGCCTCCAACATCGAGCTTGGAGATCCTCTGCAGACATTGTTGATTTGCCTTCTTGTTCATGCAAGTCTTCATTGATTTTATCTCCTTGAGGTGAAGTTGTATTTGTTCATTGAATTGAAGCAAGTTATTGATCTTCCCTTGATTGAGACATCTAGGGTTTGATATTTCTACATACACTTTGTTAGGTTTGCACACACTTCTGTAAATCTTTATCTTTGGCTCATGTTGAGGTAGGAATACCAAAAATGGGGCTTGACTGAGGCAAACTCCTATATAGCCACAACATATTTCTCCTCCTTTTGTAGGTACAAATCATGTTTGATAGGATATAGCAAAAAGGAGCGACATAAAGATGGATATCATGAATATAGTCATCACTAAATTTTAGAGTTCCAGATCCTAACACTTTCGAGACTAATAAGCCGGCTCCCTAGTCCAACTGAGGAGATTCTGTAAGATTTGGGAGCCACTAGGGGTTACCGAATAGCTAATTCAGAAGGTTGTCATAGATGGAAAGTTACAAGACTAATGAGCTAGTTCCCTAGTCTAGTTAGCCCTTAGTTTCTGGGTGCATGACCTTTTAACCTTATTCTCTACATTTCTATGATCTGTTTTGTCTGCTTCATCTCTGAATTCAGTCAATTGTTGTTATGGTGTAATTAGGATTTAGTTGATTAGTGAATAAGGGTACTTGATAAAACCTTAATTTAGACACCTAATCAGAGCTAATTAGCATTAGGGAATGTGCAAGTAACCTGTAGTTTGATCCCAAGCTTGGTTCTTGTCTTCCCAATGTCTAGTTAGTGGAGAAATAAGACTTAATCTTATTTAAGGAAACCTACTTTTTCACCCTAAACAGATCCCATATCTCATTACTTATTCATTCTCATGTTAGAAGCACTCACATGGACTATCAAAGGAGGTAAGAGGAGGGCTTTATGGTAGTGGCTAAGATTCACTGACCAACATGATTCCTACACACATGCTCTATTTGCGGATGACACCATCTTATTTGGTCAAGCAATAGTGAGGGAAGCCGAAGTGATTAAGTTCATAATTGATCACTTTTGAGAGGGTTTAGGTCAGATGGTAAATGGCTCTAAATTGATTATTTACTTCTTTAATCTAGAACTAGGCAAGCAAGCTGATATAGAAAGAATCTTCAATTTCAAAATTGAATCCCTCCCTGATAGATACTTTGGCATTCCACTTTTTAATGGGAGATACAAAAATAATCTTTGGAAGGAATTCCTCAATAACCTACTTGCCATGTTTAAGGGTTTTTGTCTATCCCTGGCGGGAAGATTAACTATGATTAGGGTTGTTCCAACGGTCATTCCCATCTACATGATGTCAATTCTCCAAGTCCCGAAAGGTATTAATGTGGAGATTGAGAGGATTTGTAGGCAATTCCTTTGGCAAGGGTCTTCAGAGGGTAAAAAGATTCATCTCATCACTTAGGATAAGGTCTATCAAGATAAGATTCATGGTGGGGTAGGGGTCCTCAATATAGGAATATAAAATCAAGCACTAGGAGCAAAATTGACATGGAGTTTATACAAAAATTGAGATTCCAAATGGGCAAGATTGATGAGATGTAAGTATCTAGATTTAGCTGATAGAGAGAGGATATTCACTGTAAAGAATCCCCCGAGAGGCTCCATGGTTTGGAATTTCATTTTAAAATGCAGAGAGATTTTTCTATCTAATTTATCGTGGCTTGTTCACAATGGGGAAAAGGTAGAATTTTGGGATGATTCCTGAAATGGAGAACCCAAGATTTCAGATTAGAATGAGCTCAAAGAAGCTATGGAATACTTAAAAATGCACTGGGGGAAGAAAATTAAAGACTATTGGAGATTAGAAAGGGGCCTAGGCAGATGGAGAGTAGTATGGAAGAACATTTGGGATTGTGATTTTCCCACTAAGCAAAAAGTTATTTTTTAGGAGTTTATTGGTGAAACAGGTGGTAATTTACTCCCCAATTGAAGATGAGATTGTCTGGAGAACAACAAAATTAGGTTCTTATGCAGTCAAGGAAGGTTATAGGAATGGCATAGAGAGAATGAAATTAGATTGGCCAATGAATTTATGCTAGAATGACGCTTTGCTTCCAAAAGCTGGGGATTTTACTTGGCTAGTCTTGCATAACAAAATCCTAATAAGAGATAAGATTAAGAGATTAGGTATTGGCTCAAATTTTAAATGTGTTATGTGTAGGGAGGTAGAGGAAAAATTGGACCACCTTCTTCTCCATTATCCATTTAGCAGAGAATGTTGACTATATTTCTTAAGGAAAATTAATTGGGTTTCTCTATTGTCTGGCTCGCTATCTTGCATGCTTAAAAATTGGCTGAAGCTCTTCACAAAATCTAAGTTCACCTGCTTATGGGATGTGGGGCCATCTTTAATCATCTGGCATATTTAGAGAGAGAAATTTTAGATTAATCATAAAAGAGGCCAAATCTTGTACTGATGTTTGTGGAAGATTAGATGAGGCAATCTCAGACGTGGTAATTGGCAAGATTAATAGATCCAATGAGTCCCTAGTTTGGTAAAGTTGGGATGACTTCATTTCAAGGAATTGGCATCTTCTACAACCGGTTGAGAGTAAGGGATTGGGTGTGTTAAGGGGCAATGGGATGAAGAGAGAATAGATCAAATGGATTCTGCCTTCTAGAATTTTATTAAGCTCAACTTTGATGGCACTTGTAGGGGAAACTTAATTTTGTCAGGGACTGGATACACTTTAAGAGATGGGGAAGGAATTATTTTGGTTGCCAAATTGAATATAATTCCTAAGGGTAGTAATAATGAGGTAGAAGCATGGGCTTTGGTACATGGACTCCACTTGGCAGTTAATCACGACTTTAGGAATCTATGGATTGAAGAAGACTTAATGATTATTATTATTACCTTGAATGCTAAAGGATCAGACAACTAGAAATTAAATTATATCCTTCAGCAAGCCATTGTTCTATTGGATTGATTTGATAACTACTTAATCTCCCACTACTATTAAGAAGGTAATAAAGTAGCTGATGGCCTTGCGAATCTTGCCATTAATCAAAGGAAGCACATGGACATCTTTTATTTAGGGCAAGAGAATGTTTTGATCTCCTTTATGACATGGCTTAAGGATGACGTGGAGGGTATTGCTACCAATAGGAATTGATGTCTCACTTTTAGATACTCATGGATCATTTGAATGCTACAGGTCTGTAAAAGCTCAGCGTATGGAGATGATTGTAGGCTCTTGGATGTGTTTAGGTGCCTGAGGATGGTGTTGAGGCTAAATCATGGGGGGACATGTGGCTTGAGGGTACCATACTTCCAATCTAGCACGTAGGGAGCAACTCCTTTCATTCATTTCTCTAGGGTGGCGTGATTCAACATTCTTTATCTCTTCAGAATTGGATGGTTGTAAACCTCCTCCAAAGCTACTCAAATTTAAGATGTTGTCACTTCAATTCTACTTCCACATGAACCAAATCTCTTATTAAGGCTTGTTGTGGGGAAGGATGAGATGAAACAACTCTTTACTTAATTAGGGAGTCACCAGACTGGCTACATCTTCAATAGAGGACAATTGACATTAATGGAAAGCATGACAAGGAGGCTGGCTTTAGGTTGGTCTTTAATGTGATGTTAAGGAGTTTCGTATACAGATTGTTAGTCATGATTTTTCATGGATCTCTTTGGGATTTAACAAGGACAAGCTCTTTCATTCCTTCTTAGGCCAGCATACTTATGACATCAGTGTGGCACTTGAAGATATTCTCAATAATCTCTCCTATCGAGGGCCCTTTTTTCTTAAAACAGTTTAAGTTTTTCCCATGTATTTACTTTGTTCTTTCAAGTTTCTCATGGCAGATACCAGGTTGAATCAAAGGATTTTATTTCCCCCTACGCAATGGGAACCCAAGATCTGTGGGAGGATCAAGATCATTGATATGATGAGAATGGTGGATTGTGATTGCATAATGGTACAATTTTCTATGCAGAATATCATAGGCCACAAGTGGATGAGAGGGTATGAGGAGAGGATCCTCAATTACTCTAATATCATCTCACATATCCTCTCCAATATTATGGACTTGGTACAAGATGGAAACTATGTCCATGCAATTGCGACAGGCTTATTTTTTAACCACATATACACTGTTGACAGATGGACTCTGGCCTTGAGTGATTATAACATGATGCAAGGTGATGCCCTAATTGGCGGCTTATTCAATAATCAAAGTCTTAGAACATCTTTAGTAATTTGATCAGTATACAAGGCGTTGTAGGATAGTCTCCAGGGGATGTTTATGGATGAGCTAGAGAGGGAGCTGAATGCCAATAGTTTTTATTTTTCTAAGAGGAAGGCACAACGCATAAGGGAGGTCTTCATTTCTATAAGATTTTTACACATCCATGCCCATGATTGGCTACCCTATCTGCCAAGGGAATTCTTTGATAATTTGGATGACAATGAGGACCCCCTAGAAGATGATCGGGATGTTGACATACTCCTAGTATATCTCATCCTCCTGGGTGGTGGTGAAATGGAAGCTGCCCTAGATGCTGATATCGCAAGAGTTGTTTAATGGTGTTTGGCCGGTGTCCAAGTTGGGAGCTATTATTTCCTTGCTTTTTTTTCTGTGAATATGGTTAGTAGTTGGTTCTTTTTTTGTTTAGGATTTTTAAATTGTTTTATCAGGCTAGTTTAGGGCCATCTTATATGTACTTTTTTTATGAACTTCTAGTTATGGAGTTCTCTATATTTCTGTATAAACTTTTTAAGTAATATTATGGGTGGCATACCACCTTTTTCTGGTTAAAAAAAAGAAGTTGCTTACTTTTTTGAATTTGAGGAGTTGTTATTTTGTCTTCTAATGGATTCTTTTCTTCCCTTAATGAAGTTGGATGACCAAGTTCATAAGAAAAGTCTTGAAGCTTTAAGATATATGCTTCTAACTCTTGGACGCATGTCATGAGATCTCTTTGCATGTTAATTACTTAGCTCATAATTTGAGACCATTTTACTAGAAATTATTTATGGTTTCTTGGACTACATTTGGCTATATCTTGAAGGCATGGGATAGTACTTTGTATGGTTGTTCTACAAATTATATTGCTATTAGAATGATATTGACTAAAGGGGGAGTTGTGTTGACACACTCTACATTTGAGATTAATACAAGCTTGTATTCTCCTTGGTGTTGCTATTTTTTAACTGAAAGGGTTTCCCCCACATATGCCAATGTTTTTTTGGTATTGCATATTTTTATTTTCTACTATGTTATTTATATTCCATGCATGTTTTATTATGTTGATGAATTTGTAATTACTAAGGATCAATAGTTTTTACTATATTTGTACCCAAATTATCAGAATTTAGTATAAGAGCCTAGTTGACTTGATTAAAGAGAGGGACACCTCTTTTTGAGTGTTTTTGGGTACTTTTGCTATAGTGGGAGCTTTTGTGTTTTTTGTGTAGATCAAATTTGGTTGATAAGTATCACAACCAGCACATCTCATACAGAGATTGAGTAGTTCAATAGCATAGGCCATGAAATTTGGAAGCTAAAGATGGAGGATCTCTTGAAACAAAGGGATCCATGAATATGTAAGGCCTGCCCTTGTCTCACGAGTACGTACTGATACATCTTATAGTTCTAGATTAAATGATAAAATGAGTTGTTTATTATATGATGTAATTGTATGATGGATATGAACCTAGTTAGATTATGCATCCTCATTGGTCATTATATGTTGCTTTGGCTATGATCTCCATTGTTGGATTTGATTTGTTGTCTTGAGTGTGCAAGATATTCTTATACAGGTATTGACCAATGGGTGGATGTGGAGGAGGAGACATGGAATCACTTAACCACTAGGCCACCTCACCTTGCCTAGTCCTTCGGTTGAGTGGTTTACCTTATGTTCATGAGGTTTGTCGGTCATTTAACCACCGTATTTGTGTTTATGAATGGAGGCCTAAATTTGGTGTTTTCCCTTTTGCGTCCAACTGGAATCCTTCACAAGTTGGATTCCTATGTCATGCGTACCCCGTAAAGTGTTTGTGTTAATTGTGTGTTCTTAGTGGTCTTGATTGCTCATTCGCCTTAGTGGTTCTTTATGGTTAGCAGTGTTGTGCTTACAAGATGCCTTCTTTCTTAAGTTGTGAAGTCATGTTCATGTATCTTTTTCATAGGAGGCCTATTTTTGTGGGAATTCCTTGATATGCTTTTAGAGTTAAAAGTTAGTCATTAATGATTAGTTTAATCTAATAATGATCTAATTCATTTACTATTTTCATGTTTTCATTAGTTTTGAAGATACTCTTAGGTTGGCATGTAAGGCTTAAAATTGATAGTCGACCTTGCTTGTCAAGTGACTCTCTTTTTATGACAATTATCTATCTAATAGCGCCTTTCAAATACTATGTCATACCTTAGTAATAGAAACATTATGTTTAAACCATATATTTAGATAATATTATAATCCTATCTAAATTTTTTACAATTTATCCAAGAAACTCTCCTTTCTTATGATATGGTCTTTTAAAGCATGTTTGGAAAGGGTTTATTGTTGGGATTTCTATTTTCGATGACAACTCAGTTTTAGATAAGGTAGGAAAAGGTCTTATTAGAAAAGGGAGATTTTAGGGCAGAGGGGAGGGGGATGTTTAGGGCAAGGATTTTGGGTTTTTACAAAAAAAAAAAGAAGAAAAGAGAAAAGGAGGGGGTTAGTGGGAGGAAAAAGTGAGGAAAGATGCTTTGTATTTTGGGGAATATATTCCAAAGACCGAGATCTAGAGGCGGAACTGGATGCAAAGTAGGAGAGGAAAAATGGTAGCTTAGAAGTTACATCTTTAGTCTCTCTTATTTGCCTCCATAATTAATTTGGGATACAAACTCTAAACCTCTCTATATATTTTAGAAAACCAGTCCATTCAGGAATCAAAATCTAAGTGCCCTTATAGTTAGAAAACCATCCTTTTTCAATAGGGCCTTTGGCTCATAGTTGCAGATCTCCCCTAATGCTGAACTTTTTTATTTTTAAAGAAGCTTCTACTTTGAGATCTAGTTGAGGCTCAAGTTGATCTTGTTGGTACCCATTTATGTCTAGGGTTTTAAGCTTGAATGTTTGCAGATTTTCTCATTCAAACCCTGAAACTTCTAAGTCATGGGGTCTTGCATTATTTTTTCTATTCAGATGGTGACCTTCTATAGTGGGTTCTTGGTTATTAAGTTTCATCCTCATGCTTTAGTGTTCATAGGTTGATCGGCCCCCATACCATGTTTTACCACTTTTTCCCATCACACGTGAGAAAAATACTAAGTTTTTGTATGTGCAAGTGGTCATGTATGTCGGCGGGCTTGTGAAATCTTAGTCAGATTTTGAAAAATGGTAAAAATTTGAGTTATATGCATTTTTTAATGCATATCGGGTTGCATATACAAGGGGGAATCTATCGTAGATTCCCAGGGATATTCTGCAGTTGTATGCATTTCCAAATGCATATTGGGCTCAAAAGGATGCATGTACAAGGGAGAATGTATGTCGCATATTCTAGAAGATTCCTTGTTTGCTTGTTTATCAGGTTTGTATGTTCAAACATACAAGTAAAAAATATACAAGGGTAGTGGACATGCTTTCGCTACAGTGTGATCTACAAATGGTCTTATATATCAGGCTACATACAAAGGTGCCAACATACATTTGTTGTAGTATGGCTGATATGCAAGAGGTGGTACCCACAGATATGCAAAGGAGTTTGTATGTGTTCGACATACAAAGTGGGATATGCAAGGGGCGGATTCCAAATATTTTCATATTGGACCTGGTGCGCATACATACAATGGCTGAGTTGAAAAGTCAAAGGTTTTTCCTTTGTATGTTTATGTTGTATGTATATCCAATTTACAAGTGCACATACAAGTGAAAGATACAATGAGATAGGTACAATGCAGATTCTGAGAAATATCCCAATCTAACAGATAAAGTGTTGAGGTCAAGCTTGAATGTATATGGTATTGTATATGCCAATATACAAGCAAAAGGAGATACAAACCAGATTTGAAAGTTTTTCAAATTTGATGGATAAAGTGGCTGGGGTCCGTTGTATGTATATCGCATTTGTATGATGTGATATGCAGGAAAATATACAAGTAAAAAGATACAAGCTGGATCTCAAAGCAATTTCATTTTGTTCTATAAAATTTGAGATCTGACTTGTATATAAAGTCATTGTATATGCTTTTGCATATACAAGGGTGAAAAGGGCAAAATGAATGGTGGAAAAGTCAGCGATGGATGCATAAGGTGCTGACATGGCATGATATCATTGGTTCTTGACTTTTCAGCATATTTTGAGGCCGTGAATCTCTAGCGATGGAAGAAGGATTGACATCTATGTTTCAATTTCGTAGCAGCAAAGGGTTTCTTTGTATGCGGCCACATTTTTTGAGCGGGAAAACTTCTGATGCATCCGTTGCTGCATTTCTGAGGGCTGCAAGTAGGTTGATCATAATGGCAGCACTTGCAGGGGGACGTTGGATGGAGTGACTGGCCAACTACCAAATTTAAGGTGAAAATCTTTGAGTGGCGGCTCAGATCCCGAACTCACTTGCTCCTTCCTCTTTGTCCCTCTATCGCATTCATTGTAGGGGTGCCATTCTCATGGTGTAGCGCATTTGGTAGAATTTTGATTTTTGTTGATGTGCCATGTAATTAATTTGCCAAGTACACTTTCTTGCTATATTAAGCAGACTGTGTTACTCATTTTTGTGGTTATTGAAAACTGGACAAGTTTTGGTGCTATGACATAATACAACTTCATTGGTGGCCCTGTTCTAGATGTCTTGTGAGTTTATGAGTCTCATGTTGTATGTTTCATGCATAAATTCACTGGTTTCATGATGTTTTATATGAGAAATACTCTGTTGCATGTGTTTAATTATTTGTCTCCAAGCTGTGGGCATGTTTGCTTTTGAATCAAGATAGCTAAGGGTTGTTCAAGATTCAGGAATATATTTTTTCTGTATTGAATGTTTAATCTCCTACCTTTGTTCAAGGAACAAATTAAATGTTTCAGGTTAATCATTGAGAAAGTATGTTGCAGCAGGGATACCATTAAGTATGAATGACTAAACACCTAGTTTTTGGGAAGTATCTATAAGGTAGGTACTAAACAAACCCCCTTGAAATCCAGTCATTAGTATATGTTTATGCTGACTATTCACGTGTGTATGTCTACTGACTTCGAACCCAGGATAGGCACCAGTCTAGTCTTGTATTGAGGTTACATCCCAGGTCCTAGTTTTGCATCCAAATACAAAAAACCACACTCTAAACTTCAAAACCAAACCATTAGGACTTTAGAAGTAGTTTAGGACCGAAATCCTCCATCTCACAACTGAACATAGGCCCAAAGTTAGCCCCTTTGCACTTATCTCACAGTTTTGGTCTACATAAGAGAGGATTTATCTGCTTTGTGTCAACATCTCAGTCATTCCATAAGCATATCTCATGGATGTTGAATAGGGAATACCCCCCTTGGTTTTGCATAGCCTAAAGAAGAAGAGGAGACATTTATAGAGTCTATCTCCTATACTGTTGGCCCCTAGCCCAGGAATCCTGTTGATCACTAATGTTTACTTTGTAGGGATAACTAGGAGCAAGCATCCAGTTTGGGAAAAATACCAATAGATTTGGCAACTCCAATGGGGAATTTATTGTAAGAACCCTAGTTTAAAAGAAAATAATTCCTAGTTATAGGTTGCAACTCTGAACAAATCTCCCAACCGGTGAAGTAAAAATTTGTATGCAAGGGAGAAGATCCCTGTGTAATCCTCTATTTGAAGAATTACCCAAAAGAATGATGTACATGAGAAAAGGGATTGTTTGAGCTAGTCAAGAGGGTTCCCCCAGAAGTAATGATAATGTTCAAGACAATCCAAGATCTTCAGAGTGGACAATACCTTATTTTTCAAACACTGAAGCTGAAATCCATAATGTATATGAAAGACAATGGGTGGTGGATTGAGAATGAGATCATAGGTGTTTCAAGAATGCCCTTTTGTAGATTCCCCTGATAGATTTGAAGAAGTTGAATCCCCAAGGGATGAAAATGATGATCAGAATATGATGAAACCATCCTCTTCTATGCCTAGAGATTAGGAATTAGCTGAAGAAATCAAGAGCCTGAGGGCAGAGTTAGAATATTTGCAGGCAGTAAAAATCAGAGATGACATGAGACAGAAAGTGCAAGCTCTGAGAATTGCGTAGAATATTTCAGTTCCCACCCTTGACAATACAAATGTGTTAAGAAATCAGTATAGAAACAAAGTTCAGGATCAACATAATGATCAGAGACAGAATTTAAATAATGCTAGAGTACCATTTAATAATGTAAGAAATTAGAATGCAAATAGAAATGCCAATGCTAATCAATATGGTAGACACCCTATGCAGCTAGACAGATTTAGGTAGCTAGTTTTTTATGGGATTCCTAGTTATCCTAATCCTATTGACAAACATGTGAGGCCACAAGTGCCAAAGTTTTCAGGAAATAATACTGTGTCAGGAGAAGACCATTTAAAAGCTTTTCAGAATATCATGGATAACTTTGAGGTTGACCATGAGGATGTTTTCATGAAATTGTTTATACAATCCTTAGTTGATGAGGCCAGAGAATGGTACAAGGGTCTACCTAACAAGAGTATTTCATCATGGGAGGACTTTAGAAGAATTTTCAAAGAACAATATGGTGACAAAACTGATCCAATTTTCTTTATTAATGAATTCACATGCATTACCAAAGGATCGAATGAACAGGTTGCTTATTTCAATCCTAGATTCACTAAGGTGCTGAACAAATTACCACATCACCTGAGGCCTAATGAACCTATGTGCATAGTGTTATACATAAATGCTTTTGATGCCAAGATAGCTTATGGGTTAAGGGATAGAGGTCCTGCTAGCCTCAGAGATGCTTTCAAAATAGTAACAAATATTGAAAATAATAGAAAAGCGTCTGGTAAGACAAACAAAAGAGATGATGTAAAAATTCTGCAAAATCCAAATACTAAATCTCAAAATACTCAAGGCAATGTGTCTACTTCCCATGATAAATTAGATAAATTGACAACTATTGTCAAGGACCTCAGTTATAGAATGGCTAAAAATAAAAAGGGGTTAGGTCCTAATAGGCACGTTTACCAAAGGCAAGAAAGAAGACCATCATTACATGATATGCCATATAACACTAATTGGCATAATGGTAAGCCCATACTCCTAAGAAACAACCCAAATTAGAGGACTCAAAATGTTAGAGAAACACCCAACCCTTTCAAGAAAGGTGTAAATATTGTCGATGACACCCCATGGTGCATCATATGTCAAATGCCTCACTCACATTCACAATGCATGATTGCTGAATCTTTGTATGATAATGTTGTTGCCTGTGATGAATACAATGAGCCACATTATATGCAAGATGACAATGTCAATATGCTATCTACAAACATGGAGTATCCTTCTCATGATGTTGATGCAAGCACAAATAATGAGATTCAAGTCTGCCAGTGTGATGAAGATGAAGAGGATAATTATGCTTATGCTCAGGACTCACATAATTTTTTGAATAACTAGAGGAGGCCTTTTGATGAAGAGATTAGAGCCCTCACAGCTGCAGCAGTAGCTCAAGTCAAAAGTAATTATAACCTCAGACGTAGAGCTCAAGTAAATGATCCATGTCAGCCACAAGACACTTTTGTGAGCCAACTGGTGCACAGTCATAAAGGGGCCGAACCAAAAAAGAAATAGTGGAGCAATAACAAGCAAAATTTTAAGCAAAAAATAGGTCATGATTCTCAAGGACTAGAAAATAGAATTCCCCAAGTTGAGAATCAAAACAAAAATTTTCAGATCAAAGACAATAGTCAGGGAGCCATAAAAATTAAAGATGGATCATCTTAGGATAAAAGTAAAATTGTGGATCAGGCTACAATTGTGATACAAAATTATACTCCGTTTGACATAACTCAAGTATTGTCCCAGGTAAAAATCTCTATTCCATTGATGGAGCTAATGAAAGTTGAAGAGTTCAGAGAAAAAGCATTGTCCCTAATTTTAGGAGTGCCTTGCCAAACCAAGCTAGATGATGAACCTCAAGGTAAGAAACAAGCCTTATGTATTGATGAGGATGAAGTTCATGAAGTATACCTAGGGATGACCATGACAAAGTGCCCTTCACAGGTTGAGCCATTTTATGTCTCCCTAGTTATTAATGGAAAAACAGTCAGGAATTGTATGCTTGATTCTGGAGCATCAACAAATATCATGCCTCTAGCTATCATGCAACAAGTTGGATTAAAGATAGACAAGGCATGTGGGAAGTGCTATGCCATGGATGCTAGAGAAGTCCCAGTCATTGGAATCATGAAGGATGTGGAATTCACACTGGCGGCATATCCGGAAAGAACTTATAGAATGAACATCACTGTGGTTGACATAAAACTGCAGTATGGTATGCTATTGTCAAGAAGGTGGGCAGCATTGATTGGAGGGAGTATGCAATTGGACCTGTCATATGCTGTGATCCCTATGAATGGAAAGGATGTCAAACTGATCAGAGAAGAAAGGTCACTAGATACAGTTGAGGATCAAGATTCAGAGGAGCACATATGTTTTGTGGATACTGACTGTGATAACTTCAAAGTTGTCTTAGATGAAAAAGGGGGTAAAGAGAGAGATATATGCATTCAAGAGCTTGATCAACAGGGTCTCTGCACCATGTATTTTGATGGAGCTTGTTTGAAGGAAGGCTCTGGTGCTGGAATTGTATTTCTATCTCCAGTTGGTAAGCTTCTAAAATTCTCATTCTTGCTAAAGTTTTCTTGTACAAATAATATTGCAGAATATGAAGTTCTGTTGCTAGGATTGAACGTAGCTCTGAAGCATGGAATTAGGATGATACAAGTATTTAGGGATTCGGAGTTAATTGTTTCTCAAGTCAGAGATAAGTATGCATCAAAAAATAAAAGGTTGAAACAATATAAGCATGTTGTCTGGGATACAATTGAATTATTTGATGCATTTTCAATAAGTTGGATAGAGAGATTAAAAAATGTCATGGCAGATTTTCTAGCCAATATAGCCATAAGGCTAGATGATATCACTCTATCAGATGTCACAAATGTTGAAGTCAAACTTAGATCCGCAGTGCCAGATAACGTATGCAGCTGGCAAGTGTTTGATGATGATAAGGATTTGCTGATATTCCTGTACTGCATAGATGAATATGAAAATCAGGAAATTGATTTTTAAAACTTTGTGGAAGTTGTAGATGGAAAAGAAACTCTTATGGGGAAGGAAGTAATTCAACTCAAGACAAATCAAATCCTTAGAGGGCTGGTTGCTTTAGAGAGAGATTTTGACAATAGGGACCAATTCGTTGCAAAGGCATCTCCAACAAATAAGAATGATTTAGAGGAGATAAACTTGGGGACATCTCATGCCCCCAAAAAGGTATACATTAGCAAACAACTCAAGCCACATATCAAAACTATGTTGATTGTACTACTGAGAAAATATAAGCATGTCTTTGCCTAGTCATATGAGGACCTGAAAGCTTATAGAGAGGATTTATTTCAGTATGAAATCCCTTTGAAGCCTGGAGCTAAACCATTTAGACAAAAACAAAGGCCTATTAACCCAACTTTAGCTCCAAAAATGTAAGAAGAACTTATGAAGCTTAGGGAGGCTTGAATAATCATGCCTATCAGACATTCAACTTGGGTGTCCAACCTTGTCCCAATTCGAAAGAAGAATGGTGACATAAGACTTTGTGTAGATTTTAGAAATCTGAATGTGTCCTCTTTGAAGGATAATTATCCACTTCCCAACATGGAAGCCATGTTGCAGAAGGTGACTGGCTGTGAACTTTTATCCATGATGGATGGATTTTCAGGATACAATTAGGTGAAGGTAAAAGAATCTGAGAAATACAAGACTGCCTTCACCACTCCATGGGGAACCTATGTACATGTGAGAATGCCTTTTGGACTAACAAATGCAGGTGCTACATTTTAGAGAGCCATGGATGTTGCTTTTGCGGGATTGATTGACTCAATCTTGGCTGTATATCAAGATGACTTAACTGCCTATTCAAGAAAGGAGGAGCAACATTGCATGCACTTAAAACAAATTTTTGTTAGGGCACTAGAATATGGCATCTCACTTAACCCAAAGAAATGTGCTTTTGGGGTAATAGAAGGAAAACTATTGGGGCATATTATTTCCAAGGATGGGGTCAAGATTGATCTTGAAAGGGTGGCTGCAATTGACAAAATTCAGATCCCTAGAACAGTGAAAGGTATTCAGTCCTTCTTTGGACAAATTAATTTTGTTAGAAGATTTATTCCTATTTTTGCAAAGACCACAAAGGATATCTCTAAAATGTTGAAGAAAGGTGTAGCTGTCAAATGGGAAGATGAAGCAACTAAATCTTTTCAGAACATCAAAGAGGCCATAAAGATGGCTCTTGTGCTAAAGTCTCCTAATTTTTCTAAGTCATTTCAGCTATTCTCATTTACTTCTTTCCATACAATTGCTGCATGTTTATTGCAGAAAAATGTAGAAAGTTTTGAACAACCTATAGTTTTCTTTAGCAGGTCATTGCAAGCTACTAAGTTGAAGTCTGACATCATGGAGAAGCAGGCATATGCACTGGTTAGAGCAGTCAAAAGTTTCAGGCCATATTTGGTAGGCTCTCAGATAATTGCATATGTGCCCCATGCAGCAATCAAAGATATTTTTACTGAATAGGAGGTAACTGGAAGAAGATGCAGATGGATAAATAAATTGCAAGAGTTCAACATTGAAATACAGATCACAAAATTGGTAAGAGGACAAGGTTTAGTAAAATTGATGACATAGTCAAATCTAGAGGCATGCCAAGTGAATGTAGTGCATAATGAAATTATAAATATGTTAGAATCTGAGTGGTATAAGGACATAGTGCATTATTTGCAGAATTTGAATTGTCCTTCCCATCTAAATGACAATTAGAAGAGGACCTTGAAGCTACATACTATTAAATACATCATTGTTCAAGGAGAGCTATATTGGAAAAATCCTGATGGTGTATTACTCAGGTGTATAGATGAAAATCAGGCCAAGAATATTCTAAGTGACATGCACAAGGGAGTGTGCGGTGGACACTATGCTGCCCAGACTACAACCCACAAAATTCTTAGAGCAGGCTACTCGTGGCCAACTCTCTTCTCAGATGCACAAAGAATGGTAAGAAAATGTGATCCTTGCCAAAGGTTCTCAGGAAAGCTAAAATATGAAGGTGCATTTCCCCTTAGGAATATAACTATAGAAGCTCCATTTCAGTAATGGGGAATTGATTTTATAGGGGAAATCTCAGAAAAATCAAGTGGAGGACACAGTTAGATTTTGGTTGCTACTGATTACTTCACTAAATGGATTGAGGCCATTCCAACTAAAAAACCTACAAGCAAACTAGTGATGGATTTTATTCTAGAAAATATTGTTATCAGATTTGGAGTGCTAGGCAAAGTGGTCACAGATAATGCTATGTGCTTCAGGTCTAGTGAATTTATTGATTTTTGTAATACTTATGGAATTGATTTGTCTCATACATCACCATACCATTCACAAGGAAATGGTCAAGCAGAGTCAAGCAGCAGAAGTCTCATGAAAATCATCAAGAGGGTGATATGTAAAAACAAGAGGGCTTGGGATCAAAGCTGAAGTTGGCATTATGGGCTAATAGGGTGACAGTGAAAAGAGCGACTGGAAGGTCACCTTTTGAATTAGTATATGGTGTAGCAGCTAGATTGCCTATGAATAACCTCCTACTAGTTTATAAATTCATACAGGAAAATGATGAAGAAATTGGGGACTCAATGACTCAAAGAATAAATTAGCTAGTTGCACTAGATGAGATCAGAAGGGAAGCATAGAAAATGAACATCAAGAAACAACAAAAAGTGAAGTATCTATTTGATATAAGGGCTACAAAGAGAAGGTTTCAGATAGGTGACTTGGTCCTTATGTGGAATGCAAGGAGCCAAGATAAGGGCAAGCACATAAAATTTTAGCCCTTATGGATTGGCCCATATCAAATTGGCAATATCCATGAAGATGATTCCTACTTTCTCCAGGCCCTCAATGGTGAACTACTGGAATTACCTGTGCACGGTAAATTCCTTAAAGCCTTTTTCTCATAAATGAATATTTTTTGTGCACACTGTAAACTGGATGTAAATGTTTTATACATGCCTTGTATAGTCAGTCGTGTTTTGAGTTTTGTGTTTTTTCTGGTCTACCTCGGAGTAGTCTGGTCCTTGCTGCAGTCTTGCGCCTGCATGTCCCCAATTGGAGCCTGTGTTGGTACCCATTTATGTCTAGGGTTTTAAGCTTGAACATTTGCAGGTTTTCTCATTCAAACCCTGAAACTTCTGAGTCATGGGGCCTTGCATTGTTTTTTCTATTCTGATGGTGACCTTCTGTGGTGGGTTCTTAGTTATTAAGTTTCATCCTCATGCTTTAGTGTTCATAGGTTGACCGGCCCCCATACGACATTTTACCACTTTTTCCCATCACACATGAGAAAAATACTAAGTTTTTGTATGTGCAAGTGGTCATGTATGTCGGCCGGCTTGTGAAATCTCAGTCAGCTTTTGAAAAATGGTAAAAATTTGAGTTATATGCATGTTTTTAATGCATATCGGGTTGCATATACAAGGGGGAATCTATCATAGATTCCTGGGGATATTCTACAGTTGTATGCATTTCCAAATGCAAATTAGGCTCAAAAGGATGCATGTACAAGGGAGAATGTATGTCGCATATTCTAGAAGATTCCTTGTTTGCTTGTTTATCAGGTTTGTATGTTTAGACATACAAGTAAAAAATATACAAGGGTGGTGGACATGCTTTCGCTACAGTGTGATCTACAAATGGTCTTGTATATCAAGCTACATACAAAGGTGCCAACATACATTTGCTGCAGTGCGGCCGATATGCAAGAGGTGGGACCTGCAGATATACAAAGGAGTTTGTATGTATTCGACATACAAAGTGGGATATGCAAGGGACAGATTCCAAATATTATCAGATTAGACCTGGCGCACATACATACAATGGCTGAGGTGAAAAGTCAAAAGGTTTTTCCTTTGTATGTTTATGTTGTATGTATATCCAATTTACAAGCGCACATACAAGTGAAAGATACAATGAGATACATACAATGTGGATTCTGAGAAATATTCCAATCTAACAGATAAAGTGTTGAGGTCTAGCTTGCATGTATATGGTATTGTATATGCCAATATACAAGCAAAAGGAGATACAAAGTTTGGATTTGAAAGTTTTTCAAATCCGATGGATAAAGTGGCTGGGGTCCGTTGTATGTATATTGCATTTGTATGATGCGATATGTAGGAAAATATACAAGTAAAAAGATACAAGCAGGATCTCAAAGCAATTTCATTTTGTTCTATAAAATTTGAGATCTGACTTGTATATAAGGTGATTGTATATGCTTTCGCATATACAAGGGTGAAAAGGGCAAAATGGATGGCGAAAAAGTCAGCGATGGATGCATAGGGTGCTGACGTGGCACGATATCATTGGTTCTTGACTTTTCATCTTATTTTTAGGCCATGAATCTCTAGCGATGGAAGGAGGATCGACGACTATGTTTCAATTTTGCAGCAACGAAGGCTTTCGTTGTATGCAGCCACATTTTTTGAGCAGGAAAACTTCTGATGCATCCATTGCTACATTTTTGAGGCCTACAGGTAGGTTGGTCATAATGGCAGCACTTGCAAGGGGACGTTGGATGGAGTGACTGGCCAACTACCAAATTTAAGGTGAAAATCTTTGAGCGATGGCTCAGATCCTGAACTCACCTGCTCCTTCCTCTTTGTCCCTCTACCACATTCATTGTAGGGGCACCATTCTCATGGTGTAGTGCATTTGGCAGAATTTTGATTTTTGTTGATGTGCCATGTAATTAATTTGCCAAGTACACTTTCTTGCTGTATTAAGCAGACTGTGTTACTCATTTTTGTGGTTGTTGAAAACTGGACAAATTTTGGTGTTGTGACATAATACAACTTCATTGGTGGCCCTATTCTAGATGTCTTGTGAGTTTATGAGTCTCATGTTGTATGTTTCATGCATAAATTCACTAGTTTCATGTTGTTTTATATGAGAAATGCTCTATTGCATGTGTTTAATTATTTGTCTCCAAGTTGTGGGCATGTTTTCTTTTGAATCAAGATAGCTAAGGGTTGTTCAAGATTCAGGAATATAGTTTTTCTGTATTGAATATTTAATCTCCTACCTTTGTTCAAGGAACAAATTAAATGTTTCAGGTTAATCATTGAGAAAGTATGTTGCAATAGGGATACCATTAAGTATGAATTACTAAACACCTAGTTTTTGGGAAGTATCTATAAGGTAGGTACTAAACAAACCCCCTTGAAATTTAGTCATTAGTATATGTTTATGCTAACTATTCACATGTGTATGTCTACTGACTCCGAACCCAGGATAGGCACCAGTCTAGTCTTGTATTGAGGTTACATCCCAGGTCCTAGTTTTGCATCCAAATACCAAAAAACACACTCTAAACTTCAAAACCAAACCATTAGGACTTTAGAAGTAGTTTAGGACCAAAATCCTCCATCTCACAACTGAACATAGGCCCAAAGCTAGCCCCTTTGCACTTATCTCACAGTTTTGGTCTGCATAAGAGAGGATTTATCTGCTTTGTGTCAACATTCTAGTCAGTCCATAAGCATATCTCATGGATGTTGAATAGGGAATACCCCCCTTGGTTCTGCAGAGCCTAAAGAAGAAGAGGAGACATTTATAGAGTTTATCTCCTGTACTGTTGGCCCCTAGCCCGGGAATCCTGTTGATCACTAATGGCTACTTTGTAGGGATAACTAGGAGCAAGCATCCAGTCTTGGAAAAATACTAACAGATCTGATGCAATTGCTTATTCCCTAGATTGGGCTTCCAATTTTTGTGAAGATGTCAAATAGAGAATTTCCAACTATAATATCTGACAACATTACACCTTTCGTTAAGCTTAAATGAACGTTTGTACCCTATTTAAGTGCCCCCTAGTTGTATTTGGCAGAAAAGACATTGGCAGGTTGTGGTAGGTAGCCTTAGTCTGCTGAGTTCATTTGCTTGGAAGTATCTAAAGAATATCCAACCAACCCATTTCAAACTTTTACTGCAACATGGTATTCCATGAGCTCATGCTTCTTTTTAGCATGTTGTGAGATATTCCTAGCAACTAGACTTTCCTTTGACTTTTTTTTTGTGTGCATGTCTACCAGGGCTCTGCAACTATAACATTTGTCAAAGCTCCCCCTTGCACATTATTATCATGCAAGTCATTTTGTTTATATATTTGCTTCGTTTAGCATCACCAATGAACTCCATATGAAAATTGTCCTAGTATTTAATGATGGAGATGGTTCATATATCTCTAGATGTGCCCTCTTGCAGTAACCTTGAGACAAGTTTGTTACAGTGTAGCGATCAATACATCTAGATGCTTTTGACCACTCCAGTAATGGTCATATAGGGCATGTCTAGTAAAACCCTTTAGATATCATTAAAATGAATCCTCTAAAAAAACCCCAAGAATTTGTATACAAAGAACAACGACCTCAATTCTTTAGTCAGTACACACAGGGTAGGGGACATCCTCACTGTTGTTGGCCCTCATGGACATAACTATTTTCCTTTGAAGGTTATCATCAAATGCATCTATAAATGCTTATGAAAGTTTATCAAATAGCTACTTCAAGGAACCTTCTCTTAGTCACTGTGCATTATTTCATCTTGTGCTTACTTAAGAAAAAAACATTGTTGGATGTGTATTATTGGTTTCTTCACTATTTTGATATTTCAGATAGTGTGCTAGTAATTTATTCTTCTTCAGATAGTGCGCTAGTAATTTATTCTTCTTCCATAGATAATATTCCCTCACCCACATGTCCTATTTCTCCTCTAGTCAGATTAGTTAACTTATCAATCAAAATAGTTAGCTAATTAGTCATCTGAGTTCACTGTTCAATCATCTTAGTCAACTCCCCAATCAGCCCACTTATCTCTCCAATCTATTCTGTTAACTAGTCAATATATTCTGTTAACTGGTCAGTCATCTCACTTAACTCCTCAATCTATTCTGTTAACTCCCATAACTCAAGATGGAGCAGGATACTTGTCCTCTCCTTATTCACGCACATCCTCTCAAATTTCCTCAACCATTGATCTTCTTATTCATTCTACACCATTGATATTCTCTCTCACAAATCTATAAATACAATCCCTATTCCTCTATTTCATCCATCCAAAGTTTTTATAAACTTACTCTGTAGGAATCACAGTGCGCCTTTGGCACAAATCACTCCGTAGCTTGAGATCAATTGTCACAGCATTATCATTGTATTGTGAAGATCCTCTTCATTACAAAACCTATCAACAACCATTCTCCATTGTCATCTTGGAAAAAAGAAAGGAAGTGCACCTTCTGAGGGCTCTATTCATACACAAGATCAATTTGAGATAGGTGACCAATGGAAGTCACATAATAGAAAGGTTTGTAAGGTATTGTGTTCTTTGTGTTTGATCTTATTTATTTCAATTTCATTGAGTTATTTGGATTATATTGATATACTGATATCGACCACATTTTCCCATAACATTGACATATACTGATATATTGTTGTGTCTCATTGAAGGTGCTAAAACTTATAGGTTGATTTGTATCTTATTTTGTGCTTCAAGTAGTGTCTATTTTGAATTTAATAATTTATCTATCCATGATTCAATATTTGGGTGAGTTAATTAGAGCTTTATCTAACTGGAATCAGGAACATCTGTGCTACATTATCTATTTCTATGATAATTTACTGTAGCAGTATCCTAGTTGTATCTGTTTACTTAATCTCTCTCTCTTTCCCTTCAAATTTAACTTGGGAGGCCTTAGGCACTTAATAGGTAAGTCGTGTTGCAATTTTATTTATGATTGGTTGTTTTTTTTTGTCTACTTGTGAATGTAAATGGGGTTTATTTCTCAAGAATGGACTTGCAACTTTATTTTATGTGTCAATTGCACATTTAAGGTCATTTGTACATGTTTTTGGATTTTCTTGACATGATTCTTGGTATTAAAATATAAATAGTTTTTGTGCATCTTTTGTATCCATATTGAACAATGTGTTGCTTTCATTCTTTAAATTATTGACAGATGAAAATGTAATCCTTGGTTCGTGAATTGTGAATTTCAGGGGTATATGTGTAAAGGGACCTAATGTTTTGACCATTGCATCTTTTATTTGTGACAACCAAATGAGATTGGTTGAGAGTATAGTTATCAAACTACAAAGCCTCTATGCAATACGTAGACAAGGCCATCTAGGATGAGCCCCCGAGGCCTAGGTTGGTTCCTTAGGACCTAGTTCTTAATTCTTATATTTTATCATGATTAGATCCTAGGTATTATTTCAAACTTTTTGAAACTATGCACTAGATTTTGGAAATTTGGTGACGTATTATTTTATGAATCTTGTGATGCTCTCAATTAATTACATTTCCGCTAATTGTTTGTGTGATGGTTAACCCTTGTGATGTACTTCTTGGTTGTTTTGTGTTGTACCCTTAAATTTATTATTTTGGGCACAACATTTGTGAGCAACAACCCCATTTGGATTCCTTATGAACTCTCTTGGAGACTTGGCAAAATCCTTGTGTTGTACCATTATGATGTACTCATGTTGATCTTTGTGTCATAGGGCACCTCGATCATTATTATTTTTATGTTGTATTAATACTACTCTTGTAATTTAATCTTTGAAGCACAATCCTCCCATGTTTGGGAAGAAGCCTTCACCTTGTAAATGGTGAAGAATTATCTCTTGTTGTAGAAATTGAAATTTATTTGGTTGAAGGATTTAACATAGTAAATGACCATGGTTTTTCCTTCTAACTTAATATGTTTGTCAAGATCTGCGTACTTTCATTAATGATGTTGTGCTTTGTGATTAGTGATAAATTCAAAACATTTTGGATAGATTTTCTCATAATGCCCTTTTGTTTTTGAATGATTAAAATTGTGTATTACCTTCTTTGGTGATTAAAAGAAACTATGTAATGCTGGTGGAAACTTTACCCTTGTCATTCCCGTAAGGTTCTTGTATGATAGATTGAACAAGATTTGCATCTCACCTACATGTGAATATTTTATCCTATCTAGGGTTGAAATTCGGTTGGAATTACTACTTTCTGTATTGATGTATATTTTTTATGTTTTATGTTGTTTTTCCTTTGTTGGTTTTCACCTGACAAGGTGTCATGGATGTCTCATCCCGCACCTTGATTGCCTTACCCGCCTTGGTGTGATGGGGTTTTAGGGACAGGTGGAAATTTTTTTGGTTGTTCATGTCATGACCACATGGCAAATGTGGACATGACATGTGGTTTGTTGTGTCATGACCACACAATAAAAGTGGGCATGAAATTTGGTATCAGAGCCCATGTTTCAACATTGGGAGCTCTAGGGTATCACATGTTTGATTGGGCCAACTTGGAGTGGATTGAGGGTGGTTTGATCCTCATCCTACTCCATGTAGTTGAAAGAGAGTGAGGTTGTGGACTGACAACCAACCTTCATCTTGGAGGAATATCCATCCTCTTGTTTTATCATCATGGTGGCTTTGTCACATGATTATCGAAGTCTTTCACTTATGTTTTGTGGTGGTTGTGTTCCTCCTTGTCAATTCTCCTCTTGAGTAGGTTGGTCTTGATCATGAGGATTGTTTTGGGGCCCTTTCTCACCCTTGTGTAATTATAGAGTGTGGTGTTGTTCCCTAGTATGCACTCTATGTGGTTGGGATTAGAGGTTTGTTGGCAAGAGACACTATGTGGCTTAATTAGTGTTCTCATTGATGGCAACAAAGTCTATTCCACACATCCGTAGTACATAGTATGCCTATATCAGAAGTCAGATTAAAGATTGTTTTGGTCCAGTGAACAAGAACAGAGTATGCAACAACGTATGACAATCAAGTCCAGATCTCTCAGATGGTGTAACTCAACAAGTTACGGATTTGGATAAGTCAAGAGGGGCATCATGACTACTATATTCTAGAGATTTAGCCTTTGGTGATAAAGCATGAAAAAGATATGAGCATTTGAGTGTTGGGTTCCAGACAGGCAGAGCAAATAGAGAAAGAACTAACTAACAGAGCATTAGACTTCAATCTGGATGAGTAAAAGGTGTTGATCAAGCTATTTGGGGGATTATACATTATTGGCTAACATGATTAATGACTTCTATGCCTATGCTTTTGATACGCATCACAAATCAAGCATGGATTCAGCTGACAGATCAGTAATTTGTAAATATCTTGAGTGTTCTTGTTGCCAACTAGAAAGTTGATGAAATCCTTGATGCAGATATATATAACAGATGGATTCAAGTATGTAGTTGTGTGGAATATACAAGTGAAGAAATAAGATGTGAAGAAAAGTAGGGACAAGTGTGAAAGTAGCAAATCAAGTCTAGTATGTGACAGAGCAACAGTATCAAAACATAGGAAGAATGAAGTGCATCAAATCAGTGTATTGTGCCTAATAGAAACTAAAATCTTACATTTATAGATGCCTCTCATTAGTTCAAACACTTGATTACCTTCAGTAAGTTCTATAGACAGTGAGTCTCTTGTAGGTAGTGTGCCTCTTGTGAGCAGTGTGCTCATGTAATGAGCCCTAATTGGCATGTGCCATTTTGTACTTCTTATTCTTTTAACAGAGAATACAATCTTGGGTTAGTCACCCCATGGTTTTTCCCTTAACAAGGTTTTCCACGTAAAAATCCTTGTGTTATGTGTGTTGATTTTATTTATGTTCTCATGATCACATATGCTTATATGTTTTGATGCTTCACTAATTATTAAAGAAGAAAAGAAAGTTACAAAATTTGAGATAACTGATTCACCCCCCTCTTAGTTATCTACCTTATTTCCAACAATTGGTATCAGAGCTAAGTTCCTCTAAACAAAGCCTAACAGCTTGAGGAAGATCTGGGAATCTCAATGGATATGTATGGTATGAAGGAACAACTTCAGTCTACCCTAGATGATCTTGAACAATCCCACTCTAAAGTAAATAACTTGAGATAAAGACTCAAACAAGCTGATGATTTCATAAATGAGATAAAATAAAAACTGAGTATCTCTATGAAAAAGAGAAAGGAACTACTTCAAAAATTAGAAAATCAGAGTGAAGCCAATGATACTAATGAAGATCTAGATGAGAAAAACAAGCTATGTGAGAAGCTATCAAAAGAGGTCATTATGGTAAGGAATGAGATGGAATCAAGGGTCATGAGATTCACCCAAGAAATTGAAGAAAAAAGGAAAATTGAAGATAATCTAAAACAATCCCTCAAGGAGAAGACAAAGGACTGCCACAAAATGGATAGAATAATCAGGCATCTTGAATCTGATCTTGAAGAAGCTACAGATAATGAAGAACAACTTGAGAATCAAATAGACACTCTTAAACAAGATTTTCAAACAACAAATGTATGCAAAGAGAAATTCAAGATAAGCTCAGCCCAACTTGAAGTCCTTCTTGAAATCCAAAAGAGGGTAGATGATAAGTGTGGCTTGGGATATGAGAAAGGTGAAAGCTCCAGATCCGGTCAGAAGAACTTTGGATTAGAAAATCAAAGAAACAGGCCTAGAAGACCTCTTGTAAGGCAACCAAATGCTCAAAGATATCCATCCTTCAGTGGATACTACTTCAATTGCAACAATTTCAGTCATAAAGCAACTCAGTGCAGAAGGAGAATGAATTAGACTAATCCATCCTTCACCGGGCAATGTTTCAACTGAAAAAGGTATGGTCACAAATCTCATGAATGTAAAAATATGCAAATAAACAATTCATTCAATGGTAGATGCTTTGCATGCAATAGAATGGGACATATGGCTAATCAATACAGATCAAGAGGATATCAATCAAATATGTAAAGAAATGTTGTTTGTTACAATTGTAATAGATCTAGTCATATTGCCAAATTCTACATACGTAAAAATCAGGATAAAAAGAGTCAGGTGCATCATAATAAAAAACAAGATAAGGGTAAAGGCAAAGTGAATGCGGATGAAGTTCAAAGGGAGATGAGCAAGATTTAGGTGAAGAAGAGTACATAAAATATTGGGGATGGATCCATACAGAAATCTAGTGCTGATATTCCTTCCAGAAACTAAACAGATGACCTCTGGCTCAGGGGGAGTCATAGAGAAAAAAATTCCCCCAGCAAGTCAATTAGTGCCTAAATTTGGCACATGGAATGCTGTGGATTAAAGGGTTCTCAGAAAAATATCTAAATAACCCTCGATAAAAATATGAAAGATCTACATGGAGTTTTTGTTGGAAATAAGGTAGATAACTGAGAGGGGGGGTGAATTAGTTATCTCAAATATCTTAACTTTCTTTTCTCCTTTAATAATTAGTACAACATCAAAACATATAAGCATACATGATCATAAGAACAAAAATAAAATAAACACACACAACACAAGGATTTTTATGTGGAAAACCCTGTTAAAGGAAAAACCACGAGGTGATTAAACCAAGATTGTATTCTCTGTTAAAAGAATAAGAAGTACAAAATGACACTTGTGAATTAGGGCTCACTGCCTGAGTACACTGCTCACAAGAGGCACACTGCCTACAAGAGACTCACTGTCTACAAAACTTACAGAAGGTAATCAGGTGTTTGAACTGATGAGAGGCATCTACAAATGCTAGAATTCAGTTCTAGTTAGGCACAATATACTGATCTGATGTACTTCATTATTCCTCTGCTTTAGTGCTATTGTTCTATCACATACCGGACTTGTATTGTTTCTTCCACACTTATCCATGCTTTTCTTCGCACTCTATTTCATCATATCTCTATTCACACACACTTACATACTAGAATCCATCTGGCAAGGATTTCAACAATTTTCTAGTCAGAAACAAGAATACTCAAGATACTTACAAGTTACCGATCTGTCAGCTGAATCCATGCTTGATTTGTGATGTGTATCAAAAACATAGACATAGAAGTCATTAATCAGGTTGGCCAACAATGTATGATCCCACAAATTGCTTGATCAACATTATTTACTCATCTGGATTAAAGTCCAATGCTCTGCCAGTCAGTTCTTTCTCTGTCTACTCTGCTTGTCTGGAACCCAACACTCAAATGGTCATATCTTTTTCATGCTTTATCACCAGAGGCTAAATCTCTAGAATATAGTAGTCATGATACTCCTCTTGACTTATCCAATTTTGCAACTTGCTGAGTTATACCATCTGAGAGATCCGGACCTGATTGTCAGACCTTGTTGCATACTATGTTCTTGTTCACCGGACCAAAACAATCTTCAATCTGACTTCCAGTATAGGCATACTATGTACTGCGGATGTGTGGGATAGACTTTGTTGCCATCAATGACAACACTCATGAAGCCACATAGTGTTTCTTGCCAACAGTCTCTCCCTTTGGCATTGATGGAAACACTTAGTGAAAAATGAGTAAGTGTCACAGTAAACTCCCCCTTGGCTGATGATTTGTCTTATGCACTATTTTATCGGACCTCCCTCTTAGCTGGATTCCACATTTTTCACTACTCCTCACTCCCCCTTTGACATCAATGGAAAAGGGAGGAATCCACACACAAAAATTTGCAAAAATTAACCTATACATGGCTGCATAAGTATATATATGTTATCCTTACATATACTTGAGTATATCTATAAAAGTGTCTTTCAACTGTACAAACTTTGTGGCCTAGCTCTGCTTCATCCTATCCAAAATGGAGATGTGTCCACTCAACAAAAATACATATTCTTTTGCCCTTCTTAGATCTGCCAGATCACAGGTCCGGGCTATGGTCTGAGCATCTATTAAGGGCTCATGCATTGCCTCTAAATTAGGGATAATTATCCCTCTGAGTTCACTCATTCTGTTTACTATATCCTTCTTTTCTTTGTTCATCCTCTTTATTTTATTTATGATGACAATGGCCTGGCATTCTTGATTCATTAAGGATGTAGTGAGGGGATCAAAATTCTGAGATAAACTTGATAGTTTACCTTCTTGTTCTTTCACCTTCTTTTTAATATCCTCTGTCACTTTTGGCCAAGATAGAAAAAAATTGTACATGTCCCCACCATCTTTAAGAGCATTTTCAAGGGTCTTTATTCCAATGTCTAGGGTCCTCCTATCATTACCAATGAGTCCATGTACTTCAGTGAATCGTTTTCCCAAAAACTCCTTCCAGGCCTTTGCTTCTACTGATTTATCTAAAGATTCAAAATGAGTGCTAACAGAGTTTACCATAGATTTCAAGTTACCAGATGGAGAGGCCGAAGGATCCTTTTGATTTCAGAAGTTTTTCTTTTGCTTTGAAATGAGAAAAATATGCTATTTTCATTTTCTGGACCGGAGAGAGAGTCAAAATTTAGTGGTCCTTGAAATAGTTCAGGTTCATCTATCTCCATCATTTCTTTGTTCAAGAAGTTCTTTACTGCCTCTACAGTGTCTCTTATCAGTGACTGAGTCTTCTTTTCTTTTGGGATCTCAAAACTGTCATCATAGATATTCTCTATTTGTTCTTCTTCTTTTCCCTTTACCTCCTCTTCTTGACTCACTTTCTCCTCTTTTCTTCCTTCTCCTTTAGCTCCTAATCTGGAATGTCTGTAGTGGGATCCAGAGGAGAGATGTTACCTATATTTACTGCTTCATGAACTTCCTCTTCCAGAATAGAGGAATCCAAGTCCTTAGACTTCTCTTCATCTATCTCTTTTGACCCTTCTACATTTTTGTCAGAAGATTCTTCATTGGCTGCATTTAATCCTTCAACATCCATGGTAGAAGGTTCTTCATCTATTTCTACTACAATAGGAGGATTGAATCTTTTGAAGGCATTTTGGAGGATGTCTTTTGTTTCTCTTGCTACTTGGTTAGTTTCTCCAAGCATAAGTTTATTCATTCTTGCTTTTTTTTGGAATTCATCCTTACAGTCCTTAAAGATCATGTCCATTTGCTTTGGAGTAATAGAAGGAAAGAGTTGAATTGCTATCTGTTCCCTAATCTCTAAGTCTTTTTCTTTTGCATTCTCTTTTCTTAGTCCAAGTACCTTCTCTAGACTTTTGGGAATCAATGAAATAATTTCAATGAATGCTTTATTGTAAATATTTAGATACCTGATTGTAGCTTCTTCCAGAATCCTCTTGTCAGTATCACTGTATTCATCATATAACTCTATTATTGGTTGCAGGTTCCCATCCACAGTGACTGCCTTGATGATATCATCAATGGAAAGAGTATGCTTTTCAACAAATTCTTCTGCCTTTTCTTCTTTGTTTTTACTGGCAGAGAATTCCCCGGATGTTTTCTTCTTCTTCATTTTCTTTATTTGCTCATCAGACTCTATTTCTTCATCATCCTTGTGACTTGTGTATGACCTTGTGGCTTTTTTTTTAATTTTCTTTTCTCCCTTTATAATGGATGTCTTGACTTTGGGTTTGGTGGCTCTTGAGCTCTTAGGAGTGGCAGGTGCAGAGCTCTTGGAGGATCTAGTCCAGGAGGAGGCTTGTACCGGAACACTTCCTTTCTTTGCTTCTTGTTTCTCTTTCTCAACCCTTTCCATTTTCTCTCTCTTTGCATCTACTGCCTCTTTTAATATGCCAAATCTTTTGGCAATTTCCTCAACTTTGCTTCTAACTTTCCTCTTTATCTCCGGTTGTCTTAACTCAACATGTATTTTTACGCTTAGTTCTTGAATGGTTCCAAACACTTCTGCCTTAGGGTGCTTAGGCTGGCTCAATAGGTGTTGAATATATAGCTCCAAGATTTTCTCATTGACCTCGTATCCCATTGGCATTATCCACACTGTTCTGGGCTCAACTGCCTCCATTAGGCATTGATCAGTGTCAACCATGAAGCACACTGTATCCTTGTATTTCTCAACTATGGATTGAGGTATCCTCTCTCTAGCTTGCATCATGCTTTGGAAGTTCTTAAAGTAACCCCAGAGAGCTGTGTTTTGAGCTGTAGCATCACCAAGTCCATACATATAGTCTCTAATCTGGATTTAAACTGGTTTGTCATTTTGCCAAACCCAACCACTTGATCCAGGTAGCTCATTCATGTAATAGAAGAATAAACACATTATTAAACAACCATACTTAAAGGAGTTCTTCTCCTTCTTGATCTTCTATAGGTTTTATAACAGTTGATTTAAGAGGAGATCACATAGGTCATAATCTGCATTTTCCCTCAACATCTGATATGTTGCATATATTGTAGTCCCAAACACAAAATTCTCCCTACTAGAGTGATAGATCTTATACCCAATTATCATTGAGGCAAATTTGACATTTGGATATGTGATGTCATCTATGGTCATTGCTCTCTTGTCAAACTTAGATCTAGTGGCTTCAGTTACTGTCTGGTTCTTGACAGATTTGAGTGCAGGTAACTGGATGAGTGCAGTCCAATTACTACCCTGATGTCATCTTTTGTTATCTTGAAGGGTCTCATTAACCACATGAAATTATCATGCATTCTACTTAGGACATACTTGACCCAATCATCTTCAGCAAAATAGGGAAAGTGTATGCAATATCCAAAGTGTTTATCCCAGAGGGCCTTGTATTGGGGTTTGAGTTCAAAACTCTCATCTATTAGCTATTTTTGATAGATGTCCATTAACTTGGAGTCTCCAAATTCCTCAATTTTGGCATGGATATAGACCCTAACATCTTCTACATGCAATACCCCATGCGGAATGCTAGAAAATATGCCTAAAGGATCAACTTCTAGAGATTTGTAGGGATGTTTCCTGAATTTTGGACGCAACCTATTAGTGATCTTTACAACCATTGGAGTAGCCATCTTGCAAAAGATTCAGAGAGAGATATTTAGAATGGAAGTACCTTTTTATGCCTTAGGGTTTGAAATAGGACCCAAAACAAATCACTGGTTGACTTCGATTTCCCAGTTGATCTCTGAGTTGATTGTAAAAACTTCATTGCAGAGCTCTTCTTATCTTCTTCATGAATGCAAGTGTGCAAATGATGAATGTAAGAACCCTTTTATTCTTACACAAACCCTAATTTCCTTTTTCAATAATTGCACAACTTAAGTTATCCGGTTGCCCTATTCTGAGAGAGATCTTTTCGAATCACTGTGTTGTACTTAGAATCATTTTCAGTGAGGATTGACAATATATCTTCTTTTCTTCAATCATGTCATGGATCCGTAGATCAAAGTAATTTAATTTTGAATCATACCGGATCTGTTTGTGAAAATCCTACTTTACCGGATGACTATCAAACTGGATCAATCTTGGATGATTAAACTCTTGCAAACCTCCATGTGGATCTTTCATATTTTACCGAGGGTTATTTAGATATTTTTCTAAGAACCCCTTAATTCACAGCATTCCATGTGCCAATTAGGCACTAATTGACTGGCTGGGGGAATTTTTTTTCTCTATGACTCCCCCTAAGCCAGAGCTCATCTGTTTAGTTTTCAGAAGGAATATTAGCACTAGATTCTAGTGTGGATCCATCCCCAATATACTTTGTACTCTTCTTCACCCAAATCTTACTCATCTCCCTTTGAACTTCATTCACATTCACTTTTCCTTTCCCCTTATCTTGTTTTTGATTATGATGCACTAGATCCTTTTTATCTTGATTTTACTTCTACAAAATTTGCCAATATGACCAGATTTATTGCAATTGTAACAAACAACATTTCTTTACATATTTGACTAATATCCTCTTGATCTGCATTAATTAGCCATATGTCCCATTCTATTGCATGCAAAGCATCTACCATTGAATGAATTGTTTATTTGCATATTTCCACATTGAAACATTGTCCAGAGAAGAATGGATTAGTCTGATTCATTCTCCTTCTACACTGAGTTGCTTTATGACCGAAGTTGTTGCAATTAAAGCAATATCCATTGAAGGATGGATATCTTTGAGCATTTGGTTGCCTGATCGGAGGTCTTCTAGGCCTATTTCTTTGATTTCCTGATCCAAAGTTCTTCTTAGTAGATCCAGAGCTTTCACCTTTCTCATATCCCAAGCCACTCTTGTCATCTACACTCTTTTGGCTTTTGAGAAGAACTTCAAGTTGGGCTGAGCTTATCTTGAATTTCTCTTTGTATTCATTTTTTGTTTGAAGATCTTGTATAAGAGTATCTATCTGATTCTCATGTTGTTCTTCATTATCTCTAGCTTCTTCAAGATTAGATTCAAGATGCCTAATTATTCTGTCCATTTTGTGGCAGTCCTCTGTCTTCTCCTTGAGGGATTGTTTTAGATTATCTTCAATTTTCCTTTTCTCTTCAATTTCTTGGGTGAATCTCATAACCCCTGATTCCATCTCATGCCTTACCATAATGACCTCTTTTGATAGCTTTTCACATAGCTTGTTTTTCTCATCCAGATCTTCGTTAGTATCATTGGCTTCACTTTGATTTACTAATTTTTGAAGTAGTTCCTTTCTCTTTTTCACAGAGATACTCAATTTTTCTTTAGCTCATTTATGAAATTATCAGCTTGTTTGAGTCTTTCTCTTAAGTTATTGACTTTAGAGTGGGATTGTTCAAGATCATCTAGGGCAGACTGAAGTTGTTCCTTCATACCATACATATCCATTGAGATTCCAAGATCTTCCTCAAGCTATTAGGCTCTATTTAGAGGAACTTAGCTCTGATACCAATTATTGGAAACAAGGTAGATAAATGAGAGGGGGGCGAATCAGTTATCTCAAATATCTTAACTTTCTTTTCTCCTTTAATAATTAGTGCAGCATCAAAACATATAAGCATACATGATCATAAGAATAGAAATAAAATCAACACACATAATACAAGGATTTTTACGTGGAAAACCCTATTAAGGGAAAAACCACGGGGTGATTAACCCAAGATTGTATTCTCTGTTAAAAGAATAAGAAGTACAAAATGACACTTACCAATTAGGGTTCACTGCCTGAGCACATTGCTCACAAGAGGCACACTGCCTACAAGAGACTCACTGTCTACAAAACTTATAGAAGGTAATCAAGTGTTTGAACTAATGAGAGGCATCTACAAATGCTAGAGTTCAGTTCTGGTTAGGCACAATATACTGATCTGATGCACTTTATTCTTTGTCTTCTTTAGTGTTGTTGCTTTATCACATATTGGACTTGTATTGATGCTTCCACACTTATCCCTGCTTTTCTTTGCACTCTATTTCCTCATATCTCTATTCACACACACTTACATACTAGAATCCATCTAGTATATATATCTACATCAAGGATTTCAACAACTTTCTAGTTGGCAACAAGAATACTCAAGCTATTTACAATTTACTGATCTGTCGGCTGAATCCATGCTTGATTTGTGATGTGTATCAAAAACATAGACATAGAAGTCATTAATCAAGTCAGCCAACAATGTATGATCTGATAAATTGCTTGATCAACATAATTTACTCATCTGGATTGAAGTCTAATGCTCTGCCGATCAGTTCTTTCTCTATCTACTCTGCCTATCTGGAACCCAACACTCAGATGCTTATATCTTTTTCATGATTTATCACCAGAGGCTAAATCTCTAGAATATAGTAGTCATGATACTTCTATTGACTTATCCAAGTCTACAACTTGCTGAGTTACACCATTTGAGAGATCTGGACCTGATTGTCAGACCTTGTTGCATACTCTGTTCTTGTTCACCAGACCAAAACAATCTTCAATCTGACTTCCGATATAGGCATACTATGTACTGCTGATGTGTGGGATAGACTTTGTTTCCATCAATGACAACACTCATGAAGCCACACAGTGTCTCTTGCCAATAGTTTTGCACGAGTTTGACCGCTCAAGTTGATCCGGTTGATAGTCGTCCGGTAAAGCAAGATTTTCACAGACAGATCTGGTATGATTCAGAATTGAAATACTTTGATCTATGGACCCATGGCATGATTGAATAAAAGAAGATACATTGTCAATCCTCACTAACAATGATTTGAGAAGATCTCTCTTAAAATAGGATAACCTGATAACTTAACTTGTGCATTTATTAAAAAGGGAAATTAGGATTTACGCAAGAATAAAAGGGTTCTTTCACTCTTCATTTGCACACTTGCATTCGCAAAGAAGATAAAAAGAGCTCTACAATGAAGTTTCTACAATTCACTCAAAGATCAACTGGAGAATCAAATTCAATCAGTGATTTGTTCCGGCTCCTATTTCAAACCTTAAAACCATTAAAAAGGTATTTCCACTCTAAAAATCTCTCTCTAAATATTTTGCAAGATGGCTACTGCAATGGTTGTAATGATCACTGATAGGCCGCATCCTAAATTCAAGAAACATCCCTATAAATCTCTAGAAGTTGATCCTTTAGGCGCATTTCCTAGCATTCTGCATGGGGTATTACACAGAAGATGTTAGTGTCTATATCCATGCCAACACTGAGGAATTTGGAGACTCCAAATTGATGGACATCTATTACAAACAGCTAATAGATGAGAGTTTTGAACTCAAACCCCAATACAAGGCCATGTGGGATAAACACTTCAGACATTGCATACACCCTGTTTTGCAGAAGATGATTGGGTCCAGTATTTCCTAAGTAGGATGCATGATAATTTCATGTGGTTAATGAGGCCCTTTAAGATAATTAAAGATGTCATTAGGGCAGTAACTAGACTGCATTCTTGCGGTGGATTACCTGCACTTAAATACGTCAAGAACCGGACAGTAACTGAAGCCACCGGATCTAAGTTTGACAAAAGAGCAATGACCATAGATGACATCATAGATCCGGATGTCAAGTTTGCCTCAATGATAATTGGGTACAAGACCAATCATTCTAGCAGGGAGAATTCTATGTCTAGGACTGCAATATATGTAGCATATCAGATGTTGAGGGAAAATGTAGATTATGACCTATGTGATCTACTAAATCAACTATTAGAAAACCTGTAAAAGATCAAAAAGGGTAAGAAGAATTCCTTCAAATATGGTTGTCTAATACTGTGTCTGTTCTTTTATTACGTGAATGAGCTACCCGGATCAAGTGGTTGGGTATGGCAAAATGACAGACCGGTTGCAATCCATATTAGAGACTATATATATGGACTTGGTGATGCTAAAGCTCAAAACACAGCTCTATGGGGTTACTTTAAGAACTTCCAAAGCATGATGCAAGCTTGAGAGAGAATACCTCAATCCATAGTTGAGAAATACAAGGATACAGTGTGCTTCATGATTAACATTCCAGAATAGTGTGGATAATGCCTATGGGATATGAGGTCGATGAGAAAATATTGGTGCTACATATTCAACACCTGTTGAGCCAACCCAAGGACCCTGAGGCAGAAAGGTTTGGAACCTTTCAAGAACTAAGTGTAAAAATACATGTTGAGTTAAGACAACTGGAGATAAAGAGGAAAGTAAGAAGGGAAGTAGAGGAATTTGCCAAAAGATTTGGCTTATCTAAAGAGGTAGTAGATGCAAATAGAGAGAAAATGGAGAAGGTTGAGAAAGAGAAACAAGAAGCAAAGAAAGGAGATGTTTCGGTACAAGCCTCCTCCTGGACTAGATCCTCTAAGAGCTCTGCACCTGCCACTCCTAAAAACTCAAGGCCACCAAACCAGAAGTCAAGACATCTAGAAAAGGAGAAAAAAGGATGAAGACCAAAGCCACAAGGTCATATACAAGCCTCAAAGATGATGAACAAATAGAATCCGATGAGGAAATTGAAAAAATGAAGAAGAAGAAAACATCCAGATAATTCTCTGCCAGTAAGAATAAGGAAGAAAAGGTAGAAGAATTTTGTTGAAGAGCCTACTCTTTCCATTGATGACATCATCAAGGTAGTTACTGTGGATGGGAACCTGCAGCTAGTAACATAGTTCTATGATGAATACAGTGATACTAACAAGAGGATTTTGGAAGAAGCTACAGACAGGTACCTGAATATCTACAATAAAGCATTCATTGAAATTATATCCTTAATTCCTAAGAGTCTAGAAAAAGTACTTGAACTGAGAAAAGAAAATGCAAAGGCAAAAGAATTAGAGATTCGGGAACATGTAGCAATTAAGATTCATCCTTCTATCACTCCAAAACAAATGGACATGATCTTTAAGGATTCTAAGGATGAATTCCAGACTAAATCAAGAATGAATAAACTTATGCTTGGACAAACTGACCAAGTAGCAAGAGAGACAAAAGACATCCTCCGGAATGCTTTCAAAAGATTTAATCTTCCTATTGTAGAGGAAATAGATGAAGAACCTTCTACCATGGATGTTGAAGGATTAAATGTAACCAACGAAGAATCTTCTGACAAAGATGTAGAAGGATCAAAAGAGACATATGAAGAGAAGTTTGAGGACTTGGATTCCTCTGTCCTAGAAGAGGAAGTTCATGAAGTAGTAAACATAGGTAACATCTCTCCTCCGGATCCCACTGTAGACACTCCATCTTCTGAAGCTGAAGGAGAAGGAAGAAAAGAGGAGAAAGTGAGTCAAGAAGAGGAGGTTAAGAGAAAAGAAGAAGAACAAGCAGAGAAGACCTATGATGATAGTTCTGAGATCCCAAAAGAAAAGAAGACTCAATCACCAGCAAGAGACACTGCAAAGGTAGTGAAGAATTTCTTGAACAAAGAAATGATGGAGATGGATGAACCTAAGCTACTTCAAGGGCCACTAAATTTTGACTCTCTCTCTCCAATCTAGCCAATGAAAATAACATCTTTTGCTGAAGCTA
Organism: Cunninghamia lanceolata; assembly: GCA_027924645.1. Lineage (NCBI taxonomy): Eukaryota > Viridiplantae > Streptophyta > Pinopsida > Cupressales > Cupressaceae > Cunninghamia > Cunninghamia lanceolata. Next base: position 3,002,872 of record BSBN01000642.1, read on the forward strand.
AAGCAAAAGAAAAACTCCTAAAATCTCACATGGAAGACTGTGAGCTATTAGAGATGGCATCCAGGATGCTGGAGAAGATCATGCCATCATTCCAAAAGGATCCTTCAGCCTCACCATTTGGAAACCTGAAATCTTTGGTAAATTTTGTTACCACTCACTTTGAATCTCTAGAAAAATCAGTAGAAGCTAAGGTCTGGAAGGAGTTTCTGGGAAAAAGATTCACTGAAGTACAAGGACTCATTACTAATGATAGGAGGACCCTAGACATTGGAATAAAGAGCCTTGAAAATGCTCTTAAATATGGTGGGGACATGTACAAATTTTGTCTATCTTGGCCCAAAGTGGCAGAGGATATTGAAAAGAAGGTGAAAGAACAGGAAGATAAATTGTCAAGTTTTTCTCAGAATTTTGATCCCCTTACTACATCTTTAATGAATCAAGAATGCCAGACCATTGTCATCATAAATGATATAAAGAGGCTAAACAAAGAAAAAGAAGGATATAATAAATAGAATGAGTGAACTCAGAGGGATAATTATCCCTAAGTTAGAGGTAATGCATGAGGCCTTGACAGATGCTCAAACCACAGCCCGAACCAGTGATCCAACAGATTTAAGAAGGGCAGAACCATATGCATTTTTGTTGAGTGGTCACATCTCCATTTTGGACAGGATGAAGTAGAGCTGGACCACAGAGTTTGTACAGTTGAAGGCCACTTTTGTAGATATACTTAAGTATATGTAAGTATAACATATATATATACTTATGCAGCCATGTATAGGACAATTTTTTGCAAAATTTTGGTATGCGGATTCCACCCTTTGCCATTGATGTCAAAGGGGGAGTGAGGAGTAATGAAAAATGTAGAATCCAACTAAGGGGGAGTTCTGGTAAAACAATGCAAAAGATAGAGCATCAGCCAAGGGGGAGTCTACTGCGACACTTAGCCATTTTTCACTAAGTGTTGTCATCAATGCCAAAGGGGGAGATTGTTGCCAAGAGACACTGTGTGGCTTCATGAGTGTTGTCATTGATGGCAACAAAGTCTATTCCACACATCTGTAGTACATAGTATGCCTATACCGGAAGCTAGATTAAAGATTGTTTTGGTCCAGTGAACAAGAACAGAGTATGCAACAAGGTCTGACAATCAGGTCCGGATCTCTCAGATGGTGTAACTCAACAAATTGCGGATTTGGATAAGTCAAGAGGAGAATCATGACTATTATATTCCAGAGATTTAGCCTCCGGTGATAAAGCATGACAAGATATGAGCATTTGAGTGTTGGGTTCTAGACAGGCAGAGCAGACAGAGAAAGAATTGACCGACAGAGCATTAGACTTCAATCTGGATGAGTAAAAGGTGTTGATCAAGCTATTTGTTGGACTATACATTGTTGGCCAACATAATTAATGACTTCTATGTCTATGATTTTGATATGCATCACAAATCAAGCATGGATTCAGCTGACAGATCAGTAATTTGTAAATATTTTGAGTGTTCTTGTTGCCGACTAGAAAGTTGATGAAATCCTTGATGCGGATATATATACCAGATGGATTCTAGTATGTGGGTGTGTGGAATATACAAGTGATGAAATAAAGTGTGAAGAAAAGAAGGGACAAGTGTGAAAGCAGCAAATCAAGTCCGGTATGTGACAGAGCAACAATATCAAAATAGAGGAAGAATGAAGTGCATCAAATTAGTGTATTGCGCCTAACCGGAACTGAACTCTTGCATTTGTAGATGTCTCTCATCAATTCAAACACCTGATTACCTTTAGTAAGTTCTGTAGATAGTGAGTCTCTTGTAGGTAGTGTGCCTCTTGTGAGCAGTGTGCTCAGGCATCGAGCCCTAATTGGCATGTGCCATTTTATACTTCATATTCTTTTAACAGAGAATACAATCTTGGGTTAGTCACCTCACGGTTCTTCCCTTAACAGGGATTTCCAAGTAAAAATCCTTGTGTTATGTGTGTTGATTTTATTTCTGTTCTCATGATCACATATGCTTATATGTTTTGATGCTGCACTAATTATTAAAGAAGAAAAGAAAGTTAAGAAATTTGAGATAACTGATTCACCCCCCCTCTTAGTTATCTGCTTTGTTTCCAACAAGGTTAGCATCGTGGGAACAGTCAGTCATGTGTTACACCTTGTTTTATGTTATGATTTTGGATGTGAAAGAGATGATGGTGTGTTTATATGCTTGGGTTCTTTGAAAGAATAATGAAGTCTTAATGCTTTTCTGATTAAGTCTTACCTTGCATACTTTGCGTGTGATTGCATTATTGAAAATGTAAAAGATTAAGAAGGAAAGAGGTGAAAATGAGTTGTATGCATGGCAACTTGTTAGGAATTAATATATATTTTCAAAGTGTTACAATGGTGAATCATGTGCTTGGTGACCCTTCTACTAAGTACTTCCATAATGGGAATTTTGTATTTTATAATTTTGTTGTTGTGTGAATTTGATATCAAGTTATGCATACCTTGTGTGGAGAAGATGTTTGACATCATATGGTAGAATAATAGTTAGGGACTTGAGCTTGCAGTTAGATTCTGCTTATGATATACCTCTACTTTATGAGCTTTATTGTTAGATAAGTATATGTAATGTTTGTAGTGCATATGTAGTATGATATGGGTTATCAATAACTCCATGATGTGTGATGTGTTGTGAGGCATCATCTATGAGTTGAAATAATGTTGTTTTGATTCCATTATGACCTAGTATGCAATTTCTAGTATGTTGGTATACTTATTTGGGGTGTATTACAATGTCTCTATATGTGAAGTTATGGTTAGGTTCCATTTATGCCTTAGAAAGATTAATTCAAATTGATGTTAGAAACCTTTATGGCAATTATTATGTGAATTTGTATATGAAAGTTGTTCTTCTCCACTAAGTAATGAACGGTAAAGGAAAATTGTGTTATGTGTCACCTTGTGGATGTGAATACCTGTTATGAGAGTACTTGTTATTTGTTGTGAATATCCCATATATGATTTGTGTACTCATGAGATTGTGATACTAGGTATCCATCCATAGGTTGAGTGTATAGCTACAAGTATGGGGGAGACATACTTGTGTGGTTTCTTGTTTGTATACCTTGTAAGTTCCAACCTTGGAGTTGTAGACCTTCCATGTGTGGAGTTAAGTAGTGGAGAGGAAGAACTTAGGAAGCTATGGTGACATGTTGTGACATTGGTTTGGGGTAACCCAACTAACCATACATTCTTATGCAAGAGTACCCCGTACTTCTCCTTAGTGAATGGACCTTTGAGAGGTTCATAGTGCTTTCCTATCATTCATTGTTTCCTTGATGATACTATTGGCATCTAACTTGGGAATCTTGGTTATGGTTTAGCATGGGCATGTGATTTGTTTGAGGCCAAGTTACTTGGCGTAGGTTTTCTCTTACCTTTGGTATATTATTTTGAGTTAGATGTGTACTATTTTGGAAACATGGGCATTACGATAGAGTAGCATTTATATAAGCAATATGTGTTTAATTTTTAATCATATTAGAGTATTGAATGAGTTGCAAATGACTTATGCTATGGTATGGTATTTATGTGTGTTAACACCTGCTTGACATGATACGAATAGATCTGATGCCACACCACATTGATGTTCCAACATAGTGTTGGTGATGATGACGTGTTACCTGTGGGAGGGCACGATTCCACGTAGTCATATGTGAAGGCGCATTTGTTACTACCTGTTTGCATGATGTTATTGCATTGGTTGTATTTGTATAGCACATGTAGTGACCATGATTTCCCTCCTTCCTTATTGGTTACTTAATGTTAGTCACATTGTGACGTAATGTGCAATTTCATGGTTTGTGAACTTCTTTCAATTATTGGTGACTTTATTTATATTTCTTGTGACGACTAGCGACATTATTTTATCTTGACTGTAAGTAGCTTAGCCACAAATCTTTGAATCTTCCTTTTTCGCATGACTCTTGTGGTTACGTTGTTTTATTGTTGAAATTGCACGCATTTATTTATTTTATTGTTGATTTTGGAAACTTCTTCTTTTGGTATTTTTGAAAATGTGTGTTGGCTAAGCTAGGTTCTTTCTATTTTCAATTGTTGGTCTTGTCTTGTGTTGTTCATCTCACCATGTCGATGGAGTGACCTCTGGTAGAGCATATATAAGGAAATAGACATGGGAAAACTTTGGAGGATGGGGGTAAGTGTGAGCTAGTATGGGCTAGTCATCATCCACTTACCTTCCTAGTGGTTTATGTTCTTATGCTAACTATCTCTTGGAGGCTAATCCCGTTATACAAACAAGAGGTAGGTAATTTGTAGAAATGTATAGAGGGGCCCCCAAGCGCCTGGCCTCAAGGCCATCATTCCACTCGATTCTTAGATCTTGGTTACTTGGCATTGGTTATTGGTTACTTGGCTATGTGAACCTTGTGAAGTTATCCTTGTAATGTGGATGAATGAAAATATGTGTTTAGATGTAAGATCTATATTTGATGTATCTGCATGAGTTGATGGCTTCTTTATAAACATGTTGTGCGATGTGTGAATTCTTCTATGCATCCGTGAAAATGATTGATCATTATGAAATTCCTTGTGTTGAGTTTAAATCAATAGAACATGTTTTGTGAAAAGAATTATGCTTGTATGGCATTTAGTTACCATGCTTCATATTCTTGTGAGAATTTCTTTACTACAGGTGTTATCTTCTATACTTAACTTGTCTAGTGTAAAGAAGATTAGGATGGTGCTTCTATCCTCCTCTTGATAACTTTGAGGAGTAAGTCATTTCCTTGGGGGGTAGTATGTAAGGCATTCCCTTGTCTCACTAGTATGTACTGATTCATCTTATAGTTCTAGATTAAATGATAAAATGAGTTTTTTATTATATGATGTAATTGTATGATGGATATGAACCTAGCTAGATTATACATCCTCATTGGTCATTATATGTTGCTTCGACTATGATCTCCAATGTTGGATTTGATGTGATGTCTTGAGTGTGCAGGATATTCTTATACAGGTATTCACCAATGGGTGGATGTGGAGGAGGAGACATGAAATCACTTAACCACTAGGCCACCTCACCTTACCTAGTCCTTTGGTCGAGTGGTCAACCTTGTGTTCATGAGGTTTGTTTGTCATTTAACCACCCTATTTGTGTTTATGAATGGAGGCCTAAATTTGGTGTTTTCCCTTTTGCCTTCAACCAGAATCCTTCACGAGTTGGATTCCTGTGTCATGCATACCCCGTAAAGTGTTTGTCTTAATTGCATGTTCTTAGTGGTCTTGATTTCTCATTCACCTTAGTGGTTCTTTATGGTTAGCAGTGTTGTGCTTATAGGATGCCTCCTTGAATTAAGTTGTGAAGTCATGTTCGTGTATCTTTTTCATAGGAGGCTTATTTTTGTGGGAATTCCTTGATATGCTTTTAGAGTTAAAAGTTAGTCATTAATGATTAGTTTAATCTAATAATGATCTAACTCATTTATGATTTTCATGTTTTCATTAGTTTTGAAGATACTCTCAGGTTGGCACGTAAGGCTTAAAATTGATAGTCGACCTTGCTTGTCAAGTGACTCTCTTTTTATGATAGTTATCTATCCAATAGTGCCTTTAAAATACTATGTCATACCTTAGTAATAGCAACATTATGTTTAAACCATATATTTACATAAGATTATAATCCTATCTAAATTTTTGATAGTTTGTTCAAGAAACTCTCCTTTCTTATGATATGGTCTTTTAAAGCATGTTTTGTAAGGGTTTATTACTAGGGTTTCTATTTTAGATGACAACTTGATTTTAGATAAGGTAGGAAAAGGTCTTATTAGAAAAGGGAGTTTTCAGAGAAAAGGGGAGGGGGACGTTTAAGGCAGGGATTTTGGATTTTTACAAAAAAAAAAGAAAAAAAGAGAAGAGGAGGGGGTCGGCAAGAGGAAAAAGGCAGGAAAGAGGCTCTATATTTTGGAGAATATACACCAAAGACCGAGATCCAGAGGCAGAATTGGATGCAAAGTAGGAGAGGAAAAATAGTAGCTTGTAAGTTACATCTTTATTCTCTCTTCTTTACCTCCAAAATTAATTTGGGTTACAGACTCTAAACCTCTATATATATTTTAGAAAACCAGTTCATTCGGGAAGCAAAATCTAAGCGCCCTTATAGTTAGAAAACCATCCTTTTTCAACAGGGTCTATGGCTCATAGTTGTGGATTTCCCCTAATGCTGAACATTTTTTTAAAAGAAGCTTCTACTTTGAGATCTAGTTGAGGCTCAAATCGATCTGATGCGATTGTCTATTCCATTGGTTGTGCTTCCAATTTTTGTGAAGATGTCAACCAGAGCATTTCCAAATATAATATATGACAACATTATGCCTTCGTTAAGCTTAAACAGACATCTGTACCCTGTTCAAGTATCCCCCGGTTGTATTCAACAGAAAAGACATTGGTAGGTCGTGGTAGGTAGCCTTAGTCTGCTGAGTTCATTTGCCTGGAAGTATCTAAAGAATATCCAACTAAGCCATTTCAAACTTTTACTGCAACATGGTATTCCATGAGCTCGCATTTCTTTTCAGCATGTTGTGAGATATTCCTGGCAACTAGACTTTCCTTCGACTATTTTTTTGTGTGCACGTCTACCAAGGCTCTGCAACGATAACATTTGTCAAAGTTCCCCCTTACACATTATTATCGTGCAAGTCATTTTGTTTATATATTTTCTTCGTTTAGCATCACCAATGAACTCCATACGAAAATTGTCCCAGTATTTAATGATGGAGATGGTTCGTATATCTTTGGATGTGCCCTCTTGTAGGAACCTTGAGACAGGTTTGTTGCAGTGTAGCGATCAACACATCTGGATGCTTTTGACCACTCTAGCAGCGGTCGTACGGGGCATGTTTAGCAAACCCCTTTAGATATCATTAATATGATGCCTCCAAAAAAACCCCAAGAACTTGTATACAAAGAACAATGACCTCAATTCTTTGGTTAGTACACACAGGGTAGGGGACATCCTCACTATTGTTGGCCCTCATGCACATAATTAATTTCCATTGAAGGTTATCACCAAATGCATCTATAAATGCTTATGAAAGTTTATCAAATAGCTACTTCAAGGAAGCTTTTCTTAGTCACTGTGCATTATCTCATCTTGTGCTTGCTTAAAAAAAAAACATTGTTGGATGTGTATTATTGGTTTCTTCACTTTTTTGATCTTTCAGATAATGCGCTAGTAATTTATTCTTCTTCCATAGAGAAGTAGTTAAGTTATGTAATTTTGTTTTGAATGTTATAGAGCCTCTTCATTTCTATTATTCTATGCTCTTTAATTAATGGCACAAATTTTATTGGGTCTGTGCATTCGCGGTCCTACTGTTGTGTCTCGTTGAAGGTGCTAGCAATTAGAGGCTGATTTGTACCTTATTTTTGTGCCTCTTCAAGTAGTGTCTATTTTGAATTTAATAATATATCTATCCATGATTCAATATTTGGTTGAGTTAATTAGAGCTTTATCTCACTAGAATTTGGAACATCTATGATACATTATCTATTTCTATGATAATTTACTGTAGCAGTATCCTAGTTGTATCTCTTTACTTAATCTCACTCTTTCCCTTCAAATTTAACTCGGGAGGCCTTAGGAACTTAATAGGTAAGTCATGTGTTGCAATTTTATTTACAATTGGTTCTTCTTTTTTTGTATACTTGTGAATGTAAATGGGTTTTCTTTCTCAAGAATGGACTTGTAACTTTATTTTATGTGTCAATTGCATATTTAAGGTCATTTGTAAGTGTTTCTAAATTTTCTTAACATGAGTCTTGGTATTAAAATATAAATAGTTTTTGTACATCTTTTGTATCCATATTAAACAATGTGTTGGTTTTATTCTTTAAAGTATTGATAGATGAAAATGTAAGCTTTAGTTGGTGAGTTGTTTACTATTTTTGTGAGTTGTGAATTTGAGGGGTATGTGTGTAAAGGGGTCTAATGTTTTGACCATTGCATATTTTATTTGTGACAACCAAATGAGATTGGTTGAGAGTATAGTTATTGAACTACGAAGCCTCTGTGCAATACATAGGCAAGGCCATCTAGGATGAGCCCTCGAGGCTTAGGTTGGGTCCTTAGGACTTGGTTCTTCACTCTTATATTCTATCATGATTAGATCCTAGGTTTTATTTCAATCTTTTTGAAACTATGCACTAGGTTCAGGAAATTTGGTGATGTATTATTTTATGGATCTTGTGATGCTCTCAAGTAATTGCATTGCCGCTAATTGTTTGCATGATGATTAACCCTTGTGATGTACTTTTGGGTTGTTTTGTGTTGTGCCCTTAAATTTATTATTTTGGGCATGACATTTGTGAGCAACATCTCCCTTTGGTTTCCTTACGAACTCTCTTGGAGACTTGGTGAAATCCTTTTGTTGTACCATTATGATGTACTCATGTTGATCTTTGTGCCATAGGGCACCTCGATCATTATTATTTTTATGTTGTATTAATACTACTCTTGTAATTTAATCTTTGAAGCGCAATCCTCCCATGTTTGGGAAGAAGCTTTCATCTTGTAAATTGTGAATAATTATCTCTTGTAGAAATTGAAATTTATTTGTTTGAAGGATTTAACATAGTAAATGACCTTGGTTTTGCCTTATGGCTTAATATGTTTGTCAATATTCGTGTACTTTTATTAATGATGTTGTGCTTTGTGATTAGTGATAAATTCAAAATGTTTTGGCTAGATTTTATCATAATGCCCTTTTGTGTTTGAATGATTAAAATTATGTATCCTATCTAGAGTTAAAATTAGGTTGGAATTACTGCTTTCTGTATTGATGTATATTTTCGTCATTTTATGTTGTTTTTCCTTGGTTGGTTTTCACTTGACAAGTTGTCGTGGATGTCTCATCCCACACCTTGATTGCCTTCCCTGCCTTGGTGTGATGGGGTTTTAGGGACAGGTGGAAAATGTTTTGGTTTTTCATGTCATGACCACATGGCAAATGTGGACATAACATGTTTGTTGTGTAATGACCACATGATAAAAGTGGGCATGACAGAATAATAGTGAAAAATGAGAGCAAACCTAAAAGTATATAAGATATTGACTAAGGGTTGATAAAGAATTACCAAGGTACTATAAGGCTATGTCTTTCTAATTCTATTCTCTTGAATGTTTCTAATGAATGCATTTAAGTTGTGGAAGTGAATAAGTGAAATATATCATACAAAGAGTTTCATTAAAAAATTGTATCTTAAAAGAAAATTATATTCATTAAAAATGAAAGAATGTGACTCTATTGTAGAACATTTGAATGCTTTCGATTTAATCTTGAGTCAATTATAGTCTATTGATGTTACCATTTAGGAAGAGGATACATTTATATTGAGATACTATTTTCCTTAATTATTGGGAGAATTAATTGTTTCTCTTAATGGTGAACTGCTATAGATCCAAAATTAGATGCCCTTATTGCCACCTTGTTTACAAAAGAGATGTGGATAACGTCAAATAATGACAGTTTAATGGAGGCATTGAATGTGAGAGGAAGACCAAAGGGAAAGGTGATGCCAAGAAAGAAGAGAGTAAGGATAAATCTAAAGATAGATCTAAAACTAATGGTAGATCCAAAGCCCTTGGTAAGAGTAGGTTGAGATGTTAGAACTATGGTAAGCAGGCCCATCTGATGAAGGAATGTAGAATAGAAAAAATATGATGATTCCTCTATAGATAAATCTTCATAAGGTGAAGATAGTGATGTCTTGTTTATTTCAGTTAACCTATCTTGTGATGACTCTTGGTTAATAGATTTTGGTGTATCCTACCATATGACTTATCATAATGGGTGGTTCTTGAAATACAAATCATATGATGGTGGGGAGGTTTTTATTGAGGATAACATCACTCAAATGATTGTTGGCTAAGGAGGGGTAAAGTCGATATTCAATGATGGGAGAGTTAAAAATCTCATCGATGTTTTTCACATTCCAAGATTGGCTAGAAATTTAAGTTCTATGTCTAATATAAATGGTACTAGGGTGCATATAACTTTTGAAAAGAGTGGTCAAAGCTTTCGCAAGAGGAAACATGGTGCTAGCTATGGGCTCTTGGTGTAGAACCTTGTTCAAGTTGGATGCATCAAATTATTGTAATTCTATATTTGTAACTAAAAACATAGGTTCATGTAAATTGTGGTACTATAGATTAGGATACATTGGTGATTTAATAATAATAAAATGGTTGATGGTTTATCCAATTGTTTAGAGAAAAATTGGATTGTTTTAGTTTTTAGTGTTTAGATGTTTGAATCCTCCTCACCCTATACATTCAAGGATCTAGGGTCGAGTGGCAATTCACTATCATACCCTAGGTCACTATGAAATATAGGGAAGCTTGGATTAGGGTGTTTAATTATCAAATTTCCTTCGCTTATGCTTAATTAACCATTAAAATCCTAAATTCACAAATACGACTGTAAATAGAAGAATAACAAAAAAAGCTCTTGCAGATGAAAACAAAACATCAAATCACAGAGTACCTATTTTTAGGGTTTCGAGGTGGAAAAGTCAGGGAGAAAAGAGTGGGCGCCCAAGTCCAATGCCCTACTTTTTGTCCAGATCTAGAAACCCAATTTGTAACTCTTCCCTATTGTCTTAGAGATTTTCTCATCATGAAAGTTGGAGGACTAATGAGAAGGCACCCAAGTCCAAGTGGCTATTTTTCCTTCTATTTTGTAATTCCAACACTTCAAGATGCCTTCCTGCAACTTCACTTTTCCTAGCTCCGCAACCTATAACCTATAGCCATAAAAACTTTGGGAGGGGGTTGTGGTATTTAGAGGTTTGCCTCAGTCAAGCCCTAGAGGACACTTAAGTCTCCAAACACCATTGTCAAATAGAGAGTGCATGCCCTTGTGAGGCAAAGGCAAAACCAAAGGAAATGATGATGAAAACACAATATAATGTCACCTTGTAGTGAACATCTCATGGAGGAAGATGCTCTTCATTCCACGATGAAATGGATTCTCAAATCTGTAAACACAAACACATAAGCCACACAAATCTACTCTTGCAACACAATGAAAGCCTTGGATCACCTTGAGAACATATGAACATCACAATTGCCATCTAATTGAAATCTAGTTTAGAAATGAATGCCTAAACATACTTTTATATGCAACTATAAATAGTCTCGCCAAGATTTTCATAATTCAAACTTACTGTGTCAGCATAGGACCCAAATAACGGTCACAAGTTGACACCCAAAAATTGGGACTACTCCAAAATAGGGCAGGACTAGGGCACGGACACCCAAGTCCTCCCCCCTATTTTGCATAGGGGTTATCTCAATGGGTCCTCCTAGGTCCCATTTGTCATGTTACCTAGGGCTCATTCCATCGAGATGCCAAATTATGAAGTAAGATGTCCTAAATGAATGCAAAAGACCCAGGAACTAAACCTTATGAGGGAAAAGTCCCCAACGGGACATTTTTTGACATTACATTTAGCCCCCACTTTAATGTATGTATAAACGCGAGGCCAAACATGCATTAAAGTATGGTCAACAAACACAACAAACACACCAAGCATGGAAAAGACATGCCAAACACATTGAAAACAATGACAGGCATGCAAAACATGGAGAAGATAGTTACAACCATGCAGAACATGGAGAAGATAGTCAATGCATAGAAGACACATTAATACATAGAAGACATAAATTATATCTTTTTTTTCTTATATATATGAAATGCAGATGCAAGTACTGGAAAGTAAACAAACCTCCCATAATACATGATGCACTCATCGCATAGGTCTTTGTATATATGGGGCAACACACACGCAAGACATGCAAAACCTCTCAAAATGTAGATTGCATATGGGGCAACAAACATGCCACACAAAACAAGCATGCCAAAACACACACACTTGAAGACACGGAGAAAACACGGCAGACAAGCGATGGCGTGTTCCTTATTTCTAAGCTCATCACCATCTCAGGCACATTATAGACACACACCGATGATTGGGCTTCACCACAACAATAGCTGAAAATATGCTTAAGGGTTGAGTTAGTCACATAACTACTCCCTGCCTAGGTAGGGGACTTTTGAAAATGCAACCCTATTTGCATCATGGAGATGCCTTATAGTGAAAAGGAAGCATGGCATACAACCTCACCCACATCACAGAGACACCTTATGGTGAAAAGGAGGTATGAGCTCAAAAGTATACTACCCCACCTGCATCACGGAGATGCCTTATGGTGAAAAGGAGGTATATGCAATAGATTTCAAGATAGATTGGTTGATTGCAAAAAAACTCATGATGCAGGAAGTACTCATTGCACTAGTCTACACCTGAGGACAAGTACATTGCTAACATCTATAATAGATAGCTTACCTTATATATGCCCCCACCTTAAGGTGGTTGATATCATGCAACAATATCAATCACATTAAGGTAGGAAGAAAATACACAAGGGAACATAGACTTTCACAAATCCCATGCCCCCCGGAGGTGACATGTACTTTACGATCACCAAATATTCCCACAAACACATCCCTGCAAGAAACATATTAGTGTTTACAAAATCATGATGAACAAAAACATCAATGCATATGATTAACCACATAAAGAGCCAAGGTTATATAATGAATTTGGAGTTCAAGGATAAGTGTGGGGCCATGGTGTAGTCACGATAGGAGGGTTCATAGAATGAACTGTCTGGACCATGCAACAAGAATAAACACAACAGAAACAACTCAAGAAATGGAACAAATGTAGATTTAGTCATTCAGTATATCAAATAATTCAAGTACAATCTAGTCGACAACATGTAGGCTTACAATTAGGGCTCAAAGGCTTGATTACATACATGTGCAAGATAAAGCTTTAAAGCCCCTTCGCACAAAATTTTAAACTACTAGATCTTTCTTATGTCAATAGCTTCTTTCCTAAGGATCTATTACATCTTTATATATCATTTTTAGACTAATAGATTCCTCCGCGTTAGCTAAGGAAGGTCACAAACTCTAATGAAGAGCTGTAACATGTTCACAGATAGGTTGGACCTAAATGCATAGAACACTTCCTCAAATGAATGGAACAATGTGCAGACCTCCAAGGAAGGTCAACCACAAACCAAGGATCATTTAATGATGTGTCATTAGGATCCACAAGTCAAGGAATGATCCACAAACCTTCTCCTTTAACTGATTATCTAGAACTGTTAGAATGCTCTGCACTGAGAAAATAGTCAACTTCTAATAGCAATATCTTTCTGGTGACTAATCCAAATGCTCTAAATTCTTGACATGATGTAGATGAATGAATGTAGATGCTAATTCTATATCTGCAAGGTGTGAATTGTCAAAACTAGACCATGAGTTGGAAACTGCTACTAACTGAACTGTTTGAACTGAACTGGAAAATGAAAGAACTAAAATGCAAACAAACTGAAATGCATATGTTTTTGGTTGATACAAGATTACTCTTGAACCAGGGATGCTCCTACATTAGACATCCAGGGTTATTGAAAAAGTGATTCCCTCACTTTGCTAGGGCTAGGGGAGAACCAAGACAGTCCACCTTAGCCTGAGAAATCCATGATGAATCTTCTTCCAGTTTGCATTTCCACTTCACAAGATATTCTTTGTATTGTCTTCCTCTAGTGCTGCACCCAACTCTACTATCCAAGATGTCTTCTATCTACTCTAATGCTTGTTGTGGTAACTACTTCTTCAATTCTTCTTCCATGTTGTCATTGAACTCTGCTTCATGATACTGATATAGATCTGCAATATTGAAAATAGGTGAAATACTCAATGCCTCTGGTAACTCTACTTCATATGCATTTCTTGAATCAAATTTCCTGAGTATCCTACAAGGTCCAAACTTCTTCATCTTCAACTCAAAATTTTTTTTTTTCTCAAGTACACCATCACTTCATCCCCAACTTCAAATTCCTTATGTCTTCTCTTCTCATCTGCCTTCTCTTTGTACTTATTGTTCATATCCTCCAAATGTTTCCTCACCTGGTTATGCATTGTCTTCATATGATCTGCAAATTCATCTGCTTCTGCACTCCTCTTTTCTTCTGTACTGATGTCTCTCAATTCTGCAACTCCTCTAGGATTCACTCCAGTAACAATCTCAAAAGGTGTTTTTCCGGTACTCCTATTTGTTGAATTATTGTATGCAAACTCTGCTTGTGAAAGAATCAAATCCCAACTTCATGTCTTCTCTCGAACCAAACATCTCAACAAGTTTCCCAAACTTCTATTCACTACCTCTGTCTGTCCATATGTCTGTGGATGAAAAGTAGAACTGAACTTCAAATCTATCTTCATCTTTTTCCAAAGTGTCTTCCAAAAGTACCCAAAAAACTTTGTATCCCTATTTGAAACTATACTCTTAGGTAATCCATGCAATCTCACAATCTCCTTGAAAAATAGCTCAGCTACATGCACTGCATCAGTTGTCTTCTTACAAGGTATGAAATGAGCCATCTTTGAAAATCTGTCAACCTCTACAAATATTGAATCATGTCCTCTCTGTGTCTTAGGTAATCCCATTACAAAATCCATGCTTATATCATCCCAAGGTTTCTCCGATACTATCAAAGGTTTATACAATCCGATGTTCTGACTACTCCCTTTTGCAACTTAGCAAACTCTACAACTCTACACAAATCTCTAAACATCCTTATGTATCTGAGGCCAAAAGTAATTTTCACTCACTAAAGCCATTATCTTGTCAATGCCAAAGTGTCCTACCAATCCACCACTATGCTTCTCTTTGATCAAATTATCTCTCATTGAACTTCTAGGTATGCACAACTGACTTCCTTTGAACAACATAGCTTCTTGAATGAAATAGTCCAACCACTTACTTCTATCTGTCACAACAGGTTCCTTACATGCTTTCCAAGGTTCTACAAAATTAGTGTCTCCCTCATACATGTTCCTCATGTCATCAAAACCCAACACTTCAACTCTCATCTCTGTCAACAAATTTCTTCTTCTACTCAAGGCATCAACAACTTTGTTTGATTTACCACTCCTATGCTTCAACACAAAATTATAACTCTGCATGAACTCTACCCATCTCACATGTCTTTGATTCAACTTACCTTGACTTTTCAAATACTGCAAAGCTTGATGATCTGTATACAACACAAACTCCTTAGGCAACAAGTAATGTCTCCATTTCTTCAAGGCTTGAATTATGGCATAGAATTCTTGATCATAAACTAAATATCTTCTCCTTGCATCATTCAACTTTTCACTAAAATATGCTACTGGTCTATCTTCTTGACTCAACACTACTCCAATTACATTTCCACTAGCATCACAACCAACTTGAAATATCTTATTGAAATCCGATAATGCCAAAACAGGTTGCTTTGTCACTTTCTACTTCAACAACTCAAAACTTTTATCTACTCCAGATGTCCACTTGAAATCTTTTATGTCACCTCTCATTGTCTTTGTCATAGGGTTACAAATTGAACTAAAATTTCTAATGAACTTCTAGTAGAAACTAGCCAATCCATGAAATGATCTAACTTCTCCAATGCTCTCCGGTGTACGCCATTCAATAATTGCTTTCACTTTCTTAGGGTCCATCTTTAGTCCTTCCACAGAAATCACAAATCTCAAATATACCAACTCTTCTTTCATGAAACTACACTTTTTGATATTTATCAGTAATTTCTCTTCTCTCAACCTCTACAAATGTTGTCTAATACACCACAAATGTTCTTCTTTTGTCTTACTAAAAATCATAATATCATCCAAGTACACAATCACAAACTTACCCAAGAATTTCTTTAGAACGACATTCATCAACCTCATGAAAGTACTTGGTGCATTTGTTAATCCAAAAGGCATCACTAACCACTCATACAATCCTTCATTTGTCTTAAAAGCAGTCTTCCATTCATCACCTTCTCTGATTCAGATTTGATGGTATCCACTCTTTAAGTCAATCTTTGTGAAATATCTTTCTCCACTCAAACAATCCATGATATCATCCATCCTAGGTAAAGGAAATCTATACTTAATTGTGATCTTGTATATTGCTCTGGAGTCAATACACATTCTCCATTCTCCATCTTTCTTTGGTGCCAAAATTGTAGGTACTGCACAAGGACTCAAACTTTCTCTGATCAAACCTTTCCTCAATAACTCTTGTATTTGTCTATTCAATTCTTCATTCTCTTCCAGTGTTATCTGGTGTGCTGCTTTGTTAGGCAAACTTGGTCCCAGTATAAGATCCACGTGATGACTGATACTCCTTATAGGTGGTAATTCTTTAGGTACATTATCTGATATGATGTCTTCATACTCTGTCAGCAACTCTCGTATCTCATCCAGTTTAGTTTCTTTCTCCACTACTTCAAGCTTCTTAGGAATCAAGGCATAACACATACTTTCCTGTTTCAAACCATCCAAAAATTTCTTTCCATCTACCAAACAGATTCTAGTATTCCCACATACCACATCTTTAGGATCATCTTCCAAAGGAATCAAAGTAATTCTTTTCCCATTTGCTGTTATAGTGTAAGTATTCTTTTTCCCATCATGTATAGCTTTTCTATCATATTGCCAAGGTCTACCCAACAAGATATGACATACATCCATAGGCATAATATCACACAAGACTTCATCATGATAAGATCCAATATGAAATTTCACCAAACATTGTTCACTCGCCAGTACCTTATGATCATCTTGAATCCATGCTATCTAATAGGTCTTAGGGTGTTTCAATCTTTCCAATTTCAGCTTAGTCATCATCTCCTCTGAAACTAGGTTATCTGAACTACCACTATCAATTACGACTTTACAACACTTACCTTTGGATTTGCATCTAGTTCTGAACAAACTTTTCCTCTATGATGGTTCCTCATTTGTCTCTGTTTGAAGTAGTGCTCTCCTTATCACCAATGATTCTCCTTTCTCATGTTTACCAACAGAACTAGGTGATTCAATAGGTTCTTCTTCAACATAGGCTGCTCTCCCACTATTCTCTATCTTCTTGCTTGTACTACCCTAATTAGATTCAAATGCTCTATGTCCTTCACCTCCACACTTGAAACAAGTACCTTTGAATGTCCTCTTATCAAATCCTCTTCCTTCTCTTCTACATCCTTCATTATGGTATGTACTATGATTCCCTCTTGGATAAAAGTTTATGTCATCTCTCCGATAAGCATTATTGTCTCTGTTGTCCTTCCTAACTAGGTTGTCAAACTTGTTCTGCTCCACAAATGACCTATCATATCTAGAAAATGTTTTACCTCTTTAAAATTTACCTCCTCTGCCTCTCTGTCTCTAATCATGTCTTTTATTCAGCTTCTCTTCAACTTTCAGGGTAAACTGATATGCTTCTTCCAAAGATGACATCCTTACCAATCTTAGTTCTTCTTGAATGTTTAATCTCAATCCATTGATATATCTTGCCACTTTTTCCTTGCTTGCTTCACTATGTCTTGTCCTTATGATCATCTTATGAAATTCTTCAGTGTACTCCTTCACAGATTTCTCCTCCTATCTCAGGTTTTGCAATCTTTTCAACAATTCCAACTCATAGTTAGTAGGTATAAACTAATTTTCAACTTTGTCACCATCTGGTCCCACTTTGTAATCTTTTCTTTTCCTCTTCTATTTCTTTCTAACTGAACTTCTTTCCACCATATAGCAGTATGTCCTTTCAAGTTTGTTTTAACAAATTTCACCTTCTCTAGATCTTCAATCTCCTTATATTCAAGATATTCTTACATATCATTTATCTAGTCAATCAATTCTTCCAGGTTCAAATTACCACTGTAGTTTAGTAAATCAACTCTAGGTCTCTTTCTAATCTTTGAAATAGCTTCCAACATCTTTATTTGATCTGATTCCTCTTCTTCATTACCTTCTAGGGTTTCGCCAATTTGTTCATCAGATTGAAATTTTTCCTCATTATCACTTTCAACATTAGGTCTAGATGTCAATCCTCTTCATCTATCTTCTTCAACAACATCCAAACAAATTCGCAATGTCCTCATCAATTCCATCATCTCATCCATTCTATTAGCCATTGTACCAACCGGAGGAACTCTTCACGGCGGAATCTTTCTAGGATCAAGTGCAAACTACCTCAAATTCGGCGATCAGGCTACAAATGACAATTGCCTCTTGATCAGCGATTGGTAGTGCACAAGTAACCTGCCTCAGATGGGCGATCTACATACAACAAGATCTTATGGAATCCCCTTCACCAATTCTCTCTAAAGAATCAAACTTTCATTCTGATACCACTTGGTGAAGTCATGGTAGGCGGATTCACAGAATGAACTATCCAGACCGTGCAGCAAGAGTAAACACAACGGAAACAACTCAAGAAATGGAACAAATGCAGATTTAGTCATTCAGTATATCAAATAATTCAAGTACAATCTGGCTGGTAACATGCAGGCTTACAATTAGGGCTCAAAGGCCTAATTACATACATGCACAAGATAAAGCTTTGAAGCCCCTTCACACAAAATTCTAAACTACTAGATCTTTCTTATGTTAATAGTTGCTTTCCTAAGGATCTATTATATCTTTATATATCATTTATGGACCAATAGATTCCTCTGTGTCAGCTAAGGAATGTCACAAACTCCAATGAAGAGTTGTAACGTGTTCACAGATAGGTCAGACCTAAATGCATAGAATACTTCCTCAAATGAATGGAACAATGTGCGGACCTTTGAGGAAGGTCAGCCATGAACCAAGGATCATTGAATTATGTGTCATTAGGATCCACAAGTCAAGGAATGATCTGCAAGCCTTCTCCTTTAGCTGATTATTCAGAACTGTTAGAATGTTCTGCACTGACAAAACAATCAACTTCTAATCGCGATATCTTTTTGGTGACTAATCCAAATGCTATGAATTCTTGACATGATGTAGATGAATGAATGCAGATGCTAATTCTAGATCCGCAAGGTGTGAATTACCAAAACTAGACCACAAGCTAGAAATTACTACTAACTAAACTGCTTAAACTAAACTAGAAAATGAAAGAACTGAAATGCAAACAAACTAAAATGCAAATGTTTTTGGTTGATGCAAGATTACTCTTGAACCAGGGATGCTCCTGCATCAGGATATATCATGAATTTCTCTGAATCGAGTACCACCAAGGCTAGATTCAAAGACAAACAAAGGTGCATAAAGCAGTAGTATTGTTAAGGTTTGTAAATGCAATAGAAACATCATCAAAAATCACTACATGGGAAGCATGAGTGCTTCCACTAGCCAAGCGTTAGATAATTTATTACAACCCCATCATCATATTAGGAACTAAGTCCATTTTTTTATTGCTCTTGAAAGGGACACTAGGTCCACATCAATATAGATGTTTGTCATCATCCACCCTGTTAGGTCTCAAAAATGCAGGTTGCCAATCCTAAGAGGATGCCAAGCTCTATGTTTGGATTTGCAACGTTTTTGAACTAACTTGACGAAATCAACCTTCAAGGTTTGATGATTTCCTTCGCTTTAGGTCCTGCTATACCTAGGCAAGTGAACCTTGGGAAATTAAAGCAGACTAAATGTGAATGTATGGACTAATCAAATCTATCTACAATGGCATAGGATGTAAGATAGATGAAATGCTTGCTAACTAATTTTATGTTTAATGTCTAATGAGTAATTGGTAGAAATTGTATAAGCAATATCAAGGTAAAAGGTTTTAAATAATGAGTTGAATGAGACTAGTGCCTTGTTGGGTAACAGAGTCAATTTGAAGGACCAAGAGTAGTGGTTTTCTGATGGTAATAATTCTAATTGTTTGGCACAATTTTAGTTTATAACTTGTATAAACGTGCAAGCAAATGACTGACAAACTCTTTTTGACAATCCAACCAAATAGAATTAGATATCTTATAATTCACCAGAAGGTATTTTAATCCTTACTTGAAGGAACCAAATGAAATGAATGGACAAGATTAACAAATAATATTTTACTGGAGAAGAATGGCAATCTAATTATATGGCCCTACTTAGTAATCCAAACTTAATACTTTCAAGCTACTGTAACTAAATCAGAAGGGTTTAATTCCTCAAATGGACACCAACCTATTTAATCACACAGATACAGCAAATGTGTATTGACAGATTAAATATATACTTGATACATTAATCTGAATATCAAGGAAATGCAGAAATGGAGACAGCCACACAATTGAATAATTTTAACAAACAACTAATACCAAAGTAGAACCACTGAATCAGGGAACTTCAAACTTCTTCTTCAAATAAAATATGCAACATAGTCATTTTGGAACATTTTATATATGATGTATATGAATATATTCTACTGCTGATGATCTCTCAGCATCGATTGTTTGAACTTATATAGATATTTCTATGAAGAGACATAACTCTTCAATAAGTTTTTTTTTTGGAACTTAACAATCATTAACAACTATGACATAATCATGATTATGCCTTATTCATCCATAAGTAAACTTTAGCCAAGTGATCCAAGTAATCCTGTTCACGATGAGAATCAGTAAGGTCAACAGCACTTCTGGTAATTATATCAAGTGTGATCATGCTTTCCAATTGTTTGTAAACTTCTCTAGATGCAGAGGCTTTGTCTTTCAGAGCTCCTGTGGCTTTGTGTAATATAATTTGACAATCAATAATACATTCTTCTTTACTCTTCACCTCTCCGTTGTCTTTAAATATCCTGGGCACTCCTGCATTTGAGGCATCATTTCCTTCCTTAGCATCAGCTTTAAGTTTGTCATAGTAATTTTGGTGTTGTTTGAGCAATGCTCTTGCATCAGAGATATCTGTACTATCAGCAGCACTTCTGTTTTGTAGCTCAATCAATTTTTCTTGTATTCTCTTTTCAATTCTTTCATGTTCTTTAACTATTTTATGATTCTCTGAGTAATTATCCCAAAACTGGTTTAACCACCGCACCATGTTTGCATACCTGCTCTGCAGTATTGTAACAAATGCATCCATCTAAATTTGTGTTGCCTGGTCAAGGGATAATACTTGAATACCCTTTGAGCTCTCACCTTGAGTTATTCTTTTTGTGGATTGGCCAAAAGTACTCTTAACAGCATCCTTCAAGTAATCATTTTCTTTTGTCAATCTTTCACAATTCAATTTGTATGCATCTCTTTCTTTGATCAACATTTGAGCTTGTGCTTTATTCAATTTTTCAACATTGATACCAATATCTACAGTAATTATAGGGTTAGTTTCCCCTGCTTTCAAAGTCATAACATGGCCAAAAGTCTTTTTAGTATCTATGATGGCTGTCTTCTTATGGGGAGGGTATAACGCCCATATCATCAAGGAATTTTCATCATTATTATATCTTGTTCCCATATATACTTCATTAACTCCTTCTGGAGTAAGCTTATACTTATCATCAGCACTATTCAGAAAACTGTCAAAAACCAAAGCAAAATTTAAATCTAGACCAGGAAAAATCATAACCCCTGCATCCTTAAGCAACTGTCTACCCTTGCTAGGTGTCATATCTTGCATCTCTTTATCTACTGTTTCCTTTAGCATATCTAATAATTGCCTTTCATTATCAGTAGAAACATCATCTACTGACTCTCTGATCTCTTTCCCTTTGTATTTATACAAGAATGATTTAAATTCTTTTGATTGAATGAATTTATCATCTGAAATGAAAGAATCAAAGGCTGTTTCGCGTGGATCCTCATCAGCAGACCCCTCCTCATCATGTAGCACAACTGGAGGCTGATATTGTTGCATTTTCCTTTTGGATATTTCCATTGTTTTGTCTTGTGACTGCTCCTGTCCTGTCAGCTCTTCACCTTCAGAGGATACAACCTCAATCTCTGCTATCTATTTTTTCTTTTCACTTAAATCCCTATTATACTTTTCTACCACCAATTCAACTTCAACTTCTTCTAGATTTCTAATAACATCATCATGTGAATAATGTATGTGCATGTATCCACTGAGATTTTGTTTTCTTCTTGCAGAGTCAATAAAGCCTTCAGGGTCAAATCCTTTCCTCGCCTCAGCAGTCATCATGTTATAATGCATTAATTTATCCAAAATGAGATTGTAACCTTCTTTTGAAACCACAGTAAAATCTCCAAAACATAAGGTGCTGGGCATAAATGATTGTTTATCATGTGAACTCAGATGCATCACATTTGAACAATGCATTTGCCTAATTATCTCTAAATATGCAAGTCTGTCAAGGACAGTCTTAGGCAATATGAATGGAGTATCCTCAAATCCATAAACTCTGATCATAGTAGCATCCTCAAAGCAATACCAATCTCCCCAATTATGAGTGACAGTAGGGGGGCCACCAAAATCTTTTGGTCTGAGGAATCTTTTTATTTCAGTTGAAATTGAATATTCACAGGGGTGGTTAAATTACCTATACAACACTTTTACACAATGTTCTTCAAATTGAGCATAGCTGGAGTGGGCATATCTACTATCCCAGATTCTGGTCCACATTTGTATGGGTATTTTTTCCCCTTTCTTATCTGCAACAATAACTCAAAACTCACTTGGCCATAACCCTACTTCCTGGCCGTAATATAACACCATGTGCATAAGCATTGAATAATGCTCAAAAGAGCATGCTGGAGCACTATTTTTTATTGCAGACAGACCAGAGTCCATTCTATTAGCAATATAAGAAGCATAATCAAATTGCCTTGCATTATGACACTGAATGTCAGAAGCTATGACCATTAGAGGAATAGTCATGAACTCGGGGACCTCTGAACCAAGGACTTGGCCTATAGAAAAATAGGTATACTGTATATATGGTTCAAATATAGCTACATGAAAGGGAGGGCCATCATTTTCAGTTAAGGGCATCACTTCTCCTTCAACCCTGGGCCTATGAATGGGCAACCTCCATCCATTGTAAGTTGTATCCATTCTCCAATACTCTTTATCCAGATCTTCATAAACAATAGGGACAGTGCATAAATCATCTAGATCAAACACCTCACAAATAGCATTTTTTGACAGATGCACAATTGGTTCTCCCTGTGGGTTGCAGATGGCTTTCAGGCTTGAATTGTAATGTCTGGCAAGCAGTTGAAGGAGTTCCACATTCAAGAATACATTAGGCATAACCAGTTTTCCTAAATTCATGTGCCATGGGTTTGACACAGGAGCATTCCTAAACCTTCTATTATAGTGGAATCTGAAAAGCTCATATCCCCGAATTGGGGTCCAGATATCTCCCAGGTGTTTATGTTTATCTTCTAATCTCTCAACCTCTGCCCTGAGTTGAGCAGACCTTCTGGCCTTGGGAGTTGACCTAGGCAATTAGTCAATCAAGTCCTGGTTGAGTTTTCTATCTTTTACTTTTTCCTCAGGGGTTTGTTCAGTTTTTTGTTTTTTGGACTTACTAGTTTCCCCTTGTGACTTTCTTCCTTTTCCCTTTCCCAGAGTTTCCATATTTAAAACTTCAGCAGAAAATTTAAACACAAGCTATACAGTAGTTTGTATGTATGTACCTATCGCTTGTTGGCTGGAATCGAAATCCTCCACTTTTGCCTCAAGAGTTCCTCTGTATTCTCTTCTCAGACGGCTTTGCAGTTATAATGATCGTAAAGGATTTCATAGCCATTTGTATTTAATTATCTGATCAATTCAATGTTCATCGCTGTGAAATGTCACATTGCCATAACTCCTCTTATCGGTATGATTTTTAAAATGTCTGGACGACCTTAATGATTTTATGGCGTGAACAATCAATCGGCGTGACCATCGGCAGGACCTGTTTCATCGCTGTGTGATTTAGATTTCTCTCCGACGTAATGCTTCTTACCGATATAATTTGTTTATCAGGGTAATTAACACTATCGGGATAACATAATTATGTTTCCCCGAGCTTTGTCGTCTCACCAATAGTCGTCTTTACTTTGGATCGGGATGACTTTGTTAATGTCTTGCCGCTAGAGTATCAACAGGTATGAATTTATTCTCATCGGAATGAAATATACTATCGAGATAGCTTTCAAAGGATAACCTGATCCCAATCATCTCCGTGATGGCCCTTTCATATTCTTTATCGGATAGAGTATATTAAAGTGTCACCGACACCTTTTGATCGCTGTGACTTGTAAATCGGCAAGACCTAATTCCTTTGTCCCGATATGTTGAGTTATCCCGATAGATATGTGTATCGCTGTGAGTCTCGCCGAAAGCTCTCTTATTGCCAAGACTTTGAGAATCAGAAACTTCTTTGTGTCTTATCCCGATAGTTTACTTCTTGCCGATGGCTATTTGCTTCATTGCTCCTGCAGGATGTTCGGTGAAACTCTTGCTGAAATACTTCATCGGTATGATATATACCGTCGGGGAAGCTTTTGAAGGATCCTCCGATGGTTATCAGTCATACTGATCAGAATGACTACTTGGTTCTCTTGTCGATGTAAGGTCATCGGTATTACTTATTCCATCAGTGACTTCCATAAATCTCTTTCTGATCTGCATTCTCACGCCGATGGTTATTTTCGAATGATTCCTTATGTATCGGTGTAAGCAAAACAACATCTTGCCGATGGATTGACCTTGAAGACATTTGGCACTGCTCATCTATAGACACCTTGAGAGATACATTAAATTTTTATCATGGTTTTTTGAGATTTTTTTTTTTTTTAGAATTTGTTCATAATATGATGGAGTGAGAAGACAGTAAAGTTTCAAAATTTTACTGTCCTAACACACCCGCTAGATGGAAACACTAGAGGAAGGGAAACAATAAATCAGAGAGGAGAAACAAGTGTCTTAGGGACAGTCACGTAGGAGGGTGCCCCCAAGTCACCAACCATAATGCTATGTCTATAAGACACAACAAACAACAATGAAATCAGAGAGAGAGGCAATTTAAAAGAAGGTTACAACAGAGGCAGTCTCCTAGTATCCTAGACCTTACAGGAGAATCTAAGGTCATACCAAGAGGCCTAAACAACACATATCACATCATGGGAGAAGCACATCATGAGAGAGAGAAAGGGTTAGAGATACTTACCTATAGGGTCTTTAGTAAGAAAATGCCTATCTAGGATATCTGTCATGTTGTTTTGATCTTGTTGAGTTAACATTAAGTTTAGGAGGACAGGAAGCTTTCTTTTCTTTAAAAGGATTGTATCCAATGCCACTTGAGTAATATGTTGAAGCGGATTCTATAGGTACTTGAATCCCTTGTTAATTTACACCACTTCCCTTACCTACATATTCACAATTGTTATAAAGGATTTTGAATCCTCGACCATAAAGGGATGTCATTTCCTTACAAGATGGTGAAGCCTCATAGGTGTCATAATTTGTACTGTAAGTGAGAGTATTGTTTTTATTTTCTACTAAGGGGACTTTAGGTTTCTTAGGTGCTTCAAAAGATTGCTTAGGTGAGATAGATGCTACTTTTGATGTGTCAAGGCTATTAATTTTATATTCCCCTATATTACAAGGATTAAAATCTAATGAGCCCCAATTATCACCAAAGAGTGTATTCGATGGTTGAAAGATAATGTCCATTTTTGTTGCATACGTACTATCCAATATGGTTGTTACATCATTAGGCTTAGCAATAGGTGGGACAATCACTTTTTGCAAAGCTTCTTGGAGCATTCCATGGTATGTAGGTGATGTTTGTATTAAATCCCATAGAGAGATCTTAGTCGGAGTAGCTTGAAGTTGTTCGACAAGATCATACTCTTGACCATTTTATGAGTAAGACGAGGTGGTGGAGGGAGCATAGGTTAAGAACATGGAAGGGAGATAGGCACATGCGGTGCTTTCTTACTTTGCTTGTTATGACAGGTGTTGTAGGTGTGAACAATCACATTGTGGTGTGGTTGTTGTAACACATTTTGAACACCTTGAACTGTAATCACCGGCTTCAAGAAATAAGGTGCATTAGGTGCCCCCTGCACAACCATCTTAGGAATAGTACTACCAAGTCTATTAATAAGTATCAAATTAACACTATTTCCCTCTTGATTGTACCCAACATCTATTCCTAAAGGATTTAATGTGAGAGACCTTTTCTCATCCACTAATACTACATCTTGGCCAGGGAGAGCATTGGGATGAGAGGAAGGTACATCATCATCATCATACTCTAAGGCAGAAAAAGGCTTTTCACTCTCATCTTTCTCATGAGTGTTTCTAGAGATGAATTTGGTTAAATCTTCTAATATCAAAGGATGTTCACTCATGAGGATTAGGAATTTTTCAAAATCAAAATCTTTGATAAATGCATGTAGAGATACCATAGAAAAATGACATGAAAGTTCCATTGCATTATTTTCAATGTAAAATCAGATTTTAAGAGCTTTTCAAAAGTATGCAAGAGACAAGTGCAAAACTATATGCCAAAAATGACCTAAAATGTTTGATTTTTTGTACTTTTTCAATGCAAATGAATGAAAGAAAAGGTGTTGTAAGGATTTTGATCAGGGGCAGAAAATTATATGTCTAATATTAGTCCCATACAGCAATAAGATCCTTTACAACACACTCTTGATGCAAATATAAGGTGACGACAAGTCAAAATATAGTGAAAATATCCTAAAACATGCGATTTTTTTTAATTACCAAATCTCAATGTAAAAGAGAATGAAAAAGGGTGTTATGAGGAAAATGATGATGGACAAAAAATTATATCAATAATAATAGCCACTTAATGCTAAAATATCCATCACAACACACTTTTAGTGCCACTTAAGGTCAAACCCTAGCAAAAATAGGCTATTTTTCACAGTTTTTCAACTCCAAGGCCTAGCAAAAGGGGTGTTGTAATAAATTTTAGAAGGTGCAGAAAATAAAAGAAATGATATCAGTCACCTCAATCCATAAAATTTGTCACAACACACTTGGAGTGCAACTAAGCCAAACCCTGGGGCAAAAATAGCAAAAATGTGTAGTTTTCGACCAAATTTTCAATACAAGAGGCCAATAAAAAGGTGTTGTGAAGCATTTTAAGAGG
Source organism: Cunninghamia lanceolata (assembly GCA_027924645.1). Lineage (NCBI taxonomy): Eukaryota > Viridiplantae > Streptophyta > Pinopsida > Cupressales > Cupressaceae > Cunninghamia > Cunninghamia lanceolata. The sequence goes on from BSBN01000642.1 coordinate 3,029,896, forward strand.
AGTAGAAAATGATTACCCTGATAAAATCTAATTAGTGCAAAAATACTCTTCACAACACGTCTATGGTGCAAGTTTATAGAGTTGATAAGGCTAATTTTAGTGAAAATCATTGTTTTTGAAGCTCTAGGTTTGAAATGTTGACATAAAATGCTATGTGAATGTTTTGAAGTCTGATTTATGATGAAAATGAAGTGTACTCAGATCTGAAAATGATTTTCAAGCCCTAATATGCAAAATGCCAATGCAAATCTAATAAAAATGCATGAAAATTGCTAGTTTTGTTGAAATTTTGTATGCAAAAATGCAAATATTTTAAATCTAAATGCAAGACTATAGCCAAATTCTAATTTGAATGAGCCTCTAAAATTAGTAGAAAAATCTGAAAAAAGATTTTGCCTACTAACCCTAGATTTTGGAATTACTAGGTTATATGAAAAATTGTCAAAATTTCTACAAAAGCCTAGCAAATTAATGACGAAAATGCAATGCAAATTTTTAATTTTTTGTGTTTTTCTATAGTTTATATCAGATCTGATGCAAAAATCATGAATTTGAAAAATTTAGAAAGAACTGATGCAATTTAGTAAGCCAAACAATGCATTTTTTTTGAATTTTTCTCAATGTAATAAAATGAAAGACTATATGAATAAATGAAATCAATCCAAATTTGAAGATAAACACTCAACAAGTTGCAATTTAAGTCCACAAACATGGATTCAACAAAATGTTTAGGGTAAAATTGGATTGTTTTAGTTTTTAGTGTTTAGATGTTTGAATCCTCCTTTCACCCTATACATTCAAGGATCTAGGGTCGAGTGGCAATTCACTATCATACCCTAGGTCACTGTGAAATATAGGGAAGCTTGGATTAGGGTGTTTAATTATCAAATTTCTTTCTCTTATGATTAATTAACTATTAAAACCCTAATTTCACAAATACGACTATAAACGAAAGAATAACAAAAAAAGCTCTTGCAGACAGAAGCAAAATATCAAATCACAGAGTACCTATTTTTACAGTTTCGAGGCAGAAAAGTTAGGGACACAAGAGAAAGTGCCCAAGTCCAATGCCCTGCTATTTGTCTAGATCTAGAAATTCAGTCTGTAACTCTTCCCTGCTATCCTAGAGATTTTCCTGTCATAGAAGTTGGAGGACTAATGAGTAGGCGCCCAAGTCTAGGTGGTTGTTTTTCCTTCTATTCTATAATTCCAACCTTCAATATGCCTTCCTACAACTTCACTTTTCCCAGCTCTCCAACTAGTAACCTGCAACCATGAAAACTTTGGGAGGGGGTTGTAGTGTTTAGAGGCTTGCATCAGTCAAGCCCCGGAGGACACTTAAGTCTTCGAACACCATTGTCAGATAGAGAGTGCGTGCCCTTGTGAGGAAGAGGCAAAAATCAAAGGAAATGATGATGAAAACACAATATAATGTCACCTTGTAGTGAAGATCTCATCGAGGAAGATGCTCTTCATTCCATGATGAAATGGATGCTCAAATCTACAAACACAAACACATAAACCACACAAATTTGCTCTTGCAACACAATAAAAGCCTTGAATCACCTTGAGAACATATGAACATCACAATTGTCATCTAATTGAAATCTAGTTTACAAATGAATGCCTAAACATGATTTTATATGCAACTACAAATACTCCCACCAAGATTTTTGTAATTCAAACTTACCATGTCGGCATAGGACCCAAATAATGGTCACAAGCCAACACCCAAAAATTGGGACTGCCCCAAAATAGGGCAGGACTAGGGCATGAGTGTCGAAGTCCTCCCCCCTATTTTGGGTAGGGATTATCTCAAGGGGTCCTCCCAAGTCCCATTTGTCATGTTACCTAGGGCTCATTCCATTGGGATGCCAAATTATGAAGTAAGATGTCCTAAATGCATGCAAAAGACCAAGGAGCTAAACCTTATGAGGGAAAAGCCCCCAAGGGGACTTTTTCTGATGTTACACCAATTATACCATTGACTTTAATTTTTGTGAACATTGCATGTTTGAGAAACAACTAAGAGTATCGTTTAAATTTTGTAGTTCTACAGAAAAGTGTGTTTTAGAAGTGACTCATAGTGATGTGTATTGTCATATGGATATTCCTTGGTCTATGCCCAATTTTATGATCATTTTTGGTGTTTATATTTGATACAGTACCCAATTTCTTTGCCTATCTATGTCTTCCATAGGTCATATTTTTTGTGTTTACATACTATGTAACCTTTGTAAATGTGTTATCTTTCATTTGTGGTTATGCTTGGTGAACTATTTTATTATCTATACTTGTATCCCTAGTGTTGTAGTATTCCCTTTGCATTTTGGTAACCCCATTTTCTCAGAATGGCTTCCTATCAGTTATCCTCACCTATTGTTGGTACTGCATGTATTTTTATCCTAATATTTTCACCATTAGGACATGTGATCCTCTAATTGCTTATCTTTGTACTATGTTCTTCTAGTGGACTAGTCATGTACGCAACATTTTTGGTTCACTTTCAGTAGCTTTTTTGGGCATGTGGTGATGAATTAGTTGTATAGGTCTAGTTCTCCTATGGTTTTGTAGTGGTTATGTGTTAATAATTTCCAATACAAGAAATATCCAATCATGGGTCATTGAGAAACATGAATTCTTGGTTGATTGAATGTTAAAACAAAGAAAGGATGATAGAAGAAAAGAGGCAAGGCACATAAAGGTGGAATGGGCAAGGAAGGTGGCAACCTAGGAGTGACTCAAGGAACAAATGGATGAGTGCATGAACCTTATACAAAATATTGATGGTAAGTTTGCTAAGGCCAAAGAAGCATTTTTGGGTTTTTCTCAATAGGCAACTTTCATTGTCGTGCACCTCTTAGATGATGTCCAAAAGAAGAAAACCCTAAAAATTACACTAAGTACTATCAAGGACAAGTGGTGCAGAGGCACCTACCTAACAGCTGGCCTTCATGAGGCAGTTAGTAGTTATAGGTCTTGTTTATGATTCCAAGAAGGTCTGTTAAGACCAAATGCATGTAATAAGGTCATGCTGATCATGATAAGATCATGCTGACCAGGCTTTTGCTATTTTTAGTTAGTTGGTTATAACAGCTGTCATGCTGTAGGGTCCGGTTGGCTCTCCCAGCCGCTTGGAGAGTTCCCAGCCGCTTGGAGTCGGGTCAGTAGTACTCGTAGGATCATCTATTTAAGCATGAGATCGGTTGATATTGCATATACAGACAGATATCATCGATCGAGCTAGGTTGCAGAGAGTGAGACTAAGAGAGAGATTGATCATTGTATTGCATCTTTGAAATCAATAAAGATCCTGTTTCGTTTTCTGTTTAATCTCCTTTGTGTAATCGATCTGCTGGTTTGGGTGGTTTCATGGATTCACTGATCCATTCCACCGGTTGACTCATCTGATCGGTGGAATGGTAATGTACAGTAGGGTAGGTTGTAGTTTGTTTTCTGTTCGCATGCAGGTGTGCAGGATCGCGACTGAAAGATGTTGAAGACCCTAGCATGGGTATGTGCTAGGTCGAGCTGATAAGATAGAGTGTGGAAGATCACCCTGAGGTTGGATCGGGTCATCCCTGGAGGATCGGCGAAGTGAAATTTCGCTAAGGCTGGAAATTGGTCAAGACGGCATCATCAGGATATTTCTGCAGATATCCTGCAGTCAGGTTAGGCATCGTCATCCAGACAAGTGGAGGAGATGAGCATGATGTTGTCGATTGCATGAAGTACAAGTGCGTCGGGGTGATCATCATCAGGAGGAGCCGAGGAGGAGCGTATCGGCATCAGGATCATCTCTCGGGAGTGCCAATCATCCGCGTATCGCGAGCAGATGCGAGAGTGAAAGTTCGGTTTTTTTGACTAAGTGTTGAAGAGGTCATCAGGATATTGGGTGACGTCATCGTCATCAGGATATGACGTCATCGTCATCAGGATATTGAGATATCCCCCTACGCGAGTTTTTCCTGCCGTTGTTAAGTGCCTTGGTATCGGCAGAAGGTTGTGTTAACATCATCAGGAGGTTTCGAGAGAACCGGATAAAGCAGATCATGATGCTGTTGTTTGTATCGTCGGCTAGCGGAGCATCGAAGGGAAGGTGCTGAAGTGGTCGTCATCAGGATATTCGAAGCAACCGGATATTGGTTATCCTGCTGACGAAGGGAGTGTTGCATATCATGATGCCGATGGAGCTTGGCACCCGATGAACAGTGCAACCGGAGGATGTTTGTGCTAGTTGAACATCATGATGATGTTAGGAGGAAAACGGAGGAGGTGAACAGTAGTCGACAGGAGGATAATTGTGATCATTCGAAATATGATGATGCTGTTGGTGTTTTTAGGAAACATGATGATGATGTTGAGCCGATAGGGATTTTTATCATGTTGTTTGTATTGTTGGCAGCTCCTTCCTGTTAGTTAGCTTCCGTTGCGGTTCACTCTGCATCATAGTGGTATCAGAGCGAACCGCAACGGAAGCTAACTAACAGGAAGGAGCTGCCAACAATACAAACAACATGATAAAAATCCCTATCGGCTCAACATCATCATCATGTTTCCTAAAAACACCAACAGCATCATCATATTTCGGATGATCACAATTATCCTCCTGCCGACTACTGTTCACCTCCTCCGTTTTCCTCCTAACATCATCATGATGTTCAACTAGCACAAACATCCTCCGGTTGCACTGTTCATCGGGTGCCAAGCTCCATCGGCATCATGATATGCAACACTCCCTTCGTTAGCAGGATAACCAATATCCGGTTGCTTCGAATATCCTGATGACGACCACTTCAGCACCTTCCCTTCGATGCTCCGCTAGCCGACGATACAAACAACAGCATCATGATCTGCTTTATCCGGTTCTCTCGAAACCTCCTGATGATGTTAACACAACCTTCTGCCGATACCAAGGCACTTAACAACGGCAGGATAAACTCGCGTAGGGGGATATCTCAATATCCTGATGACGATGACGTCATATCCTGATGACGATGACGTCACCCAATATCCTGATGACCTCTTCAACACTTAGTCAAAAAAACTAAACTTTCACTCTCGCATCTGCTCGCGATACGCGGATGATTGGCACTCCCGAGAGATGATCCTGATGCTGATACGCTCCTCCTCGGCTCCTCCTGATGATGATCACCCCGACGCACTTGTACTTCATGCAATTGACAACATCATGCTCATCTCCTCCACTTGTCTGGATGACGATGCCTAACCCGACTGCAGGATATCTGCAGAAATATCCTGATGATGCCGTCTTGACCAATTTCCAGCCTTAGCGAAATTTCACTTCGCCGATCCTCCAGGGATGACCCGATCCAACCTCAGGGTGATCTTCCACACTCTATCTTATCAGCTCAACCTAGCACATACCCATGCTAGGGTCTTCAACATCTTTCAGTCGCGATCCTGCACACCTGCATGCGAACAGAAAACAAACTACAACCTACCCTACTGTACATTACCATTCCACCGATCAGATGAGTCAACCGGTGGAATGGATCAGTGAATCCATGAAACCACCCAAACCAGCAGATCGATTACACAAAGGAGATTAAACAGAAAACGAAACAGGATCTTTATTGATTTCAAAGCTGCAATACAATGATCAATCTCTCTCTTAGTCTCACTCTCTGCAACCTAGCTCGATCGATGATATCTGTCTGTATATGCAATATCAACCGATCTCATGCTTAAATAGATGATCCTACGAGTACTACTGACCCGACTCCAAGCGGCTGGGAACTCTCCAAGCGGCTGGGAGAGCCAACCGGACCCTACAGCATGACAGCTGTTATAACCAACTAACTAAAAATAGCAAAAGCCTGGTCAGCATGATCTTATCATGATCAGCATGACCTTATTACATGCATTTGGTCTTAACAGACCTTCTTGGAATCATAAACAAGACCTATAACTACTAACTGCCTCATGAAGGCCAGCTGTTAGGTAGGTGCCTCTGCACCAACAAGGCATACCATGCCAATATTTTGAAGGATGTCAAGGACATGGGGAAGGCTATTGTTGCTAGGAAAGATAACATTGAGGAGCAACATTGGGAGATTTAGTATCAAATCTTGGATGAGGAAGGATAACATAAGGAGACAAGTGCAAACAAAATAAAATTATTTGAAGAACTAAAAGAGCTTACCTATAAGTCAAATGAGGATTTAATGAAGTTGGAAGAATTGCGTGCTAGAACAAGAGAGATCACTAGCATCATTCAACCAACTATTTTGAAGTTGGAAACATTCCTAAGAATTGTGTGCATAGAAATTCCTAAGATTTTACAAAAGATTAGCAAAAGTTGACTGAGTATGGTCAACCAAATTAGTATGGGGTAAATGTTGACCCCAATTTTGGTTAAGACACAAACTTTTTCTTATAATCCAATTTTGTCCAAAGACCTTAGTTTTGACAAGTAGTGTGTGATGTGGCACCAATTTTGAAGAATCCAAAGGTACAGGAGGAACCAACAAATGGCCTATAGGTGGTGTAAGATGAAGATAGCTCTTCTTACACTTGGTGTGTAAGACCCATACAATAGTTAGCAAGAGAAATTGTCTTAACAAAGTCAAGGAAGAGGTAGACAATGGTGGTGTGAGTCTAGGAGTGCATGTATAAGGCCATTATCAACATTGAGAAGACTTTTCCACAAATCTAGGGGGCATAACCTAGAAAATTAAGCATGAAGCACAACTATAGGATATCGAGAGCATCTTTCTAGGCACTCATGATACTGACAAACTTGGGGAAGTTAAAGGGGTGGTTACCAAGTGTAATCAGTGAAGGAATGCACCCCTATTTTGGGTTTGGGAAGCGGGTTGTTACTAGTTACAATGTTTCTACTCTTCGTTGTAGGCATAGAGAGATTTTTTATGTAAATTCTATTTTTACTTCTATAGTTCAAGAGAACTATGTTGAAGATAGAACATGGAACCAATGAACTATGACCATTTTGAATGAACATAATGAGTGATTAATGTTTTACTTGTGCTAATATGTCTTTAAGTTGATTATGTCTCTCACTTCATTGATATAGTTATATGTATGATTTGAGTCATTGAGCATTCCTTAACACCATCATGATGCATTGAAACCCAATGTGTACTTGTCTAATCTTGTGCCATGAATAAGCACTTAAGTTTAATTCCTTGAGTGATATGGTAGTATGGAAGTATGGAGTGTAACAAGGCATGCCCATTGGTTCCATGAGCTTGGGCACCTATACTAACTTCATGGTGGATAAAGTGCACAAAAATGTTTATTTTACTTTTTTAATGTTGTAATCTATCAATTTAATCTATAATCTAGCACACATTTTTTATTATCTTCCTTATCCATCACATTAGAGTAAATTGTGGCACAACATACAAATATCACAAATCTCTAGTCTATGATTTCTTGTCAACAAGAATCACACATGGCATCTTGTAGATCTTCCCAAGGGAAGAAAGTTGGTTCAATGCAAGTAGGTTTACATAACCAAATATGTATCTAATGGCTCCATTGACAAGTAAAAGGCACATATTGTGGTTAAGGGGATTTCAATGGTTGAGGGCATTGATTATTTTGTGACCTTTTTTTTTTCCAAGATCAATTCTATTGGTCTTATACTTTATCTTGTTGCTTCATAGGAATTTTTAGTTTATCAAATGGATGTGAAGAGTGCCATCTTGCAAAGTGATCTTCATGAGGAGATCTACATGGAGTAGGCTCTAGGTTTTGTGTATGACTCTTTTATTGTTTGTGGACTTCATCATACATTGTATGGTCTCAAACAAGCCTCCAAGGATCGGTATGGGGAGATGGATATCTTCATGGTTACTTCTAGTATCTTATTGCCATTCCAATCTAACAATTTACACTAAAAGACATGGGGAGAATCTTTTGATACTCATTCTAAATGTAGATGACTTGACTCTCATAGGTAGTTTCACCTCCATGATTCAAAGCATGTACAATACATTGATAGAGTAATTTGATATGATTGTTCTCTTAGATATTTGCATTTCTTCCTTGGTCTTTAACTTCTTTAGTCTTTCAAGGGGATTTCCATTTTTTAGTAAAATTATGATCTTGATTTTATTTAGAAATTTGGCATGGTTGATTGCAAGACATACCAACTATATTTCAGTGAGTGTCACTATCTTCTAGTTGCACTTCACCCAAAGTTGATGCTACATTGTATCAACAATTGGTTAGATGTCTTTTATACTTGACGTACAATCATCCTAATATTTTCTTTGTAGTTGGTGTTGTCTCTCATTTCTCTCAAGATCCTCATGAGAGTCATTATAAGACAATGAAACCTATCTTGAGGTATATCCAAAGAGCTTCATCTTTTAGAATTCACTATACATTAGGAGCTTCTTAGATCATGGTCTTCACTAACTCAAATTGGATTGGTGATGTTGATGATAAAACATATACTTCTAGTTTTATAGATACTACCTTCATTCAAATTTTTTGATTGCATGGTCTTGTAAGAAGTAGAAATATATCTCATTATCGTCTACAAAGGTTTATATTGATGTGTTTTTTTGGCTAGGACAAGAGGTTCTTTGGCTTTGCCAGTTGATGATAGAGTTCGGCTTTCCTCCTAATCACCCCTCTACTCTTTGGTGTGATAATCAAAGTACCATACACATTTCATGCAAACTAGTAAAGCATTAATGGACTAAGCATAGTGTGATCAATGGACTAGAATGATGAAGATCCTTCAAACTCCTAAGGAAAAATAGATGATAGCTCCATATCTGCAACAACACACAATAACAATACACAAGTTTGCTCTAGAATCACAATGAATGCTCTTGCTTGCTTCTCTTCAAGATGTCAAGTTATGTTTCCTCCAACCCTAGTTGATAATGAATTCAAAAACACACTTATATATGCTTTCCTGCTCACAATCGTAAATTCAAACCAAAAAGACAACAAGGAGAAAACTCTAGAGAGGTGTTAGGCTGACCAACACTTAATTTAGACCCAACCTAAAATGAGGGACATGGGTGATACTGCCTAGGTATTTTAGCCTCATTTAGGTCTAGGGTAAGCTAAAGTAAGGGGCCCATACATGGAAGGATGTCCCCAAAATACCCTCCACAATGTTATGCCCCCAAGGTACCACACACAACAATTATAACAAGAGAAGTGTAGAAGAATAGAGACACAAATAGAAGGAATGTCACAACAGAGGCAGTCTCCTTATAACCTTGACCTTACAAGAGTATCAAGGGTCATCCAACGAGACCTAAACAAACATTTAACACTACATGGGGGAAAACAACACAACAACATATAAACATTTAAGAGGAGGCCACCCATGAGAGCAACTAAAAGAGGTGCTACATCAAGGGTGGTTGAATGAGAGAGAAATACTTACCTGATTTATTGTCAGAGAGGTGATACTCAAAATGCAACCACATTAGCAGTTGTCCTTAATCAAATCATCTTCTTCCTAATCTTGATCTTCATATGAAATAGGTGGTACATAGGGCACTATAGCCCAACTTGAAATTTCTTCATTTAGTTCTTCTTTTGATTCCATTTTTTTTGGTGGGATATTTTCTTCTTGTGGTGACACTTTTTGAGCTAAGGCTTGTTGTTTTCTTCTTCTTTCCCTTGTATTTCTATTTCTTCTAGTCTTATTAGTTATATTTCCCAAGAGATTTTCTACATTCTTCATCATTTGTGAAGAGGTAGCTGGTACAAAAGTGATTTTATGATTTTGTGATGGATAGCTTTGCTCTTGAAGGATTTCTCCCAATCCTTGCAAGGATGGTGGAGGAGGAACCTTAGAAAAAATTCCTTTTCCTTTCGGTTGAGGTGAATCCTTCAGCTCAAGTTGCTTTTCACTCTCTATTTGTTGGATAGGAGGAATTGTATCCTCAGAGCACTAAGAGGGTCCAGAAGTATTCTTTCCATATGATAGTTTAGCTATTTTGTTTGCCTTATACTTTTGATATACCAAGAAGAATTGATCTTGTCTTGGTTGATTTACTTCAATAAGTTGTGGAAAAAATAATCCAAATTGAAAATTATGTGAGTGGCTAATGGTTTAAATCCACTGAGATGAATAACATGCACTCAACCTTTATGAGGGAACTTTAAGCACTTGTAAATAGTAGAGGGAACTGCTTTCATGGATTTTAGCCAAGGATGTCCTAACTTCACCCGAAAGAGGTCCAAGGTGGGAATGATAACAAATGGTTCTTCTAGGGCTTTTTCAACCACCTTAATACAAAGTGTTATCTTTCCAATTGCCGGAAGAAAATAACCATTATGTGCTTTTATTATTGAATCATAGGTATCTTGTGCTATATCGTGCATGTATAAAAGTTCTTCTGTGATAACATTTGTCATGCAATTTGGATCAATGAGAACTCCTCTTGGAGGGTTTTCATTTATTCTTATTGTTATATAAGGAGGACCATCATGATATCGAATAGTGACCTCATGTGGTGTGAGGGATAGATGGGTTCGGGATCCTTCCTTTTCTTGTTAGATCAGGAAGGAGCCACATCACCCTTGTTATGATTGGATGCCATATATGTGAGACTTTTGTATACCACATTGTAGTTAGGTTGTTGCAACACATTTTGATACACTTGATTTTGACTTTTTATTTGCTTAAAGCATAGTTATAAATGTAACCAAGAGGTCAAGAAGAACTTGGAAGACCTCTTACAGTGAGCACCAATTTCCTTTGTGTTTGAGGCACATCCAAATGCCAGTGGACAACTATTTTTAGTTTTATAGGTTCTTGAGATCTTGGAACATAAATTGCGTTTACTAATCTTTGAAAGAATGATAGTTTAGGAGTCGTAGTGGAATGTTCAATAGAGATAAAGTCATTAGGGGCTTCATCTAACATATTGAAGTCATTACTACTAAACAACTCATCATATGCATGAAAGTCTTGTAAAAAGAGATTGTACATTGTAACCTATTCTTCTTTATCCAAGGCTTGAAACTCACAATGTACAATTGCAAAAAGTATGAACTTTCCAAATCAAGGATGTAAAATGATGCAAGATTACTATGTAAAGTTAGATTTGATGAATATTTGATGCAACTAATATGATCATGCAAGAGAATTTTTAAAACCCTAATGCAAAATTTTACCAAAATGCAAGCTTTTGATGGCTTAAATAATGCACTTTTTTAAAATTATGCAAGATTTTCAAATGAATATTGATAAGTATGTAATAAATCAATGTAAGATCTTATTTGAACAATCAACAAGATGCAAATGCTCTAAGTTATAGGTTCACCAAAATGTTTAGTATGAAAAAGGAGAATGATAGCAACTAGAATGAAAACTAGATCAAACCCTTTTCCATATAACATTCAAGGACAAGGCCAAGCCAAATCACTACCAAATGAAGGTGGACTTAGCTACTGATCTTGTGCTCATGTATGCTATAGATGGATCAGATTTAATTTAGTATTTTCCTCAAACACTAGGTTAACAATGCATGAAACCCTAATTCCACAATGATCTGCTTATAACAAATGAAATATAATAGAAACCTAGAAACTAGTTTCACATGGATAATTAGGGAGATGATAAAACCTATCTCCAGAAAGTAGAGGTGTCCAAGGATTTTTTTAGTGGTGAATCTTTGCCAATTGGTGAATAGTTCAAACCTGGAAATTCAAATTTGGCGAATATATTGCAACCAGTGGGGGCTAAATTGCCCAATTTTTACAAAACAAATATTTTTTCTTGGTTAAATCGCCAGAGAATTATTTCTTTAAAGCAATAAATTAAATTATTTTGCTAAGTAGATTTTCGTCATTAGAGCTGATTCACCAATAGTTTATAATATAATTATAAATATTAATTGGATTCGCCATTAATATAATATTCTTATCATTACTTTGGGGTAATATCGCCATTATTAATAAGTTATCCTATACTTTAGTCTACTAATTTTGCTTTAAATATGCCTTTAACTCAGCACTATTGATTATCATTTTAATCAAACAGTTATGGTTCAATTCTGTGGCCCCCTTAACATGTGCCTTTTAAAATGCTTGTTGGGGCCTGAAATTTGTTTTGGGCCACATGATTAGATTATGATCGTGTGGCCCAAAACTAATTTTGGGCCCCAGCAAGCCTTTTAAAAGGCACATGTTATGAGGGTCACAGAATTCAATCACACCTGTCTGATCAAAACAATAATCAATGGAAAGAATTTAGTTTTATTTTAGTCTTTTTTTAAAGTGAAATATTTAAAAAATACTTAATCCAATGTAGTTTGGATAGTGAATTTGTGCTTGGTTGCAAGGGGCTCTGCCCCTCAACCCCACTTGTATCACGATAGGAGCGCACCAGGGCCGCTATCCCCAGACCCTGCGAGGGGACACTGCCCCCTTGACCTGCGCAAGGGACATGCCCCTTGACCCCACCAGTGGCTGCCACCCTCGGGCCTCCACTTCAAAATTAAAAAAAAAAAAGAATATATGGAGGATTGTGTCAAAAAAATATGTAATTTTTTAAAGGAAGGACTCACCATTAAAATTAATTTCTTTAGTAACTATTTACTAAGATTCACCATTGGTTTTATTTTTTTTAGTATTTTTTCCTAGGATTCACTAGATTCGCCAAATTTTTTAATAATGTGCATAGATTCGCCAGAAAGTTTCATGGTTTTATCAAAAAAAGGAAAGATTCACCAAGAAAATTATGGCACTTAGCTAGGATTCACCAGTATTTTATAGGTTTTTTTATTGGGGGGTTCCTTAAAGTTATCCCTGGAGGTGTCAGAGGACCAAGGTGAGACAACCCAAGTCCTGACTAAAAGAATCTGTCAGAGGTGTGAACTAGAAAGTTGTTGCAAATGTTGTCCTGATGCCAGATCTAAACTCATAAAAGGTAGAAGGACATGGGTGGTACTGCCCAAGTTCTTGGTGAGAGAAAACTTTGAAACTATCTCCAGATTTCAAAACCCTATTATGTATCTTGTCTTCTTGTAGCTCTGTATTTTCTAGATCTCACTCCTGTAACTTGCACACAAGAAGATAAGAAGGGGTTTCAAGGTTATGGTGTTTAGGGACTTGCCTCAGTCAAATACTGGGATAGCATTCAAGCTTCCCAATACCATTGATTGATAAATAGTGCATGCCCTCATGGGGGTAGAGGCTAAAAATAATGATAATGTGATAATTCAAATGATGATTAAAAAAATGATATCACCTATGTGATGAACCCTTAGAATGACAAAGATCCTTCAAACTCTTAAAGAAGAATAGATGATAGTTCCATATCTGCAACAACACACAATAAAAATACCCAAGTCTACTCTATAATCACAATGAATGCTCTTGCTTGCTTCTCTTCAAGATCTCAAGTTATGCTTTCTCCAACCCTAGTTGATAATGAATTCAAAAACACACTTATATATGCTTTCCCGCTCACAATCGTAAATTCAAACCAAAAAAGATGACAAGGAGAAACCTTTAGAGAGGTGTTAGGCTGACCAAAACTTAAATTAGACCCAACCTAAAATGAGAGACTTGGGCGGTATTGCCTAGGTCTTTTAGCCTCATTTAGGTCTAAGGTAAGCTAAAGTAAGGGGCCCATATTCCAATTTTACATTGGTGTCAGGAAATTTTACACTAGGAGAAGCATTTTGAATGTATAATGTAATCAAGGGGACCTAGGCACTAAACAAGTAGGTAAAAAGACATGTGGACACTTTTTACTCCATGGTGCAGTCATGATTAGGAGGGTCCACAAGGTGAACTATCCAGACTGTGCAACAAGAGTAAATAACAACGAAAGCAACTCAAATATAGAATGCAAACATAGATTTAAATGTTCCCTATATCATAGATTCAAAATGCTTACACGCTGGCAACATGTGGGCTTACAAATTAGGGCTCACAAGATTGGTTCTCCAATTACAACATATGTGCAAGATATGGCTTTGAAGAGCCTTATAGAAGAAAATCTAACTTACTAATTAACTATCTCTAAATAACTATCTCTAACTACCTTCCTAGGCATCTATTACATGATTATATATCATCTCTGGATTGCAAGAATCCTCCACGTTAGACAAGGAAGAAGTTACAGTCCCCAATGAAGGTGTAACATGTGTACACTGATAGATTGGGCTTAAGCAACTTGTACTCCTATGCAAGTGAATGAAACAAGGTACGGATCTTAGAGAAGGTTGGCCATGTCCCAAACTATCTTGGATGATGTTCCATTTAGCTCCACAAGTCATGGAAGTGCTCTACAAGTCTTTGCCTTCAATTGCTTGTTCTAAATGCTATGTTCTAAGAAACAGTTGATCTTCTGATAGCGTTATCTTTTCAGGAACTGATCCAAATGATCTAAATTTTGGATATGATGTGCATGATGATGTCTAGATGCTAAGTCCTTCTCTAAAAGCTTTGAAATGCAAATGTGGCAAAATGCAGACCAAACTAGTGAAACTACGAACTGGAACTGAATTGAAATGAGCTAGAAAATGAAAGAAAACAAAAGAATACAAATTTTTTTGGTTGATGAAAGATTGCTCTACAACATGGGATGCTCCTACATCACTCCATAAGAAAATTCAATCAATAAACCCTAGAAAAACATGGATCAATGAAGCTCTAAAGGCCAATGAAAAACCAGACCTAGAAAATTAGAAATTAGAATTAAATACATATTTAAAAAACTAATTAAGGTTGTAAGGTTCGGTAAGTTTGTTGTGTTCACATAAATAAAAAGATAAAACAAAATCCCTATTTATAATCTAGTTCAATCAATTAAACCAAGAAATTAAGCACTAATCAACCTAGATTAACTTTGTGAGTTGCTAGAGTGGCATAGATTAGATCAAGCTATATTGGATTGAAAGTACATAGTCATGCTATAATTAGTAATAAATAAATAGAGAGAGAGAGAGAGAGAGAGAGAGAGAGAGAGAGAGAGAGAGAGAGAATGCTTAGCTATGTAAGTGAAAAATGAATGCCACTTGCTAAAGATGGCGAGATTTATGTTCTTTGGAATTGTATATGCCCTAAACAATCATGCATGTAGATCAAAATCTAATATTCCTTTTTTCTCATTGCTAGGTTGATTTAGTTGTTTCAAATTAGGTTTGTGACTACAACCTTTCCCTATAGCTATGCACTCAATCTTCATTGACTTTTGGATTCTATCCTATGAATTATTAGATAAACAAACTTCTAGGTAGTGATATTCCTTATAACATGTTAGAAATATAAGCAATGCAGAATTGCTATTTCACTGTTATTTCAATTCTGCACTGCTTATATTTCTAACAGTTGGTATCAGAGCACACAGTTTTTGTGTAGAAATTGTTTTGTGGGTTTTTCCCAACTTTGTGAAAAGCAATGACAGGAGGCACGGTTACCAAATTTGAGGTTCAAAAATTTGATGGTTCTAATTTTGCTTTTGTGGAAGCTAAAGGTTCAAGCCTTGTTGGTGAAGGATGGATGCGCCTTGGCTCTCAAGGGGACAATATCAAAACCTGCAACCATGAAGCAAGAGGATTGGGATGAGAAAGATAACATGGCTAGAGCTACAATTTAGTTATCTCTGGCTGATTTAGTTTTATTCAATGTTGCAGAGGGGAAAATGTTACATGGCTTATGGACTAAGCTAGAAAAGCTATATGAAACCAAGTCATTAGAAAATAAAATTCTGTTATGAATGCAGTTGTACAATCTGAGGATGCTTGACAGTTCTTTAGTCACAGAACATCTCAATAATTTCAACACACTGATTAGCAAGTTGGCTTTAGTGGAGGTGAAAATTGAAGAAGAGGATAAAGCAGACATACTCTTGTGCTCTTTTCCCAAAACTTGGGATCAACTAGTTATGGCACTCAATAACTTAGCACCGAAGGGGAAACTTGTTTTTGAAGATGTGGTAGTTGTAGTAATTTCTGTAGATTCAAGGCGGAAGACATCTCAAGGGACTTCTTCTTCCTCTTATGCCCTTTTTACAAGGGGCAGAGCTCCGAAAAGAGAGAAAGTTGAGGGTGGATAGGTTAGGTCAATCCAAAGGACAGAAAAGAGTTAAGTGTTGGAACTATGGAAAAATAAGACATAACAGACATGATATTTCCACAGTCCATGATTAGTAATATGTAGCTTTTGGAAGAGACTGTGTGTAGCTTTTTCAGATCGACATTTCAGATCACACTCCATGATCCATCATCAGGATCCTAGCTCAAGACATGTCAAAAAAGATTGCAGGCTGCCAAAAGAAAATAAAGAAAATCCTAGCTCGTAGCCATCGGAGGCAAATACAGCAGAAGCTAAAACACTATTGGAAGATGGAGAGGTTTTGTCTACTAATATGAGAGGTTCATTTCATCAAGATTGGATCATTGATTTCGTTGCCTCTTTTCACATGATTCCTCATAGGGACTAGTTTTCTTCTTACCAGTCATGTGAAGGAGGTATGGTTTACATGGGAAATGTCAACCCATGTGAAGCTATTGGTGAAGGAGAGGTCAAAATCAAAATGTTTGATGGGATTGTAAGGGCTCTTTAGCATGTAAGACATGTACTAGGCTTCAAGAAAAATCTACTATCACTTGGAGTATTCAATGAGTAAGGTTACCGATTCAGTGGAGAAAATAGTTGTCTGAAGGTAACAAAAAGAGCATTGGTGGTGCTAAAAGGGGAAAAGGTTGGCAATCTCTACATGCTAGTTGGAGAAACTTGTAGTGGAGAGGCTTCAGTGGTATTAGATGCAGAAATGGATTCATTATCTACTTGGCATCAAAGGCTAGGCCACATGAGCGAATGTGGTCTAAAGGTATTACTAGATAGAAATCTTCTCCCAGGTGCTAAATCTAGAGATTTGAATTTTTGTGAGCATTGTTTGTTTGGAAAACAGAATAGGTTGAGTATTTCTAGTTGCACTACCAGAAGTAAAGAAATTCTAGATTTAATTCATTCAAATACTTGGCAGGCACCTGTTACATCAATTGGGGGTTCATCATATTTTGTTTCATTTATAGATGATTGTTCCTGTAAGGTGTGGATTTATCTATTGAAGAAGAAATCTGATGTGTTTTCTTATTTTAAGAAGTTTAAAGCTTTGGTAGAGAATTAGAAAGGTAAGATAATTAAGTGTCTTACAACAAATAATAGAGGGGAATTTTGTTCAGGGGAGTTTAATCGGTTTTGCAGTGAGCATGGTATTGCAAGGTAGTTGACGGTTCCTAGAACACCACAACAAAATGGTGTTGCTAAAAGGATGAACTATTCAATTATGGAACTTTAGCTAGATTTATGTTGAGCACTACTAGATTGGAGCAGAAATTTTGGGCTGAGGTTGTTAATAATGCTTGTTTATTGATTAATAGATCACCCACTACAGCTCTAGATCGTCAAATTCCTGAAGAAGTTTGGACAGGTAAACCTGTTGATTATTCCTTTCTTTGTAATTTTGGTTCTAATGCTTATGCTCATATTCCAAAAGAGGATAGGAATAAGTTGGACATGAAGTCCATGAAATGTATTTTTCTTGGCTATGTAGAAGGTACAAAGGGGTACAGGTTGTGGTATACTGCTGCCCATAAGATTATTATTAGCCAAGATGTTTATTTTAATGAAAAATCAATGCAAGGAAGTAAAGAACAACAAAGTACAAAAACTGTTCTAGTAGAGGTGGTAAAGTATGGCGCTAATTCAAAGGTGCTAGATGAAAATCAACCACCTGTTCATGAAAATCAGCAAGATAATAATTAGAATCAATTTTTTGATAAGGTTGAACAGCAACCAAATGAGCCAAAGGGTAACACATTACCCCTTCTAAGGAGATCCACTAGAGTAATCAAACCACCAACAAGGTATTCTCCTAATTGTAATTCAGTTTATGCTTTACTTACTGATGTTAGTGAGCCTAGCTCATATTAGGAGGCTTGCGAAGATGAAGATGCAAATAAATGGAGAGAATCCATGGATGAGGAGATGAGAGCTCTACATAGAAATAAAATGTGGGAGCTTATGCAATTGCCTAAGGGGAAAAAAGCTATTGGAAACAAGTGGGTCTTCAAATTGAAAAGGGATATAAATGATAATGTGGAGCAATATAAAGCTTGGTTGGTGGCGAAGGGGTATGCGCATAAATCTGGTATTGATTTTGATGAAATATTTTCACCTGTACTGCAGTTAAGTACAGTTAGAGTTGTTTTGACTCTTGTTGCTAGTATTGATTTGGAGTTACAACAATTAGATGTTAAAACAACTTTCTTGCATGGTGATCTTTCTAAGGAAATTTATATGCTACAACCAGAAGGGTTTGAGGAAAAAGACAAGGAGAATCTAGTATGCAGGTTGAACAAATTGTTGTATGGTTTGAACAGGTACCAAGGTGTTGGTACAAGCAATTTGATTCCTTCATGATGAGTTTGGGTTTTAGTAGATGTGAGGGTGATCATTGTGCCTATTTTAAAAGGTATGAAGATGATAGTTTCATTATTTTGCTTTTGTATGTAGATGATATGTTGGTAGCAGGTCCCAAGATGCAAAGAATCATTAGGTTAAAAACTTATCTTGCTAGGGAGTTTGAAATGAAGGACTTAGGAAATGCAAATTAGATTCTTGGAATGAGGATACACAAAGACAGAAAGAATAGGAAAATTTGGTTGACAAAGATGACTTATGTGGAGAATATTTTGTAGCGCTTCAATATGCAAAACTCTCAACCAATCAGAACTCCATTTCCTTCTCATATTAAATTGTCTTTGGAATAGTACCCTAGCACAGAAGCAGAGAAAACACACATGTCTTGTGTACCATACTCATTAGCAGTTGGTAGTCTTATGTTTGCTATGGTGTGCACCAAACCAAACATTGCACAAGCAGTGGGAGTAGTTAGTCATTTTATGGCGAATCCAGGTTACGATCATTGGACGACTGTGAAGTGGATTCTCAAGTATTTGAGGGGTACTTCTGATGCTGCTATTTGTTATAGTAGGAGTAGTCTTCAGGTTAATGGATATGTGGATGCGGATTTTGGTGGAGATAGAGATAAGAGAAAATCTACTATAGCTTATGTTTTCTCCTTAGCAAGAGGTGCTATTATTTGGGTTTCAAATTTGCAGATAGTGTTGACTTTGTCCACTACTAAAGTAGAATATATGGCAGTGACATAGGGTAGAAAGGAGGCAATCTGGCTTCATAGACTCTTGGGTGAATTGCAGGTAAAGCAGGATAACATGGTGTTGCATTGTGACAACCAAAGTGCTATACACTTAGCACGGAACTCAACTTATCATGCCAGAATGAAACATATTGATGTACAATATCACTTTGTACGTGAGGTGGTGGAAGGAGGATATGTCTCTTTGGCTAATATACACATTGATATAAATCTAGTAGATATTTTTATGAAGCCTACTAGTAGAGAGAAGTTCATATGGTGTAGATCTTCTCTTGGCTTGCATATCACTTGATGATAGGCAACAGTGGCATTGGTCTCTCAATATGAGGAATTATTTGCAAGGTAGAAACATGACTTCAAGTGGGAGATTGTTGAAATGTGAAGTCAGTTTGATTTATTCCAGCAGTGATGAGTAGTCAACTGAGATCTCATCTAGATTTCTAACATAACACTCTTAGGTTTTTTTGTCAAGTTGGTAGCATTTTAAAATAGATGAGCAAACAACAAGCTTTGAACATGCACATGAATTCTAGAATGATTGCTTGGTATTTCACATGCACTAGGATGCATGTGATTTGATATATGCTAGATTCCTTTCTTAATTTGAGTGTAGATTTGAATGAATAGATTCCAAGATATTTAGATGCCATGCCATGATCAAAATTAGTGAAAATGAATACCTTTTAATACATAAGCCTAACACTAAATTGTAAAGATTTGTGCAAAGTTGAACTGGGACCAAAGTGTAAGAGGGGGCTAGTAAGCTAAATGTTTGATTTTGATTTTTTAATTAAAGGGACCAAGATTGTGTCTATGAGGATAATCTATGAATCATGCACATGATTTAGGTTAGATAGCCAAATTGTTGGATGTATGTGTGGTAGGATTGGATTAATGAATAGAATCAAATAGATAATCCAAGTAGACTAGGATTGTCTACAAGCATAGGGATAATAAATAAGCATAGGTCTATGTGTAAGGAAGGTTAGGTATGTAGGTAGAACTATGCACAAAACACAACATATGTAGCTATATAAATGCATGAAAACATTACCTCAAATTCAACATAAAACTCAATGGGAAATGCTTCATGGATGCATTTTCACTATTACAAAACTTAATGGTAGCTTTAGAAGATTGATTGTAATTTATTGATATTATATATTTTAATTAAAAAAATTGTGTTGAATAGGTGTTGTTATACTATACAACAAGTATAAGAAGAAAATAATGTGTATTTCAGATGGATGGGAACAAACTGTCTTAGGTTGAACTAGTTTGGGTGGGTGGGAAATTCTAGTTGCTTCTGATTTTGTTAACATCTTTCTATCTGGTAACCTTCTTTCCAATGTCAACTCTCCATCGGCCATCAATAACAAGGATGCTCCATCAGCCCTTTGATTAGACTATTGAGTTTGATTGTTGAATAATCATCTAATTTAGTGCATTTAGTTATTATTTTTTTAATTATTGGTCTTTTCTATCACATTTTCCTCTTTGGATATTTTTGTTTAAATCTATAATTACCAAAATGGTGTGTGTGTGTCGGGTACCATTATCCTTATAAATAAGCTTACTTTATTTTTATATTTTTTACATTATTTTTTTATAATTTCAATGTAGATTTACCTTTTGTGGATTTTTTTGATGAATAATTGTCTAATATATTTTTTGTATAAAAAAGTATATTATACCATATTCACAAAAAGAGTGGGGGGTAGCATCAAACCCTAAATTATAGGTAATACAAATCCTTAAACTATCAAATTGAAACATGAAACAATTCAACAAATGGTTAAACCTATAAATAGAAAGAGGCTTTGTATAGTTAGTAGGAGGTAGAGGTAGCTCATGGTCATTAGGCCTACCCTAGCTATCAAGTGTAGAACACATAGAAGTACTAAGAGGGGGGTGAATCTATACTAATTCAAATTCTTTTCTTCCAAGAACATTCAAACTAACATAAGCATTTAAAAACATGAAAAGCACAACAACACAGAAGCACCCATCCATAACATTGGATTTATGTGGAAAACCCTAGAAGGGAAAAAATAATGTGAGCAAGCTACTTGGATCTACTATCCAAATCTAGCATCACAAATAAAGCAAGATTACAATATTATTTATGGGCTACAACCCAAAGGAAGCTGCAACTCCCTGAATAGTTACAATACTTACAATCTTCACACAATAGAAAACCTATATAACTCAATTGCTCTTCTCACAATACTGACTGCTAATCACTTCAACCTCTGCACAACTATCTCACTTCTACACAACTACAATACCAACCTCCACCACAACAAAACAACTTCATAAACTCTTCTCCATCATTATATTTCCAAAAATTGTCTCTGCATAAATATCATATTTCATAAATTGGTCTTCTCCACATTTCATCATGAAATTCTACTTTTGTAGTAAGTATATTCATACAATATGAATTCTATCACATGCTTTACAACTCATACCTCCCTCAACACCTTTGATTATTCATATATATCCTCTAAAAGCTTCAAAACTTTCTCCTTGGTTGGCCAAAATGAAATGTGTAGCACGAAACGTGTAATGGCCATAATAGTCAGCTTCCAAACATATGTTGTAAGTAAAATTCCAATGTGATTCAAGAGAAAGACATAATCAGGTCCTATCTTATGTTGGCACACTCTTCCACAATGGCACACACTCCAAAATATATGGCATATAACCATCAGCATATATCAGGTTGACATAATAAACATGTATCCTTCCTTACATTTATCTCCAGACCAAAAGCGATACCAGAGGGGACAAATTATATCATACGAACCACACAACGAACATCATATGTCTTGTAAGACATTCCTTTATACTTCTTTTGTCATCTTAGGATATATCATGTTGGCACAAACACTTAACTTTGATGCTGGTGTCATTGACAAACTCTACTTACACAGTCTTAAGATAAAACACTAAAAAACATATTTGCAGTGATCATAAACATTTAGGATTTGAACTGTACATGCCAACTAGCCATATGACTAAATTTCAATCAGAAGGGATAAATACCATTGTGCAGTGATCTGTCATGGCCTAAAAAATCTCCCTCTACTTGCATTAAGGCGTGTCATCACACTACCATTTCTAGAGTAGCAACTATGGTACATATTAACACTTGAATCTTGAAACATGCATACCCGATACCCATATCTACATGTCCTCCAAACCACAACATCATATCTCCATGTATGGAGAGATGCAGAGCATTCTTCTATCTCTATGTGACTGCACTTACCCTGTCTCAACATTGTCTTCACACGTCTATCTCCAAAACTTCTTGTGGTAAGCTTCATGACCTCGAACCTGAAACATAGGTACCTAAATGCAATATCTAGCCATTACTCTAATCTACATGCCCTTACCTTCAGCTGCAGTAGAATACGGTACCTTCTTGTGAGCCAGTAATACCTTCCCTGACTTGTACTTCACTTAGACAATCTCCTTCACCTTTAACAACTTTCTTTATCATACAATAAGCATCATGAGTCCACTGCAAGAATCCAACTCTACTCATCATAGACTACAAACATAACAAAGATGAACTTTAGTAGATATGGTATGGCTATGTATAGATGATATTGATCCATCTCCTTTGGTTCACAATAGCTGCAATCTACTCCATACTTTTGCAATCTCCCTTTGACATGTCTGATTACATCACTTACACTCTTCCACACTACAACACTACATACCACTGTTTACATCAATGATAACACATGTGCAACAATCTCTCCCTTTGTCATTGATTGCAACACTTTGACCTGATATGCACATATTTCTCCCCCTTTGGCATTAATGGCAAAGGGCTAGTGGTCTTCCTCTGTTCCAACAAAACAAGTAGGCTCCCCTTATCTGAATATTTCTTATCAACTTTTATCAATCAAATCCTCCTAAGAAGTAGCCTAGATATTTCCTCAAATATTGAAGTTAGCAAAATCTGGTTCTTCATTTTCCTTAAGATATAGGGTCATCCCACAATAATGGGTTACACTTTTTGGCTAAACTTGACATTGAAATCAATATTTTGAACTAAATCTTCACATTGTGACACCTATAGCCACTAAACCATTAGGAATTTGAAGATGATGCAAACTAGTGATTTGTGAGATTTTGTTTGTAGATTCTAAATATATATTTTTTTTAAATGTGGAGTTAAATTGTAATTTTTTTTGCATCTCCTTTGATAACTGGTTTTTAATAGTAAACAACATTTTTTAAAGTGATGTGTATTCCATAGCACATAACTTTTTTTCTACAAAGGATAAAATTTTGATTCTTTTTAATTTAGATTGGTAACACCAATATATAGTGTATGCATTGGGTTTCATAATGTTTTGTTGAATACATATTTTTTAATTAATTTTTAAAGCCAAACTAATTATAATTTAGACATAGGCATATTCCGTAAAACATAACTTTTTCTATATGTATCAAAATTCAATTTTTTTTCTTTTGTTGAAACAAGGACATCAATACCTAGTGCATAGATATTTTTTAGAATTTTTTTTTAGTAATTTACTAATTTTCCATATGTGTAGAATAGAGATCTTGATGTTCGGTGAAAAACATACATTCACAAGAAATAAAAAATAAATATAATAATCAAATTAAATATATTTAAAATTATATTTTTTGGGAAGAATATAATAAGGACTACATACTTACAAAGCATAAATTTTAATTGAATTCATTTGATCCCTCAAAAGATAAATCAAAATTGGGTTTTTACCAGCATTTTGATAGGTGTAGAGAAGACTCCATTATAGGTATGGTTTAAAACTAGTGGGGTTATATCCAAGGGGGTTTGAATCTAAGGGGGTTTGATCAAACCCTCTTCAATTAAAATCTTTTAAATGGAACCTTTCAAGGCTTAAATCATTATATTTTCTAAAAATATGTGATTTCAGCAAAAAATAGGATGTCCCAGAAAGTGCAAAAATATGTTCTTTCAAGGCTTAATACATGGATGATATATACAGAGTGCCTGGCACTTATTACTCCTAACTTATTCTCCACAAATCTACAAAATCACCAAAATTTGTCTTACCTTCACCAAACTTTACTTGGAAGGTAGAACATTCTTGTAAATCACCTTCAACTAGGCAAGTGTAGTATCCCAATATTTTCCTTGTAGAAGACAAAATGTGTAATTAACTTTCAAACTGAATATATAGATCTTTTGCTTCCTCCAAAGTGTCTAGCACCTTCACTTTTTTTGCAACATTTTAGCTTTAGCTATGATGCCAGTAAAAACTACCATCCTTATACTTACCACTTCCCTTAGTTGTCCTATCTTACTCTTTATTTTCTCCCTTTGATCCAATAGTTGCTTCAAATGGGAATGTAGATTTTCTATTTGAACTCTAGTGGTTCCATCTTTGTCCTTCAATGGATCATATACCTTGGTTGCATGAATTAGTTGTGACTCAATAGAGTTGTCTTGATCTTTTATGTTCTTTGTAGTTCTAGGCTATTTCAAACAAAACTGATATAAGACTTTGGCATCCTCTACACATTCCTAAATGTTTTTCATATTTTCTTGAAATTTATTATGTGCCTTGGCACATCTACTAGATGCATCAACCAATATTTTACTATTCACTTGCTCTGTTATCTTCAACTCAACTTGCTTCTTAAGATAAGATGAATGAGCCTTAAAAGACTCTAGCATAAGCTTCATTTGCCGAGTAGGTGGCAAGGATGGATCTCTTTTTGCCTTAGGCAATTTATCCTGTATTATCTTGATTGCTTCTTCCAATACTTCAACTCCTTCCACTTGTTGCAGAATCTCTTGTCTTGCAGTGGAATGGAGCATGTCTTCCAATTGTAGCTTCTGGAGGGGACATATCCTAGACAAGTTAACTTGTCCATCTAACATAGGCAACTGTAATAGTTGTGGAGTAACTACCAGTTGTATTTGCATTTACTGAGCTAAGAACTCCTTAATTGAGTCAACCAGAGATGTGAAGGGAGATTTGTCTTGTTCTCTTTCTAAGCCTTCTCCTACATCAACATTAACCTATTCCTCATGTTGTTCAAGGTTACTCTAATGCTCAATGTTCTCCGAAGGAGGGTTATCATGCATAACATTGTGATTTCCTTCACAATGTGCTACATGTTCTGCATCTTGTTCCGCTGGCCCTTCTTTCTCCTCTTGAGAATTTTGTTGATGTGAGTCATGTAGAGGAGATACTATACTGTATGGTGGAGGAACATGTGACTGCTCCACATTCTTAGCAACTTTTATACTTTCAAGTATCTTGTTCATCACTTCTTTAGTCTCTTTCTGAATTTTATCTTTATCTCCTTCTTCCATGCTCATAAGAGCATCTACCCTTTTCTTTATTCTCAACTCCTAAGATTGCATTTGAGCTAGTTTATCTTTTCTTCATGTGATAGGGAGGATCCATCCTTATCAAGGGCTTGTTGTCTTAGTTCATCATCTATTTGAACAACTTTTTCTCTTCTTTTCCTTAGAACATCAGTAAGGCTTTCCAGAACCTGCTCAATAATATCATTCAAGGGGACACTGAACTTGAGCATATACATTACTATGGCTTTTTCAATGGTGCTCTGGTCTTTAGGAGGCACATATGTTCATATAAATCTGTAGTATTCTTTAGAATGCCATAATGCACAATTCCGTTGAAGATAGCATCTAATTGTAAAGGTGCATGTTCATACACCACCAAAGGATTTTTCTTGGGCTTCTTCTCTTTCTTCTTAGGCTGAGAGTTGCCTTCCTCTCCTACTTCTTCTTCACTCTCTTCTACTTCCTCAATCTTGACCCTCTTTCTTTTACAGGTTGCTTTTTCCTTGGTTGTTTCTTTTCATCTACTTTCATCTGAGTTAGAATTTTAGATGCAGCTCTTCTCCTAGTTGAGATAGTTTGAGTTGATCCAAAGGGATGTGGTGCATTCATAGTAGTAGAAGTAGATCTGCTAGTCCTTATTGGTCCTTGTACAATAGGTAAAACAATAGTAGCATGTTGTGTGTCCTCCATAGGGGCTTCAGAGGTTAATTCTGATGAAATACCCCATTTCTTATGTAACTCACCTTTATTCTTTTCTAGATGCTCCTCTGCATTTTTCTTGTGCATCTTGTTCACGATTTCATCATAAGTCCCAAACCTCTCAGCATATGTATCCTTGGGTTTGTTGAGAAAAATGTTAGAATAGGCCTTAGTATCTTCAACTAAGCCCTCATATTGTAGTCTAGGAATCCAAACAGTCCTAGGCTCAACTACTTCCATGTAAGTGATGTTCTTATCAACCAAAAAGGTAATTTTTCCTTAATACTACCTCATAATGCTTGAGAGGATTCTATCTCTTGATTGCATGCTAGATTGCAAGTTTTTAAAGAAACCCCAGTACATTTGTTTGTAGTGATTAGGATCATTGAAACTCCTTGTGTGACTTTTAATTTGTGTTGCAATAGGTACATTTTGAATATTGCTAGACATTTCCTCTCAAACCAGGTAGCTCATTCATGAAGTAAAATGCAAGTAAGATGATCAATGTACTATACTTGAAGTGATATCTAGTTTCTATTGTTCTCCTTAGGTTTTCAACGAGTTCTTCCCTCATGACCTCGTAGAGGTCAAAATCTTTACCCTCCTTAACCATCTAGTAAGCAGTGTGGATTGTTGTCCCAGTGGCAGAACCTTCTCTGTTTGTATAGTACACTTTATATGAGATCCTCATAGTAGCATATCTAACACCTGGATCTATTATATCATGCATAGTCAAGGTCCTCTTGTCAAATTTGGCTCCTGTTAGTTCAGTGACCTTTTTATTCTTAATTGACTTCATCACCCATATAGGTCCGGTGGAGCACAACCCAGTTACTACCCTAATTGTATCTTTTGTGATCTAGTAGGGTTTATCTAGAAACATAAATTCATCATGAATCCTGCTTAGAATGTATCTTACCCATTCATGCTCATCATAGAAGTTAGGAAAATCCTTCCATATGTCTAGTCACTTGACCCCCACATTAGCAAATTCTAGTTTGTAATTGACGTCATCATCCAGGAGTTTATCTTTAAGCTCCTCAAACTTCATATGATAAATTTCATCTAACTTAGAGTGAACGTAAATTCTAATATCTTTAGTATATACAACATATGTTGAAATGTCTGAGAAAGCTCCATCCCTATCTACCTCCATTGCTTTGAATGAATACTTCTTGTATTTCGGTCTAGGTTTTTCAAAAACATCAACTACTTGTGGAGTCGACATTTCAAGATTCTTTTAGTTAAAAAACTAGGGTTTTAATGTTTCTGATAAATATCTTTGTTCTGCTAGGGTTCCAAATTTGAGTGCTCTAAACCTGGGATTTTCCTTCAACTCAAATTGCTAATAGATATAAAAGTCTTCTTCTCTCCTTAGCTTTGAATGCAAAAGCTTTGTCTTCAAATGAGATTTGATCATCCAAAGGAAGCATAAGTACTTTACAATTTGTCCCTAACATTCCTTATTAATGCACTTTTGTCCAGTTAGGTAAACTACTACCAGATTTCTCTATGAACTCATAGAGACTCAAGAACCTTCTGCAATCCTCCGCATCATATTATTTTGCTCCAAAAATTTGGGGGAAAGAAACTATCTTGTCTTATCAACATCTTCACCAATTGATTTCATTCCAACTCATCTGTGTGCTTAGCATCCATTTGTAGAAGCCACAAATATTTAGGGGGGGAAAGAATATATATGCCCCGATTAGCTCCCCCTAACCCTATTCCTTCTCTTAATCAACAATGAAGTCTTCTACACTAGGCAGAAGCACAAACTCTTCCTTCTTCTCATTACCTTGATCTATCTTCTTCCTCCATATCTTTGCCATTTCCTTCTTTTGTTGAGTCGTAATTTTCTTTATTTTCTTACATTGTACAAGTGGTTTCACATAACCACTCTTGCAAAATATTGCTTTATGCCTAAAGCTATTTTACTTGTAGAAAACAACCTTGTATTCAGGAATTATATCATTTCTCCTTACTTTAGTTCTACATTCAATAGCCCTATGACCAAACTTATTGCATGCATAACATTAGCCATAGAAGGAACGAGAGATCACAACATTATATTTTGTAGGCACAAATGAATTCTTCCTCATGTTATCACTTCTTCTAGCCTTGGTTCTACAATAAATGGCCTTATGTCCAAATTCATTGCAAGAAAAATAGTAACCATAGAAGGATTGAGAGAACCTGGTATTAGTAGCTTGTCTAGGAGATCTCTTCAAATCTTTCTTCTTATTGCTGCCCAAGATGAAGTCAACATCATCCAACTCCTGCTCCTCATCTTTAGGCTCCTTAGGGTCTTCAAAGTAGGGCACTTCTCTTTTCATTTCAAACATGCCTTTAAGTATGTCTATTTCAGAAATCTGACCTTTCTCAAATCCAATGCCACCTTTATTTTTTAGAGGTCTTTGACTACTGATTATCTCATCAAGGATGTTGGTGCTCTTATTTAGTTTTAGACCTTTGTCTTTTTTATCCTTTTCTTTTTCCAATTCTTTCCTCAAAAAGATTTTTCATTGAGTTTAGAATTCAAACAATCTGCAACCTTCTTACCTTCTTCAACTTGAACTTTCAGTTTGGCAATTACTTCTTTTGATTCTTTGAGCTTAATCTTATATTCTTCATTTTCACTTCTTATTGCATCTAGATCTTCTAGAGAAGAAATGAGTTCTCCTTCAAAATCAATACACAGTCTTCAGGATTATGGGTTGTCATGTCTTCATCATCTTCTAGAGAATTCTTTCCGTTAAATAGTACTTTAGTTTTCATGTGTTCTACTCCAAGATTTACCTTAGCTATTAGGCTGCATACAAGGAACTCAGCTTTGATACCAATTGTTGAACACACAGAAGTACTGAAAGGGGGGGTGAATTAGTACTTATTCAAATTCTTTTCTTCCAACAACATTCAAACTAACATAAACATTTAAAACATGAAAAGAACAAGAACATAGTTCAGCACCCACCCATAACACCATATTTACGTGGAAAATCCTAGAAGGGAAAAACCACGATGAGAAAGCTACTTGGATCTACTATCCAAATCCAACCTCACAAATAAAATAAGATTATAATATTACTTATGGAATGCAACCCAAAGGAAGATGCAACTCCTTGAATAGTTACAATAGTTAAAATCTTCACACAATAGAAAACTTATCTGACTCAATTGTTCTTTGCACAATATTGACTGTTGATCACTTCAGCATCTTCACAACTATCTCACTTCTACACAACTACAATACCAACCTCTGCAACAATGAAACAACTTTAGAAACTCTTCTCCATCATTATATTACCAACAATTGTCTCTGCAGAAATATCATATTACATAAATTGGTCTTCTCCATATTTCATCGTGAAATCCTACTTTTGCAGTAAGTATATTTGTACAATATCAATTCTATCACATGCTTCACAACTCATACCTCACTCAACAACTTTGATTCTTCATATATATCCTCTACAAGCTTCAAAACTTCCTCCTTGGTTGGCCAAGATGAAACGTGTAGCATGAAACATGTAATGGCCATAACAGTTGGCTTCTAAACATATGCAGTAAGTAAAATTCCAATGTGGTTCAAGAGAAAGACATAATCAAGTCCAATCTTACCTTGTCACACTCTTCCATGTTGGTGCACACTCCAAAACATATGGCATAACCATTAGCATATATTAGGTCAGCACAACAAACACTTATCATTCCTTACATTTAGCTCCAGAACAAAAGTAATACTGGAGGGGGCAAATTATATCATGTGGACCAACAACGAACATCATATGTCTTGTAAGAAATTCCTGTATACTTCTTTTGTCATCTCAGGATATATTATGCTGGCACAAACACTTGAACTTTGATGTCGATGTCATTGACAAATTCTGCTTACACAACCTTAAGATAAAACACTGAAAAACATATTTGCGGTGATCATAAACATTTGGGATTTGAACTGTACATACCAACTAGCCATATGAGCTTATATTTCAAGTAGCAAGGCTAATTACCATTGTGCAATGATTTGCGATGGCCTCAACAATCTCCCTCTACTTGCACTAAGGCATGTCATCACACTGCTAATTCTGGAGAAGCAACTATGGTACTTATTAACACTTGAATCTTGAAACATGCATATATCATACCCATATCTACCTATCCTCTAAACTACAACATCGTATCTTCATCTATGGAGAGATGTGGAGCATTCTCCCATCTCTCTATTACTGTACCTACCCTGTCTCAACATTGTCTTCACACTTGTGTCTCTGTAAGGACGTGCTTGGTCCAAACTCAAATTTTTTTAAAAAAAAACCTAATTAACAAGTTCATATGTGATATATCAAGACTTTGATTGAGTACTCAAGAAAAAACTTTGGCCAAAGCATGCCATATGTTCAAATGGAACATTCTTAAGCTAACCCAGGCTCTTCTATCCTTTGGGCAAATAGGTTCATACAGAACTAGGTCAAACGAACCTTATCGCTACCTAATATGGGTAGAATAAATAGTGGCCAAAAGGCCTTGTGGGTCAAATAGACCAATACTCTATCCAATCTAGGATAAGTAAACATGACAGCCTAATGGGCTAAAGAGGACAAGAATCATTATGCTCTAGCCAGAGACGTCTGGCTCCCTCGGAACCAATACGGGTTCATGAGTCACTTCTTGGGGACCACAGTCTGCCTAGACACTTTACTAAGGATGTCAACTAGGGAACACATACCATCAACTTGTACTCACCTCAGTTTATGGCAAAGCTGGGTACAAGTAATCCACCTCGGGGATTCTTCTGAGTACTAGGAGAGTTCTTAAGTTACCTAAATAACCTTTAAACTAGGAATTGAGATTCTGAAGTTGATTATAAAAGAGTACCCTATATCTGAGGGACCTAAGTACTGGGGGCATCCTTCCCCGTCCAGACTACCTACATACCCTATATCCATATGATCAAGGCCCTCTTCGAATGCGATCTACACAACGAATGCAAACATGTAATTCTGTCTTGCACTATGTTTAATGTAACTATGAATGGGTACACAGTACTTCACCGACTACCCACCCACTCGAGTGATACAGTGACAGAATTCCTAAGAAACTATTTTGCAAACACACCTCTTGGAAGTGTTTAGCGTTTAAGTTTTCCTAGAATGCGTAATTGTCCAACGAGGTTTTCCATTAACAGTTAAAAAGTTTTTCTATCGTGGTAATAGTCCTACAACTATTTTAAATGGCCTCATCCTTTCTTTTTAATTAATCTTTTTAGCAAGGTATCCGAGGAGATTTTCCCTTCCTGCAGATTTAACTTTGACATGTCCCTTATTACTCCTTGACAATTTAGATAGACAGCACCCAGACGTCGTTGTTGCAGCTACGTTAGGCATGAGGTACTTGGTTCAACGTGACGGCATTACCCATAAATGTGACCCACAGCTATTGTAAATACCTAACACTGTGAATGTTTGAGTTTGGGCATTTATTTACAAGGTTTACCTATCTAATGACAAAGGAAAAACTTGCATAATAATAGTTGATAAAGGTAAATACTACCTTAATCACAATGCAGATAAAAGATGCTTTATCATAATGAATAGAGCTAGAAAATAAACTTAATCAATTTCATAACCATATGACTAGAAAGATACTTATATCAACTCATAAATAGTAAAGATCTTTGTAAAATTTAATCTAGGTAAAATTAAAATAATATTTGATAACTAGTTCAACTACAATTTCAATAATTCCTTTTTATTTTATCACAATTCCAAGCATCTGTTCCCAGCCATCCTTAAACCAATAATAATCCTGTTTGATCATTTTATAATCTAAGATATGATATGATAATGAATTCACCATATATTTCATTCTTGCACTTTTGATAAGACTCATAATATAAAAGATATACATATATGTCCCTCATACCATATATGTGTGAAAATGCATACATACATTGTGTCAATTTGAGATACAATTTCTTGACCTCACCAAGGTTTAAGTGTGAGATCTAACATGATACCTAATCTTAATCATAGTAAGAAAAACCAATTAGAATATTAAGGTGGACCAAGAAGCTTAGGTAACATAATAATCCACCACCATCGTCAAGGTAACAACTCCTCAATATAAATCTCTATCTCTATATCATATATAAGTATAATCTTATGTTAATAGATCTATTCTTTATGGATTTGTCTTGTATAGTTGTCTCTCAAAATTATTTGTATATAAGCTACCCTTGTATGTCTTTTTTGGCATCATAACTCTCTGTTGTTGTATTATTGCATATATTTATTCGTATATTGGGCCATGTATAATCTTACCCTTTGCAATTTATTTTTCTTATACTTTGTTACACACTAGTTTACATTATGCCATTAATTCCTTTATTTTATTATGTTATTACTTTCATCTTTTAAATCATTCACATCAATATTAAGTAAAAGATAGGGAGAATTCTATCTAACCAATTAAAACTCATGGGTGAAAATTACAATTTCATGTCAATTCCTACAATTGTTAACTTGATTAAGTCATTTAGTTTACACCTCGTAGATGTTATGATACTAAAGGGAGGATAAGGTAATAATTCCTCATTTAAAAGAAAGTTAAATAAAATCTCATATATAGACATGGTGAGAAGCCCATAGATGACAATACAATAGATGGGGTCTATTTAATGAGGATGTATGGATTGCTTGTGATGGAGAAGTAATTCAATTCCACCAATACCATTGACATTGAAAAATTTAATAATGAGCTAGATGATAAAATATCTCTTAAGGACATTAAGAGATCCACAGAGGAATGGTTGGCTTACAAAGGAACCCTAGCATTGTAGTTTGATGATAGAACACACTTAATAGATGAGGAAGAGGATTATGATTACTATGAAATTATGCCAAGTCAAGGATAAAATGAAATTTGAGAAATTTCTTCTGGAGTAATACCATCCCTAAAGACTCTCGCATGTCTATAAATTGAAGCTTTGGAATGGGGTAAAGAGAACATAATGATGGGGAATTTTTTTATGAAATATTATAGTTGGAAATGGTCTGGTAAACGTGTATGTAAAACGTGGATTTTAGACAAGGCATATAAACTATTTAACAAAATCCCTTAGAGTAGTGTGGCCTCATGGAATGCAAGGTTTGTAAGATTTGTACAAAATGTAAAATTTATAATTATTATTTTTAATTTAAAATTGTAAAATTTATGGATGTTAATTAGCCGATAGGCTTTTATATGTGAGTATTATAGTGCCAAAGTGGAGACGTTCAAGAAAAAGGGATGGATATTTCTCAAAACATAATAGAGGGGCAATTTTTTCAGATATTAAGGTTGGAAGCGCTCTAGTAGTCAAGTATGCGAAATGAGGAAGCACAAACAAGGCACGTCTACTATTTAACAAAATCCCTCAAAGATATGTGGTCTCCTAAACTACAATGATCAAAGGATATGCACAAAATGGATTTGGTGAGAAGGCTTAGAAACCATCAAACAAATGCAATTGACAAATGTACATCATAAGGCAAAGCAACTGGCAGTTATGCATGCAAAAGGTGGGAGCGTAGACCAAGCACATGAACTGTTTGACAAAATTACTCAAATAAAATTGATAGGTTGAAAAGGACTTTAGAAACTTTCAAGCAATAAGAAATTGGTAGGCACAAAGTCAATTTCTACAACCCTTGACAGCACCCTTCCTGCCTATGTCAAAATGGGACTTGAGAAATAGGGTATGGACATTTGTTCTTGCAGAATGAAAGGGGAATTTTTGTCAGATATTATAGTTGGAAATATGTATTCAAATGTGGATGCACAGACAAGGCATGTGAGTTAACAAAATGACTCAAAGAAATGTGATCTCACGAATTGCCCTAATAGAAGGGTACATTTAACATGGGTTTGTTGGAGAGGCCTTAGAAATTTTTAAGAAAATACAACTAGTGAATGTAAAGCTAGACTCAACCTTTGCTAGCATTCTTCGTAGGTCAACTCAGACAGGGAATGGACATCCATCAATCCATAAGGGACAGAGGAATTGTCAATTTGGATGCACAAACAAGGCATGTGATCTATTTGACAAAATTCCTCAAGGGAAGGTGGTTCGTGGAAATGTAATGACTGTAGGATCACACAAACTGGATTTGTTGAAATGGCTTTAGAAATTTTCAAGCCAGGTGAAATTTCTAGGCGTGAAGTCAATTTCACAGCCTTTTGCCAATGTCCCTTCTGCCCATGCCTACGTGGAGCTTAGAAGAGGGAATAGACATATAGTAAAGTGTAAAGGACAACAAGTTTCCTTAGATATTATAGTTGCAGATGTCTGTAGGACCATACACAATGTATATGGACTGTTTGACAAATTTGTTAAAGAAGTATGCACACAAACACAAAAAAAGTGGATTTGAGGAAGACGCTTTAGGAACATTCAAACAATGAAACTCAGGGACAAAGCATGGACATCCATTCTTGGAATAAAGGAAAAGGGGGGTCATTCACCCAGAAATTTCACAAAAACTTACACACAGTTTTTAAATTGCAAACATCCTAAACATATCATCAAGATGAATTTCAACTAAAATTTATTAAGAAGCATTCAAAAACCAAACTTTGAAAAGAAAGAAAAACAAAATGAGGGGAGGAGAACTCTTACAGTTTTCTCTAGCACTCCCAAACCAGAGATGAGTGTCTTCTTCCTCACAAATCCATTTAATTTATAGAAATTTCTAATCCTTATGGGGGTAGACTCAAGTCTTTGAGTCAAGTCTCTCCCATAAATGAGGCTGATCTATTTTTCATTTTCCCATAAATTTTTAGGAGAAAAAGGACATATTGATCTTAAATGTTTTTCTCCAATTCTCTCCTTTGTCATTTATTCATGTGGAAATTTTCTCATGTTATTTATTGGATATGACCTTGAGTCTTGACTAGAAAATGAGGGGCGATTGGACCTCATTTATGCCTTTTTCTAGAACTGTAGTCCATTGTTGAAAATTATTTATTATGAGTGTACATTTATGTTTATGTAATTTAGTTTTTATTTGTGTCATTACATTCTAATCAGTTGTAAAGATGGGTTGTGACATCCTTCTCCCCTTAATTTATGCATCGTCCGGATGCATGTTAGAAATGAGATCAAAACATATACATATAGAAATAAGCATTTTTTACCATTAATATACTTGCGCACCTTTAAATTCCATCCTTCAACCAAGTAGCTTAAGTGGTTTATCATAGATAAAGATAAAAAATAGTATTATCTAAGCATAATTGTCTGTATCATTTCAACATCATTGTCTTTAAGCAAAATTTGAAGTTTGTCAAGTTTATAAATAACTAGATTTTATTCAAAATAAATGCGGATAGAGCTATTGCATTTCCATTGTGTCTTCCTATGTAGCATTCTCAGGTGAGTACTAGTCCCACTAGACCTTAGATTGTTCCACTATCCTATTACAGAGCTATAACTGGTGTCTCTCAATGATTCTGCATGGCTCTATGGTTATTGTACCAGGTTCTTCCACCTACAGGGCATTCCAATTAAGAATATGCTTAGGGTCAGGTATATACTTTTTTAACAAGGATACAAGGAACACATCATGAATTCAGCTCAGTGTTGGAAGTAAGGCCAAGTGGTAAGCTACATGATTGATTTCCTCAAGTACTTCAAAAGGCTCAACATAGCGAGGAGCTAGCTTTGACTTCCATCCAAAAGAGATGGAACTTTTATGAGGTCAAACTCTTAGGAACACCTTTTCACCAACTTGAAATCTTCTGGGTGTCCTATTCTTATCTACATAACTTTTCTGGTGATCTGAGGCTTCCTTCAATCTCTATCAAATAAGTTGCACCTAGTTATCCATATCCTTCAACATCTCAGAGCCAACCAGAATCCTATCTTCCAGTTTATCCCAACTCAAGGGTGTTCAACAAGGTCTCCCATAGAGAGCTTCAAAGGGTACCATACCTATAGCCACTTGGAAGGATTGTTATAGAAAACTCAACTAATGGCAAATATTCCTCCCATTTAGTCTATTGATCCATGCAATACATACGAAGGAGATCTTCCAGAATTTGGTTGGTTCTTTCTGTTTGGCCATCTATCTTAGGATAATAGGCTGTGTTGAAATTCAACTGTGTTCCTAAGGCAACCTACAATGTGGTCCAAAATCTAGAAGTGAACTTTGCATCTCTATCAGAGATGATTTTCTTAGGAATTCCATGCAACCTAAAAATTTCCTTTATGAACCTTTTTGCTACTGCAGGTGCATCATTTGTTAGGTTCCCTGGTATGAAGTGGGCAACTTTAGTGAGTTTATCTACCACCACCAAAATGCAATTATGCCTATGAGATGTCATTGGTAGCCCTTGGACAAAATCCATACTTATGACTTGCCATTTATAGAAAGGTACATCATGTGGATAAAGAAGTCCTGTTGGGTGCACATGTTCTACCTTAACCCTTTGACATTCTAGGCATCTGGCAACTGTGTCTACCACATCCTTCTTCATTCTTAGCCAAAAATATAATCTTTTGAGGTCTGCATACATCTTGTTCACCCCTGGATGTCCTGAATATGGAGCCTTATGTCCCTCTATTAGAATCATACCCCTTATTTCTGCATTATCCGGAACATATATTCTTCCCTGGTACCTCATTAGCCCATCGGAATCAAAAGAATAATCCAAATACTTAGGTTCCACAGAGGTATTAGCTAGAGATGCCTTAACCTGAGTGTACCATGGGTCATGTTTCTTCTCAGAGAATATTTGTTGCTTTAGGTCTATGTGCAAGTTGGATATGGACATTATATGTCTCCTCCTGCTGAGAGCATCGGCCACCCTATTTTCTTTCCCCTTGATATATTTGATCTCAAAATCATACTCACTTAGGAAGTCTAACCACCTTCTCTATCTTGCATTCAAATGAGGTTGAGTGAAGATATATTTTAGTCCTTGATGGTCTGTTTTAAGCTCAAACAGTTTTCCCAACAAGAAATGTCTCCTTTTTTGCAAGGCATGAACTATGGTTGCAAGTTCAAGGTCATTGGGGGCGTAATTGACTTCATGAATTTTTAGTTTCTACAATTCATAAGCCATTGCTCCTTCCTCTTGGAAAAGAACTCCTCCTAGTCCTTCTATGGATGCATCGATTACTACTGTGAAGTTACCATTAGGGTCAGGCACTTTTAGAATTAGAGGTGACGTTAGCCTTTCCTTCAGTACTTGAAATGCCTTATCACACTGCTTAGTCCAAATGAACTTTTTGTTCTTCTTTTGCAAGGATGTGATTGGATTGGCTATTCTAGAAAAGTCTTTCACAAACCTTCTGTAGTATCCTACCAATCCCATAAAACTTCTTACTTCGGTCACATTTGTAGGTATAGGCCATTCAGTGATGGCTTTTACTTTATCAAGATCTACCACTATACCTTCGGCTGAACTGATTTGCCCTAAATAGTGAACCCTCCTTTCAAAGAAGGAGCATTTGGATAACTTCCCAAACAACTTATGCTTCCACAACCTTTGTAAGACTGCCTGCATATGGGTTAAGTGTTCCTCTTCATCCTTGGAATATATTAAGATGTCATCCAGAAACACAATCACAAACTTATCCAAAAAATCATGGAACACACTATTCATTAGATTCATAAAGGCAGCCAGAGCATTTGTTAGCTCGAATAGAACTACAGTAAATTCATAGTGGCCATACCTAGTCCTAAATGTTGTCTTTGGGATGTCCTCTTCTTTTATCCTTAATTGGTGATAGCCTAAGCGGAGGTCAATTTTGGAGAACACTGAGGCTCCTCTCATTTGGTCAAATAGATCATCAATACGAGGCAAGGGATATCTATTCCTCATAGTGGCCTTATTCAACATTTTGTAGTCAATGCACAACCTTAATGTCCCATCCTTCTTCTTTACAAATATGACTTGTGCTCCCCAAAGTGATACACTAGGCCTTATCAATCCTTTCTCTAGCAATTCTTGCAACTGTATTTTCAACTCTTGGAGTTCTGTGGTGTTCATCCTATATGGGGCTTTAGATATAGGTGTGGTTCCATGAAGTATATCGATTAAAAAATCAAATTCTCTTTTTGGGGGTAATCCAAGCAAATCTTTAGGAAACACATCCATATAGTCCCAAAGGAATAGACTAATTTCAAAGGTAGGGGCTTCTTTCTCTTCTTCCTTCTCATCTAAAGATACTAAGAATATAGATGGTTTCCTCATTTTTGCCTTGCCTTCTTTAGTTGCATAGCAGAAATGATCCCCATTGACATAGGTTTGTAAATTCCTTGGATCCTAACTCTACACCCCTTATCATCTACACACTCCACCACCTTGTTATAGCAATCTATGTTAGCCTTATAACTTGTTAGCCAACTTATTCTGATTATGACATCATAGGCTCCCAGGGGTGCGACATATAAGTCAGCTTTGGTTTCTAATTCAGGAAACTTAATGACGGCTCCTCTTATGTACTTGTTCACCTTCCATATAGCATTGTCACCATACTGAACCATCCATGATGATTCCATATTCTTAGTTTGCAAAGACATTTTTCTTACCAATTATGGGGAAATAAAATTCTTGGAGGAAGTAGTATCTATCAAAATAGTTATGTGTTTACCAAAAAGCATACCTCTTGTCTCCATAAGTACATTTTGATGGTGAGTTTGTTGATTTCTGATGGTAGCATGTATTTGATGTTGCCGAGGTTGCTGTGGCTGATTGTACCCATTCCTTTTTGAACAAACCCTTGCATAATGATTGCCTCCACACATAAAGCATCCACCCATTAGAAATTCAGGGTGCTGCATTCCCATCATTCCTTCTAACATTACTATTGTAATTGTTCCTATGATCCTGATTACCAGCAGCTTCTGTTCTACCCCAGTCTCTCCTCTTGTTCTTCTGAGCTCCTCTGTTGCCCCGATTGTCTAGTTTCCTTTTGAAGGCAAATTGCTTGTCCTGAAAGTTTTGCTTTTCCACCGATAGTGCCTATAATTTATTTTCCTATTTGAGTGCCTTCTCCAAGACTTGATTCATGTTCTCAGGGGCAAACATATCCACTTCTACCCCAATATCAGTATTCAACCCCAAAAGAAACTTCCTTGCCTGAGATCTTTCATCCTTTTGATAGATAGGAACATATTTTAGTAGCTTCACAAATCTATCCCAATACTATTGGACTGTGAGATTTCCTTGTCTAAGATTTAGAAACTTAGTCATCTTCTCATCATAAAATAGTTGTGGAAGCCATCTCTCACGGAAGTGGCTAACAAACTGCCTCCAATCTAGGTTTTCTTTTGAATAACAATATTGTTACTTTATGTTTATCCACCAATTGGCAGATTCTCCCTCTAATTGATAGGCTCCCCAGGTTGCCTTGATATTCTCTGAGTAGTTTCTTAGTTCAAAATATTTCTCCATTTCGGTGAGCCATCCTTATGCAGCATCACCCACATGTTTACCATCAAGTTTTGGAGGAGTTATCTTCTTAAGGTCTTGTGAGATATCTAGGATGGTGGTTTCCTGCTGAGACCTAGGAACCTCTAGCTCATTAGTTGTTTGAGCTATGGGTACTTCCTCACTTTGATGTTCATCTTCAAGTTCCAGAATCTTTTCTATGGTCCCCTGTCTAGTCTTCAAATCTTGTACCATTTTCTCAAGGTTTTCCAATTTTTCTCTTTGTTCTGTCAACAAGTGAATAATTGCTTCTATACCGGCATTTGGATTCTTAGGTGCGTTTTTAGCTGGTTCTTGGTTGACCGGTTCCTCTCCATGCAGATCTCACAAATTTCAGGTTCTCACCATTTAATTCTGAAAAAAGGAGAGAGGTTATTTACCATTTGCTACAATTTTTGGTTACAACATGCAAATTGATTGTAATTAAATCTATTATAATTCTTATCTTAAATACCAATTATTATTAATTTAAGTTAGTAGGCCTCCAAGATGAATGTTTGAACCACGCTCTGATACCACATGTAAGGACCCGCTTGGTCCAAACTCAAATTTTCAAAAAAAATAACCTAATTAACAAGTTCATATGTGATATATCAAGACTTTGATTGAGTACTCCGGAATAAACTTTGGCCAAAACAGGCCATATGTTCAAAGGGAACATTCTTAAGCCAACCTGGGCTCTTCTATCCTTTGGGCAAATATGTTCATATGAAACTGAGTCAAATGGACCTTATTGCTACCTGATACAGGTAGAACAAACAATGGCCAAAAGGCCTAGTGGGTCAAACGAACCAATACTCTATCCAATCCAGGATAAGTAAACATGACAGCCTAACGGGCTAAAGAGGACAAGAATCATTATGCTCTAGCCAGATACTTCTGACTCCCTCAGGACCAATATGGGTTCATGAGTCACTTCCTGGGGACCACAGTCTGTCCAGACACTATACTGAGGATGTCAACCAAGGAACACATACCATCAACTTGTACTCACCTCAGTTTACGGCAAATTCAGGTATAAGTAATCCACCCTGGGGATTCTTTTGAGTACTAGGAGAGTTCTTAAGTTACCTAGATAACCTTTAAACTAGGGATCAAGATTATGGAGTTGATTATAAAAGAGTACCCTGTATTCGAGGGACCTGAGTACTGAGGGCATCCTTCACTGTCCAGACTGCCTACATACCCTATATCCACGGGATCGAGGCCCTCTTCGGATGCGATCTACATGACAAATTCAAATATATAGTTCTATCTTGTACTATGTTTAATGTAATTGTGAGTGGGTACACAGTTCTTCACCGACTACCCACCCACTTGAGTGATACAGTGACAGAATTCCTAAGAAACTATTTTGCAAACACACCTCCCGAGAGTGTTTGGCATTTAAGTTTTCCTAGAACGCGTAATTGTCCAACGAGGTTTTTCGTTGATAGTTGAAAGGTTTTTCTGTCGTGGTAATCATCCTACAACTATTTTCAATAGCCTCGTCCTTTCTTTTTAATTAATCTTTTTAGTGAGGTATCAAAGGAGATTTTCCCTTCCTGCGAATTTAACTTTGACATGTCCCTTATTACTCCCCGATGATTTAAAGTGATGGTGCCTAGATGTAATTGTTGCAGCTATGTTAGGCATGAGGTACTTGGTTCAATGCGATGGCATTACTCGTAAACGCGACCCAGAGGTACCGTAAATACCGAACACTGTGAATGTTTGAGTTTGGATGTTTATTTACAAGGTTTACCTATCTAATAACAAAGGAAAAACTTGCATAATAACAGTTGATGAAGGTAAATACTACCTTAATCACAATGCAGATAAAAGATACTTTATCATAATGAATAGAACTAGAAAATAAACTTAATCAATTTCATAAACATATGACTAGAAAGATACTTATATCAACTCATAAGTAGAAAAGATTTTTGTAAAATTTAATCTAGGTCAAATTAAAATAATCTTTGATAACTAGTTCAACTACAATATCAATAATTCCTTTTTATTTTATCACAGTTCCAAGCATTTGTTCCCAGCCATCCTTAAACCAATAATAATCATGTTTGATCATTTTATAATCTAAGATATGATATGATAATGAATTCACCATATATTTGATTCTTGCACTTTTGATAAGACTCATAATATAAAAGATATACATATATGTCCCTCATACCATATATGTCTGAAAATGCATACATACATCGTGTCAATTTGAGATACAATTTCCTGACCCCGCCAAGGTTTAAGTGTGAGATCTATCATGATACCTGGTGCAGGAGCACCTAGATGTTTAGGTTTTGGTTAGATTTTCTAGTAGGTTGTTTTATTTAAATAAGGTATTGGAGACCATCTTCTTAAGGTTTGTATCCATGTTGTAAATGGACTATGTCCAAATGTCTATAAGAACCTATTGTTTTGTTGCAAATCCTAGTTAGGACAGTCTTATTGTCATAGGTAGTTGCAATAGTCATTTAAGTTTTAATATTTGTTAGAGGAGTCATTTAAATGTTTGTAGCCTATAAAGGCATGTCAAGGGTTAAGAGGAAGGTTTGAACCTTATCCAAAGGTTACCAAAGTGGGAGTGCATCTTTTAAACATAGAAAAAACAGTCATTGCTGTCCTAAAGAAAAGGCAGTTTCTAAAAACAGTGAAAAGACAGCAATTAGAAATCAGAAAAAACAAGGAAGATGGATGGTTTTTCTTTGGATGCCAAATGTTTTTTTGCTTTTTATGAATCTTATTTGAAGCGAAGAAGGTTTCCTTTGTAGGGAAATTCGAAGGAATAGAAAGAAAGAACAAAAAAGATAACTGTTTTGCTGTTTTTCCTGATTTTCTGTGTTTTTGTTACTGTTCACGTGCCATAATCGTGATTGTACAGATGTATTATTGTCCAAGCTTGTAATGGATGGAAAGAGCTTTGAATCACCTTCAATTTGAGTCTGGTTTGGTGTCTTGGAAATGATCTAGGTGAAAGATATCGCCATTTTCCCAAAAATTGTTTTTTAGAGTTGCTGTTCATTTCTGAAATTTACTGTTTTTCTGCATTATTCCGTACATGTACGGCACTATCATGGCACAAATTTGTAATGTAAGGAAGGAGGTTTGAACTACCTTTGATTTAAGCTTAGTTGGAGGTCTGGACAGTAGATAATGGTAGAGATATTCATGTTTTCCCAAAACTGCTTTGTGGAGACTGTTTTCTGAATTTGTACATTGAAACAGTCCATACCATTCAATAGTACGGCCCTGTCATAAAACCAAAAATGTTTGGAAATAGAGTTTGATGAAGTAACTCCCACTTGGTATCAGTTTGGGCTTATGATAGTGAATTGGAAGCAAATTGTAGTCATTTGATTTGGGACTGTTTTCTGAAATTTCTGTTTTTTCTTAAAGAAGAGTGCTGCTACAGGCCGTAATACAGCAAGGTACAACATAGTTTTCACTCTTTCATGTTTTGGTTGGTTAGAATATTGAATGGTCTACCATTTTAATGGGATTTGGGATCTTGACATTAAACTTGGAGGCAGGAGGACAGTTGGTATTGAGGACTCAATGTGAAGGACTCTGCAGAAGTCTTGTGTTAGCAGACTAGAGAAGGACAGCAGTAAGAAGGTAATAGTTTTGTTCATCATGTTTTTGAGTTGCCAATGAAGGCATTAGATGTGATGGCCATGTTGTTGTGTTGGCTAATTGAATGTGTTTGGGTTTGTCCCAAGAAAGATCATCCTAGAAGGATGTTGTGACTATCTCCCGAATGGAGCAGTGAGATTATGAAAGCCTATGAAGAGCATAGTGAAGTTTGCTGTCCTGACGGTCTGTGAAGAAGAGTTGAAGGATTGTTAGATGGAGTTAGGTATCCTTGAAGGTGTAGAATGAAGTTGTTGGGTCAGAGACCATGTGTTGGTCATGTTGTGATATGCAAAATGCTAGTATGAAGCTGATTGGTTGCTTTGCTCTGGATCAATACCTAATCTTAATCGTAGTAAGAAAAACCAATTAAAATATTAAGGTGGACCAAGAAGCTTAGGTAACATAATAATCCACCACCATTGTCAAGGTAACAACTCCTCAATATAAATCCCTATCTCTATATCATATATAAGTATAATCTTATGTTATTAGATCTATTCTCTATGGATTTGTCTTGTATAGTTGTCTCTCAAAATTATTTGTATATAAGCTACCCTTGTATCTCTTATTTGGCATCATAACTCTCTGTTGTTGTATTATTGCATATATTTATTCGTATATTGGCCATGTATAATCTTACCCTTTACAATTTATTTTTCTTATACTTTGATA
Source organism: Cunninghamia lanceolata (assembly GCA_027924645.1). NCBI lineage: Eukaryota > Viridiplantae > Streptophyta > Pinopsida > Cupressales > Cupressaceae > Cunninghamia > Cunninghamia lanceolata. The sequence continues at coordinate 3,073,896 of BSBN01000642.1, forward strand.
CACACTAGTTTACCTTATGCCATTAATTCCTTTATTTTATTGTGTTATTACTTTCATCTTTTAAATCATTCACATCAATATTAAGTAAAAGATAGGGAGAATTCTATCTAACCAATTAAAGCTCATGGGTGAAAATTACAATTTCATGTCAATTCCTACAATTGTTATCATAATTAAGTCATTTAGTTTACACATCATAGATGTTATGATACTAAAGGGAGAATAAGGTAATAATTCCTCATTTAAAAGAAAGTTAAATAAAATCTCATATATAGACATTGTGAGAAGCCCATAGACGACAGTAAAATAGATGGGGTCTATTTATTGAGGATGTATGGATTGCTTGTGATGGAGAAATAATTCAATTCCACCAATACCATTGACATTGAAAAATTTAATAATGAGCTAGATGATAAAATATCTCTTAAGGATATTAAGAGATCCACAAAGGAATGGTTGGATTACAAAGGAACCCTGGCATTGTAGTTTGATGATAGAACACACTTAATAGATGAGGAAGAGGATTATGATTACTTTGAAATTATGCCAAGTCAAGGAGAAAATGAAATTTGAGAAGTTTCTTCTAGAGTAATGCCATCCCTAAAGACTCTCGCATGTGTACAAATTGAAGCTTTGGAATGGGGTAAAGAGAACATAATGGTGGGGAATTTTTTTTACCAGATATTATAGTTGGAAATGGTCTGGTAAACGTGTATGTAAAACGTGGATTTTAGACAAGGCATATAAACTATTTAACAAAATCCCTCAGAGTAGTATGGCCTCATGGAATGCAATGTTTGCAAGATTTGTACAGAATGTAAAATTTATAATTATTATTTTTAATTTAAAATTGTAAAATTTATGGATGTTAATTAGCCCATAGGCTTTTATATGTGAGTATTATAGTGCCAAAGTGGAGGCGTTCAAGAACAGGGGATGGATATTTCTCAAAACATAACAGAGGGGTAATTTTGTCAGATATTAATGTTGGAAGCACTCTGGTAGTCAAGTATGCGAAATGAGGAAGCACAAACAAGGCACGTCTATTGTTTAACTAAATCCCTCATATATATGCGGTCTCCTAAACTGCAATGATCGAAGGATATGCACAAAATGGATTTGGTGAGAAGGCTTAGAAACCATCAAACAAATGCAATTGACAGATGTACATCATAAGGCAAAGCAATTGGTAGTTATGTGTGCAAAAGGTGGGAGCATAGACCAAGCACATGAACCGTTTGACAAAATTCCTCAAAGAAAATTGGCAGGTTGAAAAAGACTTTAGAAACTTTCAAGCAATAGGAAATTGGTAGGCACAAAGTTAATTTGTACAACCCTTGACATCACCCTTCCTGCCTACGTCGAAATGGGACTTGAGAAATAGGGTATGGACATTCATTCTTATAGAACGAAAGGGGAATTTTTGTTAGATATTATAGTTGGAAATATGTATTCAAATGTTGATGCACAGACAAGGCATGTGAGTTAACAAAATGAATCAAAGAAATGTGATCTCACAAATTGCCCTGATAATAGGGTACGTTTAACATGGGTTTGTTGGAGAGGCCTTAGAAATTTTTAAGAAAATACGACTAGCAAATGGAAAGCCAGACTCAACCTTTGCTAGCATCCTCTGTAGCTCAACTCGGACAGGGAATGGACATCCATCAATGCATAAGGGATAGAGGAATTGTCAATGTGGATGCACAAACAAGGCATGTGATCTATTTGAAAAAATTCCTCAAGGGAAGGTGGCGCATGGAAATGTAATGACTGCAGGATCGCACAAATTAGATTTGTTGAAATGGCTTTAGAAATTTTCAAGCCAGGTGAAATTGTCAGGTGTGAAGTCAATTTCATAGCCTTTTGCCAATGTCCCTTCTGCCCATGCCTACGTGGAGCTTAGAAGAGGGAATAGACATATAGTAAAGTGTAAAGGACAACAAGTTTCCTCAGATATTATAGTTGTAGATGTATGTAGGACCATACACAATGTATATGGACTGTTTGACAAATTCATTAAAGAAGTATGCACACAAACACAAAAAAAGTGGATTTGAGGAAGACGCTTTAGGAACGTTCAAACAATGAAACTTTAGGGATAGAGCATGGACATCCGTTCTTGGAATAAAGGAAAAGGGGGGTCATTCACCCAGAAATTTCACAAAAACTTACACATAGTTTTTAAATTGCAAACATCCTAAACATATCATCAAGATGAATTTCAACTAAAATTTATTATGAAGCATTCAAAAACCAAACTTTGAAAAGAAAGAAAAATAAAATTAGGGGAGGAGGACTCTTACAGTTTTCTCCAACACTCCCAAACCAGAGATGGGTGTCTTCTTCCTCACAAATCCATACAATTTATAGAAATTTCTAATCCTTATGGGGGTAGACTCAAGTCTTTGAGTCAAGTCTCTCCCATAAATGAGGCTGATCTATTTTGCATTTTGCCATAAATTTTTAGGATAAAAAGGACCAATTGATCTTAAATGTTTTTCTCTAATTCTCTCCTTTGTCATTTATTCATGATGAAATTTTCTCATGTTATTTATTGGATATGACCTTGAGTCTTGACTAGAAAATGAGGGGCGATTGGACCTCATTTATGCCTTTTTCTAGAACTGTAGTCCATTGTTGAAAATTATTTATTATGAGTGTACATTTATGTTTGTTGCAAGTATGGGCCTAATTGGTGTTGTCATTGATGTCAACATACTCATGTTGCATTAATGAGAAGGGTTAGATGAGCTGTGTGCTGAGGATATTGAGAAAATGAGTCTTAATCAGGAATAGTGAAGAACAGTGATGACAAGAAGGTAAAAGTCCTCAATAGGTTGAGTATCAGAGAATACAGTTTAAAGGGTTTGTAGATATAAGTCTTGAGATGCTCCAGTCAAGTTTTCAGAGGTTCGCATGAAGATCTGAAGATGTTATGGTCACTCAAGTAGAACCGGTTCCAGCAGGTGTTTAGAGGTGACAGAGTGCCATAGACAGGTCTGGTGAGATCCAAAATTTCATTATTCCATTCTATCGATTTGAGGGAGTGTTGAGGACGTTCCTATGAAGTATCAACTAGATTGGTTCATGGGTTGAAGGTATGGAAGAGCCTATTCATTTGTGACAGTGATGACAGACTGTGTTCTTGAAGCTCGAGATGAAGGAGAGAAGAATTCCAGTAGGATGATGAAGTGCAGATGTTCTTAGTGATTTAGGGAAGGTTATGATGATCGTTGGATCACGTACAGTTCATGTTGATGGTCTGCATTGAAGTTAGAGTTTGCATTTGAAGAATAACCACGGATATTGGTGTTCTTCTTGAGACTGGCTGACCGGATGTATTACACGTCTTGTGGATGTTCTTGTAGGTGTTTGCCGACTTAGATGATTGTTCCTAAGTCGATGCCTTGTATAAATAAGGGATTGTGAATTCATTTTGAAGTGTGTCTTGTGGTGATGAGTGTATGGTAGCGAAGAGAAGTGCGAAAGGTAGAGCAGAAGTATTGGGCTTAAATAGAACTGATTCAAGCATGATGAAGATGCTATTCTCCAATTCATAAAGGTGATACTTATTCCTTTGTAGACAGTATGTCTCTTGTAGGCAGTGAGCTTCTTGTGAGCAGTGTGCTCGGGCAGTGAGCCCTAATTGGCATGTACCATTTTGTTCTTTCTATTCTTCTAACAGAGAATACATTCTTGGGTTAATCACCCTGTGGTTTTTCCCTTAATCAAGTTTTCCACGTCAAAATCTTGGTGTCATATGTGTTGATATGTTTCTGCTTTTGATTTGAATGCATTATGTTTCATGATTAATATTATGCTAATCACTAAAGAAGATTCAAGTGTTTAAAAAGAGAAAGTTTCGTACAACTGATTCACCCCCACTCTCAGTTGTATGCCCTAAGTCTAACAATTGGTATCAGAGCTAAGTTCCTCTAAAAGGAGCTTAACCACTTGAGGAGATCCAGGATGTCGTCATACAAGAAGGATAGTCCAAAGTTTGATGGAAGCAACTTTTCTCTTTGGAAAGGTCGCATGAAATGTCACTTGCAGTGTATGGGAATGGCGTATTGGCCCATGGTCACAAAATCATATGTACCTCCACAGAGTGGTCCAACAACCCTAAATGAAATCATAGATGCTAAAAATAATCTGTGGACCAAAGAGGCTCTTCTAAGCGCATTAACTGACTCAGAGCTCTCAAATGTTATTGACCTGCCAACTACCTATGAGATCTAGATTAAACTGGAACTTCTGCATGAAGGAGATGAGTATGTTAAATGTGCAAGGTTATAGAGTCTAAAAGGGAAATTTGAAAAACTAAAGATGAGAGATGATAAAAATATTGCCACCTTTATGCCAAGAGTGAATGAGCTGGTTTGTGGAATTAGAAATTCTAGTGGAGTCTTGGATGAAAATGAGATTGTTGGTAAGATTCTCAGATCCCTTCCTGCCTCTTACAAAATCAAGGTTGCTGCCATTAATGAATTCAAATCCCATGCAACTGTCACAAGAGACCAATTGGCTGGCAAACTGGCTGCTTTTGAAATGACCAAATTTGGAGATGATCCCCCCAAAACTGAATCTGCATTCAAAGCCAGTGCCTCTATGAAAGGTAAACAAGGATTTGATCTGGGAGAGAACTCATCAAGGAATTTGTCATGGTATGGAAAAGCAAGAAAAGACCTGGAAGAAGAAGATGTAGAAATTGCTCAACTTGAAGCCCTCATTGCAAAGAGACTGCCAAGAGGATCTGGTAAGTATGAAGGAAAATTGCCTTTTAAGTGTTTTAAATGCAATAAGATTGGTCATTTTGCCTCAAAATGTCTAGAAATATTTTCATAGCCAAATCCTAACAGATCAAGGTTCCAAAAGAATTGTTACTATGTTCATGAAGAAAATGATAATGAAGGAGTAACAGATGATGAATCAGAGACAGCAAATAAATCCAGAAGTGAATGGGTGTTTATTGCCATCAAGGAAGAAGAACTAATATCCTCTACATCTATCAATCATAAAGTTGTAGAAAGAGCTCTGACTGCCCAAGTTGAAGAAAAGAATGATTGGGTCATTGACAGTGGTTGCTCTCACCACATGATAGGTGACAAGAATAAGTTCATAGATTTGGAAAGGTATGAAGGAGGAGTGGTGAAGTTTGGTGATAATTCTATTGGTAGAATCAGAGGAAGAAGAACTATTTCTTTTAATGGAAGAAACAAAACTGGTAATGTACTGTATGTTGAAGGTTTGAAGCACAATCTTCTCAGTGTTGGACAGTTGGTAAACAAAGGCTATGATCTCTGATTCAAGGATGGGAAATGCAAAATTTTTGAAAGATCCAGAATAGAGATTGCATCCGGTACTCAAACTAAAGGTAATATCTTCCACTTGGTTGGTACTGGTAAAAGCTTCTTATTTGTTCAAGTTGATCAGAGTTGGTTATGGCATAGAAGGATGTGTCATGTGAATTTTGATAATATCATCAAGATAAGCAATACTCAGGCTGTAAGAGATCTTCCAAAATTGTGAAACCTATTAATAGCTTGTGCAAAGAATGTCAGTTGGGTAAGATGAGCAGAGTCACATTCAAAAGAAAGGAACTGTCTTCTACTGGACTATTGGACTTAGTTCACACTGATTTTTGTGGTCCGGCAAGAACCAGAAGTATTCAAGGTGATAGATACTTCATGCTGCTAATAGATGACTATTCCCAAATGATGTGGGTAACCTTTCTAAAGGAGAAATCAGAAGCTCTTAAGAAATTCAAAATATTCAAGGCTATGGTAGAGAATGAAATAGGAATAAAGTTGAAATGTCTAAGGTCTGATAGAGGTGGAGAATTCACATCCGGTGAGTTCATAGAATTCTATGAGAAACATGGAATTAAGAGACAGTTGTCTGCTCTGAGGAATCCACAATAGAATGGAGTAGTGGAGATAAAGAACTGGACCATCTAGGAAGCATCTAGGACTATGATGATGGAAGCAAATGTTCGTCAGATCTATTGGAGAGAAGCTGTCAGCACTGCAGTCTATACTCTTAATCAAGTTCAAATTAGAAGCAATACCGGTAAGACCCCTTATGAACTCTAGTTTGGCATTACCCCTACTGTAAGATATTTGAGAGTCTTTGGTAGCAAATGTTACATCAAAAGAGATGAAGATTAGGCAAGTTTGATGCTAGAAGTGATGAAGGAATATTGCTGGGTAACTCTACTCAAAGTAAAGAATACCGATGTTATAACAAGAGACTAAGAAAGATGATAGAAAGTACAAATGTTAAGGTTGATAAGGGAATAGAGAAACCCTCAAGGTTTTATGAATATGATGAAGATGATTGGAATGGTGTTCTAGTTCAAGGAGCTCAATCCTCTTCTGAAAATCAGATTCAGACTGATCTGGTAAATTAGGAAGAAGAGATAGGTTTGAATGAGCCTGATCAAGAAGCATAAGTGCAAGAAACTCCCAAAGTTCCAAGGTATGTAAGGCTAAACCACTCTGAAGATCAGATCATAGGTGACAAAAGCAAAGGTGTACAAACTAGAAGGAAAATTGCTCAAAATTTAGATGAATATTATCTGATTTCAAAGATTGAACCTAAGACAATAAATGAAGCCTGCAATGATGAAAACTAGACCAAAGTAATGGAGGAAGAATTGATACAAATTGAGAAAAATCACACTTAGGATCTTGTTCCCAGACCTAGAAACAAGAATGTGATTGGAACAAAATGGGTCTTCCGGAACAAAATAAATGAAGTTGGTGAAGTAATCAGAAATAAAGCCAGATTGGTCTGCAAAGGCTACTCTCAAATAGAAGGAATTGATTTTGAAGAAACCTTTGCTCCAGTGGCAAGAATTGAAGCAGTCAGATTATTTCTTGCATTTGCTGCCTTCAAGGATTTCAAGGTGTATCAAATGGATGTCAAATCTACTTTCCTAAATGGTGACTTAGAAGAAGTGTACATTGAACAACCAGATGGATTTCAGTTATCTGAACATGGTGATATGGTCTGCAAATTAAAGAAGGCACTGTACGAACTAAAGCAAGCCCCAAGAGCATGGTATGAAAGACTGGACAAACATCTTTTGAAGATTGGTATCAACAAAGGTACTACTAATAGTAACCTATATTTCAAAATTGATCATGAAAACATCTTGATTGTTGAAGTATTTGTTGATGATATCATCTTTGGAGGAAGAGATAGTATGTGTAAAACCTTTACAAATCAAATGAAAAGTGAATTTGAGATGTCAATGCTCGGTGAAATGAATTTCTTCTTGGGTCTGTAAATTACTCAAACAAAGAAAGGAATCTTTATTTCTCAGACCAAATATGTGAGAGAATTGTTGAGGAAATTTGGAATGGAAGATTCAAAGCCAATGAACACTCCCATGGCAATTGGATGTAAGTTGAACAAAAATGATGACTCTCCTAAGGCAGATAAGACAAAGTACAGATCAATGATTGGAGGATTATTGTATCTCACTCAAACTAGACTAGATATAATGCAGGTTGTTGGTCTTGTGGTGAGATTCTAGGCTGATCCTAGAGAATCTCGTGTTATGGCAACCAAAAGGATTTTTAGGTACCTAAAAGGAACAGTTGAGTATGGTCTGTGGTATCCTAGAGATCATAATTTTTCTCTTCATGCATATACAGATGTAGATTGGGAAGGAGATGTGGATGGCAGGAAGAGTACCAGTGGAGGAGCATTCTTTTTGGGAAAAAGATTGGTTTCTTGGATAAGCAAGAAACAAGAGGCAATATCCCTGTCCACAACTGAAGCAGAATACATTGCAGCAGCAGGTAGTTGCACTCAAGTTTTGTGGATGAAGCAGATGTTAAGAGATATTAAAGTAGAATATGAGGAGCCTATCACAATTTTCTATGATAATTCAAGTGCAATAAATATTTCTAAGAATCCGATGTTGCATTCTAAGACTAAGCATATATCTATCAAGTTTCACTTTCTAAGAGAGCAAGTGAACAAAGATGAAGTCAGATTGGAGTATGTGCCCTCCAAGGATCAGATTGCAGATATTTTTACTAAACCTCTTCTCAAGGACTCTTTTGAGTATCTCAGGGAGAAGTTAGGGGTTATTGCCCCTCCGGTGATGAACTAGGATGCACTGATGTGCATCAATCTGGTGAATATCACAGTCATATCTTGTGATCCGGATTGATGATAAGGGAGCTGCTACTCAAAGGGAGAAGCTGGTATGTTATAGAGTTACAAGTATGAGCCCTTTGCCATTGATGTCAAAGGGGGAGAGAAGACATGTGAAAAACAAGTGGTTGTTGATCAAAGGGGGAGTTGTAATAGCAAGGAGAAGTTCCTGTCTTGATGGTTTTTCACATCATATGTTGCCATCAATGACAAAAGGGGAGATTGTTGCAAGTATAGGCGGTGTTGTCATTGTAGATATAAGGCTTGAGATGCTCCAGTCAAGTTTTCAGAGGTCCACATGAAGATCTGAAGATGTTATGGTTACTCAAGTAGAACCGGTTTCGGCAAGTGTTCAGAGGTGACAGAGTGCCACAGACAGGTCCGGTGAGATCCGAAATTTCATTATTCTGTTCTGCGGATTTGAGGGAGTGTTGAGGACATTCCTGTGAAGTATCAACTAGATTGGTTCATGGGTTGAAGGTTTGGAAGAGCCTGTTCATTTGTGACAGTGATGATAGACTATGTTCTTGAAGCTCCGGATGAAGGAGAGAAGAATTCCAGTAGGATGGTGAAGTGCGGATATTCTTAGTGATTTAGGGAAGGTTATGATGATCGTTGGATCATGTACAGTTCATGTTGATGGTACGCATTGAAGTTAGGTTTGCATTTGAAAAATAACCACAAATATTGGTGTTCTTCTTGAGACTGGCCGACTGGATGTATTACACATCTTGCGGATGTTCTTGTAGGTGTTTGCCAACTTAGATGATTGTTCCTAAGTCAATGCCTTGTATAAATAAGGGATGGTGAATTCATTTTGAAGTGTGTCTTGTGGTGATGAGTGTGTGGTAGCGAAGAGAAGTGCGAAAGGTAGAGTAGAAGTATTGGGCTTAAATGGAACTAATTCAAGCATGCTGAAGATGCTATTCTCCAGTTCATAAAGGTGATACTTATTCCTTTGTAGATAGTGTGTCTCTTGTAGGCAGTGAGACTCTTGTGAGCAGTGAGCCCTAATTGACATGTGCCATTTTGTTCTTTCTATTCTTCTAACAGAGAATGCATTCTTGGGTTAATCACCTCGTGGTTTTTCCCTTAACCAGGTTTTTCACGTCAAAATATTGGTGTCATATATGTTGATATGTTTCTGCTTTTGATTTGAATGCATTATGGTTCATGATTAATATTATGCTAATCACTAAAGAAGATTCAAGTGTTTAAAAAGAGAAAGTTTCATACAACGGATTCACCCCCCTTCTCAGTTGTATGCCCTAAGTCTAACAATGTTTATCTAATTTAGTTTTTATTTGTGTCATTACATTCTAATCAATTGTAGAGATGGGTTGTGATAGTCTCCAAAACCTCTTGCGATAATCTTCATGACCTCAAACCTGAAACATAAGTATTTGAATGCAATATCTAGCCATTAGTCCAATCCGCGGGCCCTTACCTTCAACTGTGGTAGAATGTGGTACCTTCTTGTGAGCTAGTAACACCTTCCCTGACTTGTACTACACTTACACAATTTCCTTCATCTTTTATAAATTTCTTTATCATGTGGTAAGCATCATGAATCCATAGCGAGAATCCAAGTCTACTCATAACAAACTACAAAAATAACAAAGATGAACTTCAGTAGATATGGTATGCTTGTGTATAGATGATACGGATCCATCTCCTTTGCTTCACAACAGTTGCAATCTCCCTTTGACATATCTGATGACATCACTTACACTCTTCCACACTGCAGCACTCCATACCATTGTTGACATCAATGATAACACATGTGCAACATCAAGGAAGTCTTGGTCATCTAAAATTTGCTACCAAATCATTATAACATATTCCTCATTAACATGATCTTCATTTAGTAGTTGAGTTTCATTCCTAGTAAGAGAAATGGCCAATGCCAAGTGCAAAAATTTGCCACGGCCTAGCCAATTAGGAGAATCCTTATCATGGGGCTATGAAGAGATAGAAGATAAATGAGCCTATTGAGACCAACCATGAGAACTATGACCCCTAAATTTTTGTTGAGGTGGTAGAGAACCATGTGAACCATGAGAACCATGTCTACAAGCATTGTGACTATGTCCACTCCAATGTCCTCAATAATGGTTTTAGCATGCATAAATAAATGAATATCAACAAATAATATTGAAGAGGGAGATGAGTTTCTATCTTTCCAAAGGTTGAGCAAGATTTCCACTTTGAAAGCATGCCACATCTAGGTAAATTTAGCAAGAATTTTGGACCAATCCCCCAAGAGAATCATTTGTCAAAAAAAAGATCAATTTAAAAGGCTTAAAAAAGTCATCAATCCAATTTTGAGTTGACTAGGCTCTCTTACAAAAGTAGAAAAAAAAAAGTTGAGCATTTCTTAGTGTGCACAAAAAAGACAATGAAAATCAACAATTCCCAAATGGATCAATCTAGATCCAATTGGAAGACCCTAGTAGAGAATATACTAATAAAAATGAGCAAGTTTTTGTTCAAGAATGTTTGTCCAAATAGTTTAGAATCTACATTTTCATGAACTAATCAGAGACTATAAGGCCCATCTATCATTGTGTTTTTGTACCATATGTAGAGGCAAAGAGAGCCATACATATACTTTATGAGGTTTGTACACTTATGAAATAGGATATATCAAAATATCATTTCCAATCTTTCTAGTAGAATTTAATGTACCTAACCCCAATTTTGTGGATCATTTATGTTAGGTATGAACGAACGACACTCTAGAAAGATTCAAAATTTTGATTGGAAAATTTTGATGTTTTTAGATGCAATTATAACTAATTTATAGCTATTGATATAAAGCATATAAGAAATATATTTAGTAATTGTATATATCTTTCTAATTAATAGAAATATTGGATTGAATGGGCTATAAATAACTAAAAGGTCACCAAAATATGGAGAAGAGAAATATGAATGTTACATATTTGCATTTTTTCTATATATCAGCAATATAAAGAAATCAGTTGAGTTCGAGTTCACTTCTATAACACGTTAGCAAACCAGCTATATAGGTGATAAATATATAAATACAATCTATAATCTTTGTCCAACTTCAAGCTGCATATGTAAGTCTGGACTTTTCTTGGACCTTATATTAACTACCATTTACAGCGAGAAATAAGATTTATTATGCATCCACTTACTATCAACTACATGAAATATTAGTGTATCTTTGGCTTTGTGTTCTTTTTCTCTAGAATTTCAAACAAACTGCCATCAAACATTGCCCTGAGTTCTTCTCTTTCAATAAAGCCTTCCTTGTTCATCAGAATATAGATGAACACCCATTCAAGCTCCGTTGTAAGCCTGTGTTCACCAGATTGTTTGATCTTGTAAGAATCAAACAAAAATAAAAAAATATTGGAAAACATTAAACAAAAATAATTATTGTGAGTACTAATATTAATGTGACTTACCATCCAAAAATATCATTTAAATTTCTATTTACTTTTAGCATGTTCTGCAACTCGCAAAACGAGAGCTTATCCGGATGTTTCAAGGCATATTTACTAAAAATAGCATCAAACTTGGCTGGATCGAATCTGCCTTCAGTGTCATACATCTCTGTGTCGCTTCCATGCTTTGATTTGTGAATGTGACTTATGTAAATTGGGAACAACGGTGACTTTATTCATCCCTGTACATGAATGGTACCTGTTAGAAATATTTTTGTGTATTTAATTGAGTTATATGGATATCTGCATCTCTATTATATTGCAATTATTTTAGAAGCTTCTTCTAATTATTTTATTGTATAGTAAGAAATAGTCTACTATTTCCTTATCAACTATAGAGGCTGAATATGCAATAGCAAATGAGACATTTAAAGAAATCATTTGGTTATAGTCTATTGGAATTTAATCCAGAGTTAGAGCATTAACTTCATCTATCTCGTCAGAGATTTTTGAAGATTCTTTTCTACCGTCTTACCAAATTTACTTATTTCTTATTGCTATTTTAGAAAGACAAGAAGAGACAAAATAGAGGAATGAGTATAGACAATAGTGAATGTATGCACTAGCAGATCAGAGAAGATAGGTTGCAGCAGCAATAGAGAATATAGCAGAGAGAATAGAAGCTTGGGATAGTAGGTAGCTCCACAATGTGCCAGTAGTTCTGGAAAGTGCAGGTAGCTCCAGAAAGGCACAGTGATCAACTCCAGAAGATTAGAGCTGTGAATAGCTCCAAACAGAGGAAGGGAAATAGAGTAGTAACTCTACACTAAGTTTTTAAAGGTTTTTGGATGTAAAATATTTTTTTTAATATAAATCAAAATATTGTCTGTTTTATTTGTGCTCTCTCTCGTTTATCTTCTTCTCTCCAACATTCTAGTAGCATCAAACAAGGCCTTCATTATTTTACTCTGACAATCAAAAGTATCATTAACTTTCCAAGAATCTAGTATTTTAATTTAGAATGAAACATATTGAGGTATACCACCATTACATCAAACACTTCATCCAGCAGCATGTGATCTATCTTTAATATTGCAAGATAAAGGACTACATAGCTTAGAGGTTTTTTAAGTTTGTGAGAGGTCACATGAATGCTTAGTTTTGACATTTAGGGGGATTGTTTTGAATGATTAACCCTTTTTTTAATATATTTTATTGAGTCTTGTAACTCTTAATATCAAGTGGAGATGTTAACATGCATAATGTTATGAGTCGAAATCAAGAGTCCTAGTTAGTTATATTATTCACTTAGATGTTGTCTTAGGAAAACTAACTTGGAAGAATACAATATACTCGTAGGTTGAGTAGCGAAGCTAAAGGCTATGTGGATAACTATTGTGGCAAAGAGTGAGAGGAAAATGTTAAACCTTATTATACGAAAACCTATATAACATCACACAGAAAACAATGACTTATTAGTGATATTTTATTAAAAATAATTTTAATAATTGTCATCACATCTTAAAGATAGATAAGCAAATGTGGAATAGAATGGATAAATTAAAGAAAAGATTGGACAATTTGCAAGCCTTAAAGTCAAGTAAAATTCTCATCCTTTTTTATTATTTATGAAATTTAAAAGTTAGGAAAGTATAAAAATAGATAATTGAACTGTATATGTAATTGTATTTCTATTTTGTAGAAGTAGATTATAATATGATGAGTAAGTATATATTTAAACTATAAATCATTCTTTGGTTAAACTATTACAAGTAGGGAAATATCTATCAAAGTCATCTAGGGATCCAACTTGAGGCAATCATAGCTATGGGGGTTGGAATCTTGGTGAATGGTGTAATCAAGGAACATACCATCCTCTTTACCAAGTGATCTAAACCACAACCATTCAGTATTACATATAAAATTTCTACAATCTATCTTTTTTGAATAAACTTTTGGAAATAACTGTATGAATTTTACATAAACCTTTCAAATCATACTCTTATCTATGATTTTTATGATAAATGAGAAATATAATTGAAAACATTGAAGAAAAACTTATACAATTATTTGTAAAAGCTTGTTAAATACAAATAAAACATTACTAGATTAACTTTATTGTATAAAAATGAAGGGAGAGATGGTGTGACCTTTGTATGTACGAGGGATATAGATAATCCCATCCTTGTTCTTATCAAAGAAAGCAACATGTCGTTGAAGGACACTCATGTTGTTGTCTTGATGGCCGACGGATCCATTTATGTTCTTTGGATCCACTACTGCTAAAGCCCTTGCAAGATCTAAGGAAAAAACCCAACCAACATCAATATATATGATCTCACTGAGCCTTAAGAATGAACAAACAAATTGTTGGCATTTTGTAGAATTGAAAAATACATGGTTTTGGCATTTGCTCTTGCAAATGGATATTCAGTTTTCGCTGAGAAGCTACGGGGGCAAGCAACGCTTCTGTTGCCAAGGACCTCTCTGATGGTGGTTGTGGCTCCATCTTGCAGCTTGCTCTTTTCCACGCAACAATGACAAATAATGTTTAAGCTATGAGCACAGGCGGAAATTACATGAACAAAAAACGGCTTTATATAACAAAACAAAAGTATAAGGAGGAGTATACAAATTGTGATTGTGTCAAATTAGATGCAACTTATTAGGCGAAGCAAATCCTGCGTGAAAGTTATTACGTGAAGGGTTCTAACGATGAGATATTTCCGGCTTGTACGTGGCTTGATCACGATTCGCTTGGGAGAAAGGTGAACGACGTGAGATTTCAGCCTCGTGGATCGATCGTGACATGTAACAAGTATTAATGAAATTGTAAGAGGCCCACCAAAACATCTATGATTTTCTTTTTCTTGGGATGAAAATGCAACTATCTATTATCTTCTTTAAGAAGTTTGTTATTTTTTGAATTTAAGGAGTTGTTATTTTGTTTTTTAATGGATTCTCTTTGTCTTCTAATGAAGTTGGATTCGCCCCACGTAAATAGTCGGCACGTTGTGTGCCCACTATTTACCTACAATTTTGCCCTGTTATTTTTTCAATTGTTTTAATCGACACAAGGAATCGACCACCCTCCATTGATTCAACCATAGTGTTTGTCGATTAAATTTAATTCGGCCGAGCAATTGGCATGAATTTTGGTCATCGGTACGTTACAACGTACTAGTTGTTTAAGCTTTACTAGTTGGATTACCAAGTTCATGAGAAAGTCTTGAAGTTTTTGGAAATATGCTTGTAACTCTCGCACACGTCATGAGATCTCTTTTGTATGTTGACTACTTAGCTCATGGTTTGAAATCATTGTATTAGAAATTACTTACGGTTTCTTTCATTACATTTGTTTATATATAAAAGGCTTGGGATAGTAGTTTGTATGGTTGTTTTATAGATTATATTGCTATTGGAATGCTATTGACTATATGGGGAAGTTGTGTTGATATACTCTACATTTAAGATTAATACAAGCTTGTATTCTCTTTGGTGTTGATGTTTTTTTAACTAAAAGTGTTCTCCCCACATATGTTGATATTTTCGTGGTATTGCATATTTTTATTTCTACTATGTTATGTATATTTTCATACATGCTCTATTATGTTGATGAATTTGTAAGTACTAAGGATCAATAGTTTTTACTATATTTCTACCCAAATTATAAACATTTTGTAGGCCTCGTTTTAACCCTAACTATTTTTAAACTTCTCATGCCAAATTGACAAACATATTCATGTATCAAGTCCATACATCATGTCAAGTCTCTCACCAAATTGAAGTCATCAAATCACATTTTGTAGTCGCAAAATGTTGTTGTCACATGTTCGAGTTGAAAAGAAATAATTTTACAGAGGCATTTATGACTTCATCCACACAATATGGAATGTTTTCAAGTCAAAATACCTTTCTGTTTGGGATATTTTAATTTTATAAAATTCCATCAGAGAGTTTATGAAAATAATTAAAACTGGACTTTTGCAGAGTATGGAGAGAAACAAATTAATAGGGAGCTTTATAAGGTTATTATACACAATGTGTCCAAGTTTCAAGCTGAAATATATTTCCAGTCAAGAGATACAAAATTTTTGCATTTACTTAGCATTCTGCATTGATCAATTGAAGTCATCATCATCATAAGGCTAAAAAGGTTTTAAAGTTCTTGTTTTGGTTGATGGTACTTTCCAATGGTTCAAAAACCACTAAAGAGTTCTGAAATGCATTGGCCTAAGTGGCAAGGTTTTAAAAATCAAAAGCTTCTTTGTTTTGACAATCTACTTAAATATCATCCACTTCAATGGTCAAACAATCAATAGGGATTTTACACCTCATTCACAACAAAAAGTGGTAAATATTTGTCTTATTTTTATTGGCCAAAATTGACCTTTGACTATTAAAGTGGATGATATTTAAGAACAGCCTTTATTTTGGTTTGCTCCGTCGGATCCGGAACAAGTCGTCACAACCACATAAAATCTTACATAGTCTTTGTCTGCACTTTTCACAAGTTATAAAACCTACTCTAACTCCTGAGTTGCCTTTCAAAATAAGTTTAAAAAATAAAGTGAAGGCTAATGTTTGTCAGCAGTTTTATATGGTTCATTAACTAACCTTGAGTCCCGATAACTTTTAAAGAGACGCTAATGCCTCATCATAACCAAGGTAATGTATTCAAAGGAAATGCTTGTATAATTGTCTGGCGGCACTTTGAATGGGTTTTAAAACCAATATTAAACAAGTTAATGTGCTTTCAATAATATGAATAACATGAGGGAAAGTTTCTAAATAGAGAATAAAGAACATATCAGACATTTTAATAAGTTTCAAAACTTGTTTAAATTGCTACCAAGAGGTTGTGAAGTGATGTAAAAGAGCCGATGACTAAAACAAGAAGTAGTCATTATAACTACCTAAAGAACTAAAACCTGCACAAAATAGATTTGTTGTAAAGGTGTTAGAAACTCTTCAGAAAATGTAATCGACTGGTGTAGAGCCACATTTCACAATCTTTGCAAGCATTCCTCCTTGTCCATGCCAGAATGGGAGCTTATGAATAGAATATGGATTTCATCAAAGCATAAAGATAGAAGAATTTTCGTTCGTTGTTATAGGTGCAACCACTCTGGCAGGCATATATGCAAAATGTGGAAGCATAGACATGGTGTGTGAGCTGTTTGATAGAATGCTTAAAAAAAATGTGGTCTCATGGAGTGTTACGAGTGTAGGATACCACACAAAATGGATTTGTTGAAAAGAATTTAGAATCCTTCAAGCAAATGCACCTGGCAGGTCTAAGGCCAAACTCGATTTCCATTAATAGCATACTCTCAGCCTATCCCAAAATGGGAACTTTAGAACAGGGTATGGATGTCCAAAGCTCATCATTAGAGGAAGAATCTGCCTCTTCTTGCACTGTCCTAAAGGGTTTATGCAATTGATCTTCTTGGTTATTGATACTCAGACAAGGAAAATCCACATGATTTTCTAGTTAACTCCCTATACAGGTTTGAGAAATGGGCAAAGGAAGTTGATGATTTCTATCAAGACAGCTAAAGATCGAGCCTTCTTTGTATGCAACTCCATTGGAAGAATTGTGGGATTTCAAGGTGGGGCACATTTGGTGGAGGATTATTATGGATAGAATGCTCTCTTAAGCATTATGAATGGTTCGACAACGATTCTATTTCAAAATTGTTGTCCAAGGTAAGGGAACTATATGGGCTTGATCTGGGATAGAATTTTCATAATGTAACTATCCCATCTAAAGATAAGCTTCGATCTCTTTACCTTGGAACAACTACTCATATAGGTGTCATTGTATGTTGACTACTTAGTTCATGGTTTGAGATCATTGTATTAAAATTTACTAATGGTTTTTTTGATTATATTTGTCTATATATTAAAGGTATGGGATAGTAGTTTGTATAGTTGTTTTAGAGATTATATTGTTATTGGAATGCTATTGACTAAAGGGGGAAGTTGTGTTGATATACTCTACATTTGAGATTAATACAAGCTTTTATTCTCTTTGTTGTTGATGTTTTTTAATTGAAAGAGTTCTCCTCATGTATGTCAATGTTTTTGTCGTATTGCATATTTTTATTTCTACTATGTTATTTATATTTCCATACATGCTCTATTATGTTGATGAATTTGTAAGTACTAAGGATTACTAGTTTTTACTATATTTGTAACCAAATTATCAATATTTGGTATCAAAGCCTAGTTGAATTGATTAAAGAGAGGGAGTGTTGTTGGGTTTTTTTCCTATAGTGGGAGATTTTGTTTTTTTGTGCAGATCAAATTTTGATGATAGAGATCATAGCTAATGTATCTCATATGGAGATCAAGAAGTTCAATAGCATAGGCTATGAACTTTGGGAGCTAAAATTGGAGGATCTCTTGGAAGAAAGGGATCAATGAATTATAGTGAAAAATAAGAGAAAACATAAAAGTATATCAGATGCCAACTAGGTAAGGGTTGATAAAAAAGATCAAGGTACTTTAAGGCTATGTCTTTTTTATTCTATTCTCTTGAATGCTTTTAATGACCGCATTTAAGTTGTGGAAGTGAATAAGTTAAATATATCATACAAAGAGTTTCATTAACAAATTGCAGCTTAAAAAAAAATTATATTCAATAAAAATGAAGGAATGAGACTCTGTTGTAGAACACTTGAATGCTTTCAATTTAATTTTGAGAGCTAGTTATAGTCTATTGATGTTACCATTCAAGAAGAGGATAAATATATTTTACTACTATTTTCATTACCTAATTCTTGGGAGACTATAATTGTTTCTCTTAATGGTTCTACTATAGATCCAAAATTAGATGCCCTTATTGCTACCTTTTTTACATAAGAGATGTGGATAAAGTCAAATAATGGCAATTCAAAGGAGGCATTGAATGTGAGAGGAAGCCCCTGTTGATAACTGAGAGGGGGGGGTGAATCAGTTATCTTAATTATTTCAGCTTTCTGAACTTTCTTAATAATTAGTGCAGCATCAATTCAAACAAACAAACATAAACATGAAATGGAAATACACATGACACAATATTTTTGACGTGGTAACCCTGTTAAGGGAGAAAACCACAGGGTGATTAACCCAAGATTGTATTCTTTGTTAGAAGAATAGAATTACAGAATGGCACTTGCCAATAAGGGCTCACTGCCCAAGCACACTGCTCACAAGAGGCACATTGCCTATAAGAGACTCACTGTCTACAATTTATAAAGAGTGTAATACAATACTTGAACTGATAAGGAGCATCTACATATGCTAGAGTTCAGTTCCGGTTAAGCTTAGTATACTGATCTGCTGCACTTCATCCTTTCTCTTCCTTAGTACTACTGTCCCTTCACATACCGGACCTACCTTAATGCTTTCGCTCTGCTCTTCTGCTTTTCTTCACACCTTTTAAAACACAATGCCTCTCACAACTAAATCCATATTGTATATATATCCGCAATAGTGATTTCATCACCTTTCTAGTCGGCACCCAGAATAGTCAATATTTTCCACAAACTCTGATCTGTCGGCTGAATCCTTGCTTACCAAGTAATGCGGATCAAGGATATAATTGTAGAAGTCATCAATCATGTCGGCCAATCATAACTTATGCTTTAAGAATCTTTACCATTATCAGTAACGCATCCAGAATAATGTCTGATGTTTTGCCAGTCAGTTCTTCCTCTGTCCACAATGTCAATCAGGAACCCGACACTCAAGTATTCATATCTTTTTCTTCATCTATCACCGGAGGCTAAATCCTTGGAATGTATCAGTCAAGGTAGTCCTCTTGACTTCCCCAAATCTGCACTTCACCAAGATACTTCCTCTGAGAGATCCGGAGCTGACTGTCAGACCTTGCCACATGCTCTGTTCTTGCTTACCGGATCACAATACTCTACAATCTGCCTTCCGGTAGAGACTCATCATGTCCTGTGGATGTGTGGGTTAACCTTTGTTGCTTTCAATGACAACAATCATGAAGTTCCAATGTGTCTCTTGCCAACAATCTCCCCCTTTGGCATTGATGGCAACACTTAGTGAAAAATGACTAAGTGTTATACTATACTCCCCCTTAGCTGATGCTCTGTCTTTATGTACATTTTTTGGAGCTCCCCCTTGGCTGGCTACAACATTTTTCACTGCTCATCACTCCCCCTTTGACATCAATGGCAAAGGGTGGGGTCCGCACACCAAAATTTTCAAAATTTCTACTATACTTGGCCACATAAGTATATACATATGGCATACTTACATATACTGAAGAATGTCTGCAAAAGTTGTCTTCAATTGGACAAATTCTGTTGCCCAACTTTGCTTCATTATGTCCAAAATTGATATATGACCACTTAATAGGAATGCAAATGCATCTGCCCTTTTTAGATCTGTCGGATCACTAGTCTGGGCTGTGATCTGGGCTTCTTTTACGGTCTCATGCATGGCCTCTAGCTTAGGGATAATTATCCCTCTGAGTGCACCGAACCTGCTTATTCTATTTTTCTTTTCCTTCTCCAGCTTCTTGATTTCATTCAAGACTGCAATAGTCTGACATTCTTGATTTATTATGGAGGATGAGAGAGGATCAAAATTCTTTGATAGAATTGTCAGTTTGTCCTCCTATTCTTTTACTTTCTTCTCAATGTCCAATGTTGCTTTGGACCATGATAAACAAAATTTGTATATTTCTCCGCCATCTTTAAGAGCATTTTCTAAGCTCTTTATCCCTATACTCATATTTCTCCTATCATCAGTTATTAACCCTTGTACCTCTGATAATCTTTTTGTCAAAAATTCCTTCCGGACCTTATCTTCTGCTGACTTCTCTAAGGAATCGAAATGTGTGCTAACACTATTTACTAGAGTTTTAAGATTACCGGATAGGGAGGCTGAGGGATCTTTCTGAAAAGATGGCATAATCTTTTCTAACACTCCGGATGCAGCTGTTATAAGCTCACAGTCTTCCATGTGAGACTTCAAGAGTTTTTCTTTGGCATTTGCATTAGCAAATGAAGCTATCTTCATTGTTTGTACCAGAGATAGAGAGTCAAAATCAAATGGCCCTTTTAGTAGTTTTGGTTCATCAATCTCTAGAGTTTCTTTTGTCAAAAAGTCCTTGACCGATTCTGCAGTGTCTCTTGCCGGAGACAGATTCGTCTTTTCTTCTGCAGTCATAGAACTATCTTTTGGAGCTTTCTCTCCTTCCACAACCTTTGTACTATTATCTTCTTTTTCCTTCACCTCTGCTTCTTTCTCCTTTATTCTTTCTTCTCCTTTGGATCTGGAGTTAGCAGGGAAAACCGGAGGAGTGATGTTTGTTTGTTCATGCACTTCCTTTTCCAAAACAGAGGATTCCAAGTCCTTATCCTTTTCTGTACCGGTGTCCATGATTTTCTCAGTGGATTCTTTTTCAACACCTGTGACTGAAGGATCAACACCCAAGTCCTCTATAATAGGAAGATTGAATCTTTTGAAGGCCTTCCTGAGGATCTCTTCTGTTTCCTTGGCTATCTTGTCAGTCTCACCAAGCATGAGCTGATTCATTCTAGCTTTGCTCCAAAATTCATCCTTGCAATCCTTGAAGATCATGTTCATTTGCTTTGAATCGATTGAGGGATATAGCCAAATGGCTATCTATTCCCGGATCTCAAGATCTTTTGCCATGGCAGTATTCTTTCTAATTTCTAACTCTTTTTCTAGGCTTTTGGGAATAAGCGATATAATTTCAATAAAAGCCTTGTTATATATGTTTAGATACTTAACTGTTGCTTCCTGCAAGATCTTTTGGTCTGCTTCATTGTAATCATCATAGAATTCAGCCATTGGTTGAAGGTTTCCATCCACAGTGACTGATTTGATGACATCATCTAAAGACAGAGAAGGCTTTTCTATAAATTCTTCTACCTTTTCTTCTTCACCTTGACTGGTAGAGGATTCACCGGATGTTTTCTTCTTCTCCTTCTTCATCTTCTTTATCTCCTCATCTGATTCAGTTTCTTCATCATCCTTCTAACTGACATAAGACCTTGTGGCCTTTGTTTTAGTTATTTTCTCTCCTCTGCCGGATGATTTTGCTTCTGATTTTGATGTCCTTGAGCTTTTGGCAGTGGCAAGTACAGATCTCTTTGATGATCTTGTCCGAATGGAAGATTCTACCGGAGCACTTTCCTTAATTCCCTTTTCTACCTCTTTCTTCTCTTTCTCTACCCTTTCCACCTTTTCTCTGTTGGCATCAAGAGCTTCTTTTGATATGCCATATCTTTTGGCAATATTCTCTACTTCTTTTCTCACTTTTCTCTTTACCTCCAGTTGTCTGAGTTCCACATGAATTTTTATACTCAATTCTTCAAAGGTTCCAAATCTTTCTACTTTGGGATCCTTGGGTTGACTAAGCATGTGTTGGACATGCAGCTCCACAAGTTTCTCATCCACCTCATACCCCATCGGCATGATCCAGATTGTCCTTGGTTCCACAGCGTCCATTTGGCACTGATCAGTTTCAACCGTAAAACAAACTGTATCCTTATACTTTTCAACTAGAGATTTGGGAATTCTCTCTCTTGCTAGAATCAAATTTTGGAAGTTCTTGAAATAACCCCACAAAGTTGTATTTCTTATTTTGGCATCTCCAAGCCCATGCAAATAGTCTCTGATTTGGATTGCAACAAGTCTGTCATTCTGCCAAACCCAACCACTTGATCCGGGTAGCTCACTCATGAAGTAGAAAAATAGACACAATATCAGCCCACCATACTTGAAGGAAATTTTCTTATCCTTCTTGATCTTCTGTAGATTCTCCAATAGTTGGTTTAGAAGAAGTTCACACAGATCATAGTCAGCATTTTCTTTTAGCATCTGATAAGCTGTATAAACTGCAGTTCCCAGTACTGAATTTTCCCTACTGGAGTGATAAATTTTGTAACCAATTATCATGGATACAAATTTAATATCCGAATCATTGATATCTTCAATTGTCATAGCTCTCTTGTCAAATTTTGATCCAGTTGTATCACTCACTATCTGATTCTTGATAGATTTGAGAACAGGTATCCCACCAGATGAATGCAGACCAGTTACTACCCTAATTGCATCTTTGGTGATCTTAAATGGTCTATTCAACCATAGGAAGTTATCATGTACTCTGCTCAACATATACCAGACCCATTCATCTTCTTCAAAACAGGGGAAATGAATGCACTGTGCAAAATGCTTATCCTGGATGACCTTGAACTGAGGTTTGAGCTCAAAAGAATCATCTATTAACTGATTGTGATAGATATCAGCCAGCTTAGATTCCCCAAATTCTTTAATATTCGCATGAATATATGCCCTAACATCTTCTACATGCAGAACCCCATGCAGAAAGCTTGAAAAAGTGTCGAGGGGATCAACTTCTAGGGAATTATATGGATGCTTCTTAAATTTAGGTCATGGCCTATCAGATATCTTCACTATATTTGGAGTAGTCATATTTCAAAGATTTGTAGAGAGATATTTGATAACAGAGAATACCTTTCACGTCTTTCGGTTTCACGAAGTTAGCCAGATCAATTTCTAGATAAATTGACTTCTGCGAATGATCTTTGATGAGCTTGAGGAATTTTGTTGTAGAGCTTCTCTTTTCGTTTCTTCTTGAATGCAGAATGAACAAATGTTTAATGAGGAAACCCTTATATTGCTCCGCAAACCCTAATGTCAGGTTGCAATAAATGCTCGACCTAAGTCATTCTGATTTGCCTTATTCAAATGACTTGAGGAACTGGATCAATCTTGATCTTAAACATCTTGCGGATCTTCCAAATCTTAACCATAGTTTATTTGGATGTTTCTCTTATGAACCCTTTAATCTGCAACTCTTCTTGTGCCAGTTCTGGCACCAATTAACTGGCTAGGGGAACAAGGTTTTCTTTGTGTCTCCCCCTGAGCCAGAGCTCACCTTTTTAATTTCTGGAAGAAATATCAGCACCAGAGTCTGGTGCGGATCCATCCCCTTCATTCTCTGTACTTTTCTTCACCCAAATCTTGTTCATCTCACTTTGAACTTCATCCGCATTTACTTTTTGTTTTCCCTTATCTTGATTCTGATTATGATGTACCGGACCTCTTTTGTCCTAATTCTTACTTCTACAAAATTTTGCAATATGACCAGATCTATTGCAAATTTGGTAAACAACATTTCTTTGCATATTTGATTGATATCCTCTTGATCTGCATTGATTAGCCATATGACCTATTCTATTGCATGCAAAGCATCTACCATTGAATGATTTGTTCATTTACATATTTTTGCATTCATGAGATTTGTGACCATACCTTTTGCAGTTGAAACACTGTCTGGAGAAGGATGTATTAGTCTGATTCATTCTCTTTCTGCACTAATTAGCTTTATGACCAAAGTTATTGCAGTTGTGGCAGTATCCATTGAAGGATGGATATCTTTGAGCATTAGGCTGCCTTACTGGAGGTCTTCTAGGTCTATTCCTTAGATTTTTTGATCTAAAATTCTTCTGACCGGATCCAGAGATTTCACCTTTTTCATACCCCAGGCCACACTTGTCATCTACCCTCTTTTGGCTTTCAAGAAGAACTTCAAGTTGAGCAGAGCTTATCTTGAATTTCTCTTTATATTCATTTGTTGTTTGAAGATCCCTTTTAAGAGAGACAATTTGATCCTCAAGTTTTTCTTCATTATCTTTAGCATCTTCAAGATCAAATTCAAGATGTCTGATAATTCTATCCATCTTGTGGCAATCTTCTGATTTCTCCTTGAGAGATTGTCTTAGATCATCTTTAGTTTTTCTTTTCTCTTCAACCTCTTGGGTAAACTTCATAACTCCTGATTCCATTTCATGTCTTACCATAATGATTTCTTTTGATAACTTTTCACATAACTTGGTTTTCTCCTTCAGATCTCCATTTGTATCATTGGCTTCACCTTGACTTGCCAGTTGCTGAAGTAGCTCCTTTCTCTTTTTCATAGAGAGACTCAATTTGTCTTTTAGTTCTTTTATGAAATCATCAACCTGTTTGAGTCTTTCCTTTAATTCATTGACTTCAGAGTTTGACTGCTCAAGATCATCAAGGGCAATCTTGAGTTGCTCCCTTATACCATATACATCCATTTGAATTCCCAGATCTTCCTCAAGCTATTAGGCTTTGTTAGGAGGTACTTGGCTCTGATACCAATTGTTGATAACTGAGAGGGGGGGTGAATCAATTATCTTAATTATTTCATCTTTCTGATCTTTCTTAATAATTAGTGCAGCATCAATTCAAACAAGCAAACATAAACATGAAATGGAAATACACATGACACAATATTTTTGATGTGGAAACCCTATTAAGGGAGAAAACCACGGGGTGATTAACCCAAGATTGTATTCTCTGTTAGAAGAATAGAATTATAGAATGGCACTTGCCAATAAGGGCTCACTGCCCAAGCACACTGCTCACAAGAGGCACATTGCCTACAAGAGACTCACTGTCTACAATTTATAAAGAGTGTAATACAATACTTGAACTGATAACGAGCATCTACATATGCTGGAGTTTAGTTCTGGATAAGCTCAGTATACTGATCTGCTGCACTTCATCCTTTCTCTTCCTTAGTACTGCTGTCCCTTCACATACCGGACCTGCCTTAATGCTTTCACTCTGCTCTTCTACTTTTCTTCGCACCTTTTAAAACACAACGCCTCTCACAACTAAATCCATCTTGTATATATATCCGCAACAGTGATTTCATCACATTTCTAGTCGGTACCCAGAATAGTCAATATTTTCCACAAACTCTAATCTGTCGGCTGAATCCTTGCTTGCCAAGTAATGCAGATCAAGGATATACTTGTAGAAGTTATCAATCATGTCAGCCAATCATAACTTATGCCTTAATAATCTTTACCATCATCAGTAATGCATCCGGAATAATGTCTGATGTTCTGCCAGTTAGTTCTTCCTCTGTCCACACTATCAATCAGGAACCTGACACTCAAGTATTCATATCTTTTTCTTCATCTATCACCGGAGGCTAAATCCTTGGAATCTATCAGTCAAGGTAGTCCTCTTGACTTCCCCAAATCCACACTTCACCAAGATACTTCCTCTGAGAGATCCGGAGCTGACTATCGGACCTCGCAACATGCTCTGTTCTTGCTTACCAAATCACAATACTCTACAATCTGCCTTCCGGTAGAGACTCATCATGTCCTACGGATGTGTGGGTTAACCTTTGTTGCCATCAATGACAACAATCATGAAGTTCCAATGTGTCTCTTGCCAACAGCCCCAAGGAAAAGGTAGTGGTAAGAAAGAAGGGAGTAAGGACAAAAGATAGATCTAAAACTAAGGGTAGATCCAAAACCCTTGGTAAGAGTAGGTTGTGATGTTAAAACTATATGGTAAATAGGGCCATCTTATGAAGGAATGTAGAAGGAGAAAAAAGATGATGATTCCAAGCTATAGATAAATCCTCAAAATATAAAGAAGGAATGTAGAAAGAGAAAAAATATGATGATTCCATGCTATAGATAAATCCTCAAAACATAATGATAGATATTTTTTTTACAATTATTTTTAAATAAAAAAACCTACCTTTGTGAAAAAAATTTGAAATTTTTCTCAAAAAACAAGTCATACCTTACACAGAGTCGTACAATCGAGGAGGAGAAAAACATCTGATGGCCCTAGGTAAATTGCTCCAATTTTGGTGATTTGATAGTCAATATTTAGGGTTTTAGGGAACTTCTGAGCACGATGGTAGGGTCAAATTTGACCCAAAATACTCTAAAAGATTAGGTACCCACTGGATCTGGCATGCACCTCCCAACTTCACACCCTTTTAGATCTGACCTCCAGTGTTTGATCTAGACAAAATAAAAGGTAAAACTGACTTTCTCGGATGTTGTGAACTCAATGATGATCTCATATTTTCTCCAAGAATCACCAAAGCTACTTGCAATACAAAGACACAAAAAAGCCCCCCCGGAATCTAGTATTTCTATCAAGTTTTTTTGATTCCCCAGTTCATCATCAGATCCAAAAGAAGAGCATACTTAACTTTCATGAGAAACCTTGAGATCTCAAATCCTAGATCTTCTAAATGACTAGCCCTAGGCATTCACCCACTTTGATACCATGTTAGATTTTGTTATGGAGATAGCAACCCAAAATATAGAAAGCTAAAGACAATCACAAAGAGAAGATCAAAATGAAGGATGCAAAAGAGTTCAAAAATGAAGTTGTAACAAAATATGCATTTCAATATTACAACCAAATTACATAATACAAGATAGGTAGTGTGTTTATATAGACTGGGGAGAGAGTGGAGGTGGAAAAACCAACCAATATGGAGTGACCACCAAGTGGTCTAAAGATAGCAAGAGCATCTTCCCAAGATAGAAAATGCACCTCCCTTGTAAGATGGAGACACCTCAAATTACCCATTCACCTAATTAAAATCACTTTGTTAACCTAAGCAAGATTAATAATATGTGTAGGAAAAACCTTAGGAAAAGGAATAAAAAACCTACACTAACAAGAAGCATTTTTTTTGTTTTTCTTAATAGCTTTCATTGTCTTGCACCTCTTAGAAGATATCTAGAAGAAGCAAACCCTAAAAATTATAGTAAGTACTATCAAGGACAATGCATACCATGCAAATATTTTGAAGGATGTGGAGGACATGGGGAAGGCTATTGTTGCTCTAGAGGAAAGATAAAATCAAGGAGTAGATTTGGGAAATTTAGTATCAAATCTTGGATGAGGAAGGATAACATAAGGAGACAAGTGCAAACAAAAAGAAAATATTTGAAGAACTAAAATAGATTATCTCTAAGTCAAATTAGGATTTGATGAAGTTGGAAGAATTGAGTGCTAGAACAAGGGAGATCACTAGCATCATTCAACCAACTATTTTGAAGTTGGAAACATTCCTAAGAATTGTGTGCATAGAAATTTCTAAGATTTTGCAAAAGATAAGAAAAATTGACTGAGGATGGTTAACCAAATTAGTATGGGGTAAATCTTGATCCCAATTTTGGTTAAGACACAAACTTTGTCTTGTAATCAAATTTTGTCCAAAGACAGGTATGTTTTGACAACCAGTGTGTGATGTGGCACCAATTTTGAAGAATCCAAAGGTGTGGGAGGAACCAACAAATGGCCTATATGTGGTTTGAGATGACGATAACTCTTCTCACACTTGGTGTGTAAGACCCATACACAATAGTTAGAAAGATCAATTATCATAACAAAGTCAAGAAAGAGGCAGATAAAGGTGGTGTGAATCTAGGAGTGCATGCAGAAAGCAATTATCAATATCAAGAAGAGTTTTCCACAAATCTAAGGGGCATAAAGAAAATTAGGCATGGAGCACAACTATAAGATATCGAGAGCATCTTTCTAGGCACTCATGATACTGACAAACTTGGGGAAGTTAAAGGGGTGGTTATCAAGTGTAATTAGTGAAGGGCAATGCACCCCTATTTTAGGTATGGGAAAGGGGTTGTTGCTAGTTACAAGTTTTCTACTCTTGGTTGTAGTCATAGAGAGCTTTTTGATGCAAATTCTATTGTTACTTCTATTGTTCAAGAGAACTATGTTGAAAATAGAGCATGGAACCAATGTTATGACCATTTTGAATGAACATAATGAGTGGTTGATGTTTTACTTGTGTTAATATGTCTTTAAGTTCATCATGTCTCTCACTTCATTGATATGGCATGTATTATTGGAGTTATTGAGAATTCCTTAACACCATCATGATGCATTGAAACCCAATGTGGACTAGTCTAATATTGTGCCTTGAATGAGCTTTCAAGTTTAATGCCTTGAGTGATATGTTGGTGTGGAAGTATGGAGTGTAATGAGGCATGCCCATTGATTCCATGAGATTGGGTTCACCTATACAAAAAAATATTTATTTTACTTTGTTTATGTTATAATATATCATATTAATCTATAATCTAGCACACAATTTTTATTATCTTCCTTATCCATCACACTAGAGTAAACTGTGGCATAACATAGAAATATCACAAATCTCTAGTCTATGATTTATTGTCAACAAGAATCACACATAAGATCTTTTAGATCTTCCCAAGGGAAGAAAGTTGGTTCAATGCAAGTGGGTGTACATAACCAAATATGTAGCTAATGGGTCCATTGACAAGTAAAAGGCACATCTTGTGGCTAATATCCTTTCAATGGTTGAGGGCATTGAATATTTAGTGACCTTTTCTTTTTTTTCCAAGATGGATTCTATTTGTCTTATAGTTTATCTTGTTGCATCATAGGAATGGTTAGTTTATCAAATGGATGTCAAGAGTGTCATCTTGCAAAGTGATCTTCATGAGGAGATCTACATGGACTATCCTCTTGGTTTTGTGTATGACTCTTTTATTGTTTGTGGACTTCATCATACATTGTATGGTCTGAAGCAAGCCTCCAAGGATCGGTATGGGAAGATGAATATCATCATGCTTACTTCTAGTATCTCATGTTGGCATTCTAGTCTAACAGTTTACACTCAAATACATGGGGAGCATATTTTGATATTCATTCCAAATGTAGATGATGACTCTCATAGGTAGTTCCGCCACCATGATTTAGAACATTTAAAGTGCATTGATAGAGTAATTTGATATGATTGATCTCTTAGAAATTTTCATTTCTTCCTTGGTCTTTAGCTTCTTTAGTATTTCAAGGGAATTTCCATTTTTTAGTAAAATTATGAGCATCTTGATTTTATTTAGAGATTTGGCATGGTTGATTGCAAGACTAACCCACTATATTTCAATTAGGTGTCACACTATCTTCTAGTTGCACTTCACCCAAATTTGATGAGCTACATTGTATCAGCAATTGGTTGGATGTATTTTATAATTGACATACAATCATCCTAATATTTTCTTTGCAGTTGGTCATGTCTCTCATTTCTCTCAAGATCCTCATGAGAGTCATTATAAGACAACCAAGCCTATCTTGAGGTATATCCAAAGAGCTTCATCTTTTAGCATTCGCTATACATTAGGAGTTGCTTAGATCATGTGCATCACTAACTCAAATTGGCTTGGTGATGTTGATGATAAAAAGTATACTTCTAGTTTTATCTACTACCTTGTTTTATATTGTTTGATTGCATGGTCTTTTAAGAAGTAGAAATCTATTTCATTATCATAAACAAAGGTTGAGTATTGATGTGTTTTTTTGGCTAGGCCAAGAGGTTCTTTGGATTTTCTAGTTGATGATAGATTTTGGCTTTCCTCATAATCACCCCTCTACTCTTTGGTGTGATAATCAAAGTACCATACACATTTCATGCAACCTAGTAAAGCATCAATGGACTAAGCATAGTGAGATCTACATGCACTTGATTCAACAACTCATCTAGGATGGTGTTCCTATCTTGGAGTATTTGCCTACTGAGTAGTAGGTTGCAAACATCTTCACTAATCCTTTCAGAATGCCTCATTATATCACTTGCAATTGAAGCTTTATGTGAAGGAATTTTTCCTTGGAGGTTCATCTTGAGTCCTCCTTTCATGTGTACATGTGTTTTATTTTCATGCTTTCCATCCTTTGGGGATGAGTTTTTTTAATGGGTTTTCCTCCATTTATTCATTTGTGAGTAGCTTTTTGTACATGGGAACCTCATTATACCTTATTGTTGGAACCCATATTTGAGTCTTCTACTCTTTTATTTTTCATCCCTAAGATGAACTTAAGGGGGGTGTTGGTGTGGATGGGGTTATTCCCTAACCAATTTTCCTTTTGGGTCTTGTTCACACCTAGTTAGTTAATTTTAATTAGGGTATTTAATTTTTCAATCTCAAGTCATGAAATAATGACAATTTTCATAGTAATATGTTATCTTAAGTCTCACCATTTCCTATATACACAAGGGTCCTCTCTGTACATTTCATTCCATTTGTATTGTATGCTATCATATTGCTATTAGAGTTATAACATTTTAATTGCTTCTCTCTTGTTTGGAAGGTTATTTTTGTGTTGTAGATGATTCTTTCTAATTTGAGTCCTTTTGGTGACTTAAACAAAGGATTAGTAGGATGGTGCAGGGGCACCTAGGTTTTCATGCCCCAAAAAGGGGTCAAAAGTTAATGTTTTGTTTTGTTTGGGTTATTAGCATGTAATAAGGTCTAAGAAGACCCTTTAATGATTGTTTAAGTTTAGTTTGAGTCATTTGGGGTTAGTTAGAGTCTAGGTGCAAAACTTGTAAAAAGTTGCACAAATGTTGTCATAGTTGCACAAAGCAACTTTTACATTTTGTTGTCAAAGTAGAAGATGAACTGTTGACCTAAAAAGTTGTTTGTAAGCGATTGGAATATGGTTGTAAATTCCTTAAAAAGGCTTTGTAAGGTCGAAGACAAGGTTAGAGGTTGGGTTGTTGAAGTTTTGAAAAGAAAGCAATAAAGGAACACCATTGTTCTAAAAATCTGAACGTGTTCTTTCCTGATCTGGTGAATATAGTACAGTCTGTACAGATCAATAATGACTCTAAAATCTATTTGATAGTGTTGGCACGTGAATCCTCTAAATTTTGGTTTTTGTTTCATCGATTTTCATTAAGTTTTGTAGAAGTTACAAGCATATTTCTAAAAATAATCCAGAACCCTAGGTAGGGTTCCTAGTGGACTTGTAAAATGCATTTCTTGACATTCCCATGGTAGAAATTCCTAAAAATTGGTGGAATGGCTTATCATTGTATACATTTTCATTCCTCAAAATTTTAGTTTCTAGGGTTTTGGTTGGCATGTGTTTTGGTGATGCCCTAGGTCTGATTTTTCATGTTTTAGACCTATTCAGGAAGAGGACAATCTATTTTTGAAGGTTTCCATACAAAGTAACCTACCTTGGTTTTGAATTATGTTGTATAAAGCCCAAATGGGTATCTAAAACTATGTCTACATTTGTTATATCATGTCTGTACTAAAATTTATGACCAAAATACTTAATTTGTTGCCCCCATGTTTTATGCCTTAGAGATTGAAGGCTTGTGAGGAAAAACCCACCATTGGATGTTTGAAAGATTGAAAGATTGGTTGTTTGTGATTGTTTTGGAGTTTTCCACCTCCTTCTCTGCATGAAATTGGTATCAGAGCCCAAAGATCTGGGCAATATAAGTTTTTTTTGGAGTTTGTGTATTGTCTTTTTGCAAGTTGAAGGAAGAACCTGGATGCCAAAAGACTAAGCCAAGGGAAAAGAAAGGGGCCTAAGGTGAGGTATCATGAAGACAAGAAGAAGCAAGGTGAAAGAGACTTTCTTGAGAAAGAAGAATGGAAATGTTGAGAAGATTCATCTGTGGAGACTTGCAGAGTAAGGAGGTACCAAGCAAGAAACAAGAGAAAAGAAGAGAGAAAAGTGAGATGAAGAAGAAAAATGAGAAAGAAGAATAGATAAATATTCAACAAGAGATAACAAGGCTGACCAAGCCTTGGAAGAAATGCAAAAAAGAATGGATCTTGAGATACAACAGTTGCTTGAGAAAGCAAAACAAGAAAGTGGTTGGCATTTACCAATAAGGAAGAAGGTAAAGTGGCCCATCAAGGAGATCACTCAAAGAAGAAGAAGGCAAAAGATGATAGTAGCAAGTGTCAATGAGTTGCAAGATATGTTGAAAGGAAGGGTTCTATAAGCATCTGAAGAGACAAGCAAATCTTGTGTTTTTGAAACTAAGCCTTTGTGTGAGTATGTGTTTGGAGGTAATGATATGATGATAAAGAAGAAAAGACCCAATTAAAATTAGGGGTGTTCACTTGAAGAGGTTGAGGACATGCATTCCAATAAAGTCTTTCACAATGAAGAAGCCAGGAACAATGAAGGAAAGCGTGAGTTGATACAATCTCAGGCCATGAAGAAGATTGATGAAGTAGGTCTTACAAAGGCAGAAAAACAAAGTTCTGGTATGTATTTGTGTATTTCGTATGGAGTTGAAACCCTTGAGTATGAAGGAAAGATAGGAGAAATTACTTTGAATAAGGGAATATCATATTCCATTCAAGATTTTCCTAAGGTTATTGAACCAACAATTGACATGTTGAAAGGATTATTGGGTGGGTATGGGAAACACCACATAGTTGTGGTGCAAGGGTCTCTTTCAAATCTGAGTAGTGATAGCATTGAAAAAGCAAGGAGCACTCAATCTTTTCTATTTTCCATTGAGGGTGAAGCATATAGACATTCATTGCAGGCATTACACAAGGAGATCTTGGAGGTTAATTATGATTTACTTCTTTTAAAAGAGGGCATAAATACTGATCAAGAACCTAAGCTTGATGACATGATGGTTAGAGGTAAAGAGAAAAGACAAAATGCTCTTGATAAGATTGTAGACTTGGGAGACAAGAAACCTAAGGTGAAATTGAAACAAGCCATTGAAGGAGAACAAGGTACTATTGGAGTGCATGACATCCATCAAGGAAAAAGGGATTAGTTATAAGGTAGAAGTGCAGATGGGGAACTAGCTTATATTGACAAGTTCAACTACCTTTTACCAAGTGTTCAAGAAACCTACAATGAAGATGAAGCAAGCATGGAACTGTTTCAAAGAAGATAATGTGCAGGGATTTAAATATACTAGACAAAATATTTCAAGCATGGTTCTCATGTTGCTACCTTCTATTCAAGTGGAGCTTGAATCTTTTCTTCAGTGGGAGTATGGTGCAGGGGCACCCAGGTTTTCATGCCCCAAAAAGGGGTCAAAAGTTAATGTTTTGTTTTGTTTTGTTTGGGTTATTAGCATGTAATAAGGTCTAAGAAGACCATTTCATGATTGTTTGAGTTTAATTTGAGTCATTTGGGGTCAGTTAGAGTCTAGATGCAAAACTTGTAAAAAGTTGCACAAAGCAACTTTTAAATTTTGTTGTCAAAGTACAAGATGAACAGTTGACCCGAAAGTTGTTTATAACCAATTGGAATATGGTTGTAAATGCCTTAAAAAGGCTTTGTAAGGTCAAAGACAAGGTTACAGGTTGGGTTGTTGAAGTTTTGAAAAGAAAGCAATAAAGGAACACCATATTTCTAAAAATCTGAACATGTTCTTTCCTTATCTGGTG
Source organism: Cunninghamia lanceolata (assembly GCA_027924645.1). NCBI lineage: Eukaryota > Viridiplantae > Streptophyta > Pinopsida > Cupressales > Cupressaceae > Cunninghamia > Cunninghamia lanceolata. The sequence goes on from BSBN01000642.1 coordinate 3,107,569, forward strand.
AATAGTACGGTCTGTACTGACCATTAATGACTCTAAAACTTGTTCGATAGTGTTGGAACACGAATCCTCTAAATTTTGGTTTTAATTTCATCAATTTTCATTAAGTTTTGTAGAATTTACAAGCATTTTTTCTAAAAACAGTCCAGAACCCTAGGCAAGGTTCCTAGTGGACTTGTAAAATGCATTTCTTGACATTCTCACAGTAGAAATTCCTAAAAATTGGGTGAATGGCTTATAATTGTATATATTTTCATTCCTCAAAATTGTAAGTTCCAGGGTTTTGGTTGGCACATGTTTTGGTGATGCCCTAGGTCTGATTTTTCATGTTTTAGACCTATTCAGGAAGAGGACAGTCCATTTTCTAAGGTTTTCATACAAAGTAACCTACCTTGGTTCTGAAGTATGTTGTATAAAGCCCAAATTGGTATCTAGAACTGTGTCTACATTTTTTATATCATGTATATACTGAAATTTATGACCAAAATATGCAATTTGTTGCCCCCATGTTTTATGCCTTAGAGATTGAAGGCTTGTGAGGAAAAACCCACCATTGGATGTTTGAAAGTTTGAAAGATTGGTTGTTTGTGATTGTTTTGGAGTTGTCCACCTCCTGATCTACATCATATGGGCACAAGGATAGGTAATAAATTCAATCACTAAACCCTAGAAAAACTTAGATCAATGAATCTCTAAAGGCCAATGACAAACCAGACCTAGAAGATTAGAAATTAGAATCAAATGCATATTTAAAAAACTAATTAGGGTTGTAAGGTTGGGTAAGTTTGTTTGGTTCACCAAAATAAAAATGTAAAGCAAAATCCCTATGTATAATCTAGTTCATTTGATTAAACCAAGAAATTAAGCAATAATCAACCTAGATTAACTTTGTGAGTTGCTAGAGTGGTATGGACTAGATCAAGCAATATTGGATAGAAAATACACAGTCATGCTATAATTAGTAATAAATGAAGAGAGGGAGAGAGAGAGAGAGAGAGAGAGAGAGAGAGAGAGAGAGAGAGAGAGAGAACGCTTAGCTATGTAAGTGAAAAATGAATGCCATTTGCTGAAGATAGTAAGATTTATGTTCATTAGAATTTGTAGATGCCCTAAACAATCATACATGTAGATCAAAATCTAATATTCTTTTTTTCTCGCTGCTAGGTTGATTTAGTTGTTTCAAATTAGGTTTGTGACTAAAACATTTCCCTATAGCTATGAACTCAATCTTCATTGATTTTTTTTTAAATGATTAATAGATTACAAATAGTTCATTGACTTTTGGATTCTATCCTATGAATTATAGATAAATACAATTCTAGGTAGTGACATTCCTTAAAACACTCTTAGTTGTTTTTTCAAGTTGGTAGTATTTAAAAATAGATGAACAAACAACAAGCTTTGAACATGCACATGAACTCTAGAATGATTGCTTGGTATTTCACTTGCACTAGGATGGATGTGATTCAATATATGCTAGATTCCTTTCTTAATTTGAGTGTAGATTTGAATGAATAGATTCCAAGTTATTTTGATGTCATGCCATGATCAAAATTAGTGCAAATGAATGTATTTTAATACATAATCCTAACACTAAATTGTAAAGATTTGTGCAAAGTTGAATTGGGACCAAAGTGTAAGAGGGGGCTAGTCAACTAAATGTTTGATTTTGATTTTTTATTTAAATGGATCAAGATTGTGGCTATGAGGATGATCTCAGAATCGTTCACATGATCTAGAGGTTAGATAGTCAACCTGGATGTATGTGTGGTAGGATTGGATTAATAAATAGAATCAAAAGATAATTCAATTGGACTAGGATTGTCTGCACATAAGCATAGGGATACTTGCAATAAGCATAGTTCTAGGTGTAAGCAAGGATAGGTGTGTAGGTAGAACTATGTGCACAACACACGATTTGTAGCTATATAAATGTATGAAGAAATTTCTCCAAATTCAACATAAAACTCAATGGGAAATGATTCATGGATGCCTTTTCACTATTACAAAACTTAATGATAACTTTAGAAGATTGATTGTAATTTATTGATATTATATATTTTAATTAAAATTTTGTGTTCAATACGTGTTGTTATTCTATCACATTTTCCACTTCAAGGACATTTTTAAAAAAATCTATAATGATTAAAATGGTGTGTGTGTGGGGTACCATTATTCTTATAAATAAGATTACTTTATTTTTATATTTTTTACATTATTTTTGTATAATTTTAGTGTAAAGATTATCTTTTGTGGATTTTTTTATGAATAATTGTCTAATATATTTTTGTATAAAGAAGTATATTATACCACATTCACAAAAAGAGTGGGGGAGTGGTATCAAACCCTAAATTCTAGGTAAGATAAAGCCTTAAACTATCACATTGAAACATGAAACAAATTAAAAAGTGGCTAAACCACTAAATAGCAAGAGGCTTCATATAGTTAGCAGGAGGTAGAGGTAGCTCATGGTCATTAGGCCTACCCTAGCTATCAAGGAAGTCTTGGTCATCTGGAATTGGATCCCAAATTATTAGAACATTTTCTTTACTAACATGATCTTCACTTAGTGGTTGAGTTTCATTCCTAGTAGGAAAAATGGCCAATGCCAAGTGAGAAAATTTGCCACTGTCTAGCCAACTAGGTGAATCCTTATCATGGGGCTATGAGGAGATAGAAGACAAATCAGGCTATTGAGACCAACCATGAGCACTATAACCCCTAAATTTTTGTTGAGGTGGTAGAGAACTATGTGAACCATAATAATCATGTCTACAAGCATTGTGACTATGTCCACTCCAATGTCCTTGATAATGGGACTAATCCATGTTAGAGGGAGACGTCCATGGGACTCTGACAACTATACAAGGTGCATTATTTCAATGGTCAAGAAGCACATGTAAGTGAGCAACTTTATTAGCTTGCACTTGTCTCTTCATGAGAACATTAGAGCAAATCATAGATTTAGTATGCATAAATAAATGAATATCAACAAATAATCTTGAAGAGGGAGCTGAATTTCTATCTTTCCAAAGGTTGAGCAAGATTTCCACTTTGAAAGCATGCCACATCTAGGTAAATTTAGCAAGAATTTTGGGCCAATCCCCTAAGAGAATCATATGCCAAAAAAAAGTTCAATCTATAAGGCTTAAATAAGTAGTCAATCCAATTCCAAGTTGACTAGGCTCTCTTACAAAAGTAGAAAAAAGATTTGAGCATTTCTTGGTGTGCACAAAAAGGACAATGAAGATTGAGAATTCCCAAATAGATCATTCTAGATCTAATTCCAGAAGACCGTAGTAGAGAATATACTAATAAAAATGAGCAAGTTTTGGTTCAAGAACGTTTGTCCAAATAGTTTAGAGTCTACATTTTCATGAACTAATCGGAGACTCTAAGGCCCATCTATCATTGAGTTTTTGCACCATGTGTAGAGGCAAAGAGAGCCATACATATCTTTTGTGAGGTTTGAAGTTATGAAATAGTGTATCAAAACATCATTTCCAAACTTTCTACGAGCATTAAATGTAGCTTACCCTAGTTTTGTGAATCACTTATGTTAGGATAGAACCAACAACTCTTTAAAAAGATTCAAAATCTTGATTGGGGAATTTGGATTTTTTAAAATGCAGTTATAACCAATTGATAGCTATTGATATAAAGCATATAAGAAATATAAAATAATTATATGTTTTTATTATCTTTCTAATTAATAGAAATGTTGAACTAAATGGGCTATAAATAACTGAAAGTTCACCAAAATCCGGAGAAGAGAAATATGAATGTTGCAAATCTGCACTTATTTCTATATATCAGAAGTATAAAGAAATCAGCTGAGTTCGAGTTCACTTCTATAACAAGTTATCGAACCAGCATTTGTAGGTGATAAATATATAAATACAATCTATAATCTATGTCCAGCTTCAAGCTCCATATGTAAGTCTGGACTTTTCTTGGACCTTATATTAACTACCATTTATAGCAAGCAGTAAGATTTATTATGTATCCACTTGCTATCCACTGTATGAAATATTAGTGTCTCTTTGGCTTTGTTTTCTTTTTCTCTAGAATTTTAAACAAACTACCATCAAACATTGCTCTGAGTTCTTCTTTTTCAATAAAGCCTTTCCTGTTTATTAGAATATAGATGAACACCCATTCAATCTCTGCTGCAAGCCTGTGTTCATCAAATTGTTTGATCTTGTAAGTATCTAGAAAATTGGAAAACATTAAACAAAAAATATTATTGCAAGTACTAATATTAATGTGACTTACCATCCAAAAATATCATTTAAATTTCTATTTACTTTTAGCATGTTCTGTAACTCGTAGAAGGAGAGCATATCTAGATGTTTCAAGGCAAATTTACTAAAAATAGCATCAAACTTGGCTGGATCGAATCTACCTTCAGTGTCATACGTCTCTGTGTCGCTTCCATGCTTTCCTTTGTGAATGTGACTTACGTAAATTGGGAATAGCAGTGACTTTATCCATCCCTGTACATGAACAGCTGTTAGAAATATCTTTTGGGATTTAATCGAGTTAGATTACAATTATTTTAGAAGCTTCTTCTCTCTTGGTTTTGGCCCAATTTTATGGTACAATAACAAACAGTCTGTTATTCCCTATCTACTTTTAAAGTTTGTGGGAGGTCACATGAATGCTTGATTTTTGTTATCAGTGGGGATTGTTTTGAATGATTAACTCCATTTTTTTAATACATTTTATTGAGTCTTGTAACCCCTAATATCAAGTGGGATGTTAACATGCATACTGTTAGGAGTCCTAGTTAGTTATATTATTCATTTAGATTGTGTCTTAGAAAACTAACTTGGAAGAATACAATATACTCACAGGTTGAGTAGCAAAGCTGAAGGCTACGTGGACAACAATTGCAAACAAGAATGAGAGTAAAATGCTAAACCCTATTATACGAAGACCTGTATAATATCACACAAAAAAGAATGACTTATTAGTTATATTTTATTAAAAATAATTTTAATAATTGCCATCACATTTTAAGGATAGATAAGTAAATATGGAATAAAATGGACACATTAAAGAAAAGATTGGACACCATGGTGAATTTATGTCCCAGAAAGAATTTGCAGAGCTTTAAAATCAAATAAATTCTCATCCTTTTTTATTATTTATGTAATTCAAAAGTTAGGAAAGTATAAAAATAAATAATTGAACTGTATAGATAATGGTATTTCTATTTTTTTAAAAGTAGATTATAATATAACGAGTACGTATATATTTAAACTATAAGCTATCTTTTTGGTAAGCAGTTACAAGAAGGGAAATATCTATCACAGTCATCCAGGGATCTAATTTGGAGCAATCATAGCTTTGGAAGGTTTAAACCTTGGTGAAGGATGTAATCAGAAACATACCGTCCTCTTTGCCAAGTGAACTTAACCACTTAAACTACAATCATTCAATAATAAACATAAAATTTCTACAATCTATTTTTTTCTAACAAACTTTTAGAAATAACTGTATGAATTTTACATCAATCTTTCAAATCATACTCTTATCTATGATTTTATGATAAATCAGAAATATAATTGAAAACCTTGAAGAAAAACTTATACAATTATTTGCTAAAGCTTGTTAAATACAAATAAAATATTAAAAATGAAGGGAGAGATGGTGGGACCTTTGTATGTATCAGGTATATAGATAATCCCATCCTTGTTCTTATCAAATAAAGCAACATGTTGTTGAAGGACGCTCATGTTGTTGTCTTGATGGTCAACAGATCCATTTATGTTCTTTGGATCCACTGCTGCTAAAGCCCTTGCCAGATCTAAGGGAAAAAGCCAACCAACATCAATATATATGATCTCACTGAGCCTTAAGAATGAACAAACAAATTGTTGGCATTTTGTAGAATTGAAAAATACATGGTTTTGGCATTTGCTCTTGCAGATGGATATTCAATTTTCGCTGAGAAGTTACGGGGGCAAGCAACGCTTCTGTTGCCAAGGACCTCTCTGATGGTGGCTGTGGCTGTGGCTCCATCTTGCAGCTTGCTCTTTTCCACGTAACAAAGACAAATAATGCTTAAGCTATGAGCACAGGGGGAAATTACATGAACAAAAAACGGCTTTATATAACAAAACAAAAGTATGAGAAGTTTACAAATTGTGGTTCTGCCAAATTAGGTGCACTTATTAGGTGAAGCAAATCCTGCGTGGAAGTATTTACGTGAAGGGTTCTAACGACGAGAGATTTCGGGCTTGTGGATCGATCGTAAGAGCGTAAGAAAACAATTATGATTATCTGTAAGAAGTTGGTTATTTTTTTAAATTTGAGGTGTTGATATTTTGTCTTTTAATGGATTCTCTTGTCCTCTAATGAAGTTGCATTACCAAGTTCATAAGAAAGTCTTGAAGGTTTTCTGGAAATATGCTTGTAACTCAAACATACATATCATGAGATTTCTTTTATATACATATCATGAGATCTCTTTTATATGTTGATTACTTAATTCATGGTTTGATATTATTGTATTAGAAATTACTATGGTTTTTTTGGTTACATTTGTCTACATATTAAAGGTATGGGATAGTAGTTTGTATGGCTGTTTTATAGATTATATTGTTATTGGAATGCTATTGACTAAAGGAGAAAGTTGTGTTGAGATACTCCATATTTGAGATTAATACAAGATTGCATTCTCTTTGGTGTTGATTTTTTTAAACTGGAAGAGTTCTCCCCACATATGTCTGTATATTTTTATTTCTACTATGTTATCTATATTTTCATACATGCTCTATTGTGTTGATGAATTTGTAAGTACTAAGAATCAATAATTTTTACTATATTTGTACCCAAATTATCAACATTTGGTATCAGAGCTTGGTTGAATTGATTAAAGAGAGGGACACCTCTTTTGGAGTATTGTTGGGTTTTTTTGTTATAGTGAGAGCTTTTATGTTTTTTGTGCAGATCGAATTTCAATGATAGAGATCATAGCCAATGCTTCTCATATGGAGATCAAGAAGTTCAATAGCATAGGCGATGAAATTTGGAAGCTAAAGATGGGAGATCTCTTGGAAGAAAGGGATAAATTAATAATAGTGAAAAATGAGAGAAAACCTAAAAGTATATAAGATGTTGACTAGGTCTGGGTTGATAAAAAAGATCAAGGTACTATAAGGCAATGTCTTTCTGATTCTATTCTCTTGAATGTTTCTAATGAACAAATTTAAGTTGTTGAAGTGAATGAGTTAAATATATCATATAAAGAGTTTCATTAAGCAATTGCATCTCAAAAGAAAATTATATTCAATAAAAATGAAGGAATGAGACTCTGTTGTAGAACCCTTGAATGCTTTCAATTTAATCTTGAGTCAATTATAGTCTATCGATGTTACTATGCAGGAAGAGGATAAATATATTTTACTACTATTTTTATCACCTAATTCTTGGGAGAATATAATTGTTTCTCTTAATGGTTCTACTACAGATCCAACATTAGATGCCCTTATTGCGACCTTGTTTACAGAAATGTAGATAAAGTCAAATAATGATAATTCAAAGGAGGTATTGAATGTGAGAGGAAGCCTAAAGGAAAAGGTAGTGGTGAGAAAGAAGGGACTAAGGATAAGTCTAAAGATAGATCTAAAACTAAGGTTAGATCCAAAATCCTTGGTAAGAGGAGGTTGAGATATTAGAACTATGGTAAGCAAGGCCTTCATATGATGGAATGTAGAAATAGAAAAAGATGATGATTCCTCTATAAATAAATCCTCAATAATGAAGATAGTGACGTCTTATTTATTTTAGTTAACTTATCTTGTGATGGCTCTTGGTTAGTATACTTAAGCACATCCTACCATATCACTCTTCACAAGGAGTGGTTCTCGACATACAAATCATATGATGGGGGGGAGATTTTTCTCAAGGATAACGCTACTCAAAATATTATGAGCTAAGGAGAGGTAAAGTTTGTATTCAATGATGGAAGAGTTAAAAATCTCATCAATGTTTTACACATTTCAAGATTGGCTAGAAATTTAATTTCTATATCTAAAATAAATGATACTAATGTACCTATAACTTTTGAAAAGGTTGGTCACAAATTGGCTAGAGGAATCTAGGTGCTAGCTATGAGAGCTTGGTGCAGAACCTTGTTCAAGTTTGATGTATCAACTTATAATTATCCTTTAACATTTCTTTTATTACCAAATTAATTAAATAAATTTTATTTAAATAAACTAATTTTTGTATCATGTTGGCATTTCTTCATTATCATTCTAATTCCTCTTTTCATTCACCACCACTAATTAATTAAATAATTCATATTATTTATTTAGAACTTAGGTTTGTTGGCAAGAGACACTGCTCCGGTATGGATTTGTATGTTGTCATTGATGGAAACAAGGCTCAAAGATCCTTTCAGCATGATAGGAAGACATAACTTTGGAAGATCATATTGGAATTCAGGTTCGGTTGGCAAAAATGACTATGTATGGGCAAGAAACATAGTAAGGGACAGAAAGTGGATCAGTGTGCTTCTACAAATGAAGACCTAGAAATGCGGCTTAGGTATAATGCTCATAATTTTTTGGTATTGTTATATTCCATTGATCAAGTCCTGACTTCCTCTGAAAGTCACCTGGAAGAAATATCTAAGTTTGTATGAACAGAGGCATAATAGAGACAGTGAACAGGGCACAGTATAATGGTCTGCATTTCTCCGCAAGTGAATATTTTGTTATGCAGTTATAGGGTGTTGTAAACACTTGTATGAAGTGTCTAAATCCAGAGTTGTGAGATTTGAAGTCTACCGGAAAGATAGTTGCAAGTTGTTGAGTATCACTATAGTGTTTGACAAAGTCTGACTGTGACTGAGTCTGAGTTCTGATGGTCCGCATCTTGTCGCAAGTTTATATCATACTTTACAGTTATGAAGGTATGGCAAGTGGTCAGTAATGAATATTGGATATGAATTGTGAGGTCCCATTTGGTCCACAGTGTGAGTTGTGATGTGACAGATGAAATTGTCAAGTATGTTCTTAAAGAATAGGCTGACTGGTACGTTAGATCCTTATGTGGAGAAGATATAGCATCTGGATAATCAATCTAAGTGTTCATATGATTGAGGCTGACCTATGGGAAGACTTGCACCCATTTGTTTGTTGCATTGTAGATTGTTCACAAGATCAAGTCGACAGAGTAGAACTATTTGTTTACATGTTTCATATTTTGGTTGCTGACTTGATCATGAGAAAGATTTAGTTGCAGATATAAATAGATGATGGATTTTAGTGTTTGAATAAGAACAATGTGAATGTGTGTGTGATCAATGCGAGCATGAGTATAGCAGAGCAGAGTTAGAAGATCAGCAAGGATGAAGACTCAAGATATAGTATTCAGTTAAATGACTGCACCCTGGCATGTTGACAGATGCTTTTGCAATATTCATATTTCTTATATAATTTCACTTGTACTTGGTAGCAAAGGTAGTGAGCCTGCTAGACCTAGTTGTACTTCATGGTAGTGAGCCAGCATGTTCTAGGCACATGGAGCATGACCAAGCTTGAACATCACCATTTGTAAAAGATTGCAATATATATTGAGAGCTAATCCTCTCCATGGTTTTTCCCCACCTTGGGATTTTCCGTGTAAAAATCCTAGTGTCCATGTGTTATGTCTTTGTGGTTGCTATTCATTTGCATATTGTGCTTATGTTTAATTAATTTTGTAAAATGGTTAAAAGTGAAAGTGCATGAAAGGTTTTATGGAACACTAATTCACCCCCCCCACTTCTCAGTGTTCTTGATATTCAACAATTGGTATCAGAGCAAGGTTCCTTGGAAGAATCCTAATAGCTTGAGGAAGATCCGGGGAGGTTCACTTATGGTAGCACAAAGGTATCTCACTTGTCCTAAAGCAAATCCTTATGTCAGCATTGTAATTGGCAATCAAGTATATGTCAATAATGAACAATTTGAAGCATCTCTAGAAGATCTTGACAACTCCAAGGATGATATCAAGGGTTTAGAGGAGAGTATCAAAGAAGCTAATGATTGCAATCTAAAATTAAAAGAGCAGATCAGTAAATCCCAGGAAAGAAGAAAAGAACTATGTGAGCAACTAAGATAAGCAAGTGAATCCACATAGAATCTTCTCAAGGTAATTGAAGAAAAGACCAAGAATGAGGAATATTTGAATCAAGTTATGAAGGACAAGTTAGAGGAATGTGAACAACTAGGGAAAGAAGTTTTGCTCTTGAAGTTTGACCTAAAAGTAGTCAACAACTACATAGAAAAATTCAAAATAAGCTCTGCAAAACTTGATGAATTATTGGCCAGTCAGAAGTATATAGATGATAAGCAAGGCTTGGGATTTGAAAAGGGAGAGATCTCAAATTCAGGGCAAGTCAAATCTAAAGAAGGAAGAGGCAGAGTCCATCTAGTGAGGAAACAAAGAAGAGGACCTAAAAGACCTCCAGTCAGACAACCAAATGCTCAAAGGTACCCATCTTTCAATGGTTATTGTTTTAAATGCAATAAGTATGGTCAAAGGGCTACTCAGTGTAGGAGTAGAATGAATCAAAATGTTCCATCTTTCTCTGGTCAATGTTTCAATTGCAAAAGATTGGTTATAAAGCAAATGAGTGTAGAAGTGTGTTAAGAAATGTGCCAAACTATTCAAGGAATAGTCAATTCTTCAATGGCAAGTGTTTTGCATGCAATAGATTTGGGCATATAGCTAATTGGTGCAGATCAAGACCAATTCCAAATTACAAAAGGAATCAAGGTCAGAAAAATGTTGTTTGTTTCAATTGCAACAAGTCTGGACACTTTGCCAAATTTTGCAGAAGTAGAAATGTAACAAGAAATCATCCTATAGAGAAAGAGAAAATAGGGCAAAAAGATGACAAAGGGAAGGAAAAGGTTAATCTAGTTGAAACCAAGAAAAAAATGAGTAAATTTTGGATCAAGAAAGATGCGATTGAAGTCAGGGATGAATCCGTACCATCATCTGGTGTAGATAATTCCTCTGGGAAGTAAATTGAGAGCTCTGGCTCAGGGGGAGCAGTGTTAAAAATCTAAATGCCCCAGCCAGAAAGTTGGTGCTAGAATCTAGCACAAAGATATGTTGTAGAATCTGACATGATAGATCCCTTGAATGAAATTCTAGAAGAAAAAGTTCTAATGCAAAGTATTGCAGAGCAATCCTAATCGACTGTATTCTATAGTGAAGAGTTTAATAGCTTTTTGGAACAAGCATTAATGACAATTAGGTTAAGTCATTCAGAGGATAAAAAGGAACTAGTTTAGTCTCAAAATCACTTCGCACCCGAAGCTATCAAGTGTTCAGAGAGATTGAAGTAGAATTTGAGCAACGACAACCAAGATTTGAAGCGTTTGGAGAAATTCAAAGAAAGGAAACCCTAACACAGTGAAACAAGGTATTTTCATTGAAACCCCATTTGTGAATCTGTTAAAATTCTACAATGGCAACTCTACAATTCGTAAACATCACTGAACGACCTCAGCCTAAGTTTAAGAAACACCCCTACAAGGCAACCGAAGTTGATCCAATGGCTGCATTCTCAAAAATACCATACAGAGCTCTGTATGTGGAAGACGTTAGGGCATACATCCACGTGGCCCTAGATGAGCTCGGTGGCGACAAATTCTTAGAACTATTCCTGAAACATTTAAGTAATGATCAATTTGACCTAAAGGAAGAATACAAAGCTTTGAAGGAGAAGAAATTCATCCAGTATGTAGAGTTTCCTACATTTGCAGAGGATGAATGGGTCTGGTATATTCTAAGTCGAATCCATTACAAATTCATGTGGTTAGGGAAAGGGAAGCCCTTTAAGATAACAAAGGAGGCAATTCAGGCAGTCACTGGACTAAACTCCACTAGAGGTGTGCCATTATTGAAGGCGGTTAAGAATCAAACGGTTATAGATGCCACAGGAGCCCAATTTGACAAAAGGACGTTGACAATAAATGATATTACTGATCCTGCAGTAAAGTTTGCTTCAATGGTCATAGGTTACAAGGTTTACTTCTCAAACCAGGAGAGGGTGAGTGTGAGATCATGATGGGCCAAACAATGGCAATGGAGAAAAAACTTGCTGGATGAAAAAGTACAAACATTTAGACTAATATTTAGATTTTGATGGAAAGGGTGTTAATATTTGTAGCTCAAATATGGGTTCCCTCTAAAAATGCCTTAGGATTACCTCATGTTTAGGCAAGTGGGAGTCCCAAAACTTGCTAAAGAAACTTGCAAAACACCCATTTAGTGTTATCTTGAAATTTTTCACATTTTCATCCTTGAAGCTGACAGACTTTTTTGTAACTAAATTTAATCAAATGAAAAGGGTTTATAGAGGAATCTATTAAGATTCTAAAAATATAATATATGCCTCATAATAATTTTAATAGGTAATTATTATTAATTTTAATAGGTAATTATTATTAATTTTCTACATACGCTATGTCTGATTTCCTAATAGATATACATATTGAAAAACATCCATAACTTTCAACATATTAATTCTTTTTTAAATCCAAAAGATGCATCACATTCTAGGCTTTATTGGGTATACATTAAAATTAAAATTTTTTTATTTTCATATATTTTTGACCAAGTTAGGTTGGCTGGAAAATTAATTTTTAATATTTTAAAAAATTCATAGTAAAAAATTTATAAATAATTATTTATTTACTTAAAAAATTCAAAAAAATATGTGTCACATCTGTTCATGTGTCCTTTACTTAAATCCAAATCATAGAGGAAAAATATTAACTTTTTCTCATACTTAGGTTGGCCGAAATGACACATATTTTTTACGTATTTCTAAAAATTTTAGTAGTGCTTCATTGAAATATCCAATTTTCACCAAACTATTCTTAAAATTTTCAAAAAAATATAGTAGCCTATAAACTACATTCAATTTCTTACAACTTTTATTACTATCTTATTTCCGATTATGTAGATAACTCATTGAATTTTTCACATGAAATTACTTAAGTCTGTTTTTGACATTTGCATTGCCACTTAGGGGTAGTGTTTGGCCCATCATGATCCTGCACTCACCCGAGAACTCTATTTCTAGTACTGCAATATACACTGCCTATCAGATGGTTAAAGAGAATGCAAATTATGATTTGTACAAGCTGTTGTGAATCCAACTACTGGAAAATTTGAAGAAGATAAAGGAAAGCAAGAACTATCCATTCAAGTATGGTACGTTAGTTATCTATTTATTCTTCTATTTTCTGAATGAATTCCCAAATCATAAGGGATTGATTTGGTTGAGTGATAAACCAGTAGCTGTCCAAATTAGAAATTATCTTAACAACTTGGGTAGTTATAATGAGCAAAAAGTAGCCCTGTGGGGATTTTTCAAGAACTTTCAAAGTATGATGCATTAAAGAGAAAAAAAGTACAAGGACACAATTTGTTTCATGGTCACTAAGGACCAATGCTTAATGGAAGTTGTGGAACCTAGAACTATATGGGTAATGCCCGTGGGATATGAGGTAGATGGACAAATTTTGGAAAACTATGCCCAGCACCTACTTAGCAAACCTAAAGATACTAAAGAAGAGAGGTTTGGAACATATGAGGAGTTATCTGTGAAACTCCATGTTGAACTCAGACAAACAGAATCCACTAGGAAGGTGAGAAAAGAGGTAGAAGAAATTATTGCAAGATATGGAATCACCAAAGAACAACTAAAAGAAGATAGGGAAAAAGCTAAGGAAGCAAAAGAAAAGAGAAAAAGTGAATCAATTGGAGCTCCAAATGTACCCAAGGGTGAACCGGAAAATACAGAGGCCTCAAGAAGAACCAGAGGATCTACCTCTGTAGAAGCTGCATCCATTCCCTCTGGTTCCACGCCATCTATAAGTATGGAATCTCTAGCCACCAGCTCTAAAAGAAAAAAGACTAAAGCCAAAAGAATGCAAGTATATGAGTTGATGAAGAAGCAACAAAATCAGATGAAGATACATGTCAAGAAAATGAAAGGTGAGACTATTAAAGCCTCTGGAAGTAGCAAGGAGAAGCCCTCTAAAAGGATGAAACCTAGCAAAAGATAGAAGGTAGATGGGCCTTAGGCCACATTAATGCTTAAAGATGTATTAAAATCTGTCACTATTGATAGAAATCTAAAACCTGTGGCTAAATTTTATGATGATTACAATGATGCTGATAAAAGGATTTTGGAAGAAGCCACCATAAAGTATTTGAACATATACAATAGAGCTCTCATTGAGATCATTGGTGATCTCCCAGATACCTTGGAAAGTATTCTATTAGCTAGGAAGGAAGTTGTTATGGCTAAAGATATATAACTCAGGAACATACATTGATAAAATTATGTCCAGATATTACTCCAAAAGAAAAGGCCAAAATCTCCAAAGCAATCAACAATGAGTTCAGATCAAAGAAAAGAATGAACACACTAATGATAGGAGAAATTGATAAAGTGGTCAAAGAAACAGAGGAGATCATTTTGGAGATACTAAAGAAGTACAATATCCCTACCATGTATGACAAAGAAGAAACAAATGGTGAAGATAACACATCTGTTCCAGAAGTTAATGCAGAAAAGAAAGAATCTGATCAAATCTCTACTGCTAATGATAAAGACACTGCTGAAAAGGATCAAACTAAAAAACATCCTCCTCTAGGACAACAGACTAATAATCAAGAACAAGCTAAGGAAAGTCCTCTACTAGAACAAAATATTGGTCAACAAGAGAATATGGACATGGAACCTCTGGAACCAAATCAACAAGAAGTGTCTAAGAAGTGACAAGAGACATTGTTGCTGCCCTAGTTGACTCTACCAGAGAACTTTTGGAGAAAGAACAAGGTTTAGATGAGTCTAAGCTTCTATAAGGACCAATAAATTTAGCCTCAATGTCTCATGTGCAAAAATTCAAACTAGTCTCAATTGTTAAAGCAAAGGCACAAGAAGAGATACTAAAATCACACATGCAGGACAATGAACTCATTGGTGAAGCATCTGGCATCCTAGAGAAGCTAAAGCCTTCGTACCAAAAGGACACATCTCTGCCACCAACGGATCAGCTCAAAGGCCTAATCAATTCTGTAAGTTCTCATTTTGAGTCAAATTTGAAAAGTCTACAAAAATGAAAGTTAGAAAAGAATATAATGAGAAAAAGCTAGCTGAATTGAAGATCATGGTGGATAACAATAAAATTTTGCTAGACATTCAAATCAAAAAAATAGAGAAGGCTATTAAGGAATCACATGATATATACAAATTTTTCTTATCATGGCCATATGTTACTAAGGAGATAGAAGAAAAAATCAAGGATCTAGAACTCCAATTGTCAAATATTTCTAAGTCATATGACCCGGTAGTTGAATCAATAAACAGTAAAGAGATACAAGTTGTAAATATCCACAATGATTTGAGCAATCTAATGAAAAAGAGGGAAGAAGTTAAAAATAGGTTGTGTCAGTTGAGAGGGCTAATAAGTCCTAAAATAGATTCAATGACCCATCTTGTAGAAGAAGCCTTGAAGACAAAAGTAATAATTGATACACCCTCAGATCTGTAGAAGGCAGAAAAATTAGTTTTTTTTATAAATGGTCACATTCAAATTTTGGAAAGTGTAAAGAATAGATGGGATGGAGAGAGCTCTGATAAAGACCATTTATAGTGATATTCTACCTCCTACAACTAACCAATCCATCTAAAGATTGCACCTATACATATGCGGCAGACTATGACAATTTTGAAGTTTTGACAATTTTGCTACCTGTACATACACCTTTGTCATTGATGTCAAAGGGGGAGAAGAAGATCAATGAAAAATGGATAAGAATCTCAGGGGGAGTAGGAGAATAGAGTATATATAGTAAGGGGGAGTAGTCAAGCATTTTTCACTAAGTGTTGTCATCAATGCCAAATGGGGAGATTGTTGGCAAGAGACACTACTCTGGTATGGACTTGTATGTTGTTATTGATGGCAACAAGGCTCAAAGATCCTTTCAGCACGACAGGAAGACATAACTCTGGAAGATCATATTGGAATTCAGATCCGATTGGCAAAAGTGACTAAGTATGGGCAAGATATAGAGTAAGGGACAGAAAGTGGATCAATGTGCTTCCATAGATGAAGACCTAGAAATGCGGATCAAGTATAATCCTCATAATTGTTTGGTATTGTTATATTCTAGTGATCAAGTCCTGACTTCCTCCGAAATTCACTTGGAAGAAATATCTAAGTCCAAATGAACAGAGGTATAATAGATATAATGAATAGGGCATAGTATAATGGTCCGCATTTCTCCACAAGTCAATATTTTGTTATGTGGTTATAGGGTGTTGTAAACACTTGTATGAAGTGTCTAAATCCAAAGTTGTGAGATTTGAAGTCTACTGGAAAGATAGTTGCAAGCTGTTGAGTATCGCTACAGTGTTTGACAGAGTCTGACTATGACTGAGTCTAAGTTCTGATGATCCACTTCTTTTCACAAGTTGATATCAGTAATGAACATTGGATATGAATTGTGAGGTCCCATTTGGTCCGCAGTGCAAGCTGTGATGTGACAGATGAAATTGTCAAGTATGTTCTTAAAGAACAGACCGACTGGTATGTTAGATCCTTATGAGGAGAAGATGTAGCATTCGGATAATCAATCTAAGTGTTCATATGATTGAACCTGACCTATGTGAAGACTTGCACCAATTTGTTTGAGTCCGAATTGCAGATTGTTCATAATATCAAGCTGACAAAGTACAACTATTTGTTTACACGTTTCATATTTTGGTTGCCGACCTGATCATGAGAAAGATTTAGTTGCAGATATAAATAGAGAATGGATTTTGATGTTTGAATAAGAGCAATGCGAATGTGTGTGTGATCAATGTGAGCATGAGTATAATAGAGCAGAGTTAGAAGATCGGCAAGGATGAAGACTAAAGATACAGTATTCAGTTAAATGATTGTACCCTGGCATGCTGACAAATGCCTTTGTAGTATTCATATTTCTTATATAATTTCACTTGTACTTGGTAGTAAAGGTAGTGAGCCTGGCAATGAGCAACCATTAGGGTTTAACAACCCTCATTGTAATCTTTCTAGATCTAGGGTTGAGGTAGTGAGCTTGCTAGACCTAGTTGTACTTCATGGCAGTGAACCAGCATGTTCTAGGCCCATGGAATGACCAAGCCTGAACATCACCATTTGTAAAAGATTGCAATATATATTGAGAGCTAATCCTCTCCATGGTTTTTCCCCACCTTGGGGTTTTCCACATAAAAATCCTGGTGTCCATGTGTTATGTCTTTGTGGTTGCTATTCATTTACATATTGTGCAAGCTATGTTTAATTAATTTTGGAAAATGATTAAAAGTGAAAGTGCATGAAACGTTTTATGGAACACTGATTCACCCCCCCTCTCAGTGTTCTTGATATTCAACAAGGTTAATACTAATTTCATTTAATCCAAAATGGATAAATAAATCCATTTTCTAAATTAAAAAATTTAATTATCCACTCACATTCTAGCATAACTCCCTCCAAGATTCTCTCTATTTTTAACCCATGCACAATCAACTAGTTAAAATTTAAAAAATAAAAAGTAATTTTCCTCGCCGACCCGTATCACTCCTTCTAACTATTCTTAGCCAGGAAGATCCTTCACTCTCTCTTATTCAATCTCAACCGCTTGATCATTCACATTCTCAACCAACCATCTATAAATTTGTCTCATTTGTTCAATTCAATCTCAACCACTTGATCATTCACATTCTCAACCAAACATCTATAAATTCGTCTCATTTGTTCAAACATAAGCCCGGAATCCAAGGGGTTGAGCTTAAAATTAGTTAAAATGTTGGGTTCTCATTGTGGAGACCCAAGTTCAAATCCCCATAGGGATGTATCTAATGTGGAATTTTAAGTTGTGACTTCTAATATGGATGTGAGTTCAAATCCCCATAGGGACATCTAATGTGGAATTTTAAGTTGTGACTTCTAATGTGGATGTGATTTCTTAATATAAAGTGGATTTTTCGTAAGGAGTGTGTATTGGTCTCATGTTGATGCTCGTATGAGTGGATTTCTCATAAAGAGCTTGTATTGGTCTAATGTTGATGCTTGTATGAGTGGATTTCTCGTAAGAAGCTTGTATTGGTCTCATGTTGATGCTCGTATGAGTAGAATATTTGTTGGTCTCATGTTGATGCTCGTATGAGCAGAATATTGGTGAACGATATGCAATAAAAAAAAATCAGCTTGGATGCATTAAGCTTAAAATCTGAATCTTTTAATCTTTTATCACAATTATCTTTTGACAAAAAGGTGATGTCAAAATCTCGCACAAATCATTGAACAAATCGACATAGACTCTACTAGATAACTTTGTTTTTATTTGAATTTTGTTATTTTCACTCTTCTCATCCACTCTATCTGAGGTTTGCATGAGTTTAGAATAAGAAACATTTCGTTAAATTTTTTTTTTTTTTTTTTTTTTGTTTTGAGTTCTAAATTCCTATGCATAAGACCAATATAGTTTACCAATATAGATACAAACTAGAGGATTATCTAACATTTAAGAGTTGTTAGACCTGCACTATTCACACCTCCATTACAAGATACACTTATCTTTTCAAGAAGAACCAAATATCAAGGAACATATATTTGTCATGCACTTATCTTTTCAAGAAGAACCAAATATCAAGGAGCATATTGGTCATAAACTTATCGTTTCAAGAACAACCAAATATCAAGGAGCATATAGGACCAATATCCATACATACCTCCATTACCATACACTTATTACACTTATCTTTTGAACACACTTATCTTTTCAAGCACCGCACCTAAAGTTTGACACCCTCCATTACAATACACTTATCTTTTCAAAACACTTAATACACCCGAGAAATGTCCAAATTAGCCTAACCTAAGAATCTCACAACACACTTATCTTCTCAAACACCTAAGTTTTTAAACACCCCGAGAATGTCTATACTATTAACATTACCTATGAATCTAACTAAAATAGATCCCCTAAACAACCGATCAGCTTCCCTGTTCCTATAGAATACATGTTGGAGGTTTTGGCTAAATAAGTTGTAGTAGACACAATTACATGAAAAAGGATAGGATGGTAAGTAGAGGTATTTTTCGCAGCATGTCAAATTATGATATTTTATGATATTTTATTTTTGCAATTAAACCCTGAAATAAAATATCATAAAGGATAGGATGCCAACATATTATTTAGACATAATTGTGACTATACAAGACACCAACATACAACTTCAAATAGAACCGTAAAAGTATAGACTAGACCACACAATCTGAGACATGTCCATGTGCCAGCATCTCTATTAGTATTATAGAGAAACATAGTGTCTTAGAATCCTTGACAATTTAAAACATCCCTTGTCTCCTCTTCTTCCATCTACAGCAACTCCAATTTTCAAATAAGACAAGATCCGTTTCTCCTCATTCTCACTTTATCCTCTTTATATAATATGAATAATTCTCACTTTGTGCTTTTATTTAATATAATCTCATCCCCTACACGAACCTTCAAGCAAGACAAGATCTATTTCCCCTTATTCTCACTTTGTATTTTATCTAATATAAACAATCTCATCCTCTACTTAGTAATTTTTCTTAGTATTTTGAAATCAGAAATATATGCCTCCACTTTAACCTTCAAACAAAACAAGATCTATTTCCCCCTCCCCCCTTCTTGTATTCTTGTATTTTGAAATATGAAATATCTGCATCTACTGCAACCTTAAAAAAACAGGATTCATTTCTCCTTATTCCACTTTCTGCTTTTTATCTAACCTGAATTATTCTCACTTCACGCTTTTTATCTAATATAAACAAATTAAATCTGAAATATTGTTGTTAAATATTGTTATTGCCCCTAATTTTGTTGTAAATGAATGAAGAAACTACATAATAATGAAAGATAGAATAATACGCTACTTAGTGGAAACCCCTATTTTTACAGTACAGCAGGTTTCCTCTGTGAAATATAGTGGTCAAAGGGCTTAGTTATGTTCAATATGCTATTGTCTTAACAGTGTCTTTTTATTATATTTACAAATCTATTATGTGAAATTCGAAATTGAATGAAAAAACCAATCCAGACGATTGACTTTTATTACACACTGTTCTTCAAGTGTTATATACAGTAAGCAACACCTTAACATATGGCTTGAAAATCAAGTTGAGAAGATTTCTCAGTGATGTTTGCTTGATAGGCGTTGCTTTTCACAGAATTCAAACAAGCTCCCATCATACACACCTCTCACTGCTTCCTTGGACAGAAGACTTTTCTCATCCTTTGCAAGAAGATAAAGCAATGTCCACTCTACCTTAGCTGCAATCCTGCACATGCCCAAAACAATTTGACTTAACAACTGCAAAGAGAGAAATGATCTTTAGGTAGAACTTATACAGCTAGTGTATTGTGATCAATATTTTATGCAGACTGTTTATATGGAACCATTGATTCCAATGCACCAGCTGTTTTAGAAACAGCTATAATTAAAGACATACAACAAATTATTCTGAATTGACTTGACAACTATAAAGGGGAAACCAAGCTCTAGAATTTACAGAGCAAGTGCATTGTGGTCAATTGTTTATGTGGGATCTTTGATCTCAGCAAAACCCTCTGTTTAGAAACAACTATAATGATAGACATATAATAAATTAACCCACTACAAAAAAGTCTTTATAACACTCAGCCATAATGAATTTATTAACATTCTATAGAAAAATCTCATACCATCCAAAAGGGTCATTTGCATTTCTATTTCCCTCTGTCATGGTCCATAACTCAGAGTAGCTGAGCCTATCTTGATTAGTGCGTGCATATTTGCTGAAGATTTCTTCAAATTTTGAAGGAACAAACCTGCATACATATTCCATAGCAAATTAAAAAAACACCCAATACATATCAATGATTATCTTAAAAACCCATATAAGATTTTCACCTTCCTTCAGTGTCATAAACATCTGAATCACTTCCATGCTTTGACCGATGAATGTTATCTATGTATATTGGAAGGAAGGGCGAAGGAATCCATCCCTATATTTATATATATAAACAGGGAAACAAAGGTTAAACTGTATAACATATACAATCACCAACTCATAGCAATCACATAACTTAAACATAGCAATATATTTATACTTACAGGAAGGGTGGAATAGCTCAAGCCTAAATTGATAAAAACAGCTCCCACCAAGGAAAGAATGAAGTTAAACCCCACAGCACGAAGTCCTGTACATAGGCACAGGAACTGGTCAGCTGACACTCTACTACAACATTGAGGTGTAGAAAAATGACCCTCCCCAAAGGGGAAAGACAGAGAATAGAGAAGACAATCAAAATCAAAAGCACATTTTTTTTCTTTTAATTTAAGTTATATCTAGACCCATCTTCACATCAAAGACATTTGCTTACAATATTTGCAACTCTATAAATGAATCTATCAATTTCTTTTTCAAGAATCCAATATTTTTTTTTGGCAGTCCATCTTAGTGATAAGGTATTCTAAAAGCTTACTTAATCTTAGTGAGAAGGTATTCTAAAAGCTCACTACTAAGGGAAAGATGTTCTCTGAACTTAATATCCTCATCATTTATGACATGGGGGCTCATATAACCTCTCAGTCACTCTAATATTAAGGGGATATAAATATTAGGGCTTATATAACCTCTCCTTCCCCTAGTGGAGGGAAGGGGATATGAATATTAGGGCTTCTATAAGCTCTCCTTATATAAGCTCTCCTTCAGCTAGTGGAGGGGCACTTTATATCATATAAAGTCTCAAAGTCACTCTACAACCTTAATATCACTCTACAACCTTAATATTGAGGGGATATTCTACAACCTTAATATTAAGGGGATATTAAGGGGATATGAATATCAGCCATTATGAATATCAGCCCTCTCCTTCAGCTCACAATCTTAATATTAAGGGGATATTCTACAATACAATACAACCTTAATATTAAGGGGATATCCTACAATACAATACAACCTTAATATTAAGAGGATATTCTACAATACAATACAACCTTAATATTAAGGGGATATTCTACAATACAATACAACCTTAAATATTAAGGGGATATTCTACAACCTTAATATTAAGGGGATATTCTACAACCTTAATATTAAGGGGATATGAATATCAGCCATAAGGGGATATGAATATCAGCCCTCTCCTTCAGCTAGTGAAGGGGCACTTTATATCATATAACCTCCCAAAATCACTCTACAACCTTATCAAAGTCACTCTACAATTATCAAAGTCACTCTACAACCTTAATAGGATATATAGGATATATGGTATTAAGGGGATATAAATATTAGGGCTTATATAAGCTCTTAAGCCCTCTCCTTTCACCTCTCCTTTCCCCTAGTGAAGGGGCACTTTATATAGTGAAGGGGCACTTTATATCACTGGGCACAAAGTCACTCTACAACCTTAACCTTAATATATTAAAGGGATATGAATATTACTTTTCCCCTAAGGGGCACTTACTTTATATCGTATAAAGTCTCAAAGTCACTCTACAACCTTAACCTTAATATATTAAAGGGATGGGGCACTTTATACCTTAATATTAAAAGGGGTTTTAACACCTTAATATTAAAAGAAAGGGGTTTATATAACCTCTCCGTATATAGTGAAGGGGCACTTTATATCATATAAAGTGAGATATTTCAAAGTCACTCTACAACTCATATTAAGGGGATTTCAGGCGTGCATATAAAGTTTCAAAGTCACTCTACATCACTCTACAACTCTAGAACCTTAAGAACCTTAAGGTTAAATGACTTTCAAAGTCGGATATGATATCAGGACTTATATAAGCTCTCCTTCAGCTGGTGCAGAGATGATATCAGAGCTTCTACAACTCTAGAACATTAAGAACCTTAAGGTTAAGTGACTTTCAAAGTCGGATATGATATCAAGACTTATATAAGCTCTCCTTCAGCTAGTGCAGAGTGCAGAGATGATAGCAGAGCTTATATAAGCTCTCCTTCAGCTAGTGGAGGGGCACTTCATATCATATAAAGTCTCTCAAAGTCACTCTACAACCTTAATATTAAGGGGATATGATATCAAGGCTTATATAAGCTCTCCTTCAGCTAGTGGAGGAGCACTTTACATCATAAGGTCTCAAAGGCACTCTACACACAGTCACTCTACAACCTTAATATTAAGGGGATATGATAGAAGGGCTTATAAAACCTCTCCTTCAGCTAGTGCAGGGGCACCGGCTTAATATTAAGGAATATGATCCAGCCTCATCTCTTTATAGTATATAAAATCTCTATTAAGAAAGCATTCTCATACCAGTAAACTAACATGCACTTAAAATCATAACTGCATCAATATCTTGATCTATAACTATTAGAAAATTTAAATCTAACTATATGTTGTGTGATTGAACCTATGTAAGTCTCCCAAGGATAGACAATTCCATCATCGTTACGGTCAAAAAATGCAACATGCTGCTGAAGAACACTCATATTGTTGTGGTTGTGTCCAGGGGTTCCACTTATATTTTCTGAATCCACAGCTACTAGCGCCCTTGGGAGAACTATAACAATACAGAATACATAAAAAAGTATTAAAACTTTTGTCAATCATACTAATATAGATATCACAACCTAAAACTTTGACTGTAATATAAACTTGTAAAACAGCAATCTTTAAAATAAATATAAAAGAAAATAACTTCTTACATGGCTTTGGAAGTTGATCATCTAAATTGGGATTGACCTTACGCTCCACTGTGACTGGTGCTTCGGGAGCAACTGTCTGTAAAGATTCAGTTGAAGCCATTATCAATATGAATATGAATATGAATTGCTCTTTCTTATAGAGTGCAGAGAGAATGCGGAAGGTTTAGCAACTATATCAAATGCATTTTACATCTAAAAGGAGTTGAATTGAATGGAGATTGTGCCAAGTGGGCGTCAAAAGCTTCATCTTGAGTACAGATGGAGGCAAAGTTTGAAGAGAACAAAATGAGAGCGGCATCTCTCACTCCACGACACTCTTTCCGATAAACATGACCTTGCGTTGGCAATAAATTTCACCCAGAAAGTGCGAAATCAAACAGGAAAGATGGCTGACGATCTATCCATGCAACTAAAATTTTAACCGACATTTGTCGGTTAAACATATCGTGTTTCCAAGTGTAATGATGAACTTAGCATACCCATGCCATTTCCCTCTTAGTTTTGTGTTTACTTAGGAGTGATGTATTAATATAATAATAATAATAATAATGTATAGAACTGTTTATATTTTTGTTATATTTATTTATTTTTACTTAAAATTCGCAAGAGGAGTTATTTCTAGCTCCAAATCAGAGCTCACAAGGGGACCTCCTCACCATCAACATATTCAACTTAGAAGTCACATAGGTGTTACTTGGAGTATTCGAACTTGGATCTCCATCTTGAAAACCTTATGACCTTGCCATTTAAGCACAACCCCTTTCACTTTATTTAATTTAATTTTTATTTATATGTATTTTTGTATATTCTTTTCAATTTTGAGGATATCATTTTTTTGGGGTTTATTTATGTATTATTTAGATTTGATTTGGTCCAATTTTGAGACATGCAAGAATAATTCTAAAATTTAAATATTTAAATTCATGTTTTATTATTCTAGCCACTTTCTACTAATTATTATGAGTTGATTTGGCACACATTTGTACAACATGTTATCATGTCATGGCATTTAAAGTAATTTCACATGAATATCAACTAAGTGAAAATCATTATAACATATTTTAATTTCTAAAGAACAATAAAGAATTAGATTCACATTATAAACATATAGGTCATTTTCATGTCTGTGTATGCGTCTTTGATATTGCTCATTGTGGTTAATCTAACCCACAAAAAGGGTTGTATCCAAGAAAACCCATTCATCTATCATGTTAATAATCTCCTAAACAATGTTCCTAGAAACCACCTTGACAAGTTCAAATAATAAAAAGACAATTTGCAAATATGTTTTTTATGCACAGTTTCTAGCAAATCATTCTCACATGACATAGATTAGATCTGTGTAACAAATTAGATTCCCAATAGTTGAGGTCAAACCAATGATGCTCAAATTTGAACCACAAGGATTTCTAAGATAGTATAGGTTCCTCTTAGGATTAGGTGGTATATCACCTTACAAAGTCCTAGGTCCAATTTTAATTATTTAATATTGCATATGTTGCAATGCTGGGCCCACCTCAAAGTAGAGTGCACCACATAGGAGAATCTTGAGATTCATGTATGACATATTCCAACACTTGTCCAACTGGTTATGATGGATGTAAAAGAACATGAAGAAGGGTACTAAAAGGCAGACTTCAAAGACCATCTTAGATTATCTATTTTGGGTAGTCTATAAGAGCATCTTGTAAGAGGAGTTACTCTTCTATTTTGGAGTGTTTGGTTTGATTAGTTGACTAGTCAAATTAAAGGTTAAACTTACATACCTTTACAACATGTAAGAGCATCTTTAAATGCTTCCAAAGTGGAGCACCCAAAATTGAGGATTCAAAGCAGGACTTATACACCTTGGGAGTTGAATTCTATTTCAAAATTATTGACTACTTGTGAGGGGTGTTGGAATCATCCAATGGTTTTGTTGAAACCACAAGTGGATTACAGGATAGACAAACTCTATATATAAGCCATCGTATAATGGGTTGACACTGGTTTAGTTATCAAACAAGATCTTGTAGGTTTTGGGTTTGAGGTTAAGTATTGACATAGGGGCTATATTATTACTAGAGTGTCTTGATGTAGAGACAACACACAAATGTTTCCATCTATGTCAACCATAGGCACTTTCTAGAATCTATACTATTAAATTTTCCATTTAAATTCTACAACCTCTAGTTTGAACCATCTTCTTCTTGATTTTGAATCTATAAATAACACTTAATTCCTTAGCTTGTAGTCTTAAATTTATAAGTTTTTGCATGTCATTCAAGCATGAAGTCATTTATATTCCCAACTACCTTCATTCAATTCCCTGTAGAATCAAATTCCATGTGAGAAAAAGTTTGAATGATTTAATTTTGCATTTTGGTATGTTGAACATTAAATGCAACCATTTTTAGGCCCTCATATGCATCTTTTTGGTGGGATTGAGTTTAGTTTTAGAAGGAGTGGTTTTGGTTGCATAAAGAAAGAAAACGAAGGGTTTGCAAATCATAGAAGAGAGTAGAGGGAATCAATGAAAAGGAAATTAGGGCATGAGAAGAGGAGACCGAGAAAAAAATTTAAAGAAGAAAAAATAAGGCACGTGAAAGATTTTTTGGGAATTTAATCCCTATTACAAATGATTGATACACTTAGATACTACAATAATAGAAATTACATACATTGCAACTTCATTATTACATTTTGTGTCCATTTTATCCCAACCACATGTATCTATGTTTCTATGTCTTTTCTTACCCCATATCCCTAGCCTAAGCCTTCCCTAGCCATCCATATCCCCTTTCTTATGCCATCCCCATGCTCTTGTTTAGAGTTCATAGTGTTCATTTTCATTTAATTTTTTGTCTCGCTTCCAACCATCTTTAATTTCCTTTTTAATTTATGCCCCTTTTATCCCCTTGTTAAACCATTGATGTTGTGCCTATAGGTACAAAAATCACCTCAAGCCAATATGGTAGTCATAGCTCACAACCCTTGAAGACATGATTTTACCTCGGCCAATAGTTTCATGCCTTGATGACCTCCTCTTTTGATTTTTCATCTTTTGTCTCCCTTGTTTTGCCTTTCTTTTGACCTTTTCTACCTTTCATGTTGCCTATCTGAGCCTTCCTTTTTGCTTGTTCAAGGTTGCCCCTACTATTTCCAAGTCACTCCTAGTGTTCTCGGATCACTTGGGTTACCCTAACTAGCAAAAGAGGCAACCCTGTCATTTTTGAATCCGCACATCATTTCATCTTTTTTTAATTTTTGACTTGATTTTTAGCTTGTTAAATAACTCATGACTTTTTGTGCCAACTCACTCCTTGTCTCTCTTTCCCATTATGAACATATGATTGAATTTCATCTCTTTAATTTTCTTATCTATCTTTGCGACTATTCATGGATTGTTTCCATTTTATTTTTGAGTTGCACTTGCTTTTTTATTTAATCTATTCTCCCATTCCCTCCCATTTTTACCTATAAATACATCTATTATCCTCATTATTTCACATGCCTTCACTTTCCTTCAAGTGCTCTCACAAAACTTTTCAATTGCTTCTTGTAAGATTCTATATAGGCCTTGAGCCTCTTTCTTTTTCAGCCTCACAAACTATAAAGCCTCCTTCTATACAAGCCATAGAGCTTCTTGTTATTTCAATTTCTTGCATTTTATTTCTTCTTCCCATCATCAAGCAAAATACCCCACTATTGTGGAAGAGGATATTTAGATAAAATATGGATCTCTGAGGACAATTTTCTTAGTATTAGCACAATTGAGTATAGGTTCATTTTATATTTCATTAGTAATTAGAGAATACTCGGCATGTGGGGAAATAAAAATGCATCTTCAAAAAAGAAAAGTTCTTACCATAAAGAAAAGATTAATTCTTCTTCTTTCCTTTACATTCTTAGATTAGTTACATTTCTTCTTCTTAATCATTTTGCTTCTAGAAAAGTAAATTTCATTTCGTCAAAAATCTTCAAAAGAAAGTTTTTAGTATAAAGAAAATATTTCTTCTTCCTTTTGCATTTATAGATCAATTTGCATTTAAGGAAGTAGATTTGCATTTCATAATAATATTGAAAAGAAAATTTGTTTTAGTATAGAGAAAAGTTGCATTTTCATTCCTAGATTAAATTGCATTGTTCTTTTTTAATTACCGTGATATCAAAATAGAAAACACAAAAAACATAGTTAAATTGTATTTAGGAAAGAAATCATTTAGTTTGCATGCATAACTTCTTCTTTGTAGTAACTAGACAACATTGAAAATTAGAAAAAGAAACAAAAAGAATTGCATGCATGCACATATAGTTAGATTGCATTTAGAAACTTCATAATTAAACCACACATAACTTTTATGTTCAAGCACTAAGCCCTCTATTTCTTCATGAGGCAATCAATGTAAAACATAGGCATTCAAGCCCTTGTTTTCACCACGAGGCATAAAGAAACCACATTGCACAACACAAACTCTCAAACACCCACATTCTCTCTACTAAGCACCTGATGTGCCCTAGCATGAGAGAGAATTGGGTAGAACAAACTTTGTTAGAGGATATTAGAGAAAATCTCCCTAAAGAATTCAAGAAGTGGGTCACACTTAAGAAGAAAATACTGAACAACAAATCAAGATCCTAGGACCAAACGTGATATAATAACTAGTGACTCAAGTCAATCAAGTCTTTGAAATCCAAGACCAAATATTTGATTCTTTTAGGAAGCTACACAAGAGTTATGACTTT
This sequence comes from Cunninghamia lanceolata, assembly GCA_027924645.1. Lineage (NCBI taxonomy): Eukaryota > Viridiplantae > Streptophyta > Pinopsida > Cupressales > Cupressaceae > Cunninghamia > Cunninghamia lanceolata. The sequence goes on from BSBN01000642.1 coordinate 3,136,059, forward strand.
TAAGAGAAGAAGACATAGAAGACCTAAACTTAATACAAGAAATAACTCTTGAACTTATTGAATTAACACAACAACCACAACAATAACAGGAAGAAGGAGAAGAAGAAATTAACAATAGAAATCATGACAAGGCCAATGAAGATGCCATGTCGATAGATGTGATTGTCATGATCGAGGCCCATGAAGTTTCACTCTCGAGGAATATAGATAGCCCCTCAGTATCATTTCCACTTTACTGGTTGTTGCCATTGGAGTGGGAGTGACTAGAAGGGTAAGTGCACAAAGATGAGGGACAAAAATAGGGTCTTAAGATACCACTTTTTTTTAAATCAGGAAACATTGATGTTCGATGAGAAATTGAATATACCTACACTCAAAATTTGAAGATGGAACAAAAACAAGAGTCATAGTGCTCCAAATCTAGTTTTTAAACTACTAATTTTCTCCAAAAATGGTTGAGATTAAGGGTTCAAAAAGGGGGAGCACACAAATTGGTCCTGTTTTTTTCAAAAAAACATAACATAGCATCTGGTGTGCTCTCCCTAAAATGTTAACTTTTTTTAATTATTTCAATAATCGCTCCAATGAGAAATTAGCTAACACCATGTAGTTTATCCCTGATTTTTCTGATAATTTTTTCATGAATAATTAATTTTTTAGTAATTTTCAAAGTGGACACATCCTGAAAAATAGAAATTTGAGCGTGCTCCCCCCTAAATTTTTTGAAAATTAATCGAAAATCAATTTTTTTTAATACGTGTAATGTAACTTATTTCAAATTTTGATGAACGGTTAAAAAAACAAGTAAAAAATACTAGACAGTGGTTTTTGACAAAAAATGGACACACTAACAAAAGAAATTCAAGATGAAATCCTTAACCTACTTAAAATGTGAAAAAAATATACAGTTAGATAGCTAATAGAGAGCTTAAGATTATGGTGGTAGTTTTTTTTAGTTTTCATTGAAAAAAGTGCCATCCTGATGGGGAGCATGCTCCAGATTATCTCTAGATTTTGCTAAAAAACTAGTAAAAACACGTCAAAGCAAGCTCACCATAACGTAAGCGCGTTATAACATGCTCTCATTATGTGAAATCCATAACGCGAGCATGTTATAATGCGCTCACGTTATGGTGAGCTAAAACAACTCTCTCTCTCTCTCGGAGGGAGAGAGATAGGGAGATAGGGAGAGAGTGATATATAGGGGGAGAGAGAGAGAGAGAGTCATAGTTTTCTTTTTTCCATTTCCTTCATTGATAAGGGAGAGGGAGAGATAGGGAAAAATAGGAATGGTACGGGAGAAGGAGGTAAGAGATATGGAGATAGCAAGAAATAGATAGGTAGAGAGAGAGCAAACAAATAGAGAGAGATAGAGGAGAAAGAGGGGAGAGATCTAGGGTGATAGAGAGTGAGTGAGATGTCCAGAGAGATAGGGAGCTAGAGGTTTGGGGTTTCTTGGGTTTAGAGTATAGGGCTTAGGGATTACGATTTAGGGGCATTATTTAGGGTTTAGGGGTTTAGAGAGAGAGAGAGACTACTTTTCACATGCAACCCTAAACCCTAAAACCTCTCAATCTCTCTACCTATGTCTTTGGCCATGTCCATCACTCTCTATCTCCCTATCTCTCCCCTCGGTCTCCTTTATATCTCCCTATCAGTACTCTCTCCCTAAACCCTAAACATCCAAACATTAACATCCAAATAATGCCCCTAATCTCTAAACACTTAACACTAAACTTGAGCAACCCTAAACCCCCAAGCACCAAACCCTAAATCCAAAAAACCCTAAAACTCTATCTCCCTATCATTATCATCCCTCTACCTCTCAATCTAGAGATTAGGGGCATTATTTGATTGTTAAGGTTTGGAGGTTTAGGGTTTAGGGAGAGAGGATCGATAGGGAGATATCTAGAGGAGACCGAGGGGAGAGATAGGGAGATAGAGAGTGATGGACATGGCCAAAGACATAGGTAGAGAGAGGAGAGGTAGGGGGATGATAGAGATAGGGAGATCAGGGAGAGACAGGGTGATACAGGTTTAGGGTTGCTTGGGTTTAGGGTTTAGAGAGAGAGAGAGGTGTTTAGGGTTTAGGGGCAATATTTAGGGTTTCTCAAGTTTAGGGAGAGAGATTCAGAGGTAGAGGGATTATAAAGATAGAGGTATAGAGATTTAGGGTTTCTTGGGTTTAGGGTTAGGGTTTAGGGGAATTATTTAGGGTTTAGAGGATTAGGGTTGCTCAGGTTTAGGGTTTAGGGGCATTATTTAGGGTTTAGGGGAACTTAGGGTTGCTTGGGTTTAGGGTTTAGGGTTGCATTTGAAAATCAATCTCTCTCTCTAAACTCCTAAACCCTAAATAATGCCCCTAAATTGTAACTTGTAGACCCTAAACTCGAGCAACCCCAAACCTCTATCTCCCTATCTCTCTAGACATCTCACTCATGCTCTCTATCACCCTATCTCTCCCCTCTTTCTTCTCTATTTGTTTGTATTTGTCTCCTATCTTTCGAGGTCTATCTATCTCTAGCTATCTCGCTATCTCTTACCTCCTCCCCTATCATTCCTCTATTTCCCTATCTCTACCTCTCCCTTATCAATGAAGGAAATAGAAAAAAGAAAACTATGACTCTCTTTCTCTCAGAGAGAGAGAGGAAGAGCTACAATGAGAGAGAGGGAGAGAGAGAGAGAGGGCAGGAGGGAGAGAGGAAGGGAGTGAGGAAGTGAGTGAGAGAGAGAGGTTTAGGGTTGCTCAAGTTTAAATAGAGAGATTGAGAGGTAGAGGGATGATAAAGATAGAAAGATAGAGATTTAGGGTTTCTTGGGTTTAGAGGTTAGGGTTTAGGGGAATTATTTAGGGTTTAGAGGCTTATGGTTTCTCAAGTTTAGGGTTTAGGGGCATTATTTCAAGTTTAGGGGTTTAGGGTTACATGTCAAAAGTAGTCTCTCTCCCTCTCTCTCTAAACCCCTAAACCCTAAATAATGCCATGTCAAAAGCAGTCTCTCTATCTCCCTCTCTCTCTAAACACCTAAACCCTAAATAATGCCCCTAAATCATAACCCCTAACCACTAAACCCTAAAATCAAGTAACCCCATACCTCAATATCCCTATCTCTCCCTTATCTCCCTGTCTCTCTAGACATCTCACTCACTCTCTATCACCCTATCTCTCCCCTCTTTTCCACTATCTCACCCTATCTGTCTCCTCTCTCTCCCTAAACCCTAAATAATGCCCCTAAACCGTAAACCCCAAACCCCTAAACCCTAAACGCTATCTATCTCTGACTCTCACTCTCTATCTCCCTATCCCTCCCCTCTGTCTCCTTTATCTCTCCCAATATCTATTGGTCCCCTCTCTCTATATCTCTTTCTAAACCCTAGCCCCTAGAAACTCTCTCTCTCTGAGGGAGAGAGATAGGGAGATAGGGAGAGAGAGAGAGAGAGAGAGAGAGAGAGAGAGAGAGAGAGAGAGAGTCATAGTTTTCTTTTCTCCATTTCCTTCATTGATAAGGGAGAGGGAGAGATAGGGAAATAGAGGAATGATAGGGGAGGAGGGAAGAGATATGGAGATAGCAAGAGATAGATAGGTAGAGAGAGCAAATAGATAGCGAGAGATAGAGGAGAAAGAGGGGAGAGATCTAGGGTGATAGAGAGTGAGTGAGATGTTCAGAGAGATAAGGAGATAGAGGTTTGGGGTTTCTCAGGTTTAGAGTATAGGGCTTAGGGATTATGATTTAGGGGCATTATTTAGGGTTTAGGGGTTTAGAGAGAGAGACTACTTTTGACATGCAACCCTAAACCCTAAAACCTCTCAATCTCTCTACCTATGTCTTTGGCCATGTCCACCACTCTCTACCTCCCTATCTCTCCCCTTGAACTCTTCTATATCTCCCTATCGGTCCTCTCTCCCTAAACCCTAAACATCTGAGAGGAACCTCCTGCAACAATATAATGAAAAATGCACAAAATAATAGAAATAGATATGAACAGTAGAAACACAGAAGGAATTTATTAATCGCAAGCCACTTCAAGGGGGCAACCTCCTTTGAGCAAGCTCAATACAATAAATTCGTGGATGCCTTTATTGGCCTCAATGTGTACTTATATACTAAGTCTAATCTAAACAACTATTACTTCCCATGAATGTGGGATAATACAATATACTCACAGGATGACGTACAAAGCATATGCGTCCAACAACAATATACTAACAAAGTAAAGAGAAGGGTTAAACATGGGTTCCTAACATCCCCTCGCTCTTAGAAAAGCTTTGTCCTTAAAGCTTAAGATGTGGAAATTATTGCTGAATCTAAAGGAGTGGTTCCCAAGTAGCATCCTTGGGTTGCATTCTATGCCACTAAATTAATACCTCTGTGATGGATTGAGAGCGAAGCTGACAAGTATGCTTATCAAGGATTGCCTTCAGCTCCAAAATGATGGATCCTTCGTTATCCAGTTATGGTAAAATAGTTTGTGCTCTGATGTTGGTGCCAAGAACTTTCTTTAGACAAGAGACATGAAATACTAGATGAACGCGGGAAGGAGGAAGCTTCAATTTATAAGCAACTGACCCAATCTTTTGAAGAACCTTATATGGCCCATAGAACTTTGGAGCCAGCTTATGACGCCCTTTGAGTTTCAGGGATGATTGCTTGTATGGCTATAGATGAAGAAAAACCATATCACCTACTTGAAAAGTGTGCTCAAAACAGTGTTGATTGACTTGTTGTTTCATTCAATTTCTATCCATGTGAAGATTGTCCTCCAAAATGTGAAGAATCTGATCTCAGGTTCAGAGAACCATGTCGACTGCCTAAACTGGTGAACTTCTGGGGGTGTATGGAAGGAGCACTGGCGGTGCTTGACCATAGACTGCTTCATATGGAGTCATTTTAGATGCAGTGTGGTAGGAGGTATTGTACCACCATTCAGCAAGTGGAAGCCACTTTGCCCACTGATGTTGTTGTTCTGAAGTGAAGCAATGAAGATAAGTTTCCAAACATTTGTTGACAATTTCAGTATGACCATCTATTTGTGGGTGATACCCTGAACTCATCTTTAGTTTGGTGCCAGTGTGTCGAAATAGTTCTGTCCAAAAATGACTTGTGAAAGTTGCATCACGATTTGAGACAATGGAAGAAGGGATGCCATGAAGATGAAAGATTTGGTCCATGAAAATTTGTGCAACTGAGGAGGCAGTATAGGGATGGCTGAGGGCACAAAAATGACTATATTTGGAGAGGCAATCAACCACAACCAAGATCACTGTCTTCCCTCCAGATTTAGGGAGCCCCTCAATGAAATCCATAGAAATATATGTCCAAATCTGTGTAGGGTTTGAGTAATCTAGGAAGGAGTGTTGTTTCACCCTTGTTGCATTGGTAGGTATCACATTCAACTACCATTTGTTGAATTTCCCTTTTCATTCCCTTCCAAAAGAAGTTACGTCGTGTCGGCTCATAAGTTTTGAGGAACCTAGAGTGCCCTGTTGATGGAGAAGCATGGAGTTCATAGAAGATAGCTTGTTAAAGATCTGTGCTCTCGAGAAGCACCAGACGACCCTTGTATCTCAGAGAAGCACCATCCCAAGAATAATGTGGTACAACAGAAGGGTTATTGGCTGACTGCTGGATGATTTGAGATAATGAAGAGTCATTTACATAGTCCTACTAGATAGATTCCAACCAATTTGGAACAGGCATAGAAATAGCTGAAAGAGAAGCTTGGTCATCAAATGTGCGAGAAAGAGCATCCGCCACAATATTGTCCTTACCCTTCTTGTAAGTGATCTCATAGTCATAACCCATGAGTTTGCTAACCCATTTTTATTGTGCTAGGGAGGAGACCCGTTGTTCCAGGAAATATTTTAGACTCTGGTGATTAGTCTTGATGCAGAAATGATTCCCTAGTAGGTATGGCCACCACTTCTGTACTGCATGCAAAATAGCCGTCATTTCCTTCTCATATGTAGAGAGTACTAAATGCTTACCAGAAAGTGCTTTGCTGGTGAATGCAATGGGATGTTCATCTTGAAGGAGAACAACACCAAGTCCATTGCCGCAAGCATCACTCTCAATAGTGAAGGTCTTGGAAAAATATGGCATAGCTAGAACTAGTGTAGTACACATAACTTGTTTCAGTTTTTCAAATGCACACTCAGTAGCATGTGTCTATGTAAAAGCATCCTTTTTCAACATAGCTGTTAATGGAGCAGCAATCTTCCTGTAATCCTTGACAAACTTGTGATAGTAGCCAATCAGTCCCAAAAAACCACAAAGACTTTTGAGTGTCTGAGGATGCGGCCAATTTTTCATGGCATCTATTTTGGCAGGATCCACTTGAACCCCTTGGGCTGAAACAATATGCTCGAGATACTCCACTTCCTCCTTCCCAAAAACACATTTAGACTATTTTGCATAGAGATGATGATCAGAGAGAAGTTGTAGTACAAGATCCAGATGTTGGAGATGCTCATCCCATGTTTTTCTATAGATGAGGATATCATCAAAAAAGACCAGAATGAATTTCTGCAAGTAGGGCCGAAATATTTTATTCATCAATGTCTGGAATGTGGAAGGAGCATTAGTGAGGCCAAAGGGCATGACCAAAAACTCATAGTGGCCATCATGCATGCAGAAAGCTGTTTTAGGGATATCATCCTCATGAACCCGAATTTGGTGATACCTAGAATGAAGATCCAACTTGGAGAAAAAATGAGCGCCATGAAGCTCATCAACAATAGGAATCAGAAACTTATCCTTGATTGTGATGTGATTAAGTGCTCAAAAGTCAATGCACAGGTGCCATGACCCTTTTTTTTATGGACAAGAAGAATTGGTGAAGAAAAAGAACTGGTACTAGGGCGAATAATACCTTGCTTTAGTAAGTCCTGAACGACCATCTCAATCTCTATCTTTTGGTGAAATGGGTAGCAGTAGGGCCCGATGTTGGGAGGAATGCTTCCAGGAAGGAGTTGAATATGATGGTCCTCTGGTCGTGAAGGTGGCAATCCCACTGGTTCGGCAAAGACACATGCATATCTATCCAAAATTTGTTGTAGATCTGAAGGAGTAGTGGAGACCGTTGATGGTTGCATCTGAATGGAATGGAGCTGAGCGATGACACCATGTGAATTCTTCTTGAGGAACTTTTCCATGTGATGTGAGTTGATGATGTTGAGAGACCCTGGTTGTAAGCCCTTCAATGTGTGTTTTTTCCCATTATCTGAAAACTGCATCCAAAGTTTAGCAAAATCCCATAAGATGGGTCCAAGTGTGCATAACCATTGAGCGCCCAAAACCACATCACATCCGCCTAAGGGAAAGGAAAACATGTTAGAGCGCAAGTTATAATCTCCAATAGAGATATGCACATTGCGACACTTCCCTTTGCAAGGTAATGTGCCCCCATTGGCAATCATAACTTCAAAGCTAGAGCAAGGATGGACAAAACAATCAGCCTGTTTGGCAATCCAAGGGTCAATGAAGTTATGAGTGCTACCAAAATCAATGACAATTGTAAGAGGGAGCTTCTTGAAGTAACCCTTGACCTGCATGGTTTGTGGGGTGGTGAATCCTGCTAAAGCATGGAGAGAGATCTCTCGGTGGTCTTCCTGAGAAGCAGGGTCAACAAGTGGCTGTTGAGTATCGACCTGATCATCCGCTACATCATGAGCATCTACAGAAACTTCAATTTTAGGTAGAGAATCCACATCCAAGAGATAGAGCTTTTTCTTAACACATCGATGTCCCCTAGTGAATTTCTCATCACAATTATAGCAAAGCCCTTTTTCTCTACGTTGCCGCATCTCTACTTCAGTCAAATGCTTGATAGGAGTTGTTCTAAGAGCTGGCGTTATTTGAGGGTGTTGGGAAGCTGTATTTCTGAATGGGACAAAATTGGATTTGGAGCATTGTTGAGTTGTGATCTTATCCTCCACCAACTTAGCTAACCCTAAGGCTTTCATCATTGTGCTTGGACGGAACATTTTAACCTCAGAGTGAATTGCATCCTTGAGACCACTAACAAAACAACTCCTAAAAAAATCATTAGACAATCCCTCTGTGTGATTGGCCAGTTTTTCAAACTCTGTTTGATATTCTCTCATAGTACCTATTTGGCGCAGTTTAGTGAGTGCTCCAGTGAAGTCATCAAAAGCACTAGGGCCAAATTGTTGCAAAATGAGTGTGCAAAAATCTGTTCATTTTGGCTCGGCATGAGCCTTGATGTACCAACGGAACCATTGAAGGGCTTCATGTTCCAAATGAAAGGATGCAAGGGGGACTTTGTTTACCTCAAAAGTATTATGCAGACTGAAATATTGTTCCGCTCGGTATATCCATCCAGTCAGATCATCACCATTGAAGCGAGGAAAATCAAGCTTCGACCCACGAAAATTGTTGGAAGAAGAGAACCCAGTGTCTGCAGAAGAGTTTGGCTATTGTCTATAGTTCATGGTTGAATGCTGAATATTGAGGCCGAGGATTTTTTCATCCAAATCCTGGAGTTTGGTCTTGAGAGCTGCAAGTTCCTCGTCCATGTTTTTTGCTCCTGTGCAGGTGACAACCATAACCAGGATTTTTTTGGGGGGGAATGGGTAGAAAAGAAAAAACAAAAAACTTTTCAGTAAGGGAAAATTTGGATTTGGGAAAAACTCTGATGGGTAATTGGGGTTTGACTAGGTTTTGGACACTTTCTAAGGGACAGGGAAGCAGAAAATGGGGATTTCAGAAGTAGGGTGAATGAATGGGAAAAAATTTTCAAGAGAGACAAAGGAACAAAAATAGGAAATGAACACTATGGAAAGATTTGAAGGCTGTTGGGTGAGAATCGAAGATGTTATGAAAAACCCTAAAAATAGATAAATGTGGGATTTCTAGCTTCAATAAGTGGAATTTGGGATAGGGTCCTCAAGGAAGGAAATATGTAGAATGGAACTTCAGAGGATCCAATGGAGTTTGAGGGGAAAAGGGGCTAAAGCAAGCGAGATATGGCAAAAAAATAGAATTTTGTTTTTTGGAAATGATCTGCAATAGGATCTGCAAATGGCTCTGGACAAATTCAATCTGTGGGTTGCCGGTTGGCAATAGATATGGGCCCCAGGTATGTTCATCTTCCTAAAGGTTTAGGGGATTCACTCGGCTACCAATGTTGTCTAATAGCTTGTGTATTGGGGCAATACCCCTCACTCCACAGCTTAGGTAAAACTGATAACCGCTTTCCCACAAATGACAACTCTTGGTTTACCTCACGGATGGGAACTAGTCAATCAGGTAGGGGCCATTTCCCTTTTTACTGGTAGGTCCTCTCAATGGGCCAGCTACTTCAGGGTTCCTGTGGTACTCTTCACAATGAGTTTTAGGGCTATGCCCAGGCACTTCCCACAGTTAAGTGGATAGGGATTATTCCCTGATCTAAACCTACAATTGAAATGAACAATATAGATGTAAAAAAAAAACTACTGCAATAATCACAGCGCCTGGAGGCCACTATGAGAAAAAAAAATTGATAGAAATTCCACCCAATGAGCCCAAGAAAGTGCTCTGATACCAAATGAGAGGAACCTCCTGCAACAATATAATGAAAAATGCACGAAACAATAGAAATAGATATGAATAGCAAAAACACAGAAGGAATTTATTGATCATAGGCCACTTTGAGGGGGCAACCTCCTTTGAGCAAGCTTAATACAATAAATTTGTGGATGCCTTCATTTGCCTCAACACGTACTTATATACTAAGTCTAATCTAAAGAACTATTACTTCCCATGAATGTGGGATAATACAATATACTCATCAGATGACTTACAAAGCATATGCGTCCAACAACAATATACCAACAAAGGAAAGAGAAGGGTTAAACACGAGTTCCTAACAACATCCAAACATTAACATCCAAATAATGCCCCTAATCTCTAAACACTAAACACTAAACTTGAGCAACCCTAAACCCTCAAGCGCCAAACCCCAAACACCTAAACCCTAAATCCAAGAAAGCCTAAAACTCTATCTCCCTATCTACCTATCGTTATCATCCCTCTACCTCTCAATCTAGAGATTAGGGGAATTATTTGATTGTTAAGGTTTGGAGGTTTAGGGTTTAGGGAGAGAGGACCGATAGGGAGATATCTAGAGGAGACCGAGGGGAGAGATAGGGAGATAGAGAGTGATGGACATGGCTAAAGACATAGGTAGAGAGATTGAGAGGTAGGGGGACAATAGAGATAGGGAGAGATAGGGAGATAAAGGTTTAGGTTTGCTTGGGTTTAGGGTTTAGAGATAGAGGTGTTTAGGGTTTAGGGGCATTATTTAGGGTTGCTCAAGTTTAGGGAGAGAGATTGAGAGGTAGAGGGATGATAAAGATAGAGAGATAGAGATTTAGGGTTTCTTGGGTTTAGGGTTAGGATTTAGGGGCATTATTTGGGGTTTAGGGGAACTTAGGGTTGCTTGGGTTTAGGGTTTAGGGTTTAGGGTTGCATTTCAAAAGTAATCTATCTCTCTCTAAACCCCTAAACCCTAAATAATGCCCCTAAATTGTAACTCATAGACCCTAAAATTGAGCAAGCCCAAACCTCTATCTCCATATCTCTCTAGACATCTCACTCATGCTCTCTATCACCCTATCTCTCCCCTCTTTCTTCTCTATTTGTTTGTATTTGTCTCTTGTCTTTCTAGGTCTATCTATCTCTCGCTATCTTGCTATCTCTTACCTCCTCCCCTATCATTCCTCTATTTCCCTATCTCTCCCTCTCCCTTATCAATGAAGGAAATGGAAAAAAGAAAACTATGACTCTCTTTCTCAGAGAGAGAGAGGGAGAGCTACAATGAGAGAGAGGGAGAGAGAGAGAGAGAGGGCAGGAGGGAGAGAGGGAGGGAGTGAGGGAGTGAGGGAGTGAGAGAGTGAGAGAGAAAGAGGTTTAGGGTTTAGGGGCATTATTTAGGGTTTCTCAAGTTTACAAAGAGATATTGAGAGGTAGAGGGATGATAAAGATAGAAGGATACAGATTTAGGGTTTAGGGGAATTATTTAGGGTTTAGAGGCTTATGGTTGCTCTGGTTTAGGGTTTAGGGGTATTATTTAGGGTTTAGGGGTTCAAGGTTGCATTTCAAAAGTAGTCTCTCTCTCCCTCTCTCTTTAAACCCCTAAACTCGAGCAACCCCAAACCTTAATCTCCCTATCTTTCCCTTATCTCCTTATCTCTCTAGACATCTCACTCACTCTCTATCACCCTATCTCTCCCCTCTTTATCCACTCACTCACCCTATCTGTCTCCTCTCTCTCTCTCCCTAAACCCTAAATAATGCACCTAAACTGTAAATCCTAAACACACACTCTCTCTCTCTCTCTCTCTCTCTGTTTCTCTCTCTCTGTCTCTCTCTGTTTAGGGTTGCTCAAGTTTAGGGTTTAGGGGAATTATTCAAGGTTTAGGGGTTTAGGGTTGCTCTCTCTATCGATCCGCTCTCTCTAATTGTACATTTCTACCTCTCTGTCCCTCACTATCTTACTCCCCCTCTCTATCACTCTCTCAATCCCTCTACCTCAAATCTATCCTTGTATATCTCTGTCCACATCTCTTAAGTTCTCTTTCCCTATCTCTATCTCTCCACATAGATCCCTATCTCTTAATCTATCCCTCTTTACCTCTCTCTCCCTCCCTCTCTATGTCTCTCCTCCTCTCTATCTCTCTCCCCATCCATCTACCTCTTGAAATGTCTCTCCAGGTATGTCTCTAGACATCTCTCCATCTGTTTCCCTATCTCTATGTCTCCCCATAACCCTATCTCTTAATATATGCCTCTCTACCTCTCTCTATATTTCCCTATCCATCTCTCCCTGTTTATCTATCTTTCTCCTTCTATCTAGAACCCTTTATTTATCTCAATTCCCCTCTCTCCCTCTCCCCGTCTCTATCTCCACCAATCCCTCTATATCTGGAGATATAGAGAAAGAGAGGCAAATATTTTTATGCTTCCCATAACACGCTCGTGTTATGGGAAGAAGAAAAAGGGGTAAAAAGCATGTGGGATCTGTGATTCAGACCCCACATGCATGTTATTCCTACTTTTAATGCAATATATCAGACAAGAAAACACTTTTCATGCTAGTTGACATATTAACAATCATTTTTAGATTAATCCACCACCTTTATTATTTTTTCAACGTAGAGGAACTAATTTTGCATGTTTTTGGAGAAAATTTGATTATTTAATCCTAAACTTTCATGTTTCATGTGTGATTTTGTTTCAAAGATAATTACCATTGATATATAGATTGAATTTTATGATATATATGTTTGTTTTTTCCATAAATTCCTATTCTAGAGTTATATAGAATTCATAATCAAACTTGCGAAAAAGAAGAATTCAAGGATTTTGAAGCCAAAATTTGGAGAATTGGTCAACTCCAATAGTGAAGTCTTTAAGGTATGTTCTAAATTATATCTATTTTAATTCACTTATATATATGTCTTTCATCTTGTTTCAACTATCATAAACTACTCATACCAGATGTTGCTCATGTTAGATGCTACAACAATCCATGCAAACCTAGATCTTAGATCATCTTAATGCTTACTTTATGAGTGTTTTTATAGTTTTCTTAACCATTTTAGATTCTGACTATCCTTTTCTTTAACCCTACTATCATAATCATACTCTAGGATCAATGACTGTCCCAACCCTTCATGACCATTGTGAAATTTGCCCTGCTTTCCTATTTTGGGATATTAAGAGGCTACCATGACTATCCTGACCCTTCATGACTATGTTGTCATATTAAGAGGCTACCATATAATTCATTTAGGATCATTTTTTATGTTATAAATTCAAGTTGTGATCTTAGTAGGGTATAAATTTAGGTTGTATCATTCATTTTAGATAAAATTTGAAGATATCATCAACTAGAGATAGAGAGGACAGTCCATGTAAAGGAGAAGAAGATAATTTACATAAAGGGTTTCAATGCTAGATTTGCCATTGTGATATTCATATACGCTTGTATCATGCCCATTATCTAAGAAATCTCCATAAAAAAGAGGTTTAGGGGTTGTCTTAGGGTATACACAAGATGATACAAAGGGAGTTATAAGGAGATAAAACACTAAAAAGGAGGTTTTCTTGAGTGTAGGACAATCACAAGTCTATATAACAGTCCACTATCATAGTCATGACCATCATGAATTTGTTTTTAATTTATGCATTACTTAAGATGTCTTTGATCTTTTGTCATGAGTATCCAGAAGGTTATCTTCAAGTGTTAATGTTCTTTTGACTATCACAAAGTTTTTGGACTAGTTTAAGACTATTAGGATAGTTAATTTATGTTGATTAACAATCCCCTTCAATGGCATTCATTTTGTCATCCTTCAAAATCGCCTCCATACAACTCATATATGTAAAAAATTAACCATACAATTTATGATTTCCAAACCTAAAATAATGATTTAATACTCATATGAGAGTCCAAACAATGGCCTTCAAGGGGCAAGATAGTCAATAGTAGTCAATGTGATGTTCTTATGAGTTGATAGGGTCAAAGGGAGGCTTAGTATTAGAGATATACCTTTGAATAGTGATCTCTCAACACCTTATAGTTTTAAATAGTTTTGAAGTCTCTTGGAAGCCCTATTTTCCTTTATGGAAATAATCATGACAGTCTTGAAGGAACAAAACTATTTATGTACATCAATCCACTATGACTATCATAGTATTAGAGTCTTTTGGAAACCTTCCCAACTTTCTCATTCATAAGATTCATAGTCCATAATTCAAGTGTATTAAATTTCTGCCCTAAATGTCCTCTTTCCATTTAGGTGTATACTTCATGATTAGGTATTCAAGTGTATACTCTATGAATTTGTATTTGTATTTGAGTGTATACTCTATGACATGTATTCAAGTGTATATCATGACTATGTATTCGAGTGTATACTCCATGAATTTGTGCATTCCATTGTATACTTGGTGTGTTTTGTGATTGGGAAAAAGGTGTGAAGAATCTATATGAAGGTCTTTCAGACCTGCTCAAGGAGTTTTGAAGCTTTCTTGGCCATTATTTGACAAAGTGTGATGATTGTCCTAAATGATTATGCATGACAGTGTTGGGGCAGCAATTGGAAGTTCATCAAATCTAAGTCTAAAAGTGTTGGTTGTGCATATTCCTTGTTGGGAAGGGGTCTTAGAAGGTCCTACAGACCTAAGAAAAGGATTTTAGAGCATTCTTCAAGGGTTAGACAAGTTTTATTATGACTGCCCCAAGAGGACTAGTTTTACAATCATTGAGTAAGTGTTGGTACCCATGTAAGTTAGGGTTTGCTTTTGAGTCTAGGTGTTTAATACCTATTGAAATCACCTTTAGAATGTTTGAAATAGGCGCCCAAATCTATATTGAGGTTTTTGAAAGCATTCCAAGTGGATTTGCCTGAGTTCATTGAAGTCACGCATTCCACGGAGTTCATGCATGGTTGCTTTTAGGTGTTCTACAATGATTTGGCTAGAAGGGGCATATCATTCAGTCATCATATCATATGGTCAGATAACTGTGCATTGCAATTCAAGAACTCATGGAATTTCTATTGGCTGAGCAGGAGGCATAATATTATAGGTGTTCAGCATATGTGGAACTTTTGTGAGGCCGGACATAGAAAGGGGGGGCATGTATCAAAAGAGCCATAGCATGAGAAGAGTTAAAGTATAAAGACAATGCAAAGTTGACAGATATAAAATCAATCATAAAATGGTGTAATGCTTTGATGGGTCCATCATAGATGATACTAACATTGCACCATATGAGGACTATTGTACACTGACATGATCAAGTGAGCTACACTCTTTCCGAAGCTCAATTATAGGTTTATGGAGTATCCATACACGAAAGATGGCATGATTTTGTTCTTCATGTACAATTCAAACCTAGAATGAGTGCGAGTCAAAGGAGTGGGTTGACGAATGAAAGTTAAGTTATCTTAGCCCACTTGACACGTATCAACCCCTGATGACACTGGAACTAACACAGATGGAATCATCAGTTGACTTTGACCACATCAAATCTAGTTCAACTAGGTAATATATCTACTTGCATAGTTAAATTTGAAATTCCTAATGTTATCTTAAACTTTGTAGTATTTTTGTAATGTTGACTAATTTCATCTAATTTGCTGCACATATCATTGTAGGGCATGTTTATGGAGTTATTGTAGATGAAGTGAATGAAGAGGGAATAAATTATTACTTGTGTCATTGTGTTGAGGCCAAAAAGAAATTGGAGGCCCCAGTTACAGATGGAGAAAACATCAAATACCCTACAAGCTCAGTGGTTGTTACTGGAACATGGCTTAGAAGGTACCCACATAAGAGTGTTAATGTTTGGCTATTGAGGATATTGACACACATCAGAAGATTCTTCATTACTCCAACTTTGTCATGGCAACCAATGTTCATTTGATACAATATCAAGGTAGACCTTTGAACAAGACCTTGTGGAAGGTGTGTGACTCTAACCATGAGGCAATACTTGACATAATAAAGAGTAGATAAGACCCAGATGGTTCGTTGGATTAATTTGTAAGTATGCATAAAACTTTCCTAGATGGTTTCTTGTACTTTGTTTTGTATATAAACAGTAGTATGAATTGCTTACCTCCAGTATATTTATATTTAGTCAATTTTGATTTTTGATGCTTCTCCCCGTCTAACTACGGACAAAGAATCTAGAGAAAATATGATGGAGAGTGATCATCAGATGGTGGTAAGTGATCGATTACATATGTGATGTTATATATTTCATGTACATTTTGTTATAGTAATGTGCATATTGTTTGATTGTATTAACAAGTGGAACTGCATGAGCTTGAACTGTCGAAGAGGTCTACTCGATGGCAAAGAGAGGATGAGTCATGGATTGGCTCTCCATCTTCATGGTCAAGCAAGGGCCACCAATTATTTCATAAATTTCCATAGGAAACTAGTTTTGGCAGATACTTTTGTATGTTACCGATGTATGTACATATTTTTGTATGTGACCGATGTATATTTTTGTATATATGCCTATATGGTTTTATATGTAAACTAGATGTTATGTTCATGACATTATGTATACGAAAATTTATTTTAAATATTTAATATGATGATCAATTATCCTTACATGAATTTGGTTTTACATGTGCCAATTGCATTTGCTTGAAAGTAAGGAATGCATAATTATGTAGGTCTATTGGTTGTCTATTGTTTGATGATACCATTATGGTTCTTCAAGAGTTGGATTAGATTGTGGTTCTTCCTCATGACAGGAGTTTGTTCATACTTCATGCTTCTTTGTCCTCCATGTCTTTAGTGTTCTCAGTGTCTTCATGATGTTGATTTTGATCTCAAAATATGGTGTTAAGCACCTCAATCATTCAGGGCAGCAGGCTACCGACAAAGTCCCTTAAGATCCCTAAGACAGAAAAACTGCCAAACTTTGACAGAGGTTTTCTCACAATTTGTGGTAGCTGGGAATGTTTTGTTTGGACCTACAAGTGCACGTGTGGTCCATCCACAATAACCACTCTTAGTTTTGGTCAACTTTGTATGTAGCATAAAAATATGAATTTGAAAATGGATTTCAAATGTTTCAAAACCCTAAACTCATATTTAATGCCCCATCACAAGACAAGATTAAAGTTAACTATAGAGAGATGAAAAATAAATGCAAAAACCAAATAAGATGTTACTGATGTATTGAAAATGTGGTTGCTCATATTTAGTGTAACTCCGTTGCAAATTTGCCAGGGGGTAAATAAAAAAATGAAATTGATTTTATAAGGTTTGGGTAGAAGTAGTTTGGGTAGTTAAACGGTAAAAGGTGGTTAGGGTAAAGGTAGGTAAATAATGGGTTTTAGTTTATTGAACCGTAAATAATAAATTAAGTTTATTAATCTTAATTTATTATTTATGGAAGGATTTTAGGTTTAGTAAATAATAAATTAATTTTAATTTATTATTCACAGAATATGGTAAAAGGTGAAAAGATTTAATTAATTAATTAAAATTAATTAAACTTTAGGAAATTAAGGGTGGATTAATGATAAATGGAAATTTAATTAATTAATTAAAATTAATTAAATTTCATGTGAAGGGAGGACTTAGGAAATTGATCATAGGACAATATTTCATGTCTAGATTTTGCCCCTCTTTGAAACGATGTTGCAAAGCAATGTTGTTCCAAAGAAGATTAAAACATAGGTTAGAATGGATTTCAAGTAGGCTAAGGCTCACATGGGCCTCATAAAAATGAAGGATTTGTAGATAATGCCCCCTCAAGAGGCTATGTAAGGACGAAGGAGATGGATAGGCTCTTGAAAAAGGAAATGAAGGAAGAGAGGTGGAGTTATGCGGAATAAACTTTGAGCAACCTGATGTTTGATATAGCACCTAACATTATGCACCATGGTATAAAGACCAGGGTGACGATGTGTCAAATGCACCTAGCATAATACAACCTTGTCTAATGTATGAGGAAGTAAACTTAGATCATTAAAATCCTAATGCACAAAAGGTATCATATGACCTTAGATGCAAAGGATAATGCAAAAAACTATTCCAACATACACAAGATATGAATATTAGCTGGAATGATATGGATGTGATTTAAATGCAAGATGAAATGATGACACACACAAGAAAGCAAGCACAAATGATTCAAAAATAAACAAGGTATTGCCCCTATTAAGCTAAAAACTGATGATCGATTGGATTGATTGATACCGATATTGATGATTGATAGCATTGTTAATGTGGGAACGATTTATACCGAGAATAACGTGAGGATTGTGTTGTTGATATGGGAACGATATATCCCAAGAACAACACTAGGATTGTGTTGTTGATATGGGAATGATATATCCTAAGAACAACACTAGGATTGGGAACGATATATCCCATTGATGATGATGATGATGTGATCGATCGATCAGGTTCACAACAAGGCTAGGAACAAGACCATTGACGTGATTAGATAAATTGGATTTATTGATTGACTTGATTGGTATGGATTAAGGATGACTTGCATTTGGATCAGTGTTATTTGGAATGATTTGATTGATTGTGTTGATGGATTGAGGTGAATGATTTGAATTAATTGGATGAACTTGATTGAAGTGATTTGAAGAATTGATGGTGATTGGATTAGATGTGGATTGATTTTTTTTGTTGGATATTTGACTTTTTTGGTATTTTTCAAATGTTTTTTTTTTAGATTTTTGACATGTTTTGGGGTGTTTTAGCATTGGATTGTGCATGGATAGCCCTCAAATAGATACCAATGACAAGGAAAAAACCAAACCAAAAGGCAAGGAGGATGATAAGATGTGGATGAGCAATAATGGATAGGATAGGTAAAAGGATTAGATGGATGGATAAGAGGATGGGCAATAGGATAAAGGTAGGATGAAAAAGATTGGCAATGGGATAAATGTAAGATTGGATGTATGGATACAAGGATTGGCAATAAGATAAAGGTAGGTGTATGAATGGATAATGTATGGGAGATATATGATAGGTGGATGGAGGGAGCCTAGGATGTGATCTTCAAGGACTACGTCGCATAGGAATAACCTATCCCCACTCTAGATATTATGCCTTAGGATTTAACGAGGTGATTCTGATTAGGATGCATGATAGGGATAATGCTTGGAAAGGATGAATGGACTTAGGATACATGGAGGATATTCTTAGAAATGGATGGATGGAATTTGGAGTATGACAAGAGGTGTCTAAAAGCATTTTTCAACATTTTGCCCCTACCCTCATCAAGACCAAAAGGAGGAAGGGAAGATGGATGGTGCAATGAGGAAGGTATGATAGATACAATTAGTAAGGATATCAAGATAGGATGGAAAATGATAGGATAGGATATATGCGATAAGATAGATAAGATGGGATAAATGCAACAACATGCCCCCAGGTGTAAAGCACATAGATAATCACCTACGCATGATGCCTATTTACCAGGTTTTCATCATGGTACTTATCCAAGGCGCCTGTTTACCAGGTTTTCACCATTGGACGAAGGATTTATCTTTACTATTTTGATTTTTTTTTTTGACTTTGGTAGGGGATAGGATGAAATAGATAGAGACTCAAGATTTTGTTCACATAGCAAGGTGGTGGTTCCGTTAGAGATGGATGTCATCGTACATGGACCATGTCTAATGCCATTATGCTCAAAGATGTTGGTAAAGGATTGCATGAGAGGGGAATAAAGTAAAGAGATAGCATAGTATGGATGGATAGTGGATTATGAATGGATCATTTATAGTGAATTATGATGGGGATTAGGATGGAAAGATAGGGGATAGTGGTTTATGATGCGGATTATGGATGGAAGGATACGGGATAGTGGGTTATGATGCAGATTATGGATGAATTTACGCACAAGGATGGATGGAAGGTTTATTCAAAATCATGGACCATATGATTATGATGGAAGAAATAAGTAGGATAGTAGATGAGAGATGGGGAGATGGAGTTATGTGGGAATGTTGTGGAGTTGAAGGGAACCAAGACCAACAGTTGCACACACTGAAATGGATTTTGAAGCTTGGAAGGGGGATTTAGGAGTAATGGAGATGTTATCTTAGGGGTTTGCCTATTTAGGTCTTTAGGGACCCAAATGGACTTATGAATTTTAGGATTTTGCGATGGGGAGCGGGATGTTTGGGCTTTTAAGATTGTTGATGCTTCATTTGAACTAGATGCTTTTTGCTTGGGGACCCAAATCATTTTGGTATTGAAATTATCTTTTTGAGATGTGGACATGGGTAGCCTTTTTGAATTTTGATTTTGCTTTGAATCTTTGCATTTCTACCATATGGCATGAGTATTATTAGGATTTTTGGATTTATGGGTGGAGGCATTCAAATTTTTATTTTTGAATCCCATAGGGGTGTTTAGGATAGCTTCATGTTTATTTGATGTGTTCATTTGTTGATCATAATTAGGAATTGTAGGGGATTTATGGGCATGAGATGTATGAATGGATTTGTGGCTAAAGTGATAAGGACATTGGAGGATGGGAATATTAGGAGTTGGAAGGAGTGGAGATAGATGTTAGGAGTTGGAAGAAGTGGATGGAGGGATGTTAGGAGTTGGAAGAAGTGGATGGAAGGATGTTAGGAGTTGGAAGAAGTGGACGGAGGGATGTTAGGAGTTGGAAGAAGTGGAGGTAAAGTGGATAGAGGAAGATGAATAGTCACATGCTTTTCAGGTTCATAGGATAACAAAGGAGGGATGGCAACATATGTTTTATGGGTGCTGTGAGGTGCACCTAGTTTGGGCTTAGATGGAGTGGATTTAGGAGGTGGGGATGTGGTTGTTGAGAAATGGACCAACTAGGACTCGAACCTAGGACCTTCCATACACTGCTGAAGTGCTCTACCACTGAGCTACTAGCCCCTCTTGGACCAGTCCATTGTCAGTCTAGGTGTGGCTTATTTCCAACACCAACACCCCCCCTTAAGCCACACCAAGAGATCCCAATCCAGAGGATAGAAGGATTACTGGTACTATGGGAAACCAAGTCATCTGAAGAAAGATTGCTTGTCTCAGAAAAATAAAAGAGGCAAACAAGAAGGCAATAAGGAGGCAAATGTGGTAAGTAATAAATCTGAAGATGATGCTTTGATTCTTTCCCTAAATAATGCTGATGATTCATGGGTTTTAGATTTAGGGGCCTAATTTCATGCTACGTCCCATAGAAATTATTTTCTTGATTATGTCTAAGGGGATTTTGGGATGGTTTATTTGGGAGATAATGAACCCTGGCAGATTATTGGAAAGGGAAGAATCAAGATTAAGTTACAGAATGGGAATCATTGGCTACTACAAGAGGTAAGGCATGTTCCAAGGCTCAGTAGGAATTTAATTTCAGCAGGACAGCTAGCTGAAGAAGGTAGCATTGTTACATTTACTGATAAAAATTGGAAGGTTTCAAAAGGTGCCTTAATAGTAGCAAAAGGTGTGAAATTAGGCACCTTATATCTTTGTACAGGTCATATTGTTCGTTCTACTTTAGTTGTTGTAGAGAAAAAACAAACAAATTTAGGAACAGTTGCTGCAGGTTCTGAGACAACACTGTGGCATAACAAACTTGGGCATATGAGTGAAAAAGGTATGAAGGTACTTCATTCTAAGAAAGTTTTACCAGGTCTGAAATGTATTAATATAGATTTCTATGAAAGTTGTGCGTATGTAAAACAAAAGAGAGTTAGTTTTCTCAATGATGGGAAGTAAAAGAAAAATGAAAAGTTAGAGCTTGTGCATATAGATGTATGGGGACCAACTCAAGTATCTTCTCTCGATGGCTCTCAGTGTTATGTTACATTCATAGGTGATGCAACTAGGAAGGTATGGATTTATTTCCTTAGGCATAAATCTGATGTATTTGAAACATTTAAGAAATGGAGAAGCTTGGTTGAGAATGAGATGGGTAAAAGATTAAAATGTCTCAGATCTGATAATGGTGGTGAGTATTACAGAATTTTTTTTAAAGATTATTATTCCTTTAATGGAATTCGTAGGCAGAAAATGGTACTAGGGACTCCATAGGACAATGGAGTGGCTAAACACATGAATAGGACAATAATGGAGTGTGCAAGAACCATGATATTGCATGCTGGGCTGCCTTTAAACATGTGGGCAGAGGCTGTCAACACTACTGTATATTTTATTAATAGAGGTCCTTCAATTCATTTGGGCTGTGGTATTTCAGAGGAAGCATGGATAGGTAAGAAGGTGAGTTATTCTTTTCTCAAAACCTTCAGATGTGAAGCATTTGCACATGTAGATTATGAAATAGAACCAAGCTGGATGCAAAATCAAAAAAGTGTACCTTTGTTAGATATGGCATTGATGAATTTGGTTATAGGCTTTGGGATTTTGAAAATCAAAAAATTGTGAGAAGCAGGGATGTTATATTCAATAAGGTGTTGTACATGGATTAGTTGCAGTAGCATGAGAAGAAAGAAAAAGATTATGTGGTGCTGGATGATACTCCAAATAGTGATGTTCCAGTGGTTCCTCATGCTTTGCAACAGCAACCAAAAATACCACAAACTCCAGTGAATGTTAGATGGTCAACAAGGCTAAGTAGACCTCCTGAAAGGTTTTCTCCCTCTTTGTATTCTATTTTGTTAACAGATGCTAGTGAACCAGAAGGGTATGATGAAGTTATGTAGGTGGATACACAGGTTCAGTGGGAGCTTACAATGAAAGAAGAAATGGACTCCTTGCTGAAAAATTAGACTTGGGAATTATGTAAGTTGCCTATAGGTAAAAAGGCTTTACCAAACAAATGGGTTTATAGGCTGAAACAAGAAGATGGAGGTCAGAAAATATTTAAGACCAGATTAGTTGCAAAAAGATTTGCACAAAAAAAGGGCATTGATTTTGATGAGATATTTTCTCTGGTTGTCAAGATGACTTCTATTCATATTGTTTTAAGTATTGTGGCTACTGAAGATTTGCATTTGGAACAGCTAGATGTAAAAATTGCCTTTCTCCATGGTGATTTGGAGGAAGAGATATATATGGAACAGCCCCAAGGATTTGAGGTCAAAGGTAAGGAGAAATAGGTGTGCAAGTTGAAGAAGAGTTTGTATGGCCTGAAACAAGCACCTCAACAATGTTATTTAAAATTTGATAGGTTTAAGGCTGAGCAAGGCTACAACCAGTGTAATTCTCACCATTGTGTTGTTAGCAAGAGACATGATATGGATTCATGAATGTTGTCATTGATGGCAACAAAGGTTATCCCACACATCCATAAGACATGATAAGTATCTACCAGAAGTTAGATTGAAGAAGTGTTATGATTCGGTAAGCAAGAACAGAGTAGTCAGCAAGGTTCGACAGTCAGGTCTAGATCTCTTAGAGGAAGTATTTCAGTGAAGTGCGGATTTGGTGAAGTCAAGAGAAGTACCTTGACTAATAGATTCCAAGGATTTAGCCTCCGGTGATAAAAGGGTGAAGAGATATGAGCACTTGAGTGTTGGGTTCCTGTTTGATAGAGTGGACAGAGGAAGAACTGTACCGGCAAAGTGTCAGACCCAAATTTAGAAAAGATATTGCTAATGACTAAGTTTCTTGAGGTATCATTCATGATTGGCCAACATGATTGAAGACTTCTACAAACATATTCTTGATCCGCAATACTTGGTATGCAAGGATTCAGCCGATAGACTAGAGTTTGAGATAATATTGACTATTCTGGATGCCGACTAGAAAAGTGTTGAAATCACTTGTGCAGATATATATACAAGATGGATTTAGATGTGAAGTGTGTGTGCAATTTTGGGAAGTACGAATAAAAGCAGAAGAATAGTATAAAAGGCAAAAAATAGGTTTGGAATGTAAGAGGACAAACGCACTTAAGGAGAGTAAGGATGAAGTGCAGCAGATCAGTCTATTGAACTTAACCGGAACTAAACTTCAGCATGTGTGGATGCTTCTCATCAGTTCAAGTTTTCTTCTTGTATACAGTAAGTCTTTTTGTAGGCAGTGAGCCTCTTGTGAGCAGTGTGCTCAGGCAATGAGCCCTAATTGGCAAGTGCCATTTTGTATCTTCTATTCTTCTAACAGAGAATAATATCTTGGGTTAATCACCCCGTGGTTTTTTCCCTTAATAGGGTTTCCACGTCAAAATCATTATGTCGTGTATTGGTGTTATTTCTATTTCATGATTATGCTTGCTTATTTGATCTGATGTTGCATTAACTATTAAGAAAGCACATAAAATTGAATAATTAGAATAACTGATTCACCCCCCCTCTCAGTTATTATCAATTGGTATCAGAGCTAAGTTCCTCCCAACTGAGCCTAACATCTTGAGGAAGATCTAGGAATTCAAATGGATGTGTATGGTATGAGGGAACAACTTAAGTCTGCCCTTGATGATCTTGAGCAGTCAAATTCTGAAGTCAATGAATTAAAGGAAAGACTCAAACAGGTTGATGACTTCAGAAAAGAACTAAAAGAGAAACTGAGTCTCTCTATGAAAAAGAGAAAGGAGCTACTTCAGCAATTAGCAGGTCAAGGTGAAACTAATAATACAAATGAAGATCTGAAAGAGAAAACCAAGCTATGTGAAAAGTTATCAAAAGAAATCATCATGGTAAGACATGAAATGGAATCAGGAGTTATGAAGTTTACCCAAGAAATTGAAGAGAGAAGAAAATCTGAAGATGATCTAAGACAATCTCTCAAGGAAAAATTAGAAGACTGCCACAAGATGGATAGAATAATTAGACATCTTGAATCTGATCTTGACGATGCTAAAGACAATGAATAAAAACTTGAGGATCAAATTGTCTCTCTTAAAAGGGATCTTCAAACAGTAAATGAATACAAAGAGAAATTCAAGATAAGCTCTGCTCAACTTGAAGTTCTCCTCGAAAGCCAAAAGAGGGTAGATGACAAGTGTGAACTGGGATATGAAAAAGGTGAAAGCTCCGGATCTGGTCAGAAGAATTTTGGATCAGAAAATCTAAGGAACCAACCTAGAAGACCTCCGGTAAGGTAACCTAATGCTCAAAGATATCCATCCTTCAATGGATACTACCACATCTGCAATAAGCTTGGTCATAAAGCTAATCAGTGCAAAAAGAGAATGAATCAGACTAATACATCCTTCTCCGGACAATGTTTCAATTGCAAAAGGTATAGTCACAAATCTCATGAATGCAGGAATATGCAAATGAATAGTTCATTCAATGGTAGATGCTTTGCATGCAATAGAATGGGTCATATGGCTAATCAATGCAAATCAAGAGGATATCAATCGAATATGCAAAGAAATGTTGTTTGCCAAATTTGCAATAGATCCAGTCATATTGCCAAATTCTGTAAAAACAAGAATCAGGACAAAAGAGGTCCGGTACATCATAGTCAGAATCAAGACAAGGGAAAACAAAAAGTGAATGCGGATGAAGTTCAATGTGAGATGAACAAGATTTGGGTGAAGAAAAGTATAGAGAATGTAGGGGATGGATCCGCACCAGATTCTGGTGCTGATATTCCTTCTGAAAATTAAAAAGTGAGCTCTGGCTCAGGGGGAGACACAAAGAAAACCATTTCCCCCTAGCCAGTCAATTGGTGCCGGAACTGGCACAAGGAGAGTTGCGGATTAAAGGGTTCATAAGAGAAACATCCAAATAACCGATGGTTAAGATTTGGAAGATCCGCAAGATGTTTAGATCAAGATTAATACGGTTCTTCAAATCATCAGAATAAGGCAAACTGGAATGAATTAGGTCGAGCATTTATTTCAACTTGGTATTAGGGTTTGCGGAGTAATATAAGGGTTCTTCCTATTAAACATTTTCTCATTTTGCATTTAGGAAGAAGAAAAGAGGAGCTCTGCAACAAATTTCCTCAAGCCCATCAAAGATCATTTGCAGAAGTCAATTCATCCAGAAATCGATCCGGCTCACTCTGTGAAAACCTAAAGGCACAAAAGGTATTTTCCATTCTTAAATATCTCTTTGCAAATCTTTTTAAAGATGTATACTCTTAATATCATGAATATCACTGATAGGCCTCACCCCAAATTCAAGAAACATCCCTACAAATCCTTGGAAGTAGATCCCCTAGGAGCATTTTCTAGTGTTCCGCATGGTGTCTTGCATACAAAAGATATTAGGGTTTACATTCACGCAAACATTGAAGAAATCGTTGAGTTCAAATTGAGGGATATCTACCACAAACAACTAATAGATGATTCATTTGAGCTCAAACCCCAATACAAGGCCCTCTGGGAGAAGCACTTTGCGCAGTATATACATTTCCCTTGCTTTGCTAAGGATGAATGGGCCCGGTATGTCTTGAGCAGAATACATGACAACTTCATGTGGTTGAATGGACCATTCAAGATCACAAAAGATGCCATTAGGGCAGTTACCGGTTTACACTCATCTAGTGGGATACCTACTCTCAAATCTGTCAAGAATCAGACTGTAAGTGAGGCTACTGGATCTAGGTTTGACAAAAGAGTAATGACAGTAGATGACATCACTGATCCGGATGTCAAGTTTGCATCCATGATCATCGGCTACAAAATATATCACTCTAGCAGGGAGAATTCAGTACCTGGAACTACTATTGACATTGCCTATGAAATGTTGAAGAAAAATGTAGACTATGACCTTTGTGAGCTCCTTCTAAACCAACTCTTGGAGAACCTGCAAAAGATAAAGAAGGACAAGAAGAATTCCTTCAAATTTGGTGGCCTAATACTCTGTCTATTCTTCTACTTTATGAATGAGCTACCCGGATCCAGTGGATGGGTATGGTAGAATGACAGACCGGTTGCCATACAAATTAGGGATTATTTGCATGGACTTGGTGATGACAAAGCACAAAACACAGCTCTCTGGGGTCTCTTCAAAAACTTTTAGAACATGATGCAAGCTAGAGAGAGAATTCCCCAATCTCTAGTTGAGAAATACAAAGACACAGTATGCTTCATGGTAGAGACTGATCAGTGTCTAATGGAGGCAGTGGAACCAAGAACAATATGAATCATGCCAATGGGGTATAAGGTGGATGAGAACATCGTGGAGCTACATGTCCAGCACATGCTGAGTCAACCAAGGGATCCCAAGGTAGAAAGGTTTGGAACCTTTGAATAACTGAGTGTGAAGATCCATGTTGAGTTAAGGCAACTGGAGATGAAGAGAAAGGTAAGAAAAGAAGTAGAGAATATTGCCAAAGACTTTGGCATCTCAAAAGAGGCATTTGCTGCCAATAGAGAAAAGATGGAAAGAGGAGAAAAAGAAAAAGAAAAAATAGAGAAAGAAAGTGATCTGGTAGAATCCTCCTCTCGGACTAGATCCTCTAAAAATTCTGCTCCTAAAACCTCAAAGGCATTAAAACCGGAAGCAAAATCATCCAGTAAAGGAGTAAAGAGAACCAAGTTAAAGGCAACAAGGTCTTACACAAGCCAAAAGGATGAAGAGGAGACAGAATCAGATGAGGAAGTAAAGAAGATGAAGAAGAAGAAAGTATCCAATGAAACCAAGGAGGCAGAAGTAGAAGAGTTTGTTGAAAGGGCCACCCTGTTCTTAGATGATATAGTTAAGGCAATCACTGTGGATGGAAATCTAAAGCCATTAACATAATTCTATGATGAATGCAGTGAAGCTGATTAGAAGATTCTGTAGGATGCCACAGTTAAGTATCTGAACATTTACAACAAGGCTTTCATTGAGATTGTATCTTTAATTCCTAAAAGCCTTGAGAAGGAACTTGAATTGAGGAAGAATAATGCCAAAGAAAAGGATATGGAGATCCGGGAACAGATAGCTATTCAGCTTTATCCCTCCATCACTCCCAAGCAGAAGAGTATGATCTTCAAAGATTGTAAGGATGAATTCTAGAGGAAAGCTAGAATGAATCAGCTTATGCTTGGAAAAACTGACGAAGTAGCAAAAGAGACAGAAGAGATCCTCCGGAATGTATACAAAAGATTCAATATTCCTATTATAGAGGACTTAGGTGATGATCCCTCGGCTACAGATATTGAAGAAGAAGCTACTGAGACAGTAGCAAAAGAGGTTAAGGAGACAAGGGAAGATAAAGGTAAGGACTTGGAATCCTCTACTATGGAAGAGGTGGCCTATGAACAAACAAATATCTCTCCTCCAGTTTCCCCTACAGTCTCCAGATCTAAAGGAGAAGAAAGAATAGAGGAGAAAGAAGAAGAAGCAAAAGGAAGAGAAGAAAGTCAAGCTAAGAAGAACATAAGTGACAGTACAGAAGGGAAGAAATCTCTATCTCCAGCAAGAGACACTGCAGAAACTGTCAAGGACTTCTTGACAAAAGAAATGATGGAGATTGATGAACTGAAGTTATTTCAAGGTCCATTTAACTTTGATTCTCTCTCCTTGGTTCAAACAATGAAGATAGCTTCATTTGCCAATGCAAAGACAAAAGAAAAACTCCTAAAGTCTCACATGGAAGACTGTGAGCTAATAGAAGCTGCATCTGATGTTTTAGAAAAGATCATGCCATATTTTCAGAAGGATCCCTCAGCCTCCTCATCCGATAATCTCAAATCTCTAGTCAATAGTGTTAGCACACATTTTGATTCCCTAGAGAAGTCAGCAGAAGATAAGGTCTGGAAGGAATTCTTGGCAAAAAGATTATCAGATGTACAAGGGTTAATAGCTAATGATAGGAGAAATATGAATATTGGGATAAAGAGCTTGGAAAATGCTCTTAAGGATGGAGGAGATGTATACAAATTTTGTATATCCTGGACCAAAGTAACAACAGATATTGAGAAGAAAGTAAAGGAACAAGAAGATAAATTGTCAAGACTCTCTCAAAATTTTGATCCTCTCACTGTATTTGTAATAAACCAGGAATGTAAAACTATTGCAGTCTTGAATGAAATCAAGAAGCTTGAGAAGGAAAATAAAAATAGAATAAGCCGGTTGGGTGAACTTAGAGGGATAATTATCCCTAAGTTAGAGGCCATGCACGAGGCCATAAAAGAAGCTTAGACCATAGCCCAGACCAGTGATCCAACAGATCTAAAAAGGGTAGACACACTTGCATTCCTGTTGAGTGGTCACATCTCATATTTGGATAGGATGAAGCAAAGCTGGGCCACAAAATTTGTCCAATTGAAGACAACTTTTGTAGACATACTTCAGTATATGTAAGTATGCTATATATATATATTTATGCAGCTAAGTATAGTTGACTTTTTAAGAATTTTGGTGTGCGGATCCCACCCTTTGCCATTGATGTCAAAGGGGGAGTGAGGAGCAATGAAAAATGAGGAATCCAGCTAAGAGGGAGCTCCAAAAAATGTAGCATCAGCCAAGGGGGAGTATAGTGTGACACTTAGTCATTTTTCACTAAGTGTTGCCATCAATACCAAAGGGGGAGATTGTTGGCAAGAGACACGATATGGATTCATGAATGTTGTCATTGATGGCAACAAAGGTTATCCCACACATCTGCAAGACATGATAAGTCTCTACTGGAAGTCAGATTGAAGAAGTGTTATGATCCGGTAAGCAAGAACAGAGCAGTCAGCAAGGTCTGACAGTCAGGTCCGGATCTCTCAGAGGAAGTATTTCAGTGAAGTGTAGATTTGCTGAAGTCAAGAGGAGTACCTTGACTAATAGATTCCAAGGATTTAGCCTCCGGTGATGGAAGGGTAAAGAGATATGAGCACTTGAGTGTTGGGTTCCTGTTTGACAGAGTGGACAGAGGAAGAACTATACTGACAGAGTGTCAGACCCAAATCCGGAAGAGATATTGCTAATGACTAAGTTTCTTGAGGTATCATTCATGATTGGCCAACATGATTGAAGACTTCTACAAACATATTCTTGATCCACATTACTTGGTATGCAAGGATTCAGCCAACATACCAGAGTTTGAGATAATATTGACTATTCTGAATGCCAACTAGAAAAGTGTTGAAATCACTTGTGCGGATATATATACAAGATGGATTTACATGTGAAGTGTGTGTGCAATTTTGGGAAGTGCGAATAAAAGAAGAAGAATAGTATAAAAGGTAGAAAATAGGTTTGAAATGTAAGAGGACAGAAGCACTTAAGGAGAGTAATGATAAAGTGCAGCAGATTAGTCTATTGAACTTAACCATAATTGAACTTCAGCATGTGTGGATGCTTCTCATCAGTTCAAGTTTTCTTCTTGTATACAGTAAGTCTTTTTGTAGGCAGTGAGCCTCTTGTGAGTAGTGTGCTTGGGCAGTGAGCCCTAATTGGCAACTGTCATTTTGTATCTTCTATTCTTCTAACAGAGAATAATATCTTGGGTTAATCACCCTGTGGTTTTTTCCCTTAACAGGGTTTCCACGTCAATATCATTGTGTCATGTGTATTGGTTTTATTTCCATTTCATGATTATGCTTGCTTATTTGATCTGATGTTGCATTAACTATTAAGAAAGCATAGAAATAATTAGAATAACTAATTCACCCCCCCTCTCAGTTATTAACATGTGTTTATTTTAAAAGATTGGATAATGACAGCTACATTATTTTATGTTTATATGTTGATGACATGCTTGTAGCTGGGTCTAACATGGATCACATAAGAGAGTTAAAACAGCAATTAGCATAGTCATTTGCTATGAAGGATTTGGGGGTAGAAAAATAAATCCTTGGTATGAAAATTTACAGAGATAGGAAGAATGGAAAATTGACTCTATCTCAGGTTGCTTATGTTGAAAAGGTGTTGCAGAGATTCCATATGGAGAATGCAAAAGCTGTCACCACACCTTTGCCTAGTCATTTGAAATTGACTAAGGAGATGTGTCCAAAGACACAAGAGGAGGAAAAAAAATGTCCAAGGTACCTATGCTTCATATGTAGGAAGTTTAATGTATGCCATGGTATGCATGAGACCAGATATTACACATGTTGTAGGAGTCGTAAGCACGTATATGAGTCATCCCGGATTGGAGCATTAGAATAAGGTTCTCAGATATTTGAGAGGTACATCCAATAAACACTTATGTTTTGGGGGCTCTAATATAGATTTAGCAGGTTATGTTGACTCAAATTTGGCAGGGGATATTGATACCAAGAGGAGTACTACAGGTTATGTCTTTACTGTAGGTGGGACAGCAGTGAGTTGGATCTCACGGTTGCAAAAGGTGGTTGTTTTATCCACCATAGAGGCAGAATATGTAGCTACAACAAAGCCAAGCAAGGAGATGATATGGCTAACATCTTTCATGGTAGAATTGGGCAACCAACAGGCTAACAGTTATTTATTTACGGACAGTCAGAGTGCCATACATCTTGCAAAGAATTTTGCCTTGCATTCAAACACCAAACACATACAGTTGAGGTATCACTTCATTCGGTCAGTGTTGGATGATGGACAGTTAAGGCTAGAAAAGATACATACAGATGCAAATCTAGTAGATATGTTTACAAAGGTAGTGACAAGGGAGAAGCTGAGCTCCTCTTTAGCTTTAGTTGGTCTTCTAGACTAAAAATAACAAAAATAGAACAACAGAGTCCAGGGTGCTTATTTCCAGTGGGAGCTATAGGGTGAGTGGTGTTATGATCAGTCTCCAAGTGGGAGATGATATGGTGTGGAGTCTGATCAGTCTCCAAGTGGGAGATTGTTGTTATATGGAGCCTAATCAGACTTGGAGGTTAAATTTTCCCCACTTTTACCAGCACGATTTGCCCACAAATTCCTACGGGGTCAAGGGGCAGTGCCCCTTGTAGGGGCTTGGGGTCAGTGCCCCTTGCGGGGTCTAGGGGCAATGCCCTTGGCGTGCTCCCTGTCGCGATACAGGGTGGGGTTGAGGGGTAGCACCCTCGTGGGGGCTCGGGGGAAATGCCCCCGAAACCTCACACAG
The DNA here is from genome assembly GCA_027924645.1 of Cunninghamia lanceolata. Classification (NCBI taxonomy): domain Eukaryota; kingdom Viridiplantae; phylum Streptophyta; class Pinopsida; order Cupressales; family Cupressaceae; genus Cunninghamia; species Cunninghamia lanceolata. The sequence continues at coordinate 3,167,445 of BSBN01000642.1, forward strand.
TTTTTTATTATTTTATAAAGGCACCGTGAGTTATTTTTTCATTGATTGACATAAGAAAACCCTATTTTTGTAACTGACAAAAAGCTTGATAAAAGTGACTAAGGGTTAGGGTTTCGATGGATATTGTATTTTTTGTAGCATTTGCAGTGGTATTGAGTTGCAGGGATTGTTGGTTGTAATCGGTTTGATTTACTGGATAATAATATTGGACTCTCTGTTTGGTGGATGTAGCCTGAGTTTGGGTGAACCACGTTAAAACTTGTCTCTTGCTATTATTATTTCTATGTATTTCCATTCCTCTGTTTAATCTTTATTTGCATTTAATTGATATCTTCTATCGGCTAACCCTAATAGTGGTACCAACATCTTTGGATTGACTTCCTTGAGATATATAACCAATACCATATGGTTTGCGAGAGGCTTTGACATAGATGGGTTCCAAGTTACCTTGCGCATGAAGACCCAATCCTTTACCTTGGTAGTTCATGTTTTGGAACATATGATTCACAATGGGATGCTTATTTTTGAGGATACAAGACATGACTCCCTTATTGGATGAGGAAGGTGAGGTGGCAGACAATGGTTGTTGCTCTCCTAAGGAAGAACATTCATGAATGAAAGTAGCCAGAGTATGTGCATAAGTTGATGGATTTGAAATGGGAGCACTATAAGATGGTGAAGGAACAATAGGATCTTGATCATCATTATGTGTATTAAGATCCAATGTATGTGTTTGATCATGTATGTGGTTGTGGGGACCAAGTGTCTCATCAAGGGAAGTGGATGTTGTGGGATGATGGATAGGACTACATGGAGAATGGATAGGAGTGGTGGAGGTTTCTTGAGTATGGATAGTATTGGGATGAGTGGAAGGAGTGACAAGATCGTGATCTTGGAATGCATAAAGTTCACTAAGATGATCATCATGGTTATCTTGATCATAGATAGGATCTCGATCATATATGGGAGCTTGATCATAGATAGGATTAAGTGTGTTAAGGATGGGATCATTTTGCTCAGGGATAGGCTCATCCTCATAGATAATATCTTGATCATAAAAAAAGGTATAGATTGTGGATGGGTTGAATGGAAGGGATTTGATGTTGATTTGGTAAGGAGCAAGGTTGATCATGCTTTGGATATGACTCTTGACATAAATCTTGAGTTTGAATGGAAGTGGAAGTAGGAAATTATTGGATAAGTTCAATGCATGATGTGGAATGAATTGGGTATATGGTAGGTGGATCTTCAAGAACATTTGATGGTTCTTGGATAATTTGTGGACTAGAAGATGGGATTGGAGAAATAGGCATGACATTTAAAGGTTCTTGGATAGGGATTTGATGGCATGAGGGTGGCGGTTGATTCCTTGCTAGTATCCAATGGATCACATCCTTCATTAGTGTATGGGTAGATGGACAATATAATGGATGAAGAAATATGGTGGATGGTGTAAGATTATGTGTAAGATTATGATTTCTTGTGCTAGATGGGGATGAAATTGGATGAGTGGACTTGGATTTCTCCATAACCTTTCTTTTGCTTTTAGATTTTGTAAAGAATTTTTGGAGAAAATCATTCAAGGATTCCTTGGTTGATGGATTAGAGCTTGGGAAGTTTGATGGTGGTGTTGGTGTAGGACTAGTAGGCTTTGGTATATGCATTCTATTAGATGGTGATGGAGGATCCATATGAATGGATGGATGAAGGTGGCTAGTAGATGGATTGGTGTATGATTACAAACTTGAGGTGGTATTTCCCTTGTTAAGAGTATCATTAAGATGACTTGTGAATTCTTGATCTTGGTGCAAGAAGGGATTAGTTCTAGCATGCTCATGTTGTGGAGGATTTTGAGATGGATATTGAGGAATATTCATGAGATTGATTGATGTGGAGAGACTAGGTTGGCATGATGATGGGGGTGGCTCATAGAATTTAGGTTGAAGTTGTTGATGTTGTATAGATGATAGTGGTGAAGGTAACGAAGGGATTGATGAATTAGAAGGTTGGGGGACTAATGGATTAGGATTGAAATTAGATGGGATTTGTTGTTGTTGCATGGATAAAGGTATGGTGGATGATGTGTTAAATGAAGGTTGTGGTTTTTGGGATAAGATTTGTTGTTGTTGAAGGAGGACTTGTTTTTGCTAGATTTTTTGTTGAAGATATGAGGTGAGTGGATTTGGTATGTGTGAAGATGAAGCATGGGTAGGGATTTGGACCTGTGAGGTTTGAGGTAAAGTTATTGTTGAATAGGTTTGGAGTATGGATGAGTTGGGTTGATATGAGTGGTAGATTAGTTGTCATAAGATTTGTATGAGGTGGATGGAGATGACTCATAGAGTTGGGGTGTTGATGTGGTAGGATGTTGAAATTGTAAAGACAATTGTGATAGTTGTGCCAATTGAAATCTAAGAGCTACCTCTTGTTGTAGTGATTGAGCGAGTTATTGTTGTAACTGAAGGACTTGGGGATTAATGGATGTCAAGGTTGAGACCTGGGTAGGATTATAGTTTTGTGAGGTTGAGGGCATGGAAGGAAAATCTTGGGTTGTGTTAGGATGATAAGAATGATCTTGTGGATAATGATCATCATAGATATGTCGAAGTTCTTATATTTCCTCATATTCTTTGGATGATAGTGATGTTGGTGGAAGTGAATATGGGGAGATATATGGTTCATGGGTATCAAAATATGTATCATGATCTACCAAATTCTCATCATTATTATATCGAGGAGGGCCTCCTCGGAGTATGAGTTTTGGTTTTTGATTTGTCCTAGATTTGTTGATGTTCACAACCATTTTGATGAAAGAAAGGATTGGACTAGGTTAATGGAGTGCAAATATGAGTAGGATGATGATAAATGAATTAGGTGGGAAATGGATGGATTGGATGATTTGATCAATTGAAAGAGCTTCTTAGGATTCAAGGTGACACGAATCAATCATATAAGACACATGACAATTGTATTGGTTGTTTTATTTTGATGATATCTTGATGTTTTGCAAACACTTGTAAACATGCATGATCCTAGGCTAGGAAAGGACAATATTTGTTGAATCCCCTAGCTGCGCTTATTCAAAGCGGATAGCTCTAGGATCTTGGTAGCACCGGCTCCCCTCCACGGCACTCACTTCTCACACATACCAAGTTCTAGGTTTCCCAAGGCTTGTCCCCCCACCAAACCTTAGGATTGTCCCTGCTATCTCGACTAAGAACCGCAAGAATCAGGGTGGCTTCAAAGGTTACCCTTCTGCGTCAACAAATAGAGGGTTTTTGGTCGATATACAAAAGTGTTCTAGTGAATATCCAGGGGACTGGCACCTTACGAGCATCCAGCAAGCCACTAAAGGCTTTGACTAACCCTACTAGGAGTTTAATATACCCAAAGGTACACCTCCTTTCAAGCTAGCACTGTACGGTAAGTGCTAATACCGGTTAGACTTGGCTTTCGCATTATCCTCAATTTATATAGGGGGCCGAATGAAAGTCCTGCTTGGGGTCGCAAGTGAGTTCTCCTTTTGGATGTGTCTCAAGAGTAGGCCCACTCTAAAGGGTAACAAAAGCAAGGAAACACATTGTTTTTGATCTCCCAGATCACCACAAAACGCAAGGAGAGAGCATACACAACGCCTTTGCCTCACACTCACATGGGGTTCATTTTAATTCCAAATCCAAATGTGTGGGTGGTTATACAAAATGTCAAAGGAATGTTTTGATTCTCAAGATTGTCGAATGACGCAAGAGAAGAGCATACACATTCAATGACAAAAATGCAAACCACAAGACATGGCAAACACTTGTTAATTTTAACCCTTGCTTATGATGTGATCTAATCTATAAAATGAAGACACAATGTTTCAAGATTAGATTCTTTGACAATCAAACCTGCAACACACTAATTAGTATTTGAAAATTTTGTCTTTGATAGGCGTAAAGTTGTAATGAAAACGTTAGAACAAGATGAATGAACCTGCAAAAACCCACAAAATGTTAAATGTGTTGCAAGAGGAAAATGGTTGATGAAAGTCTAAATTTTAGAAGATTATACCAAAAAATTGGAGATGAATTTGAGCAAATGGTTTGTACTATTGTGAATCTCTCTGAATCCCCTTTCTGATGCCTACAAAAATATGAAAATCCGATGTAAAATGGAAAAGTTAGGCTTGTTTGACTAAAATATGATGCTGGTTGTAACAAAGATAAATTTTACCCATTAATGTTGCCTTACAAAAAGAGCATTTTTCAAACTATGGTTTACAAATGATTTGAATCACTAGAAAAAACCTATGGCCAACCATTATCCAAAATGTGGTGATAGCAAAGGCTTGCTCAATGAATACTACTCCACAAGCTTGATGAATCACAAGTGAATCTCCCATACGCAGTAGAAAATTAGATGACAAGCATGAACTGATTGACAAAATGCTTAAACAAACTCCAAGTGGCAAATTAGAAAATGGATGTCACAGCTCAAGAAAATATTAATTAACACTTTTATCCACAGGGCGTTCAAAGAATATGCTGATAAGAATAACCATGAAGTTTAGAAATTTTCCCAATGTGAATTTTGTTTATATTTTCTGGATATTGCAATACTCATATAAAATCTCTTTGATTAATCTTTTATATCACTATAATGCTTGCACATAAAACAACAGCCTAAATATTTTTTTTTACCATGTAAGACAATTTTCAAAGCATTATAATGTTTACATGTTAAAGAACAACAATGAATAATTTTTTTGTTGTGTGAGACAATTTTTTTTAAGCACTATAATGTTCACATATAAAAGTTTTTAAAATAGGATGAAAAAAGATTTTTCCAGCACTATAATGCTCACATATAAAAGCTTTTAAAACAACATGAAAAAAAAAAGATTTTTCCAGCACTATAATGCTCACATATAAAAGCTTTTAAAATAGCGTGAAATTTTTTTTTTCTAGCACTATAATGCTCACATATAAAAGCTTTTAAAACAGCGTGAATTTTTTTTTTCCAACATTATAATGCTCACAAATATAAGCTTTTAAAACAGTGTGAAAAACTATTTTTCCAGCACTATAATGCTCTGAAATAAAAGCTCATTACTTGAAGTGAATTTGTTTTATGGCATGAGAAAATTTACAAAGCATTATAATGTTCACATCGACTTAGGATTTGTTATGTGAAGCATTAAAAAACCCTAAAGATTTAAAATGCCAAAAATATAAATAAAAACGAAGGCCTTTTAGAAAATATTAATGTTTGATATAAACAACATAAAATAACAACCCATCAATTGAATATTGCCAATGATTAAATTGTGCTTCCCAACCAATAGCAAATTTTAATTTTTCACATTATAAAAGTAGTTTACCATATCAAAGACCAATGATTAATAGCTAGCAGGAGTATTAAAATTAGACATAGAGCATTCATTAAAATGGTTACAAGATATCTCCAGAAATTAATTGAAAAACCTACAAATTGAGATATCTTTAGAAATGCATCAAAAACCTGCAAGCTTTCAAACCACAACACTTGCAAAAAAAATTATCAGAGGGGGTTCACATCAGGTTCACCAATGTATGTAGCATAAAAATATGAATTTGCAAATGGATTTCAAAAGTTTCAAAACCCTAAACTCATATTTAATGCCCCATCACAAGACAAGATTAAAGTTAACTATAGAGAGATGAAAAATAAATGCAGAAACCAAATAAAATGTTACTGATGTATTGAAAATGTGGTTTCTCATATTTAGCATAACTCCGTTGTAAATTTGCCAGGGGGTAAATAAAAAAATGAAATTGATTTTATAAGGTTTGGGTAGAAGTAGTTCGGGTAGTTAAACGGTAAAAAGTGGTTAGGGTAAAGGTAGGTAAATAACTAGTTTTGGTTTACTGAACCATAAATAACAAATTAATTTTATTAATCTTAATTTATTATTTATGGAAGGATTTTAGTTTTAGTAAATAATAAATTAATTTTAATTTATTATTCACATAATATGGTAAAAGGTGAAAAGATTTAATTAATTAAAATTAATTAAACTTTAGGAAATTAAGGGTGGATTAAAGATAAATAGAAATTTAATTAATTAATTAAAATTAATGTAATTTCATGTGAAGGGAGGACTTAGGAAATTGATCATAGGACAATTTTTCATGTCTACAAACTCCAATTCGTTTGACCGTGTCGGAATCAAACACATTCTTGCAAAATGCTTTAGTTTCATGTAGTGGAAAGGTGCTAGGAGTGACATTTTACATTCCATAGCTCATGGGGCCGAACAGACTTCACCAACACGTTAGGGTGGGTGGTCAAATGCCAAGGGAGGTCTCATTTCATGTGCCAAGCGCCCCATCATTCGGGGCAGTAGGCTACCATCAAAGTCCCTTAAGATCCCTAAGACGAAAAAACTACCAAACTTTGATGGTGCAGTTCTCAAAATTCATGGTAGTTAAGAATGTTTTGTTTGGACCTACATGTGCACGTGGGGTCCATCCACAATAACCTCTCTCAGTTTTGGTCAACTCCAGTCCGTTTGACCGTGCCGAAATCAAACGCATTCTTGCAAAATGCTTCAGTTTCATGCAGTGGAAAGGTGCTAGGAGTGACATTTTGCATTCCATAGCTCGTGGGGTTGAACGGACTTCGTCAACGCATCGGGGTGGGTGGGTAAATGCCAAGGGAGGTCTCATTTTGTGTGCCAAGCACCCCAATCATCCAGGGCAGAAGGCTACCGGCAAAGTCCCTTAAGATCCCTAAGACGAAAAAATTGCCAAACTTTGACGGAGTAGTTCTCAAAATTCATGGCAGATGGGAACGTTTCATTTGGACCTAAAGGTGCATGTGGGGTCTATCCACAATAACTTCTCTCGATTTTGGTCAACTCTAGTCTGTTTGACCATGCCGAAATCAAAGGCATTCTTGCAAAATGCTTCAATTTTATGCAGTGGAAAGGTGCTAACAGTGACATTTTGCATTCCATAGCTTGTGGGGCCAAACAAACTTTGGGAACGCATCGGGGTGGGCAGTTAAATGCCACAGGAGGTCTCATTTTGTGTGCCAAGCACCCCAGTCATTTGGGGCAGCAGGCTACCAACAAAGTCCCTTAAGATCCCTAAGATGAAAAAACTGCCAAACTTTGACAGGTAGTTCTCAAAATTTGTGGTAGCTGGGAACATTTTGTTTGGACCTACAGGTGCATGTGGAGTCTGTCTACAATAACCTCTCTCAGTTTCATTCAACTCCTGCCCATTTGACCGTGCTGGAATCAAATGCATTCTTGCAAAATGCTTCAGTTTCATGCAATGGAAAGGTTTCCAGGTGCCATATTTTTTGTACTGCTCATCGTGGGCCCGAACGAACTATGCCAACACATTGGGGTGGGTCGGTAAATGGTAGGGAAGGTCTCATTTTGTGTGCCAAGCATCCTAGTCATTCTAGCCTGCAAGCTACCGACACCTAACACCTTTTGTGTTTGTTGGTAGCTTGCAACCCGAAATGACTGAGACACTTGGCGAATGAAATGAGACTCCCCCTAGCATTTACCCACCCACCCCGATGTGTTGGTATAGTCTATTTGGCACCATGATGAGAAAAACAAAAAACATGGCACCTAGCAACCTTTCCATTGCATGAAACTAAAGCATTTTGCAAGAATGCATTTGATTCTGACATGGTCAAACAGATAGGAGTTGAACGAAACTAAGAGAGGTTATTGTAGATAGACTCCACATGCACCTATAGGTCCAAAAAGAACATTCCTAGCTACCATGAATTCTGAGAATTGCCCCGTCAAAGTTTGGCAATTTTTTCATCTTAGGGATCTTAAGGGACTTTGTCGATAGCCTGTTGCCCCGAATGATTGGGGCACTTGGCACACAAAACAAGACCTCTCTAGCATTTATCCACCTACCCTGACATGTTGGTGAAGACTATTCGGCCCCACGAGCTATGGAATGCAAAATGTCACTCCTAGCACCTTTCAAGTTTACCGATAACTTGTAGCCTAGAACGACTGAGACACTTGACACATGAAATGAGACCTCCCCTAGCATTTACCCACCCACCTAGACATGTTGGCATAGTCATTTTTCCCCCAAGACCTATGGAATGCAAAATTTTAGTGCTAGCAAATTTCTACTTTGCCAGTAGCTTGCAGCCTAGAACGACTGAGACACTTGGCATATGAAACGAGACCTCCCCTAGTATTTACCCACCCACCCCGATGTGTTGGCATAATTCATTTAGACCCACGATGAGAAGAACAAAAAATATGGCACCTGGCAACCTTTCCATTGCATGAAACTGAAGCATTTTGCAAGAATGCATTTGATTTTGGCACGGTCAAACGGACATGAGTTGAACAAAAATGAGAGAGGTTATTATAGACGGACCCCGCATGCACCTGTAGGTCCAAACATAATGTTCCCAGCTATCATGAATTCTGAGAACAGCTCCATCAAAGTTTGGCATTTTTTTCATCTTAGGGATCATAAGGGACTTTACCGGTAGCCTGCTGCCCCGAATGACTAGGGCACTTGGCACATAAAATGAGACCTCCCCTAGCATTTACCCACCCACCCTAACGCGTTGGTGAAGTTCATTCAGCCCCACAAGCTATGGAATGCAAAATGTCACTCCTAGCACCTTTCCACTACATGAAACTGAAGCATTTTGCAAGAATGCGTTTGATTCTGCCACGGTCAAATATACTAGAGTTGAATGAAACCCATGAGAGGTTATTGTGGATGGACCCCACATGCACCTATAGGTCCAAACAAAATGTTCCCAGCTGCCATAAATTCCAAGAACTGCTCTATCAAAGTTTGGCAGTTTTTTCATCTTAGGGATCTTAAGGGCTACACCCATTTTATCCTTCCTCATGCATAAAACAATAATATGATGTAACAAGGCTGATCTTGAGTTGGAAGAGATTTGCACATCCATTATTATACATCATAGCTTCTATTTCTGGCATCACTCAAATATTTTCAAGGCCTTTCCATGGTTTCCTCTTACTAATCCAACCAACCAGGACCTTGAAAATGGTGTAGTAGTAACATATAAGGATAAGAAATTAGGTAAAATATCCATGTGATCATCTATTTTTAGTTTTAACATATTTTTCTATCATCATTGACCATTGTATACATGCATGTGTAGGTATATAAGTTAGTTCAATCAAAGAGACTCCGAATTCATCATGTTTCCACCTTGTTTTAGCCCTTCATGCCTTGACATCATGACTGTCTCAACATGGTCTTTCATCATTTTAATAGTCCTCTTTAGTGTCTTGGGCTAGGACATTCCTTATGCACCTGGTAGACATGTATGCAAAGTGTGGAAGCACATACAAGGCACGTGAACTGTTTGGCATGATGCCCCAAAGAAATGTCGCCTCATTGAATGCAATGATTGCAAGATATGAACAAAATGGATTTTTTGATAAGGCTTTGGAAACTTTCAAGCAAATGAAATTGGCAGGTGTAAAGCCAAATTCCAAAACCTTCGAAATGGTATCTTTGGAACACGATATAGACATCCATCAAAGCATAAAGCATATAGGAATTTTGTCAAATGTTGTAGTTGTAAGTATCCTGCAAGACATGTATGCAAAGTGTGGAGGCATATATTTGATGAACATGAACTGTTTGACATGATGCCTCAAAGAAATTTTGTCTCATGGAATGCAATGATTGCAAGATATGCATGAAATGGATTTGTTCAAAAGACTTTAGAAACTTTCAAGTAAATGCAGTTGGCACGTGTAAAGCCAAATTCCACAACATTTGCCAACATCCTCCCTATCTGTACACCAATATAGAATGTTTGGAGCAACGTATCGACATGCATCAAAGCATAAAGGATATAGGAAATGTGTTGCATGTTGTATTTGTAGTTGTCGTTGTAGACATGTATGCAAAGTGTGGAAGCATACACAAGGCACGTGAACTATTTGGCATGATGCCCCAAAGAAATGTCAACTCATTGAATGTAATGATTGCAAGATATGAACAAAATAAATTTTTTGATAAGGCATTAAAAACTTTCAAGCAAATGCAATTGGCGGGTGTAAAGAAAAATTCCACAACCTTAGCCAGTATCCTCCTTGCCTATGCCAAAATGGACATCCATCAAAAGGATAAAACATATGGGAATTTTGTTAGATGTTATAGTTGCAACTGCCCTCATAGACATGTATGCAAAGTGTGGAAGCATAGACAAGGCATGTGAACTATTTGGCATGATGCCCCAAAGAAATGTCACCTCATTGAATGCAATGATTACAAGATATGAACAAAATAGATTTTTTGATAAGGCATTACAAACTCTCAAGCAAATGTGATTGGCAGGTGTAAAGCAAAATTCCACAACCTTAGCCAGTATCCCCCTTGCCTATGCCAAAATGGACATCCATCAAAAGGATAAAACATATGGGAATTTTGTTAGATGTTGTAGTTGCAATTGCCCTTAGAGACATGTATGCAAAGTGTGGAAGCATAGACAAGGCATGTGAACTGTTTGGCATGATTCCTCAAAGAAATGTCACCTCATGGAATACAATGATTGTAATATATGAACAAAATGGATTTTTTGATAAGCCTTTAGAAAGTTTCAAGAAAATGCAATTGGCAAGTGTAAATCCAAATTCCAAAACCTTAGAAATGGTATGTTTGGAGCACCGTATAGACATCCATCAAAGCATAAAGGATATAGGAATTTTGTCAAATGTTGTAGTTGTAAGTACCCTGCAAGACATGTATGCAACTTGTGTGGAAGCATATACAACGAACATGAACTGTTTGACACGATGCCTCAAAGAAATGTTGTCTCATGGAATGCAATGATTGCACGATATGCACGAAATGGATTTTTCATAAGGCTTTAAAAACTCTCAAGCAAATGTACAAAAATAAATTTCAACCATTTACGCAAATTTTGGTACATCTAAAAGAAATTGGTCAACCTTAACCAACTTCCTCTTTGCCTATGCTATAATGGGATCTAGAGAACATGGTGTGGACAACCATCAAAGCATAAATGATATAGGAATTTTGTCACATGTATTGTATTTACAAAGTTGCCCTTGTAGACATGTATGGAAAGTATGGAAGCATAGACAAGGCACATGAACTATTTGAAGTGATGCTTCAAAGAAATGCACAGTCCCACAGAATTCAATGATTGCAAGATATGCACAAAATGGATAATTTGAAAATGATTTATAAACTTTCAAGCAAATGCAATTGGCATTTGTAAAACCAAATTCCTGTAACAATAATTAATTATCATATTAAATATTTAACATAAACTATCATATACATAATGTCATGAACGTAACATCTAGTTTATATAAAAAGCCATATAGGCATATATACAAAAATATACATTGGTAGTTCATATAAAAATATGTATACAAAGCCATCTAGGCATACATAAAATATCTCAAAAACTAGTTTCCAATGGACTTTTATGAAATAATCAGTGGCCCTTGCTTGACCATGAACTTGTAGAGCCAATCACTGACTCATCCTCTCTCTGTCTTCAAGTAGACCTCTTCGATAGAAGTCGATCTGGCTCCACATGTTAATACAATCAAACAATATATGCACATTAATATATAACATGAAATATATATCACATATGTAAGATTGATCACTTACTGCCACCTGATCATCACTCTCCATCATCTTTTCTCTCTCTATGTCCATACTTGGATGGACTAGAGTTGTGACCTCTTGTGAGAAGCATCAAGAAGAAAAACTGACTAAACATAAATATCATTTATGTACATCAAATGACATGAGATAAAACAAGAAATATAAAATTATGATATTTTCATGTTATTGGCTCATACCCCAGTCAAAGGATTTGCAAACATCATGGCTGCAGCAATGCCTATCTATGATGACTCATGAAGATCAGGAGGAGTCTCCACTGTATTCAGCATCTAAAAATCAAGTTCAAGATTACTCAAACAAAATAAATACATAACATTACTTTAAAAATGCATAATGATTAGAAGTGGTTAAATTTACCTCTATGGGTAAGTTTAAAAAGATGGGGGGCCAAAAAGTGGCCAAATTGTTTTAAAAAAAAATAATGCAAAATGCGAGCGCGTTATGACCTGTTATAAATAAAAAAAACCCATTTCATTTCATTTCTTTTCTTTTTTCTCCACTATTCCCATGATCTGCAAACCCTAAGAAGTGTGCTCGCACTTTGGATTCCTCAATTCAACACAAAAATCTTATCAATTCATCACCAAAATGCCGCCACGATGTCGAGCACACCAAAGGAGTGAGTTTATTTGTCTTTTTGTTTGAATTTGCTTCTAAATAGGTAGGTTTGAGTTATTTTTTTATGTATATTTCATTAATTGTCAGGAAATGTTAATGCACCTCCTCCTCCTCCTCCTCCTCAAAATCCACAAAGTCCTGCATACCAACAACCTCCTCCATCAATTCCTCGACATGCCCCTAGAACACAAGAAAATATAATGGGGCAAATTGAAAACAATAAAAAAGAAATTAAAGATATAATTGCAAGGTTGAAAGATCCTTCCACTTCAACCTTGCATAGGTCCACGCTTGCTGAATCTCTTGAATCTATGTTATCAAATGTAGATTCAATTAGCAAGCAAATAACTAGTTGGATGGATAAGAGGAGAGAGTTTAGAGATTATTATGCAGACAAGATGTCATACCAAGATGTGAAAAAATTACAAATCACAAAATTAGACTTGTGTTTGATTTTCACAAACCCACAAACAAATCAACCTCCACCCATTACATGCAAGAGGTTCCCTATCCATTGGTGCAACAACCAAGTGATAAGGGATAATTTTGGGCAAAGGTGGTGGATGGTTTTTGACCATCCTCCATGCAATAATAATGAGGTCCCACAATACTTTTTGTGGAAACTCTACTATGATTTTGTCCTTAATAAAGTACCAAACTATTTTGATATGCGGGACTTCCAGGGTAGAGGTGGGGGGTCAGCACAAGATAGACCAAGGGCACGTGTTGACCCACAGTGGGTAGTGAGACGAGTAATCAACAAACCAGCCCATGAGCATGTTTCTATCCCTTCCATTGTGACGGAGAGTGTTGAGGTTGATACACTTCAGTTTATTAGTGCCTTGACCCAGAGCATCATAGAGCATGCCAGTCCTACAACACAGAGTGGGTTGGGAGATAGTGCGAGGAGTAGGGTCCCACCCAATGCTTGTCAAGCTTGCGGGTCAGCCTGTGGTTATGACCCCATGGATAGTCAGGATGCAGGTGCACAGGCTACATCTACAGCTGAGCAGATGGTGATGACAGATACCCTCTTGAGTGAGACTTTCGGCCTTGATACTCGGGTAAATATTAGCAAGTTTATTGAATTTAATTTATTAAATTTCATTTTTGAAATGCAAGATTAACTAATTTAAATTGATGATTTTAATAAAATTTCAGGGTCATAGCATCGATGCAGTTTTTAGTGGTTCTCCACCTGCATTTTACACTAGATCATCTACTGTCGGGGTATGTAACTAGTAAACAATTATAAATATTACATGTGAATAGCATCATTATATGAATGGTATTCTAATATCTAATTTTGGATGTTGAATAGGTTAATATTGTAAATTTCACGGCAACACCTGCCAGCGGTGGTGGACTTCAAAGCTTTACGGAGGTAATAAAATCAATAGTTTAATGAATAAATTGTACTTACTATATTTTTGTATGTGACTTGTGTGCTTTATTGTGTGTACTTCCATGTTTAGATGAACGTGTGTGTATGTTAGGAGCCATGATTTGCATCACTATTATAGTTTTCATAATTGAATAATGTTGTTTTATTTCCAGATGATGCAGGCTGTGGAGACACCTCCCCATGTTCATAGGGCAATGGAGCATGGTGTGGCCTCTGTGACTCATAGCTCCATGGCATTGATAGGGGTAAGAGGTAGATTAGTAAATTTTAATTTACATTCATTGTTATTGTTGTCTATTTTTGAAAAATTAAAAGATTATTGATTTGAAGTTTAATTTCTATCTGGATGGTTTCTATAGGACATGCCATCACCAGGGCCTATTCCTGCTACTGAGGCAAGTGAGGAGATAGATTATATGGTAGCAGTAAGTGATTATTTTGTTAAATGTTTCATTTTTTATAACATGTAATTTCTATGTATTAATGTCTATACTTTTTATTGTAACAACTAAAGATGCAAGAAGACCAAATAGGAGGAGTAGCCCTTGAGTTCATAGTAGACCACCCACATGCACATCTCCATCCCCTAGAAGATCAAAGGCTACCCGTGATCCATTCTCTTCACCAGCCAGAGGGGAATGACTTTTTATTGTGTTCCTTTGTTGTATGCCTATATGGCATTTGTGGACATATATTTTGTATTGTATATAGTTGACATTGTATGCCTATATGGCATTCTTGTAAGCCTATATGGCTATTTTATATATATGTTATACTTTATCGACAAATATTGATGTATGCCTATATGGATATTTGGTTGATACAAATCTTTTTTATTGATGGCGTCCATACTTGCATTATAAATCCATGTTTGAATGGATATTTGTAGATGGCTACTTCAAATATTTAAACTCTAATTGTATTACATAGGATGTTTGTTGATCCAATAAGCTAGCTATTATTATTCAAGTATCACCTGAACCTCATTTTGGAACTAAAAGATAAAAGTTGTATTTAAAAAAAATGAATCATCATGTTGAACAAAAAATATTAATATTCTTTGAGTAGCATACAATGTCAACTATATGCAATACAAAAAAATGAATCATCATGTTATTCTTTATGTTTGAGGTCCTGAAAATGACTAAGTCTGGTAGCCTGATATGCTGAAACACTAGGATGAATATCCAAGTCATTAGGATGATTACACCTTGAGAAAAAGTCATTAAGATGAGTGCCTAAAGGAGACTTTCTTAAACATTCAAACATTGAGCAACAAACATGAAGGGTTAAGGCACAATTTGCAACTCATAAAGCCTCAAAAGGGCGCCCAACTTGGAGAGAGCATTCATTTAAGACATGGCACCCATTGACACTTGTTCCACCATAAAAGTGTGCCTAAGGTGGAAGGAGAACAAGCCTCTAGTAAGTGAAGCACACCTATTGTCTAAACCACTTCATTATGGCACCCTAGCATGAGGAGGACTATATAAGTCAATAGGAAATTGTGCCTAGAATGCAAATGAAGGACTAAGTGGAATTTTCAATAAGCATCAATTCACATTGAGCTTTCAATAAATACATCAAATTGAGCCCCATAAACCTAGGTGCCCTTTGCTTCAAAAGAACCTTGTATTGGCGCCTTGGAGGAAATCAACTTACACTGACAAGTCTTGGAGGTTTCTCATTTTGGATGATGTCTTTTGAGATTAACTACAATGATTGAAAGTTAAGATGAGTGGAAAGAACCTATCTTGAACCTTAGGCACCTTTCATGTAATTTCCCACCATCATGAGCGCCTAGATCTAAGGAGTAAATGAAGGATCTTAACATCAAGAAGCATGTTATCAATCAACTTGGAGAAGTCTTTGACAATAATTATGATGAATTGAGTACATGGAAGTAAAGGAAGTACATATCAACTCCAAAGTGTACCTAATGATCAATAAGAAATTCTCCAAAGCAAAGGCACTCATTGTAAATTTTCCTACTAGTTTTGGCACCTTGAAGTCTAAGTGCATGAAAATCATGAGGATGAGTGCTTAGGGATGAGATAGTCTTTATAAGAGTTTAAATAAGAACATCATCAAAATGTGTCTTGGTAGAGAGACTTGAGACCATCATCAAATAAGCCAAAATATCTATCTCCAATCTAGGCACAAATTCTAGCTCCTCCCAACTCAAATGAGCACCCAAGTTGAAGTCAACTTTCATCTATACAACCCTTAGATTGTGCCTTGATTGAGGAAGGGATTTGAACCTCAAAATTTAATCATCTCAAGAAAAAATCTTCCTTAGACACTTGGCATTTGATTGAAATCATTGAGAATTAGAAAGAACCACCTAAGGATGTAAGGCACACTTTTCACCCATATAAACCTAAAATTGTGCCTAAGGGAAATAACTTGATTTCATATCAATAGATGAGTGCCTTGAGATAAAGGATCACTCTAGGTCATTTTCAATTGTTGCAAGCACAAAAATGATAAAGATAAAGGCAATTGAGTTAGGTGCACTTTATCCTCTGAGGACACCTCAATGAGCGCCTTAGGTGAAATTGCATGAGATGACCTTTTGGAGTGAGTGCTTGAAAGATATAATTCATTCTAAGACATGTCTCATCATTTAGAATTGCAAAATTGCAAGTATAAAGACATTTAAATCTAGGCGTACTCTCCATCAGTACAAACCCATTCTGGCACCTAAGAGAGAAATTGCATTAAAAGATACCTTTTGAATGAATCTTTTAAGGGAGATTGACCTCTTTAAGCCATTACAATTGTTTGAAATCATTTAAAGTGATAAATATGGACCAACTTGTGTTAGGTGCCCTTTGCTCTTCTTTTTACCTATATATGCGCTTAGATTTGTAGTAAGATTATTCCATGTTTAAAGAGGATTCCTTTGTGTTATAAAATGTTTATCATGAGGATTGATGTGTTTCTTGGTTTGTATTGTAGGAAGATTGAAGGAAAAGGTAGGAGCAAGAGCTTGGAGGCACCTAGAGTCATCATGTAGCTACTCCAAAGGAACCTTTCACATTCATTCATGCCAGAGAGTTAAGATGGAAGTAATCACTGCCAAGGAAACACCACTTCAAGAGGTAGCTGCTCCAAGAGGTCACAACAAGAGATATTTCAAGTCTTCTTCATCAACGACATCACCAGTTGCATCATGTTCGAAGACTTCCATCTATCACTTCATGTCCCTCCAATACATTCAAGCCTCCTTGAGAAGTCATCTACTTCACATATAAGGGAAAGTGTTATCATCAATATCTACACTTTAAAGGACCTTTCAAGTTGGAACACTTCTTCATCGAACATTCGAAGACATCCATCCAAGCTTCAAGTTCTTTCACAATCTTCATGTCTAGGAGAAATTGCATCTAGTGAACTCATTAATTGGCGCCTAGGAGGAAAAGACCTTAAACTTACATTATTGAGTCAACACTTTAGAAATTGAGCCATTCCTAGTCAATTGGAGTCATAAAATATCAAATACAAATTCAAATTGGACTTAGGTGCCCCTTCATGTAATTTCTCACCATCATGAGCGCCTAGATCTAGGAAGATCATCCAATTGCGCCTAGGAATAAGATACAAGTCCAAGACCTCAAATTTGAGTGCCTAGAAGTGTGATGGATTGAAAAAGCTACATTGGTGCCTAAGGGTAAGTTGTATCTAATGACATCACATAATTGAGCGCCTAGGAGGTATAAAGCTTAACATTGACATGAGGACAAGTGCTTAGTAAAGGAGAGTTTCTCAAACATTTAAACATGTGAATGAAGTCATAGAAATACACTAAGTCATCTAGGCACGATTTTCCCCTTATGTACCCTTACATTTGTGCCTAAGAAGAAGTTGCTTTAGTTCATTGGAGTGTTTGATTATTGAGGATTTCTTAGCAATGCTTTACAACTTTACACTGCCTCCTTCTGATAATTTTTGGGGCAGCAGAAAACCTTTCACCACAGGCAAACACCTTAGAGATATAAAAAAATGAGAGAGGTTATTGTAGAGGCACTCTACATGATCGCATTACCTTAGACAGAATGTTTCTAAGTGATACAGTTTTCGAGTAACATCTCATCAAAGATTGCTACCTTTTTGCAATTTGGACTCTTCAGGGATATCATTGATACAATGTAGCTCAGACTGTTTCAACATGTTTGGGTGAAAAAAAGGACCATGCCTAGCATAAATGTACCCATTCAGATGCATTGGAATAGTCAGTTTGGTCGCATCAGGAGCAGGATGAAAGTTACACCCCTTTGCAACTTTACACTGCCTCCTTCTGACAATTTTTAGGGCAGCAGAAAACATTTCACCAAGGGCAAACATCTTAGAAATATAAAAAATTGAGAGAGGTTATTGTAGAGGCACTCTACGTGATCACGTTTCCTCAGATGGAATGTTTCTAAGTGACACAGTTTTTGAGTAACATCTTGTCAAAGATTGATGCATTTTTGCACTTTGGACTCTTCAGGGATATCATCGGTATAATGTAGCTCGGACTGTTTCGACATTTTTGGGTGAAAAACAGGACCATACCTAGTGTAAATGTACCCATCTAGATGTGTTGGAATAGTCATTTTGGTCGTATCAGGAGCAAGATGAAAGTTACACCCCTTTGCAACTTTACATTGCCTCCTTCTGATAATTTTGGGGCAACAAAAAACCTTTCACCACGGGCAAACATCTCAGAGATATAAAAAACTGAGAGAGTTTATTGTAGAGGCACTCTACGTGATCGCATTGCCTTAGACAGAATGTTTCTAAGTGACACGATTTTTGAGTAACATCTCGTCAAAGATTGCTGCCTTTTTGCACTTTGGACTCTTCAGGGATATCGTCAGTACAATGTAGCTCGGACTGTTTCAACATATTTGGGTGAAAAAAGGACCATATATAGCATAAATGTACCCATCCAGATGTGTTGGAACAGTCAGTTTGGTCGCATCAAAAGCAGGACGAAAGTTACACCCCTTTGCAACTTTACACTACGTCCTTCTAACGATTTTTGGGGCAGCAGAAAACCTCTCACCACAGGCAAATGCCTCAGAGATATAAAAAACTGAGAGTGGTTATTGTAGAGGCACTCTACATGATCATGTTTCCTTAGACAGAATGTTTCTAAGTGATACATTTTTTGAGTAACATCTCATCAAAGATTGCTGCCTTTTTGCACTTTGGACTCTTCAAGGATATCGTCGGTACAAAGTAGCTCGGACTGTTTCGACATGTTTGGGTGAAAAATAGGACCATGCCTAGCGTAAATGTACCCATTCAGATGTGTTGGAATAGTCAGTTTGGTTTCATCAGGAGCAAGAAAAAAGTTACACCCCTTTGCAACTTTACATTGCCTCCTAACAATTTTTGGGGTAGTAGAAAACCTTTCACCACGGGCAAATGCCTCAGAGATATAAAAAACTAAGAGAGGTTATTGTAGAGGCACTCTATGTGATCGCGTTTCCTTAGATAGAATGTTTCTAAGTGACATAATTTTTGAGTAACATCTCATCAAATATTTCTATCTTTTTGCACTTTGGACTCTTCAGGGATATTGTCGGTACAATGTAGCTTGGACTGTTTCGACATGTTTGGGTGAAAAATAGAACAATGCCTAGCCTAAATGTACTCATCCGGACGCGTTGGAACTATCAGTTTGGTCGTATTAGGAGTAGGACACCAAAAATGTATAACATGATGATGTAAAAATGTGTATATGTGTAAAAATGCAGCAGGAAATTAAAAAGAGACAAACCTTACAAATTAATGTGCATACTTACAACTCAATGTAACATGACTTTACAAAATCAATGTGAATACTTACAAATTAATCCAATGAACCATCTGGGTCTGCTCTACTCTTTATTGTGTCAAGTATTGCTTCATGGTCAGACTCACACACCTTCCACAAGATTTTGTTCAAAGGTCTACCCCAATACTTTATCAAGTGAACATTGGATGCCACGACAAGGTTTGAGTAATGAAGAATCTTCCGATGCATGTCAAAGTCCTAAAATAGCCAAACATTAACACTCTTATGTGGGTACCTTCTAAGCCATGTTCCAGTAATAACCACTGAGCCTGTAGGGTATTCGATGTTTTCTCCATTTGTAACAGGGGCCTCCAATTTCTTTTTGGCCTCAACACAACGACATAAGTAATAATCTGTTCCCTATTCATTATCTTCATCTGCAATAACTGCATATATGTGCCCTACATTGATATGTGTAGCAAATTAGATGAAATTAGTCAACATTACGAAAACACTACAAACTAAGATGACATTACTTGGTTGAACTAGATGAAATTAGATGCATATACGTGCCCTATATTACCTAGTTGAACTAAATCTGATATGTGGTCAAAGTCAACTAATGATTCCATCTGTGTTAGTTCCAGTGTCATCAGGGGTTGATATGTGTCAAGTGGGCTAAGATAACTTAACTGCCATTCGTCAACCCACTACTTTGACTCGCGCTCATCCCAGACTTGAATTGTATAGGAAGAACAAAAGCATGACATCTTTCGCGTATGGATACTCCATGAACCTGTAATTGAGCTTATGAAAGAGTGCATCTCATTTGATCCTGTCAGTGTACAACAGTCCTCATATGGTGCAATGTTAGTATCATCTATCAACCAAAAAAATCTACGAACTAAAGACTTACCTTCATTACCTGGACCCATGGAAGCATTACACCACTCGACAATCGATTTTACATCTGTCAACTTTGCATTGTCTTTATACTTTAAATCTTCTCGTGCTATGGCTCTTTTGATACATGCTCCTGCACCATCATGCTCCCCCTTTCCATGCTCGGCCTCACAAAAGTTCCACATATGCTGAATACCTCTAAAATTATGCCTCCTACTCAGCCAATAGAAATTTTGCATAGTTATCCAACCATATGATATTTCTGACTGAACGATATGCCCCTTCTAGCCAAATCATTATAGAACACCTAAAAGCAACCTTGCACAAACTTTGTAGAATGTGTATGATCATCACTACTATAGAAATTATACTCCCTTATGATCTTTCTATCATCCTCTGTACTATCATTCGCATGAATGAATGCGATGTGCACAAATATAGAAACCTATGTGGAGTTGTAATATTGTGATTGCACCTCACGTTGTGGCTGTAGACTCTAGTTCTCTGCAAAGTCGACAACTGAAACAATGTTACCAATCGAAAATGTGTCCTTGCATAACTTGAATTGCAAGTCCAACCATCGAGCTCTATAGGCATGTCTTGCATACTCATACACTATGCTATCATGAAATATAGGCATAAACTAATAGACTGGAATCTTTTCAATAACCAATTCACACATCTTTGCTTCTTTACCATCTTTTGTATTGTATGCCACTATTTTATACTTGCCAAACTCTACTAGTTCATTTCCAACTACATGTGTTCTTTCCATATGTTCACATATTGGCAAATGTTGCAAGCCACCGCAACGATGACATGTGCCATCCAAGCATAATTTCTTGTAGAATATTTGACCTTCCTCTCTTTCACATAAAATTCTTGATATGAAGTCTCTTGAAGATGTTGGTGGGGCACATATGGCACAACCCTGCAAAACATTGTTAGTATGCATATCTAAACATATAGACCTATAAGCATCAAAATGGTTAGAAAATTCAATATGTAATCTACAACAACAAGTAGTGCGTGTGTGATTTATCTTGACATAGAAAGGTTTTAGCATTTCAAAATATCTTTGACAAATTTTAATTTGAGGATACTTCTCTAGAAATTTACCATAAAAATGTGTTTGAGTCTCATCCAAAAAATGCTTTGGATGTGGCTCACGGTTCTGACTACCGATTCTCCTTGCCACATCCCTTTGATTCGGAGATACCCTTGTGTAATTCTTTCAAAAGTCTTCAATTAATGATCTCAATGCTTCAACAATTGGTTTATCTTTTCGTGGTAGTCTCCCCGAGAATGCCCATAATTCATTCGCATTAGTGTCCTCAATTCTTTGGCGTCTTCCAATGACTCTTGATAAAGTTTTCCTATTAATTCTCAATTCTTGACTCGTCTTTCTAATGAGATGAGCTTTCCTCATTTGACTAATTACTATAGTCGATGTAATCACACGTTGCATTACTATCTTTTGTGCGTGAGGTGTTACCCACACTCTCATATGCACTCATTAGATTCTTGACAATAGATTTTTCACTTGAAGCCTCTGATGTTCTCAACCCAAGAATCTTCATGATGGACCTATACTTTATACTTTGCATCATTTCAATGAATAGTTGACATCTTGCAGTCTCATTTAACTTTTCAAAGAACAATCTCCAAATCTTATGAGCATATCTTCTACAAGTGTGTTTTGGAATCTTACCTTCCATTGGCTGCAAAATATTCTCATCAATTTCAATCAAATACTTTGGCTTTCTATTCAAAATTCTAGGTGGTGTTAAGTTAGGTAAATTCATCTCAACATTAGGAATTTCATCAATATTTAAATGAGATAGGCTAGATGGCATACCTTTGATTAAAGATGGAATAGATGACATACCTTGAGGTTGAGGTGGGAACGATGGCGTACCTCCTTCATCACATGTGAGTGATGATGTACTCTCAACTTGAGATGTGGTAGATGGTGTCCCTACATGTTGACTTGCGGTAGAGGATGTGTCTCCAACTATGGTATTCAAATCTCTCGTAGCACGAAGTTTTTGCATTCATTCTTTTTGTGCCGCCAATACCATATCTCTTTGTGATGGTTGTGGTTCCTCTTCAATTGGTATGTCTTCATTTATCATGTCCAATTTCCTCTTCTCACAAAGTTCCCTCATAGCCACTGCTTTCTTTACATTCTTAGCTTATATCTCTTCCTGTGTTGGTTTAATTCTTGATCATTTCCTCGGCATGACAGAGAATTTGTCTGTAGCATGATAAAGAGACCAATATTACTTCCTACGAAATGAATACAAGATAATAGTGGGATTGTATTTTTATTATGTTGTAAGGATTTATTCTTGTATAGTTTGACATCATGGTATGTTAAGGTTTGTTTATTACACATAATTATTAAAGAGCCCAAGTGTAGAAAATATACATGGCATCATTTGAGATTGTAGGTTGCTTTCTTGATTGAGAATGTGTCTATTTTAAACATGCATGATAAGGCATGATAAAGTAATTCAATATGAATTAAGGAAAATGTAAAGAACATGCATGTAAAGACTTGGCATACCTAAAAAATAAAGATTCGAATGGAGAGAGTAGCCAATTATGTAGTGTTTTTTTTCTTCTTGCATCAAACTCCTCAACAATTTGAGTTTTTCACTACTTGCTTCCTTTTTAATGGTAAATTGAATAAGACTCAAATATAATTACTAAAAACAATACTATTAACCAATCTATAATGTTAAATTCCTAAAATTGAATCACAATTAACATTGCAACACTACAAAAATTGAAACTTGAATAGATATATATCAAACTTGGTGTGAAAACTCTGTTATTTCCTCCTCAAGTTGGCAAAGCAGAAAAGGTGGTGGAAAGATCATGCAAAGGTGGTACAATGTGTCAAATGTGCATGTGAACTTCCCAACAACATGAAAGCACTTCTTTTTTGTCAGAGCACGCGCAGAATTAGTATGAAAATAGAGCATGTGGGCCTAGATCACGGGGGTCTACACTTTTTTACCATTTCTATAGCAGGACAAAACGCGAGTGCGTTATAACGCGCTCACGTTTTGTCCTACTATAGATTGATCACATCATGTGCATTATCTTTATTAACACAAGCAGGGATGACCACATCCTATGCTTCATCAACTGACACTTCCAAGCCTTACAATTCCTCTTAAATATGGGATGATCCATGACTGGAAGAGCCAAGCCACTTGGTCCCACCTTGTTGAAGGATGACATTCTGGGAGAATTAGGAGATTTTACTTTGTAGATCATATAATCTTTAAATGCTTTCCATCTTGGTAGGTCCTCTGCATCAAAGAAAAACCATTGATGGTGTCTGAGAAATAAGAAATTATTCATCTCTTTGGTCATCCATTTCTCTTTTCAAACCTTCCCCTTTAGACTTGAATGACCACAAGGTTTTTGAGGGAGAACTTTTCCTGTTTCCTGCAAGAGCTTGCCATATGCTCCGCCATATGATAGGCATAACAATGAAGGGGCAAGCCCTCATAATCAAGTTCTTGATAGAAAATGCCCATCGAGAAAGAAAGACAGATCTTCTTTGGAAGCAGAAGTTCTAGTTTGTGACAAATCCTTATCCAAGCATAAATAGCAGGGGTTCTGTCAAGCGATTGCCAATCCACTTCCACAAAGTCTCCTAAAGAATTCCTAATTGATTCCAAAACATCCACACCCCAAAACTAGAGAGGCAATCAATATAATCGAACCCATAAATCTACATTTAATGACAGAAACTTAGATTAAAAGTCCAACATTTCAGCTCAAGTCTAAACCCATCAACATCTAAATAACCTGAATACAAAATCTCTGTTTGCCTATCTTTAGAACTCAACCCTCAATGTCAAACCCTAATCCCTCAACTCTTAACTCTTATCCATTGACCCTCAACCCTATCCCTAAACCCTAAACCCTAAAGCCTCAACCCTCAACCCTCAACATCAAATCCTAATCCCTCGACCCTTCACTCTTATCCATCAACCCTAAACCCTTAACACTATACCTTAAACCCTAATCCCTCAACCCTCAACCCTAAACCTTATCCCTAAACCTACATCCCTCAACCCTAATCCCTCATCCCTCATCCCTAAACCCTAAATGCTATCCCTATTCCTAAACCCTCAACAGACCCGATACTATACCTTAAACCCTAATCCCTTATCCCTAAACCCTCCAACCCTATCCCTAATCCTTATACCCTCCACACTCTACTTTAACCCTAATCCCTCGACCCTCAACCCTATCCCTAAACCCTTGACCCTCCAACCTCAACCCTCAACCCTCAACGTCAAACCCTAATCCCTCAACCCTTAACTATGATCCCTCGACCCTCAACCCTATCCCTAAACCCTAAACCCTAAATCCTCAACCCTCAACCCTCAACCCTCAACTCTCAACATCAAATCCTAATCCCTCGACCCTTCACTCTAATCCCTCAACCCTAAACCATATCCATAAACCCTCAACACTATACCTTAAATGCTAATCCCTCAACCCTCAACCCTAAACCTTATCCCTAAACCCTAATCCCACAACCCTCAACCCTATCCCTAAACCCTTGACCCTTGAACCTCAACCCTCAACCCTCAATGTCAAACCCTAATCCCTCAACCCTTAACTATGATCCCTCGACCCTCAACCCTATCCCTAAACCCTAAAGCCTCAACCCTTAATGTCAAATCCTAATCCATCAACCCTTCACTCTAATCCCTCAACCCTAAACCCTATCCCTAAACCCTCAACACTATACCTTAAACCCTAATCCCTCAACCCTCAACCCTAAACCTTATCCTTAAACCCTAATCCCTCAACCCTAATCTGTCATCCCTCAACTCTAATCCCTCATCCCTAAACCCTAAACACTATCCCTATTCCTAGACCCTCAACGGGCTCAATACTATACCTTAAACCCTAATCCCTTATCGCTAAACCCTCCAACCCTATCCCTAATCCTTATACCCTTGACACTCTACTTTAACCCTAATCCCTCAACCCTCAACCCTATCCTGAAACCCTTAACCTCGAACCTCAATGTACTCAACCCTCAACGTCAAACCCTAATCCCTCAGCCCTTAACTCTGATCCCTCGACCCTTAACCCTTAAAACTTGAACCCTAAAACCTATCCCTACATGCTCGACACTCGACACTATATCTTAAACCCTAATCCCTTAACCCTCATCCCTAAATCCTCAACCCTAAATCCTTAAACCTTCAACCCTAAACCCTATCCCTAATCCCTCTACCCTCGACACTCTTATTTAACTCTAATCCCTTGACCATTAACCCTATCCCTCAACCTCAACCCTCAACCCTCAACCCTCAACTCTCATCATTAAACCCTAATTCATCAACCCTAAACCCTAATCCCTCAAACCTAAACCCTATCCCTAAACCATCAACCCTCAACACTATACCTTAAACCCTAATCCCTATCCCTCAACCCTTAACCCTTAAAACTTAAACCCTATCCCTACACCCTCAACACTTGACACTATATCTTAAGCCTTAAACCCTCATCCCTAAAGCCTCAACCCTCAATCCTTAAACCTTCAACCCTAAACCCTATCCCTAATCCCTCTACCCTGGACACTCTAACCCTAACCTCGACATTAAATGCTAATCCGTCAACCCTAAACCCTATCCCTAAACCCTCAACCCTCAACACTATACCTTAAATCCTAATCCATCAACCCTAAACCCTAATCCCTCAACCCTCAACCCTAATCCCTCATCCCTAAACACTAAACGCCATCCATATTCCTAAACCCTCAACCCTTGACACTATACCTTAAACCCTAATCCCTTATCCCTAAACCCTAAACCCTATCCCTCAACCCTTAACCCTTAAAAATTAAACCCTAAAACCTATCCATAAACCCTCGATGCTCAACACTATATTTTAAACCCCAATCCCTTAACCCTCAGCCCTAAAGCCTCAACCCTTAATCGTTAAACCTTCAACTCTAAACCTTATCCCTAATCCCTCTACCCTCAACACTCTACTTTAACCCTAATCCCTTGACCATCAACCCTATCCGTAAACCCTCAACCCTCAACTCTCAACATTAAACCCTAATCCGTCAACCCTAAACCCTAATCCCTCAACCCTAAACTCTATCCGTAAACCCTCAACCCTCAACACTATACCTTAAACCATAATCCCTCAACCCTAAACCCAACAAAACTGCTTTGCCTTATGTTAGGTTGTTAAACCCATCATTTTTGACACTCTTCTCTTAAAGATATTTGAGTTGTAAGAATATATCAGAAAAATAGCTATGAACTTTTTTAATGTTAGTGATGTTATATGGCATGTTTTTCTAGCCCATCTAGGGTTCATTATGCCAATAGGTGTACACACTATGAGAAAAGATTTGTGTATGGTACATCCACAGTGAGTAATTAACAGTTGAAATCAGAAGGATGATCATTATGAGAAAAGATTTGCATTGGGGTACATCTATATTTCTTGCTGTCCACCCCGCACTTAGGGGGGGTATATTGTTATGAAACAGGCAAATAATATCCCATTTTTTACTGGCTCTATCCACAAGAACTACTAAACTATACCTTAAACCCTAATCCCTCAACCCTAAACTTTCAACCCTAAACCCTATCCCTAATCCCTCTATAGTCAACACTCTACCTTAACCCTAATCCCTCGACCCTTAACCCTAAATGCTATCCCTAAAGCCTCAACCCTAAACCCTAATCCCTCAAGGTCCTAAACTCTAATCCCTTATCCCTAAACTCTAAATCCTATCCCTAAACGCTCAACCCTCAACCTTAAACCTTAATCACTCAATCCTTATCTACCCCTCTCCTCCCCTATCTGGGTCACTCTCATCTCTACCCTCCTCTGCCCTCGACACTATACATACATACATATAGGCATACATAGATACATACATGCATACATATAGGCATACATAGATACATACATACATATAGGCATACATACATACATACACACATACATACATACATATACGCATATAGGCATATAGGCATACATACATACATGATTAAAAGCCTTGAACATAAAAAAAATTAAGGGGAACATAACACGAGCGTGTTATTTCAAACATGACAAACAACACAAACTTTTGCGGAAAAGGAAAAATGCAAAGCAAAACATAACGTGAGCACATTATAACGCACTCGCATTATGTTTTTCTTTGGGAATCCCAAGCCTTGGGCTTGGGATTTGCTTTGGATTTCCAATCCAAAGGCTTGGAGTTCCTTTCGAATAGCCACAGACATGTTTTTCCATATTCTTCAAGATTTCACATAATTTCATTTGTGCTAACCCTCAGATTTGCACATGTTTCAAGGTTGAACAAATCAAACATCTGGGTAATGTTAGGCTTTCTCTTAGCTATTTGACGATGTGATTTTTTTCAAATTTTAACAATGTTAAGCCTTTCATCTTTAATTTCTTTTGTTTGTGTGTCTGTTTTTGGGCAAAAACCACTGTTTGGTCTTTTTTTCATTGTAAATTAACTATTCATTGAAATTTCAAAAAAATTACATATTTAGAAACTAGACTCCATTCTACAAATATTAAAAAAATAAAAAAATGATTTTCAATTAGTTTTCAAATTTTATAGGGGTAGCATGGCCAAAATTCTATTTTTTAGGATGTGTCCACTTTGAAAATTAGTAAAAAAACAAATATTCATCAAAAAATTATCAAAAAAATCGGGCATAAACTACATGCTATTAGCTAATTTATCACTTAAGCAATTTTAAAAATACCAAAAAAAAAGTTGACCTTTTGAGGGAGCCACAAAATATGCTATGTTATGTTTTTTTGACAAAAACAACACCAATTTATGTGGCTCCCTCTTTTGAACCCCTTAATCTATGCCATTTTCAAAAAAAAATAGTAGTTTAGAAAGTAGACTCAGAGCACTACGAACATTGTTTTGGTTGGATCTCCAAATTTTGAGTGTAACTATGCTCAATTTCTCATCCAAGGCCAGTATTTCTTGATTTTAGAAAAAAAGTGGCCACTTAAGACCCCTTTTTGGCCCCCCATCTTCTTGCACTTACCCCCATAAAAGTGGTGGTTTGGCATCTAAGGGACCAAGGAAACCATGGTGACTGTTTAAATCATCAAATTGTCACAAAATAATATTACCATTGACATATCTACAATAATTATGATTATGTGATAAATTACATACCTGCTGACTTGACCTCCTCTCATAACCTGCCAACGGACAGCTAACGGAGGCATGATGAAGACTCTGACCCTGGAATTTCATTGCACAAACAATTACATACATTATTTTTGACTTATAATATAGATAATCATATAAAATTAATTACAAATTTCAAATAACAATGTACTAAATCAAGATGAAACTTGTAATAAATTACCTGAGAGTCAATACCAAATGTATGATGTAAGAGATCGTCACTGAGAATAAGATCATCCAATATGTCATGCCCATGTGTCGCAGCATCCTACTTGTGCATCACAACATCCTACTGAGAGTCATGTCATTCCTCCTGCGTCCCATAATCACATAGGTTCCCACATGTATTGCACAAATGTGGGGACACATGATGCCTACTACTCTCACCCTCATCAGCCTGGGTAAGATCATCGGCATGTTGTGATAGAGTTTGAGTGAGAGTAGTCAATGAATGTAAAGTCTCTAGCTCAATACTCTCCTTCAAAGCCAAAGGGAGTGACCTACGTTCTGGCCTCACTCAGGGTATATGCATATGGTCTTCATCTCGCTGAGCCCCGGGTCTATCTTGGACAGAGCCACCACCTCTACCCTGGAACTCACGAATGTCAAAATAATTTAGAATCTCGTTGAGGACAAACTTGCAATAGAGTTTCCTCAAGAAATATTGTGGTACCTCATCATTGTTGCATGGGCGCTCATCGAAGACCATGTACCATCTATCCCAAAAGTTTCAGGATATTTCTTCATTCCTACACCAATGTATAGGAAACTGTTTGCAACTTTCTTCTAATCTTTAGCCAGTTTTGGGATTAATAAAGTGTGCACATAATTGAGATTTTGTAATTTTTTCATTCTTGACTTGTTTATATGACAACTTATTGGCATAATATTGCCGACTCCTCTCCCTATAATCTTGGAATTCGGTGATTTGTTTTGTCACCAAATTCGTGTGGGAAACAATCTCCTATAGTGATTTTGTAAGTGCCCTCATATGATCAGTGGTTCTACTTGGATTGTTTAGGGTTTCAATAATAGTTTCAAGATGTTTCTTGTTTTCTTCTATTATCCCTAGGTAATGTTCTTGATTATCCCTTACATGAAAAGGAGGTGAAGGTGGGTTTTGAGGGTTTGGAGTGTTTTGGGGGTTGTTTTCACTCTCCTCAGCTAGATATAGGTTTTCTCTTTCTCTAATAACTGTAAATGCAATATAAAAACAAATCAAACATTGCAAAACTCAAAAATTGTTCTCAAACTAACAAAATCAGTCAAACCGTACCTTCTTCCTGTGTTGGAGCCTCCAAATTTGCACATCGATGTCTTTGGCAATGAGATGGCATTATGAATTTGTTGTTTTCTCTATTACACTTGATTCAATAGCCTTTTCTTCAACGCGATCATGTTCTTTCCTATTTTATTTGATATGTGAGGAGAAATGGTCGCTGCTGATAATGATAATGATGTTGGTTGTCTAGAGAAAAAATTGCAAGAATCATGTAAGGTGTGAGAATTCCTCTATATGGCTTATCAAAAATAAAGATTTGTAGTTCATGAAAAGTGTTGCCAGCACATGAAACAAATAGGGCCACTCAAAATTGAGTTCAAGATGAGTTGTTGCAAAGTAACAAAAATCATAGAACAAAAGAGTCACTCCTATTGATATTATAGATGTATTAGTTAAAAGAATCAAAACACTAGAAGTAGGAGCTACCAAACAGACCCAACTAGAAAGACCCAAAGTGTGAAGAAATATATTTATTGAACAAAGCCAAGGGGCAAGTCAACTTCCCCCATACTTGAAGTTTTATGCGAGAAACACTGGATATGAGGCTTTCATGATGCCTCAAAATCAGAATAATCAATTAAGTGGTATCAATACAACACAAAAATTTATGATACCACCAAACTTTCAACCAACACATCAACAAAATCAAGCCCCTACTCCCACAAGATTGATGTATACTAGTATGAAACCAACATTTTAAAATCAATTCACTAGAATGTACCTTGAATATCCTTTGGATTATAACATTCGTAACGTCCCGATGCCTTGTCCTCTCCTAGACTTGCCTAAATTCAAAGGAGAAGGTAACCCAAATTCCCACATAAAAGTATACATCACAGTAACAAGAGAACTCCCGTGGGAAAAAATTGTTACAAGGATATTTCCAAAAATTCTTGAAAGAATAGCTCTCAATTGGTATTATTGCCTCCCTAAGGCATCCATTCATTCATTCAGACAAGTTAAATTTGGGAGTTTGTAGCAACATTCAACATGAACAAACTAGTTAAAATGGGATTCAAAGAGTTGATGAACATGAAAAAGGATAACAACGAGTCCATACCTCACTTTGTAACAAGGTGGAGGAAAGTTCTCTACTCTTCAACTAGCACACCAAACATGGATCACAGGGAGCTTTGTGACCTCTTCTTGTGTACCCTTAACAGGGACACTAGGGAAGAAGTTTAAAAGCTACCCTAAAATTTGTATCAAGAAGCATTGGAAAGTGCCCTAAGGATAGATCAAGTTGCAATAGACAATGGGCGAAAGACTTATAGAGAAAATAGAAGACTTGTAGTGTTGAGTGAAAATAGTGGGAACAACCAACCAATAATTAAGATTTTAAAAAATAATAGAAACAACACAACTAATGGGGTGATTGAACAACCCCATGTAAAGAGGAAGGAAAAATATTATTATAATGGAAGAGATTACTACTTGTAGACATCCAAAATTGACCATGTCCTTGCGACACCTTCTAACATCACTTTTGACACCTTTCGACATCATTCATCCTAGGACCACCTTCATATCCCCTTCTAGTTAATTAAATAAATTATATTTAATTAATTAATTAGAATTATCCCATTGTCCAAATTAATTAAATACATTATCTTTATTTATTTAAATCTAAATCCATTTTCTCCATCACCTGATTAATTAAATAAATCCGATTTATTTAATTAACTTATTCTCCCCTTTAGCCAAATTAATTAAATAAATTTTACTTATTTATTTGATTCAAATATCCCACATCATCATCCTTCTCTAATAATTAATTAAATAATTATATTATTTGATTAGTTATTGAGTCACATGTCCAACTAAAGTTAGTTAGCTATATTCATTGAACCTGAACACTTGCACAAAAGTCAAACTAATTTTCCATCTCAACCATCCATATCATACTACAGCTCCAAATCTCAATCATTCACACAAGGATATTCCCTAATCCTCCATCTCTTAATCTCAACCATCCATTGCACCTCTTAATCCTATCCATCCATCCTATCACTCATCATTCTATAAATCAAACCTCTATCAAGCCATTATGATCAAGTGTTTCAAAGTAATGTTATGATGTTGGTTTAGTGAGCACTCAACATATATATCATCATCAAGAGCATAGCCATTAGAGCTTAGGCGCACTTCATTCCACTCTATCCAAGGAGAATGAAGGGTTTAAGGTGAAGGTATTTAGTTATATTGCATTATCGTCCATATTATTACCTTTGATCTTTTCTTGTATTCATTTTGGCACGCTCAGTTCATCCATCATCATACATCATCCAAACCCCATCTCAATCAAATACAAATCCCCATTTAAGCCTAGTCCTAATCTAACACCTGCAAGCATCATGAGTTGGTTTGACAAAATAGTTATGGAAGTTAAAGAATCTATCAAACCCAATTCCTCAAACCATACCTTGAATCCAACCAACATCACTATCATACCAACCTTCATCCCCTTATGTGACCATGTAATCATATCAACCCAACCTATCCATACCTCAGAGTTATCCAACCTCCACCTATTCATATACCTCACCAATCCCTCCACCACAATATTCTTCCAACCCTATTAATCTTCATCCATTAGTCTGTATATCTTCTAATCCTGATCCATTACTTCATCATTCACTAGCTCCCCCATCAAACCTTCCAAGCCCTAATCTATTAATCTATTCCTTAACCACCAAAATCCTAAACCATCAAATCATCCATCTAATGCCCATCCTAATCTTTTGGCCATTGAGGACATGAATGATATTCTCCAAGGACTACTAGCTATGGACATTGAGTAAAAACACAAAAACAAACTCATGGAGTCGTCTCACCCCACTTCCCCAACACCATCCAAATGTGTCATTGACGATGTTGTCACCCACCTAACACCCATCAAAACCACATCATCTACCCCATCCTTTGTTTTATCAAAAAATCTATCCCAAACATCTCCCATTTCTCCATCTACCTCATTAGAGGAGCCTATCCAAACTCCTCCCTTGTTGCACCATCCATACAAATCCAACTATGTCAAGAATTAAATCCAAAGCATGACCAACCATGTCCCCAACCAAATCAAGATCAAAGCATCCCAATTCATCCTATCCATAACCAATATCAAACTCTCCACATTAATCCCCTTTATGATCAAGATATTATCTATGTGTTGATAGTAAAATTTGCATCAAACTAACAACAATGGGAAATCTTGAAATTTGGGACTCGCTTTCGAGATAACCTCTAGACTTTATAGAAGATGACTCTTCTTCTAATTCTTTAATGTGTGGGAAAAGAGAAATAATATCGAATTTAAGTGACTGTAAAATGAAACCTAAACTAAGGCGATGCGCCAGAATGGATTCAAATTGTAGAAGAGGAAAGAACTCACTATTTTCAATTATTGATAACAACAAGATGAATCGTAGCTATTCAAAGAGAATATATGCATGATAACAATAATTATTGATAACTTGGACTCACTATTTTCAATTATTGATAACAACAAGATGAATCGTAGCTATTCAAAGAGCATATATGCATGATTTCATAGAAGATTATAGATGTTATTACTAGAATTGAATCATATAAGCCACAATATTAAACAAATGTAACAAATCATAGACTAACACAAATCAGAAAAAAACATCATTTCTCTTCATTGGTCAATGGAGAACAAAGCATACAAGGCCAAAATTGCATAGATACACAATATTCAATCCTTTTTGAGAAATACCCATGAAGGCTTTAAGTATTTTACTATTGTATTGAATATTTTCCATCCTTGTAACAAACTCCAGATCTTTCTTTTATACTAATTACTGAGAAGAGATCATAAGGAAACTAAAAGCTAGCTGAAACATAAAGCGTAGAAAATTGCTAGCTATAGTTTAGACTGCAGCTCAAGAGACTCATTAACCCGCATGATTTGTGATAATCTACACGAAGAAAAGCCACCATGTGGAGAGGCTCAACCAATGATGCAATAGAGAAACACTATTAGAAAACTTCTCCTTTGAGGATGCATGGTGATGCCATGTGTCGGTCTCTTTTCTCTAATCCATCAGGTCCCACTAAAAGGCTAGGAGCTTGACATATCACTGATCAAAGGGGGCCCACTAGAAATGTATGCTACTTCTAAACTCCATACTGATATTATGTGTGGTGATGCCACATGTCATCCTTGACCCAATGGCACAATGGAAAAGACTGTTAGAACTATTAGCCTCCAAAACATGTGAGGATATGACATGTGGATTCCACTATCCACTCTGCAAAAAACAATGCAAAAAGGACCCCTACCAACTCTACCAATTAAAAGGTGATGCACAACAATGCCATGTGTCATGTCTTAGCCAATTATGGAAAAAGAAAAGTCTATTAGAAACCAAACTACTCTGGGGTGCGCCACTGTGACATGTGGATTCCACTTTCCATTGTCTTAAAAGAAACTTTCGATGGGACTCTCTCCCTTAAGTTTAACTATTGTTTCTATTGATGCCTCTATCCCTGTGAATCAAAATTGAATCTAACCACGAACCAAAACATATACTCAAAATGTAGGGCTTTTTCTCTATAGTTCTTGTTGACACACCAGGGGATCTGTATCTATGTAGTAGAACTCAAAACTCTGACATAAAAAGGAGAACATCAAAATTATAGAAACACAACAACAAATGCCCACAAATTCTAGAGCATGAGCTATAAAGAGACCCAGTCACTCTCAGAAGGCTGAATTTTCTTCTTCAATGTCTTGAACACTCAGTCCAAATCAAGAATCTCTTGATTAAAAAAAACTTTGAAGGCTCTCAACAGTAGCTTTGATTTGGAATTCCAATTGTGTGAGAGGCTATAAAATTGTTTCCATCTCTGCAATACTAGGTGTTTGGCTCAAGTTCACAAATGTCATTTGATCATTTTTCCTATTAATTAATAGGGCTTTGATTTGATCCTTGGTCAATACTATAGAATCATCCAGAAATGGGGAGGGGAGTCCTAACTGGACCTAATTTTCAATGTGTTGCTTCATTTCCTTAGCCACTTGTTTCAAGGCATCCAGATGAGCCTTGCATTTGAGAGTTGCCTTGTTTCGACTCAGAAACTCATTTAGCTTTACTACAGTAGTCCTTCTGTTATTGACTCTAACTACTTGAAGGGTCTCCTTTGAAGAACTGTACAATTTCTACACCAACAACTACGATTCAGCTACCTTGGGAGTCACAAAAGAAAGTATGTTCAACAACCACAACAACCTCTGCACTGAGACTCTGGGCATCTACAATAAACTTGAGTGCAGGCTTGATCTTTGAAGTCTCTTCCAAAATGCACCCCCAAAATGCCACATATAATTCTTGAATCATGGGCATAACACCTGTCATAGAAGGTTATTGTGTGAGCTCCTTCTTGAGTTGAAGTATTTGCTACTCTTTGGTTTGAATCTCCTCACACAACTATTTATTTGTGTCCCTTTCCTCCGCGAGGCTCTTATTTAGTTGCATCAATTCACTTTCGTCATCGCTGAGGGTCTTCTCAGTCAATCTCTTCTCTTGCTATAGGGTCATGTTCAAGGCTTTCACCACATCTAGCTCTACCTTAAAATCCAACACTCTTGGCCTGCTCTACCTACAATGTCTCCTTAGAAACCATGTTTTGCACATCGAGAGTAAGTCTGGAAAGCTCAATATCTTTGGCCTTTGACTTAGCATGAAGTCTATCCACAATGCCCTTGACTCGGGCCAATTCTAATCCCTTTTTCTCGAGCTTCTTGCCCATTTTGATGAAATCTATTGTAACATATTTTTGAGTCTCCTCCATCAAATCTACTTTGTTCTAAGGCCCAACCTGCACTAGGTTCAAACCTATAGCATGGATAGAGTAGTCTTTAGGTTGCATATGCTCTTTTGGTTTGATCACAGTTAGATTTATGTGTGTAATCATTAATGATTGCTAAGAGTGATCATAAAGGGAGTGCATGCAAGGAATCATGGGGCCTCTACCTTCTTTCTTCTACTACTTCTCCAAGCAAGCCTCTCGGGCTTTGTACGTAGTTTCAACCTGCTAGTGAAAAGTCATTGGGGATTGAATTACCCTGCTAGTAAAAGGGAAAACTTGATGTAGACCATATGGGATGGTCACCTATTGCTATGCGAAGACGGTACCAAAACTTGGGGCACTGGGGATTGCATCATGAGAATGGAAGGGGGAAATGGTGGCAAATTAAGCAGAGGTGGGGCTAACAACTATGAAGTAAAAGGTGTGGAAAATGAGGGCACCAGAGTCATAGGCAAGGTAGCTAAAATTGGAGGGGGTCACACTATGAGAGGAGTCAGCCGAGGAGGTAATAAAGACTAAGAGGAAGATGAGGGAAAAGGGATACTTACCTGAGAACTCCATGTCGTTGTTGCACTAGGTGTTGCCCCCATATGGACATCATGGTGATGAGAACATCTTCCTCAAACTCTTCTTTCAAATTTAGTTTTCACCTCTTCCTCTATGGTTGCTCTTGCTTCTATGCTTCTCCTTCCTCCATATCTGACTCTATATCTTTTTCTTCCTCTTCTCCAAAAATGTTGCTAACATCATATGGCAAAGCAAGCTTGACATGCGCCTCATCCCATATCCTCTGCCATTCTTCATCAGTGGGCACATCGCCAAAATTTCTCTCCCACTCAAAAATCTCATGCTTGTACTTCTAGTAGGCATTAATATTTTCCATTCTCAAATCATCCTTTAATAGGGTAACCCTGAGTGTAACAAATCTACCCATACAACATAGTAAACTCTTTGGTTTTTAAATAAAGTAAATAATTCAAATCCTTAGAAAGTAGGAAATAATTTTTTTCTTTTTCTGACATCATCATCATCATTTGCATTTGCATAATTGACATCATAAATCATTTTTCAATGACATAACATTTCATTTCAATTTGTAAAAGAAATACAAGTTTCTTTTTTATTACAATTTTCATATATGATTTAAAATCAAGTAATAGATTTACATTTTAAAAATAAGTACAAGGTCAAGAGTTCCATATCTAGATTAGTCTTCTATTTCACAAGCCTCAGCATGTCATCTGTAAGAGGGAGAGCATCACCTAAGTGCTTTACCTCCATCCACAGACCAGTAGTCCCCCGCACACCTTCCATCTGGAAGTGGCCCTACCCTTCAACAAAGAGTATAGACTAAGGACCCTCTAGTAATGCCATCTGAGTTTCTAGTGTT
Source organism: Cunninghamia lanceolata (assembly GCA_027924645.1). Taxonomy (NCBI): domain Eukaryota; kingdom Viridiplantae; phylum Streptophyta; class Pinopsida; order Cupressales; family Cupressaceae; genus Cunninghamia; species Cunninghamia lanceolata. The sequence goes on from BSBN01000642.1 coordinate 3,204,559, forward strand.
GTGTCCTACATAACCAACATAGTCATATAACTATAGACTCCTTCTAACTGAGTATGACACTACTGGATGGTTATGCAATCCGAAGCACAATGAACTGAGAAGTGCAAGTAGAGACTTTTGCACTTACTTTGGCCAAAGTTTTTGAATAATATTAATGAATTAAAAAGTGGAGTCGTACATTTACCCACCTCTAATTCAACTTGGAAAGCTTCAATGACCTATGGTTAACTTAAACTTTTGTTTGTCCAAAAGGTTTGACTTTTTATAATGATCTTATTTGAATAGAGAAGACTCATTAATACAATACATGACTAGCCAGTTAGTTTCTCTGACTTTGAAAACCCATGTTACATTCTAATAACCTCTTGGGTCTTGGCTACTACCACTTGTTCAAGTCCTTTCTATTAACCCCAAGAGTAACTACTCCTTTTTTATAAGCACTTTAGTTAGGCATGATGAAAAAATGTCATCAACTCGACCTTCTTGGTCTCAAAAAATATTATATAGACAAAATGCCTAGTAATTTCCACGATACTATATATTTTTATAAAAATTACTTCTTCATAACAAGATTTCAAGTTTTTGATATAAAACATATGGTTCTGTTCATGAAGAACACCATGAATGTTGGTTAATTTATGAGTATAACCTCGTTTGAATTATCACAAACAATATCCATTTCTTGTACTAATTATTCATCATCAATTTTGTTTACTATAGTGTCCAATCCTGGACCACTCAAAATAGGTGTTGTTTATCACTAAGTCTGATATTACACCATATCTTAAATATATATAACTGTTATGTAGAAAAAGTGAGATTTTCAATTCAATATAAGGTGTGGTTAAATCCTTCTTTCACTACATACATTCAAGGACATTTAACTGAGTAGAGAACTCTACTACAAATCTCCCGTCACTTGGAACATAGGGGAAGATTGGAATTGTATGATTGTGTTGTTTAATTAAGTCTAATTATGCTCAAAACCCTAATTTTGTGAAATCGTAAACAAACAGATAAATTATAGAAAATGATCGCACACAGAGATATCAAATGACAACCAAATACATACTATATTTTGAAGTTCAGTGTGCAGAAAAGTTAGGGACTAATGAGCGGGCACCCTAACCCAGTGCCTCAATTTTTTTTCAGGATCTAGGAATGTTGTTTCCAACATGTTCTTATTGTTCTAGAGATTTCATGGTTGCAGGATCTAGAGAACTAATGAACGGGCACCCAAGTTTGAGCCCTAGTTTTCTTCTAAGATCTACAATTTTGACAGTCTGCATTGCTCTCCTGCGAATCCACTTCTTTCACTTCTGAAACATATAACTTGCAATCACAGAAAAAGTGGGTTTGGGGTTGTTGTGTTTAGAGGCTTGCCTCTATCAAGCCCCTGAGAGACATTCAAATCTTTCGAACACCATTGTCAAATAAAGATTGTGTATCCCTGCGGGATAGAGGTAAAATCCAAATGATAAATGATAGAAAACACAATTGATATCACCTTGTAGTGTAGATCTCATGGAAGGAAGATGCTCTTCATGTCATGAGGAGATGGATGTCAAATCTACAAATACAAACACAATAACAACACAAAATACTGCTCTGCAACACAATGAATGCCTTGAATCACTTTCACATAAGATTGTAGATCAAAAATGTCATCTATTTTCTATCTAGTTTGCAAATGAATCACTAATTATGCTTATATGTGCAACTACAAACATTCCCACTACAAATTTTGTAATTCAAACTTAGGATGTCGGCATAGGACCTAATAACGGTCATAAAACTGACACCCAAAAATAGGTCCTGACCTAAAATAGGGTATGACTAGGGTGTGGGTGCCCAAGTCCTCTGCACCTTTTTCAGGCAGGATTCATGCTAAGCACACCACCTAGGTCCCATTTGCCATGAAACTTCATGGTTTTCTCATCGAGAGTCACCATTAACATGCAAGATGACCCAAATGCATTTTAAAGGACCCGAGAGCTAAACCTTAAGAGGGAAAATCCCCCAAAGGGACATTTTCCAATGTAACAATAACCATGAGAATATTCTTCTTCAAAAATGTATGAATAAAAATATCAAGATTAGTACATATAGTCTGTTGAGAAATGAGAGTCAACATTTGTCTACACTTTCATTTTTACATTCGGCTCTTAAGTTGTCATCATGGTTTGGTCTTGCCACAGTTTCGTACTAGAGTTTAAAATAAATAGCTTATCTAAATATGATATACATAATAATTTCATTGCATTCAGTATACAAGATAAACTCTCTGCTATTGCATGTGAAGATATCATGACCTTTTAGCCCACAGACATTATTTGCTACAGATGGTATGTGTTAGAGTACATAGGACAACTCAGAGGGGAGTGAATCAGTTGTGTATTAAAATAATTAAACCTTCAAAGTAATTTCAACCATAAACCTCTTAACATGCATTAGTTGAATGTAAACATATGAAGCATCAATGCAAAAACATCCAAACACATAATTAAACTAGATTTACATGGAAAACCCAAGAAGGGAAAAACCACGGTGAGGATTAGCTCACATATATATGAATAACAACACCAAAAATCAAACAGGTACACTGTCAAGGGCTCACTTCCTAGAAGAAAGGCTCACTGCCAAGAGAAAGGCTCGCTTCTAGAAGGACTCACTATATAGAAGAGAGAAGAATAGAATAAGACTGTTACAGAGAGATTCACTATCTCAAAGCAATAGTAGAGATCCACCACTACCACTTATTTCCATCTGCAACCTTTATCTCACTAGCTCCAGTAACTTCAAGCAAATTAAAATGTAGACACCTTCTTCTCATTGCATCTGGAAGTCATAAGCATTTAAGCTCACACTCAATTCACTACCCTTGATTCACATTCACATCATCTTCTCTACTTTTCTCTGCTCAACTTCATCTTGCATTTATGCCATCTACAACCAAGACCTATCTCAATTAGGTCAGTCCTAAAGAGGTGTGTGCATCTCAAATGTGAAACACCAATTAGGTTGTCACTAAACACTTCCATGGTGGAAAGTAGTGAAAGTGGACCATGTCAAGGGTTAACTAGGACTCAAATCTGTATCACCAAGCTGTTCATCACATCCACAATCCACAAGGCACCTACGCACATGGTGCTAGCAAGCTAGGTTGGCCAAACCTAAGCTAATGACCATGTCCACACTTCTCCAAGTCCAAAATCATCATGCGGACCAAAGAGAGACTCCACAACATTCAGGCACCTTCCCAAATTATTCAGCGTCATCAAAATCTTCTATAATACTACCACAACCACCTGAAATAAAGAATGTCTTCATTTTCCACATCAGGGTACACTGCTACTGAACATCAACACAAGAACTACACTTCCGAAGCACCCCAACACTAGAAACTTCAAGGGAAGGTAGATATAGATAATATAATCAATTTCCCATATTCACAAGACAAGAAACCTTAACGTGGAGAAATGCGAAGCAATCTCATTTCTCCTAGACAATCTTCTATATAGGTAACCTCTCTGTCAAACACATCTTCCACTTCCACATGATTTAGAACTTGAAACTCTGGATATAACACCTTTAAACATCTATCATCAACACCTTCAAATTGCACAAATAGATCTTCAACTATGAGGAAATGTGGAGCACAATACTAAACACACCTCTGTCACACTGTACATTTTTTTATTCAAATTTTCTCAAAAGCACTTGGAAACCAAGTAAACCATCTGCTAGAGGTTGACATCAATGACAACACTAGCATGTTTCTGACAATCTCATCCTTTGTCATTGATGGCAAAACCAGCTCTTTGAAAAACCATCAAGACCTAAAACAATAAATCAGCAGCTTAGTAATACTCCCCCTGGTAGAAATAACTCTTACTCTTCACACACCTCTCTGCACAATGATTTTTCAATCACTTCAACTCTCTCCTCCTTTGACATCAATGGCAAAGGGCAATAACTACAACACTAGCAAGTACCTACACTATCTCCCCTGCTCTCACTTATCTGCACTCTCCCCCTTAGGATCATAAGATATGGTCCATCTGACTGCACCAACCAATAGTATTACTACCTACTCCCCCTGAGAGGTAGCCTTCAACATCAGTCCAGGACAATAATGTATCTTGAAATGTTTTTCGGACAGACACACACTTATGCATATAGTCCAAAGGAGGGGCAATAACCCCTAACTTCTGTTGGAGATACTCAAAGGTATCCTTAGGAAGAGCTTTTGTAAAGATGTCTGCAACTTGATCCTTGGTACGCACATACTCCAATTTCACCTCATTCTTTGCAACCTTCTCTTAGGAAGTGATATCAGATTGAAATATGCTTTGTCCTTGAATGCATTACCAGATTTTTTGAAATGTTGATAGCACTTGTATTATCACATAAGATAGGAATGGCTTCATCATATGATACTTTGATATCCTTCAATGTCTACTTCATCCACAACACCTATGTGCAACAAGATGCTGCAACAATGTACTCTTCCTTTGTAGTATATAATGACACTGAGTCATGCTTCTTACTTAACCATGAGACAAGTTTGCTTCCAAGAAAGAAAGTAGTACCACTTGTACTCCTTCTATAATATGTGTAGCCTGCAGAATCTACATCTGTATATGCACTCAAAGAGAAATCAGTATCCTTGGGATACCATAGGCTAAACTCCAAAGTGCCTTTCAAGTATCTGAATATCCTCTTTATTGCTAAAACATGTGATTCTCTAGGATCAACTTGAAATCTAGCCACAAGACAAACTGCATGCATGGTATCTGGTCTAGTAGCATTCAGATATAATAGTCCACCAATCATTGATCTGTACTTGCTCTGATCAGCCTTAGGAGATTCATCATCTTTGCTCAATTTACAACTAGTAGTCATGGGAGTACATACTGGTTTGGAGTCTTCCATTCCAAATTTCTTCAACATCTCCTTAGCTTACTTTGACTGTGAAATGAAAATACTCTTTTCTGATTGACTAATTTGTAACCCAAGGAAGAAGTTCATTTCCCCACACATTGACATTTCAAATTATTTCTGCATCTCTTCTACAAATCTCTTGCACATAACTTTATTTCCTACAAAGATTATATCATCAACATACACTTCCATAATCAAGATTTGATCTTCTTCAACTTTGAAGTATAAATTGCTAGCTATGGTGCCCTTTTTGAATCCTTGTTGTAGTAGGTACCTATCAAACCTTGCATACCAAGCTCTAGGAGCCTGTTTGAATCCATACAATGCCTTCTTCAATCTATAGACAATATTTGAATCATATGATAACTAAAAGCCTTCCGGTTGCTCAATGTATACCTCTTCTTCCAACTCTCCATTCAGGAATGCAGATTTCACATCCATCTGATAAACTTTGAAGTCCTTATGAGCTGCAAAGCCCAAGAACAATCTAATGGCCTCCAATCTTGCCATTGGAGCAAATATTTCTTCATAATCTATTCCTTCCACTTGTGAGTAGACTTTACAGACAAGCCTAGCCTTATTTCTGACTACTTCTCCATTCTCATTCAATTTGTTTTGAAAGACCCATTTAGTTCCTGTCACATTTTTGTCTGTTGGTCTTAGGACAACTTTCCAAGTCTAATTCTTCTCAATCTTCAACTTTTCTTGCTTGACCTTGTCATTTCCTTCATAGGTACTTTCCATCTTCTTCTAGATCTCATGAGTAGTTTTGTAACTCATCACTTTTACTAATTCAAAATCAGAGAGACTATTTAGAAGAGTACTCCTTGCCTTGCCATTGTTCTCATGTTCTTTAATCTCATCTTCATCCTTTGGACCATTAGAATATATAGTACATTCTTTGTAAACTATCTTCCATACACTATATCCTAGTGAGACAAGAAAGATTTCCATCCTGGTCTTTGAAAACACATAATTTGTTCCATCAAACACTGGAACCTCCATACCTTTTATGTGCGCCATCTGGATCTACCCCAAGCGATTAAGCTTCTTTAGGGAACTTGGCTCTGATACCAATTGTTAGAATGCATAGGACAACTGAGAGGGGGGGTGAATCTATTGTGTATTAAAATAATTAAACCTTCAAAGTAATTCCAACCATAAACCTCTTAACATGCATTAGTTGAATGTAAACATATGAAGCATCAATGCAAACACATCCAAACACATAAGAACAGCAGATTTACATGGAAAACCCAAGAAGGGAAAAACCACGGTGAGGATTAGCTCACATATATATGAATAACAACACTAAAAATCAAATAGGCTCACTACCAAGGGCTCACTGCCAGAAGGACTTACTGTCCAGAAGATAGAACAATCGAAGAAGATTGTTACAGAGAGATTCACTATCTCAAAGTAACAAGAGAGATCCACCACTACCACTTCTTTCCATTTGCAACTTTTGGCTCACTGCCTCCAGTAACTTCAAGCAAACTCAAATGTAGACACCTTCTTCTCATTGCATCCAGAAGTCATAAGCATTTAATCTTGCACTCAATTCACCACCCTTGATTAACATTCACATCATCTTCTCTACTTTTCTTTGCCCAACTTCATCTTGCATTTATACCATCTACAACCAAGACCTATCTCAATTAGGTTGGTCCTAAAGAGGCATGTGCACCTCAAATGTGCAACACCAATTACGTCGGCACTAAACACTTCTATGGTGGAAAGAAGTGAAAGTTGACCATGACAAGGGTTAACTAGGACTCAAATCAGTATCACCAAGCTGCTCATCACATCCACAATCCACAAGGTACCTCCATACATGGTGCTAGTAAGCCAGGTTGGCCAAACCTGAGCTAATGACCATGTCCACACTTCTCCAAGTCCAAAATCATCATGTGGACCAAAGAGAGAGACTCCACAACATTCACACACCTTCCCAGATTATTCAACATCATCAAAATCTTGTACAATACTGCCACAACCACCTGAAATAAAGAATGTCTTCATTTTGCACATCAGGATACATTGCTATTGAACATCAACACAAGAATTGTACTTCTAGAGAACCCCAACACTAGAAACTTCAAGGGAAGGTAGATATAGAAAATATAAGCACTTTCCCAGATCCGCAAGATAAGAAACCTTAACATGGAAAAATGTGGATCAATCTCATTTCTCCTAGATAGTCTTCTATACAGGCAACCTCTCTGTCAAACACATCTTCCACTTTTGCATGATTCAGAAATTGAAATCCTAGATATAACTTCTTTAAATAACTCTAATCAACACCTTCAAACTGCACAAACAAATATTCAACTATGAGGAAATGTGGAGCACAATACTAAACACGCCTCTATCACACTGCACATCTTTTTATTCAAATTTTCTCAAAAGCACTTGGAAACCAAGTGAACCATCTACTATAGGTTGACATCAATGACAACACCAGCAAGTTTCCAACAATATGTGTATAAAACATGGTCACCAGCAAGTTTCCAACAATATGTGTATAAAAAATGGTCTTTATATAGGCATGGAGAGAAAATAATGGAAGTCTCTTTATTGAGAAATAAAAATATAACTGCACTATATGAATGCACAAGAGTTCGATATAAAGACTTTCTTGTATATCTCTTTTCACTATAGTCTAACTTAAGGGTTACAATCTCTGAATAATGCTATAGTCTTTTCCAAGACTTATCCTATTGTTCTTGTTTTCCTTTATCAGACACTGCCAGTAAACATGTAGCTTCCTCATACAAAACTGTGCCTCTCTTTTTTAAAAGGAAAGAGATTATATATCTCAAAATTTTAAGAGAAATATATGTCCTCTTCTCTCGTCGTCTCCTATACCATATAGAAAAAGAAAAAGAAAGAAAACCATTTTGAATTGCCACTTCGTGGATTTTTACCAGACAAGAGTCACAGACCAGTATACATGCCATTAGGGAAAATCCAAGTTAAGAGATTAAGCAATACAAACGAGATTAAAACCCTAATACCTTCAATAAATCCAACCTAAGTGATTAAAACAACATGCAACATAAACGAGATCACCTAGATGCTTTGATTCCTTGGTTTGATTGTGGATTGTTGGTTGCTCGTGTTTTGTAGCACAACGATGATAGAGATTTGATGGATGAGAAGATAGATAGGTAGAGGTTGATGGATGAGAGATTGAGAAGAAAATTTGGCAGAGTGATAGTGCTTTTAGAGTTCATCCATCATGAAATGGCATGAAAATGGGCTTATTTATAGACAAATGAGAGAAAATGCAAAGATAAAGTTTCCATTTCGTGAGTGACAATTGAATTAGAAAGTTGAATTGTGCAACTTGGGAAAAGAAATAGAAAGTGGAAGAGTTCACTTGAGAGGGAAATAGTAGGTGAGAAAAAAGAGTTGAGTGTTGGGTGGAGATGAAAATAGAATGTGAAAGAGTGATTAGAGAGATTAGTTGAGATGGAAATTAGAAGGTGGAAGAGATGAGTTGAGTCATCTCAAAAGATAAATAGAAAGTGAGAGAAATGAGTAGTGAAAATTGGAAGGTGGGCCAAGTTACCTCGAGAGGATTTGGGAGATGAAAATGGTAAGTGGAAGAGATGAGTTGAGTCATCTCAAAAGATAGATATGGAAGGTAGGTAAATAATTTAATATTATTTAAATTATGAGGAATATAAGGAAAAAATGATAAATAAAAATAAAATAAAAGATTTATTTTATTTTATTTAAGAGGAAAGGGATTAAATAAATAAATTAAATTTATTTATTTAATAATGGTACAAGAGATGGGATTAAATTAAATAAATGTTATATTGATATAATTTAATAGAGGAAAATGGTAGATTAGGTGATGATATGGGGTGATTAGGGCAAAAATGCTACAAGATATCTAACTGATGCAACGTTGCGACAAGTGGACATTTTTGGATGTCTACATTTTGCCCCTCTTTGAGATGATGTTTAAGATGATGAGATTTGTATCGAGTAACATCATTTCAAAGAAGCTAAGGTACGAGTAGCAAAAAAAAGATGGTAATGGAAAGATAGGGTGATGATGGGATGATAGGATGATGATGCCCCCTCGAGAGGATAGGCGGGTTGGATAGACACGGGTAGGCTCTCGAAATGAAAGGGTTGGTAAGGAGGGATAAGATGAATAACACAAGATAGGAAGTGGAGGAAAGAGAGGAAGGATTCGTTATGCTACAATGAAAGTGAGCAATCATATGTTTGATATAGTACAGGACGTTATGCACCAGGGTATAAGGACCAAGGTGATGATGTGTCTCATGCCCCAGCATAATATAACCTTGTCTAGATACAAGATATGAATATTAGCTGGGAAGATACAGATGCAAATGCAAGATAAAAATGATAAAACACACAAGCAAGCAAGCAAGCATGCACAAATGATACAAAAACAAACAAGGTATTGCCCCTATGAAGTTGTAAACCAATGATTAATTATTGATTGATTGATGATGGTGATGATAGTATTGTCATGGTGGGGAATGATGTATCCCTAGAACAACACAAGGATGATTGATGATTGATTGGATGATTAATTGATTGGGTTTACAACAAGGCTAGGATCAAGACCAAGGATGCAGTTGGATAATTTGACAAGCTTGATTGACGTGATTAGTATGGATAAATGTTGACTTGCATTTGAGTTTATTAGATGGATGGATAAGGATGAATGGAAGAAGTGATTGAAGAATTGATTTGAAAGAATTGATTAGAACAATTGTTTTGAAATAGTGATGAAGAAATGAAGATAGATGATAGAAGAAGATGATGAGAGAAGAAAGAGGAATATCATCTTGTGCCTAAATCTGGGCACTTCCTTTGTACTCCAGACTACCTACATACCCTGTCTCCAAGGGATCAAGGCACGTAATGATAGAGATGGGATGTAGTTCCGATTTTGTTTAATTGATGGTAATGAAGAAAGTGGGTGAATTGATGTGATTTTCGTTGATTGATTGGATTGATTTGCTTTGATTTGATTTGTTTTGATGTGATTTTGATTGACTGATAGATTTGATTTTTATGATTGAAGAAATGATTGATAGATGAAGATTAGAAGAATTGTGAAAGATGGAAGAGGGGTATCGCCTTGTGCCTAAATTTGGGTATGTCCTTCATACACCAGACTGCCTACATACATGTGTCCACAGGATCAAGGCACTTAACGATAGAAATGATATGTAGTTCTGATTGGTGTTTTATTGATGGTGATGATGATTGATTTGATTTTCGTTGATTGATTGGATTGACTTGCTTTGATTTGATTTGTTTTGATGTGTTTTTGATTGATTGATAGATTTGATTTTTATGATTGAAGAAATGATAGATAGATAAAGATTAGAAGAAGTGTGAAAGATGGAAGAGGGGTATCGCCTTGTGCTTGAATCTGGGTATGTCCTTCATACACCAAACTGCCTACATACCTGTGTCCATAAGATCAAGGCACTTAACGATAGAAATGATATGTAGTTCTGATTTGTTTTATTGATGATGGTGGATAGATTGATTAGGTTATTGACTGATTGGGATTGATTGGATGATGAGATTGGATTGAGGTCAGTGATGGGTTTGATTGGAGGATTTGATTGCTAATTTTGATTGATGGCTTGATTGATTTGGTGATTGAGTGATTTGATTGATTGAATGATTTGATTGATTGTTTGGATTTTTGTTAGATTTTATGAATTTTTTTTGTATTTTGGGAATATTTAATTTTTTTTGTATTTTTTCAGGGCATTTTACGATTTTCTTTGGATTTTTTAAGAACGTTTTATGATTTTTTTAGGACAGTTTATGATTTTTTAAAGATTTTTTCAGGACATTTTATGATTTTTTGGAGTGTTTCATGATTTTTTGGATTTTTTAGGACATTTTATAATTTTTTTAGGGATTTTTGATATGTTTTGGACTTCAATGGATTTACAATGTTGAGCCTTTGTTCTAGATACCAGTGACAAGGGGAGAACCAAGTCTAGGTGTCAGAAAGGATATAGGATGGATTAGGATGAATGGATAAAAGGATGGGTGGTAAGGGATGGAAAGGAAGACTCATGACAAATGATTGGATAAGAGGATAGGCGACATTGGATGTATGCATAAGAGAGATAGGATGTGATCTCAAAGACTATGTTGCATAGGAAGTAACATGCCATATTCTAGATAGTATGCTTGGGATTTTTCATGACAAGGCTACTGATGATATGACTCATGCTAGGATTAGGCTTATGACAATGGGATAATGATAGGATGATAGGATTGATTGGTTTGAAAAGGATGGAGTACATCAAGAGATAACCAAAGCATGTTTCAACATTTTGCCCCCAATCTTTATCAAGATCAAAAAGAGGAAGGATGAATGGATGGATGGACTCAATAGGATAGGTGTATATGTGTAATGGATGGATAAGATAGGAAATGATAGGATATGATAGGATGGAAAATGATAGGAGGATGAGACAAGGTGCCCCCAAGTATAGGTGACATAGAAGATCAATTTTACACATGACGCCTATTTGCCAGGTTTTCACTGTTGGATGAAGGGATTTCTCTTTACTTTTTTCATTTTCATTTTTTTTTCATTTTTTTTCCTTTTTTTTTTTGACTTTTTGGATGGAAGAAGGTGGATATGGACGAAAGGGACTCAAGTGTCTAGCTCCATGAAAGGTGATAGTCCCGCTAGATGGATGTTGTCGCATGGACCCTGTCAAGTGTGCTTAGAGATGTTGGTAGGGGATTTCATGAAAGATAGATTAGGTAGATGGTGGATTATGGAAGGTGCGATAGTGGATTATGATATGGATTATGACGTGGATGAGAGGCTTATGCAAAAGCATGGACCATAGGAAGGTGATGAGGAGAATATGTAGGATAGTGGATGAAGGATGGGGAGATGGAGGTATGCGGAATTGTGGGATGGAAGGGAACCATGACCAATCGTTGCATGCACCATGATAAATGTTGAAGCTTGTGATGGGATGGTGGTGTAGGAAGCAATGGGGATGTTTTCTTGGGAGATGGGTGATGTAATGCTTTAGGGATCCACATGAGCTTAGTACTTCTATGGTTTTTTCTTTTTATGTGGGATGGAGGATTTTGCTGCTTTTGGATGGAATAGATGGAAGGAGATGGTTGGGATTCGGAAGAGGTTGATGCCTCATTTGACTTGATGGCTTATTGCTTAGGGATCCATACCATTTTAGTTTTTGAATTTGCTTGTGGAGGTATGGGTTGGGATATATGTGGCTTTCGTGCAGCTTTTGAGGTAATTGCGTGTTGCTTGGGACCCACATCTTTTTCATTTTTGCTTTGACGTGTGTGGGTGTATGTAGCTTTTGAGATGGATGTTTCTTTGATTCTTGGATTTTGTGCCCTAAGGCATTGGGATTTGTAGGATTGTGGACTTTATAGGTAGAGGCATCTAGATTTTTTCTTTTGAATCCCATGGGGTGAGTGGCAGTGGAGGGATAGGTGGAAGCTTCTTGTTTATTCAATGTGTGCATTTGCTGGCCATGATTGGGATTTTGAGAGGATTTATGGATGGATGGATTAGGTGTTGGAAGTAGTGGAGGTAGATTCAATGGAGGGATGTTAGGAGTTGGAAGAAGCAGAGGCAAAGTGGATGGTGGAAGGTGTATGGTCACATGCTTTTGACATTTATAGGATGAAGGAGGTAGAATGACAACATATGATTTAGGTGTATGATGGGATGTGCGATGAAAAGTGGTGGACTTAGGATGAATGGAGGAATTACCAACACCGTTAGATTGTTGACCTTGAGGTGTGTAACTAAGGCCAAATGAGCGTGGAGGAGGGACTTTGACATGGATGGGCTCCAAAATTCCTTGTTCAAGAGGGCCTAAACCCTTACCTTGATAGTTCATGTGTTGAAGCATACGATTGACTGTGGGACTAGGTGTAGGTCGAACACTAGACACGAGTCCTTTATTGGACGAAGAAAGTGAAGTGGAAGACAAAAGCTGTTGTGTTCTAGGGAGGAACATTCATGAATTAGGGTGGACAGACTAATAGGGCAAGATGGTGGAGTTGCGATAGGGTCAATAGTAGGTGATGGAGGATCATTAGGATCTTGCTTTTGCTCATTGTGATCCAAGGTATTGATTTGATCTTCTATGCTTATGTGTTCTTGGGAGGTACATGTCTCATTACGAGAAGTAGACATTATCTCATTAGGGTTAGATGGAGGATGGATAGGAGCAACTTGGATGTCTTGCTCATGGATGGGTATGGGATCATGGATAAGATCAAGGTGCTCATGGATAGATTCTTCATAGGTAATATCATCTTGATCATGGAAGAGGTAAATGTTATGAATGGGGTGACTAGGAAGGATTTGATCTTGATTTGAATGAAGGCTCGATGTTTCCACATGCTTAGGATAATGTTCTTGACATACCTCTTGGGTTACTTGAGTAGAAGGGGATGACTCTTGGATAAGTTCTTGCTCAATAACATGAGGGTATGATAAGTCTTGATATGGACTCATGGGAGAAGTCTTTTCAATAAGCTCAATGGTTTGTGGACCACATGGTGGAGTTGGAGGAATAAGAAAGGTATTGGGAGGTTCTTTGATAGGCTCATGAATGGGACTTGGATGACATGGCAGTGATTTATTCCTCGCTAATAGCCAATGGATCAAATCTTTTGCAAGTGTATGGGTGGATGGATAATAGAGGGGATGGATGATGATAGTGGATGGTGTTATAGGCTCAGAAGTAGGATTTGGATTAGATGGAGGGATAGTGAGGCTAGATGGATTAGGATTGGATAGATCAGGACTTGGACTAGATGGAAGGATAAGGGGATTAGATGGATTGGTTTTATGTAACCCAATCTTACCACAATCTTCTAGGTTCTTGATCAATCTTTTAAATTGTGTACAAGTGGATATAAGATGGCCCTTACACCTATGGTATGCACAATATTCGTCATCTTTATACCAATGGAGTTTAAAGTAGATTTCTTTAAAGGGTGTTATCAGTGGCAACTCAATCAAATTTTCTTGGACCAATTGTTATAGGGTCATCTCTAAGGGATCCTTTAATGGAGGGCTTGATGGATCAGAAGGTTGACATGAAGGTGTTGGGAGAGGACTAGTTGACTCATGTGTTGGCATGTGCTCAGATGGTGGTGGAGGATGCTCATAAGATGCTTGCTCTAGGTTGGTGTCTCCCTCTTCAAAGGCTATTAAGTCTTGTTGCATAGGTGGACTTAGGGATACTTGATTTATGTACAAAGGATCACTTGGACTTACATGTTGGTGTTGTGGGGGCCATTGATAGTCTTCTAAATGTGTTTGGTGATGAAATGAAATGATAGGATGTGTAGGTAAAAGATCTTGGGGTATGGGTTGTTGTGGATAATGGTTGATATTGGGAGAAGTAGGGTATGGTGATGTGGCATTGTTATGGGAAGATGTGAGATAAGGTGATCTGGAATTGATTTGAAATGTGGATGGATTAGGTTGATAAGGAATAAGATAAGGTGATGTGGAATTGTTATGATATGTGGATAAGTTAGATTGGTGTGAAATGGAAGGAGATGACACATAGGGATGAGGTGGAATTGGTTGGTGTTGAATGGCTAAGGGATAATGATATACTTGTTGGGTTTGACATGTGTCTAGGAGATGTTAGACATGTGCTATAAGATGTTGCATGTGAGGTGATTGGCCTTCTTGAAATTGAAGTTTTTGAATTATGTGATGGACCCTCTGAATCGTTTGTTGGCTTAGGGGTTTTGGTGCTTGGTGAAGGATGTGAACAATCTCTTGCACTATGTCCTATAAGGTTTGCATGGTGTAGGATGATGTGGGTTGGACTTATGCGACAAAGTTGAGACTCTTGGATTGATTGATTAACTAGATTGGCTTGGTCAATTAATTGGATTGGTTTGATTAGTTGGTTGATTGGATAATATTATCTCCCAAGAGAGACTCATGAACTCAAGGGTAGACAAGGTTGGTTGATAATGGTGATATGATCAAATGCTAGATAAGGACCAAAGCCAAAGGACAAGGTTGGTTAATTGGATCAATGTTGGATGACTGATATAGAGTCTCAAAAGGATGTAGGGCTCAGGAAGTCCAATGATATGATATGGTCAAATTGGATCGGATGGTGTAGAATGGTGTGGATAGATGACTTGGGTCGATTAAGATATGGTTAATCGGGTGACCAGGATGATGCAATGACAAGGATGATCTGATTTGGAAGGATTGGATGAAATGTAATGATTGGGAAATGTGTTATGACAAGTAGATTGAGGATGACGTGGCAATATCAAACACAAGATCTCACATACACATGCATGCATACCAAGCACAATGATCAATATGTACACCCTAGGCTAGGCAAGGACAATATCTGCTGGATCCCCTAGCTGTGCCTATTCAAAGCGGATAGCTTCAGGATCTTGGTAGCACCGGTTCCCCTCCACAGCACTCACTTCTCATGCATACCAAGATCCGGGCTTCCCAAGGCTCATCCCCCCACCAAACCTTAGGATTGTCCCTGCTATCTCTACTAAGAACCATGTGAATCAGGGCAACTTCAAAGGTCTGACCTTCTATTGCAACAAATAGAGGGTTTTTTTGCCACTAAGACATGGTTTTTTAGTTTGGGTTTCTGTTCAGGTGGCTATACGTGCGGCAGCGCTACTCTCCATTATGGAGCCTCCCAGACCAAAGAGGTTACACTCTATGGGGTTTTGGGGGATGTTGGTTGTCGGTATAGCTAATCAACACCTGTCATTTGTGACTTTCGCAACAAACACATTATTTATCAAGCAGATTGGAATGATCCAGCTTTAACCTGTTTCTGCCTGGGTCGTCCCCTTCTCACAATGGGAAGGTAGGCCCACCTAAAAGTTAGCAACATGTTCTCTTACACCCTAGATCCATTGGTTAGGAAGGGGGAGAGGATACATGTATTGCTACCTTGGGTGACAATCAGACTCAGACAAGCAAATGAAGAAATGAAAAGCAGACACAAGGAAGACATATTGTTAATTTTAAGTACCAAACTGAACTGCGACTACTCAAGTGATAAATGACTATTTTTCTTGGACCACTCAAACCTACAAAAGATAGATTAGTAGTTTATTTTCTCCATTCTTCAACAAGCGTGTTTTGACAAGCTGCATAGATAAATTACTAGATGCCAAAAGGATTAGGTCAAAAGCTATGATCTGATAATAACCTACAAATGGTTATCTAATATAGCCAAATAGACAGTAAAAACAAAAATTTCAGATGATTCCATGCAATTTAAAAAATAAAATCATTAAATTTCGATGTGTTTTGCTCAAGTTATGTGCATTTTAAGTTTGAAAGAAGGTTGATGTTCGACTGAGAAATTACCTGCTAAAATGGTGAAATTACCTAAAGATATTGACACCACTATGAAGTTTACAAAGTCATCTTTCCAATTCCTATAAAAACACAAAAATCTGATATGATATGCAAAAGTTATGGCAATTTTAAAAAAGAAAACTATTTTAAGCTTTAAAAAACACTATTCCTAGCCTGATAACACTGCTCACTGCCTGAAAACACTGTTCATGACCAGAAGTATTGTTCATGCTGGAAAGACTGTTCACTGCTGAAAATATTATTCATTGCCAGAAAGCACTGTTCACCACCGAAAACACTGTTCATCGTCGGAAAGCACTGTTCACCACTGGAAACACTATTCATCGCTAGAAAGCACTATTCATCGCTGGAAAGCACTTTTCATCACCGAAAACATTGTTCACTGCCAGAAATACTATTCATCACCGGAAAGCACTGTTCACTACCGGAAACACTATTCATCACCCTACAAACATTTGTTTAAATTTGACCCATAGCAAAAATGGTCAAATTATGTGTTTTTCTTCACCTCTTGGCCCTTCTGGATGCAACTGTGATGTCTGTTTTAGGCCTGGAGATCACCTGTAACACATCCTTTGCAAAACATGCAAGCAAGGGTTAGGTAAACATAATTTTTTATAATGAAAACTTGCAAAAACTAATGATTCAGTCCCACCGGGTGTGCCATTTTATGTATGCAAGAAAATTCACTGTTTTATCTAATAAACTAGTGCAACCTACAAACTATCAAGAATCTAATTTAAGAAAGCAAATGAAATGCAAATAAACGAAGCAAGAGCCCTTAGATTGTGTGATCCTTGTGGTGCATGTGGATTGTTGAAGCCGATTTGATTGTTGATTGCTCACATTTTGCAGCTATGACAATTGGATTGAAGAAGATAGATGGAGATTAGATAGATGAAAGATTTGATGGATGATAGGGCTAGACGAAATTTGGTAGAGTGATGGTGCTTCAAAAGATTCATCCATGCCAAATGGCATGAAAATGGGCTTATTTATAGACAAATGAGAGAAAATGGAAAGATAAAGTTTCCATTTCTTGAGTGACAATTGAATTGGAAAGTTGCATTGTGTAACTTGGGAAAAGAAATAGAAAGTGAAAGAGTTCACTTGAGAGGGAAATAGTAGGTGAGAGAAAAGAGTTGAGTGGTGGGTGGAGATTAAAATAGAATGTGAAAGAGTGATTAGAGAGATTAGTTGAGATGGAAATTAGAAGGTGGAAGAGATGAGTTGAGTCATCTCAAAAGATAAATAGAAAGTGAGAGAAATGAGTGGAGTAAAAATTGGAAGGTGGGCCAAGTTAACTAGAGAGGATTTAGGAGATGAAAATGGTAAGTGGAAGAGATGAGTTGAGTCATCTCAAAAGATAGATATGGAAGGTAGGTAAATAATTTAATATTATTTAAATTATGAGGAATATAAGGAAAAAATGATAAATAAAAATAAAATAAAAGATTTATTTTATTTTATTTAAGAGGAAAGGGATTAAATAAATAAATAAAATTTATTTATTTAATAATGGTACAAGAGATGGGATTAAATTAAATAAATGTTATATTTATTTAATTTAATAGAGGAAAATGGTAGATTAGGTGATGATATGGGGTGATTAGGGTAAAAATGCTACAAGATATCTAACTGATGCAACGTTGCGACAAGTGGACATTTTTGGGTGTCTACAGATACCATTCCATAATGTCTTTCTCCATGACTTTAGCATGGTACTTTTAAAATCATCAAAGTTTTGTTAGAACTGCCACCTCAAAAATGGGGAAGGTGGCACTGCCACTCCCACCTCAAGTCTTTTATTTAGCCTTCAGTGGTGGCTTATCATTCCCACGAAGTGCACGATCCAAAACAAGTTTTAACTAGCAAGGAACATATATATATATATATATATATATATATATATATATATATACATAAACTTATTTTGGATATATACATATATAACTATTTATCCCGCATATACATACATACATACATACATATATATCAATTTATCATAATCGATTAACATTGTCAACATAACATTAAATAATTTTTAATTTTTGTTAATGGAAAAGAGACCAAGACACAACTTGACTTGACTAGATTTAACCTAACCTATCAATTCCAAAAATAACTCAATTGACTCGACATGGTTTAAAATAGAACCATGTGAGTGTCTGGAAACTCAGATAGCAATACCCAAATTTTTAGAGTCTATTCCCTCTCCTGGATGATACTCTCCTTCACTCTCTAGAGGGCAAGAAATTATCTTGCATTTCACTTAGAGAAACATTCACATAGTTAGCCATTAAAAATCAAAATAAAACATATTGTGGATTAAATATCATATATTCATTCAAATGCAAAAACATCCCATTGCATATTATTTCATCAAAACATGAAATATCATAATGACATCATCTTGCATCAAAATAATATTTAACATAGAAGTTAAAAGTAAATTGGTCCATCAAAATTGGGGTGTAACACTGAGACCACTGTTAGGGTTAGCCGACAGAAGATATCAATTAAATGCAAATAAAGATTAAACAGAGGAATGGAAATACATAGAAATAATAACAGCGAGAGACAAGTTTTAACGTGGTTCACCCAAACTTGGGCTACATCCACCAAACAGAGAGTCCAATATTATTAAATCAAACCGATTACAATCAGTAATCCCTGCAACTCAATACCGCTACAAAATGCTACAATACAATATCCAAAACCCTAACCCTTGGCCGCTTTTTATCAAGCTTTTTGTCGGTTACAAAAATAGGGTTTTCTTATGTCGGTCAATGAAAAATAACTCCCGGTGCTTTATAAAATAATAAAAAACCGTGTGATGTTTCGGAGGCATTGCCCCCGAGCCCCCACGGGGGCACTGCCCCTCAACCCCGCCCTGTATCCCGACAGGGAACGCGCCAGGGGCGCTGCCCCTAGACCCTATAAAGGGCACTACCCCTTGACCCCGTCTTGGGGGCGCTGCCCCCAAACCCCCGCAAGGGGTGCTGCCCCTTGACCCTGTAAGAATTTGGGGGGAAACCACGCTGAAAAAAGTGGGGTAAATATAACCTCCGAGTCTGATTAGGCTCCATATAACAACAATCTCCCACTTGGAGATTGATCAGACTCCACACCATATCATCTCCCACTTGGAGACTAATCATATCACCACTGACCCTATAGCTCCCACTGAAAATAAGCACCCTAGACTCTGCTGTTCTATTTTTGTTGTTTTCAGTCTAAAAGACCAACCGAAGCTGAAGAGGAGCTCAGCTTCTCCCTTGTCACTGCCTTTGTAAACATATCTGCTGGATGGTCATCTGTATGTATCTTTGCTAGCTGTAACTATCCATCATCCAACACTGACCGAATGAAGTGATACCTCAACTGTATGTGTTTGGTCTTTGAATGCAAGGCATAATTCTTTGCAAGATGTATGGCACTCTGGCTATCCGTAAACAAATAACTGTTAACCTATTGTGTGCCCAATTCTTTCATGAAATATTGCAGCCATATCATCTCCTTGCTTGCCTCTGTTGCAGCTACATATTCTACCTCTGTGGTGGATAAAGCAACCACCTTTTGCAACCTGGAAATCCAACTCACTGCTGTTCCACCTACAGTAAAGACATAACCTGGAGTACTCCGCCTGGTATCAATATCCCCTGCCAAATCTGAGTCTACATAACCTGCTAAAGCAGTATTAGAGCCCCCAAAACATAAGTGTGTATTGGATGTACCTCTCAAATATCTGAGAATCCATTTTACCACATTCCAATTCTCTAATCCGGGATGACTCATACACCTGCTAACGACTCCTACAGCATGTGCAATATCCGGTTGGGTGCATACCATGGCATACATTAAACTTCCTACAACTGAAGCATATGGTACCTTGGACATTTTCTCTTCCTCCTCTTGTGTCTTAGGACACATGTCCTTGGTCAATTTCAAATGACTAGGCAAAGGTGTGCTGATAGCTTTTGCATTCTCCATGTGGAATCTCTGCAACACCTTTTCAACATAAGCAGCTTGAGATAGAGTCAATTTTTTGTTCTTCCTATCTCTGTAAATTTTCATACCAAGGATTTGTTTTGTTGCCCCCAAATCTTTCATATCAAATGACTGTGCTAACTATTATTTTAACTCTCTTATGTGATCCATGTTAGACCCAGCTACAAGCATGTCATCAACATATAAACATAAAATAATGTAGTTGTCATTATCCAACCTCTTAAAATAAACACAATGGTCAAAATTACACCTGTTGTAGCCTTGCTCAGCCATAAAACTGTCAAATTTCAAATACCATTGCCGAGGTGCTTGTTTCAGGCCATACAAACTCTTCTTCAATCTGCACACCTGTTTCTCCTTACCTTTGACCTCAAATCCTTAGGGCTGTTCCATATATATCTCCTCCTCCAAATCACCATGGAGAAAGGCAGTTTTCACATCTAGCTGTTCCAAATGTAAATCTTCAGCAGCCACAATGCTTAAAACAGTATGAATAGAAGCCATCTTAACAACCGGAGAAAATATCTCATCAAAATCAATGCCCTTTTTCTGTGCAAATCCTTTTACAACTAACCTGGCCTTAAATATTTTCTTACCTCCATCTTCCTCTTTCAGCCTGTAAACCCATTTATTTGGTAAAGCCTTTTTACCTGCAGGTAACTTACATTCCCAAGTCTGATTTTTCAGCAAGGAGTCCATTTCTTCTTTCATGGTAAGCTCCCACTAAATCTGTGTATCCACCTGCATAGCTTCATCATACCCTTCTAGTTCACCAGCATCTGTTAACAAAATAGAATACAAAGAGGGAGAAAACCTTTCAGGAGGTCTACTTATCCTTGTTGACCATCTAACATTCACTGGAGTTTGTGGTATTTCTAGTTGTTGTTGCGGAGCATGAGGAACCATTGGAACATCACTATTTGGAGTATCATCCAGCACCACATAATCCTTTTCTTTCTTCTCATGCTGCTGCAACTGATCTTTGTACAACACCTTCTCATTGAATATAACATCCCTGCTTCTCACAATTTTCTGATTTTCAAAATCCCAAAGCCTATAACCAAATTCATCAATGCCATATCTAATGAAGGTACACTTTTTTGATTTTACATCCAGCTTGGTTCTATTTTCAGAATCTATATGTGCAAATGCTTCACAGCTGAAGGTTTTCAGAAAAGAATAACTCACCTTCTTGCCTATCCATGCTTCCTCTGGAATACCATAGCCCAAAGGAACTGAAGGACCTTTGTTAATTAAATATACAGCAATGTTGATAGCCTCTACCCACATGTTTAAAGGCAGCCCAACATGCAATCTCATGGTCCTTGCACGCTCCATTATTGTCCTATTCATGCGTTCAGCCACTCCATTTTCCTGTGGAGTGCCTGGAACCATTTTCTGCCTACGAATTCCATTAAAGGAACAATAATCTTCAAATTCTTTGTTGCAATACTCACCACCATTATCAGATCTAAGATATTTTAATCTTTTACCTGTCTCATTCTCAACCAAGCTTCTCCATTTCTTAAATGTTTCAAATACATCAGATTTATGTCTAAGGAAATAAATCCAGACCTTCCTAGTTGCATCATCTATGAATGTAACATAATACCGAGAGCCACTGAGAGAAGATACCTAAGCTGGTCCCCATACATCTGTATGCACAAGCTCTAATTTTTCATTTTTCTTTTGCTTCCCATCCTTGAGAAAACTGACTCTCTTTTGTTTGCCATACACACAACTTTCATAGAAATCCATATTAATACATTTCAGACATGGAAAAACTTTCTTAGAATGAAGTACCTTCATACCTTTTTCACTCATATGCCCAAGTCTGTTATGCCACAGTGTTGTCTCAGAACCTGCAGCAACTTTTCCAGTCTCTTCCTACAAACCTGTAGCACCTGCTCCTGAACCTGTTTGTTTTTTCTCTATAACAGCTAAAGTAGAAGGAATAGTATGACCTATACAAAGATATAAGGTGCCTACTTTCACACCTTTTGCTACTACTAAGGCACCTTTTGAAACCTTCCAATTTTTATCAATAAATGTAACAATGCAACCTTGTTCAGCTAGCTACCTTGGTGAAATTAAATTCCTACTGAGCCTTGGAACATGTCTTACCTCTTGTAGTAGCCAATGATTCCCATTCTGCAACTTAATCTTGATTCTTCCCTTTCCAACAATCTGACAGGGTTCAT
Organism: Cunninghamia lanceolata; assembly: GCA_027924645.1. Lineage (NCBI taxonomy): Eukaryota > Viridiplantae > Streptophyta > Pinopsida > Cupressales > Cupressaceae > Cunninghamia > Cunninghamia lanceolata. Next base: position 3,227,149 of record BSBN01000642.1, read on the forward strand.
TATCTCCCAAATAAACCAGCCTAAAATCCCCTTTGACATAATCGAGAAAATAATTTCTATGGGGCGTAGCATGAAATGAGGCCCCTGAATCTAAAACCCATGAATCATCAGCATTATCTAGGGAAAGAATCAAAGCATCATCTTCAGACTTATTGCTTACCACATTTGATTTCTTATTGCCTTCTTGTTTGTTTCCTTCTTTGTTCTTCCGAGACCAGCAATCTTTCTTCAGATGACCTAGTTTTCCACAGTACCAGCAATCCTTCTGTCCTCTGGTTTGGGATCTTTTGTCCTTTGATTTTCCTTGTGACTTCCCATGACCTCCAAAACCTTTTCCTCTCTCCTTTGATCTACCCCTGCTTTCTGCATTCAAAACACTGCCTGATGTGGATCCACCTGAGCTTTTCCTACAAATTTCCTCACTCAGAATAACACCAACAACATCATCAAATTTTAGGGTAGTTGAACCAGAAATAGAGTTACTAACTGCCATTACCAAACTATCCCAGCTTTCAAGCAATGAAGATAATATCAAGAGAGCTCTAACTTCTTCATCAAATTTTACATTTACAAAAGTCAATTGACTAACAATCGTATTAAATTCATTTAAATGATCTGTCACAGATCTACCTTCAACCATTTTTAGATTAAACAAATGCTTCATAAGAAATACCTTATTTGAGGCTGAGGGTTTTTCATACAATTTAGCCAAAGCTTTCATCAGACCATCTGTTGTCTTCGCTTCCATTATATTGAATACCACCGTTGGTGCCAGGCACAACCGAATGGTTCCCAGTGCCTTTCTATCAAGAAGATTCTAATCCTCATCAGACATTGTTGCCAGTTTCTTGGATACTCCTTCCAACGGCATCCATAAATCCTTTTGATAGAGGTAATCCTCCATCTGCATCTTCCATAACTGATAGTTCTGCCCATTGAATTTATCAACCTTAAATTTACCCTCATTCGCCTTTGCTCCCACTCAACCGTGAGACTTTCCTGCAGATGATAATCGAACACAACCTCACTCTGATACCACTTGTTAGGGTTAGCCGGTAGAAGATATCAATTAAATGCAAATAAAGATTAAACAGAGGAATGGAAATACACAGAAATAATAACAGTGAGAGACAAGTTTTAACGTGGTTCACCCAAACTCGGGCTACATCCACCAAATAGAGAGTCCAATATTATTATCCAGTAAATCAAACTAATTACAATCAGCAATCCCTGTAACTCAATACCGCTGCAAAATTCTACAATACAATATCCAAAACCCTAACCCTTGGCCGCTTTTTATCAAGCTTTTTGTCGGTTACAAAAATAGGGTTTTCTTATGTCGGTCAATGAAAAATAACTCTCGGTGCTTTATAAAATAATAAAAAACCATGTGACGTTTCGAGGGCGTTGCCCCCGAGCCCCCACAAGGGCACTGCCCCTCAACCCCGCCCTATATCGTGACAGGGAACGTGCTAGGGGCGCTGCCCCTGGACCCCGCAAGGGGCACTGCCCCTTGACCCCGTAGGAATTTGAGGGGAAATCACGCCAAAAAAAGTGCGGTAAATATAACCTCCGAGTCTGATTAGGCTCCATATAACAACAACCACACATCAATACCCTCATAGGGTTATAAGCTTTTATAGGCTGATAAAATGCCTCCAATGGGGGCCGAGACTCTACTGGGATCTAGTCCAATTCTATGTTTACATCATTACTATCAGTCATTGGTGATCTCTTGGCCTAAAAAATGGGCACATTTGATGCTATAATAGAATTGGAGATGTTGATTGAGCCAACCATCTCTTCAATACACCGTCAAGGTCATACTATCATTGATCTTTGATTTGGTCCAAACCCAAGTCGACTAGTTTCAACATTAGCAAATGGTCAACTTGCCTCTTAACCACTATAATGCCTCATCTAGAGAAAGGGATATCATACAATGGCTTGTTCCTTTCTTCCTATTACAAATTTAGAATCTATCACATTTAGCTAGTGAGCCAGTTCAATCACCACAACCCTATCGGTCAAAATTTTGGGTAGCCTAAATGGCTCCTCCTTGAAGCCATGGACTCTAAGCATTGTGAAATGGGCTCCAAAGAACTAGTCGCATGGTAGGTGAGCACTAGATAGTATGGCTCTTTTCTTATCATTTACTTTGAAGGTAATATTGTTAAGGCTGAGATCTATAAGGGTCGAGGACATGAAGCACTCAAAATATTCATAATAATTAGTCATATTTAATAGAAGATGGGTTCACATAGACACAGGGATCAACTTTTGCCCTTCAACTAAGTCCTCAATCATTATCAGTTGCAGGGTAGGCAAGAAAAATGGGGGTTCTAAAACAAAAGCATATGCAATAGAAAAGATGTGTACCTGAAGAATTGTTGATGGTCAAAGTTGACCAACTAATACGACAATCTATCAGCGATGACTTCGGAGAAGCCCATCCCGTAGACTTGCTTTTTGGTGATCATCTTAAGGCAGAAAATGGCACCTAACTAGAAATCATGTACATCTATATCATGTTCAAGACCAAAAATAAAAACAAGCATGGAACACGCATCTTACACATCATAGGTGAAGTTGGATAATGCAATAGGCAAAGGAAGCAACACCATGTTTGTTGGTTCTAAGTGGCGCTTCGAATTCAGGAAGCCCAACTGATTGTCTCATGGGTTCCACAATTTCTAAAATTTGGTGAAGCCACTAAAGTCTTTTGAGGCATCATACTGGATACCCAACATATCCCTTACAACCTGTGCATCAATTGTTACCTTTATATTCTACCCTGTGATGGTTTTGGTGTCTTTATCATAACACTTTTTGCAAGCATCAACCAATTCCTAGCTAGGATGCACCAGAGGAACCAAGAACTGGCCTAGCCTTCAATTCCATATTCTTATCCCAAAAGTTTTGATATCTCCAGCCATAATCCTTTCTAGCATGCATGCATGGGCCCCTTCCCTTAGGTTCTTAGTGTTCTTTGATAAAATGAGATAAAAAATATGATCTGCAGGGTCAAAACCCAATGCAAAGTCATAACACTTACCCTTCCTGTGCTCCTTGATGTTGGGTGTAATGCCCCGTCATGCAACCCTAGAGTGTAAGACTAAAAGTGCAACATTACAGAACTAAATTTTTTTTAAAGCAAGTAAATGCAATAGCAGTAACCAACGATATCACAACATAAAGAAAAATGCACTTCTAACTCCTCTAGGGAAGCATAACTGCATTAGAGAATATAAAGTAAAAACCACATAAGAGATAATCAATTACTATTGCTACAGAAAGATCAACTTATCATTGCAAGATAGTTTATTTACAAAATTACAATGCAAGATTACAAGACGGATCGTGTCGGTTTACAACTAAATAAATAAGAAAGCATACAACAACTCTGAAGGAGGAAAGCAAACTAGAACTGGAACACCTCTGCGCAGAACTCGAACCGCATCTCCAAAAGGACCAATGGATAGCTCTGCCACCCAACCATGTGGAACCCTGAGGCCCACCCCTCCGAGCTAGGAGATAACGATGTGGATTCCACTAAGCCAAGAAACAACATCCAAAAATAAAAGAATGACAACTGACTTGACACAACCGACCATACCAACAAAACTGCACAAGCCAAGACATCACTCCAGAGGTACTACCAAGAAACAACAGAACTGCATAAGGAGAGTGTCATCGCATGGTCCTAACATGGGTTACCCAGGCTATCTATCCCCAGAAGCCGGCCCCCATCTATGGTTACCCTGGCAGCCTCTCTCTAGGCACCGGCCCCATAGGGTGACACATACGGAGCTGACAGCTCCTCTCATGGAGACAAGGAGGTCGGCCTTGCCAACCAGGCCTTCTCATCCCATCCTTAGCCTGTGAGAGCACTCAAGGCATGGGTGAGGTCTCTTACTTATCTTGTTAAGTGTTTTAATACCCCAACCCTCTTGATTAAGTTATTAAGTTTTCCACATGCTTACAACTTCCATGGGGTTACCTAGGTGACCTCTCACTAGGCACCAGCCCCACCATGAAAGCCACTCCCTTAGCGTTCTCAGACCAATCATACATATCACAACATAAAGGTATAAAAATCACAATCAGATCCAAGCCATAACTTACGCCATTCACTAGGCCACAACAATAAGTCCATAGAATCCCTTCAAAATTTGGAGCAATACCATCAAGAAAACAAGAACTATATTCAAGAGACCATCCCCATTCATTACAAGATACGAAAATCCAGATATCCCATTACATCGTCATGCCACCATTAAGGCCAAAGATCAAGACACCTCACCTCTGGAGTTAGGTACAACCAAAGTTAAAGAAACCATAATCAGACAAGGTCAACACTTCCACATTGACAACAAGATTCCTACTACACAACCAACCAACAAAGACCAACTCCACCCCCAAGGTAACATAGTACTCCAGTACAAACATAAGACATGACCAAGGAGGAGACCGAGTCAAGAGGTTCAAAGGACTCTAGATTCAATCAAGAAATCAACTTACATCAAGTTATCACAAATAGTAAAACTTTAGTACTCTAGGAATAATAAGCCAAGAAGGTGAACCAAAAACCAAACATCCCTTCTTCTCAAAGGTCAAGGAAAGTGCATAAACAAATTCCATTAATGAACATTCCCAAGTTAAAGACACTTTAATTTCCTGTAGTATGATCACAACATAAGTCCTTGTTTCCCAAAGTAAATGAAGAAACATAAATATAGGTACAATGATATCCATCATTTACAAAGTACAAAAAACAATATTACAAGCCTGACTAACAATTAATATTCAACAAGGTAATAATACTTGATTCGTTACCTCATGGAACAAAACACATTAATATAAATTACTCAACCATTCCTATCTCCATATTTACTTACCACGTTAATATACCAAAGAAAAAACCACCCGGTAAACGTCATTACTCCTAACAATGTATTTTCCAACCAAACCATGTTTGAAATCGCCTTGACATAACCCTTAAAGGATGATATAAACTGACTTTCATAACAAGGCTTTTACTTTCTCAAATGAAACTTTCTAGCATACGAATGTACTATTCCAAACAACACGAGGCATAAATTCCTATCTATTATCCTCATGACTACCATTCTCTAAAGAAACATCTATAAGTGATAAATATCATAATCTTTCATTGACATTAGTCCAACTACCAAATTTAGTCAAACAACTATAATACACCACTTTTCACCACTATGATTACTATCTCTAATTTTGATAATGAAAACAACTAGGTCAAATAAATTGTTACTTAAAACGTAAACGTCTCACCCATCACTAATTCCTTGAGAGACAACTACATAAACACATTTACTTTCTAATATCCACATTAAGAGAAAGAATATTTTCCATTCTAATTTCTAATAACTTTTGAATGTAGAAACAACCTCTATTACTATAGTTTCCTTTAAGTAACCCAACTAACTAACATTCTTCATATAATCTAAGCAAATCTATTCTTCCGTAATAGCTACAAGGGTACTATCCAAGCATGCCAAGAAATAACAACATAGGACAAACCATCACAAGGTGAAGCTTCTTCTTAACAACTTGCACAAATATACCAAGCATTAATAAAACAAAACTTGATTGAGCTAAATATTGTCACTCTGCTAGTATCACATCCATGAAGCTATAACCATAGGTCAAGCAACGTAACTAAGTTTTGAGACATTCGTCCCATATTACTCACAATACTTTACTAAAAGGCCAAAAGAAAACTAACCTTAATTTGAAAGGACAGGTATATACACTCTAAAATAGCGTTTCTTTTCCCCCATAACAAGCAACACAAGGTTTAATATTTAACTAACATAACATCTATTCAAGACTAATTCATCATGTTTGGAACTACCATTCATATAGAACCAAAAGACTTATTATCCCACCAGCAAAAATTTTCTAATTAGAACTAAACAGTTATAACCGACTGAAATTAATGAAATAAATAATAAAACCAAAAGAGTGTGTTTTCTAGAGCAAACTGGTACTAAGATAAAGTACTATCATTGAGATATCATAAACTTCTACTTTGCTTTAATTAGATTCACGAGGTATGTTATAAAATGATAACGTAAGGGCTAATAGAATCCTAGATTACAATTCAAACTTCTCGAGATTAAGCCAAATCCCTCAACTTTCATTAAATACAGATCTCTCAAAAAACCAAAATTTAGAATATTCCTATAAAATTGATCCACATGAAAACATAACGATCCAGAACAAAACTATTACCTTCACGTGCACCCTACTAATTTGCCACACCACAATCTTCAAATCATAACATGAAATCACGTTATCTAACAGGCATAAAAAAAAGGAGAGTGAGAACATCTATTTCTAACCGAAAGGGACACCATCGAACCCTACTAACAAAGGTTCTATACAAGATACTACGACTAACCCTCTTAATTGCAATAGACATTAACTAACTCCATACTTATGACGATAGAGGAGACAACAACAACGACGAGGTACTCAATTGCGACCAAACCTTACATGCACACTGAAACGACCCAAACCGATGGCAGAATATACAAACCATACAACATTCTAGGTCTACCATAATCCACATCGACTTTCCCTGCACTAACCACGACTATGGCGCCTGACAAAGCGACAAACCTCAACTCTACGGTGATAGCTGACCATGCTCTAAACTACGGTGACTGCAGAGTCTTCTAACAGCAACCACAGTTATCAAAAGGACCAAGAGCAATAACAATACCTTAAACCGCATTCAACTACTCTGACTCAAAAAAAAAACTACGGTATCATGCATGCTACTAACTGTTTCGACCAACACAAGAACTTCTACGCTGACAACAGTCTACTACCACAAAACACAATGAAGCTACAAGTTTTGACACCCCACAGCACTACGAGTTCCCAAAAATGACTACCACATACACAAGGACCTTCCACCATAAGCATGCTAACTACACGGTAAACTAGTCGATCAGGTTTAGATCAGGAAGGAAAGAAAGTTAAATTAGCACTGTGAAATTGGTAAGATCTGCCGAAAGGAGATACACAGCTAAAACTAAACTCGCAGTCCATCAGTCATAAGACAATAGAACTTGGAGAATAAAAGACTTAACCACCCACAACGACTTAACCCGCAATTTGAACGTGCAGGGATTCGTTGTCTAAGGCACTGAAAGAGGTTTAACAAGCTAAATTTTAATTCGATGATTTCTCTGATTAAGAGAAGTAGAAGATGTTGATGACAGCAGAGAGACCTAAATACTAATCACATGCAAGGAAAAATATAGTATCCTCCATCGGGTTAACTGAGGCAAGTTTATAATGACAATGTATTTGGATAGTAATTGTTTTCAGGTTCAGAACAGAAGGGTTTCAAAAGCATTCAACTTATACAAGATGCCACTGAACAAAGGCATAAGCCACTGGTTAGAAGAGAGAGTTGCAAGCCGATAGTTGGAAATGGAAACTTCTTTAAGGGATCCCTCTTCACAAATTGGAACAGCACATTATCAATTTATCTACTATAATCATAGCTAGTCTCTAACTTTCCACACAACTGGATTAAAATAGAAGCTTGAAGGGATGCATAATACAAGGAGATCATGCAGCGGCCATCTGGCTGGGAAAGGAAATATCAAAAGGAAAAATTAAGAGCTCAAAGCCAGATGACAAGATAGAGAGAAAGCGTTGGGTGCAATTCATCCGAGGTTCCAACAAAGAAGCATTCTTGGCAGAGGGTGAAAACATCATCGGTACAGAGAGAAAGAAAAGTTTAAAGGCACATCAACAACTAACATTATCAAAAGGCTACAGACAGATATTGATTCCAAGAATAGGCACAGTTTGTTGCAAATGCCCTTGATGGGTTAATCAGAGATTTCATATAGTCTTACTCAAATCAATTTGTGGAGAAAGCACTTTGGATTCAAAAATGAGATCACAGAATGATGTTGTTTTTATCAAAAGACTAGAGGATTAAATTAGAGAGGGCCACAATTTCTCTTCTCAAAGATCAAAATAACTGAAGGCCCAATGAAGGTCGATAAAAGTTCTAACAAGAGGGCGGTAAAGAGGCTCAAAAGATATTGACATGCAAGCTGAATAGCTCATAACTAAGATCATTTCGAACATACAAGCCGATTAAGCAATTGAGATCCAGAAGAAAGGATTAAGAGATTAAGAGATGATCATAGACCAAAATGAAGCCTTTAATTACACATGCAAGATGATTATTTCAGATCATAAAACTCAAATCAAAATCACAACACACCCAGATCGATAGATGATTCCAGACTTGAGGAAATGACATTGGGTTCAACAACCTCGATAGAGGAGCATAAAACTTTTCTCAGAGTTTAATGAAGAGTGGATGACCAGAATAGATCCATCAATGGCAGAAGCACATAGGTAAAATAAAAAAACCCATTAGTCAAACAAGTATATTTTCATAATAAAAGCATACCCGAATTTCAGTCCCCTTCCCAATTTCTCCAGATCCTCCAACCAAATTCTTTCGTTTCTGCTCCCAATTTTCTCCTGCAATCAAAATTTCTCTGTTCTTCTTCCAATATCTCTGTTCTTTTTCCAACTTCTCTCTTCTTTTTTCAAAATGATTCAACTCATAAAAATAAATGCCAAGGACATGCATCTGTTTCTCTGCATTCTACATCCCACTCCTCTGAGAAATTCAACAATTTTACTAATAATAGAGGTTTAAATCTCCCCACTTCAAATTGACAACTCAAGGCATTTATTTCACATAGCAAAATTATACTGAAACCAAAAACCAAAAACCAAAAACATAAACTAATAATTACCCATAACTCCCATTTATGACATAAATACTCTTGGGCAAATAATTAATTCTAGACTATTATAAAATTAGCCAAGGTATCAATCCCAGTTCTAAGCAAAACACATAATACCCAATAAACATAAAAGAAGCATCATTAATTAATAAGAACACATTAAAGTATTTTCCAACCACATGAGCATAAATAACCCAATTCGACTATACACCACAACACGACGTTACCAAACATAACAAGGCAAGACCATGACTCAAGATGACAACAGAAGACAAGGACCGACCTAATGGAATAGACCTCACGTTATCTCCCATCACTGATACCCATTGGTGTAAGAACCCGCTCGAACTTGCTATATCAGGTGGAGTCGAGGTTCGGTACCTGCAGCCTGCATCAAACAATTGGTTGTATATGACCAAATACATATACGGAGAGTCAGAAAGTCGCAGCGTAACAGGGTACTCGAAGTGAGTAATGTTACATCGTCCCTGCTCTTGGACAAGATTATAACCATAGCATTTGAAACCAGATATCAATGAATCTAATAAAATATGCAGTTATTAATCCATTACTAATCATGTCCAACATATCATAATTGAAGTAATCATGACTCATAACACATGTCTAAATAAATCCATTGAACATAGTCATCAAGGTCAAAGTGAGCATAAACCATAACATACTAATCCAATGTCTCGAAACTGCATCAATGCAATGAACGACTAACAACTGTCTCTCATTGACAAAATGCAATACAAAACCACTGCTATCACAAACCTACGACGAGGGGGCACTACATTGGGTAACTTAGGTTTAGGATGTATTGGGGTGGAGGCATATGATTTTTTGTTGGCTAGCTCAGGAGGGAGCTCCTATGCTTTTATCACCGACGAAGACCTTGTTCTCCGAGGAGCCTTGCTACTAGAAGATGGGTCATGTGATTCCATATTCTTGCAGAACTATTGATTTTACATTTAATAGACTGTTTGGAGAAACTCTATGCCAACACAAATGAACCACGAAAGCCTTGTTTCTGCTCACGGAAAACTCTTATCTCTGTTATGTCACAAATGGCCACTTAACTTCTAGGTTCTATGTATATAGCTGCTCCAAACATGCATATTAAATACTTTTGACTCTGTCATTAGTGTGCCCTTACAACCACCTTAATTCCACATGCTTGAAACTCTTGTCAATGGAGATGTCAAAGATTCCCATGATGGCATGACCTTTAATAAGATTGTGTCATTTAATGCTTAATCATTTCTAGTAGTTGGGCCATTTCTTCATAGTTGCAACCTAAAACTCATGCTAAGAACAAGACACATGACCATATTCCAATGGTTTTATTAAAAAATAGAAACATTGTGCAACAAGCACTTATTTAAAAAGAGGCAAGAAGTAACAACCTCTTGGGAAACAAAACAACTACACTAACTATATACACATGTCAAAACTTCATTTAATTATAATATTTCAAGAAGATCCAATTAACAAGGATCTTTGAAATCTCTCCATTTGCATCTTCCAAGTCATATGCATTACTTGTCTTGTAGAAAACTATCTTGAAAGGTCCTCTCCACAAGGAATCAAACTTTATATGTTGGCCCAGTCTAGCAGCTCTCTCTTCCCATTTCATAACTGAATCTCCCACTTTGAAACCTGATTCTGTAGCTCCTTGATCAAACCATCATTTGATTGTTGACTGGCAATCAAACATGGCATCGATTCTCTCTACTCTTGAAGGTCCATCAATTTCATGAGCATCACTTGCATCACTCCATTCTCCTTGATATCTAGCTATTTGAGGAGCTGTAATGTTGGAATCTCAATTGTCATGGGCATTGAGACTCATTTCCATATACGAGCTCATACATAGATGATTTAATATTCTATTTCAGAGTGATGTGATCCACCCATAATGCCACTTTTAGGTACTTGTGCCACTCCCTTTAATGATATGTGCTCATTCTTTTGATAAGTCAAATCAGGTTTTCGTTTGTCGATTCGGCTAGGTCATTTCCTTGCAAGTAATAATTCAAAGATGTTTTCAAGAAAATGTTGTTTTGTAGGGCGAACTCTAAAACTTTGCATCCTAAGAATGCCTTAGCATTGTAGACACCTAAATTTGTCCATGTCTTGCAACATTACCTAGTTGACACATTACTAGAGACATCATATGATATTTTGTCCTAATCCCACTCCTAATCCCATTTATCCCACTTGACAATTAATTAAATAAATCCTATTTATTTAATTAATTTCCCTCTCCCATTTTCTAACTAATTCAAATAAAATATCTAAATTTGTCCTCACCTTTCACCTCATTGCAAAACATGTCACATACTACATTTTTCATTTAATACCCTTCACATGTCCCACTAATTTAAATGAAACATTATTTAAATTAGGTCTACCCTACACTTGTCACATGACTACAACTCCTCATGGAGTGGGAATCCTATTGGCAACTTGGCAAACATCACTAAGAGAGAGACACTATTGGTATGATGGTGAATAATTGTGCATGATGCTTGAAGATGTTGTCATTGATGGCAACAAGAAAAAGGACAAGATTGAAATAGTGTCTTTGGTCCGGAGAAGAAGACTTAGCCATTTTGGCTAAGTGTTGGCAGTATACTGAAGCAGTGACAAGGAGACAGTGTTTGAGCTGGTATTGGTCTGTAGTAGAAGATCATATCATGTGGTTCAGGTATGTAGTTCATAGTTTTCAAATGATATTTGTCAATTATTTCAGTTCTTGGTGGGTACTGGAACCCTATCTTCAAAAATTCCAAATCCAACAGTGCAAAGAAAAGAGGAAATTAGAATAGAACACTCAACTGAATTGGTCTGTATTTCTCTATTGTTGCATATCTTGTCATGCAGTTTTGAGGTGTTGTAAACACATGTATGAAGTATCTATATCTAGAATTGCAAGTTCTGAGGTCCATCGGAGAGTCAGTTATGAATGCCTAAGTATCGCTACTTGGTATGGTGTAGTTTGACTATGACAGGGCATGTGTTCTTGAGGTCCGCATTTTACCACAAGAGAATATTTTGCTTTATGGTTCTGAAGGTATGATCTATGATGTCTAAAGAATCATTGATATGATTTTGGGCAAGTTTTGTGGTCTGCAGTGAATGTTCCAGTCTGACAGATAAACTAAGTCAGCAACAGTTGATGATTGAGGCCGACATGATAGTATGATATATGTGGGGTGAATTCTATTGTTTGGAATCTTTTTCTAAGTAGTCTTATAGTTGGAGCTGACATGTGTGAATAAGATTCAAATGGTGTTTAGGTCCGTGATGCATTTTGATGAATGTTTTTGGCCAACAAACTACATGTTATTTAACTATATTATTTTTCTAAGCATGCTGACTTGATATGAAGATTTCAAGAAATGTGAATATATATATGTGATCAATTTTGGTACTTGGATAATGATGTGTGAATGTAAGAGTGTGTGGGTGCAACAAGTGAAGTTGAATAAGTTTTTGAGAGTGACAAATGCAGAAGAAGAGAGATCTTATTCTCATGTAGAAGCAGAGCAGTCAGAAATGAAGAGTTTTGAATCAATATTTTAGTGCTTCATTAGAGCTACAATCATGCATATGTAGATACAATCAGAGAAATTCATTTTGGTAATGAGCCATTTCATTTCTTCTTTCTTTCTCTAGGCAATGAGCCTTCTTGCAGTGAGCACTTCTTTTGGGCAATGAGCCTCTATTGTAATTCGGTATTGTTCCTACATAATATATTGTGAGCTAACACTCATCGTGGTTTTTCCCAGTTTTGGGTTTTCCACGTAAAAATCTTGGTGTTCATGTGTGATGGATTGTGGTTATTTCTTCTATGTTTAATTTTCTTAGCTATTGCATGCAGTAAATGGATTACTAGTTTAATAAGAGGTTTAATAAAGTACTGATTCACCCCCCTCTCAGTACTTTGGGTGTTCAACAATTGGTATCAAAGCCTGGTTCCCCGAAAGAAGTCTAACAACTTGAGGAAGATCTTGGAGATTGAACACATGGCAGGTAAAAAATGTCCTACTCCTCCTGAAGAAATTGATGCAACTGAAACTGAAGAAGAATGCACACTTGTCAATGAAGAAGAACTCAAGCTTGCACTTGCAGATCTTGAAAAGGTTGAAATAGAAAACCTGGATCTAAAAGATAATGTCAAGGAAGCAGATGAGTGCATCAAAAAATTTAGGGAGCAAGTCAAGAAGTTCAAATAAAAATATAAGGAGGTTAGTGAACAATTGATATCTGCAAATGACACCTTGAGCAATCTGAAAGTGGAAGTTGTAAAAAGAGCAAAAGTAGAAGAAGACTTAAATCTGTTGGCAAAAAGAAAAATTGAAGACTGCACAAAGATTGAATAAGAAGTTGTGGACCTGAAAGCTAATCTGAAATAGGCATGGATTCAAGAAGATAAATTCAAAGTGAGTGCTGCCCAACTTGATAGAATACTTGCTAGTAAGAAGAGTCTTGATGATAAAGAAGGCTTGGGATTTAGAATCAAAGGAACTAGCCTAGAAGACCACTGGTCAAACAACCAAATGCTAAAAGGTACCCTTCTTTCAATGGTTATTGTAATGCATGTGCAATAAATTTGGTCATAAAGCTACTCAATGTAGGAGCAGAGTGAATCAAAATGTTCCATCATTCTCTGGTCAATGTTTCATTTGAAATAAAGTAGGTCACAAGGCTAATGATTGTAGAAATTCGATAAGGAATGGTTATAATAATAGAAGGAATGCTTAGACCTTTAAAGGTAACTGCCTTATATGTAAGAGGTTTGGTCACAAAGCTAGTGAATGTAGAAGTCAGATAAGGATCAACTATAACAATGGAAGGAATGCTCAATCTTTCAATGTGAATTTCTTTGCATACAATAGATTTGGACACAAGGCTAACCAATGCAGATCAAGGATGAATGAACGAAACAATGGATAGAGAAATGTTGTATGCTTCAATTGCAACAGGCCTGGACATTTTGCAAGATTATGCAGAAGCAAAAATATGAAGAAGGCTTATCAGGCAAAAATGAAAAAACTGATACAAAAGACAGATCTAGAAAAGATAAAAAAGGAGATGAATCAGATTTGGGTTAAGAAGGAAGTGCAAGAAGTCAAGGATGAGTCCGCACCAAACTCTGGTGCTGGCACTTCCTCCGGGAAGTAAATTGAGAGCTCTGGCTGAAGGGGAGCTTAATGCAAAATCCTGTTCCCCCAGCCAGAAATGTGGTGATGATATCCAACATGAGGGTATAAGATAGAACAAAGAAAACAAAGCTTTTGGAGAACATTCTGATAGAAAAGAATCTAATACGATGTATTGTGGAGCAATCTTGGTCGACTGTGAGTTGCAGAGAAAAAGTTTGACATCTTTTTAAGATGAGCATTTATGACGATTAGGTCTTGATCAAAAGAAAATATAAGGAATTAAATTGAAGGAAAAATCACTTTGCATCCAAACCCTCGAGCGATTGAAGAGATATGAAGAGCGACCTAAGGTGATTTTAAGCATTTGGTGAAGAAACCCTAATGAAAACAAAAGGTATTTATTGTTCTCTCTATTACAAGGCTTTCTATTTTGAGCAAGCAATCATGTTGACTCCACAAGTAGTTGAGATCTCTAAGAAACCCTGTCCAAAGTTCAAAAAGCACCCATATAAATCACTTGAAAATGATCCAAAAGGTGTGTTCTCTGAGGTTCCTTCTAGTCTCATGCATACAGAGGATATTAGGGCTTATATCCATGCAAACCTAGAAGAGTTTCATACCACAAAACTAGGGAAATTCTTTGCGGAGAAACTAACTGATAATAATTATGAGCTAAAGGAAGAGTTTAGTGTGTTGCATGAGAAGAATTTGGATGTTTGGATCAACTTTCTCATGTTTTCTGAAGATGCTTGGGTCCAATATGTCCTTAGAAGAATTCATGATGAATTTATGTGGTTGGACATGACACACATGATCACAAAAGATGCCATCAAAGCTACAACCGGTATGAGCTCCACCATAAGGGTTCCTACTCTGAAATCAATGAAGAGAAATACAGTAATGCAATTAACTAGTGCACAATTTAATAATAGGGCATTAACAGTGAATGACATTAGGGATCCAACAATCAAATTTGCCTCAATGGTCATTAGTTATAAGGTTTACTTCTCCAACAGGGAGAACTCTGTATCCGCAACAACAATATACACAACATATGACATGGTTAAGAACAATATTGATTATGATCTATGTGATTTTCTCCAGAAACAGTTGATGGAGAACCTGAAGAGGACAAAAGACACCAAATATCCCTTCAAGTATGGAACTTTGATCATCTACTTGCTCTTCTACTTCTTGAAGGAATTACCAGATATAAGTAACATTGCATGGATGAGTAATTCTCCTGTAGATGTACAAATTAGAAACCATCTGAGAAGTCTTGGGGATATAGATAAACAAAATGTGTCTTGGGGATATAGATAAATAGAATGTTGCCTTATGGGGTTACTTTAAGATCTTTCAAAAGAATATGCAGAATAGGGTCAAAATCCCTAGGAGTTTGGTGGAGAAATATGAAAAGGATATTCTGTTTATGGTGGATAACGATAAGTGCCTCATGGAGGCTGTAGAACCAAGAAAATTTTGGGTGCCAACACTAGGAAATGAGGTCCCAAAGGACATCTTAATAGGTGCGGTAGACCTGGTGCTGAGCAAGCCTAAAGTTCCAAATGAAGAAAGATTTGGAACCTATGAAGAAAAATCAATGAAAGTACACCTAGAACAGAGACAATCGGAGACCCAAAGAAATGTCAAAAGGTATGTAGAGGAATTTGCCAAGAGCCATGGGTTCACAAATGAAGAAATAAGTAAAGCAAGAGCAAAGGCAGAGGCACTCAAGGCTGCAAGTGCTCCGGAAGGGCAAACTTCAAAAGCTCCAGAGAAGGAAAAAGAGGAGAAATTTGAGAAAGAGAAGCCTGCATCTGGCCCTACAAAAAAAAACAAGAGCCTCCACCTCTGTAGCTTCTTCCAAGAGTTCTAGACCTTTTGTTGAAAAGACAAAGGATGCAAGAGTTGAGAAAGAGATACCTGAGAAAAGGGATGAGAAAGAAAAGACAAAGCCTAAAAAACAAGTACCAGTAGAGGTATCTGCAGAGAAGAAGACAAGAAAGAAAACAAAGGAAACAAAAAGAGTGTATGTGAGCTTGGGTGAAGGAGAAGAAGAGGAAACAGAGATAGGTGAGGGGATTGAAGAAAAAAGGGCAAGAATAGAGGAAACCACTTCCGATAAAAAGGAGAAGCCCTTAGGAAAGACCAAGAAGAAGGAAGATGAGAAGACTGAAAGTGAAGCAACACTTTCCTTTGAAACCTTAGTCAGTGCATTTTCTCAACATGGAAATTTAAAATTGGGTCATCCCACAATAATGGGTTACATGTTTTGGCCAAACTTGACATTGAAATCAATATTTTGAACTAAATCTTCACATTCTTACACCTATAGCTGCTAAACCATTAGGACTTTGAAGATGATACAAACTAATGATTTGTAAGATTTTGTTTGTAGATTCTAAATATATTTTTTTTAAAAAAATTGGAGTTAAATTGTAAATTTTTTTGCATCTCCTTTGATAATTAGTTTTTAATAGTAAACAACATTTTTCTAAAATGATGTGTATTCCGTAGCACATAACTTTTTTTCTACAAAGGATAAATTCTGATTCTTTTTAATTTAGATTGGTAACATTGATATATAGTGTATGCATTTGGTTTCATAATGTTTTGTTGAATATATATTTTTTAATTAATTTTTGAAGTCAAACCAATTATAATTTAGACATAGGCGTATTCTGTAAAACATAACTTTTTTTGTATGTATCGAAATTTAATTTTTTTCTTTTGTTGAAACAAAGACATCAATACCTAGTGCATAGATATTTTTAGAAATTTTTTTAGTAATTTACTAATTTCCCATGTGTGTAGAATAGAGAACTTGATGTTAAGTGAAAAACATACATTCACAAGAAATAAAAAATAAATATAATAATCAAATTAAATATATTTAAAATTATATTTTTTGGGAAGCTTATAATAAGGACTACATACTTACAAAGCATAAATTTTAAATGAATTTATTTGATCCCTCAAAAGATAAATCAAAATTGGTTTTTTATCAGCATTTTGATAGGTGTAGACGAGACTCCATTATAGGTATGGTTTAAAACTAGTGGGGTTCTATCCAAGGGGGTTTGAATCTAAGGGGGTTTGATCAAACCCTCTTCAATTAAAATCCTTTAAATGGAACATTTCAAGGCTTAAATCATTATATTTTCTAAAATATGTGATTTCAGCAAAAATCAGGATGTCCCAAAAAGTGTAACCCATTATTGTGGCAGCACCCAACCCATAGCTGAAATGTATGATGAAAGATCTGATGTAGACAAGGTAATTATTCAAACAACAGTTGTCAGATATTTGGATATGTTTGGCAAGGTTTTAATTGAAAGCTTAGATCCATTATCGGATAACCTAGCCAACATCATGACAGCAAGGAAGGGGCTATGGCCAAAGATGTTGAGATAAGAGAATATGTCATGTTGAGTCTTTGCCCAGACATAACAAAAGAAGAAAGAGCCAAAGTCACAAAGATACTCGATGACAAATTTAGGGAAAAGAGAAGAATTAATACTCTTATGGCCGGTGACATTGAGTTACTGGTAAAAGAAACAAAGGAGATAACCTTGAGTGCATTACATGAATTACAAATCACAACTATTGTAGACACTGATGGGGAAGAGCAAGTTAACAATATTGACACTTCTAATGTTTCTCAAGAAGTAAATGTTGAGCAGAGCATGGACCAAGGCACGGTCACTTCTCCGAAGAGCTCAAGAAAAGTTGAAGAAATGAAAGAAACTGAAGAAGAGAAGAAGTATGAAGAAGCAAAGATGACATCTGGTGAAAAGGCATCTGAGGAACAAGAAGAGCAGAGAGAAGAGGAAAATGAACAAATGATGGACATTCCTGCTCTGGAACCTGAAAGAAATGAGCAAGAGCATAGTTAATAACCTCCTCCAGAGAGTCAAGATACTGAAATGTCTCAAGTTAAAATAAAAAGAGACACTATTGATTCATTAAGGGAGTTTTTGTTAAAATAGAAGGAAGCACAAACTACAAACACATCTGGACTACTGCAAGGTCAAATAAACTTGCCAACCATGTCTCCCCTACATAAATTGAAGTTGGGTACAATGTTCCAAGCAACTGCCCGGGAAGAAATAATAAAGTCTCACATGGAAGACAGTGAGCTACTTAGTGAAGCAATAAACATTTTTGAGATCATGCCCAGAGTTCAAAGAGATAGAACACTCACTGCCACAACACAAATGAAAAAGATTATGGAGTCTATGAAATCCCATTTTGAATCCTTTGAGCAAGTTGCTGATAAAAAGGTAAGAGCTGAAATAGATAGTAAGAGATTAGTTGAGCTAAAAGATAAAGCTTCTCAAGATAAAATTTTGTTAAATAATTTTTTTTTGTTACGAAAACTAGCTCAAATGGAGCGAAACAGTGAAAAAAAGGTAGGAGGAAGATATAATCTTGAGTGCAGGTAGAGCAGAAGAAAGACTCGAAGGGAGGCAGGAATCCCAGGAAGGCAAGGAGTCCAGGCTATCCAGATCATGGGCCGAAGAATCAGAAAAAGAAATCCCGACAAGCAAACTCCAAGATCGGGCTGATCGAGAACCTTGGAGATCAAAAGCAGGGCGACAATTTTGGCAATCTCGGGATAAAGAGGTGTCTAGGAATCAACCCTGGAGAAGATGGGAAAATAAGGGGCAACAAAAGCACCAGAGGCGTTTCTTAGGAAGTCAGAGGTGGGATCACTGGCGACAACCTTTCTTTGGAGAGGGAGGCACAGGTAAGAGATTGACTAAATTCAAGTACGAAAATTAAAAAACCATGGTTTTAGGTTCAAACCTATTAAAACCTTCTATTGATAATTTGAAGAAGTGTGGGGTTATTGGGAAATGGCATGGCCCCAAATTGGATTAGGAAGAGTTTAGAAAATGGTGGCAAGTAAGGTGGGGAAGAGAGCTTTCTGTTAAATTCCTAGTGAATGGATTCTTCGTTGTGTTTTGCCCTTCTGAGAAGATTAAAATGGAGATCTTAGATAGAATCTAGTTGTTGGATGGGTATGGCTTTTATTTATGCGATTGGTTTGTGGGCTTTGATCCGATCAAACATAAAATGGATCGAACACAGGATTGGTATAGACTGCCTAATCTACCACTAGAATTCTGGGACCAAAGGATTTTGGAAGAAATTGGAAATTACCTGGGGAAATATATCTGTGCTGAGGAATGGAAGGACCCTGTGGAAGAAGGATCGCATGTCAGAATATGTATTGAAAATCGCCTTCTGGAGCAACGCTAGAGAGAAATTGAGATTTTCATAGATTGGGGAACTTTGAGTCAATCTCTCATCTATGAATCCAAGCCAAAAGGAATTTGGGTAAGCTCGATAGGATGGAGAGCCCAGGAGTTGGTTCAAACTAAGGATTCAGGTGAAAAGCTAGACCAAGGGGGAGCTATGGGGAATGTTCTTGGTAAGGAAGGGGTGACTGGGAATTGCGAAAAGGGAGAGGAGGTTATTCTCCAGTCAGAACAACAGCTAAGTCCGAAGGAGGCAGATTTGTTCCAGGTGGGGGAAAGGAAAATAGATAAAGGTAAGAAGACAAATGAAAAAAGTGCAGGGGTTCAGAATGATGGATGCTGATTTCTCTCTGGGATGGAGGAATTTACTAATTTTTCTCAGAATATCAATAATAAGATTACCAAAACAATAGAGGTGATTAAGCCCAGTATGCAGAAAGAAGATTTTGACTCTTTGATTGAGGTAGGCAGCGAGTTAGTTCAAATTGCTAGGGTCGTCAAGGAGAACTCATTAAGATCAATAGAGGATGCTTTGGAAGAGGATTGGTTGATTAATAAAGAGGAAGGTTTGGAAGTCTTTGGGATAGAAGAGGAAGCAAAGTCTTTGGCTATCAAACCCATCGAAGAGATTAAGTCAGATAGAGCATTGGAAATTCTAGGGATTGGGTTGAAAAATTCTGATAAAACCTCTCTAGATTATAGAGATCATAAGTCTAGGGGTCGGATTCCTAACAAGGAGAAATTGAAGTGGGATGGAGAGGCTAATGGATAGCTAAAACTGTTAGATTTGTTGAAAGTAGGGAAGGGGGGTCCCCTTCCTGAACATCAATGAGGATTGTGTCCTGGAATGTTAGGGGCTTGAATGCCCCTAACAAGAAGAGTCTTTTTAGGCATAAACTAATGACTCTTCAACCAGATATATGTATGGTCTAGGAAACAAAATTAGAAGAAAAATACTTTCAATTCTTCATTAAAAACCTAAGAAAGTGGAAGGTGAGTAAGGTTAACTCCAGAGGCCCTTTTGGAGGATTAATAACGCTTTGGAGACCACAGTCCGTTCTGTTGGAAGAAGTAGGTTTTAGCAATGGATGGATATCCAGTAAGGTAAGGAGTTTGGCCTCAAACCTGAGTTTCCTCTTAGTAAATGTTTATGGTCCTAACTCTCAAATTCAGAATAAGGAGTTGTGGGCAGAACTCGATTCCTTGTGTGACAATAGCACGTGGGAGTTCATTATTTTGGGTGGAGACTTCAATGCTATCCTCAGAGCAGAAGATAAGTTGGGAGGAGTGGGTAGGAAACTCCAATCTCAGAAGGACTTCGAAGACTTTGTAGACAGGAATGCTATGATAGAAATTCAATTGGGAAATGGAAACTTCACTTGGAATAATAGAAGGTTGGGATTCTGCAATATCACAGAAAAACTCGATAGGTTTCTGGTAAAACGGGATTTAAGTAAATTCCCCTTTAGTTTGGACAGCAAGATCATTATGGAATCAGGTTTAGATCACTTTCCAATCAGTCTTGAGATACAAGGTGAAAAGAGACCAGTAAGATGTCTGTTCAAATTTGAAAATATGTGGTTCAAGGACTCCTCACTCTTGACACTGTTGGAGGATTGGTGGAAAAATTGCAATCCTGGGGGAGTTGGTTTATTTAATATTGTTACCAAGTTGAAACTTATTAAAGTTAACCTAAGATAGTGGAACAAAGATCACTTTAAGAATATTTTTGAAACCAAGAATCTGATTGAAGCCGAGATACAGATCCTGAATGAAAAGGTTTCAAGAGAAGGAATGGACAATGACTCCTTCAATAAGAAGAAAGAGTTGATGGGAAAGTTAGAGGACATCTTGGCTAAAGAAGAAGTGTACTAGAGACAGAAATCTCGTGAGGTTTGGCTGAAAGCCGGGGATGCCAACACTAAGTTCTTCCATAATTCGACTAAAATTTGAAGAGAGATCAATAGAATCTCGGCTATTAAGAATGGAGAGGGGAGGCTCACTAAAAGTCTGGAGGATATTGGACAAGTGGCGGTGAGGTATTTTCAGGACCTCTTAAACGATGAAGAAGGTTCTGACTTTCAAGCTCAACAGGAATTTTTAAGAATTATCCCAAGGCTAGTTATAGAGGATCAAAATCTTATGCTATCAAGTAGTATCACGGAGGAGGAAATTAAAGAAGCACTTTTTCAATTAGGCCCGGATAAGGCCCCAGGACCTGATGGATTCCCAGCAGCTTTCTTCCAGAAATGTTGGAGTTTCTTGGGCAAGGATCTAACAATAGCCTACGAAGAATCCAGAAGAGAAGGCAAGGTTCTTAAGGAAATCAGTAATACCTTCCTAGAATTAATTCCTAAGAAAGACAAACCTGAATCCTTTGCAGATTTTAGACCAATCTCTTTGTGCAATGTAGTATACAAAATTTTGGCAAAAGCAGTAGCGAATAGACTGAAAAAAGATTCTTCCAGACATTATATCAGAGGAACAAACTGGGTTTGTCCCAGAAAGATCCATCTTGGATGGGGTTATAATCGCACAGGAAGCCATTCACTCGATACTTAAAAACAAGTTCCCTTCTATGTTGGTTAAATTGGACATTTGGAAGGCTTATGATAAGGGCAATTGGAGATTTTTGTTTAAAATCTTAGAGGCCTTTGGGTTTCAGAAAGACTGGCTAAATTGGATGTTTGAATGGATCTCAAGTCCTAGAGTTTCAGTTCTCATCAATGTCTCCCCAGAGGGGTTTTTTAACATCTCAAGAGGGTTAAGGCAGGGTGACCATATATCCCCTTTCCTATTCATCATCATGGCTGATGCCTTGGGAAGATTCATCACTAAATCATGTCAGGAGGGGCAAATCTCAGGTATCCAAATTACAAGGAATATGCCAAGATTTTCGTATCAGCAATTTGCAGATGACACTCTACTTTTTGGATGGCCTAGGAAGGAAAGGCTTTGAGATTTAAAAGAATTTTGGATTTGTATTCGAGAGCTTCAAGACAAGAAGTCAGCAAAAGTAAGTCAGAAGTATTCTTCTTCAACTCCCCTCCTGGTAGAGAAGGAGTAATATTAAGGATTTTGTCATTTGGGAAAGGAACATTTCCCTGCAAATATCTCGGGCTTCCCCTGGTGAGAGGGATTCACCCTAGAAATACCTGGGATGCTCTCTTGGGAAAGATCAAGGCCCGATTAGAATCCTGGAAGAGTAAGTGGTTGTCCTGGGCAGGGAGATTGACACTTATCAAGGCAGTCTTAGCACCCATGCCCATATACATGATGTCCTGCTTACCTCTGGCCAGCAAAATTCATAATGAGTTAACCCAGCTGTTGAGGAATTTTTTTTGGAAAGGCTCGACGAATCAGTTCAAATTTTTGCTCGAGAAATGGAAGACAGTTTGTGAACAGAAGGAGAAGAATGGGGCTGGGGTCAAGGATCTCCTTAGGTAGAATCAGGCTCTTGGCATGAAGTTGGTATGGATGATTCATGATAAGCCTAATCTCAAATGGGTCAGATTATTAAAAAACAAGTACCTGGACAGGGGAGAAAATAGTATCTTCTCCTCTAGACTGCTACCAGTTGGATCCAGGATCTGGAACTTTATCAGTAAGAGCAGGGACTTAATTTCTAAGTATCTCACTTAGGAGATTAAGGAAGGTAAGGAAGCAAGGTTCTGGGAGGATTCCTAGGAGGGGTTTCAGGGTCTGGAAAGAAATGTGGACCTAGCTCCTATTATGAATTTCACTAAATAGGAATGGGGAGACAAGGTCTACGATTATCTCTCCTTTTCCTCCACAATACAAGATCCTCCGGCGTGGAAAAGTGTGTGGGGAATGGGGCTAGACCTGGGTCAGGTAGTCAAATTTGAAGAGGAGATGGCTAGACGTTCTATCTGTTTTAGAAGGGGAAGAGATAGGTTGAGGTGGAATGCTTCATTGACAGGGGAGTATTCAATCAAGGAAGGCTATAAGGTTCTAGCTGGCCTTAATGATTTATCAGGTATGATTCCTACTAAGCTCTGCTGGAATAATCAATGTTTACCTAAGGCAGGTGTCTTCTTGTGGGTGGTAGCTCAAGGTAAATCATTAACAGCTGATAGGCTCAGACGGTTTGGCTTTGAGGGTCCCTCAAGGTGTTCACTTTGTAGAGAGGTAGAAGAAGATGGAGATCACTTATTCCTGCATTGTCCTTTCACAACTAGAGGTTGGTAATGGCTCTGCAATAAGTTTCATTGGAGTTCAGCACCCTCGAGGAGTCTATCAGATTGGTTGATCGCATGGCGCATGGCCCCTCTTATTTCAGAAAGCGATGTTTGGTGGATTGTGGATTGCAGCTCCTTCCATTTTGGTTTGGGAAATTTTGAAAGAATGTAACAGGAGAATCTTTCAGGAGAAAGAAATGCCTTGGGTGTCACTTTTTAGCAAAGTTGAATCAAGCATAGTAGAAGTAGTTAACTCTAGACTAGTAGATAGGGACCCTGCTCACCTTATCTTCACAGGATGGGATACAAAGATGTTGAAAAGCTGGAAGGGACTCTTACCAGCCCCTCAGGTGGGAGCAGGTGGCCTTAGCACTAAGGAAGCTAGGAGAAAGGTGAGATGGGCTCCGCCTGAGGTCAGATGGTTGAAGCTAAACTTTGATGGAGCATCGCGTGGCAATCCTGGGTAGTCTGGGGTAGGATACATAATCAGGAACTCAGATGGGGCATCGGTGGGTAAACTAGCTGCTCCACTTAGAACCTGTACCAACAACGAAGCTGAAATATAGGCTTTAATTCTTGGCTTAAGATTGGGCAGGGAGATGGGTATAAGTAACTTGGAAATTGAAGGAGATTCTATGATCATCATCAATGGTTTAAGGAGCAAGAGGCTAGTAAATTGGAAACTGCAAGCAAATCTGGATCTGGCATTATCTTTGCTGGAAGGGTTTGAGATAGTTACTTTTAATCATATTCTGAGAGAAGGAAATCAAGAAGCAGACATGTTGGCCAATCTCGGGGCAGATGGAATCTCTTTTAGAGAAATCCCTGGTACTCAAGAACTTAATTCAGTTTAAACAAGGATGAAGTGGGTGGTTGGGAGGGAGCCTTGCCACCCCATGATGGGTGGCAAGGCCGAGATAGCGATGAGAGTAATGATGTTTTGCAGGGGCAGTAAGGCAGGCACGAGCAGAAGGGATGCCACATTCATTCAGACAAGTGTGAAGTGGATTGAGCAGAGTGGCAGCATAATTGGTATTCAAGAAGCTCCGGTAGGGCTTTGTTAAGAAGCTTGAGGAAGGAGTATTTTCAACCCGTCTTCTCCCCTCACATTTCGCCAGATGCCGTCACACTTTGTGGTTAGAATTTCTGTAGACGCCATTTGCTGCGGAGGAATGGACACCCCAATTAGGCTCATCAGCAAGAAAAGATAGATGGCCTTTCTAGGGGAAGTTACTGATCTTAGGCTAAGGAGAATGCTTCGTCGCTTGGACGATTTGATGGTGGGAGCGGTTAAAATGCTCTTACGAAAAGCATTCCTGGTGAACAGCGAGAGGTATAGGGTTGACACGGATATTTCCTCTCGAGTGCTTGCCATGCTGCTAGAAATCAGGGTGGACAAAGGGGAGGCAGAGGCAATTATGAAAGGAATCTTTAATTCTGAGCATCTCAAGAATTTGGAGCTTTCCTTGCAGGTGGCATGCCCTGGTGTTGGTATTCCTCACCCAAAAGATTGGGCTCTGCTTGAAGATCCGGGTGAGGTCATGAAACTTTTCCCGTTCGTCCTGGACGTTAGAGGTTTCAAGCTCATGCTATTGAAGGAGCAGGCGAAGATTGCAGTGGACTACATCAAGAAATCCCTTGGCTTGGAGACGGTGGATGGATTCGAATGGGTGGATAGCTTTAGCAGGAAACTGGCTGAACATGTTTTTTAGTTGATAATGGTCCCTTGCTTCCTTTTGTATAGCAGAAGCAAGGCTGAGTTAGATAAAAGGAGGTCATATTATACAGTTAGTAGATCTACTGGCCCTGCGTGGTCTAAATAATCTTTCTCAGTTTGCATCGGGCTCCTATTTTCACCCATCTGGTCGGCCAAGGTTTGGCAGTAAACTCTGTATTTTGGACACATATTTTAATATAGTTTTATTATGAATCAAAAAAAAATTGTTAAATAAAAGTG
The DNA here is from genome assembly GCA_027924645.1 of Cunninghamia lanceolata. Taxonomy (NCBI): domain Eukaryota; kingdom Viridiplantae; phylum Streptophyta; class Pinopsida; order Cupressales; family Cupressaceae; genus Cunninghamia; species Cunninghamia lanceolata. Next base: position 3,252,580 of record BSBN01000642.1, read on the forward strand.
TAGAGTATGCACAATTAGCCCTTAAAGAAGCTAGTGGACTGTATCAATTTTGTCTTACATGGCCAGACAAGACTAAGGAGATAAAAGATAAAATAGATAGATGGGAAGCTCAAATAATGAAGATATCCAGAACTTATGACCCGACAAAAGATGCTATTGACAATCAGACTTGGCACAAGTTGAAACTATTCATTCTAATATAAATAAGTTGCAGACCCAAAGGGATATCATAAAGCATAGAATGAGTCAGCTCCGGGAGGTAGCAAGTTTCAAAATTGAATCCCTAACCAAGTTAATAGTAGTGGCAAACAAGACAAGGCAATTCACTGAAGCCCCTAATATAGTGAAAAAAGAAGAAGATTTGGTGTCCCATATTAATGGGCACATACTAATTTTGAGCAATGCAAAGACTAGTTGGGATGAAGAAATGGTGCAACTAAAAATAATCTATAAATATGTTCTCCCGGAACAAAAATAAGATTTTTTTTATTTCACTTATATATATGTGGAAAGTAGAAAAATAGTTTTGAAATTTTGGCAATTTGTAAATATCTTTATATCATACGCCTTTGCCATTAATTTCAAAGGGGGAGAAGAAATGAAGCATGTGAAAAAAAACATTTGATAAATAATAAGAGAAGCCTGAAGATAGGGGGAGCAATGTGTAAAGAGAAAGGGGGAGTTGTAACAGTGTTTCACATCAAGTGTTGCCATCAATGCCAAAGGGGGAGATTGTTGGCAACTTGGAAAACATCACTAAGAGAGAGACACTGCTGGTATGATGGTGAATAATTGTGCATGATTTTTGAAGATGGTGTCATTGATGGCAACAAGCAAAAGAACAAGATTAGAACAATGTCTTTGGTATGGAGAAGAAGACAACCATTTTGGCTAAGTGTTGGCAGTATACTGAAGCAGTGACAAGGAGACAGTGTTTGAGCTGGTATTGGTCCATAGTAGAAGATCATATCATGTGGTTCAAGTATGTTGTTCGCATTTATCAAATGATCATTTTTCCAAGATTTTAGTTCTTGATGAGTACCGGAAGCCTATCTTCAAAACATCCAAGTCTGGTAATGCAGAGAATAGAGGAAATCAGAACAAAACACTCAACTAAATTGGTCTACATTTATCTGTTGTTGTATATCTTGTCATGCAGTCTTGAGGTGTTCTAAACACATGTATGAAGTATCTATATCTAGAATTGCAAGTTCTAAGGTCCACCGGAGAGTCAGTTATGAATGTCTAAGTATCGGTACTTGGTATGGTGTAGTTTGATTGTGACAATGCATGTGTTCTTGAGGTCTACATTTCACCGCAAGAGAATATTTTACTCTGCGGTTTTAAAGGTATGATCTATGATCTTTGAAGAACCATTGATATGATTTTGGGCAAGTTTTGTGGTCCGCAGTGAAAGTTCTAGTCTAACAGATAAACTGAGTCAGCAACAATTGATGATTGAGGCCGACATGATAGTGTGATGTATGTGCGGTGAATTCTGTTGTTTGGAATCTTTTTCTAAGTAGTCTTATAGTTGGAGCCAACATGTGTGAATAATATTCAAATGGTGTTTGGGTCCACAGTGCATTTTGATGAATATTTTTGGCTGACAAGCTACATGTTATTTAACTATATGATTTTTTTGAGCATGCCGACTTGATATGAAGATTTCAAGAAATGTGAATATATATATATATATATATATATATATATATATATATATATATATATATGTGATCAATTTCAGTACTTGGATAATGATGTGCAAATGTAAGAGTGTGTGGGTGTGACAAGTGAAGTTGAATAAGTTTTTGAGAGTGACAAAGAGAGATCTTATTCTCATGTAGAAGCAGAGTAGTAAAATAGAATAGTCAGAAATGATGAGTTTTGAATCAGTATTTCAGTGCTTCATTGGAGTTGCAATCATGCATATGTAGATGCAATCAGAGTAGTTCATTTTAGCAGTGAGCCATTTCCTTACTTCTTTCTTTCTCTAGGTAGTGAGCCTTCTTGTAGTGAGCACTTCTTTTGGGTAGTGAGCCTCTATTGTAATTTGGTATTGTTCCTACATAATATATTATGAGCTAACACTCACCATGGATTTTCTGAGTTTTGGGTTTTCCACGTAAAAATCTTGGTGTTCATGTGCGATGGATTGTGGTTGTTTCTTCTATATTTAATTTGCATAGTTATTGCATGTGGTAAATGGATTACTAGTTTAATAAGAGGTTTAATAAAGTACTGATTCAACCCCCCTCTCAGTACTTTGGGTGTTCAACAAAACCCTATTCAATCTCAATCATCCATATGATTCAAATAAACTTTCAACCATAGCCCTTTATTCAAATCACTCATTTGTTATAAATCAACCCTCTCCCAAGCCATTTGGGGGGATCCATTCTGCAAGTAGCCTCATGCTGTCAAATTTCCTCTAGGATCTCCATTCTCATTCATCTTCTTTCTAATTTTATGCTACTGAAATAGTGAGCAATCAACATTCATCCTTTGATATATTGCATTCCTATGCAAGATTGAGAAGAGCAATGGAGGCAAACCAAGTTTGACATAGGAATCTAGATTAGTTTGTTGTTTATTGCATTTGATTTCTATGTTCATTTTATATTCTATTGTGTTGTTAGGGTTTGATGCTTCATGTTTATGATATAACCCTGATTTTTACCCTAATACATTTGGTGAACCTGACGTGAAGTTTGTAAATCTAACTTTTTTGTCAAATCTTGGAAGTCAAGTTTTGCAAGTTGCTCCATGGCCTGAAATAGACCTCACCATTGCGTCCAGGAGGCCTCGCAGGTGAAAAACGACATATAGCACTCCATATTTTGTCACCGGAAAAAATTTAAATTTTTTTTTTAGTTTGGCCCCTGTTGCAGGGCCACACCATATGGCCCCTGCGCAGGGGTCTTTGGTCAAATTTTTGGTTTCTTCTAGTTTTGGTGGTTAATGATTCTGTGTTACTAGTTTCGTATTATCTTTTTGCAGGTTTTTAAAATCAGTGTTTGCAAGTTCAAGATCAACAAAAACCTAAATCCTAATCGTTGCCTGTTAAACCATAGCGCCGTCACCTTAGGCATCCTCCACTCAACCCTTAATGATCCCCCACCACTGGTTTTACCCCCCGTCAGCTTTCATTTCTTTCACCATTGACTGTTATTCCCAGTCCACTGCTAGTTATTCCCTACCTCCCGTCGCTCCTTTCAAACCCATCCACAGCTCCTTCTGCCACCTGCTTCAACTCCCATCGACCCCCGCTTGCGAGAACCCTTAGGCTTCCATCTGTTCGCCACTCTGTCACCTCCAAAACTAGCGGTGACCTCGTCGCCACCTCCTTATCACCACTGAACTTACAAAATCCCTAAACCATTGCCTCTGCTCAAGGACACGTCGCCACCAACATTCCTTCCACTGCTTGCATCTCAGACCAACAATCATTCCTATGTCGCTGCTTTCTGACTGCTATCGACCAATCCTAGACTATTGCCTTCCATCAAAACCTTTAACATGTGACCTTTAATGTTTAACCTGTTTAACCATGGTCACGTTGGTGATCAGGAGGGGGCCAGATTATCGGCCCCTTTTGTTAGTTGCTTTTTTAAAAAAATTAGCCTCGGTCAGCCTTAACTTCCAAAGTTTCCTTAACTACCGGATAATAGCGCATTGGACTAGTTTCATGCTAAACTACTAGCAGTTAGCCATAAACAGCTAGGTGACCTACCTTCCTCTTAGAGCCATAAAGGGGCAGATTTTTTCTTTTCTTCATAACTTCATCATATGGGGTTAGAATTTTGCAAAAATGACTCATTGGAAAGGTGACTTAGCCAGCTTCGTAGTGGTGCAGGTTTCATCATCAAATTCTGCTAGGTTTGCTTGCTATTCACAATCAAAGTCAACCCTAGTTTTAAACTTCAAGTGAGCATATCTTGAGTAATTTTTATTAAATTTCAGTACAATTTTTTTAAAACAGCTTAGAATTTCTTGAATTTTTTGAATATGTAATCCATTTTTCTATCTAGTTGTTCATATAACATCAGATTTCATCAGATTGCTTATTTTTCACATAACACTTAGGGCTTGCAAGTGTCTTGTTTGTTCTTAGTTTTGGTGACTTTAAGTGGTCATACAACGCTAGAACAACATCAGTATCAGTCACAACATGTTTAAGGAATAAAATATTTAGGTGCACTCCATTTATCTTTCATCTCTTTTCATTCCTTCATAATCATTGTTTGCAAATACACTTCAATTTGGGCATAAAACGAACCATTGCTTGCAATCACACATCAAAATTGGGCTTAAAAGGTACATGTTGTCATGTGAAATTGCACCCTGCTTGAAGCCTGTTCAAGCATTCTAATGACACAATGAGACTAATCTCAAGGTGTGGGACCTTGTAAATGAGATCAGACCTCCAGAGAAGGTTGGTTCCTCTTTTTGAGCTTAAGGCTCAGAGAATTAAGCTAAACCTAATGCTACACTCATGGGGAAAAGGGGAAGGAGGAATACTAGAATTTAAAAGAGGTGATGCACCAGATTTAATATGTTAGCTGAGACTAACATAACACAACAATGACCTCAAATACTGAAAGAGACTCACACAGACTTATAGCTTTAATAGAGGCTCGAATAAAAGACTGTAACTAATAGAGGGACCGTTTTATCCATAGAATGAGTTACAACTTCAAATAAACACAGAGAAAAAGCATAAGAGGAAAAATATCAGTGATTATATTGATCATGAAGGCTAAATAGCCATTAGAAAGGAGGGATAATTATTGTAGAGAAAGAAGACACAAAATAAACAATTACATGCATTGGTGAACCATCAACCAGAGACATTAAAGGCTCAGAGTTAAGCACAATGTATCGGATCTAGTTGGTTCATGCAATTGCATTACAAGGTCAAATCACAAAGAACTCTCCAACTTGTATAATAGCCTAGAAGAATAGCTAATAGAATTGCATCTTTTTTCTATGCATATATAGCATTTTTTTCCATCAGATAGTAGCAAGCCCAAATCTGGGCATTGAAAATTGGTCAATCGATTCAACCCAAGTGCCCACGCTGCATTGAATTTTATCTCAGAAGATCTGTCAGAGCCTACAAATTTGAGATGGCAGCCATGCTTATGACAGATCACAAAGAACTCTCCAACCTGTATAATAGCCTAGAAGAACAGCTAATAGAATTGCATCTTTTTTCTATGCATATATAGCATTTTTATCCATCAGATAGTAGCAAGCCCAACTCTGGGCATTGAAAATTGGTCAATCGATTCAACCCAAGTGCCCACGCTACATTGAATTTTATCTCAGAAGATCTGTCAAAGCCTACGAATTTGGGATGGCATCCATGCTTATGAGAGACCTGCAAACTTGTAGAAGAAGATCTTCGACATGCATGGGATGTTAGACACATTTATGAGAGAAGGCCCGAAATACTTTCCAAGTACCTACAAATCCATCTTGTTTCTCATTTGTATAGGAGCATTGAAGAATTTCACTATTTCAACTGCTTGTAATTGACTTTGGGCTAGGAAGTTTTAATGCCGGGTACCTTCATCCTGTGATAATGGCACGATTTCAGGGACTGGTTTGCAAGCTTTTACAACACCTTAAAATGTTGTACCTTAAAATCTGCCATGGTGTCTCGGGGACTTCTTCATCAACAAGTTTGCCTCAGGCCAAACTCTGCTTCATTACTTCATTGGAGAAATCTCCCTTTTCAAAACTCCTCTAGCCTCTCCTTTTGCCTTATCGGCAAAATCCTCATTTTCAGAACTGGGCCTTTCAATCACCTTATTGGTGAATTCTTGAATTCGTGAACTAGTCAGCAAGTTAACATTTCTCTTGACCTGTCGATTCCTCGACTAGCCTTTTCCATTTCCTTCAGTCGACAAACTTTCACTTTTGCAAACCTCTATGACTTAGCCATTTTTTCCCATTTTTGCTTTATCGGTAAAGTCTCGTCTTGTCAAACCAAACTTGCCTTGCTCTTTTTTCGCCTTATTAGTGAATTGTCATTGTTCTGAACTTGGCCTCCTCCTTAAGCATATCAGGCCTCTATCTTACCCTATCAGCGAAATCTAGAAAATGCAAACTTGTTGGCAAGTTCTCACTTTCACCGATTCTCTGACTGGCTGCTTTGATCACTCTTTCTCATTGGCTCCTTTATCAGCGAATTTGCCAATTTTTGAACTGCCCATGCCTTTGCCATTTTTTGCCTTGTCGATGAATTCACCACTTGGAGAACCATCTCCCTTTGGCACTTCGTTCCTTTGCATTTAAGCTCCTATCGCCTTATTGGTGAATCCCTATAATTCTGAACTAGTTTGGGAGTTAGCCATTTCACTGACCTCCCAACAGAACCTTTACCTTCTTCTTCATTGTCTTAGCAGCATCATTATTTCCTTGACTTCTTCGTTCCTTAGTCAAAGAATTTGTCGATCGATGAAATTAAGTTTGCCGACAAAGGCAAACTTTGTCTTCTTTAGCCTTAGAGAAAAGAACACCCACCACTCTGCCTTAGTTGATTTCACCCCTTAGTCAGGAAACCGGCGAGTCAGTGAACTGGTGAACTGGTGAACCACCAAACTAGCGAACCAAAAGGTTCGCTAAACTAAAATTTTTCTAACTAAGGCTAAAAGATAAGCAAAATACTTGAATTTTCTGGGGATTTTTTTTGGGTTTTCTCTAAGGGCAACCTCCTTCCATTTGGGCTTTTTCTCAGATTGGATTTCTCTGACAGAAGGAGGGGATTTCTAGGATATTTTGGGCTATTCAAAATATGACAACAATACTGTCCATAGAGGCTGACCAAACCAACTCATCTTGATTTGAAAACTAGCTTACATGGAAGTTTTCAACTTTTGATTTATAAACTTAGACTTCTAAGAATCTCCATATACATAGTCTGGGCCAAATGTAAAGTTTTCTAAGACTTCCCACTTTCCTTGATAGTCCAGTAATATTTTACCCTCTCACTAATAGATCTTTTGAAACATGGGCCTAAAGAGTTATAAAGTTCCATAGAACTTAGGGTTGTTGTATTGTATAGTGAAGCATCATCCTAGAATAAGACTTTGTTACCATCACCTATGTTCCATCTGACACCTTTACTTGAAAAAGTTTCATTCTTTTGACCAAGAAGTTTGAATAGGAGGAGCCTTGAATTCCAAGGTAAGGAATGAATCGACCTCTGTGCACTATTCATATATTTTTCTTTAATGATATATATCCATAAGTTACCCTTTGACAATAATCTCTATTCTATTTTATCTAGGAGGGTTTTGTTCATTATCTTTATTTTTCTTAATCACATGCCCCCATGAGATTTGGGTAGGGTAAACATCTCCCAAGCCACCAACTAAATTCCTTTCTTCTCTTCAAAACCTGAGCATAAATTTTTTTAAAAAAAAATTGTTCTATTCTTGCCAACACTTTACCTAGGATCTTGAAGAGTGGCATGAGATAGATTAGGAGGCTTGGGAGTGATCTCTTGAGAAACTAGAGTTTTCTATCCTAGAAAAGGAGCTATCCCCTCCAACCAACCATCTTTTGTTGGAACACACCTAAAAATCCATTCTAGTTATTGGGTGCCATTCTTCCTTTAAATAAGGGCATGCCCAAATAAGAAGAGGGGAGAGCTTGGATTTGATTTGACATTCTAAGATGGATAAGATTCTATGTTGCTTGGGCTCTAGGGAACTAATGAAGAAGATAGAGTTTTTACCCATGTTGATGTTCTAACTTGAGACCACAACATAATCCTTAAGGAGATTCTTGATGGTCTTGGATTCATGACTTGAGGATTCCCCAAGGATGATAGTGGCATCCAAAAACTACTGATATGTTATGGGAGTGGTATTATGGGCAATGCAGAGACCCTTCAACATCCTGTAGACTTTGGCTAACTCGATACTTCTTCCTAGAGCATCAACCATAAGTATAAAGAGATACAAAGATAATATTATACTTATATTAGAACATAAATATTAGGGGTCACCCTAATTTAATTAATTATATTTATATTACCTTAAATATAATAATATATATATTTATATTTAATGATAATATAAATATATAAATTACTTAAATTTCTTTCTCAATAAAATAAAGTGTTTTTTAAACTTCCATAAATCAATTTATTATATATTTATATTATAGTTAAATATAATAATAAAAGTAAAGCCAAAAATATACATATATTTAAAAACTAAAACTATAAAATAGCTCTTAAGTAAAATAAAATAAAATAACTCTTAAGTAAATAGAAATAACTCTTCAAGTAAAAATAAAGTAAACAACCTACAAATAAAATAAAATAATTCTTCCCCTGTTCATGGGGAGTGTGGTGCTAATGCCACCTCAAAGTGGATGTCACCACCTAGTGGTTGGGTCAAATTGAACTTTGATGGTGTTGCTAGAGTCTTGGACAATCTGTAAAGAAAGCACAGGTGTGGAATATACCTTCCCTAATGTCAATTCAAAAGGGATAATGTAGATAAGTAACATTTAATTCAAATACAAAGATGAACACACCAGAAAATATAGAATAAACATACAAGATAACAGAGAATAACACCAGATGTACGTGGGAAAACCCTTTCGGGTAAAAAAACCCACCACCTCAAGAGAGACAATCTTTATTTACAATAAACTTAGAAAGGTTACAATAAAGATCCCAACCTTCTCACTCAGGTATCGATTCTCAAATCATACACACAGTTCACTTCCTCTGTACATCAACAGAATGAACTATTTGATCGAATCTCATCCTCTCTAGACTACATCACCAAATCTGTATATTTTCACAGTCTTCAAGAGTAAAACCGTTTTGGACTTCTGCCCTAACTGTTCGTTCCAACTGACCTAGTATCGCTGTCTTCTAATTGTCGCAACTGTTCATATTCATGTGAGACCTTTAGTCCCACATTCACCAATTCGAGTTTGATATCTAGGTTTATATACCCAAACACACTGTAAGACTATCGTCAGCAATTTCGTTGCCGACGATGCCAGTCTAAGCCTCATCGGAATAGCCCAAGCCATGGGAGACCACTCCATCATTCACACCGATGGTTCCTTGTCCCACCGATGCCCAAACCACCTTCATCTTTCATCGGCGGTATGACACATATCGATCGGAGAAGCTAGAGCATGTCAACCCGATAGCTAACCCTTCGTCGATGAAACCTTGCATATCGGTCAAAGACTCCTCACTCCCGCCGATACAGAAAGTCTATCCGATAGGTCACTACTATCAGTGAAACAACGAATGAATGAGGTTCCAAGCAGTAACTTGAGACATTAGGTCTCTTCACAATCTAGAGCTGGGTGTATAATAAGTGACTCAGAAGAACATCCAATTGCCACCACATTAATGAAATTAAAGGTATGAATAATGAGGCAGAGGCACAAGGTCTGGTACTTAGTCTACAAACATGTCATTATTGTGGGGTTAAGAACATTGAGATAGAAATATTGTCAATTCTATTCACAAACGTTGTGCTGTGAGTTGGAAAATAAATAATATACTCCTACAAGCTTGGCCACTTCTTGATTCTTTGAACTCATACACTATACAACATGTATATAGATAGGCTAACTATGTGGCAAACTATCTTGCTAATTACTCCTTCAAAATGATTGAAAATAAGAAGATCAGCTAGTCATGTGATGCGTTGGATAATTTAGGCTCATATCTAAATCTCTAACAATAGATTGGACATGACTCACCACCAAGGATTATCGCCAAGCTCTCAAAGTACAAGTATTTAATATTCAGATTGCCTAGCTCATGGTTAATCAAGAATTGAGATTATTGTGGAATGGGCCAGCTAAAGAAAATAATGACACCCGTCTCATACGCCATAATGAGGAGGTATGATCTGTTGAAGTTATATTCACAACACAGAACGGGTTTCTCCTCATTTCTCTATCGCCTTTGGTTACTGCCATGGATAGTGTTAGATTGGTATGTCAATGTTGACAAATGGCTTTCCTAGAGAGTATATCAGAGTTGATATTGAAGATGGGTTTTGGGGATAAATTTATGGATACAGACCACCACTACCAAGTTAACTCAAACATTGCTTCCATGTTCATGGTTGTCATGTTGGATTTGGGCGAAGAAATTGAGACGGTTCGTGCCATGGCAAAGGCTTTGGTAAAGAAGAATGGGTTGGATGACCTAAATGATCTATTATCTGTGGTGACTCTCAGGTTGGGCATCCTTTCATCTATATGAACTTTCTTTCTTGCAAGAGCATAGGAAGCACAAGGCCAAGTGAGCAGTGGACTTTCTCAAGTAAGCATTCGGTATCATAGAGGAACTACGCATCGAGTGGATGGCATGGTTGCTCATTAAAAGCTCTGATGATGATGCAGTTTGAAATACTGGTAATATCTAAATTGCAGCTGGTTGGTGTATGGATAGATTATTGTAAGGTTATGTAAGCATGTATCTATTGGGCTATATAATCAATGGTTGTCTATATATACGTTGGCAGTTTTTATCAGGGGTATTTTGTTGTTTATACCTATGGTTGTTACTGACCTTGTATTTTGGCATACACCAAGCATAAACTATGTATTTTTCAATCAATATTTTGGCCGATAGGCCATTCTATATGTGCACACATCTTGTAACTGTCAAAAATTTGGTAGTTCCACTACTTTAGTCATCCACAAATTTTTTTAAAAAAAATTGGTAGTCCCACTACTTTCATCGTCCACAAATTTAAAAAAAAAAATGGGTAGTCCCACTCCAAAAATTTAAATTTTGTAACTGGCAAAAAAATTTGGTAGTCCTAATAGAATTAAATAAAAAAGTCTATGATGGTGGAGCTGCCATGCCACACAAGCAAATAAAGGATTGAAGGGAATTAAATAAAAAAGTCTATGATGGTGGAGCTGCCATGCCACACAGGCAAATAAATGTTTGAGGCTGCCGGCGCCAAATAAAGAAAACTCATTAAATTTTATCCTCCATGCATTGGACAATTAAGAAACGGTACAACCCACCACTCACTAAATTTGAAGCTACTAAAACTCAAGCGAGCATATCAAATTACAAGATTTAGGAATTTTCCTTCCACAATACTACAAAGGGACTAGAGAGACAACAAGTAGAGGCTGGGCTCTGATATCAATTCCATAGGAATCACACACCAAGCTTTGTTTTGACAGCTTCCTTCTCTTACTTAAATTTTTCATTATGCTGAAAACATTTGCTTTGCAATGGATTGTGTATGCTCGGATTCTTCATTGTGGTAAAAATCCTTGCTTTGCAATGGATTTTTGTATGCTCAAACTCCATACTTAACTAGTTGTATTGTACTTGTCCTCTGCATTTACAAGGAGATCCAGTTCGTTAGCCTCGTGGCATGGAAATTTGTTTTTTGAAACCACACAATTTGAGGTATGTGAAAGAGTATGCAAATGATAAATAAAAATGGAAACAAACATTTATATATCAAATATTTGTTCTTATCAATTTAGTTATATAATCCTCTTATAACTACTGCTCAAATTATAGGCAAATTTCAATTTATAAAGAGAATCAAATTTACCAGCCCACTTGAAAATCAATGGATCTTTGAGTTCCAGCTATATCTGTGGATTTATTGGTAAGGGGTATGGTCCAATTCATAAGAACAACCAAACCAATCCAACCTTTTTTCTTTGCCTGTATTTACAAAAGAACAATAGGATGTACTTGAGGAATTTTTTCTAGAAGTACACAACGGTCCTCATGGAAAAATTCTACCTTGATTGAAAAAAGAAACTAAAATTGATCTTATACGAATATCCACAAAAGAGGAAACAAGGTCAAAGATCAAAGTTCATCCAAAGAAAGAAGAATCAGTATGCAAGAACATGGTGTAAAGGGAGTAACTTTTAAAGCCAAAAGTAAGAGAACACCACCTGATATTTTTCCTTGTATAACTCCACAGCAGTTGCATGTGCCAACAATACATTATGGGCAACAATATAGGGCTCAACAATGGACTTTCTAGAAGTACAATTTCCACAAGGGTATGAACAATGTTGAGGAGCGAAGTGGCCATCGTCATAGTCTGCAAATGAAAATATAATGGGTTCATTGAAAGTTGACCAGTACTTAACTCTATCCCCAAATTCTTTGAAGCATATGTCTGCATAAGCCACAAAGTCTTCCCTACAAGAATTAAAACATGGCATCAGATAAAATAAAATCATTTCTATTCTGATGTGCATAAACGAAATACTGAAGAGACTAAGAAGAGCCAAGAGATGTTTCATTGTTAACACTCTTGTTTGAATGCATGCTTTCTTGGCCTTTGCCCACACTTTGGTCCAAAGCTTCCCACTTGCATTCACCATGACCGCTCTGGCCATATTGGCCTACAAGATTAACATAAACAATATATACCCATTACTTTCTTGCAGTATTTAGCAATTCACTCAGGGATGAAACCAAGGTAGCAACTTTCCTAGGGTGCGGATTATAACTACTACTCTAATTTATTCTATTTTGGCACAACCAGAGAGAGAATACTGGTGAAAGCTAAGTGAGTTGGCGTTACTTCAGGACTCCACATTGGCTTGTGACTTTAACTATGCTTCCATATCTTGTGCACCTGCCAATCACATTTGTTTAAAAGTTTCTAGCACCTTTTCAACATATCTATTTTGTACATATCATGTAATCATTGCATGAGGCATTATATTCAGCCATTCACATTTTTATATGTGCTTTCCACATTTTGTGAACATGGCTACCAAGGCGGCTGCAACTAACAAGAATCTCTCTTCATTATGTTTGGTGGAAGTCCATATCCCTCTTATGGCTCCCATTTGGGCATGGCGGGGGAAGATGTTGATAGAGGTTGTGGATTTTTCTTTACACCTACACACTGCACTTGCTTAAAAGTTTCTAAAGCCATTTCAATGAATATCAATACCTTACAATCTTGGCATTTCATTTAGGCGCAAGTGGAGAAGATGTTGAAATGAGTCACGACCTCAGGTTTCGTATCTGCCAATTGCATTTTCTTACAAGTTCTTAAAGCCTTTTTTACGAATACATTTTGATGCATATTCTGCAAACATTATAGTTCATGAGATGACATTACTCTTTTGGGGGCAGCCTGTTAAACAGTCCAACGCCTTGTCTATGCATCTAGATCTTGCATACAAGTCTTCTAGAGCATTTCAGCTAGGCTTAAATAGCACACTCTAAGCTTTGACCGCTTAGGTGGCGCATGTGGGCCCACGTTTTCATTCCCCTACTCAACAGTCAGCTGCATCTCCAACTATATTATCTATCACATTGAATTTGGAGAAGTTTTTGAGCTTCCTCAACAAATCCCTTTTGTACATATCCTCCGATCATTTGATTCTATTAGAAACACTCAATGCTCCTCTTCATCTAAAACAGAGGGCGGCTTATCTTCTTTGTATAGTTAAATGTTATCTTCTTTGTATAATTAAATTTTTTAATGACAAACTACTGTTGTGTATCACTGAATTTTGTAGATCCTCCTTTGTTGTCTTTAGAACCCTTGTAATCTCTATAAAGAGATGTCTTGCAACTATTGTCTAATTAGTGAATTCAGAAGTAATATAAAAACAGTCCTACAGTCAATACAAAAAACTATAAATTTTCTGCCTATGTTATAGTTCTAGTGTGGCGTTTAATTTTTTGTTGGTTGTTTAGTTATGCTGTGTAATATTCATATTCAATACTATATGTTGTAAGTGGTATTTTTTCTGCTTAGATAAACTTATAGTCTTATCTTAAACATTTGTATGTAAAGGTGAAATTAATTTTTATTTCACTGAGATAAGTTGATAGATAGAATAGCTAGCATTGACATAATTTATGCTTCGCAAGGAATTTCAAGCTCTATATTTAGGAGTTTTTATTTATAGTTGCTGTGCTCATGCATGGTAAAGAAAAAAAATATCAATTAAATTTTTTAATGCCAAACTGCTATTGTATGTCACTGAATTTTGTAGATCCTCCTCTGTTATCTTTAGAACCCCTATAATCTCTATAAAGACATGTCTTCCAACTATTGTCTAATCAGTGAATTTAGAAGTAATATATAGACAGTTCTACAATCAATACAAAAACTGTAAATTTTCTGATGTGTAATAGTCATATTCAATACTATATGTTGTAAGTGGAATTTTTCTGCTTATCTTTTTTCTGTTGTAAGTAGATATTTATTTAGCCATCAAGTATTTTTCCAAATTTGATTACTTTGTCTTAATAAAGTATTTATTTAATTTAGAATCAAATATTAGTTTAGAAATAATATTATCTTTGTTGATTATTGAAATTATAAATTAAGATTTTTATCAAGATTAGGAAATAACATTACTTGTGAATATGATTATATTTAAGAATATGATTTCATCTTGATTTTATATATATAATTGTCTTGTATCTATTTTCTTAAATGCATTAGTATTAGTTTTATATTTTATTATTATTATTTTATATAGATAAGTGTTCGTGTTAAATAGAACTTTAAATTAGAAGCTAAATTTTAAATCTTCTAGAAACTTTTAGTTTCAATCTAAATTTTAGTTTCATACTCCTTGTTAACTATGAATTTAAATCATTGATCAAGTCATCATATCTCTTTATCTCTTATTAGATAACTAAATCAATTACTTCTTTCTAAAATTTAATATCTTCTATACATTTTCATTAACTACCCCTTATTAATATATTAGAAGTAAAAAAATAGGTTACTAAGTGTAAACCATATTGTCTTATATTATTCTATTTAAGAATAGAAATAAAAATATAACTTTGGTATGATTGTTTACTTGTAAAAAAAGAATAGAAAGATTCTATCCAATAAATATATGAATTTATTTGTAATATCATTAAAAAAAATTATTTTGGAATGGAAGAATATTCTTACATATGTAAATGGATATATTTTGTAGTAAGAATATGTTTTGTATATATATATACATGTATATACATATACATGTATATACATATACATGTATATACATATACATGTATATACATATACATGTATATACATATACATGTATATACATATACATGTATATGTATATACATGTATATACATATACATGTATATACATATACATGTATATACATATACATGTATATACATATACATGTATATACATATATATCTACATATACATGTATATACATATATATATACATATATATATATATATATATATATATATATATATATATATATATATATATATATATATATAATTTAGAAGAGATACTTTGATAAGTTAGATTATTTTTCACTTGAGCTTAATTAGTTATGTCTTATATATATATAGAAAACATAAATGATTATAGGGAAAATGATATTATGATAAATTTTAGTTTATTTATATTAATATTATAATTTTTTTATTTCTTTTAAAAAAATAGTATAGTTAAGATTTAAATTTAATTTTAGTTTGAAATTAGTTTTTATTTAATTCTATTAAATTACAACTAAAAATTAATTTAATTTAGTTTACAATTATTTTTAAATCTTTTAAATTATTTAATCTTAATTTTGGTTTGAAATTTTTTACAGATACTTTTTGAAATTGAGTCTAGCAAATCAAAGGTAAATGTTTCCTCTTCTACAATTTACTTTTAAATTTATTTATATTAATTTGTTTACAAATTGAACCTTTATATTGCATTTAATTTATTTTTAAAATTAATATAAAAATTTTAATTAAAAAAATAAATATAAAAGTAAAAAAAAATTGGTTTTATTTATCATTTCATTTTTTTAATTTATTTAGTTATAAAAAAATTAGTTTACTTCAGATTTAAATAATCTTAAATATAAGCTTAGATTTAGTTTGAAATTAGTTTTTATTTAAAAAATAATTTAAATTTAAAGTAAGTTTAGTTCAAATCTAAATTTAAAAAATAATTACTTTTCATCTGCGTTATTACTATGGACTTAATGTTGATATGTACTAACATATGTGCTATCTTTTTTGGA
Source organism: Cunninghamia lanceolata (assembly GCA_027924645.1). NCBI lineage: Eukaryota > Viridiplantae > Streptophyta > Pinopsida > Cupressales > Cupressaceae > Cunninghamia > Cunninghamia lanceolata. The sequence continues at coordinate 3,268,602 of BSBN01000642.1, forward strand.
TTTAAGCCAAGTTATCTTTACAGTTCATGTCCCTTGTTTGTATGCCCATAAGAGAACTTTTCCATCTATATTTTTAAAATGATTCAAATAAGTTTCTAAATAGATTCCTTTTTATCTATTTTAAAATGATTCTTTCAAGCATCTAAATGGATTCTATTTTCAAATCATTCTTTAGGCGTTCCAACCGAAATCTTCTATTAAACGATAGTAATATCATTTATGTATTATATTAACAATGCTTGATTTTAGCTTGAGCTTTAGTTTGAAAGAATAATTCAGTGGTTAATAAATGATAGTTATTGTTATTATGATTTCATTATGTTCAATCTCCAACTTAGCAAAGACTTTCTTTTCTTAACTTTAAAAATAGTGTTTGGTTAAATCTAGATTAGAAAATTGTTCTTTAGAAGTAATGCAATTTAATTTAATCAACTTTATTATTCTTTAATGTTCTTGTGTAGATTTATAAATGAATCCTTCTTACTCTTAGAATTCTAAAATCAATCCATTTTTTTAAAAAACATTCTAATCTTATCTTTTTAAAACCTTTCTAAGTTGATCTCCTCTATTATGTGAAGAATATAAATACTTGTTTATAATTCTTTTTTTAAGAAACTAAACTCTCTCTCTTTTAATAGTAGCTTTTCTTTTTTATTTCTTATTTGATAAGAATTGTATCTTGTTTTTTTTTTAGAAAAATATTTAATTAGTTTTAGTTTTGTAAATAAAGAAATAAATTAATTTTTTTTATAAAGATTGATTTTATAAAAAGATGATTATTATGGATTTATAAAAAGATACTTGTATAGATGAAATAAATCTTCAGAAGACATACTGACATGATAAAGTACTCTCTTTCCTAATATATTAGTACTCTCTTTCCTAATATATTATCTGATCATTAACTAAGCATCACATAATGAAAATGTCTCTCCTAATGTACATGACATGATAAACTGTTCTCCGTCCTAATCTATTAACTGATCATTAACTAGCAATCACATAATGAAAACCCTCCTAATGTATTATCTGATCCGTAACTTATCATCCCATACCAAAAATTTAGTGCAAATAACCATCACAAGCCTCTATTCTCTAATACTTTCTCGTAGGCATGCTTCCTCTTGCAACCAACAAAACATGTGTCCTTTCATACAATGGAATGAATAATTTTAGTGCCTCCAAAGGATCCCCCATACATACAAAAAGAATATATGCCTCTTGCATTAAATTGATCCAAAGTAACTTTTTATGGAAGAAGAAACATTAGTGAGTTATCTTTGAGGCTTCAAATGTTGGAATAGATTACTACAAAACATTTCAATCCAGAAATTAAATAAATCTCACAAGATTTGTACTTTAAAATATAAATTAATTTTTGTTTCTTCTTTCCGTGAGATCATCATTTGTGAGGCTCCAAACGGTGGAACAGAATACTGCTACAACATTTGTATTTATAATATGCTGAATTTGTTTTTGGCTTCTTCCTTATGATGAGCTCATACCCTAGGGAGTATTAGTCTTGGTTGTTAGTAGGCATTTTGGAGTAAACTTGGGGTATATTCTAAAGATTTGAATGCAAACATACTTTAATGGATTCCACGTTCTTTATACTACAAATTTATCTTCTTTGCATGCATGGAAAATGAATTATTGATTAAACACAATTGCAAATATTTTATATGGTGTGTTGATAATTTGTTTAGTTTTTAGATTTGATTTAATTGTTTTCTTTTTTATAACTAGAGTTAGAGTTTATAATTTGATTTTTATCTTAACTTAGATTTAATTTCTAATTTTACAATATGATTTTTGTAGTGCTTATCGATGGCAAAAAGGACAGAGAAGAGGCCCATTGTGGAGGAAAAGGAGGTCATGACTCAAAAATCTGTAGAAAAAATAAAGAAAAAGAATAAGCGGATCTTTAAGATCTACTTGTTTAAAACTCTCAAGCAAGTGCACTTAGATATCAATATTTCGAGCAAAGCTATGGTAATTATGGACAAGTTTATCAATGAGATGTTTGGGAAAAATGCAACCGAGGTAGCCAAATTTTTCTTGCTACAACAAAAAGAATGTCATCAACATACGAGAGATTCAGACAACTGTCAAGGTTTGTCTTCCTCAAGAGCTTGCAACTTTTGTATTCAGCGTACTTTACATAAATAATTTATGAAGGAATTTTTGGTTTTAGATTATTCAATCTTGTATTAAAATTTCATATTAATCTTTCAAATTATGTCTTACTTTTTTTAAAATAAAACTATAATTTTATATATTTCTATTTCTAAATTAAATTATATGTAGACTTAACACATGATTGTTTTATTTTTAAATACTAATGTATATTAGTTTGTGTAAAGGGTTAGATTAAGATTTTTTGATAAATGCTCATAAAAACTAATATGAGAAAGTCCTTTAAAGGGCAAGTATAGATCATACTAAAAATTCGTCAATATAAACTAATATTACAGTTATAATATTTTTAGTTCCTGCCTTCGGCAGGATTACTAATGCATCCCTTGGATGCAATTATTTCAATTTTTTTAGCCAATAGGCATGCAGGGACAAAAAATTTGAGCAAAATATTATAGTCTCTTATTTTTTTGGCTATTTTTATAATTTGATAAATGCCATTTATCTGCTTTTCTATTGGTTAACCTTGTAAACAGTAAGGGTAAAAAATAGAATTATTATTTAAATTTTATCATAATTTAAATATTCAATGCATAAGTACCATGTTGGGAAATCCATTAAGTTCTCATAAAAACCTAACGTGATAGTTGACACTTCTTCTGTGAACAAAATCTTTGCCATTAATACTAAAATCAAACCTGCGCAGACCTCAGGAAAGCATCCTTCCCTTCAAACTTTTCATACATATTCATTCTTTTACTGGACATCACCATTGCATCCAGTCATGGGCTCTAAATTTTTTACACCATGCAAAATCTTATAAAGCATATTTTGGATTTGGGTTCCTGGGTAGCAAATGATGTTCCATGAAGTCAGATTTCAGACAAGTGTAGTAATTTTACTCCGAGCTTTTCAGGAGTGGATGATAACTATTTGGCCATGAGGTGAGTTGCCATGTAATTCTACGTATGCATATGCATTGTTTTTTGCTCTTGGATTGTTTGGAGTTGGACTCTCTGCTTGATATGAAATTTGAATGGAGCCTTTCCTGTACAGATATCAAGGTGGTAGTCAGGGGGCTCCTCCTACAAGCAATGGAAACCAAAACCATCTCAAAGTAAACAAGAGGAATGACAGTGGCACTGGGATTGGAAAGTTAGCGTGTAAGAAGAACCAAGCCACGATTTTGAAAGGAAAAGGAGAAACAAGCAATGGGGTTTTCTCAAACAGTAATAGCAATTATCACCCTAATTCTTCGTTTGAGCCATTAAATGGCAATATCAACAGTCAAGAAGATCAAAATCAGTCCAAGAAACATAGGATTCTGGGAGGCGATCTACTGTCTCAGTGGAGACAGAAGAAGAGGTCTAGGGGTTGCAGGGCTAATATGACTTATGACTCTGCTTGAAAATTTGATATAAATGCTACTAGGAATGGTGACCAAATTCCATCCACATGTCAAGTAGCGTCCCTTCACCCTACAAATTTTACCTCTCTACCAATGAGAAGGTTGGTTATTTCAAAATCCCCTTTGACCACAATGCTCTTGTGCTGTGATTTTGGATTTGTTTTTTGATTTGGGTTTTTTTTTAAATTCATTTGAACTAAAATTTCATATGGATACTAAATTCTTGATGTGGGTATTGCTAGAACTGAATAGTTTTGATTATTGTGCTTGGGATTTGATAGGAGTCCTGAAGGCGTCGCTGCTTGTGGAAGCAATGGAGTCTTGTTTAATCAGAGGGTAGAAGAGCATTCTCCAGAATCTTCTTGCGTGCCTGATAAAATCACCCCTTGCAAGGATGGAGATGTGGGGGACTGCATTGCTCCAAATTCTTTTATTCCTTCAGAGACAGAAGCCTTTGCTTAGGCTCCTGAGAATATGAATCTGGACAAGCTTCCATGGCCTAGGATATTGATCGCATTATCAAGGAAGGAGAAGGAATATGACTTTTTAGTTATTAAGGGCAGAAAGCTTCCACAGAGGCCTAAAAAATGCCCTAAAATTGTTGAGAGGAATTTGTAGGTTAATCGTAACAAGTTTTTTACTCTTTATGCTTCTATTCATTAGATCTTTAATGGGGGACCTTGGAAAATTTGGGGCTTAGATCCTTTGGGAACAATTTCCTCTGGGTTTCTGAGGAGTTGTCACTTATGGAGAAAATTGGATGCGGTGCCACTCTTAGATCTGCAGGTGCCTCTGCCTCCTCTGCCGGGGAAGATAAAGAAATCCCTGTCCAGCAATGGAGCTCTCATCCGCTGCGGCAAAACACAGTCATCTTCTGTCAAAAGACTTGCTCGTTGCTTCTTGGGCAAACGCCAACGTGACGGCCACAGCCAGAAACGATACAAGGAAATTCTCAATTGAAAGATATAGAAAGCTCCATCCATTGCAGTGATGTCTTTTTTTACACCCTTTTCTATGTATATTTTTTTGTCAATTTTTTGGGCATCTTTTGTCTAGAAACTGGTGTGCTTATTGGCTTCAAAATCTTAATTTCATGGTGGTTTTACAATGAAGCCATGTTATTATAATTTGTTTTTACTTGTATAATACCATGGATCTTCTAATCCAGATCTTTAATAAGTTGCATGGTTTTCGGTTGTTTTATTATGGTGAAAAAATACTTGCTTTTGTTCATTTAGGGGTTGTTCTATGTTGCCTTTTCGGTGGGATGGTAGTCAGATGAATAGTAATGGTGTAATAGCAAGAAAATGGCTGAAAATGTTTCCAATGAATATAGGGCCTCCCCAATATATAGCTTTTACAACATTTTATTGTTAAAATTATGGTTATAAGCCTAATCGTTCTCGAAATTAGGGGAATATTGAAAGCCCTTTGAGTGAATCAGTTTTAAGAGAACCTTTCTGGACTGAATGTTTATGCCAACTATCAAGTAACTAGGTAGTTACACCCCTGTGTGGAGCTTAGTCCTTAACACCCCAGAGAGTTAATTTCTAGAAACTCTAAATTCATCATTCATTCAAATATTATCCCTGTGAATAGCTACAGAGTTAATTTCTAGAAACTATAAATTCACCATTCATTCAAATATTATCCCTGTGAATGACAAACTTCCTTGAGGATTTTCTACTGTAGTAAGAGAAGCAGACAGGTATGCACTGAATTTCAATTTTTCCTATTTTGACAGGTGCTCTTATTTGTATTACTAAAATTTTATTTAATATGATGGTTGTGAGGAAAGTAGTTTACCATAATGTTTATTTCTTGGCCGTGACAAAATCTAAACAACATTTGATTCGTTTTCTTTTTGACATTAGGTTTGCATTTGGGTATACATAGGGATAGACTCAAACAACATTTCTTGGGCAATTGGAAAATTGTTCTTTGCAGGTTCATTTTTTTAACCTTGTTTTGAAATGTTTAGCATTCTATTACATTTTAAGCATATAATGATTTTTCATGGTACATGCTATAGTACATGTCCTCTCCATTTTTGTTGGAAGTGCCGAATTATATTCACAAATATTTAATCACTAGATAGAATTTTATAGTGAAGAAGGGTTGCTCTAACTTAGATGCACATGATGCCTGCAGTTCTGTCATTGTTTGTTGGGATTGGTTTCTTAATTTATGGAGGAAGGTAATGCAATATAGCAGCAAGTATCTGTCTCTATATACTATTTCCTATTTTAATATTGTGGGTGGAATAACATGATTTAGGATTGATGTATTTACTTTTGCATTTTAAGCATTAATGCTATTGTTGCAGGCTCTTTTTTATGCTAAGGCATTTCCCACTTGAATCAAGAGGACGAAGAAAGAAGCTGCATGAGGTTTGCAATTGCTTTTTTAATTGATTCTATGATACTTGAGATACTACATGCGATATTTCTATGTATTAATAGAAACAATAGAAATGAAACAGAATATGCTGTTTGAGTTGGCTAATATCATGTGTCTCAAGTTTTCATCAGTATTACTTTCTTTTTTAGAATATGCACAAGTCTACAACCAATTGCAGATTTCCATGTGTAGTGATTTATTTCTTGATTGTGTTATACACTTTCCAGATCATATAAGCTCCATGACATGATTAATGATATAAGTGGGACATCTCTGTGTTAGTGTTTTAGATCATCAGTAAGACAACTGTTTCTATCGTAGATAGTTAAAGCTAATCCCATGGGGGTCCAAAACTTTATATCTCATGAAGTTTACGCTATCCTTATGGCTTTAGGTTGAAATTTAAGTAGGGAACTATATTATAAAACTAAAAAATGATGGTACTTTATTAAAAGAATTCAGAATATGTGTCCCTCTTAGCTAGATTGCTGATATTTAAACTGTCATTTAATTCCCATGTATATTGCAATGTATGTCACCTTTGTATATTTTGGGTGCTCAACGCATAAACATACAAGGAATCTAGCGGACACAGCGGACTTATGCATTCAAACTCTTGACTCTATCGGGTCCGCTACTTGCATGTATAGATGAAGTGTTAGTAACATGCATACAAGTAAAATGACAATATATATAAACCCGATATATAAACAGCTTTGTATGTGCAACATACAACGACCCGACATACAAACAGTGGACATATGAAATCATTACTTCCATCACTTGTTCTCATCTCATTGGGTTTTCCCTTTTGACGATATACTACAACAACATTCAACACATAGAGGCAGGAACATGACGCATTGCGTCTCTTGTTTTAAAGGGCAAGTAGAGATAATTACTTGGTGTTAATGAGAACAAGAGCTTCAAGAAACATCTTTAATAAATTTAACTTCTATATATTAATATACTTTATATTTTAATATTAATCTTAGAATATTAAAAAATATCTAAAACTAAACAATAGTTATAAGTTTTTAACAATGCATATTAATATTTTTTTCATTTTTAGGGGGTTTTCTTTAATGTAACTTAGAAATTAGAATTGAAATTTTTACTAGGCTATTTTTAAAAGAAATTGATACACCAATATTTATTTTAAATTTATAAAAATCTGTATTTTGCTAACAAGCATCATTCATTGTTGCATTCTATTTAGATATATAAAACCAACAATTTACTGTGTATTTTTCATGAAATGTAAAAGGTTGTTAAAAAAAATTATGATTATTTAAAGTTGAATATAAGTTGTATTTTAAATAAAAATGTGTTGTTTTTAAAAATAAAATTCATGGTTACCAAAAAGTATTGAGATCATTTAGGTTGCATATAAGTTATATTTTAATTAATAATATGATTTTGTTCAACAACAAATGATAATTTTGTGTTCAACTACTAAGAATTCCATCATAAATTTTTGGTCAAATATTTAAAAAATTATTTTAAGGATGCTTCTATTAGACACGCTAATGTGGTGAGTTGTGTGATGAGTCACACCTCCAAACCTTAGGTGTAGATAGATAAGAGTCAATTTCAATCTCTTTTCGATCTCAAAAGTTTGAACTCAATTTTACCTTTGATGAGCTACATTGCTATTTCAAAATAAGTTCATGTCTTGAAGTTTGAGGTTAATAGTTGCTTTTAAATTAAGTGGGTGATTAAAGAAAACTATCTAATGTTATACTTGCTCATGAGATATGCACTATCTTCAACTTGAACATAATGGCAATTCATCTTGTGCTTAGATTGATATTGTAAGCATAAGGAAATAAAACTAATTGCATGAATCTTGAGGAACATAATTATAGAAGCCTATATATAACTATATATTTCATCATTAAACAATTTCAAACAATACAAGGTTGCATACCACTACTTTATAGAAGCCTACATATAACTATATATTTCATCATTACAAATGAAGATAATAACAAGTTTAGTTGCATCTGTCTATAACTCATTTTCTTCCAACTACTGCTGTAAAATCTGGATTAATTTTTATTAAATTTTCTAGATAAAAGCCACATGAATGACAATATAAACAATAATACAATTTCCACAAATAAGTAATGTCTAAAGTTCAAACACACTTCAAACAAATAATGTTCAAAGACATTTCAAATAAACAATCAATGGTTATCAAAATTTAAACACACAAACACAAAGTAAATGTCAAAGCACAAACACACACTTCACACAAACAATAAATGCAAACAAAGTGAATTCAATTTTAAACATAGGACATGAAACACATATAATTCAATGCTAAAGTTCAAACCCATGCTTCACACAAACAATAAATATATCAAATTAGAGCGACAAAGTGAATTCAATTTTAAAAATTCTAAAATTCAAACCCGTAATTCCACAAACAATAAGCATATCAAACTAAAGTGAATGCCAAAATTGCACTCCACACAAACAATAAATATATTCCAAAGTGAAACACCCTAAATAAATGTGTTTAAAATATAACTTCCTAATAGTATAACACTAATTATGACAATGATAATATATTTCATTGTGGTTGAATGGAAGGTCATAGTTCTCTAATGCTTTCTTTATGATTTATTTCTTTTAATGGTTCATTCACAATTTAGTTCATGTTGTTATTCATTTAAGCCAAAAAAATAATTGAATTTCTTATAGTATTTATAGCCTTTTCCACAAACTACTACATTTAATAAATTTCTAATAAAAATATAAATATAAACTATTTAGTGATAAGCCTATAAATATTTGTTGTTCATTTACATAAATGAATATTGTGTTGTTAACAATAATGTTATGGTCTTTATACTTGCAATAATAATTTTTCTTTCAATTATGCCCATGTAATAATAATTGTATAAAATAAAATATTTCAGGTGATCTTATTTCATATAGCTTACCATTTAATATCATATTCAATGTGATTTATTAAAAGTTACATTCAAAACATTGATTTATGTTTATGCTGTTATTATACATTTTTCTATTGTCTTCATTTCTCTTTAAAATTCTTGTGGTATTAAATATATTATATAAGTTGTAGATATAGCATAGTGCAATGATAAAGGGGGACAAAAAATTTCAACAAGATGAAAAGATCTTGCAATTACTAAATATATAGTTTTTTTTATGATTTAGTTTTATAATGGCACATTCATGATTTAGTTCATGTGGTTATTCATTTAATACCATTTCATTATTTTTATTTGCAAAAACGATTTTCTTATAGTATTTATAGCCTTCTCCACCAACTATTACTTTTAATGATTTTTTAGAAAAAATATAAATATATACTATTTAAGGATAGGCCTATAAATATTTGTGCCTATCGGCCATTTGATAGCACCTTTGGTGCTTTTACTAGTTTAATATATGAGAGCTATCCCATATATACCTATCAAAAAAATAAAATAATAAAATAGTTTCAAAGTGAAATAAAATAATTGTTAAGTCAAAAATAACTGTAAAATATCTCTTAAGTAAAAAAAATTCAAATAAAAATAAAGTAAATAATGAAAATAAAATTAAAAAATTCTTAAACAATTCTAAAGTAAAACAAGAGACTCATTGATAATTTGTTGATTAAAACTATGGTTGGAAGTGAAGATAGTGATAATTGGAGCATGTGGACTATGATTGTGTTTATTTAATTTTTTAAAATTTAAAAGTAGTTTACATAAATTTTCATATGTGATATTTTTATTGAAAATTAGATAAAAAAAGAAGAGGATCTCATCCAACTAAAAGTTTAATTTGGTTTTATTAAGGAGTTATTATTTGAATCGGTAGTTGGATTCATTGTGTAGTAAAAATTGTAAAAAAAATTGATTATAAATGTGGTTGTGTGGGTAATTCAAGTGCTTTAAGTAAGTTTTGAAATTGGGCTTGCACTAATTGAGATAGATACATTGAAAATTTTGTAATTTGTTTGAGTTTACTAAGAGTTCTTTTTAATATTTTGTTTTAAGTGTGTGTAGGAAAATAGAGTAAACCTTACATAAAATAGTGGTCAACATTATTAACAAATTCTCATCATAAAGTTAGGGAGTGGAGATAAAGCACTACTATTGCTACAACTATTTATGGAAGATTTTTTTGCTCTAATAAAATAGTGGACAACATTATTAGCAAGAGTGGACAACATTATTAGTAAGAGTAGACAAAAAAGTTATACTATTGCTACAACAATGAGTGGAAAACTTTTTTGCTCCATTACATTGACACTCAAAAAAGCTTAAGTCAAACAATAAGACTATTCACAACTATTATCAAATAGAATGATAAATAAAATGATTTTTTAATTTTATTTTGCAAGAAGTTTGGAAAATAATATACATTAGAGAATTTAGTCACACTATTTTAATTCTACTCTCTCATTGGTTGATTGGGTGAAAATTAACAAAACCTAACGGATGCATTAGTTAGGAACTAATAAAATAATTATTAAGTAAATAAAATAACTTTAAATAAAAAGGAAAATTAAATAAATGTATTTAAGATATCTATACTAGTTAAATATTAGATGTATACATTATTGAAATGATGAATATATATAATATTCAAATTATATTAAATATTATTATAATTATGAAAGTCACCTCTATCATTTAGATATTTTATTAAAAAGAAGCAATAAAATTATATTAAGATAAAAGTAAGCAGAAATGCAGCAGCGACGAATGGTGGGCAACGGAGAAAGGGGAACGGGAGTGACGGGAGAAATGCAGCGAACCATGCTCTAAGCGAGGAAGAGAGTGATGAGGATGGAGCGAACGATGACAAAGGAGGCTCCACAGATGATGGGGATGGTTGGTACTTTCTCAGTGAAGAAGTTGAGGATGAGAGTCTCCTAGCCCTTTGATTGGAGGCTTAGAGCACTGTGAATGGTGCTAGGGCAAAGCCCTCTGGTTAGGCAAACGGTTGGAACTTTCCTAGTGAAGAAGATGAGGAAGAAAGTCTCTTAGCAATCTGGTTGGAGGCTCAGAGAACTATCTCTAGTGATAGGGCAAAGCCCCCTGGTTAGGCAGATAGTGTGGGAGGGCTTTGCCAGGTGCTGAGATGGGGATTTCTTTCCCCCTTGATTGTTGCTAGTTCTTCCCCTATTAGAAATAATTTGCTTTCATTGGATAGAGAGTATTCGAATGCCATAGATTCATAAGAGCCCCACCCAATAGTGTCTGGAGCTGAGGACTCTGAGTCGGTTGGATCTGCTAGGAAGGATCCCCAAAGATTGGTGGTTTCTCCTCCTTTGGAGGCTACGTTTGGGCCTACTGTAGTTTCTAGTGCCCCTCCCTTATTCCTAGATTCTTCAAGCGCTTTTGATCAAGGGAAGATTTTCATCCTTAATTCAATCTTTGATAAATTTTCCAACAAATGGGCTAAATCCGTGGTCGGCAAATTTCTCGGTTATATGCCGAATGTGGATGTTGTTAGGGCTTGGACTATGATAAAATAGAAATTAAGTGGCCCTCGAAGGGTTTCTTCATGTTCTCCTTCTCTCTAGATGAAGACAGATTGTAGACCCTAAAGAGTGGTATGCAGTTCTTTGGTAGATCTTTCTTATTTCTCAAGAGTTCGGAGCTCGGGCTAGACCTTGGAAAAGTTTGCTTTGAAAGGGTGCATGTTTGGATGAATCTCCCAGGGTTACCTCTTGAATACTGGGATGAGGAAGTATGGGTAGCCATTGTTGGCTCCATGGGGGATATCATTATTATTTATGAGATGACCAAATACAGGAAAATATATACATATGCTAGATTGTGTGTCAATACTATTGTTGACAAAGTGCTCCATTCTTCTATCACGTTCTTTTCAAGATTGGGTGACTGGGTGTAGAAAATCACCTATGAGGAATCTCAGGTGATGTGTCTTAACTGCCTCAAGTCAGGGCATGCTTCTACTAGATGCAATGTTTCTGATCAGTAGGACAAAGAAACTGTTAAACCTCAGTTTGAGGTTTGGAGGGCTCCATTAGCTGCGAAGTCAAACAGGCAGGAGCATTGTTTATAGGAAAGTGGCAATGGGGAGCCCACTAATGTTAAGTCTTCCTCTAAAAAGCAACGCACTAACCCTTCTATGCTAGAGATAAGTGGGATTTCTTCTAAAACTTTCAGTCCCACCCCTTTTGTTGAAAGGAGCATTTTAGGATCTGCAACTAAACAAAGCTCTTTAATGTTGTTTGGGTTCAAACCACCTTGAGTGGTTCTTTTGTGTTGGTTTGCCTGTTGTCTTTCTCACCCCCTACGTGGAGTGTTGTTGTTGGTCTTTGGGTTGTTTTCTAGCATTCCTTGTTTGTGTTGGGCTTGGTCCTTCTGGTTCTAGCCGGTTTGTTGCCAGTTCGTTGTTGGCTAGTCTCATGTCTTGTGAGATTCGTAAGAGTTGGTTCTGTTGGTAGTTGAACTTTGTGTTATCTTTTTTGCTCCTCGTGTTGCTTGTTTCTTTTGCCTTTTTGGCTTTTTGTAATGCGTTCGAGCCCTTCCCGATTATCTTAATCAAAACAATAAAATTATATTATTTTTTGAACTTTACAAAAGGTGTTCCATCCCAATGTGTTAGGCATCGTGTTATGTTAAACTTAATCCTTTTTTAGGGACATCGCATTATTTTAACGACTAGTCAATTTTCTTTTTGATTGTGCATGTAGTGTTGCATGGGAATGTGTGTTACCCATAACTCCTTCCCACTAATGGCTCCCTTCACCCCCTCTTCATCCATGTTCATGTCTTTTCACTTTAGTTCTTCTGTATCTTTACAATATTCTTTCAACTTTGTCATCACCAAGTATTACTCACACTCAACAACACCTATTTATTCTTGGTGCTGACTTTTTACTTTTTTACAATATTCTTTCAACTTTGTCATCACCAAGTATTACTCACTCAACAAGGACACCTATTTTATTCTTGGTGAGACTTTTTACTTAACATTTTCACAATATTCTTTCAACTTTGTCATCACGAAGTATTACTCACTCAACAAGGACACCTATTTTATTCTTGGTGCCACTTTTTACTTAACTTTTGCATTTAAAAAATTAATCACTTTTTAATTAAATTGTAACTTAATTAATTAGAACATTACAACGATTAACTAAAAGAATATTTTTATCAAATTAGAAAATGCCATAAACAAAACTAACTCCTCATAATATTTTAGATACTAAAATCAATATCAAATTGATAAGCTTTCTATAATCAATTTAATCATAACAATCTTAAAAATATATTATTATTTTTTTTATAACTTCAAAATAAAAATATATATATTTACTTTTAAAAAATTATATTTTTTTTATTTTAAGGGACTGTGGAAAACTTATGTCTACTCCTAAAAAGAGTATTTTTAAAACACACAAAACTGAGATATTTCCCACATACATCACTCATGAAAACATAAAGTAATCAATGGATGAGCATTGGCTTTTGTGCTTATCAACAAGGGTGATCTGTTAAAGGTTAAATTTGATGACGATAGGACTGGATTTATGCTTGTAATCCAAAAAAACAAAGAAAAAAGAAATATATTTTAGCTTTACCTAATGGTTTCTTCTTCAACCATGTCACTATCCTTCCCACCCCCCAAAAAAGTAATAATATCTGTCAAATCTAATCCCCACCTCTGCAATAATGTTTTCTTGGACTTACTCTGAAACCCACCATGTCCATGTACGAATACACTATTCCACCAGAAGATGTTTTCAGAATGTTTTCAACATTTATTGGTAATGGATTAAACTTTCAATAGGAAACTTCAATTCAACTTTTTGAGATTCTGATAGTCTTTGTAATGAAACAATATTATCAATGATAATAACAAGCATTAATTAATTAACAACATAAGTCTAAAAGGATTATATTTTACATAGATCCAGAGCTAAAGAATTCCTAACGGGTTTTGCGAGATGCATTGAGATTTTCGAAGTATTCAAACAAGCTCCCATCATACAGACCTCTGAGCGCCTCCTTCTCAATAAAACCCTCCTTATTCTTGGCCAGTTTGTACAGAAAGCTCCATTCCCCCTGTGCTGCCAGCCTGAACAAGACCCACTTCATTCAGATAATCTGGCACAGAAACTGGGAGTAAAGATAGAACAAGACCAAATCAATATGCTTACCATCCAAAAAAGTCATTCATGTTCCTATTGCCTTTAAGCATGGCCTGCAACTCTGAGTATGTGAGTTTGTCTGGATAAGTGCGAGCATATTTGCTATAGATTGCATCAAATTTTGCAGGATCGAACCTGCCTTCAGTATCATAGACCTCTGAGTCACTTCCATGTTTTGCCTTGTGAATGTTTGCAATATATATTGGAAGTAATGGTGATGGTATCCAACTCTGTTCAGGTTTGTGATCAGTAAGAGCAGATAGGTAGAATGAATGTAGCTTCACATTTATAGCAAAGAAGTAGAGTGAATTATACTCACAGAAGAAGTAACATAACTCAAGGTTACATTGATGAAAAATGCTGCTACCATGGAGATGAAAGCACCAAATCCTATAGCCCGGAAACCTGGGAACAGTCAAACCCACAAAAAACCCCACTCGTTAAATCAGAAGGGTTCAAAGGAAAATCAAATAATGAAATTTGGGCATGGATATACAGACAATAACAACTACAATTGAGTATGATGAATCTTACAAAGCCCACCTTTTACAACAATTTAAGAAGGGATTCAAGGAAAATTAAATAATGATATTTGGGCATTGATATACAGACAATAACAACTATAATTTAGTACAACAAATATTGAATCAAGCCCAACAAATAAAGTTTACAAATTTTGTTTCATAAGTGTGCTCCACCCACTTCATAATTGTTTATTGATTTTATAAATTTTGTTTCAAAAGTGCCTTCTGCTCACTTCACAATGACTGATTATCCAGGTCTAACTTCCAAAACCCTACTGTTGATTATATGTTCCCTCCTGTCCAAGTGATGCCTATAGGCTATAAGTTAAGAACTTAAGACACCCAAAGTTTGGTAAAGTGGGTCGATCACAGTTGTTTTCAGATATATTTGTAAGATTTAGGTGCAGAAATAATGTTTGTTCCTTTTCTGTTTTATTGACTGCAAGTTTTTCAAACCTGCCTTTTCTATTATTTTTAATCCAAAAGATATATTTGTAGGATTTAGTTGCAGAAAGAATTTTTGTCCCTTTTCTGTTTTATAGACTGTAAGTTTTTAAAACCTGCCTTTTCTATTATTTTTAATCCAAAAGATATATTTGTAAGATTTAGTTGCAGAAAGAATGTCCCTTTTCTGTTTTATTGACTGCAAGTTTTTAAAACCTGCTTTTTCTATCTTTTTTAATCCAAAAGAGATACACAGTTTAATCTAAAAACACTCCTACTATCTTCATGGACTGTAGAAAACTGATGCCTACTATACCTGCCTTTTCTCTGAAGTTAGGTATACTTTAAAAACTTTAGAATTTTAAAATTATTTTTGCTACTAAAAATCTTCATACCATATTCTCATATGTAAAGTTAAATCAAAATGTGATATCATCTAATATATTTAGGGATCAACTAATTTAAAACAACAGAAAATGAAAGAGATTATAGAAGAGATCTATGGAAATTTAACCTCTCTGTTATATGTAATATAGCAAGTGTATCAAGGGGCTTATGAAAAAGTCCAGTTTCTTAAAACATGAAAAATTTGACATACTACAACTGAGAGTGAGGTCCTTCACCTTGGTAAGTTTCCCATGGATAAATTATCCCATCTTTGTTTCTGTCAAAAAAAGATACATGCTGCTGAAGAACAGACATGTTATTGTGGTGGTGATCTATTGATCCATTTTTACAGCCAGGATCCACTGCAACCAATGCTCTTGCCAGATCTACATTAACAGAAATTTGCAGTAAGCACATCTAATACAGCTATAACACACTTGTAATAAAAATCAAATCTTTAAAAAAAGGGCTGATTCTGCCATTAAAGAATACATGGTTTTGGCAGGTGTTCATCTAATGTAGGGTTCAATCTGCGGAGCGAAGTGATAGGCGCATTTGCAGCAATGGTTTCCAGTGACTCCTCTGAAATATCCATATTACTTTCTTCTTGTGGAAACTGAGAATGGCTCTCCATTCTTATCTCTTTAATAGCTACCTGATAACGGCACCAACAAGCGATTCCGTACAAGCATAAACTTGCCTTGCTGTTTGAATGCTTAACTTGCCTTGTTAAACAGAGAATCCAACATGGTAGCTTTACAACCACTTTATTTGCATTTTCTTCTAGATTATCTCCACCCAAAAGTAAAGAAAGAATGGACGCGGGAATAAATTTTATAAACGTGTTATTGGAGGGTAATGCTGAATAATGCAGATAATAATTTTATTTGATATGAGGGAAAAAAAAAAAAAAAAATTGGTATTGAAAAAAAGCTAATATACAAATGAAAGAGACGGTCCACTAAGAGGGTCAAAAGAGGCATCAGAAACTGCCTAGAAAAAAACCTGACAACGAAAAGAAATAAAAAACCAGAACAAACAAAGAGCAGATTGACACCAAGTCACCATGGCAAAGCATACAATATACTGCTACACAAATAAGGAAAATTGGAAGATTTGTTCTGAAAAATCAGGTTATAATATCATATCAGCTGAAATAAGATACCAACAAACACTCAACAACAACTAATCAATCTTTTTTTTAAGGAGGCAACAATAATATATTACCCTTGAATTTTGGGACAGAATAATGCATACTAAAAGATCATAAAATGAGATCTTGAAATTGATGAAAATAAATTATATATAATTCTGTTAAAGTATTTTATTTTAATTTAAGGTAAATTGTCAAAATAGTGTTTATTTATTCATAAGAATTTTTGGCTCACAAAAAAAAATCAGTAGGAACTATTTTTTATAAGTGTAAACTTTGTAAATGATCAAATTGTAAAGAATAAAATTTCCAATTTTGAATAAATCTGACCAAATAAATATCTCTCAATTTTGAACATTATATTTTAAAAAATAATAATTTATACATCTAATATAAATATATATATAAAAATGTTTATTCTCCCAAATTAAAAGAAATAATGAAGTTAGATATTTTATCATGATTCAATTTTCAACTACATAGTTTTATGAGTCAGATTTATTTACTCATATTTTATTATCAATGGTTCATTCCAATGTATTTCTCATGAGCATAAATGGTCTACTTAACACTCATTGTATGTACTGGACATTTATGTACTGAAGGCTAGAACCTAAATTTGACAGTTGTATAGTTGTATTTAGACATTTTTATTGTAAAATACAATCAAAATTTTAAAAAGACCGATATCATATAAAAAGAGAGATTTTCTACAAACTTTCAAAATTTATATAAAATTATGATGATGTGTATTTAATTTTTATATAATTTAATTATACTAAAGTGTGTCATAATATTTTAAAAGCATCATTGAATAAATAACTGTCATAAAAAAAAATTGCTTGACAAACAAGATATGTCAAATTTAAACCCTGCCTGAAGCATCCGAAGTTTACATGAAGTTGCCTATCTCTAAAGTAAACACAATTAACCATAAAGTGGTCTATCTCTAATGTGAACACAAGACTATAAAATTTCCCTTAAAAGCAAGCCTACAAAATCTCATTAAAAAATATCAAAAACTTTAGAGGTGGCCCATGAAGGGTGCAACTTTTCAACCCATTGTGGAAACTTTTTGGACATTTGGGCCTCATTTTTGGACATTTGGGGCCTCCCAGTCCCACGATGGGATAGTGCATCTTTGAGGCGCATTGTTTTCAAGTACGTCCTCCTCAATCATTGAAAAAAAATAATAATGATAATAACGTTGCGTGAATGGTCTTATACTTCCGCTAAATTTGAATGGATATGGTCTTATACTTTTGCTAAATTTGAATGGATATTTTATTAGTTGTTTTTTAATAGTTAATTAAGTAAATGTAATTAAATAATTACTGTTAGTTTAAGTAATTAAAATAGGGAGACTAGTAGGTAAGAATAGTAAATTAGTATGTATATTTTAAATATATATTTATTTAAAAGATGGTGAAAAGAATATTAGTTTTGAGATAATTATTTATTTTATATAAATATTTAAATTTGATATCTTAAGAGTAATATTTTAAAGTGTATTTTAAATAGATGTATTTAAGATATTGATATTAGTTTTAAGATATTTTTTAGTTATTTTATTTATGAAAGACACAAACATATAAATAAATAAACTAGTATAGATATCTTAAATGTATGTATATAAAAGATGTTGAGAGGTATACTTTTGAAGTGCCTATCTATTCTATGTAACAAATTCAAATAGATGCCTTAAAATTATATCCATGTTAGGTAAACATTTGAGCAAGCTTTGACTTAATAATAGTCATCTAAATATGTGCTACCATGTGCTAGCAGATTAGAGAGATCATTTGTCATTAAGCTTTTGCACCATGTGTAGATGAGGTGAAAACCAAGCATATCCTTTTTTAGGCTAATAGTTGTGAAATGATGTATCAACATACCATTCCCATTCTTTTCACCATGGCTCAAAACATCTAACCCCAATTTTGTGTAGCATCTCCATAGGAATGGAATCAACAATAGTATGAAAAGACTTACAATCCTAGTTGGTCAATCTATACTTCATTTTGACTTTAGGCCGAGAAAGAGAATTTCTAGTGGTTCTTAAGAAAAGATCTAGGAGTGTCTTGATACCTCTGTTAGAGAAATTTAAAGTACTAACCTAGGGAACTTTGGCCAGAGGCTTTTCCTAGCAAGTGATCACAAGAGACCACAAAAGAGATTATTGATTATTGGACAAACCAATCCTAAAGCAATTTCCATTCCATACAAACCATGGCTTAATAGCCTCTCAAGCTTTCTATATGCTTTTAATAAAAACAGTACCCTAGGTTTGAATAAGGTCTTACATCATGAGAATATAATGGATGCCAAGATATCTCTAGGATTTGTGCCCATGAGGCACACCAAAAGAGATATAATGGATAAGAAAAATTTTCCAAGCTTATAATTTCTAAGCTTCCTCACCCTTGAGGTCTATCATAATCCATTGGGCACATAAAGTTGTACCTTGTCAATACATATTTATGAGACCAATCCCTCCAGAGTCACAAGGGAGGCAACAAAACTCCATTTCAACTTGATGAAAGTTTTTATCTTGATCTAAAGATGCCCATAGAAATCTCTAACGATTTTTCAAGCTTTTGATAAGATACTTTGGAAGGAACCTAGCTTGAGGAGTAATAAACATGGGTAGCTACAAGAACTTTAAAATAAATTTAGAATTTACCTACAAGAGATAGGCATAGTGAGCCAATAGGACATTTTTTTCACTTGGTTGATGACAACTTGCCACAAAGAAGAGAAATAATCCTAAAAGGAAAAATGAATGCCTAAGAACCTAAATACCTCTCCATGATCAATCTATTTCCAACCAAAAGAGTAAATCCGTGTTAGCTTAAGCACGAAAGGTTTCTTGTAACATTGAGTTTTTTCCACTAAATGCTTGAACTAGATGCTAAGAAAAATGTATCTAGACATTTAAGAGTCTGATTAACTACTCTCATCCTCTAGAATAGTGAGAAAGGAAGCCTTATAAAAATGATCATTAGCAAGTTATTAAGAAGAATTGGAAAGAGTGAAACCTTTGAATAGATTCTGTGACACAACATGAGCCAACAATTATCTAAAGCCTTCAATAGCTAGAAGATATAAAGGAGTAAGAGGATATCCTTGTCATATGGAGAAAAAAATGCCAAATGAGGAGGATTGATGGTCATTGATAGGAATACAAGTAGAAGCATCAACAAAGAGCATTTCAACAAATCTTAAGAATTTGGGACCAACAACTAAGGTCCAAAGTATGGTAAGAATGAAGGGTCATTCTATGTGATCAAGAATGTATTTGGACTTAATAAACCCAGTTTTCTCTAGATGAACAATCAAAGGGAGAAGATGGTATAACTTGAGAGAAAGAGCCTTGGAAATGATCTTATAGGAGACATTAAACCAAGATTGGTTGCTAGTTGTAGCTATCCTCCATATCTCCACTCTAAGGTATGAACTTGATATTTCCTCTGTTAATAATATTTCCTAATGATTTTGAATTATAAGCATCTAAATGAACTTTGTAAAGATCACTCCAATCATATCTTTAAGAGTTTTGTAAAATTCATGTGGAAAGTCATCACATCCTAGGGCTTTATCATTGGCCATAGATAAAACAACCTCATGAAGGTCCTCTTGATTTAGAATTTGTTCACACAAGGATTTATGAGAGGGTGAAACCCTACAGGTTATCACCTAGATGTATTGTTGAAGAGAAAAATCACTTCTAAGGAAATGTAGAATGAGCTCTAAAAATTACTCATAATGGTAGATAAAATCCTGAGTGATGGTAGGAAGCTCCTTTATGAGTTGAGATCCTTCTTTGATGCATTTGATCACTTGAGAAGACTGGTGAGCTCTCAAAGAGAGAAAAAACTCCTTGGAGACTCTATCTCCAACTTTGAGCCAGTGTAGATGAGCCTTGATTTTCAAGCTCCTCTGGCGGAGTGGTTATCCATAATTTTATTCTATTAGTGGAGTCTAGCAACATGGAGTTTCAAGGAAGGAGAAAAAGGTTGATCTTCAAGCTCAACTGTGATAAGGTAGAACTCAATGATGGTGGATTCATAGGCTAGGAAACATAACCTTGCATGATCATGCCCATAAATGCAAAGAAATCTTGAAGTACCTTTAACTACACATCATTTTGCCAATCAATCCACCCTGTATGATAACAAAGACATTAGTATAGATTCTAGACATGTTGGACATGCACTAAGGTAGGTTGATGATTAAATGAGAAGTGTTTAGAAAAATATTATTTTTGGCTTTGGGTACATTAAATTACCAGTCAATGCACATAATTTAAAAGGGAAATGGTCTAAAAGGACAAAGTTTGGAAAAGGCTCAACTAGAAAGGACAAGTAGCTAGAAAAGGAGGAAAAAGATTAAGCTAACATCATGGGGCCCTCAAGTCTTGTAAGTTATTCAAATCGAGAATGGATGTTAGTCTAGACATATACCACACCATTTGGTTTTTATGGTAACTAATATTGGGATCAAAGAGGACTGATATATTACACATAAAAAACCAAGCTTCTCTTTCACCAGTTGTCAAACACATAGGTAGGGTACCATGGTTGTCAAAAGCATCCTCCACCATATCAAAGTCTCCACACATGATCCATTTAGTCAAAGGAAATGAGATAGCAAGCCAATGACAAAGAATAAATCATTTGACAACATCATTGGAAGCATAAACATTAATTATCCTTAACGAATGATTACCAATATTCAAGAGAACCTATAACACTTTGTTAGTAGGGTCGCATCCCTTGTCTAATAATTGTGGCTTTCATTTAGGAGAGAGAAAGGAGACAACTCCACCACAACTTGCTTTGTGGTTGTTGCACAAAAAGTGACTAGTTGGTCATATGATATGGCAAACAATAGAAAGAAAAAACTCTAACATGTTAACCTCTTGAAAATAAAGAATACTAGGTTTTCAAATCTTTGCCAAACATCTAACATTATATATTTTCTTGTGAGGTTAATTAGACCTTAATCATTCCATGATAAAAGTCATTCCAAAGGCGTATCATCACTATTAAGCTCGTCTAGATTTGCATAGCTATTTTGAAATAAATCTCTCTCTCTCTCTCTCAAGACAGGTTGAAAATTTTTAGTTAAATAATTTATGTGAAATTTTTCCTCTTATCTAGAACATATTCTCCATCTTCAAGACTTTTGGATAAGATTCATGAATTAGTGGTAGCCCTAGGAGAAGGAGGAGGTGACTAAACTGGACTCTCAACCTAAGAGGATAGAACACTAGCTAGAAGAAGAGTACATATAAACTTAGGATTTCTTGTTGCAAGTATGTGCTTACTGGTGTTGTCATTGATGTCAACATATTTGTGTTGTCATTGGTGCTAACTGTGCTCTTGTTTTGATGCTTACTTGTATTAAGTTAGTTGCTTTGTATTGGCTTACATAAGTGCTGAAGATAATGAGAAAGTGTTCTTGATACTAAGTTTCCAAGTGCTTTTGAGAAAATTTTCTCTCCTAGTGGAAAGTGTGTTGCAGAGTTTCCTGGCTTGTAGAAGTATAGTGTAGTGTTTTGCTCCGCATATTCTGTATACTAAATATCTTTGTATGTGGATTGGAAGCTATGTTAAGGAATGTCTATAGATGCTATGTTTCAAGTTTGAGCCTCCGGTGTGAAGATTTGAGCGAGTTTTGTTCACTAGAGTAAAAACTATTTTTCTGTGCATTTAGTGGTGACAGGGAGAATGTATTTTGCTCTACATTTCTCCGCATTTAAGTTTTACAGTATGCAGTTCTAGAATTAAGTTTACAATGATGATATGTGCCTTCAGTTCAAATGGCTCATGATTTGGTGCTTCGTAAGCGATCTTTCCTTTATGATAGTGGCCGACAGTGATGTTCAAGTGCTTTGGTTTCAAGAATCTTATGGACAAAGTGTTTAGAGGTTGTGCGGATGTTCTTGGTGATTATAACATGGTTGTGGATGTCTTTAGATCGTGTTCCTACCTTTTGATTAGTCTGCAAAGCGTAATCTAGATTGTGCATGAAGCGTGTTCTTAAAGGTCTTAATGTTAACACCAATTTTAGCTGACTTGGTTGTTTTCACTACTTGTGATTATGCTTTGGAGTTTGTGATAGTGTGTTGTTGCATGGAAGATTGCATTTGATTCCCAGCTAAGGCGTGGTTTGGTCTACATTCATTCTTTTCCTTCATAAATTTGTCTAGGTCTAGACCTATTCTAATGTATGTGTGTTTGTCGACCTTGGAGATTGCTCCAATGGTTGATGTTTGTAATGCCGACCTTGACACTCATTCCAAGGTTGATGAATTGTATAAA
Organism: Cunninghamia lanceolata; assembly: GCA_027924645.1. Taxonomy (NCBI): domain Eukaryota; kingdom Viridiplantae; phylum Streptophyta; class Pinopsida; order Cupressales; family Cupressaceae; genus Cunninghamia; species Cunninghamia lanceolata. The sequence goes on from BSBN01000642.1 coordinate 3,291,535, forward strand.
AACTTGTAATGTAGTCATGAATAGTGTGTGTTGTGAAAATGTGAAGATAAGTGCGAAGTGAAAAAGTAGAGCAAAGCAGAGGAGAATCATTGTGCTTCAATGGAACTAAACCTTGGCATAATGTAGATGTTATTATCTCAGTTCACCAATTCTGGCAATGAGCCTCTTCTTTTGCAGTGAGCAGTCTGGGCAGTGAGCCTTAGATTTTTGATATTGTTATTACATATTATAATGTGAGCTAACACTCACCGTGGTTTTTCCCTTATTGAATTTTCCATGTAAAAATTTGGTGTCTCATGTGTCTCATGTGTGAATGTGTTTAAGTTTCTAATTTCATGCTTTTCATGGTTAAAATATAATAACAGTGATTAAGTGATTGATGTATTGATGGTTTTGAAGTTTTGGTTACAACTGATTCACCCCCCTCTCAGTTGTCTTGCACTTTTCAACAATTGGTATCAGAGTGAGGGTTCCTCGGTAAAGATTCTAACAGCTTGAGGTAGATCTGCGATGGCACACATGAAGGAGTCACTGCAATTTGATGGAACGGATTATGCTCTATGGAAGGTACGAAAGAAAAGTAATCTCATTTCTCTTGGTTATGGTGTTTGGAAAATGGTAGAAACCAAGTACACTCTTCCTCCAAATGGTCCATCAGATGAAAATGAAGTCAAATAGTATGAGTTAAATGGAAAAGCTAGAGATGCTCTGTTAAATACCTTATCTAACACTAAGTTGGTGAAAGTTATGGATTTAGAGATTGCTCATGAGATCTGGGATAAGTTAAAAAAAAATATATGAAGGAGATGATTCTGTAAAGAGTACCAAACTACAAAATCTGAAGGCGAGGTATGAAGCCCTGAAGATGAGTGAAGATGAGAACATAACAATCTACATGCAAAAAGTTGATGAAATTGTCAATGGAATCAAAGGTCTTGGAGGAACTATTAATGAGGATGAGGTTGTGCTAAAGATTTTTAGGTCATTGCCTAAATCCTATAGTCACAAGGTGGCAACAATTGAAGAGGTTATGAGTGTGAAAAATATTTCAAAGGATTAGTTGCTTAGGAAGCTTACAACTTTTGAAATGAGAGAGTTTGGTGATGCTCTACCAAAGACTAAGACTACTTTCAAAGCCAACACTTTAGAAAAGACTTCAAGAGCTCAAAAATATGCTATGGATTCTGATGATGACCTTGATTAGATTTAATCCAACTTCATGGATAAAATGCAAAGAGGTACCGGTAAGTTCAAAGACAAGTTACCATTCAAATGCTTTTCTTGTGGTAAGATTGGCCACTATGCCTCCAGGTGTCTAGAGAGAATTGAGAAAGGTAAGAAATTTGAAAGTAGACCCAAAATCATAAAGAAATGCTATTATGTTAGAGATCTTGATGATGATGGTGTAACAGATAATGAGTCAAATGATACTAGCACTAGTGCAAATGAATGCTTGTTTATTGCTATTAAAGAAGAACCTGTGTCTACTAATCCTACTAGCTGTGTGAAGGAAGAAAAACCAGTGGAAGAGAGTGCTTTATCTATCCAGGTTGAGAAAAATATAAGGATGAATGGATTATTGGTAGTGGATGCTCACATCACATGACCGGTGACAAAAGTAAGTTTGTAAGTTTGGAAAAATATGATGGAGGACTGGAGGTTTGGAGATAGTGCAACTGGTTAGATTTGTGGAAGAGGATCTATTTCTTTTGATGGAAAGAACAATACAGATGATGTTCTATATGTGAAGGGTTTAAATCATAATCTTTTAAGTGTGCGTCAGATGTGTGACAAAGGATATGATTTGAGATTCAAGGATAATGGATGCAAGATCATGGAAAGCTCTGGAACAATGATTGCAACTAGTAAGAAGACTAAAGGTAATGTTTATCACTTGAGGGGAACTGATAATTGTTGTTTGTTGGCTTAGACCTATGAAAGTTGGCTATGGCATAGAAGGATGTGTCATATCAATTTTGACAACTTAGTGAAGTTAAGTTCAGTACAAGTTGTGAGAGATTTGCCTAGGCTTGTGAAGTCTACTAATACTATTTGCAAGGAATGTCAAATGGGAAAATAGACAAGGACAAATTTCAAGAGTAAGGAATAATTTTCTGTTGGACTTCTTGAGCTGGTGCATACAAATTTGTGTGGTCCTACAAGAACAAGAAGTCTACAAGGAGATATGTACTTTATGTTGCTTATTGATGACTATTCTAGTATGACATGGGTCACTTTTCTAAAAGATAAATTAGAAGCCCTAGACAAGTTCAAAGTTTTCAAGGCAATGGTTGAAAATGAGTTAGAATTGAGGATCAAATGTTTAAGGTCTGATAGAGGAGGTGAGTTTACATCAAATGAATTCAATATCTTCTATGAAGAACAAGGGATAAAAAGATAGTTGTCTGCCCCTAGAACTCCCCAGCAGAATGGAGTTGTGGAAAGAATGAACAGGACAGTTCAAGAGGCTGCTAGGTCAATGATGATGGAGGCTAACCTACCAAAAGTGTATTGGAGAGAAGCTATACATATTGTTGTCTACATTCAAAATAGAGTCCAAGTCAAAGGTAATGGTACTAAAACTCCTTATGAATTGTGGTACGTGTAGAGGAAAACTAATGCGTTGTAGACTTAATGAAATTCAGGGGTAAACCTATCTGAACAGTCCACTCTATCATTGCATTCCTACATTGAATTATCGACCAAGGAGCGTAAGCTTATGATGATGCCCGTACTGTATATGCCTTCAAGACTCATTTCTATCCTAAACTAACTCATACAGACTTATTCTAATTAACCTAATTTACTGAAGTTCACAGAATGTAAGAACAACAAAAACAATTTAAAATCTAGTTGCTACAGGTACCTTCAGCATAAGCTGAAGATAACTATATTCAATAGAGAATTATAGAATTAACTCAAAATACTCAGAATGATAAAACAACTAACACTAACCTCTGGAGGACTTAAAATATGCACTTGTTCATGAATTACAACTATTGGTAATAGCAATCAAGATATCTTACTCATTCCACAATGCAACTTTATAAAATAACTTGAAACAATTTTAACTAGAAATGCATAAATAAATAAGGAAATATACGAAGTGAGGGTTAGTACCTTGAGTGGCCAACTCAAGGAACTATCTAACTTAATCTAAAAACTAAATCTACTTCAGATTTTCATAACACAGTTGTATTCACTTCATATCAGATATTCAATAAAACATGTCTGGATCTTCCAACATAAAAAATAGAGTAACCATTGAGCAACTGTAAAAATAAAGTAACTTGGAAAGAAAAACAAACTTACCATCGAACTCATCCCTCCTAACTTATACAAAAACAGGGGAGTGCGATGTAACTACCAACTAACTTGATCATCAATTCATCACTAGATATAAGGGTATAGGTTCTAAGATCAATTTATTAATCTAACCGAAACAAAGGAAGTAGAGTTCCATTCAAAAAAAAATTCCTATTCAACGGCTCATGAATGAAAACACATAAGCTGCGATTAGAATCCTAGAACAAGTCTTCTTCTTCTCTTGTATTTATTCTTCCATGATGATCACGTTTAGCTTCAGTTGGCACTTAACTGTGACTTCCTTCAATGCTCTGTCTTGCAATGTGCCGCAAATTCTCCTCTCCTTAATGCTACCAACTCACTGCTGCATAGGGTTAATCCATAAAACATATGCATACAAAATAGCCTTCATAATTAATCTATAAAATCTCATTTATATGCATACATACTTATGTCTAAATCATGCAATTGACAAATATTATCACCATGTTTCACATTGGCATATTAGGTTCAAGGTTTGCAGAATATATATATATATATATGACAACATATTACGGTGGTAATGTCTTAGAAAAGTATCTGAAATATCATAGGTATAAAGTATGGAAGCATAAGAAATAGCATAAAATAAGTCAACATTTGAACCCATCAGTACAAAAGAGTTCCTATAGTGAAATATTTCAAAGTTTTTGGAAGCAAATGTTATATCAGAAGAGATGAAGAATTAGGCAAGTTTGATGCTAGGTGTGATGAAGGAATTTTCCTTGGATACTCTACTAAAATTAAGGCCTATCGGTGCTACAATAAGAGATTGAGAAAGGTTATTAAGAGTGCTAATGTGAAGGTTGATGAAGACAGGGAAATAACATCAAATCTGAATGGCAATGAATCAGATGAACTTGTTGTTATAGTCAATGAAGAAAAAGTGGAACAAAAGGACAATCAGGTTGAAGAAGATAAAGCTCAAGAAAGTGTTGTTAAGACTCCCAGGTATGTAAGGATTAATCATTCAAAAGATCATATAATTGTTGATAAAAGCAAAGGGGTATTAATAAGGAAAAGAGCTGTAGATGAATAGGTGAACTATTATTTGCTTTCATAGATTGAACCTAAAACTGTGAATAACGCCTGCCAAGATGAAAATTGGGTAAAAGCCATGGAAGAAGAGTTGATGCAAATAGAGAAGAATCAAACTTGGGAATTGGTTCCTAGACTTGCTAATAAGAATGTGATTGGAACTAAATGGGTTTTCAGAAACAAGATGAATGAAAATAGAGAAGTTGTAAGAAACAAAGTAAGACTGGTGTGCAAAGGATATTCTTAGGTTGAAGGTATAGACTTTGAAGAGACTTTTGCTCATGTGGCAAGGATTGAGGCAATAAGAATGTTTTTGGCATTTGTAGCTCACAAAGATTTTAAGGTGTATCAGATGGATGTGAAGTCTGCATTCTTGTATGGAGAGCTGGAAGAAGTTTACATTGAACAACCGAAAGGATTTCAGTCATCAGATCAAAGTGACATGGTGTGCAGATTGAAGAAAGCCTTGTATGGACTCAAGCAAGCTCCCAGAGCCTGGTATGCAAGGTTGGATAAGTATTTGTTGTAATTAGGGTTCAGTAATGGTACTGCAGATAGTAATCTCTACTTCAAAATTAATGATGATCAAATTCTGATTGTTGTGGTCTTTATTGATGATATTATCTCTGGAGGCAATGAAGGTATGTGTGAGAAATTTGCAGAGGAAATGCAAAAGGAGTTTGAGATGTCTATGTTTGGTGAAATGAATTTCTTCTTAGGACTATAGATTACTCCATCAGAAAAAGGAATTTTTTTTTCTCAGTCCAAATATGTGAAAGAATTGTTGAAGAAGTTTGGAATGGAGGATTCTAAGCCAGTATGTACTCCTATGGTAACTAGTTGCAAGATGAGAAAGAATGATGAATCACCTAAGATTGATCAGACAAAGTATAGATCTATGATTAGAGGACTACTTTATCTAACTCATACTAGACCTGACATAATGCATGCAGTTTGTCTTGTGGTAAGATTTCAAGAAGATCCCAAAGAGTCACATGTGATGGCAGTCAAGAGGATCATGAGGTATTTAAAAGGCACTTCAGACTAAGGATTGTGGTATCTTAAAGATACTGATTTCATTCTTAGTGCTTATATAAATGTAGATTGGGCTGAAGATGCTGATGGTAGAAAGAGTGCAAGTGGAGGTGCTTTCCTCTTGGGTAACAGATTGGTTTCATGGCTGAGCAAGAAGCAAGAATTAGTTTCTTTGTCTACTACAGAAGCAAAATATATTGCCGCAACATGTTGTTGCACTCAAGTGCTTTGGATGAAGCAAACATTGAAGGACATAAGAGTTGTGTATGAAGAACCAATTACAATCTTTTGTCACAATACAAATGCTATAAATATTTCAAAGGACCCATTGATGCACTCAAGAACAAAGGATATATCAATAAAGTATCACTTTCTAAGAGAAAAGGTGACAGAGAATGAAGTAAAGATGGAATATGTGTCTACTAAGGATCAGATTGCAGATATTTTTACAAAGCTCCTGTCTAAGGATACTTTTGAGTATCTCAGGGAAAAGTTAGGGGTTAGTACCCCTCCTACTCTAAACTAAGATGCACAAGGAATGCATCAGTCCAGTGGTATCTAAAGTTTCATCTTTTGATCTAGATTGATGTTTTGAAGGCTACCTCTCAGGGGGAGCAGGTAGATGTTGCTGATATGAGTTTCTATTAAAGAGCAGTAGTGTACAAGTATGTGCAGAGGAAGAGAAGTGATGCCCTTTGCCATTGATGTCAAAGGGGGAGAGAAATCATGTAAAATACCTAGAGGGGGAGAAAGAGTTCAAATGTGTAAAGAGAAAGGGGGAGAAAGTAATCAATGCAAAATCTTGTCTTGATGGTTCTTACAGTTTTTCACATCAATATTTCCATCAATGACAAAGGGGCAGATTGTTGCAAGTATGTGCTTATCGGTGTTGTCATTGATGTCAACATATCTATGTTCTCATTGGTGCCAATTGTGCTCTTGTTTTGATGCTTACTTGTATTAAGTTAGTTGCTTTGTATTGGCTTACATAAGTGTTGAAGATAATGGGAAAGTTTTCTTGATACTAAGTTTCCAAGTGCTTTCGCAAAAATTTGCTCTCCTGGAAATAGTGTGTTGTAGAGTTTCCTGGCTTGCAGAAGTACAATGTAGTGTTTTGCTCCTTATATTTTGTATACTAAATATATTTCTCTACAGATTGGAAGTTATGTTAAGGAATGTATGTAGATGCTATGTTTCAAGTTTGAGCCTCCAGTGTGAAGATTTGAGCGATTTCTGTTCACCAGAGTAAAAACTATTTTTCTGTGCACTTAGTGGTGTAAGGGAGAATGTATTCTGATCCGCATTTCTCTGCATTTAAGTTTTATAGTCTGTAGTTTTGGAATTAAGTTTGTAATGATGATATGTGCCTTCAGTTTAAATGGTTCATGATTGTTGTTATATGGAGCCTAATCAGACTCAGAGGTTAAATTTTCCCCAATTTTATCGGCCTGGTTTCCCCCCAAATTATTTAATGGGGGAGTGCAAGGGGGTAGAGCCCCTCCTGCGGGGCCCAAGGGGCTTATCCCCTCAGCGGGGGCCTGGGGGCGGAGCCCATGGTGGGGGTCTGGGGGCTGCTGGGGGCAGCACCCCTGAAGCAAAAATTGCCTATTATTTTATAAAGGCGTCGGGAGTTATTTTTCTATTGGCTGAAGTAAAAAACCCTATTTTGTAACTGACATAATTCTTGATAAAACAACTAAGGGTTAGGGTTTCCGTTGATATTGTATTGTAGCATTTACAACGGTATTGAGTTGCAAGGATTGCTGGTTGTAATCGGTTCAATTTGCTGGATAATAATATTGGACTCTCTATTGGTGGATGTAGCCCGAGTTTGGGTGAACCACGTTAAAAATTGTCTCTCACTATTATTATTTCTATGTATTTTCATTCCTCTATTTAATCTTTATTTTCATTTAATTGATATCTTTTGCCGACTAACCCTAACAATGATATGGTGCTCCGCAAGTGATCTTTCCTTTATGACAATGGCTGACAGTGATGTTCAAGTGCTCCTGTTTGAAGGATCTTATGGACAAAGTGTTTAGAGGTTGTGTGGATGTTCTTGGTGATTGTAACGTGCTTGTGGATGTCTCTATATCATGTTCCTACCTTTTGATTGGTCCACAAAGTGTAATCTAGATCGTGCATGAAGCGTGTTCTTAAAGGTCTTAGTGTTAACACTAGCTTTAGCCGACTTGGTTGTTTTCACTACTTGCGATTATACTTTGGAGTTTGCGATAGCGTGTTGTTGCATGGAAGATTGCATTTAAGTCCCAGCTAAGGCATGGTTTGGTTTGCATTCATTCTTTTCCTTCATAAATTTGTCTAGGTCCAGACCTATTCTAATGTATGTGTGTTTGTCGACCTTAGAGATTGCTCTAATGGTTGATGTTTGTAATGTTGACCTTGATGCACATTCCAATGTTCATGAATTGTATAAATACTTGTAATGTAGTCATGAATAGTGTGTGTTGTGAAGATGTGAAGATAAGTGCAAAGTGAAAAAGTAGAGTAGAGTAGAGGAGAATCATTGTGCTTTAATGGAATTGAACCTTGGCATAATGTAGATGTTATTATCTCAGTTCACCAATTCTGGTAGTGAGCCACCCACCAGCAGTGAGCCACCCCATTGGCAGTGAGCCTCTTCTTTTGCAGTGAGCATTCTGGGTAGTGAGCCCTAAGGCAGTGAGCCTCAAATTTTCAATATTGTTATTACATATTATATTGTGAGCTAACACTCAGCGTGGTTTTTCCCTTATTGGGTTTTCCACATAAAAATTTGGTGTCTCATGTGTGAATGTGTTTAAATTTCCAATTTCATGATTTTCATGGTTAAAATACAATAACAATAATTAAGTGATTGATGTATTAATGGTTTTGAAGTTTTGGTTACAATTGATTCACCCCGCCCTCTCAGTTGTCTTGCACTTTTCAACATTACTAGCCTCCTTGGAAGAGTCTCCTTGACAATTAAGGATAATCTCTTTCCTTTTATCTAGGGGTTTTAAGACTATGGTGGGCATAAATTCTAAAAACACCCATTATTAGTAGACTGGGATATTTGCCCATTATTCCAATTATTTTTGCAACTTCCAACCATTGACCATCCCTCCTCTTTTCTGAGAGGAAGAGAATTCCCTTAAGGCTTAGGCCCAGGTTTGGCTCTAGAAGTAATAAGGGGACAATCCTTGATCTTATGCTCAAAGGATTGACACATGTAACAAAATTGTTAGGATCATTAAGGTAAATTATCATTTGGATGTGGCATATTTGTCTAATTTGAATATCCATATAATTCTTTAAATCTTTAGGGAGATTGACTTCAATGTAGATTCACTATTACAAGAAAGAAAAGAACAACTTGTTAGGTTTCACACAAATGACATGACCTAAAAGTGTTACACTATAGTCTAGGAAAGGCCAACATGGCAGAGGAAGACTAGGGAGCTTGACCCATTTACGAACTCAAAGGAATCTCTTCTTGGATATAACAAATTCCTAGGTATAGGTTGTAAACATTGACAAGGAGCTACACATGTATGAAGGATCATGCTTGAGGATGGCTTCTATGTGACTAGGATCTACAAATCTAAAAGGGAAAACCCCCTTGGTGAGGTTTTGGACAGAATCAAGGCAAACCCCATGAGGGACTTAAGCCTTGTTGACCCATTCTTTGACCATTATTTTAAAGGTAACACTCAACACAAACTAACTAAAGTGAAAGTTTCAAGCCTTTTATAGGAATTATCTAATTTTAGAATAGGCAACACTATATTGGATAAAGATTTAGAAGATATACCTTGAATGAAAGACTTTTAAAATAAACTTCTGAGAATGCTTTGGAGGATCCATTATCCCACACTTTAAAACTAGTATCACCAATAGAAACTACAATATGGTTGGGATTTAAAGCCATTTAAAGATTACACTCACCCAAAGGCCAAACCTATAAAAGATCCCATTAAAATGTGGAGGACTATGCTAAATCTTGCTTAAAGAGTAGTATGAAAGGTGATAGAAGGTAGATACATTTAGACTAAGCACAAAATATTAGCTCTAACTCTCTAAATCTTTTGTGATGGAAGGATCATATGCAAAAAAATATATGAACACATTAAAATCAATGATACATACATGTATAGATGCCAAAGGTAAAGGTTTCTGTGAATCAATGGTAAATGGTCTAACAATTTAACATACATTTAGAAAATAAGGATGGGAAGGTAAGGATCAAAGAGATGGAACATAATTAATTCCCAAACCCTAATCAATATAAAATAATAAAGCACAAGTGAGGGTGGATCAACACCCTAATCAAATTTAGAATTAAAGGTGCAACAATAAAAATATCAGATCTAAAAATTAGATAAATTAAGAAGTTCAAAACCCTAGGAAAAATTCTAGAGGCTTTTGAATGTCAGGTTCACTAAAATAAAAGGAAAATAAAGAGAACCTTTCAAGGTGGGCGTGTGCAGAAAGATGGGGGACCAAAAAGTGGCCAAAACCACTTTTGGGTCCAAACAAGCCATAATGCGAGCACGTTATAACACACTCACACTTTAAAGTAGTTAAAATGCAAATCCTTGAACTTCCTTCATTGTATAGTAGGGTCATACACTAGGAAGACACCAGGGGTATATACATAAAATAAACATATAAGTACAAGTTGGTATTTACCTTTTATCATTATACTTTAAGTTATATTTTATGTATATACTGGCAGGATGTTTGAGAGTGGTTTCAGATCCATGCAAATTAAATTGTAGACTCTAGAATTTGGAGGATCCCTCAAATTTCAGACTTAGTTATATTTTCAAGGTTTCAGGGTTTCAGACTTAGTGAAATTTAAAGGTTCAACAACATGCATCAGTGTAAAGGCACAAGGACCCCTTAGGTCTCTCTATCTCTCCCTCTATGTCTTTATCTATCTATCCTCCCTCTCTCCCCCTCTCTTCAACTCTATCTTTATCTCTCTGCCCCACTTTCTATATTTTCCATCTCTCTCTCTCTAACTCTATATCTCTATCTCTCTGTATCTTTCACTCTCTCTAATGCTATCTCTCTATCTCTCCCCTCTCTATCTCTCAATTTCTCCCTCTCTCCATCTCTATCTCTCTATCCTCTCTCTATCTCTACCCCATCTCTCTCTCTCTCTCTCTCTCTCTCTCTCTCTCTCTCTCTCTCTCTCTCTCTCTCTCTATATATATATATATATATATATATATATATATATATATATATATATATATATATATATATTTCGCTCTCTCTAACTTTCTCTTTCTCTCCCTCTCTCCCTCTTCCTCTCTATCTATCTATGTAGATCCCTCTCTATCTCTCCCTCTCCCCCTACCTCTTTCTATGCCTCCCTCTTTCTAACTCTATATCTCTCTCTTTATCTTTCCCTCTCTCTAATTCTATCTCTCTATCTCTATGTCTCCCTCTCTCTATGTCTTTCCATCTCTATCCCCTTATCTTTATATCTCTCCCTTTCCCTCCCCCCATTTCTATCTTTCTATCCTCTCTCTATCTCTATCTCTACCCCCTCTCTCTATCTCTATCTCTCCCCCCTCTTTATTTCTCCCTCCCTCTCTCTCTACCTCTATCTTTATATTTCTCCCTTCCTCTCTATCTCTTTCCCCCTCTTTCTATCTCTATCTCTGTTTCAAATCTTTAGAGGGATGGAGAAAGAGGGGAGAGAGATAGAGAGGGAGGGATAAATATAAAAATAGAGTTAGAGAGAGAGAGGGAGAGATAGAGGGGGAGATATATATATATATATAGAGAGAGAGAGAGAGAGAGAGAAGGAGATAGAGATGGAAATATATATATATATATAGAGAGAGAGAGAAGGGGATAGAGATGGATATATATATATATATATATATATATATATAAGAGGGAGACAAAGAAAGAGGTAGGGAGAGAGGGAGAGATAGAGAGGGGTCTACATAGATAGATAGAGAGGGAGAGGGAGAGGGAGAGATAGAGTTAGAGAGAAGGAAAACATAGAAAGTGGGGTAGATAGAGAGATAGAGAGGGAGAGGGAGAGAGAAATAAATAAATATATATATATATATATATATATATATATATATATATATATATATATATATATATATATATATATATATATATATATATATATATATATATATATATAGAGAGAGAGAGAGAGAGAGAGAGAGAGAGAGAGAGAGAGGCAAAGGGAGATATATAAAGATATAGTGAGAGAAAGAAAAAGATGGAGGGGGAGGGAGAGAGACATATAGAGATAGTGAGAGAGAAATATAAAAAGATAAAGAGAGAAAGAGAATAAGAGAGAGAAAGAGATAAAGATAGAACTTGAGGGGGAGAGATATAGAGGGGGGAGAGATATAAAGATAGAGTTAGAGATAGGGAGAGAGAGGGAGGGAAGGAGAGAGATAACTCGATAGAGAGAGGGAGGGAAGGAGAGAGATAACTTGATAGAGAGAGGGAGAGATAGCTTGATAGAGAGAGGGGGAGGGAGAGAAATAGATAGAGATATAGATCTAGGGAGGAAAAGAGGGAGAGATAAAGAGATAGAGAGGGGTCAAGAGAGAGACAGAGATATAGAGAGGGGGTAGAGATAGAGAGAGGACAGAGAGATAGAGAGAGGGGGAGAGATAGAGAGATAGAGAGATAGAGAGGGAGAGAGAGATATATAGAGACAAGGGGATAGAGACAAGGGGATAGAGATAGAAAGAGATAGAGAGATAACATTAGAGAGAGAAAGATATAGAGAGATAGAGATATAAAATTAGAGAGAGGGAGACATAGAAAGAGGTAGGGGAGAGATAGAGAGATAGAGAGGAAGACATAGAGAGATACAAAGGAATAGGGAGAGGGAGAGGGAGTGGGAGAGAGAGGAGGAAGAGATAGAAAGAAATAGAGGGAGAGATGGAGAGATAGAGTTAGAGACAAGGAAAATATAGAAGGGTTAAAGCAAGAAGTTGAGTATACATTTCACGAAAGTCTCATGTGGATGAAAAATGCCGCTTGTAACAGGTACCCATTTTGAAAAAAATGGGTACCCATTTAGGATCGGGCTCCCAAAGAAAAATGGGTACCCGTTATGAAATGGGTATCCATTTTCAAAAAGTATTTTTTCTTGTTTACATGCCTATGGCTATTTTTTTTATTTTCTTAGAAACGGGTACCCATTATTTTTAAAACGGGCACCCGTTTATAACGATTACCCATTTCTAAAATTTTTAAATTTCAAACCTGCCAATTTGCATTGGTTTTAGGCTTGGAAACCCAAGCCTTAGTTTTGGATCTGCAACTAGGAGACCATGAAAACAACAAGAGAAAAAACTAGTTTCACCACTCTGGCTGACGACTTTTTTTCGAAATATTTTAACAAAATTAAAACCCATTATAGATCTGAAAGTCAAGTTTTCAAATATGTAATTTTTTATACTATTGAACATAATTTTCTATTTATTATTTATTTTCCAAACAAACTAACTCAAACTTGAAATAACATAGGTTACTATTTTTTTAATAACTTTTGATTTTGAAAATTTCTTGAAAAAAAAATTATGTTTGACCAAACTAGACATCATTCTCTACATGATGAATTTTTTTTTTTAGTGAATTGATTAGTTTATCTCAAATTATGTTGGTTGTACACAAGGGGTTTTAAAAAACACTAATTAAGGCTATTAAAAAATTAATAAAAAAAATATTTACAAAAAAATATCCTGACCAAAATTCAACATCCTGAGAATCTTTCCACAAAAGGAATTAGAAAAATACATTAATTTAGGTCAAATTATGTTGGTCGTACACATGCATGCTTTAGCAAAAAATAGGGGACTTATAAAAAGCCACTTTTTGTACATCCAATAAAAAACCAACTCGCATCATCTGAGTATTAGGAAAAATTACATATTTGAAAACTAGAAACAAAATCCAACATTTCTTATTTTTACATCATCTTAATATTTTATATGCAAGTGCTTCAAATTGTCACTCCAAGTACGACAAAATTTGGAAAACAGGAAAAATATTTCCACTTTTTGGCCAAAAAGTGAACTCATCTTCTTGCACTTACCCAGAAAGTGGGGTAGAGAGAGAGAGTGGGATAGAGATAGAAAGAGATAAAGGGAGAGATATAAAGAGATAGCATTAGAGAGAGGGTTTAATATATAAAGAGATAGAGATATAGAGTTAAATAGGGATACATAGAAAGAGGTAGGGGGAGAGGGAGAATTAGAGAGAGATAGAGAGGGAGACATAAAAAGAGGTAGGGGGAGAGGAGGAATAGAGAGAGAGAGAGAGAGAGAGAGAGAGAGAGAGAGAGAGGTACATATAGAGATAGAGAGAAGAGGACATAGAGAGGGAGAGGGAGAGGGGGAGGTGGGAGAGATAGAAAGAGATATCTTGGGAGAGATGGAGAGATATAGTTAGAGAGAAAGAAAATATAGAAAGTGGGGTAGAGAGAGGAAGAGATATAAAGATAGAGTTAGAGAGAGGGAGAGAGAGAGTGAGGGAGGGAGAGAGGAAGAGAGAGGAAGAGAGAGGGAGGATAGATAGATAAAGAGGTAGAGTTAGAGAGACAGAGAGACCTAAGGGATCCTTATGCCTGTATTCTGATGCATTCTGTTGAACCCCTAAATTTGGCTAAGTTTGAAACCTTGAAACCCTAAAATTTTGATTAAGTCTAAGATTTGAGGGATCCTCCAAATTCTAGAATCTACAATTTAATTTCTATGGATCTGAAACCACTCTTAAACACCCTACCAGTATATAAATAAAATATAACTTAAAGTATAAGAAAGTTAAATGATAAAAGGTAAATACCAACTTATACTAAAATACATTTATTTTATGTATATACCTCTGGTCTCTTCCTAGACATGACCCTACTCTAGAGTGAAGGAAGTTAAAGGATTTATATTTTAACAACTTTAAAATGTGAGCGTGTTTTTGCCTACTTTGGGAAATCCCAACCCTAAGGGTTGGATTTGCCTTGGGCATCCAACCCAAAGGGTTGGAGGTACCTTTTGGATGCCAAGGATGTGTTTATAACAAAAGTTAGAAAATTTGACCAAATACCACATGCGTGTTCCCCTATGGTTTACATGTTTTTCAATGTCAATACGAAAAAATGCTAGGACAACTCCAAGTTTTTTTAATCTTTCTAACCATGTAATTTTTTCAAAAATATGATAACATTTAGGTTTCCATCTTCAAGTTCTTTTGCTAATGTGTTCCTTTTTTTATCAGAAAACCTATGTCTAGTATTTCTGGTGTCATTTTTATACATTTATCAAAATTTGAAACAAATTATATTTTTAGATTCTAGACTCAATTCTATACACATTGAAAAAAAAAAAAAAATTTGATTAGTTTTCAAAAAAATTGGGGGGGAACACACTCAAATTTTTATTTTTCAGGATTTGTCCACTTTGAAAATTCATAAAAAAATTATATATTCATAAAAAAATTAACAGAAAAATAGGCACAAACTACATGGTGTTAGCTAATTTTCCACTGAAGCGATTTGTCTAATACTTACAAAAAGTTGACATTTTAGGGGGAGCACACCAGACACTATGTTATATTTTTCTAACAAAACCAGGAGCACTTTGTGTGCTTCCTTTAATTGAACCTCTTTATCTCCATCATTTTTAGAAAAAAAAAATAGTAGTTTTGAAACTAGACTCGGAGTACTATACAAAACTTGTTCTTATATCACATCTTCTAATTTTGAGTGTGACTATCTTCAATTTCTTATGCAAGATCTTTTTTTTTAATTTCAGAAAAAAGTGACCACTAATGACCCCCTTTTGGTCCCCTATTTCCATGCACATACCTAGGTAAAGCAATAAACTCAATAAAAATAAGAAACTAACCCTAGATTTATTAGCTGAGACTAACAAGTAGTACCTAGATGCATATTTTTAAAATGAAAAAGAGGGCTTGTGATTTACCTTTATGTGTGGCTCCAAGACCCTTTTGCTAAAG
This sequence comes from Cunninghamia lanceolata, assembly GCA_027924645.1. Lineage (NCBI taxonomy): Eukaryota > Viridiplantae > Streptophyta > Pinopsida > Cupressales > Cupressaceae > Cunninghamia > Cunninghamia lanceolata. Next base: position 3,306,949 of record BSBN01000642.1, read on the forward strand.
ATTGTTGCTTTATGATCCAAAATTATGCTCTAGAATTAGTTCTAACACTAATAAGCTTCAGTAAATGGCTGATTGTATTATTTTTTGTTTTGGATTGAATTTGAATATAAAAAACTAATCCCCATGCGTGTAGAAATGGACTTGGAACATGTAGATCTTTTGTACTTACAAACAAAGCTTTGCCTTGATGTTTGGATCTACAATAAAGACTAGCAATGTTGCAAACACCTTGTAGAGCTTTCTAGGTGAGGATCTTCTCCTTATGGAAAATCCCTAGATTCAATTCAACAATTTTTTTGATAAAATTAAAGAAGGTACAACATGTAATGAATGCAATAGGCACTACCCTAACGAGGGTAACTTGAAACTAGAAATAAAATGTAAACAAATGATGCAAAGACCTAGTGTGAAAATAGGGTTTTGAAACTTGTTTGACAAAGATGTAATGTAATTAGAATATGTTGATGTAGTGTGATGCTATGATAAGGGCTATAGTGATTTTGAGAGTGACTCAATTGGGTAAGGATCCTATCTTAATATGAGATGGTAGATGGATAAGTGTATGAATAAATTCTAGCTACCAATAACCTAAGGGGTGATGTTGTTTTATACTTGACTAAGATACACAATTTGAAATTATTGGCATGGGAGTTAGCACATAATGGCTAGTTGAAGTTGATCTAACTTAGGGCTAGGGAGAAATTTTGAATTCAAACATGTGGTCAAATCTATGAGCGGGGAAATAAATTGGGTCAAATCTAGAGATGCAAATTTGAACCTAAGAGAAGCAAATAATCTAAGGGTTAAAAAATGTCTAACGATTATTTTAGTTCCATTTTTTATGAATTTAACTAGAAAATAGGGTTAGTGCAAGTGTCAGATCAGTCAAAATCATATACCAAAACCAAATACTTAGAACAACCAACTAAAATAATTCCACCATTACAATTATTGATTAATTACAACTTATTATAGAAAATTAGCTTCCAAAGATAAAAAGAACAATAATGTTCAGTGACCTTGATCCAAAAAAATTCAATTATAAGTAGGAGGTATATCCTACAGTGTATCAAATTATGATATTTATACTAGGGTTCAATTGCGTAGTTTTTTGAGTCAAGCTCATTGACCTATATTTCATGAAAATGAATGGTCTAACCACTACTCATAAAATATAAATCAATAAATTTGATTCAAAAAACTAAACAATTGAATCTTGATACGAATATCATAAAATCCAATCAGCCAAGGAGTGAGATATTATAGAGTACTAGCACGGCCCATACATAATCTTGACAGGGTAAAGCTTAAACAGCCGGTACATTGTAAATGTACCGGCAGTCAAAATCTCACCGATTGGTCAACACAGATCAACCTTATCCAAAAACAAAGGATTTGAAATAGTCAATGATTATCAGTGGATCAGATCGAACAGTTCAGTCTAAATCAGCGAGAAAATGGACACGACAAGTGTCTGCTGTTTATGGTGAGCGTTTTGACAGGGTATTTATTCAAGTTCGACGAAAAATGTTGAAAATGACAATCAAATGACAATCGACTGGAAAGCTCAATATGAAAAGAAATTAAAAAGTATTAACATAATAGTCCCAAATAATTAACATAATAGACTTCAACACTCCGAGCCTAATCAGTAGAAATAGTGGTAAGGTAGATTAGTCGCGCCTGTTCATGTTTTCTGTATTTAATTAAGATTGTAAGAAGAAAAAAGAAATTCCATCTACGTCTCATCTAATCTCGATAGAACCGGACCAAAATGTCAAATTCAACACACAGAGGTGCGGATATGATCATAAAATATATTGAAAAACTCATCTACTACTTCCAAACCCACCTGGATGAGTTTGAACAGGAGACTCGGGATGCCATGATCGATATATTCACTATGAAAATGGGTCAAGAAAAGACATACACAGAAACTTCAAGGCTTTCTTCAACTTTGAAGACTTCCACAGTAACTACACAGTGGCCTGTGAGTAAACATCAATATGAAGAAGAAGAAACAGAGTATCCCCATAACAAAAGGAAACCGGAAGCTACTAAAACACCCACACTGAAACAGAAAACACTTAGAGGAAAAAAGCAAACTATTAGAAGCAAAAGTATAGTGGACCCTGATGCCAAACCACCCACTCCTAGAACCACTCACAAATACAAACTAAAGCTGCTAAAGCTTCTCAATCTACAATACCTTCCTGATAAAAGGAAAAAATTACTACTTTCACTATGTGGGATTGAAACAAAAGACAAACAATTTTACTATAGATTGCCTTACAGTGGCTTGGCTTATGATACCCAGAAATTCCAAGACATTAAAAAGTGGATAGAAAGCTCCAACAAAAGTGCTTCTGCACATTACTCCAATCCCAGCAATGCTCAGACATACAACATTGTTATAACCCTAGACGATGACATTTATGAGAAAGATTTACAAGAACAAGAAGATAATGAGGAAAAAGATATCCTAAGCGATAGTTACAGAAGACATGTTTTTCAACGGCTTAATAACCTATTATCCTTTTATGGTAGTGACCACTATCCCCAACTACAAGATATGATCCACTATCTCTACCGTTGTGGCAATGTTGAAGTAGATGATGATGGAAACTGTGGTCTTGATTTTCAAAGGTTAAATGATAATACTGTTAGACAAGTAGAAGCAATGATTAATAGTATAGTTTCTTCTTCATAAGGTACGCTATTTTCCTATAGAATGTTGAACTGGGCTGAAGTTAAGAAAGGCCATATTTTTCTTAAGAAACTTGTAAAGTGGGTGTATCTTCTTAGCCTTCCATAAAATGTCCAGTGCATTGTAGTCAATACACTGATTATTTATGTGTGGGACCTGTTCTCACTGTAAACAACCAGTCTTCTTATTAAGAAAGTCAGTTATAACTTGACTATTGAACAGGACAGATATTACAAAACCCATCACTTAAAAAATTTTCATAAAAACTGAATTGGATAGACATTAAGAAAGACCTAAGACTGAAGTTAAGAAAAAACATCACTCTTTTTTAAGAAACTCGTAAATTGGATGTATCTTCTTAACCCTCCATCAAATGTAGTCAATACATTGATTATTTACATGTGGGACCTACTTTTACTGCAAACAACAGGCCTTCCTATTAAAAAAATAAATTGTAACTTGACTGTTGACTGTTGAGCTGGGTAGATATCAACAAAACCCATCACTTAAAAAAGGATTTTTCATAAAAATTAAAGCTGGATAGATGCAAGACCGACCGTAATAGCTCACTCAATGTCGAAATTTTAGGTACAGATTGTCCGGGACGAAAACCTGACAAATGAGTTCATATCAAATTCAGTAATATGAGCATATTTATTCATTTTTCAATTTCCTTGAGATTGTTTCCCCAAAAATGTTAGTTAACATTCAGGAAACAAATACAAAAGGTAAAGGGTGGATGTTTATATGTAGTCGCTAACACTATTATTATTTTTCTTTATAGTCTTTTTTAATGGCTAATGTTTCTCTAGTTTAAAGATCACTCTTCTTGTGAGGTTATAAGCAAGTCTAAGGGCATTTCATTGATATGATATCTTAGATAAAATTTAAGAGACTGGAGATTTTGAATTTTAAATTTAAGTATCTCCTATATATTGTCTTTGTGTAAGTAGAATTATAATATTTAAATCCAAGTAGAATTGAAATGGTGATGTTAAAATATTTTAAATACTTATATTAATTATTTAGTGTTGTGTTTTCATTTATTTATAAAAATAAGTGAATGTTATAGAGGATAAGAATGTATACTTCACTCTTTTTCTTAATAGTTCTATATTTATTTTGGCTTTTTTAGGGTGTGTCATCTTGGTATTTATTTCTAACATATTTCTATATATAAGTTGATAAAATTGAACAAAATTTTTTAACATTCAACCATTTCAACTTCAATGGTTTAGACACAATCTAATTCATATTTGTTTTCATGCCCTTAACTAGGTATTAGGTGTGTTTTTATCCCCTAGACAAAATTGCACCTAAAATTGGATCATTGCTCATTGACTTGCATGTCAAAGTATTGAAATTTAGCACCTAAGATATCATATTTAAAGACAAGTCTTGAGACATTAGAAAATCATCTTTAGAATATAGATTAATATCTTTAGAGTGTGCTCAAAATAGTATCAAATTATATTAGAGTCTCTTGCATCACATTAATGGATAGTCCACTTTAGGCATCTTGCATCCACATGTCTTCTATGCTTTCAACTCTTGGAAAAACAACAAAAGGAGTTTGACTAAGGCTTGAGGAAGTTTCACACTTCAACCTTAACACAATTACCCAAAATCAAACATACTAGCATTTGACAATAGATGAGACATCAAAGAAAAATTAGCTATAGGATTATAGTCCATGTCTAATATTAGGATTCTATATATGATCATCAAGAACACTTCCACATACTACTTGATAAAGGGCTTGATCGATATCTAGTGTCTTAATTAGAATTAATGGATAATGAGTATGTCGAGGCGTGTGAAGAGCTGGCGAAGGGCGAGTGAGGTAAGAGTAAATCATTATTTCTGATGACATGTGGGAGATGCCAAGTGTTATCTTGAAGTGGGGGAGGTAGGTTTCTTAGATTGTTTCAGTTTTCTTTCATTTCTTCATTTTGTGGGCTATTGAGGATGTATACAATGGATACTGTTGGAATTGGGGTTGAATCTAGTAAGGTTGCGAGGAAGAAGGTTGCTAAGGGCAAGAAGGTGATCAAAGGAATCTCGAGGAGACAAACTAGAAAGAAAGGTAATTGTTCGACTGTTGGCAGTAGAATGACAAGGAAGTATTCTGCTAGGAAGCACCTGAAGAAAATTTCAATCGAAGAAGCCATGGCAGGGTTTATTAATGGCCTCGAGGGAGAAATTAAGAATCCTATTCTTAGGGACTAGCCGAGACAGCTCCTCAAGGTGGCTAAGGAAGTTTATGGAAAGGAAGGTGTGAATGTGCGGGAAGCTATGGCACATTTATTATTGGACCCTGTAGCTCACGCGGGAGGTGGAATGTCTTCGGTGTGGCCCAATCGCTCACTATTGCTACTATGCTTTCAATAGCTACCTCTTCTATCTTGACACATGAGGACATGATTGAAGCTTCCAAGCAGAATGCAGAGAACATGGAGCCAGTGCTAGGTCATTTGCACGACGTGATGATAAGGGTGTTGGAAACCAGAAAGGTGGTCGACGAGATTGCAAACAAATTGGGGTTCCTAGTTCTAGAGTGTGCTTGACCTTCCTTTTCTCATGTGTGTGACAATGCAAGTGATGAAGTGGACCTATTTGGTGAAGGAGATATTTAGGTACTATTGATCGATATGTTTTCTTTTGATAATTTGTTTATGTAAGAGTGGGCCTTCGTAATTTGCCCCTCTCTGAATCTTATGTATTAAGGGTTGGGTAGGGATAGAATATTATCAGTTGGACTATGTTTCAGTCAGTTTCATTTTTTTTGCTAGCCAAATATAGGTGGCTATGGTAGTCTGGGGGTATTTATACAATGTTTAAGTCTCTTTCAGATATTTAAGAAATCTAGGATTATCCCATTTTGATTGGGTCCCTGGTCCCATAAACCAGGGTTATAATATCAAAAAAAGAACACTTCCACATAGTCAAATTAGTCACATTGACATTCAACGTCTCAAAAGAGCTAAGTATCTTCTAACTTTCTATTTGTATTTTTTAGTCTTAGCTCATTTGATTATTTAGATCTAACTATTAAATTGTTTTTTATCATTAATGAGGCCTAAATTAATCCACATTATTCATAGGATTTACTTTTATTCCCTATATTTTGGTGAACTTAACCTTCAAATCTCTCTAGATTTACCCAAGGGGTTTGAGTCTTCATTTCATTTCTAATTTAATTATATGATTTATGATTATTTACCTTTAATTCAATTCTAAAAATTATTTGTGCTTACTTTTCTTCATTTCTTTTGATCCACCATTGATTGTATAAAAAAAATCAACCAAACTCCCATAGGATCTCACATTTGAGAGAAGTCCTAGAATAAATCCCACAATGGCCACAAGTCAAATTGAGGCTCCTATAGTTGAAATTTTGAATATGTCAATTTACTTAAGTGAAAAATATTATTTTGATCATGAGGCCCATCTTGCTACTATGGATAAAAGGGATATAACTAATGCAACCCACATACTTAGAGAGACTTTCCAACCTTGATGGTGATACTAATCCTTTAAATTTTTCTATCATTCTTAATATCATGGTCATGTCTAAATCTTATGAAATGAAGTTCTTAAAAGCATAGGTCAAAATATTAATGTTTCAAGATCTCTTCATGACACTTCCATCTATTTTCATTCATAAGCATTGTCTTCCATTGTTCCTCCCAAACAAATCACTTATCTTTTCTATTCTACACTCCACTTGCTACTCCTTTGCCATTCACATTCCATAAATCCTACCCTTCTTGCATTGCTCCCACTATTTCTTTTCCCCACCTTGTTCCTACCTCCCATCTACACCATAATCCCATTATAGCCTCTCACATTCCTCACTCTCATAGTATAATTCTCCCCCCACTATTCCATCTCAAATTATCTATGCTCAACTTATTACTATTTACATATTGCAATGCCCATAAATTGCCATGGAAAAAATTCAACAAAATGTAACCAACCATTCTTTTGAACTAAATGCAACACACAGATAGCAATGCAACTCATGTAGACTAGTGTTGTCGTCACGTGTGATGGCACTTGATACCAATGACATGCATAAGAGATATGTCAATAAATATACAAGAGGAAGAAGAGATAAAATGATCATGAGGGAGGACGGGTGTACCACACATCCCCATGCATCACACCCTACACATTCCAATTAAGATAAGTACTAAGAAATAAGAAGAGAGATATGATTATTTAACATAAAGGAGTATTACACTAGGGATATCCTAGCTTCACAAGGTATCAATGGAAGGAGGAGGGTGACACCATCAAAATACTATCTTAAAGAACATGAGAATGTGATCAAAATAAGCATGCAAAACTATATAAAACCATTTTTCTAGATTAACTTTTCAAGTAGGATGAATGAGATAAGGGAGAGAAACTACATATATAATAAATTTAGGATATTTATTAGGTACAAGGTTCATTCCTTTATCATTTGAAAATAGATTCAACAAGAAGGAATGTTACTTTATGTAACATCCAAACTCTTAAACAAGTCTAAACATAGAAATTTACCATGAGATAAAACATACAAGGTGAAATGAAAGTAATTTTTTTTCTTTTATTTAACTTTAAAATCGAAGTTACCACAATTTGCATAATTTCTATCCTGAAATAAATAACATGATATAATATACAAAGATGACATTTTGTCTTTACAATTACAAATATCTACAATAGATAATGTTTTACATAGTCCCAATAAACACAAGTCTCAAAGATATACTGCATCCAAAAATCTGACATCTTTATCACAAGCCTCGACATGTCTTCTACTAGAGAGAGAGAGCAGCTTCATAGTGCTTTACTTCCATCCATAGATCAACATTCTCCCACACATCTTCCACATAGGAAGTGGCCCTACCCTTCATGAGGAATATAGACCAAAGGTGACCAATGGTAATTTGCCATTTGAGTACATAGTGTTGTATCCTACATAACTCTATTGATCATACAACCCTAGATACCCTCTAGCTAAATATGATCATTCCAATAGGTTATGCAATCTAGATATGGTAAACCGACAATGCACATAGAGACATATGCATTACTTTGGCCAAAGATTCAATATGAATAGACATTTACAATGAATGTAGTCGTAATGTTCACCCTCCCCAACTCGACTTGGATATTATCATATTCCTACAGTTTGACTTGGTCAACTATGTTTTACCATGTAGTCTTGACAACTTCAATATTTTAGTCTTCCTGACTTAGACAAGTTTTTAAACACCATCATTATTCCATAGATCTCATGGATTTACTTTTATACAAGGATATCCCTTTTGCAGCCTTGCATTACCTAGGTTCCATGACTTATCGACACTTATTTATACTTAAGTCGATTTGTAAACAATCTAATAGGTTCTCAAACCAAAGATAAAGATTATCAATAAGGACACATCTCCCTTTCTCCAAGTAATTAAATTGAACATTATTATTTAGGGTACTCGACCTTCTTTGTTGACCCATATATATAAATAGCTAAAACAAGTTGTAACCCAAAATGTACATTTTATAACTTACCCTACTGGGCCAATCTAGGGTTTGTCTTTCCTTTTCCATGATAATGGAATATCAAACAATCAATTCTAGAAAGAATAGAGTTAAAGTAATTAATTTTCCTTGTCTTCTTTTGACTTAAAGGTCGTTTCAAACTTCCAAACAAGTCTAATGATAATGCCAAATGATTCAGCTCCAAGTCTAAGCTTCTCCCAAGTTTAATTGGACCCTAACTGGTTGAAAGTCTAATCCCATTTGATATCCATTTGAATTCATGTTTAAAGTTCTTCTCCTTTTGCATACCGAACTATATAGAGTCAAATATAAAAGAGTATTTTCTTTTAAATTGATGTAGGGATACCCACTCACTTTGAACATCCTTAGATCAAAGTATTCTCCTAATGATATTAATATCCATTTGAAAACTAAAGTTTTCTAAGACCAAAAGAATACTATTTTTGAGACATCCTAATACCTACAAATTCTCCTTTGTTAAGTAAGAATCCACATTCATAGTTAGAGTACTTACCCCTTCATTGTTGATCTATAAAATGATCACAAAGATTTAGCACATAAGACTACTCCATTGGGTCAAGTTTAGGTCTTGTCCTTCCTATTCCATATATGTTCTTATAATAACATTTAATAAGAAAAAGGGTTTAACCTCTTGGTCTTATTCTGACTACAAGGTCATTTCTCGTTTCCCAACTCTTGACTAAATCGACAATAGGATTCTAATGATCTTAACACTAACAAGTTGATCAATCTTTTACCACAAGTATATTCTCTCTTACAATGTAAACTAAAGGTTCTCCACAAGTATAAACTTTTGACTAAGTTTGAATTAATTCCAAGGCTATAAAAGACTATAAAAAATATTCTCATTTAGATCAAATTATCTATTCTCTTGAGCAACTAAAAGACTAATAATAAATTTTCACTAGAGTTATTCTCTATATAATATTCGAGGCTATACACAAGTATAACTTAGTTATGAAAAGACCAAGGTTCAAATATAAATCTGAACTTCATCTAAGTTTAGTTTAACTCTATAGATGATGGACTCAATTCGTTTAATACCCATTTAATTTTGCAACAGAATACAGATGGACTCAATCGTACGACAAGTGTTTTTAGTTTAAGAATAACTAGAAATTGTGAAATCCTTATAATGAGTCCCATAGAAGCATTATTCTCTATTATTTCCCCATTTTTAGAGGAAGACATTTGCTATGGTAAAGGTAGAAGAGATATAATCAAATCTGTTGCCTCATGTCTTAGTTTTGTAAACACAAAATAGAGGTATGAATGTGTTTGAAAAGGAAAGCCGTTTTACTAACATTTTAACCAAATCCTAAAATCTTTGATAACAATTAGAAAACCAGGCTAAAACCTTTATCTAGATTGTAATAACAATTCTTCTCTATCTGGAATGCCTATGATTATTTGTGAATCCCATTCTAGAACTAATCTAACATTTTATACTTAAAAACATCTATCTTTCACTAAAACACTGGCGTCGGCCTTATTGAAAAGCAATTCAAAGTTCAAAGGAGATCTAGGAGATAGAATCTAGTATCATACATAGTGCAAAATTATCGAAGAAGGAAGAGAACCTGATCTAAGGTTTACGTTTTCCTCCCACTACATTTCTCCCTTATCACAGATAGCTCTAGGCTTGCAATCTATTCCTTCACTAAGCGCAACGATGTTACCCTTCTTTCTACGCTACTCAGAATCACCACTATCCACAAAATTTTACACCTCTCAAGACAATAAACTCTCCCTATGCGTCCCCCTTCTGAGATAGTCATTCCATTTAAATAACATTCGACTCAACTATGAATCATTCTCTCCTTGCCATGACTATCCGTTAATTAAAGAGCCACTGCGACAGTTAAAATGACCTCTAGCAACATTCTCTATAGGTGTCATCTTAAGTTCCAATATCCCAGCCTCCACGACTCTGCTAGTGAGTCGCCTTTGCAAAAGCAAACAACAATAATCACCCACTAACAAACATTTATAACAAACCATTACTAAGACATGGATACTTCAAATATTAGGCCTGATAATTCTATCAAGGGAATCCATACTCCACAAAGTTCAATGCCATAATAAATTCAACTCAAGGTTATTAAATCAACTAAATGTTGCTAAAACATTTTCTTTAAAAATGAGAGGGCTCCTATAATCTTTGCCTACGGCCACTCCTAACTAAAAGCCAAAGATATCATGGCAATAATTACCACAAGCTCCCATCATGGTTCCTTTAAAGAATAATGACACTAAGGAAGATAATTACAAACATGACAACAACCTTATTAGAAAAAGTGGTTACTCACTTATCCCTCAAATAACCCCTACTAACAAAATAATAACATAATAATAACAATAATAGTCCTTGACCATATTTAAGCTTTGATCAAAATATGATAATAATAATAAGTTGAAAGGTTTACGAAAATGTGAAAGGGTCAAGTTTGTCTCCACTTCACAAACTCTCATTAAATCACGTCAATCTTGACTTGCTAAGATCATCATATGACATTTAATGTCAACAATTCAACCTTCTATGAATTGACGATGCGAACACAACAATTTTGCAACAATGTCGATGTAAGATTACATTAGTCATAAATGGGCAATGTTCTACTCAGAAGATGTCGTTTTCTTTTACGAACAACAAGGTCGACACACATGACTAGCCCAAAAAAGAATCAAAAGGTATCGACTACTTGTCAAATAGATCCAAGAGTTATACTGACAAAACACGACTCACTTCTATCAATATCAATTCATGATTTGTTAAACATTATACTTGGTTGGCAAATAAACTTTCGTAACTCAAAGTCTATATTTCTTTTCTCGAAAGATACTCTCTTTTTTCTGAGAGTCATCCGAAACCTGTAATCCTGTATAAAACTTGAAATCAACAGATTACGATTAGTGCATCATTATTCAAATAGTAAACCAAATTCTCATATGCAAATTATTAAATCGATATAACATATGCATATCCATAATTTCATAAATGACATTCAATAGAATCTATGTTTTTCCTTGATATTAATCTAAACATGAAAATAGATTTATTTATGTCCAAGTAAAAGTAAAAAAGAAATAACAAGACAAAATTAGGGATGTAACACTTTATTTATCATTTCTTAACATATGAACTATCTCTTTCATTACTAAGTACAAGTTTGTTATTTTAACACTAAGACATAGGTTTAAATTGAAGGTATGCTCACTTTCATTTCCTTAAATCTAAGGACATGTAGGGGATTCCTTTCCCTTCTCCTTAAGTAGCCTTAGTGAGGGTAGAGGTATGGAGAGAGAGAGAGAGAGAGAGAGAGAGAGAGAGAGAGAGAGAGAGCTCTTTACTTTCATTCTATAATCTATTGTTAGTAATATAGACCTTCTATCCTTACAACATAGGCAAGGTAGAGAGAGATCTTAAAATAATAACATGCATTTCCATAACATACTATGAAATCACCATAAAATAAAAAATAAAAAATATTAAAGAAATTAGTTATATACTTCTATCATTTTATCTTGTTTCAATACAACCAAGTCAAGCATAACATTTAGTTTGAAGACCGAAAAACATATGATTCCAATGGGTCAAGATTGGGTTGGAGAATGGATTTTTATCAAACTTGTGGTCTAGAGATTAGATTATGTCATTTTCTACCCCTACTTCCACCATCACCCAATCCACCCTTGACACTATCATGAGGGGGCTTGATGATGTTCGAAGTAGAGTGTGTACTTTGCCTTTAAGTACTAAGAAAGACATTACTAGTGAAATTAAGAATATCATCTTGCTTATGGTATATTCGAATATCCATCTCTTATGGGTTATGTGGCCCCATATTTTAAGATGTACAACAATAAGGGGGGTCCTATGACCCATCTTAAATCCTTCAACACTACAAGTTTGGACTACATGTATAATGATCACTTTTTAACTAAATATTTTTACATACATTAAAGGATTATTCACTCAATTGGTTGTATTCATTGCCACATGGTTTTATTCACTCACTTGTCAAGATTAGAAATGTTTTTGTCAAACATTTTCATATTAGTATTGGTCTTAAGGTCATTATTCCTTATTTGGTTGAATATAAACAAATATTAATGAGTACATTCATGAATATGTTATATATAAATAAAACTCACCCATGAGGTGCTTGAGATGGAGGTTTTGATAATTGATGCTATCTATTCTCACACATTTTTATAAATGAGACAATTATATATAGAGAGTTATCCTTCACACTTCCTCTTTCTAGAGAAATTTTAAAACAAATATTAAAATATTACAAACTTCAGAGACGAACTTGGTTTCTTCTACAAGCTAAAGGTATGCAAACATTAATGTGCTAACCTTTTTGGGAAGAGAGGATATTTACAATTACTAAGAGAATAGGTTTTGAAATCTTGAGTTGAAAGAAAATGCTATCAAAATTACATGTAGGTAGGAAACACTAGATATTCCAACAATCCACTTAGTCTTGACTACCAAGGTATTGCTCAAGAGAATATTAATGACACCCAAAATTTCTTGTAGATGCTCAAAATTATATTTAGGTAATTGTTTCATTAAGGTTTCAAAATATTGATCTTCAAATCTATAAATTTCTAATTATATTTCACCACTATTGATTAGCTCCCTAATTCAAAGTGATATCATGTATCAATATGCTTGCTTCTTTTTGTGAAAATGGGATTCTTTAGGCAATGCTATAGTAGAGTTGTTATCATAAAAGGTCTTTGCCATTTCCTCCTAGTCATTCTTCAAGTTTAACAATACTCTTCTTGTCCACACTGCTTGACATGCTAATTATGTGGCTGCTACATATTTTACTTCTACTAATGAAAGAGTGACAATGGGCTATGACTTGGTAGCCCATGAAGTTTCACCTAATCCAATATGAATATTGTAACTAAAAATGTTCTTTCTATCATCAATGCTTCCCACATAGTCACTATCCATGCAACCAATCAACTTGAAATAATTTGATGTTGAATGTAAAATGCCATAATTGTTTGTTCCACTAACATATCTCAATATTATTTTCATAGATCTTGCTAGTGAGGATCACTTGGTTAATCTATGAACCTTGAAAATATGCTTACTCCATACATGATATCAATCTTCATGATTTTCAAGTACATCAGACTACCAAGAAATCTTTTGTATAAAGTCATATCTTCATTAGAGTCCTTATCTTCTTTGCTTAATTTCAATCTTGTGGCAATTAATGTTATTTCTAGGTTACAATTCATCATTGTAAACCTCTTGAAAATATCATTGGCATATTTTGGTTGATAGATAAAAATACCATCATCTAATTGACTTACTTCTATACTAAGAAAGAACTTCATTCAAACCAAATCATTCATTTCAATTTCTTTCTTTAATGCTGATTTGAATAGGTCAATTGACAAATCTCTTCTAAATATCAAATCATCCACATAAACACACACAATCAAAATATGATTTTGACCATTCATTTTATCATATAGTGTTGGTTTGTTGTTGCTTTTGTGAAAACTATTCTTTAAAAAAAAGAATCTATTCTGCTTTACCAAGCTCTTATAATTTTCTTGAGTCCATACAAAGCTTTCATTAATATATAAACTTTGTGTTCTTTACCCAACATTTCATATCCTGATGCCTACTGCACATATAATTCTTCTTCTAGTACACCAAAAATGTATATTTGACATCTATTTGATAGACTTTTGAGTTTTTAGCTATTATTGTTGAAATAGTCCTTACAGTGTCTAGTCTGGCCACTACAACAAAAAGTCTCATTACAATCAATTCCAATTTGTTACAAAAAATCCTTTGCAACCAACCTCACTTTATATTTTTCAACATTTCCATATGCATTGAATTTGGTCTTTAGACCCGCTTCACACAAATTACATCTTTTTCTCAACTACAAGATTTACAAGATCCTAGGTATGGTTTTTCTCAATAAAATCAATTTCTTCATCCATGGATTTCAACCTTCACTCTAGTCTTCGGCATTCAACCTTCAACAAGAAAAAATGTAGGGTGGTATCCTTTGAAAAAAATTCTTGGGATCCTCTCAATTTGGCCACTATTATTTAGCTTGTGAATCTTGCCAATAAGGGGATTGATTTAGTAAAGTCCTGGGATGCTAGCTTGTAACAAAGTTCTCTGAAGAATTTTGGCTTCAAACCACCCTTTTTGTGGCGGTTTCACCTTTGTTTTGTGTATCTCCCCATGTATGGAGTGTTGTTTCTTGCTGTTATTTTTTGTCCAGTTGTTTTGTATTCTTTTTCTCTCCTTGACGTTGCTTAGATGTCATTGGTTGTCTCTTCCTTGTTGAAGGTGTGGCCCTCCCTTTATATTTCTAGTAAAAAATATTTACCTTTATAAAGAACAAACAAAACTAAAATACTATTGTATATAAATAACAAATCACACACTAAAAAGGATATACACAAAACAATAATATTATTGATGAAAATGCTACAGCATAATGATGTGTTCTATTTACACACTTTTTTTCTCAAATGAAACCATTACATAGTAGAGTTCTTCACACTTCCTCTTTCTATAAAATTCCTAAAAACAAATATTAAAATATTACAAATTCTGAAAACTTCTTTTAACTTCGTCTACAAGCTAAAGGAATGCAAATAAGAATTATATCAACACTAGGTCGAACTTTTTATATGCCTGCTACTTCAAATATTTTGATTTACCCATATTGTTATTAATTCATTTAAGTATATCTGAAACTAGGAATTTTCGTTTGAATATTCATTAACATGAATTTGTTGTGTGAACACGAATTTGTTGTGGGAATATGAATTGGTT
Source organism: Cunninghamia lanceolata (assembly GCA_027924645.1). Taxonomy (NCBI): domain Eukaryota; kingdom Viridiplantae; phylum Streptophyta; class Pinopsida; order Cupressales; family Cupressaceae; genus Cunninghamia; species Cunninghamia lanceolata. The sequence continues at coordinate 3,322,065 of BSBN01000642.1, forward strand.
GTGTCCTCGTTTATGGTTTGTTATATAAATACGCATTTGAGATTGGAAGTGGTGTATAAATTACTCCAAGCCAACACGGTTGCTTTTACTCTGAATGTTCTCTAATGCCAGAATTAAATTTTATAGATACTTCAACCTGGAACAGGTTTGAACAATTGCATATTTGAAGATAACGTGAATATCCAAAAGAAGATCTTGGGGTCCATATGAATCTATGATTTGGCATAAGTGTATACGTTACTCAAGCGGCTTATCATCGAATTTTAGGGAGATTATTCGATAGTTTTAACATTCTTGCTTGCTTTTTTAAAAAAAAAAAGATAAAGGGGAATATAACCCCAGACAGAATATATATTAATATTAAGAAGTTTAATACATTCGAAGGGATCAATATTTCCTCACCCCATTAAGCGGTTAATAGGGAAAAACCGCAGAAACAACGTCAAAACAGAAAATAAAAAACTTGTAACTTTAAATCAACCAGCTACCACCTTGACCCAAAGACACACAAAGCACCATTAGTCATCCACGTCAGCCACCGTACCCAGGACCCCGCTTTCTACGGTCGCCATTTCTTCATCCTCATTCTGGCCCAGGGGATCTTCTGCTTTAGCCTCGGATGCATCCTCTAATTCCTCTGGGATCCTACAGTGGCGCGGTGCCAAGTCCGCAGTGTGAAACCTCAGGAAGCGGATAGCGATAAAAAGATCTTTGCATCTCACCTGGACTGATTTGGGTACTGAATGCGTGTGGCCTTTCAGTGCTCGTTCCAAAAGGCAAATGCACCCACAACTGAGTCCATGTTGCATCTTTCTGTAGATGCATTCGAATGCTCTCTTGGTGTAGAGCTTCTCAGAAGGAAAGAGACCTCCAACCCAAGTGTCCCCTACCATGACATCGTAATTGGCCACTGTTTCATTCCATTTCTCCACAGAAAATAGACGGCGATTGATAACCCCCATTGCAATTGGGAGAATGAAGTGAGGATCTTAAACTATGTCCATTAGGTTAGAGAGGAATACCGAGGCTACTTCAAACCACTTCACCTCGTGCTCTGGAGTTCCTTGCAACCATTTCTGATTGCACACAGTTTGCACCGTGATCTGCATTAAATTGTAGTCAAGCTGGAAGATGTTGTTCAACTCCACTATTCCCATGCTCCCTCTGATGATAGGTTCCCATTGGAACGGAGGGAAGTAAATCCTGTAGTTCGCCACCTCACCCTCCATGATCAAGCAAATCCTGCAGCAAAACCAAAAGCAAAGGCCGAAGGAAACTTGCAGAAAGAGCAAACGAGAGACAAAGGATGTCTCGAATAAAGATCCTTATGAACTTTTAAAGAGGAGCCATCCTAGCATTGATGGTCGAGTTAAAGGGGCAATAAATGTGGTTTGATTAGATGATGCCATACATCCTTTGTATGATTTAAAGCCAAGCCGCCAGCTCCTGGAGAGAATGCATGTACTAAACCATCGGTGGCGAATTAACCAAATCAAGATATGAAAGGATAGCTAGGAACAAGGGGAAGGAATGTATCCCAAGCCATGCGTGTGGCAAGCCAAATAGCGAGCAAAACAAGGGGTAGATGGAGAACAGAAAGCAAAGAGAAAGACTCAATTAATGAATTAAGAGCCGTTTGAGGGCGGGTAGCTTGGAAGGAGAGCAAGGACATCCAGCTGTATCCTGAGCCAAACTAGATGGTGGTGGATAAACACTCACATCCAACAAGCGACACTTGGCTATTTGCACTAAGACAGAGGGAACCCAGTGGCATAAGTTAGCTGGCAGCACAGAGAACAGAGAAGGAAGTGGAGTGGGGGGGGGGCGATCTGGGAGATCGACCCTACAGTAGGAAATAAATGCCTCCTTCATACCTGTTAGGGTAGGAAGAACAAATGGTGAAGGATAAGGTGGGCTCTTTGATGGACACATGTCTAAATGTGCATTGGACAAGTTGGATGCTCCTCATCCTGTCATAAACCACCCACCCACCGCCTAGCTGGCTGAAGCCTGCAAGGAACTTAGTGATAGGTTTGGAACGCCTCCCATGTCTTGATCAATCGAGCTAGAAGGAAAGCCAATATCCAATGACAACGGAGATTTAAGAGTTTCCAGACCGTTATGAAGATCAGAATCAAAGAGGACTATTTTTTCATTTTGATCAAGAGCAAAGTTTGCCAACCAATCTGCCACCCTGTTGCCTTCTCTATAGCAATGAGAAATTTAAAAAAAAACAAAGAACTTCAGGATTTCCCTTGCTTGATCTAAGATGTATTTGATTGACCAATTCTCTGCTTTCCCTTATTGGAAGGTCGAAATAATTATCAAAGAGTAACCCTCTAAAGAAATTTTCTTGAAACCTTTGTCTTGTGCTAGTTGTAGGGCATTGAGAAGGGCCAAGGCTTTAGCTCTGTTGTTAGTTCCTTCTGGGAGCTTGGAAGCTATTGCTGCAAGAAGTTTCCCTTCATTGTTTCTAATTACACATCCCATGGTGGAGGGCCCCGGGTTTCCTCTACTTGCACCATCAAAATTGACTTTCACCAGAGGGGAGAGAGGAGGCTTCTATTTTATTGAGGCTCTATCAACTCTTGAGTTGGGCGCTTACGAGGACACGTGGTGACGTTACTTCTGTAGGCCTTTCCAGTTTTTAGACATTAGAGCATCCCATCTAGACCAATAAAACTTCTCAGAACTAGAGCGTCTTTTTTTTGCAATGATAACCTCTACAATTAGAGATTCTATCTCGCTACAAATATCTTCAACAGGCTTTGAAGAACTTCTAAAAATCCTATGGTTTCTCTCTTTCCAAATATTCCACACTATTGAAGGACAAACCACCCATAAATCATGAAAATAATCTTCTTTGTTTAAAGCTGGCCAACTTCTCAACCAGTCCTTCAAATTACCTAAAATTGGGGATGACCAATTTAACAGCCGCATAAAATACTTCCAACAAAACTGGCTAAAGCTGCATCGAACCAGAAGATGATCTAGAGACTCATTTTCTTCTTGACAAAGAACACATTTGAAATTCACTCCTAGAGAGAGCTTTTCAATCCTATCCCCCGATAGAACTCTATTGTTCAGGGCCAACCAAATGAAGGTGCCTGCCTTTGGCAAGATTGGATCTGACCATCAGAGATTGATTGGCCAATCTACTTTCACTCTTGCAAACAAATAAAGGCAACCTGAATGCACTTTATATCTGCCCGACCCATCACCCATCCAAATGAGTTCATCCTCTTGAGGAGAGTAGAAAATGAAGTGATCTTCCAAAATTTTTTCCAGAGCCCACTTTTGATTGTCAGGAAAGTTACAGTTGTTAAAACTTTTCCAGATTATTTTCATAGGCATAGACCTTGTGTCCATAGAGAAGTACGAGAAGACTTTCTCTCCCCAAAACCTTTTAAGATATGTAGAGGCTTCCCTAAAGTTACCTAGAGAAGATATTTTTGGCCATCCATTCCATTGGTCATCCCAAAAAGAAGCTTTCTTCCCATTATATATAGTCCAGGAAAGCTTGGGGAGAATTACTTGCCTGCAATTTACTATGAAATTCCATATTGAAGAGCCTTTCGGAGGATCAGCTATCGTAAAAATGCGTTCAAGATCTTTGGTATCCAAATACTTTTTTTGCAGCAACTTCACCCATTTTGTATGAGGTTGTTTATACATCTTCCATGCTAGTTTAGCCCCCAAGGCCATATTTTACAATTCCAAATTGATAACACTAGCACCTCCTTGGAGTTTCGGGGAGCAAATCTTATCCCAGGCAATTAGGTGGATCTTTCTCGAATCTGAAGAACCTTGCCACAAGAATTTTTTACATAATTTGTTTATATCGGCCAAGATGCTCTTTGGAGTTTGAAGAGAAGACATCATGTACACTAGGACTACTGTGAGGACTACCTTAATCAGTACAAGTCTACTAGCTAAGGATAGCCAACCACTTTTCCAAGCCTGCAATTTGTTATGCAAATTATCTAATACTCGCCTCCATAAGAGTTTTGTGTGGCAGCCGTTAAAAAGGGGAACCCCTAAATACTTCCTTGGCAACGATTCCAATTTGAAACTGAAAAGATTAGAGATACTTGGGTGCTGAGCTTGAGGTGTGTTGAACAGGTAGATTTTGGACTTCAATGGATTGATCAATTGACCGGAAGCCTTACAATACAATGACATCGTCTTTTGAATGGCAGAGGCTTCTCGCTTATTAGCTTTGCCAAAAAGAATTGTATCATCTGCAAATAAAGCATGAGTAAAAGCATCATTATAAGCCTTCAATTTGATCCCTTTCCATATTCTGTCCATAATCTCGAATAGAAAAGTATAAACTCAGACTGCTAATAAGCTTTTGAGCCTTTTCTTTCACAAGCCCAAAGTAAAAAAATGGGTTCTTCCCACAACTTGAATGAAAACCCTCACCAGCGAAATGAAGCTGTGTAGCCCTTCTGATAACATTTCTTACTCATTTAGCATTGCAAAAGTTAGGTTCTTTGTTTTCAAAATGATTTTTTTAAAAATTTCGTTGTATTTCTCAAAGTAAAATTATTTGATTATATTTGGATTGCATGGGTTGTTTTGAAGATCAATTTTAACATTTCTCTATAGGTTTTAAGCTTTTAATTCTTTACAGTTATGATTGTCTTGTGTTTGTGTAGGAAATGATCAAAATAACATGACTGCTTTGCAAAAGCATGTTGCATTTTTTGACAGCAATAAGGATGGGATTATTTATCCATGGGAGACATATAAAGGTGTAAATCCAATACTGTCCTTATGTATGAACTTTTGTTTCAAATTTTTTTTTGCTCTCTTTTATATGTCAAGCCAGAATTGATAGGAAGGAAAGAATGGTAAACCGTTTTGAAAAAAAGATTACATTCTTATTTATAGGAAGCCAAAAATAGTTGAACTGCCAAATCAACAAAAAAATGAAAACTAAATAGAAAACTGAATTATGTTAAACCCTAATGATTAACATGTTAACATCCCTCATTAATTTGAAAGAATTAAACCAATCATTTTTCAAAAATTTTCATACTTTTTTCATCCAAGTGCTTTGGTAAGAATATCAGTGGGCTGATCTATAGTGGGACAATATTTGAGTGTCAAATCAAATGGAACTTTGTGTTGATGTGTTTGGTTCGATTATGAAAGATTGGATTTTTGGCTATTTTGATTGCAGATTGATTGTCAGCAAGGAGTGGTGTGGATGAAACCTGGTGTTCTTACAAATCTTCAAGAATTTATCAAAGCCATAATATTTCCCTAGTGGTCTCGGAAGTTTCCATATATTTGGCTTCTACAGAGGATATAGTTGGTATTGACCGCTTCTTAATTTTCCAAGAAATGATTGCTGACCCTAGATGCATTAGGAAACTTGAAGTAGATTTTTCATCTTCTAAGTCACCTATATAATCGAAATCTAAATATCCAATTAGAGAGAAGTGTGTTGCCTTGGAGTATTTGAGGCCATAGTTTTGAGTGCCTTTTAAGCTATCCCAAGTCAGTCATTTCAAACCCTTGCTTCAATTTGTCTTTCACAGTTTGAATTTAGTCCTCATTGTTACCAATTAGAAATAAATCATCCACATAAACAACTAGATGTACAACAGTGCTATCAACCTTTTTGATAAAAAGAGTTGCATCATCAAATTCAAAGTGCTTGAAATCCAATTTCAAGAGGTGATCAATGAATTTTTTATACCAACTCACAAGGTTTGCTTTAAACCATGTACAATGATTTTATTAGCTTGCATACCTAGTGTTCTTAACCATTGACTACATATTCTTCTAGTTGAGTCATATATATTGTTTCTTTGAGATCACCATTCAATCCATTTTGTGTCGAAAGAGCCAACAAAGCATGAATGGTAGTCCACTTCATAGTAGGTACAAAAGTTTTATCATAATCAATTCCCTCCTTTTGCAATAAGTTGGGATTTATGTTTATCAAGTGAACCATCTACTTTATATTTGTTTCAAAAGATGCACTTACAACCAATAGGTTTACAACCTAGTGGAGAATCAACCAACTCCCAAGTGTCATTTTTAAAAGAGTGTCATACTCATTTTGCATAGCATGCCTCCACATTACAATATTTTTAGCTTCTTTATAGGAAGTTGGTTTTGAGTCCATTGTGATATTGATTTCATCAATAGACTCCAAGTTACCTTCATTACTAGATTGAGCTAGGTGCCTTGTCTTGTAAGAACTTATTGTTCTTGTCTTACCAATTTCGTCATGTATCAAATTTTTGAGAGTTTGTTGGACTTGTTTTGCCCATTTGTGTGTAGATTTTGGCTGGACCAAAGGTACTTCCATTTCTTGACCAAAAGCTCCATCAGTGTCTAATTGTTTTGAAATCCTAGGCTCATCTAAAGGTTGAAAGTCATTATTAAAGAGGGTTTCTTTTTGGAGATCCAAAGTTTGGGCATCTTGAGGTTGGACATCTTGGGTTAGAGATTCTATAGGTGGATCCAACAAAGGTGGTTCTAAATGATTTATCCCCCCATAGTGAAGAATCTCACATGGATGTTTTTCCAAGGAATAAAATTAGCAAATTTATCAAGTTGTTTTAACTGGTAGTCAACATTGGCATCATTTTTGAAAGATTCAAAAAATATAACATCTCATGTAATAAGAAATTTCACATTAGCCTCATCATACAACCTATATGCTCTTGAAGATTTAGAATATCCTAGAAAAATGCATGTATAACTTCAGTGATGTTGTCGTTAGGGTAAAAATCAGGGCCAAATCAGAAACATGAAGCATAAAACCCTAACAGCACAACAAAGCACAAAATTAAAATAGAAATCAAATGCAATAAACAACAAACTAATCTAAATTCCTATGTCAAACTTGGTTCTCCTCTATTGCTCTTCTCAATCTTGCATAAGAATGCAAGATATTGAAGGATGAATGTTGATTGCTCACTATTTCAACAGCATGACCATGGAATGAAAGAGGAATGATGGATGATTCTAGAGGAAATTTGACAGCATGAGGCTACTTCAAGATTGGATCCCCCCAAATGGCTTGGGAGAGGGTTGATTTATAGGAAAGGACTGATTTGAATGAAGGGCTATGATTGAAAGTTGATTTGAATGATATGGATGGATTGAATAGGGTTTCCCACTCCATGAGGAGTTGTAGTCATATGACAAGTGTAGGATAGACCTAATTTAAATAATGTTTTATTTAAATTAGTGGGACATGTGAAGTGTATTAAATAGAAAATGTAGTATGTGACATGTGTTGCAATGAGATGAAAGGTGATGACTAATTCAAATATTTTATTTGAATTAGTTGGAAAATGGGAGAAGGGAAATTAATTAAATAAATAGGATTTATTTAATTAATTTCTTAGGTGATTAGGATGGGATTAGGAGTGGGATTAGGACAAAACGTCATATGATGCCTCTAGTAATGTGTCGACAAAGTGTTGCAAGACATGGATAATTTTAAGTGTCTACATTTTGCCCCTCTTTGAGATGATGTTGCGAATGTTGTGACTAAGAGAAGTAACATCATTTCAAAGAAGATGAAGAAATGGGATGATGTTGTAAGGATAGGATGATGATGCCCCCTCGAGAGGATAGGCGGATTGGACAAATATGGGTAGGCTCTCGAAATGAAAGGGATTGGTTAAGAAAGAAAGATAAGGGAATGGATAGAAGAAATGAATGCTATGTTATGTTGCAATGAAGGTGAGCAACCATGAAGTTTGATATAGCCCTAGACGTTATGCACCAAGGTATAAGGACCAAGGTGACAATGTGTTTTGTGCACCAGCATAATACAACCTTGTCTAAACATATGAGGAAGTAACTTACAGCATTAAAGTCCTAATGCACAAAAGGTATGATATGACCTTAGATGCAAAGGATAGTGCAAAAATCCATTCCAACATACACAAGATATGAATATTAGCTCGAAATGAAAGGGATGTGATTTAAATGCAAGATAAAAATGATAGCACACACAAGCAAGAAAGTAATCATGTGCAAATGATACAAAAACAAACAAGGTATTGCCCCTGTCAAGATGTGAACCAATGATTAAGTGATTTATTGATTGATTGATTAATAATAAATGATGATAATTGATAGTTGTGTCTAATTTCAAGAAATGAAACCTGTTGTATAAGACAATTGCTCTCGTTTCGGCAATGCAACATCCCGTATAAGACAATTGATATGATTGATTGATACTAGTGTTGTTGGCCATGCGAATCAACTCCAGGATTTGATTAATTGATTGATTAATTGATGGATTTGGTTTACAACAAGGCTAGGATCAAGACCATTGATGTAATTGGATAATTTGATAAGATGGATTAACTTGATTGGTATGGATAAACGATGACTTACATTTGGATTGTTGCTTGGAATGATTTGATTTGATTTGATGAATTGACTTGAAGAATTGATTGATTGATTGATTGGATTGATGATTGGATTGATTGGAAGAATTGGTTTGATTTGATGAGTTAGATTTGGCTGATTGGATGAGGATTAATTTGATTGAATGGATTGATTGAGTGGTTTGATTAGATTGATTTTATTGAATTGATGATTGGATGGGATGAATAGAATTGATGATTAGATTGATTTGATTGAATGATGGATTGATTGGATGGATTAATTGGATTGGTTTGAAGAGTTGATTTGGTTGATTGATTGGAAGAATTGAATTGAATTGAGTGGTTTGATTGATTGAAGGATTTGATTGATTTGATTGGATTGATTTGAATTGAGTGGTTTGATTGACTGAATGAATTGAATTGATTTGATGAATGATTTGGAGAATTGATTTAATTGGAATGATTTGAAGAATTGTTTTGAAGGAGTGATTTTATTGCTTGGGTTTTTGTTGGATATTTGATTTTTTGTGTTTTTTTTTTGAATGTTTTGTTTTTTTTGGATTTTTGGAGTGTTGTGATTTTTTGTGATTTTGAAAATGTTTTTGATTTTTTTTGGATTTTGACATATTTTGATTTTTTTTTATTTTGAAAATGTTTTTGATTTTTTTGTATTTTCAAACATTTTGATTTTTTTGGGGTTTTTGAAATGTTTTGGTTTTTTTGTATTTTTTGGGAATATTTGATTTTTTTGGTTTTTTAGAATATGTTGTATATTTTTTTTGGATTTTGAATGTTTTTTATTAGTTCAGGTAGAAAAGAGGGTCCAGAACCCTATACAAAACAACCCCTAGGGTAACATGCCTTAAACATGTCAGTAAAAGTACATTGACAGCACACTAATAGCCGACAAAAATTGACTAACAAAAAACACCAGAGAATAAAAACAAGAGTTCTAAGGATTGTCAGTAGTCCCAAGCTTGGCCAAAAACTTGACCATGTCTTTGTAGTCACTGAGGCTATTGATCCCCACTTGCTTGACTTTGTCATCCAGATCCTTGACAACAACAAAAATCGATGCCGCCTGATGCAAGGCCTTAGCAACAAATTTAGCCATGGTCTTCCATTTTTTCTGCATTTTCTCCATCTGCAACTTGAGTCTCCCCATGTCCCCAGCAGTCGTCACACATAGAAAACAACTACCCTTGTTATCCAAGCCACCAGCTTCCTCAACAACAACACCCAAGTCCTTCGAACCTGACTTGTTCATGGAAGCGAAATGGCTCACCCCTTCTTCCTCGTGCACAGACTCAGTAGGTTTTTCATCCTCCCCCTCCTCCATAGTTTCCTCAACAAATTCTGAGTCATTGGAAATCTCCACACCCTGGGGGTTAGTAGAAGGTTTTCTAGCAATGCGACTAGACCGACGAACCTTGACCTGGTTTGCTTAACAACATCCTCTTTTTCACCTCTTTCAGTCTATATGGGTCCTGAGTCCAATTCAATGATTTTTGCAGGACCAGTCACCGTCTCCTCTTCCTCCTTACTAGTCTTGGCTTTCTTAGCATGCACAACCCCTTCCTCCTCAGCCTCCGGTCTCTCCCTTTTAGTCAGGCCAATTTTCTCCTTCCCAGGCTCTGGAATGGCTTTTCTCTAGGATTTTGTTTTAGACTCATGGGATTTTGGATTTTGAATGTTTGGATTTTGAATGTTTTGGATTTTGAATGATTGGATTTGGTTGATTGGATGAGGATTAATTTGATTGAATGGATTGATTGAGTGGTTTGATTGGATTGATTTTATTGAATTGATGATTGGATGGGATGAATTGAATTGATGATTAGATTGATTTGATTGAATGATGGATTGATTGGATGGATTAATTGGATTGGTTTGAAGAATTGATTTGGTTGATTGATTGGAAGAATTGAATTAAATTGAGTGGTTTGATTGATTGAGGGATTTGATTGGATTGATTTGAATTGAGTGGTTTGATTAATTGAATGAATTGAATTGATTTGATGAATGATTTGGAGATTTTATTTGATTGGAATGATTTGAAGAATTGATTTGAAAGAGTGATTTTATTGCTTGGGTTTTTGTTGGATATTGATTTTTTTTTTTTTTTTTTTTTGTGTGTGTGTGTGTGTTTTTTTGAATGTTTTGATTTTTTTTTGGATTTTTGGAGTGTTGTGATTTTGAAAATATTTTTGATTTTTTTTTGGATTTTGACATGTTTTGATTTTTTTATATTTTTTTATATTTTTTATTTTTTTATATTTTTTGAAATGTTTTGGGATGGCATTGGATGAACATTTGGGTAGCCTGTGCTAAATACCAATGACAAGGGAAAACCAAGTCTAGGTGCAAGGATGAATGTAGGATGGATAAAATGATAGGCGATAATGGATGAGATGGATGGGTGCATCATATGGGAGCTAGGATGTGATCTCCAAAGACTATGTCACATAGGAATGACATGCCCCATTCTAGGTGTGATGCTTAGGATTTGACATGACAAAGCTTGTGACGATAGGATGATGATAGGATTGTTTGGAAAGGATGAGGTATAACAAGAGATATCCAAAGCATTTGTCAACATTTTGCCCTCATATCTTTATCAAGATCACAAGGAGGAAGGAAAAATGGATGGACTTGATAGAATAGGTATGTGGGTATAATGGACAAGGATGGTAGGATGGTAATGGGAAATGATAGGATGAATAGATGAGACAACGTGCCCCCAAGTGTAAGTGACATAGAAGATCAACCTACACATGATGCATGTTTGCCAGGTTTTCATCATGGTAATTATCCAAGGCACCACCAAGGGTGGTTTTCACCATTGGATGAAGGGGTTTCTCTTTACTTTTTTGATTTTTTCTTTTTTTTTTAACTATTTTTTAACTTTTTTGATTTTTGAATGCCCAGATGGGTGGATATGGATAGGAGAGACTCAAGCATCTAGTTCCATGAAAGGTGATAGTGTTGTTAGAGATGGATGTCATCTCATGGACCATGTCAAGTGTCATTATGCTCATAGATGTTTGTAGGTGATGTGATTGCATGAGAGGGAGATGAAGTAGGTAGATAGTGGATTATGGTGTGGAATGATGTGGACTATGTAGAACTTATGCAATTTAGGATCGATGAAAGGTTTATGAAAAAGCATGGACCATAGGAAGGTGATGGGTGAAATATGTAGGATAATAGCTGAAAGATGGGGAGATGGAGGTATGGAAAGGAATCATGACCAACGGTTGCACACACCGTGATAAACATTGAAGTTTTTGATTTGGAGGAGGTGTGGGAAGCAATGGAGATGTTTCCTTAGGGGATGGGTGATGTAGGAATTTAGGTACCCACATAGACTTAGGATTTTCATGATTTTTGTTTGACTTGTGGGATTTGTATATGGAATGGGATTTTTGGGATTTTTGGATGGAAGAAGATTTTTGGGATTTTTGAGAGGTGGATGCTTCATTTGACTTGACTTCTTTTTGCTTAGGTACCCAAACCATTTTATTTTTTGACTTTTGTTTTGGAGGTATGGGCTTGGGTAGCTTTTTTGATGAATTTGGCTTTGATTCTTTGCATTGATGTCCTAAGGCATGAGGACCCTTAGGATTTTTGGCTTTATGAGTAGAGGCATCCAAATTTTTACTCTTGAATCCCTTGGAATGGGTGGAAGCTTCATGTCTACACGATGTGTGCATTGATTGGTCATGATTAGGAATTTTAGAGGACCTATGGATAAATGGATAAGGTGATTGAATGATAGGGATATTAGGTGTTGGGAGAAGTGGAGGTAAAGTGGATGGTAGAATATTAGGAGTTGGAAGAAGTGGAGGTAAAGTGGATGGTGGAAGGTGTATGGTCACATGCTTTTGACATTTGTAGGATAATGGAGGTGGAATGGTGACATATGTTTTGGGGATATGATAGGATTTGTGATGGAAAGTGGTGGATTTAGGAGGAATGGAGGAAGTACCAACATCTTGAGATTGTTTACCTTGGGATGTATATCCAAGGCCATAAGAGCGTGGAGGGACATTGACATGGATGGGCTTCAAAATACCTTGTTCATGAAGGATTAAGCCTTTGCCATGATAATTCATGTTTTGGAGGATGTGATGGACAATGGGACTAGGGGTGTTTTGAACACTAGACTTGATTTCATTATTGGACAAAGAATGTGAGATAGTGGATAATGGTTTTTGCTTCCCTAAAGAAGAATACTCATGAATGAAGGTGGATAGACCAATGAGATATGATGGTGGATTTGAAATGGGGTCGATATTGGATGTGGAAGGATCATTAGGAGCTTGATTATCATTATGTTCACTAAGATCCAAGTTATTTGTTGATCATCTATGTGTACTTGGGAGCCAAGTGTCTCATCAAGGGAGGTGGATGTTGGTGGATCATGGATAGGGATATATGGAGGAGAAGTTTCTTTTCTTTGAAGGAAGGCCATGAAGCAGGGTGAGTGCTCAAGCAGGTCAATAAGACTTTCATTAGATTGAGTATGTAGTTTGTGGGTGTCTTGCTCATGAATGGTTGTGGGGGTATGAATAGGATCAAGTTGCTCATGAATATGTTCTTCATCATGAATAATATCTTGATCATGGAAAAGATACATGTTATGAATAGGTTGAATGATAGTGATTTGATCTTGATTAGAACGAGGGCTTGATATTTCCACATGCTTAGGATTATACCCTTGGCATAACTCTTGACTTTCTTCAATGGAAGCAGAAGTGGAAGGCTCTTAGAGAGGCTTGATATGCTCTTGATGGTCAACTGCAAGAGGGCATGATGGAGGTTGACTTGGGCTCATGGGGGAGACTCTTCAATAGGCTCGAGGGGTTGTGGACCATATGAAGGGGTTGTAGGAATGGACATGGTGTTGGAAGGTTCCTTAGTAGGCTCAAGGATAGGACTTTGATGACATGGTTGACTCCTTGCTAGTAGCCCTTGGATCACATCCTTTGTAGGTGTATGGGTAGATGAATAATGTAATGGATGGGTGGATTTGGGTAACTCCATAGGTTTACTTTTGAAATGTTTCAATTTAGGGCATGAAGTTGATATAGGATTAGATGGTGGAGGTAGTGAATAGGTTGATGAATTGGAATGTGGAGGGACCAATAGATTAGGACTAGAACATGGTGGATTTAGGATAGGCATTCAATTGGATGGCGGATGGCGGTATAGTAGACCTATAGGAGGGATACACTAGACTAGTGTTCCCCTTGTCAAAGGCATGAGGGCTTGAAGACACTTGATCTTGTTTTGAGGGGTGACTTAGGATCACATGTTCTTGTTATGGAATGAATTTATAGGTTGATGTAGGATTGGCATGATCACAAAGGGGGAGATTGTTGCGAGTATGTGCCTAATCGGTGTTGTCATTGATGTCAACATATCTATGTTGTCATTGGTGTCAACCGTGCTCTTATTCTATTTCTTTCTTGTAATAAGTGAGATGCTTTGTATTTACTTATGAAAGTGATCTTGATGTTGAGGATATTGGGAAAATTAGCTGCTCCGGTAGAAACAGCCAGTGGAAACAGTGTATTGCATACTGAAGAACAGTCCAGAATATTGCTCCGCATTTCATGTAGGATGAGTATATTTGTTTGTAGATTGAAAGTTATTTAGAAGTCTATCTGAAGATGTTATATTCCAAGTTTGAGCCTTCGGTATGAAGATTTGAGTGAGTTATGTTCACTAGAGTGAAAATTGCTTTTCCTCTTTGTTTGGTGGTGACAGGGAGAAAGTGTTATGCTCTGCATTCCTCCGCATTGAAGTATTTTAGTCTGCAGTTCTAGAGTTAAGTATGGAATGATGATAAGTGCTTTCAACTACAATGGTTCATGATTTGGCAATATTCAAGCTATCCCTTCCTTATGACAGTGGCTAACAGTGTTGTTCTTGTGCTCTAGTTTGAAGAATCTTCTTGACAAAGTGGTTAGAGATCATGTGGTTGTTCCTAGTGATTACAATGTGCTTGTGGATGTCTCTTGATCATGTTCCTACCTTTGGATTGGTCCGCAAAGAGAAAATTAGATCGTGGATGAAGAATCTTCTTAGCAGACCTAGTATTCTCACCAATCTTGGCCGACTTGGTTGATTTCACTAATTGTGGAGACGCCTTGAAGTTTGTGGAAGCATGTCGTGGCATGAAGAATCATGTTTGAGTCCCAGCTAAGGCATAGCATGATCGGCATACATCTTTACATCTTTCCCTTAGCTAATTTCTATATTAGGTCCAGACTTATTTCTATGTATGTTTTTGTAATGCCGACCTTGGAGATTGTTCCAATGGTTGATGAATGTATTTCCGACCTTGATGTACATTCCAAGGTTGATGACTTGTATAAAGACTTGTAATGAATTGCAAAAAAATGTGTGAGAGTACGAATATGAAGAGATAAGTGTGAAGGTGTGAAAGAGTAGAGCAGAGAAGTTATATTGTGCTTCAATGGAACTGAACCCAGGCATGGAGTAGATGCTATTTAATCAGTTCACCATATTTGGCAGAGTCACCCTTTAGCAGTGAGCCGTTCTATGTAGTGAACAATTTGGGTAGTGTGCCCTGTAGGCAGTGAGCCTCTATTTTTCGGTATTGTTATAACTCATATATTTCCTATGGGCTAACACCCACCATGGCTTTTCCCTTTTAGGGTTTTCCATGTAAAAAAATGGTGTCTACTATGTTGAATGTGTGATTGTGATTAAGTCTATGGTTTCATGCTTTCATGGTTAAATCTGATTATCATTAATTAATAGTTGATGGTTTATGAAGTTAATTTTTTGTGACAACTGATTCACCCCCCCTCTCAGTTGTCCTATGTATTTCAACAGGACTATTTCATTCAGGAAGATATGTTGTTCAAAGGAAACCAATTATGCATACCTAGGAGTTCAATGAGAGAGAATTTGATCAAGGAGAAGCACAGTGGTTGATTGGGAGGACATTTTGGCATTGATAAGACAGTGGCTTTGGTAAGTGAAAATTACTTTTGGCCGTAGATACATAAGGATGTTAGGAGATTTGTGTAGAGTTGTAGAGTTTGTCAAGTTGCAAAAGGGAGTAGTCAGAACACTAGATTGTACAAATCTTTGATAGTACCAGAGAGACCTTGGGAAGACATAAGCATGGATTCCATAATGGGATTCCCAAAGACACAGAGAGGACATGATTCAATATTTGTGATGGTGGACAAATTTTCAAAGATGACACATTTCATACCTTGTAAGAAGACAACTAATGCAGTTCATGTGGCTGACCTATTTTTCAAGGAGATTGTTAGATTGCATGGATTACCTAAGAGCATAATTTTAGACAGAGATACAAGATTTCTTGGATACTTTTGGAAGACACTTTGGAAGAAGACGCAGACAAACTTGAAGTTCAGTTCACCATTTCATCCACAAACCAATGGGCAAACAGAGGTAGTAAATAGGAGTTTGGGAAACTTGTTGAGATGTTTGGTTGGAGAAAAGGTAGGAAATTAGGATTTGATTCTATCACAAGCAAAGTTTGCATAGAATAATTCAGTGAATAGGAGTATCGGAAGAACACCATTTGAGATTGTGACAAGAACTAACCCTAGAGGAGTAGCAGAGTTGAGAGATATCAGTATGGAAGAGAAGAGGAGTGCAGAAGCAGAAGAATTTGTAGGACACATGGAGATAGTGCATAATCAAGTTAAGAAGCATCTAAGGGAGATGAATAGTAAGTATAAAGAGCAAGTAGATGAGAAGAGGAGACACAAAGAATTTTTAGTGGTCAATGAAGTAATGGTGTACTTGAGAAAAGAAAGATTTCTAGTTGGGACATATAACAAGTTTAATATGAAGAAGTTTGGACATTGTAGGATACTCAGAAAATTTGATTCATGAAATGCATATGAAGTGGAGCTACTAAAGACATTGGGAATATCAGATCTATTTTCAACATTGCAGACCTATATTAGTATCATGAAGTAGAATTCAGTGACAACATGGAAGAAGATTTGAAGTAGTTACCACAACAAGCACTGGAGCAGATTGAAGATACCTTGGATAGCATATGAAGTGGAGGGGGATGACGCATAGAATTGATGTGGAATTTGTAGAGGTAATGGTCATATTTGTTGAATGGATAGGGGATGTGTTTGTTGGGTTTGGGATTGACAAGTGGCTATGAAATGTTGGGCTTGTACTAGGAGTTGTTGTATTTGAGGTGACTGGCTTTGTTGAAGTTGTGGGATGATGGCTTGGAATCATTGTATGGTTTGTTGGTCTAGGGGTTGTGGAATTTGGTGAAGTGTTTGGATGAGGTCTTGTAGTTGTGGTGCTAGGATCTTGTCTTCTAATGTTGGCATGGTATCACACATGTATTTAAGTCTTTGCATTTCGTCTTGTTCCTCAAGGTATGTAACATGATTCTTGTCAACATTGGAAGTAGGAGGAGGGTCCCATCAAAGTATAAGTTTAGGTCTTAGATTGTTGTCATCATTAGGACTAGAGGGAGGGCCTCCTCTAAGTATGAGCTTAGGTTTTGAATTTGTTTCATCATTAGGATTAGAGGGAGGGACTTCTCTAAGTATGAGCTTAGGCTTATGAGTGGGCATAGGCTTGCTAAGGATTAGGACCATTTTGACAAGTGATTGACTAAGACTAGGATGATGATGATGTGGAGTGATTAGGATAATGATTAGGATGAAATTGATTGGAAGATGTGGAATAATGATGATATGATTAGGGTTGAGGTGATTGGGATAAGACTGTTGCAAGTATGGGCATAACCGGTGTTGTCATTGATGTCAACATACTCCTGTTGCATTGATAATAAGGATTGGATGAGCTGTGTGCTGAGAATATTGAGAAAATTAGTCCTAATCAGGAACAAAGAAGAATAGTGAAGACAATAAGGTAAAGATCCCAGCTAAGATGAAGATAAGAGGATGCACCTCAAAGGGTTTACAGATATGTGTCTTGAGATGACCCAGTAATGATTTTAGAGGTCCGCATGAAGTTATGCCCTCTTGAGTAAAACTGGTTTTGGCAGGTGTTCGGAGGTGACAAAGTGACTTACATAGGTCTGGTGAGATATGGAAATGCAATATTTTGTTCTATGGATTTGGTGGAGTGTTTAGGAAGTCAATGTGAATTGACAACCCAATTGGTTCATGGTCTGGAGGTCCACAAGCATCTATTCCAATGTGACAATGATGACAGACTGTGTTTCTGAGGTTCTAGATGAAGGAGAGAATGATTTCATTAAACAGAAGTAGTGTGGATGTTCTTGGTGATTCAAGAAAGCTTGTGGAGGTCTTTGGATTGTGTCCTTTTCATGTTGGTGGTCCGCATTGAAGATTGAGCTCACAATTGAAGAACTACTTCCGGATGATGGTGTTCTTCCTACGTCTGGCCGACCGGATGAGTTACACATCATGTGGATGATCTTGAAGATGTTCTATGAAGAATGGCATGTTCCTATAGAAAGATTAAAGTCTCAGATCTCTGTGGCCGACAGTGTGTTGATCCCCATGAAGTCTTTTTGTAATAAGTCACGTTATATTTATGCATTTGCTCTGTAATGTATTCTGACTTGGATGATTGATCCTAAGTTGATGTCTTGTATAAATAAGGAGTTGTAAAGTCATTTCAGAAAAGGTGAGGTGGTGATGAGAGCGTGGTAGAGAAGTGCAAAAAGAAGAGTAGAAGTATTGGGCTTAAATGGAACTAACTCAAGCATGATGAAGATGCTATTCTTCAATTCAAGTATGTAATACTTATTTTTCTGTAGACAGTTTGTCTCCTGTAGGCAGTGGGCCTCTTATGAGCAGTGTGCTCAGGCAGTGAGCCCTAATTGGCATGTGCCATTTTGTTCTTCCTATTCTTCTAATAGAGAATACATTCTTGGGTTAGTCACCCCATGGTTTTTCCCTTAACCGGGTTTTCCACTTCAAAATCTTGGTGTCTTATGTGTTAATGTGTTTCTGCTCTTGAATTATTGCATTATGTTTTCATGATTGATTTATCATTATGCTGCTAAATTAAGTAAAGGACTTAAGTGATTAATTGGAAGAAAGTTTTGGACAACTGATTCACCCCCCCTCCTAATTGTCTATCCTAAATCCAACAATTGGTATCAGAGCTAAGTTCCTCTAAAAGGAGCTTAACCGCTTGAGGAGATCTAGGATGTCGTCCTACAAGGACATTCTGAGGTTTGATGGAACCAATTTTACTCTTTGGAAAAGTCGCATGGAATGTCACTTGCAATGTATGGGAATGTAGTATTGAATCATGGCTTCAAAGAAGTATACCCCTCCACAGAATGGTCCGATAACTGTAGATGAAATCAGAGATGCTAAAAACAATCTGTGGACTAAAGAAGCTCTTCTAAGTGCCTTGTCTGATTTAGAGCTGACAAATGTTGTTGACCTACAAACCACTTTTAAGATTTGGGAAAAACTGGAACTTTTGCATGAAGGAGACAAGTATGTTAAATGTGCCAAGCTCCAGAGTTTGAAAGGAAAAATAAAAAATTTGAAGATGAGAGAAGATGAAAATATCACTACATTTATGCCAAGAGTAAATGAGCTTATTTGTGGCATTGGATGTGCTGGGGGAGTCTTGGATGAAGATGAGATTGTTGGCAAAGTTCTCAGATCCCTTCTTGATTCTTACAAGTACAAGATTGCTGCTATTGAAGAATTTAGATCTATTTTAGGTATCACAAGAGATCAATTGGTTGGTAAATTGGCTGCATTTGAATTGACTAAGTTTGGAGATGCCCCCCCCAAGACTGAATCTGCATTCAAAGCTAGTGCCTTTGTTAAAGGAAAATAAAAGTTTGATCTGGGAGAGAACTCCTCAAAGAAACTATCATGGTATGAGAAACCAAGAAAAGATCTGGAAGAAGATGAAGTAGAAGTTGCTCAACTTTAAGCCCTTATTGCAAAAAGAATGCCAAGAGGATCCAGTAAGTATGAGGGGAAATTGCCTTTTAAGTGTTTTAACTGCAACAAGATTGGTCATTTTGCCTCGAAGTGTCCAGAAAGATTCTCAAGGCCAAATCCCAATAGATCAAGGTTCCAAAAGAAATGTTACTATGTTCATGAAGATGATGATGATGAAGGAGTAACAGATAATGAATCAGAAATAGGAAACAAATCCGGAAGTGATTGGGTGCTTATTGCCATCAAAGAAGAAGATCCAATGCCCTCTGAATCTTTTAATCATAAAATTGTAGAAAGAGCTCTGGCTGCCCAAGTTCAAGAATAGGGTGATTGGGTCATAGACAGTGGATGCTCTCACCATATGACATGTGACAAAAATAAGTTCATAGATTTGGAAAGGTATGAAGGAGGAGTGGTAAAGTTTGGTGATAATTCTGCTAGCAGAATCAGAAGTAGAGGAACCATCTCTTTTGATGGAAAGAAAAAAACCTGTAATGTACTGTATGTTGAAGGTTTGAAGCACTATCTTCTTAGTGTTGGACAGTTGGTGGACAAAGGCTATGATCTCTGATTCAAGAATGAAAAATGCAAGATCTTTGAAAGTTTCAGAACAGAGATTGCATCCGGTAATCAAACAAAAGGTAATATCCTCCACTTGGTTGGTACTAATAAAAGTTGTTTATTTGTTCAAATTGATTAGAGCTGGTTATGGCATAGGAGAATGTGCCATGTGAATTTTGATAATATCATCAAGATAAGCAACACTCAAGTTTTAAGAGATCTTCCAAGATTGGTAAAACCTACCAATAGTTTGTGCAAGGAATGTCATTTGGGTAAACAAAGTAGAGTCTCATTCAAAAGCAAGGAACATTCTTCTACCAGATTATTGGACTTAGTTCATACTAATCTATGTGGTCTAGCAAGAATTAGGAGTGTGCAAGGTGATATATACTTCATGTTATTAATTGATGACCATTCCCGGATGATGTGGGTGGCTTTTCTGAAAGAGAAATCAGAAGCTCTTGAGAAATTTGAAATATTCAAGGCTATGGTAGAGAATGAAACTAGATTAAGATTAAAATGTCTGAGGTCTATTAGAGGTGGAGAATTCACATCCGGTGAGTTCATAGAATTCTGTGAGAAACATGGAATAAAAAGACAGTTGTCTGCTCCTAGGACTCCACAGCAGAATGGAGTAGTAGAGAGAAAGAACCAGACCATCCAAGAAGCATCTAGAACCATGATGATGGAAGCAAATGTTCCTCAAATCTATTGGAGAGAAGATGTAAGCACTATAGCCTATACTCTCAATCGAGTACAGATCAGAAGCAATACCGGTAAGACTCCCTATGAACTTTGGTTTGGCGTCACTCCCACTGTGAGGTATTTCAGAGTCTTTGGTAGCAAATGTTACATTAAAAGAGATGAAGATCTAGGAAAATTTGATGCTAGAAGTGATGAAGCAATATTCTTGGGTTATTCTACTCAAAGCAAAGCATACCAGTGTTATAACAAGAGATTAAGGAAGATTGTTGAAAGTACAAATGTGAAAGTTGATGAAGGTGTTGAAAAACCCTCAAGGTTTTATGAATATGATGAAGATGATCAAAATGATGTTTTTGTTCAAGAAGTCCAAGCTCCCTCTGAAATTCAAATTCAGACTGATCCGGTAAATCAGGAAGAAGAGATAAGTTTGAATGAACCTGTTCAAGAATTAGAAGTGCAAGAAACTCCCAAAGTTCCTAGGTATGTAAGACTGAATCACTCTGAAGATCAGATCATAAGTGATAAAGCAAAGGTGTACAAACAAGAAGGATTGCTCAAGATTCTGAAGAGTATTGTCTGATTTCAAAGATTGAACCTAAAACAGTGAATGAAGCTTGCAATGATGAAAACTGGACTAAAGCAATGGAGGAAGAGCTGATGCAAATTGAGAAAAATCACACTTGGGATCTTGTTCCCAGACCTAAAAACAAGAATGTGATTGGAACCAAATAGGTCTTCTGGAATAAACTGAATGAAGATGGTGAAGTAGTCAAAAACAAAGCCAGATTGGTTTGCAAGGGTTACTCCCAAGTAGAAGGAGTTGATTTTGAAGAAACTTTTTCTCCGGTGGCAAGAATTGAAGCAGTCAGATTATTTCTTGCTTTTTCTACCTTCAAGGATTTCAAGGTATATCAGATGGATGTCAAGTCTACCTTTCTAAATGGTGACTTGGAAGAAGAAGTTTACATTGAGCAACCAGATGGATTTTAATTGTCTGATCATGGTGATATGGTTTGCAAGTTGAAGAAAGCACTTTATGGACTCAAGCAAGCCCCAAGAGCCTAGTATGAAAGATTGGATAAGCATCTTTTGAAGATTGGTTTCAACAAAGGTACTGCTGATAGTAATTTGTACTTCAAAGTTGATCATGAAAATATCTTGATTGTTGAAGTGTTTGTTGATGATATCATTTTTGGAGGAAGAGATAGTATGTGCAAAACCTTTGCAAATCAAATGAAAAGTGAATTCAAGATGTCCATGTTTGGGGAAATGAATTTCTTCTTGGGTCTACAAATCACTCAAACAAAGAAAGGAATCTTCATTTCTCAGACCAAATATATGAAAGAATTGTTGAAGAAATTTGGGATGGAAGACTCAAAACCAATGAATACTCCCATGGCAACCAGATGCAAATTAAGAAAAGATGATGACTCTCCTAAGGATGATCATAAAAAGTACATGTCAATGATTGGAGGATTATTATATCTCACTCAAACTAGACCTGACATTATGAATGTTGTTGGTCTTGTTGCTAGATTCCAAGCTGATCCTAGAGAATCTCATGTCATGGCAATCAAAAGAATTTTTAGATATCTGAAAGGGACAGTTGAGTATGGGTTGTGGTATCCTAGAGATCATAATTTCTCTCTTCATGCATATACTAATGCGGATTGGGTAGGAGATGTGGATGATCAGAAGAGTACCAGTGGTGGAGCATTCTTTTTGAGGAAGAGATTGGTTTCTTGGCTAAACAAGAAACAAGAAGCAATATCTCTGTCCACTGCAGAAGCATAATATATTGCAGCAATAGGTAGTTGCACTCAAGTATTATGGATGAAGCAAATGCTAAGAGACATCAGGGTGGAGTATGAGGAACCTATCACAATCTTCTGTGATAATTCAAGTGCAATAAACATATCAAACAATCCGGTGTTGCATTCAAAGACTAAACACATATCCATCAAGTTTCACTTTTTGAGAGAGCAAGTGAACAAGAATGAAGTCAGATTGGAGTTTGTGCCTTCAAGGATCAGATTGTAGACATTTTTACTAAACCTCTACCTAAGGACTCTTTTGAGTATCTCAGGGAGAAGTTAGGGGTTATTACCCCTCTGGTTCTAAATTAAAGTGCACTAATGTGCATCAGTCCGGTGGATCTCATAGTCATACCTTGTGGTCTAGATTGATGATGGGAAGCTGCTACTCAGTGGGGAGTAGCTAGTATGATTTTGAATTGATACAAGTATGTGCCCTTTGCCATTGATGTCAAAGGGGGAGAGAAGACATGTGAAAAATAAGTAGTTGCTGATCAAAGGGGGAGCAATAAAGAAAGAGAAGGCATGTGAGTGGTTATTGTTGATAGGGGGAGTTGTTCTTGTCTTGACGGTTAAAACTATTTTTCACATCATATGTTGCCATCAATGACAAAGGGGGAGATTGTTGAAAGTATGGGAATAACCGGTGTTGTCATTGATGTCAACATACTCCTGTTGCATTGATAATAAGGATTGGATGAGCTATGTGCTGAGGATATTGGGAAAATTAGTCCTAATCAGGAATAGAGAAGAACAATGAAGATAGTAAGGTAAAGATCCTAGCTAAGATGAAGATAAGAGGATGCGCCTCAAAGGGTTTGCAGATATGTGTCTTGACATGACCTAGTAATGATTTCAGAGGTCCGTATGAAGTTATGCCCTCTTGAGTAAAGCTAGTTCTGGCAGGTGTTCAGAGGTGACAAAGTGACTTATATAGGTCCGGTGAGATCCAGAAATGCAATATCTTGTTCTACGGATTTGGTGGAGTGTTTAGGAAGTCAATGTGAATTGACAACCCAATTGGTTCATAGTCTGGAGCTCCGCAAGCATCTATTCCAATGTGATAGTGATGACATACTGTGTTCTTGAGGTTCCAGATGAAGGAGAGAATGATTTTATTAAACAGAAGTAGTGTGGATGTTCTTGGTGATTCAGGAAAGCTTGTGGAGGTCTTTGGATTGTGTCTAGTTTGTGTTGGTGGTCTGTATTGAAGATTGAGCTCGCAATTGAAGAACTACTTCCGGAAGATGGTGTTCTTCCTAAGTCTAGCCAACCGGATGAGTTACACATCATGCAGATGATCTTGAAGACGTTCTGTGAAGAATGTCATGTTCCTAAAGAAATATTTTTAAAAGTCTCAGATCTGTGTGGCCGACAGTGTGTTGATCTGTGTGAAGTCTTTTTGTAATAAGTCATGTTATATTTATGCATTTGCTTTGTAATGTATGCTGACTTAGATGATTGTTCCTAAGTCGATGTCTTGTATAAATAAGGAGTTGTAAAGTCATTTCAGAAAAGGTGAGGTGGTGATGAGAGCGTGGTAGAGAAGTGCGAAAAGCAGAGAAGAAGTATTGGGCTTAAATGGAACTGACTCAAGCATGATGAAGATGATATTCTTCAGTTCAAGTATGTAATACTCATTTTTATATAGACAGCGTGTCTTCCATAGGCAGTGGGCCTCTTGTGAGAAGTGTGCTCGGGCAGTGAGCCCTAATTGGCATGTGCCATTTTGTTCTTCCTATTCTTCTAACAAAGAATACATTCTTGGGTTAGTCACCCCATGGTTTTTCCCTTAACCAGGTTTTTCACATCAAAATCTTGGTGTCTTATGTGTTAATGTGTTTCTACTCTTGAATTATTGCATTATGTTTCCATGATTGATTTATCATTATGCTGCTAAATTAAGTAAAGGATTTAAGTGATTAATTGGAAGAAAGTTTTGGACAACTGATTCACCCCCCCCTCTCAGTTGTCTGTCCTAAATCCAACAAAGACAAGTAGGATGATTAGGATGTGGATTAGGTGAATGACAAGGATGATTAGGGTTTTGATTAGAATGAAGGTGACAAGGATGATTAAGGTTTTGATTAGGATGAAATGATAAGGATGAATGTGTTGGCAAGAATGTTTAGAATGATGTGTTTATGTGTTTGTGTTGATAGCTTGATGTGATAATTTGCAAACAAATGATTACACATGTACATGCATGAATCACACACACAAGACACATAAGTAAGTTTGACTTTGAAATTTGAATGTGATGATTAAGCAAGCACTTGAATACACATCAACAATCCTATGATTAGTCAAGTGGGTGTGGCCTAATAGGTCTTACTCTAGGTTGCACAAGTTGACTAAGGATGTCCCCAATATACTCAAGGTACAAGGGGCCCAATTCTGTGAAATGAAAAAAAATAATGCCACACAGCTGGGAGAAAGGGCTAACCCACCCTTCACCTTCAATTCTCCAAGGTATAAAGGTCTTGGGGGCTTACCCCAAATGACAATATTTTGACTTCCAAAGAGGGTGTCTTTCGATTCACACCTCTCTATTTAGACTCCACCAAAATGCTAGAGTTGAGGTCATCCCTTGGAGTGGTGTGTCTCCAATGAGGCCTCTTAGGAAGGGTGACAAAAGAAAATCTAGTGGGTGCTTTTGATCTCCAAGATCACCATATAGTGCGAGGAGAGAACATACACATGCACACTAGATTCACACTTGCAATGTAAATTTCCCCTTAGAAGATGAAATGTGTGTTGTGAAATTGAATGGATGAAAGGTGTTTTTGATTCTCAAGATTGCACAAAGTGCATGAGAAGAGCATACACACTTTTAATCTCACTCAAGTTCACCAAGCAATGCAAGCACTTGTTCTTTTTAATCCAAAGACAAAATGTGTGAATGAAGACACTAGTTCATTTTAATGCCCAATTTCAATGTGTGAATGAAGACAAGAGTTTGTTTTAAGACCCAAATCCAAATGTGAATGCAAACAAGATGTTCATTTTAATGCCTGAATTATAGTGTGTTTGCAAACAATGATTATGAAGAAATGAAAACAGATGAAAGATGAATGGAGTGCACCTAAATATTTTCATCCTTAAATATTCTATTGTGACTAATGTTGATGATGTTCCAATGCTATATGACCACCTGAAAGTTACCAAAACGAAGAACAAACAAGGAACCTGCAAACCCTAGTGCGTTATGTGAAAAATGAGCAATCTAATGAAATATGATGTTAGATGAATAGCTACAAAAAAATAGATTGCATATTCAGAAA
Organism: Cunninghamia lanceolata; assembly: GCA_027924645.1. Taxonomy (NCBI): domain Eukaryota; kingdom Viridiplantae; phylum Streptophyta; class Pinopsida; order Cupressales; family Cupressaceae; genus Cunninghamia; species Cunninghamia lanceolata. The sequence goes on from BSBN01000642.1 coordinate 3,347,756, forward strand.
ATTTAGGAAATTCTAAGCTGTTTAAAAGAAAAAATGCACTGAAATATGATAAAAATTGCTCAAGATATGCTCACTTAAAGTTTAAAACTAGGGTTGACTTTGACTGTGAATAACAGGCAAACCTATAAGAATCTGACAATGAAACCTACACCACTACAAATCTAGCAGAGTCACCTTTCCAACAAGTCCTTTTTGCAAAATTCTAACCTTGTATGATGAAGTTATGAAGAAAAGAAAAACAGTACCCTATTAGGGCTTGAGGGTGAGTAAGGGAGACCTGGCAGTCTAGCATTAACTGTTAGCAGTTAGTAGTTTGAAGTGATCACATGCGCCAGTTAGGCACTGGCGGTTAATGTTTGTGGTTAGGATTTAGGGGCACCCCTAGTCACCCATATGACCAGGGGCCCAACAGCGGAAAAAAAAAAAGAAAAGCAAAAAAGAAATGCAGGGGCTAGCTCCCCTCCCCGCTGGTCACAAATGTGATTACGGGTTCTAGGACTGGGGGATCGGGCTTAAAGCCAAACATCACAGGCTTAAAGCCTGACCATGTATTGCATAGGGCTTAGAGCCTGACCAAAGGATCGAAGACTGCTTGTCTAGTAGTCCAAAAAGGTTGTGACTGGGCAGTAGCAATAGAGGCAATGACATTAAGGTTTCCGGCTAGGGTTTAGACGCAGGCTCTGAGTGCTGGTGGAGGGTAGCTGCGATGGAGGAGAACCGTGGGTGGAAGGAGGTATAAGGAGTGGTGATTGGGAGGCAAGAAAATGCAATGGGAGATAGGGTTAGGTAGAGATTAAGGGTCGAGCAGTGGAATGGGAGTTATAAGGGATGGCAGAAGTGTTTTTTGTGGATAGTCAGCGGTGGAGCTTAGGGTTGGTGGAGAGTAAGTAGAGAAGGTAGGGTTTAAAGGGACTACGACCAATGGAGAAGGTATAGGCCAAGCAGCGATGGAGGGATAAGACTCAGGCAATTTAGTGTTTGAACGATGGTACCAAAATCCAAGCCTACAATAAAGTTTACCTTGCAACAAATAAATATTAAACCTATAAATAAAACTTAGCCTGTAAATTAAAAATTAAACCTGCAACCCACGAAAATCTAATGAAAACCAAATCTTTGGTCAGAGGTCTCTGCACAGGGGTTGTACAGATCCATATGGTATGGCCCTGCAACATGGGCCAAACTAAAAAAAATTCAATTTTTTTCCTGCAACAAAATATCAAGTGTTGTATGTCATTTTTCACCTATGAGGCTTCCTGGATGCAACGATGAGGTCTATTTCAGGCCAGAGAGCAACCTACAAAACTGGACTTCCAAGATTTGATAAAAAAAATGTTAGATTTGCAAACTTCACGTTGGCTTCACCAGATGTTGTTAGGGTAAAAATTAGAGCTAAATCAAAAACATGAAGTATAAAACCCTAACAGCATAATGGAGCACAAAATGAACATAGAAATCAAATGCAATAAACAACAAACTAATCTAAATTCCTATGTCAAACTTGGTTCTCCTCCATTTCTCTTCTCAATCTTGCATAGGGATGCAAGATATAGAAGGATGAATGTTGATTGCTCACTATTTCAGTAGCATAACCATGGAATGAAAGAGGAATGATGGCTGATTCTAGAGGAAATTTGACATCATGAGGCTACTTCAAGATTGAATCCCCCCAAATGGCTCGAGAGAGGGTTGATTTATAGGAAAGGACTGATTTGAATGAAGGGCTATGATTGAAAGTTGATTTGAATGAAGAACTATGATTGAAAGTTGATTTGAACGATATGGACGATTGAGATTGAATAGGGTTTCCCACTCCATGAGGAGTTATAGTCATGTGACAAGTGTAGGGTAGACCTAATTTAAATAATATTTTATTTATATTAGTGGGACATGTGAAGTGTATTAAATGGAAAATGTAGTATGTGACATATGTTGCAATGAGATGAAATGAGGAGTAATTCAAATATTTTATTTGAATTAGTTGGAAAATGGGAGAAGGGAAATTAATTAAATAAATAGGATTTATTTAATTAATTGATTAGGTGATTAGGATGGGATTAGGAGTGGGATTAGGACAAAACGTCATATGATGTCTCTAGTAATCTGTTGACAAGGTATTGCAAGACGGACAATTTTAATTGTCTACAGATGTAATTTACTTCTTTTCTCCTTAGCAATCAAAACATAGCAAGTGGAGCCAAAAAATTAAAGATGCCAAATAGACAAAGGGTAACCAAAACCAACTTCATATGGAGTCACATGGTGAAGAGAAGATGAAGGAGATCTATTGCGAAGATAAATTAATGTTCTTGTTGCTTATGCTAAAAAATGAAATTGGATTCCTTTGAAATATAACATTGCATGAACCATATTCATGATAGTTTTGTTCATTCTTTCAACAACACCATTTTGTTGAGGAATACTTGGAATAGTGAGATAATGTTGAATCCCATTTTGATGGAGATAATTATCAAAAACTATGGAAGTAAACTCTCCACCATTATTTGTTCGAAGAGTACCAATTTGATATTGTGCTTGCTTTTCAATCATAATGTGAAACTTTTTAAAAGTTTCAATAGCTTTAGATTTTTGCTTCAAGAAATAAATCCAATGCATGCATCTATGATCATCAATGAACAACATAAAATACTTACATCCCCCAACAGAAGTTACTAGCAAAGGCCCACATAAATCAAAATGAATGAGTTGCAATTTTCTATGTGCTTGCCAAGTGGAACAAGGGAAAGAATCTCTATGTTGTTTTGCAGGAATACAAACTTCACATTTTTCAACCTTCTTAGGAAAAGTAGGCAAAATTGTAACACCATTATTTTCCATGATACAAATGTTGTCATAATTAACATGCCCAAATATTGCATGCCATAAAAGACTAGTAGAAAGATTATGTATTCTTTAGTAAGATATGTAAAACTCCTAGAAATGGTTGATTCACCATGGAGTTTTAATAATTTTTCATCTTCACAACCAGTAAATGCAACTTTATTATTTAACTTCCTCCTAACAGCCACTTCTCCATCTTCCAACAAAATGGAGTGGCCTTGTTGTGGAATAAAGACTAGTGACAACATGTTATGTTGTAATTAAGGAAGATACAAGACATCATTAAGTACAAAATCTAGAAGGCTAGACAACTTGAGCCAAATGGTTCCTTTTCCAATAGGCTTGAGACTTTATTTATCTACCAAATAGATTGGACCAGAAACACTTTCATGAAATTCTTCAAAATAATCATGTTGAAATTTCATATGTTGTGTGGCTGTAGTAGCCAAGACCTAAGCATCATGCCATGAAATGTTAATTGAATTACAATAATCAAAACCTAATACAGAAAGCACATTGATCTTGCAAAGATTCAGAAGCATTAGGGTGGCATTTGTTCAGACAACTATATTCTAGTTTTTCAGTATTTCTTTCCAGTTTTGTCTACATCCTAGTAATTGGCATTTTCAGAGGCCTTCAAAGTGGAATTTGGGGTCAAGACTTTCATCAGTTGCTTTGAGCAGTAGTCATAGGCAAGACTCGACGCAACTCAATTTAGCTCTTTAGGAGATCTTTCCAACAAGTCAAAAATATCTAGATTTTGACTAGCTGGCTAGAAGTTATGAACCTGCCTAGTGGGGTCAAATTTAGTAGTTTTTTTGAAATTTTGAAAATTTTGAAAATTTGAATTTTAGTAGTTTTGTCACCTTCCAACTATCCATTTCAAATTCTATGGATAAGGTAACCTTTCACATTATTTCTCATTGTATATATCCAACTTTTGATGCAATAAGAAATTCTCTTTGGTTGCCTGCAACTTTTTACAAGTTCTCCACATTGAGCATTTTATTTATTTTCAGAATCCCACAGGCTCAGCGCTAGGTATTTTTCTCCATTAAAATTTAGATTAGTGGTATCAGAGCGGTTCGCTCCTATATGTCACATCATACATGGTCTAGTTATGCAAGGTTGGGATTGCATACAAGAGACCCTTCAAATTACCTACCCTTGAGACACACATGACCGAAGATGGGAGAACAAGGAGATGGGTCCAACCCTTTTAAGGAGCTAGTACAAGAAGCTTTGGCAAAGCAACATGAGGATATGATGATTGAATTCTCTCAAATTCTCCAACGAAATCATAAACCAAAAGGTGCAGCTAGAGCACCATTTCATGGTCACACCCCATTCAAGGTACAAGTAAATTTCGACATTCCAATTTTTGAAGGAAAAATCAATGCAGATGTTGATGATTAGCTATCAAAATTAGAGAAATATTTTTTCATAAACCACTTCACAGATGTTGAAAAATAACCTTTGCACTCCTCAAAGCTGAGGAACATGTGAAACAATCTTGGGAGAATAGACTACTAGCTAGGGATGATGGCCTTGATAGCCAAGGATTTGAAACATTGGAGGATGACAATCCCACATGGGGAGAATTTGTGGAATACATCAAGGATGAATACTACCCTAAAAATTCATATGAGGAGAAGTACATACAGTGGTAATTACTTCAATAAAAGAAGGACCAATCTGTTCAAGATTATACAAATACATTTCATGCACTTTCTGTAAAATTGGGAATCCGTGACACATAAAAGCATCAAGTATTGAAGTATCACAGTGGGCTTCATCGGTATATCCAAACAGAAATGGATTTCTTACATATTGAGACCTTGGGTACTGCCTTCAAACAGGTAGTAAAGATAGAGGAGAAATTCAAACAGTAGGGGAAGAAGGATTATCCCTCAAACAACAAATTCAAGGGTGAAGGTGGTAACAAATTTGGTGGGAAACAAATAACCAAGGACTTTTCCTCACAAACCTCATCAACAACAAATAAGGGTAAGCAGAAGATGTGGTGTGAATTCCATAAGAGCCTTGGTCATAACACTAAAGACTGTCGTGCCACTAAGACTTTGCTGGTGGAAATCTGTCAAGGAGAGACGGAATAGGAGTCACTGCCTACAAATCCTTGTGAACAAAATGATCATGAACAAATCATTGAGGCTGACCCACATGCCATAGTTGCCACTACCAAAGTCATGCACTGTGAAGATGATGAACACTTGTTCCACTCACAGATGTGGGTAAACGAAAAGGCTCTTCATTTCATTGTTGATAGTGGAAGCCAAAAGAATTTGATCTCTGTTGAAACTGTGAAAAGATTGAATCTACAGACAACACGATATCTACAACCATATCATATGGGACGGATAAGTCAGGGACAAGACATTCTGCTGAATAAATAGTGTCGCTTACCTTATTGTATCAAACCATTCAAAGATGAAGTAATATGTGATGTGGCACCTTTGGATGTATGCGATGTATTATTGGGGCACCCATACATGTACAAGTGCCATGGAGTCTATTTGTCAAGGCCACGTAGTGTTACCATCAAGTTGGGAGAAAAGAGGTATTGAATACCTGAGGTAAGTCCTGCAGAACCAGTATCTTTGATTACTATAAAACAATGTAAGCATTTGATTGCTCACACTAGAAAATTTGTCCTACTAATGGTTTGACCTGAGGAGGCAAGGTCCGTTGTGGCCAATAGCCATACCAAAGTGTCCACTACCATAGCTGAACAGAAACAGATGGAGAAAATATTGTCAACATATCAGGATGTATTTAATTCACCAATAGGAGTACCACTACACTGCCAAATCAAGCATCGGATTGATCTAATTCCAGGGACACCATTACCAAATGGGCCATTGTATAGAAGGTTAGTTTTGGAGAATGAAGAAATCAAGCGGTAGATTCAAGAGTTGATCAAGAAAGGACACATTCACCCAAGTGCTTCACCATGTGGAAGTCCAATTGTTTTGGCCAAAAAGAAGGATGGAACGTGGAGACTTTGTAGTGATTATCGGGTTCTCAACAAGATCACTGTGAAGAACCAATATCCACTCCCTCACATTGATGATTTACTAGACCAGCTCAGTCGGCCAAAAATTTTCACCAAAATTGACTTGAAATCTGGATATCACCAAGTCCCAGTTGAGCCATGAGATGTGTGGAAGACTGCTTTCAAATCCAAGGAAGGGTTGTTTGAGTGGCTAGTCATGCTTTTTGGCTTGACCAATGCCCCTGCCACATTCATGAGATTGATGGATGATGTCCTTAGACCATTCATTGGTTCTTTCATTGTCATCTATTTAGATGACATACTCATCTTCAACAAAACATGGGGTGACCATCTGCAACATGTTCAGTAAGTGCTTTCAACCTTGCAACAACACAATCTATATGCTAACAGACATAAGTTTCTTTTGGCATGGAGAGTGTTGGTGCTTAAACATGTGTATGCAAGCACCTTCCTGTAAATCAAAAATTTCTATGTCCATCGGTGTGAGTTCACCTTTTCCTTGGCAACCACGTTCTTCACAGTGGTATTTTCATTCCATTGCCAAGACTTTATCCATCGGTAGTTGTGCTACATGTCCCGCCGATGGTGTGGTCAGGCTGATGAGGGTTGTTCAAGGTAATCATCGATGAGAGTATTGTTATCAGTGAAGGAATTGTGGTGTTCCGCCAATGTGTTTGGCTCTGGCCGATGGGAATGCCATCGGCGTAATGAAGAGCATCAGGCAAATAGGTGGAGGGTTCACCGACGCTAAGGGTCTTACTGATGGAGTGTAGTTTGTATGTGGCATCAGAGTGACTTGGTGTATTGGTGAAGGAATTTTAGAGTACTCTGATGTGTGTCGATCTGGCCGATGGAGTTGCCATCGGCGTAACATGGCGTATCGGTAGAGGTATTTTTAGTTTCATCGATGGGAGGGGGTCACCTCGATGGAAGATGCCATCGGAATGACATTGCTTATCGGTGCAGCACTGGTATGTTGCTTCAGTGTGGCTTGTCTCACCGACGGAGGGTAGTTTGAGGTTTTCAAGGTTGTGTCATCGGCGAGAGTTGTGTGATTGGTGAAGGTGTTTTTTGTCACTCCGATAGTCTATGTTTGGTCAACAGAGGTGTTCATCGGGGAAACATGTGATGTCGGCAAGAGGGTTTTCATTTGCTCCGATGGTGGGAGTTACACCGATAGACTACTAGCGGTTGGCTCGCAGGTCACGCAGGGTAAAATGCGCGACAGTTTGTTTGCATGCAGTTTGGTATATAAAGTGATCAGGGGGATCCATGCTTGAAGAATGTGGGATATTAAATCATGCAAATATGAAGGTCTCCCCGATAGTCTTGGTCATGCCAATGGCAAGATACACAAAGAAGAACATGCATATGCAAGGTGCCTACATGGCATATTTTCGCAGGATGCCAACTTTTCAACATGGATTTGGTGCCATGGATTTTCAAACAATGGGAGGAATCGACGGCCATGTTTTAAAGTTGGAGTATGGGTTTCCTTTGCATCTTCAGGCATGTTTTGAGCAGGAAATTTCCATATGAGCGCTGCGACAGTTTCCAAGAGAAGATGTGGGTGGTTGAGCCATTGATGGTGATATGGAGAGGCATGGGCCGATGGCTGAGCGGCCAAGTACCAGGTTCATGACGATCATCTTCTAGCAACGGCACAGGGCTCGAGCTCAGCTACTCCTCGCCTTTTCTTGCTCTCTCCCATTTTGTCCTCTGCTGCATTTATGAATTTTGAGCGCCATTTCTCATGCTTTGTATCTAGCGATTTTTGACCTTGTCCTGTAATAAATGTTGCTAAGTACACAATCTTGGTATAAAAGGCCAAACTGTGTTACTTATTGAGGTTGGACGTTTTTGGGCTTTCTACTCTGACTCTGAACACAAGGTGTTCACATTTTGAAAGGCATTTTTTGATACAGATTCGGTCCTTGGTCTAGTGTGTCAGTCTATCTTGTCTTGTAAATGATAATTTCCTGTATGATAACTTTCTATGCAGAATAATTTTAAATGAAAAACACCTGTTGTGTGTATTGTTTATGATTGTCTCCTGTATGTCATTTGTTTTCTTTTCAAACAAGGTTGTCAAGGGCTTCCAAGTTTTTCAGTAAATGCATACTGTGTGTCTGATCTATTGCGTCTACTCAAGGAGTGGTTAAATAGGCTTTTGATCAGATACAAAGGAAAATAGATTGCATCATAGGATTTGCAAAGTATGATCATAGGTAATACTCTTTCTTGGACATGTTGCTATTAGGCAGTAACATTCTTCCTAAGTCCTCTGGATATGAAGTTATGTTGTCATAGGGAGACATTTACATTCATAGATTTGACTCTGCTGCCCAGATAAGGCACTGGTTTGGGAATTTGTCTGTTCAAAGGGTCTAGGAAAGTCCCATAACTCCAAACATCAAATCAAATCATTTCATACTTCCACTTGTTAGTTGTAGGAGTAGGAGTATGAAACCCCTGCATGCTCTCATCCCTAACCAAACACATATGTCCAAGAATGTCACCAACCTTGTGATTTGTTACACAAATCTTGGTCCATACATGAGAGTATTCTGCCTATTACTGTTAAGCTAAATCCTTCTGTCATTGAGCTAGTCAAGGTCATGTCTTTATCAAATAGGGACACCCCCCTTGGTGCGGCAGACCCAGAAGTGAAGGGGAGGAGCTCACGCAACCTCCTGTATTTAGTTGGCTGAATTTGCCTGTGCATTAGAACTGGCAAACCCTAATGCTGATTCAGAAGAAAAACCAACAATTAGCGACTCTGCTGGGGAGTCTTTCATGTGAATGATGATGCTCTACTGGTGAAATGAACTCAGAAAAATATATGATGAGCTCTTTCAGCTGTTGTAAATTTTGTCCTCTCTGGAGAGGTGGCGACTTTGTAAAAAGATTCAAGTGCACATGAAAGATAGATGTATGTTACATGACAAAAGATGTTTAGATTTCTGCATTTGGATAAGAAAAGGTACCTAGCCCCTTCCCATTTATATTTGTTATTTTATTGCATAAGTTAAATGCCAGGGGGAAGCCTTAGGTCTTAGGCAGACAAAGGATGTCTAAGATTGAAAATTTTATGAATCCAAATATGTATTCACCCATACTCAGTCAAGAGGGGGATGAAATGTTGAATAAAAAAATAGAAGATATAAAAAATAGGTTGATATTCTTAGAGGCTCGGTAGGCCTAGTTAAATAGTAGTAACCCTGTTGTGTCTACCAATCAAAAAGCTAAACTTCTTGTCATCCCTTTTGATCCTTTGTATGACCAATTAGATTTGTCATGGGTTGATTATCAAGTTGAAAGTATGCCTGCTAAAATTTACAATTAGATGCCCAAATTTAATGGACACAATGTGTGTGATGGGGGTGCACATATCCAAAAATTTTGCAGTTTTATGGAAAGATATTCATTTAGAGATGAGGAGATGTGGATGAGGTTTTTTGTTAGATCCTTTGAGGCAAAAGCTAGAGATTGGTATTTGAGCTTTCAAAAGAGATCCTTTACCTGTTGGGATGAACTTGCTGACTGTTTCAAAGAAGAATTTGCAAGAGAACCTGCTAATCTTGTTGCAAGATTAATGGAAATCAGAAAACAAGATGAAGAGCCATGTATTGATTTCAGTCATAGGTTTGCACTAGCCCTTTCACAAGTCCCTAAAAACTTTAGACCTGATATTCAGCCTGTGTTGGCATATATTTTGAAGCTTTCAAGGAGGGCTCTAGTGCATTGTTGAGGGAATTTAAGATAACAAGTATGCAGATGACATACAAGTTCGTAGAAAATATAGAAAAAATCATAAATGAGCATATGCAGAATTCCCTATCCATAGGCTTTGGTGTGAATAATAGTTATATGACTACAAATGACTAAATGATTAAGGCGTCATGTGAAGATAAAAGTGAAAATGAAAATATAACAGTTGAGACTGTTGTATTTGAACATAATGCTGATAACAATGCTCAACTGGATTATTCACCAATTGAGGATGCCAAAGAGAGGATCAGTGGTGACTCCCATTGTAATGTTGAGGCATCTGGCCATGAAAGAAATAATGAGGTTGTGGATAGCAATGAACAACTTTTTGAATGGATTTGTGGAGATAATTGTGAGTATTGTACTCAAGACAGAGAAGATATAAGCAAACAGAGAAATAGCTCCATGTGTGAACCATTGCCTTCTTTTCAAACACATGGAGATCATGAAGAGCAGTAAGAGATTGAAACAAGTGCTAGTGTAGAGCATGATTGTTTTTTATTTGATGATTGTTTTGCTTATGACACACAAGCTGATACTCTTCCACAAAGGGAACCCATTGGTGATGAAGATGTATGCTCTGCTACCCATGAACAAATGGCATATTATGATCAAGCTGATGTACCTGGATCACCCATTTTTGACACATATGGTGATGAGGATCTATTTGAGTATGGTGAAGGTTTGAGCACTGTTTTTGACTTGGACTCTGTTTCTCATCCTGATGAAAGAGAAACCAACATACATCAGGTAAGTGACTGTAAAAATGTGCTTGATTGTAAAGAGGTGCCAGAGCCTGATCTTTTCCAGTTTGGTGCTACTATTGGTTGTGTACATGATGTGCACAATTATGAATTTGAAAGCTTTTCTTTTGGGCCAGCTGATGAAGAGATCCCTAATTTTCCTTGTTGTGTGGTGGACTCTGAATGTTTCCTATTTTTAGTCCGGCTAGAGGATCACTTTGCAATGCATACTGCTGATGCAGATGATTATAAGTGTTATATACCATATGAATATGCATTTCTTGATAAATACTACATCCACTTGTTGCTTGATGCTGAGGGTTGTTTGCATAGGGTTGACAGTGACAAGCTAGATCAGAGGACTGAATGTGCAAATGACCGAGTTTGCTTGTGGGCAGATCATGGCAGCATCTTCAAGCTTGACCCAGTGTATGCAGATGAAAACAAGGTATTTGACAAAGGGAAATATAGGTTTTCCTTTTCTTGGTGGCCTTAGGCCATCAAGTGTGTTTGGTGATGCAGATTTGTAGCTTTATGACTCTGTGCCCAATGGATAAGGGATTGGTCTGCATCCTAGAGATCTGAGGTTCTTGCCATGCCTGCAAGAGGCATGCATCCCCAGATAGAGCCTGTGTTGGTGCTTAAACATGTGTATGCAAGCACCTTCCTAGAAATCAAAAATTTCTATGTCCATCGGTATGAGTTCACCTTTGTCCTGGCGACCACGTTCTTCACAGTGGTATTTTCATTCCATTGCCAAGACTTTATCCATCGGCAGTTGTTCTACATGTCCCACAGATGGTGTGGTCAGGCCGATGAGGGTTGTTCAAGGTAATCATCGGCAAGAGTATTGTTATTGGAGAAGGAATTGTGGTGTTCCGCTGATGTGTTTGGCTCTGGCCAATGGGAATGCCATCGGTGTAATGAAGAGTATCAGGCAGACAGGCGGAGGGTTCGCCGATGCTAAGGGTCTTACCGATAGAGTGTAGTTTGTATGTGCCATCGGAGTGACTTGGTGTATCGGTGAAGGAATTTTAGAGTACTCTGATGTGTTTTGATCTGGCCAATGGAGTTGCCATCGGCGTAACATGGCGTATCGGCAGAGGTATTTTTAGTTCTGCTGATGGGAGGGGGTCACCCCAATGGAAGATGCCATCGAAATGACATCGCTTATCGGTGTAGCACTGGTATGTTGCTTTGATGTGGCTTGTCTTGCCGACGGAGGGTGGTTTGAAGTTTTCAAGGTTGTGTCATTGGCGAGAGTTGTGTGATCGGCGAAGGTGTTTTTTGTTGCTCTGATAGTCTATGTCTGGTCGACGGAGGTGATCATCGAGGAAACATGTGATGTCAACAGGAGGGTTTTCATTTGCTCCGATGGTGGGAGTTACATTGATAGACTGCTAGCGGTTGGCTCGTGGCTCACGCAGGGTAAAATGCGTGATAGTTTGTTTGCATGCAGTTTGGCATATAAAGTGATCAGGGGGATCCATGCTTGAAGAATGTGGGATATTAAATCATGCAAATATGAAGGTCTCCCCGATAGTCTTGGTCACACTGATGGCATGATACACAAAGCAGAACATGCATATGCAAGGTACCTACGTGGCACATTTTCGTAGGACGGCGACTTTTCAACGTGGATTTCGTGCCATGGATTTTCAAACGATGGGAGGAATTGACAGCCATGTTTTAAAGTTGGAGTATGGGTTTCCTTTGCATCTTCAGGCATGTTTGGAGCAAGAAATTTCCATATGAGTGCTGTGACAATTTCCAAGAGAAGATGTGGGTGGTTGAGCCATTAATGGTAATATGCAGAGGCATGGGCCGATGGTTGAGCGGCCAAGTACCAGGTTCATGACCATCATCTTCTAGCGGCGGCACAGGGCTCGAGCTTAGCTACTCCTCGCCTTTTCTTGCTCTCTCCCATTTTGTCCTCTGCTGCATTTATGAATTTTGAGCGCCATTTCTCATGCTTTGTATCTAGCGATTTTTGACCTTGTCCTGTAATAAATGTTGCTAAGTACACAGTCTTGGTATAAAAGGCCAAACTGTGTTACTTATTGAGGTTGGACGTTTTTGGGCTTTCTACTCTGACTCTGAACACAAGGTGTTCACATTTTGAAAGGCATTTTTTGACACAGATTCGGTCCTTGGTCTAGTGTGTCAGTCTATCTTGTCTTGTAAATGATAATTTCCTGTATGATAACTTTCTATGCAGAATAATTTTAAATGAAAAACACCTGTTGTGTGTATTGTTTATGATTGTCTCCTGTATGTCATTTGTTTTCTTTTCAAACAAGGTTGTCAAGGGCTTCCAAGTTTTTCAGTAAATGCATACTGTGTGTCTGATCTATTGCGTCTACTCAAGGAGTGGTTAAATAGGCTTTTGATCAGATACAAAGGAAAATAGATTGCATCATAGGATTTGCAAAGTATGATCATAGGTAATACTCTTTCTTGGACATGTTGTTAGGAAGTAACATTCTTCCTGAGTCCTCTGGATATGAAGTTATGTTGTCATAGGGAGACATTTACATTCATAGATTTGACTCTGATGCCCAGATAAGGCACTGGTTTGGGAATTTGTCTGTTTAAAGGGTCTAGGAAAGTCCCATAACTCCAAACATCAAATCAAATCATTTCATACTTCCACTTGTCAGTTGTAGGAGTAGGAGTAGGAGTAGGAAATCCCTGCATGCTCTCATCCCTAACCAGACACATATGTCCAAGAATGTCACCAACCTTGTGATTTGTTACACAAATCTTGGTCCATACATGAGATTCTGCCTGTTGCTGTCAAGCTAAATCCTTTTGTCATTGAGCTAGTCAAGGTCATGTCTTTATCAAATAGGGACACCCCCTTGGTGCGGCAGAACCAGAAATGAAGGGGAGGAGCTCACGCTACCTCCTGTATTTAGCTGGCTGAATCTGCCTGTGCATTAGGACTGGCAAACCCTAATGCTGATTCAGAAGAAAAACTAACAGAGAGTATTCAGTATTTGGGATACATTATGGATAGAATGGGTGTTCATGTGGACCCTGAAAAGATACAGGTTCTCAAAGATTGGCCATCTCCCAAAAGTCTCACAGAACTTCATAGCTTCTTGGGTCTAGCCAATTTCTATCAGAGATTTGTACTTGGTTTTTCACATTTGGCATGGCCTATGAATCAGGCACTAAGGGGAGGACCAAGGGTAAAATCTTGCTAGAAATAGGTACAATAGAAAGCATTCATGGAATTGAAGAAGAGGCTATGTTCTACACTAGTACTAGCACTCCCAGATCTACAATAGTCTTTTCAAATTGAAATAGATGCTTCAAACTATGCACTAGGGGCAGTTCTCATGCAACATGGGCATCTAGTTACCTACCACAGTGAGACTTTCTCTGACACAGTGTGTAAGTACCCCACCTATGATAAGGAGTTGTATGCTATTATGCAAGCCTGCAAACAATGGAAACACAGCATTCTAGGGAAGGAGACTATCGTTTACACAGATCATAAACCTCTGCAATTTCTACAAACACAAGGGAAGCTATAACATGATCAGCATCAAAGATGATTTGCCTACTTGCAACAATTTCATCTCAATATCTGCCATAGAAGGGAGCTACTAATACAGTTGCAGACTATTTGAGTAGACCTCCAATCACATCCCTGACAGTGGTATTGGATTCTTGTGGCCACCACACAACAGATTGGCCTTAGTTGTATGGCATAGATCCTAATTTTGCTGAGATCTACAAAAATCTAGTAGAGGGAAAACAAGCCACTAATTTCTACTTGAAGGATGGGATTCTCTGTCACATGGGACACATATGTTTTCCAACCAAGGAGCGGCAAAAGATGATATGGGAGGCACACTACAACCATGTTGCAAGACACTTCAGGGTGGAGAAGAATATTGTTGTACTTCAGAGGTATTTTTACTGGCCCAAATTGAGACATGATGTCATTTTATACATCCGAGCTTGTACTACTTGTGCCATTGCAAAGCCTGCCAATCGTAAACAAGGATTGTATAGACGTCTTCCAGTCCCTAACCAACCTTGGCATTCATTTTCAATGGATTTCATGTCTGGACTACCTTCTACCAGACGTGGGCATGATTGTGTATATGTGGTGGTAGACAGGTTTTCAAAAATGGCTGTCATAGTGGCTTGCAAGAAAGGAGTCTCTACGGAAGAAACTACCAAGATTTTCTTTGAGAATGTTTGGGTACACTTTGGATTGCCACAAACCATCATATCTGACAGGGATAGTAGATTTCTTAGCAATTTTTGGTCAGCACTTTGGGCCTTGATGGACACAAAGTTGACAAAATCCACTGCCTTCCATCCCCAAACAGATGGGCAGATTGCGGTGGTGAATCCGATGATCATTCACATTTTACGGATGTACCATTCCAAACATCCTCAGACTTGGGATGAAAGCTTACCATATGTACAACATAGTTACAATTGAGAACTACATAGTTCCATAGGGCATAGTCCATTTGAGGTATGTCTTGGCTACCAACCATTGGGTCTAATTGATGTAGTATTGCCGACTATGTTGGGTGACCCATCAACACATTTAGAAAAAGGGATAGATAAGGAAAATAAGTTTGTGGAGAAGATATGTCATATTCAGCAACAAGTCCATGAGATACTACAATATAGTAATTAGAAATACAAGGACAGACATGATCAACATCATACAGCTCATCAGTTTAAGGTTGGGGACAAGGTTTGGCTTCATATTCAGAAAGAAAGACTTTAAGGTCCTCATAAGAAATTTTGTCCTATTCGATATGGTCCATACACCATCATCAAACAAGTTGGTGAAAATGCTTTTGAACTCAATCTGCCATCTTTGCTTGGACTACATCCTATTTTGAATGTTGAATTGTTGCGGCCATATTTTCCACCATTGTTGGACACTTCAGATGTTGTAGAACATACAAGTTGCTTAGTGTTGAATCCAAACACTACTGCCCCTCTCACATGTGATTAGATTACTGATGTTGTGGTGAAAACATTGAAGAAACAATAGATTCCTCTCTATCGAGTGGTACAGGTAGGACAACTTCCACATCAAGGAAAATGGTTCACTAAGGACCAGATTGAGAAGAAATTTCCTCATCTGCTACAATACACAGGTGCAATGGAGCCCATTGCCTCTCAAGGGGAAACAATAATCCCATAGAGATTCAGAATCATTAGGGTGGCATTTGTTCAGGCAACTATATTCTAGTTTTTCAATATTTTTTTCTAGTTTTGTCTACATCCTAGTAATTGGCATTTTTAGAGGCCTTCGGTGTGGAATTTGGGGTCAAGACTTTCATCGGTTGCTTTGAGTAGTAGCCATAGGCAAGGCTTAATGCAAGTCAATCTATCTCTTTAGGAAATCTTTCTAACAAGTCTGAAATGTCTAGATTTCGACTAGCTGGCTAGAAGTTATGACCCTGCCTAGTGGGGTCCAAAATTTAATAGTTTTTTGAAATTTTGAAAATTTTGAAAATTTGAATTTTAGTAGTTTTGTCACCTTCCAACTATCCATTTCAAATTCTATAGATAAGGTGACCTTTCACATTCTTGCTAATTGTATATATCCAACTTTTGATGCAATAAGAAATCCTCTTTGGTTGGCTACAACCTTTTACAAGTTCTGCACATTGAGCATTTTATTTATTTTCACAATACCATAGGCTCAGTGCTCGGTATTGTTATCTAAATTCTCCATTAAAATTTAGATCAGTGGTATAGGAGCAGTTCGCTCCTATATGTCACATCATACACGGTCTGGTTATGCAAGGTTAGGATTGCAGACAAGAGACCCTTCAGATTTCCTACCCTTGAGACACACACAACTGAAGATAGGAGAACAAAGAGATGGATCTGACCCTTTCAAGGAGCTGGTACAAGAAGCTTTGGCAAGGCAACGTGAGGATATGATGACTAAATTCTCTTGAATTCTCCAACGAAATCATCAACCAGAAGGTGCAGATGGAGCGCCATTTCATGGTCACACCCCATTCAAGGTACAAGTAAATTTTGACATTCTAAATTTTGAAGGAAAAATTAATGCAGATGATGTTGATGATTAGCTATCAAAATTAGAGAAATATCTTTCTGTAAACCACTTCATAGATGTTGCAAAAATAACATTTGCACTCCTCAAAACTAAGGAACATGTGAAACAATCTTGGGAGAATAGACTACTAGCCAGGGATGATGGCCTTGATAGCCAAGGATTTGAAATGTTGGAGGATGACAATACCACATGGGGAGAATTTGTGGATTACATCAAGGAGGAATACTACCTTAAAAATTCATATGAGGAGAAGTACATACAGTGTCAATTACTTTGATAAAAGAAGGACCAATCTGTTCAAGATTATACAAATACATTTCATGCACTTTCTGCAAAATTGAGAATCTGTGACACAAAAAAGCATAGGGTATTGTAGTAACGATAGAGGAGAAATTCAAACAAAAGGGGAAGAAGGATTATCCCTCAAACAAGAAATTCAAGGGTGAAGGTGGTAACAAATTTGGTGGGAAACAAACAACCAAGGACTTTTCCTCACAAACCTCATTAACAACAAATAAAGGTAAGCAGAAGATGTGGTGTGAATTCCATAAGAGCCCTGGTCATAACACTAAAGACTGTCGTTCCACGAAGACTTTGCTGGCAAAAATTTGTCAAGGAGAGACAGAACAGGAGTCACTGCCTACAAATCCTTGTGAACAAAATGATGGTGACCAAATCATTGAGGCTGACCCACTTCCATAGTTGCCATTGTCAAAGTCATGCCTCGTGAAGATGAACAATTGTTGCACTCACAGATGTGGGTAAATGGAAAGGCTCTTCATTTCATTGTTGATAGTGGAAGCCAAAAGAATTTGATCTCTGCTGAAACTGTGAAAAGATTGAATCTGCAGACAACACGACATCCACAATCATATCATATAGGATGGGTAAGTTAGGGACAAGACATTCTAGTGAATGAACAGTGATGCTTACCTTATTGTATCAAGCCATTCAAAGATGAAGTAATATGTGATGTGGCACCTTTGGATGTATGCGATGTATTATTGGGGCACCCATACATGCACAAGTGCCATGGAGTCTATTTGTCAAGGCCATGTAGTGTTACCATCAAGTTGGGAGAAAAGAGGTATCAAATACCTGAGGTAAGTCCTGCAGAACCAATATCTTTGATTACTGCAAAACAATGTAAGCGTTTGATTGCTCACACTGGAAAATTTGTCCTACTAATGGTTTGACCTAAGGAGGCAAGGTCTGTTGTGGCCAATAGTCATACCAAAGTGTCCACTACCACAGCTGAACAGAAATAGATGGAGAAAATATTGTCAACATATCAGGATGTGTTCAATTCACCAATAGGGGTACCACTACACTGCCAAGTCAAGCATTGGATTGATCTAATTCCAAGGACACCATTACCAAATGGGCCACTATACAAAAGGTCAGTTTTGGAGAATGAAGAAATCAAACGGAAGATTCAAGAGTTGATCAAGAAAGGACACATTCGTCCAGGTGCTTCACCATGTGGAAGTCCAATTGTTTTGGCCAAAAGGAAGGATGGAACATGGAGACTTTGTATTGATTATCAAGTTCTCAACAAGATCACTATGAAGAACTTATATCCACTCCCTTGCATTGATGATTTGCTAGACTAGCTCAGGGGGGCAAAAGTTTTCACCAAAATTGACTTGAAATCTGGATATCACCAAGTCCCAGTTGTGCCATCAGATGTGTGGAAGACTGCTTTCAAATCTAAGGAAGGGTTGTTTGAGTGGCTAGTCATGCCTTTTGGCTTGACCAATGCCCCTGCCACAGTCATGAGATTGATGGATGATGTCCTCAGACCATTTATTGGTTCTTTCGTTGTTGTTTATTTAGATGACATACTCATCTTCAACAAAACATGGGGTGACCATCTGCAGCATGTTCAACAAGTGTTTTCAACCTTGCAACAACACAAGCTATATGCTAACAGAGATAAGTGTTCTTTTGGCATGGAGAGTATTCAGTATTTGGGATACATTGTGGATAGAACAGGTGTTCGTGTGGACCCTGAAAAGATACAGGTTCTCAAAGATTGGCCATCTCCCAAAAGTCTCATAGAACTTTGTAGCTTCTTGGGTCTAGCAAATTTCTATCAGAGATTTGTACTTGGTTTTTCACATTTGGCATGGCCTATGAATCAGGCACTGAAGGGAGGACCAAGGGAAAAATTTTGCTGGATAGAGGTACAACAGAAAACATTCATGGAATTGAAGAGGAGGCTATGTTCTACACCAGTACTAGCACTCCCAGATCTGCAACAATCTTTTCAAATTGAAATAGATGCTTCAGACTATGCACTAGGGGCAATTCTCATGCAACACAGGCATCTAGTTGCCTACCATAGTGAGACTTTCTCTGACATAGTGCGTAAGTACCCCACCTATGATAAGGAGTTGTATGCTATTGTGCAAGCCTACAAACAATGGAAACACTACATTCTGGGGAAGGAGACTATCATTCACACGGATCATAAACCTCTGCAATTTCTACAAACACAAGGGAAGCTACAAAATGATAGGCATCAAAGATGGTCTGCCTACTTGCAACAATTTCATCTTAATATTTGCCACAAGAAGGGAGCTACTAACAAAGTTGCAGACTGTTTGAGTAGACCTCCGATCACAGCCCTGACAGTGGTAGTGGATTCTTGTGGCCACCACACAACAGATTGGACTCAGTTGTATGGCACATATCCTAATTTTGCTGAGATCTACAACAATCTAGTAGAGGGAAAATAAGCCACTGATTTCTACTTGAAGGATGGGATTCTCTGTCACATGGGACACATATGTGTTCCAACCAAGGTGCAACAAAAGATGATATAGGAGGCACACTACAGCCATGTTACAGGACACTTCGGGGAGGAGAAGACTATTGTTGTACTTCAAAGGTATTTTTATTAGCCCAAATTGAGACATGATGCCATTTTATACATCCGAGCTTGTACTGCTTGTGCCATTGCAAAGCCTGCCAATCATAAACAAGGATTGTATACACCTCTTCCAGTCCCTGACCAACCTTGGCATTCAATTTCAATGGATTTCATGTCCAAACTACCTTCTACCAGACATGGGCATGATTGTGTATATGTGGTGGTAGATAGGTTTTCAAAAATGGTTGTCATAGTGGCTTGCAAGAAAGGAGTCTCTGTGGAAGAAACTGCCAAGCTTTTCTTTGAGAATGTTTGGGTACACTTTGGATTGCCACAAACCATCATATCTGACAAAGATAGTAGATTTCTTAGCAATTTTTGGTCAACACTTTGGGCCTTGATGGACACAAAGTTAAAAAAATCCACTGCCTGCCATCCCTAAATAGATGGGCAGATTGAGGTGGTGAATTGGATGATCATTCACATTTTGTGGATGTACCATTCCAAACATCCTCAGACTTGGGATGAAAGCTTTCCATATGTACAACATAGTTACAATCGAGCACTACATGGTTCCACAGGGCGCAGTCCATTTGAGGTATGTCTTGGCTACCAACCATTGGGTCCAATTGATGTAGTATTGCCGACTATGTTGGGTGACCCATCAACACATTCAGAAAAAGAGGCAGACAGTGCAACTAAGTTTGTGGAGAAGATACACCATATTCAATAACAAGTCCATGAGATACTACAATATAGTAATCAGAAATACAAGGACTGACATGATCATCATCGTACACCTCATCAGTTTAAGGTTGGGGACAAGGTTTGGCTTCATATTCAGAAAGAAAGACTTCAAGGGCCTCATAAGAAACTCTGTCCTATTCAATATGGTCCATATACCATCATCAAACAAGTTGGTGAAAATGCTTTGAACTCAATCTGCCATCTTTTCTTGGACTACATCCTATTTTCAATGTTATTTGTTGGACACTTCAGATGTTGCAGAACATATAAGTTTCTCAGAGTTGAATCTAGACACTATTGCCCCTCTCACATGTGATTGGATTGCTCATGTTGTGGTGAAAACATTGAAGAAACAATTGATTCCTCTCTATCAGGTGGTATAGGCAGGACAACTTCTACATCAAGGAAAATGGTTTAGTAAGGACCAGATTGAGAAGAAATTTCCTCATCTACTGCAATACACAGGTGCAATGGGGCCCATTGCCTCTCATGGGGGAAGCAATGATCCTGCAGAGATTCAGAAGCATTAGGGTGGCATTTGTTCAGGCAACTATATTCTAGTTTTTCAGTATTTTTTTCCAGTTTTGTCTACATCCTAGTAATTGGCATTTTCAAAGGCCTTCGGAGTGGAATTTGGGGTCAAGACTTTCATCGGTTGCTTGGAGAAATAGCTGCAGGAAAGGCTTGACACAACTCAATCTAGCTCTTCAGGAGATCTTTCCAACGAGTCTGAAATGTCTAGATTTCGACTAGCTAGCTAGAAGTTATGACCCTGCCTAGTGGGGTCCAAAATTTAGTAGTTTTTTGAAATTTTAAAAAATTTGAAAATTTGAATTTTAGTAGTTTTGTCACCTTCCAACTATCCATTTAAAATTCTATGGATAAGGTGACCTTTCAAATTCTTTCTCATTGTAGATATCGAACTTTTGATGCAATAAGAAATCCTTTTTGGTTGCCTGCAATTTTTTACAAGTTCTGCATGTTGAGCATTTTAGTTATTTTCACAATACCACAGGGTCAGCGCTAGGTATTATTATATGAATTCTCCATTAAAATTTAGATCACACATATTCACCATTACAACTACCACATATAAATTGGGTTTCTCTTAATGATTTATCATCATAGTGTGTTTTATCTTTTTGTTTTAAAAAAATTTGTATCTTATCCCATGAGATTTTGCATTCATGGGCTTCATGACTACCTTTTTTACCACATCGTTTACAATACAAGTGGTGTCTATCATTTTGGTTGTCATGTTGGGAGTGTCCTTTGCTATTTGAACCTCCTCTGCATCTATTCTTCCATTAACCTCTATCTTTTTCTTTACCACAGGGACCACCTCTAGAAGAGTTCTTATTAGGAGGCTTGTCTTTTTGTTGAGCAAGACAAACATTTTCACCAATGCTATCAATTTTTCTCTCAAAATCCTTCTCACGTTCTACCAAATTTTCAACCAATTGATCAAAAGTGATGGTCTTGAATTGATTACTTGCTTGAAGAGACTACAAATAAGTTGAATGTGTTGGAAGAAGTGCCTTTATGAAGGCTGTGAGATAGATATCAATTTTCCCACCAGCAACATCAACATCTTGTTTTATGACTCAAATTTGAGAAGCCAAACTCATGACATCACCATTTTTCAATTCAAGATTAAATAACTTAAACATCTTGTTTTTTCTGACTTGAATTTTAAAAATCAAACTCATGACATCACCATTTTTCAATTCAAGATTAAATAACTTCAATTGTAACTGAATGAACTCTAATTCGAAATGAAAATCATATAGAACTCACAATTTTTGAAGGGCATTCCAAGCAAATTTACACCCTTGTATGTGTCAAAACACATCTCCATTGACATAATTGCAAGGCTAGGGATTTTGAATTTTTATACTTACTTTTTCTCTTGAACAACAGTTGGTGTTGTAGGTTGGGCATCTCCCTCACAAATATTACACCACAAATAATTGAAAATAAGAGTGTTTTCTATTTTTCTATACGATTCTATCCATGTGTCTTTTCCAATTAAGGTTTCACCAATCACTGACACAATAGATTACATTGTGAATTGTAAAAATTACACACAATTTTCAGATTCAAATTTATTTCTTAAATTTTTCTTGTTTAAATTTGTATTGAAAAAGCAAGATAAAAATATCTATATGTGTCAAGAGAAATAAATAACAAATTCGTAGTAGTTGGAAATAAATAAATAAAATATTTGCTACTGAAAAAATGAAAAAATGTATAAATTACACCTGATCCACAACAAAGCCTAAAGCAACTTCAATGAGAAGAAAAAAAATCCCCAAATTCTACTCAGCAACACACTTAGTAGGGCTTCTGAAGTGGGCTTTGGATATGCTACTTCACTTTTTGAATTCTCTTGCCTTGATACCACTATCAGGGCATAATTGATAGGAAGGTGGTAAGCCACCCATAAAGTTGAAAACTAATTTTTTTAAGCAGAAAAAGGTGGTAAGCCACCCATAACATTACTTAAAAAGGAGAGTACATAAAGTATAATGTTCGATAGAATGTGAAGTTCTTCAAAATAAGACAAACAAAAGGCCCAAACCTGGCTAGATAGATCAAAGACCAACTAAACAAAATAGAAAAGAAATAGGTATGCAGCAATAGAAAAGCAACACCCACTAACCATGCCAAGCACCAGGAAACCACCACCATAGCTAAGAGACTACCACCTTACTGACCTCCAGGAGCCTCGCCCACTTTAGTCACAACACTGACAGTCACTCCTATTCCTGGGAGTACCACTTGGACAAGCGGTTCTCTGTCATCCAAGTCATCATCCTCCTAATCATGTCCATTGTCCAAATTTTCAAAAAATTCTTTAGGGAGGTATGGCGCCCAATCCGGTGCATGAATCCATAGGAATCTTATGGAAACAAAGACCTCCCAGATGCGTTGCAACTTTCTCTTGGTAAAATAGAAGCTATTAACATTCAGTTCCCTCTCCAAACCATCCATGCATACCAAAAGAAGCCCTTCCTGCAATGCCTTGTAGACAGACCAAACTACTGGAGAATCCCTAAGTGTCTGGACATTCAATAGACCCCCCATCAATGCATCACCTTTCAGCATATCGTAGTCTTTCACAGTCGAATTGCATTTATCAACATCATAAATATGATTAAAGAAAAGGCTCGTGGCAATGCCATGCACATAACCCCTGTCTTGGACTAAGTCCATAATATTGGAGAGTATATATGAAAGAACATTTGAATAGTTCAAGATTCTCATATCATACCCCTACATCTACCTATGCCCTGCAATATTACACATTGCAAATTGAGTCATGATACAGTCACAATCCACCATGTGCATAATGTTTGTGATTTTTATCTTTCCCCGTATTTCTGGCTCCCACTGCATTGGAGAGAAGAATAGCCTTTGGTTGATTTTGGTATCCGCCATGTTCAACCTGCAAACAAAAACATCAACAAGGGATACACTAATTTTGGAACAAAGCATTACGGCCTAAGAGACTATTAAATGGCCTTTCAAGCTATCACGATCATCCTCCTTCACATGCCACTTCAGTGGCATCTAGTTCATCTCAATTCTGACAAAATCCTAGCCAAATCCATCCATGATGAGCCTAGGAAAGTTGAAGACATCCATTTGATGTCACTAACTGGTGAGAACCCCCTAGGCATGCTTCTTGATAAAAGCCTATTGTCCTTCGAGAGATACGTGGCCGATCCAAAGTCTGCACCCTTAAATTCTAGTTGGCCTTGCCTTTGCACCAACTAGCTATCAGTTCACCCTAATAGTTGAAAACTAATTACAAAACTAAATGTAAAACTGAATTGTGTTAACCCTAACAGGTTAACATTGTAGCATTACTAAAATTATCGATCCTTGACATTTTAAATCCAAATCATTGTTAGAGAAATAAGCCACATTAGAATCATAATAATGTTAATTTACAGTAAATAATATTCCCTGAATTTTCACTTCCTAATAATGTAGAAATAATTATTAGATTTGGTAAAAAAAAATTAACTCCAATGGTTAAAAGTTGTCGTGGCTGAATTCTCATGTTTACGTGCAGTTGGGTTTGGCTCCATCACATCATTAGCAGTAGGATTTCTTATCAATTTAGCATTGAGCTACTCCACCCTTCCTATAAGTACATTTTTTCTTTAGTATAATACTTCAGAGGATGAAACTTATAAGGCCAATGTTAATTTCTAATGTGGATACCTATTGTCAGGGATGGTTACCATCGTTACTATTTCCACTATATATTCAGAATATTAAGAGAGCTAAGCATGGCAGCGACATAGGCATGTATGACACTGAAGGAAGGTTTGTCCCAGATAAGTTTGAAGCCATTTTTAGCAAATATGCATGCACTCATTCAGACATGCTCACAAAATCAGAGTTGGATTCCATGGTTAAAGCTAATAGGATTCCAAAAGACTTTTTTGGATGGTAAGTTTTTACTTGTTAAAAGACAAGCTAAACTGTCAGTATATTGTGGTTAAGGTACCAGTTATTGATGTAAAGATTTGAGTTTCTACATAAACAGTCAACATAGCTTATAGTTATATATTAAATTATGATCGACCCTGTAAGATTTATCAGCAACCTTGGTCCTTAAGACTACACACATTTTTCTTAGAAACTGTGCAAATTGGTTTGCTAATTTGGTGGGTGTGCGCTTTGCATGATTGTAGCCAAAGCAAAATGGGGGCTCTTATATGATTTGGCCAATGATAAAAATGGATTTTTAGAGAAAGCAGCCACCAGAGGTGTTTATGATGGCAGCTTATTCAAATTCTTCGAAAAGAAGAATGCTTCCAAAAGTCAGAGCTAGATAATTATGTTGTTTATTATCTCATATGTATATGTCAGGCCTGCATTTAGTCTTTTGAATAGATACGGTACAATATTGTATTGTTGACTAGAATGTATTTTCATTTAAGGAATAGCTTTTTAGTCCCAATTGGTTATCTCGGTGGGATGAACAGGAAAGGCACACTCAAGTGACACTTTCATTTAAAGCTTCTTGGCCATCCCACTTCAAAGTCCCTCAAGAGTCAAGTAGGGCCATCAAGGGGATTCATTGAATAACTTTATGTCATATCACTTTGTTTAATAGAAACAAATAATCTTTCTAATTTATTTTTTCAATTTCTTAATCTTTTATTTAAAGATTTTTTAGGTGTATCTTTTTTAAATAAAATATTGACATTTTCTTTTTGATATTATTGGTAAAAGTGGGTTTTAAAAGGGTTCAAACACTTTTACAAAAGGTAGTGCAACAATTGACATTTTCTTTTTGATATTATTGGTAAAAGTGGGTTTTAAAAGGGTTCAAACACTTTTACAAAAGGTAGTGCAACAATATCAAATATGTCCCATGGATGAATTAAGAAACAAGAGATAATACAAGTAGCACTAGGACTACAAAAGGCAATTTATAAGACACACAACACCATAGAAACAAACCAATGCATACACAAACAAGAGACAAGTCAGGTGGTTTAAAACCAAAGAACTCTAGAGAGGTTTGAGTACATGTTGCACTTCTTTTCAATGAAATATTACTAAATTATAGCTCTTGTCTCCCCTTTTGAACTAGTTCATTCTCATTAAGATCATAGTTTATAGATCTCATGCCTGAGTGATTAGAAAGGCATGAACCCTCCATCTTTCTTTTTTGTATGCAAAGAGTGTTGGGAAAATGTATAATAAAACTAACCTCCTCCTCATCAATCTCCATACCTCTCTTGCCCAAAGTCACCTTTATGGGGGCTTGAGGGAGATCATTTTCCCCATAACTAGCCTTTTCCCCATCAACCTCTCTTAGCCAAAGTCATCTTTTTGGGGGTTTGAGGGAGATCCTTTTGCCCGCAACTAACCTCCTCCCCATCAATGTAATAATACTTTTCTCCTAGAGTTATTTAAGTATTAACAATGGATTTAACATAGATAATACTAGAGTTAAGTTAATTTTAGAATATATGTAGTGATATAAAATAGATGTAAATAACAAATGTAAATTACAACATGTGAAAATTTAATAAGAACTTTTAACTAAATAATTAACTTAAAATTTTGAATAACATGATCTCATAATCAGATTAATATCAAAAATCATATATATAATAATCCCAATATCTTTTATTAACAATATGTTTAGTACTTATCTGAATCTAATCACTTGGATCATCCAGTCTCACCCTAGTAAGATTTCAATGGTCATGGCTCTCATAGCTATGGAACACTCTAGGAGGAACTATTCTTATTTAGAACGTGCATCGTGACATGTTGAACACAAGTACTCCAGAGCCATACTCAATAGAGCAAACGCTCAGCACAAGTATTTAACATAGAAAACACTCAACATAAGTGCTTAATAGAACCATGTTCAATAGAGCAAATTCTCAACACAAGTGCTTAACTCAAGCCTTGGCCAGGACAATCTTGAGTGTATTCTATACCCTGAGTTGGACACACTCTATGTGCCCCTTTTCCAATGGGGGAAAAGTCCCATAACATTTCTCCCCTTGTAAATCAATTGTTGTCCTTAGTAGCTCAAGTTGAATCTACATCATAACTCACCAAAAATAATCAGTCAAAATAAGTATGGATGTAGCACTATCAATAACATAGTGAAACTATTTCATTTTAACTTCATCTATAGTTTTATTTCACAAATTCTAGATTTTTTCCAATAATTCTTTTTAGTTTAGCTTTATTCAAAATTAGATCAAATAGAAATACTTTGCTAATGAATAACATGATTAGAACTATAGATGCACTTTTACATGAAGCAAATCATGACTTTTTCAATTGAGGAGCTAGTGCAAGTTTATATACTAAATATTCTATCTTGTAACTTTTACAATTTTTTCATTAAGGTAACTCCTTATTTTAATATATATGTTATAATCTTTTATAAGTAAATTCAATATAAAAATTACAAAAGTATTATCATATGATTACATAGTACTTAGTGAATGAGATGCATATCCCATACTATGTGATCACTTACCATTGACTATCATATAATCTATATACTCAAAATACATCTGAAGATGATAGTCATGCATTCCAAACTAGATGACCATCCTCTCTTCTCATACCAAATACAATTAAATGGAAACAAGTACATAATTACCTTTAAATCAAATCCATATCATCTCACACAATTATGTTAGGAAAAGTGTCTCAACCTTGCAACTACGAAAGGTTACTATTCTTCCCAGTTTTGGCCTTTTTGAATACCCTTTATCTTGAAGAATGGTCTAGAACTTTCAAAGTTTCCAAAAGGGCTAAAAATGGCAGGACTTACTATTTTTAATAACTCTACATTTTACCTCAGATGGACCTGAAATTTTCCCAAAAGGTGAGGAATGACTAAGTAAACATATCAGATGAGTTTCAACTCAAGATCATACTTGGATTGCGAGAGATTAAAGTTTCTATTTTTTGAAACTACAAGAAAAAGTTTTGAACTCAGTTTTGAGGCACTTAGAGGTCCCTAAATGCCCTAAAAGTTATCGTGACTAGCGAATCAGGTTATAGATTGATAGATATCTTCATGACATTTCTGATGCATCAAATAGTTTGTCAATCAGACACCTAGATCAAAAGTTATGGTCTCCGGAAGTTGGACCACCTGTTTTTGGGAAATGTGAAAACATGTTGAACACTTAAAAGAGTTGTAAAGGGGAGAGTTACACATGTTGGTGTGTTATTTGGCACATCATAAGGCATATTTGATTGGATATAATTTGGGCACCACTTTTGGGTGGTTTTGGCTCATGGTTTTGTAATTACTATTGATAGTTTACTGTATTGTATCTCCTATACATCAGGAGCTGGAGATGGTTTTGTAATTACCGTTGACAGTTCACAAGAGTATATGACTCTTTCACAAGCTTGTTTTGCAAGTATATTATAATCTTCTTGATTCCTGAATAATATATTGGGCGGTTTTGGAGTGTGGGGTTTTTTACCTGAAAAGGGTTTTCCCCACGTATATCTTGTGTTGTGAGTTTTGCATTTGAATGTTGTTATTATCTTTCTATTAATGTGCATCTTAATCTATAATTGAAAAAAGTTAAATTTGCATAAATCTTTCCTCAGTAGATTGGTGTAGGAAGTATTTTCTGCATACCTTGCTTCCTTTCAGTTGGTATCAGAGCCTGATCACCTTTGGTTCTAATTGTTGGGTAGAGGGTTTTTTGAGTTGATCTTGGTTTGAGTGGTAGCTTGTGCAGAGGATTTTGAAATCTTTGTAGCAAGAAAGAGATGGTGAGCACATCTGGAAGGTTTGATATAGAGAAGTTTAATGGAGGCAACTTTGAGTTGTGGAAACTCACAATGGAGGACTTATTGGTGGATAGAGATTTATGGCTCATAGTATTCAGATCCATTCCATTGGGCATGAAACAAGAAGATTGGGATCTGATGGATCAGAAGGGTAAAGGTTTGATAAGACTCTATTTGGTTGACTTAGTGCTCCTGAATATCCATGAAAAGAAGACTACAAAAGATCTTTGGAAGATGCTTGGAGATGTTTATCAGGCTAAATCCTTGGAGAACAAGTTATTCCTATGAAATTTTTTTTATTCTCTAAGGATGGAAGATGCAGGATCTATCGTTGATCACCTGAATACATTCAATATGCTTGTTGCCTAGTTGACCTCTGTTGGTGTGAAGATGGAGGAGGAGGATCAATGTATGACATTACTGTGTTCCTTACCAGATTCATGGGATCAACTTGTTATGGCCATTGGGAGTACTACTACCACCTTCAAGATGGATGAAGTGGTTTCTTCATTGTTGTCTAAAGAGATGCAAAGAAAGTCTTCTGAATTGACTAAGGAGGCTCTTGTGGTTCATGGTAGATCTAAAGAGAAGAGAAAGAAAAAGGATAAGAAGAAGGAAGAAAAAGGAAGATTCAAATCCCATGGGAGATCTAAGTATCCTAGAAAGTCCAAGGCTCTATGTTGGAACTGTGGCAAACACGGTCACTTCCACAAGGATTGCAAGGAGGAGAAAAAGAAAAAGAAGAAGAACTATGATTCGGATTCTGACAATTCCTCTCAGGATGAAGGAGAAACATTTGTCACTACCTTAGCAATACATGCATCTGAGGATGTGTGGCTTATTGACTCTAGTGCATCTTTTCACATGACCTCACATCAAAGTTGGTTTTTGAAGTATGAAGAATACAATGGTGGAAAGGTGTACTTGGGTGATGACTCTCACCTGAAGATTGTTGGTCGTGTAAGAGTCTTGATTCAATTCCCTGATAGACAAGTGAAGGGAATCAATAGTGTTCTGCATATCCCTAGTTTGACAGGGAGCCTTCTTTTTGGAAGTAAGTTGAATGATGTGGGTGTGTAGGTTGTTTTCTCGATTGGAGGATGCAAGATGACTAGAGGATCTATGGTGTTGGCTAAGGGTGTTTGGATTGGCACTTTATTTCAACTTGATGCATGCATAGTTTAGTGCAATAGTGCCTTTGTTTCAAAGAAGAGAGCTTTAGAGTCTTCATCCTCACCATTGGAACTAGCAGTGAAGAGGACTATTGCATCTACTTCCAATGGTCATGCTTTCTAGGTACCTAAGGGTGCTCATTCTATGGAGATGAAACTTCTAGCTGAGAAGACAATGTTATGGCACAAAAGGCTTGGTCACATTGGTGAAAAGGGTTTGAGGACCTTGAAAAATAAAAATCTTGTTGAGGGTATGAATGACTTTAACCTTGAGTTCAATTTCTACAAACATTGCATTTATGGAAAACAAAATTGTGTTCTTTTTTATTCTAGTTCTCACAAATCTTCTAAGGTATTGCACTTGATTCATTCTGATATGTTTGGTCCTATTAATGTTCCTTTGATTTCAAAATATGTTTACTTCATTTCATTCATTGATGATTATAGTAGAAGGACATGGGTGTATTTCCTTAGAAGAAAATTTGAAGTCTTTAGTAGATTCAAAGAGTTCAAAGCTCTTGTAGAGAATCACAAGGATAGAAAAATTAAGTGTTTGAGAACTGACAATTGTGGTGAGTTTTGTTCAGCAGATTTTGCCAAATTCTATAAAGAACAAGGGATTGA
This sequence comes from Cunninghamia lanceolata, assembly GCA_027924645.1. Taxonomy (NCBI): domain Eukaryota; kingdom Viridiplantae; phylum Streptophyta; class Pinopsida; order Cupressales; family Cupressaceae; genus Cunninghamia; species Cunninghamia lanceolata. Next base: position 3,377,955 of record BSBN01000642.1, read on the forward strand.
GAGGCACAAGACAACTCCGTATACCCCTCAGCAACATGGATTTGTAGAGAGGATGAATAGAGTGTTGATGGAGAGGGAAAGGAGTATGCTAAGTGGAGATGGCCTTGAACAAAACTTCTGGACTGAATCTTTTACTACCACTTGTTACCTGGTTAAGAGGTCTCCTACATTAGCACTCATTGATAAGACTTTTACACATATGGTTCCTAGGGTTGTCATTGATGTCAACACTATCATAGGTTTTTCTTGATGTCAACACTATCTTGGATGTGTGATGGTGTTCTTGGTTGGATGTCATGTCCTATCCAGTAGAGAAGATATAGTTCATGGTTGGATGTCATGCCTTGATCAATGCAAAATTGAATATAAAGTTGTAGTAAGATGGAAATTAGAAGCATCAAGAAGATACATTAATATAGGAATTAGAAGCACTAAGATGATAAGATGTGTTTCTAATGTTGAGAAGATGTTACTAGTGTCCTGATCCAAATTTCATGATGATTGGATTACTGGAAGTGTGTTTTGCAGTTTGAACACAATTTTGAAGACAGTTACTATGCGGAAATAAAATGCTCCACATTTCTCCACATTTGCAGATATGGCTATGCAATTCTGGAACTATGTCCAGGGTGCAGTGAAGTTCATAATTCCAAATCTTCAAATCATTTTTCCTTCCACTATGAAAGTTATGCATGATAGAGTACCATCATGTGTTATGACAGAGTGAGTTGATGTTGAACGCCTAATGGAATGCTCCACATTCCTCCGAATGTGAATGTTTGGCTTTGTGGTTCTGTGGACATGTTTATGGATGTGCATTACATCCTTCCTTGTAGTTTCACGTCTCATGGTGGTCCACAAGATCAGTTTCTCAATGACAATATGTTGCAGTGTGTTCTAGATGATAGTTTGTTCTCTGAGTTCATGATTGAAGATGTGCGGCACAAAATCTTCGATGTGCGGAGGTAAAGGAGTGTTTGTAGATGTTGTATGAGTCATGTAGACTCATCTAGAAAATTTTCATGAAGATCTTTCTTGTTTCTAGTACTGCACAAGGTTTTCAAGTTGTTGTGGCCATTATGCTTCAAGTTTCATATGTCTTTGCTTAAGGCTGTCCTATTTTCAAATGAGTGGATTGTGCAGATGTAATTCCTTGTTGTTTGATGCTATGAATGATGTTTTGGACCTAATTAAGAAAGTATTGATGTTCATAAGGCATGGGTCTTCTGGTGGTGTAGCTTGTAGTCTTGTTTAGGATTTGTCCTCTACATGTTTCATGTGTTGTATGCTATCTGGCCGACTTGTAAATGTATTTTTCATGTTGTCTCTAGCTGACAAGTAATGTAATCAATGTAATATCTTGTATAAATTGTAAATCAAATTGAGTTAGGTGAGGTGTGATTACAAAGTGATTGATAAGGCTTGCAAGCAATATAAAGGGCAGAATGAATGCATTATGATGTGCAATTGAAGGAGAAAGAGCAGAAGTTGTTGATGATGTCCTAATTCATCTTGAAGACGTCTCTGTGATAGTGATCAAGTATAGAGTGTTCCTACCTGATCTGATCATTAGAAGGAAGTGTGAAGAGGCAGAATTGCAATCATCAAAGGTGTGAGTTTCAATGTCAGTTTTCAAACAGTAGAAGGACTGTCATACTGTAATCTTTTGTAAGTGTGTTCTCAATTTCGGGAGTAGTAAATTCCTTGGGAGTGACCCTAAAACACAGTCTTCAGGGAGTAGTAGCTTCCTTGGGAGAGGCTCTAAATCAAAATTTTTAGGGAGTAGTATCTTCCTTGGGTTGTAACCCTAAAACAAAGTTATTATTTTTGAGCTTCATATATTGTGAGTTAATCCTCATCGTGGTCTTTCCCTTCTAGGATTTTCCATGTATGATGCAGGTGCACCCTAGGTGAACTAGCAATCTGCATCAACAAAATTTTTTTTTTGGTTTTTGATTTCAGTTTTGGCTTGTTTTCCATTGGTTTTGTCACTTTTGCTTCAGGAGCATTTGCAGTTTCAACCTCAGCCAAGTCTAGGCAAATTGGTTTGGTTTGAAGTTTTGTGAAATTTGCGAAGTTGTCAGGTCAATTCATGGTTCGTGTACTCTCACGAATGTCAAAGGGAGTTCATAGTTTCATATTTCTACTGACAAGTACATTTTTTGAAGAAAGGTTTCAATGTTCACACATAATTACTTTGTCAAAATGAAACACTCGGAGCTCACCCAAATGCAATTCTGGCAACAAAGGAATCTTCATTGCATATTGTTTACTACACTTAAAACAATCACATCAAAGAGATGGGTTTGAGGAATCTTCGCTTAAGAGAGTTGGAGTCTCTGGCACACTACATGGATTGCAGCAATGTTGTTCTTTGCAAAACTGCATCTATTACAGGACAACCTTCTAGGTCATTGTTTCAGAATACTACTGCTAATGTTACTGGACCTATCCAACATGAGTCTTTGCCATGTTATTTGGAAGTGAGTTGTTTGAAGATTCCATAGGACAGCTTGCAATGGCTTTATTGGCTTCATCTGAAATGCTAATTGAAAGAGTAGAAAAATAGAAATAAATAAAAAGAGAGAAACGAAGGGAATAAAGATAGGGCATGGTGGCTAAGGAAAGAGAAAGTGCATTGAAGATCGATTCAAAGAAAATTGACATCAACCAGGAAGCAATACCAACTAATAACAGGGAGAAGTCATCAACTAAGTCCTTGATCAACATTAAATAGAGGTGGAGCACCCTCTATGTTGAACAAGCACAACCCTGGTCAATGAACCTGAGGCATTATTATTGAATGAGCAATAGATGGATTTGATGACGTCAAGGAAATTGGATAATGGCAAATTTGGTGATATGAAGAGCCATGTTCAGTCATGATATTCATAAGCTTTGAAAATCTATGTGGATAAGAAGACCCCACTATTAGTTGATAAATAATACATAAAATAAAATAAAAGTTAGTCTCAAGAGGCGCGCACAGACGGAGAAAAAGCTATGTGTTCATTGTTAAAAAAACCACTGCTTCATATTCCATTTCTCTAGAATGTCCATAGAAAATATTGAAATCTAAACTATTTTGGGGTTGCCACCTCAGTTCTGGGTCGATTGGCATCCACATCGATAGAGGCTTTAAAACCCATGAATTACATAATGAAGGTGTCGGTCTTTGGAGGGAGCAGAGTTTTGGGTCTCTGTGAAAGTTGTAGAGAGAAGCTTGAGGAAGAGTGATTGGCCAAGTTGAAGAAATAAGAAGTGTGATAGAGAAAGGTCACTGTGGATTTGTATGTGTATAGAGTTGCAAATTTTGTATTATTGCTTTCTTTTATAAAGAAGTTAATAAATTGTGAGTTGAATAATTATTTTGTTGCAATATGAATTTCTTGTAAATGAGTTTGTGTTAGTGAGTTTACAGATAGGGGTGAGTTTTTTCTTGCATCAATGTATATCTGGTGTTATGTGTTAATGTGCATTGTGTCAATCTTTCAGGTTTATGTTGATGTTGTAATGCTTAAATTTTAATCTACTCCGAAGAATTGAAGTTTGTTTAGATACTTATTCACCCCCCTCTTAGTATCCTAGTGTGTTCAACTATCGGTATTAGAGCCAAGTTCCTCTTAAGGAAGATTAATCACTTTAGGAAGGTCCGAGATGGCACTTAATGGATTCAACAAGATACCTAGGTTTGATGGAACAAATTATGCCTTTTGGAAGCTAAGGATGGAAGCCTATATCAATTTTCTAGGGTGTGGTGTTTGGGAATCTGTGAAGACTAGTTACAAAGTTCCTTCTACTATTCCTACAGATGCAGATGAAGTTAAGAAGTATGATAACAATGCCAAGGCAAAGTTTGGTATCATGAGTTGGTTAGTTGATTCAGAACTATCAAAGGTAATGAGTTGCAGTTCTGATAAAGAAGTTTGGGTTAAACTTGAAACCATTTAGGAAGGAGACAAAAAAAAGTAAAGCAAGCAAAGATGCAAATCTTCAAGAGCAAATTTGAGACCCTCAAAATGTTAGAGGATGAAGACATTGTTGGATATATGCTCCAGGTGAATGAAGTGGTCAATGGCATCCCAAGTCTTGGTGAAGAAGTGAAAGAAGATGAGATTGTGAAGAAGGTTATGAGATCTCTTCCCAAATCTTACAGTCATAAGGTATATGCTATTGAGGTGAATGTGGACTTGGATACATACACTGTAGACAAATTGTTTAGTTCCCTTACCGCTTTTGAGATGAGAGAGTTTGGCAGTGATGCTCCAAAGAAAGAAGTTGCTTTCAAAGTCACTATGAAGACAAAGGATGAAGTTGCTAATGAAGATCAGAGCTATGATGAAGTTGAAGCAAATTTTATGAGAAGACTAAAGAAAGGCACTGGCAAATAAAAAGGTAAGTTACCCTTCAAATGTTTCAATTATGGAAAGGTTGGTCACTTTTCCTCTAAATGTCCTTTTAAAGAATCAAGGGGTAGTAACAAGAGAGACAAGTTCAAGAGAATTTGGTATTCCATAGAGAGTATTTGTTCTTCAGAAGATGAGGATCATGATGATTCAAATGATGAAACACTTTTCATGGCCTTAAGTGTTGGTGATAAAAAGAATGATGTTGGAAAATGTGAGAAAACTGATGCGTTGCAAATAGACCAAAACAATGAAAGATCAATGGTTGTATGGACTGCCTTTCATGCAAGACAAGAAGCCAAGGCTTGGGTAATTGATAGTGGATGCTCAAATCATATGAATGGTGACAAGGAGAAGTTTATCAACCTTGAGAAGTGGGATGGTGGTGCTGTCAAGTTTGGTGGTGATGAGTTAGCACAAATCTATGGAAAAGGTGCTATAACTATTGATGGGAAGAATAGGACTGAGGATGTCCTCTATGTCAAAGGGCTAAAACATAATCTTCTCAGTGTTAGTCAGATGTGCAACAAGGGTTATAATCTCACCTTTCATGCCAAAGGCTATGAAATCAGAAAGGCAACATCCAGAAAGCTAGTTGCAGAAGGTATCAAAACATATGGTGATATCTATCATCTGAAGGAGGTAAATGGAAGAAAATGTTTGTTGGCTCAATCCAGTGAGTGTTGGTTGTGGCACAAGACAATGTGACACAACAATTTTGATAATATGGTAAGGATCACTTCTACTCATGCAATGAGAGACATGCCTTAATCAAGCCTACAAACACAATATGTAGGAAATGTCAAATGGTAAAGCAGACAAAGACAAATTTCAAATGCAAGTACCCTTCTTCAAAGCCATTGGAGTTGATTCACACTAATCTATGTGGCCCTACACGAGTAAAGAGTCAACAAGGTGAGAGGTATTTTATGTTTCTCATTGATGATTATTCTACAATGACTTGGGTTACTTTCTTAAGAGAAAAATCAGATGCCCTTGATAAATTTAAGGTGTTCAAATCTATGGTTGAGAATGAAGTGGATACTAAGATCAAATGCTTGAGGTCTAATAGAGGAGGCGAGTTTACTTCAAATGAATTTGAAAGATTTTGTGAAGATCATGGTGTTAGGACACATCTGTCATCTCCTAGGACCCCTCAGCAAAATGGAGTAGAGGAAAGGAAGAATAGGATTGTGCAAGAGATGTCTAGGGCAATGTTGAAAGATGCAGATCTTCCTGATATTTACTGGAAGGAAGCAGTTCACACTACTATCTATCTAATTAATAGAGTGCAACTAAGGGTCAAAAGCACTAAAACTCCTTATGAACTTTGGTATGGAAGACCTCCCACTATTATATATTTCAGGATCTTTGGCAGCAAATGCTACATCAAAAGAGATGAAGAAGACCTAGGAAAGTTTGATTCAAGAAGTGATGAATGAATCCTTCTTGGTTACTCAACCAGAAGCAAGGCCTATAGATGCTATAACAAGAGGTTGGAAAAGATGATTGAAAGCACAAATGTCAAGGTAGATGAAGACTTGTATCAGATCTCACAAGAATTAGAGAACTCTAAATCTGATACCTTTCCATGCATTGAAGATGAAGAAGAAGAAGAAGAAGTGAAAGAAGAAAAGGAACAAGAACCAGAGCAAATAGCTAAGACTCCAAAGTATGTTCAGAAGAACCACTCAAAAGATTGGATCATTGGAGATAAGAATGAAGGTGTGTTGACAAGGAGAAGGCTTGCTAAGGCACATGAGCAAGTAAATTTGTGTTTATTATCAAAAGTTGAACCTAAAACCTTTGCTGATCCTAGCAAAGATGATGGATGGATAAAGGCAATGGAAGAAGAATTGGATCAAATTGAGAAGAATCACACTTGGGAATTGGTTCCCAGACAAGCCAATAAGAATGTTATAGGAACAAAGTGGGTGTTCCGAAACAAGATGAATGAAGAAGGTGAAGTTGTAAGGAATAAAGCAAGATTGGTATGCAAAGGATACAAACAAGTTGAAGGCATTGACTTTGAGGAGATATTTCTTTTGGTAGCCAGGATGGAGGCAATCAGAATGTTCCTTGCTCTTATTGCTCATAAGAATTTCAAGGTATATCAGATGGATGTTAAGTTAGCTTTCTTGAATGGTGATCTAGACGAAGAGGTTTATATTGAACAACCAGATGATTTCTAGATATCAGAAGATCTGGACATGGTATGTAGACTTAAGAAGGCTTTGTATGGTCTCAAGCAAGCACCTAGTGCATGGTATGCTAGGTTAGACAAGTACTTACTTTAGTAGGGCTTCAATAAAGGTACTACAGAGAGCAATCTTTACATCAAGGAAGAAGGAGACATGATTTTGATAGTTGCAGTATATTTTGATGACATCATTTTTAGTGGAGATGATGATATGTGTAAGAAGTTTGTGGAGGAGATGCAAAAAGAGCTTGAGATGTCTATGATTGGTGAGATGTTTTTCTTCCTTGGACTTCAAATTTCTTAGGTAGAAGGTGGTATCTTTATTTCTCAAGCTAAGTATGTGAAAGAGTTGTTGAAGAAGTTTGGTATGGAGGATTCAAAGCTAGTAAGTACTCCCATGGTCACTGGATGTCACTTGAGCACAGATGATGAGTCTCCAGAGGTAGATCAGACTGTCTATAGATCTATGATTAGAGGATTGTTGTACCTAACTACTTCTAGACCTAATATTATGCATGCAGTATGTGTGGTTTCTAGATATCAAGCCAATCCAAAGAAAACACATGAGAAGGCAGTGGAGAGGATATTTAGATACTTGAAAGGAACTTTGGATTATGGATTTTGGTACCCAAGAGGTAATGACTTTGATTTGAATGCCTACATTGATGTTGATTGGGTTGGTTGCGTTGATGATAGAAGTACAATTGGTGGTGCTTTCCTTTTAGGAAGTAGATTGGTTTCATGGTAGAGCAAGAAGCAAGATTCGGTGTCCTTATCAATTGCAGAGGCAGAGTACATTGTAGCAACATCCTATTGTACACAAGTATTGTTGATGAAGAAAACCCTAAAGGATATCAAAGTATTGTATGATAAGCCTATTTCTATTTTGAGTGATAATACAAGTGCTATCAATATTTCCAAGAATCTAGTGATGCATTCTAGAACCAAACATATAGAAATCAGGTAGCACTTTTTTAGAGAGAAGGTTATAGATAAGGAAGTGAATTTGGAATATGTTCCAACAAAGGATCAGATGGGATATATTTTCACAAAGGCTCTTGCAAAGGATACTTTTGAGGATCTCTGATAGAGGTTAGGGGTAATTAACCCTCCTTCTTGTGAGATGCATAGTGGTGCATTATCCAAGGGGAGTTCATGTTATATCTTGTTCCTGGACTGATTGTGGCTACCTCTCACGGGGAGAAAGTAGTGGTTGCTGATGATAGGGGGAGTCTGTTTGCTGCAAGAAGTCATGCTCTAAAGAATGTGTAGGTATGTTGTCATTGATGAGCAAGTAGTGGTTTCCCTTTGTCTTTTTTGTCAAAGGGGGAGAAATGTGCAGGTATGTGTTGCCATCAATGCCAAAGGGGGAGAAATGTGCAGGTATGTGTTGCCATCAATGCCAAAGGGGGAGATTGTTATACATATGGTTCCTAGGGTTGTCATTGATGTCAACACTATCCTGGATGTGTGATGGTGTTCTTGGTTAGATGTCATGTTGAATATAATGAGATTACTGAAGTTCATGGTTGGATGTCATGTTGAATATAATGCGATTACTAAAGTCCATGGTTGGATGTCATGCCTTGATCAATGTAGAATTGAATATAAAGTTATATTAAGATGGAGATTAGAAGCATCAAGAAGATACATTAATATGGGAATTATAATTACTAAGATGATCAGATGTGTTTCTAATGGTGAGAAGATGTTATTGGTGGCCTGATCCAAGTTTCATGATGATTGGATTATCGGAAGTGTGTTTTACAGTTTCAAGACAATTTTGAAGACAGTTACTATACAGCAATAGAATGCTCTTCATTTCTTTTAATTTGAAGATATGGCTATATGGTTTTGGAACTATGTTTAGGATGCAATAAAGGTCATAATTCCAAAGCTTTAGATCATTTGTCCTTTCGTTGTGAAAGTTATGCATGGTAGAGTACCGACATGTGTTCTGACAGAGTGAGCTGATGTTCAAGGCCTGTTGGAATGATCCACATTCCTCCGGATGTGAATGTTTGGCTTTGTGGTTCTATGGACAAGTTTATGAATGTGTGTTATATGCTTCCTTGCAATTTTAAGGTTCTTGGTCATCCGCAAGCTCAATTTCTCAATGACAGTATATTGTAGTGTGTTCTGGATGACAATTTGTTCTCGGAGTTCATGATTGAAGATGTGTGGTACAAAATATTTGATGTGTAGGGGTAAATGATTTTTTGTAGATTTTGTATGAGTCTTGTACACTTGTCTAGAAAAGTTTCATGAATATCTTTCTTGTTTCCAGTACCGCACAAAGTTTTCAAGTTGTGGCCATTATGCTTCAAGTTTCATGTCTTTGCTTAAGGCTATCCTATTTTCAAATGAGCAGAGTGTGTAGATGTAATTCCTTGTTGTTTGATGTTGTGAAGGATGTTTTGGACCTAATCAATCAAGTGTTGATGTCTTCAAGGCATGGGTCTTCTGCTGGTGTAGCGTCTAGTCCTATTTAGGACCTGTCCTCTACACGTTTCATGTTGTATGTTGTCTGACTGACTTGTAAATGTATTTTTCATGTTGTCTCTGGATGACAAGCAATGTAATCAATGTAATATCTTGTATAAATTGTAAATCAAATTGAGTTAGGCGAGGTGTGATTGCAAAGTGATTGATAAGGCTCGTAAGAAAGATAAAGAGCAGAATGAATGCATTATGAGATGCGACTAAAGGAGAAAGAGCAGAACTTGTTGATGCTTTCCTAATTCATCTTGAAGACATCTCTATGACAGTGATCAAGTATAGAGTGTACCTACCTAATATGATCATTAGAAGGAAGTGTGAAGAGGCTAAATTGCAATCATCAAAGGTGTGAGTTTCGATGTCAGTTTCAAACAGTAGAAGGATTGTCATACTGTATCTTTTGTAAGTGTGTTCTCAATTCAGGAAGTAGTAGCTTCCTTGGGAGTGACCCTAGAACAAAGTCTTCGAGGAGTAGTATCTTCCTTTGGAGTGACTCTAAATCAAAGTTTTTAGGGAGTAGTAACTTGAGTTGTAGCCCTAAAACAAAGTTGTTATTTTTTAGCTTCATATATTGTGAGTTAATCCTCACCGCGGTTTTTCCCATCTAGGGTTTTCCACATATATCTAGTGTTATGTGTTGATGTGCATTATGTCAATCTTTCATGTTTATGTTGATGTTGTAATGCTTAAGTTTTAATATGCTCTGAAGAAATTAAGGTTTTGTTTAGATACTGATTCATCCCCCTCTCAGTATCCTAGTGTGTTCAACAAAGACACCTATGGAGGTGTGGTCTGGTAAAAAGCTTTCATTGAGACACATTTGAGTATTTGGTTGTGAGGCATATGCACATGTGCCTAAGGAGAAGAGGTCTAAATTGGGGAACAAGGCTGTGAATTGTATCTTCATCAGTTATGGCATCGGTGTGAAAGGGTACAAGCTTTGGGATCTAGCAGCTAAGAGAATTTTGTATAGCATAAGTGTGATGTTCAGAGAGCTCAATCCTTCTATTGTCTTGTAGCTAGAGAAAGAAGAGAAGAAAGAGGATGTGGTTCAACTTCCTTCCACCCCTGAGAAAGTTGAACCAAAAATATCTATTGGACCTGATAATGACAAGAGCTCTAGTAGCTCTAAAAGTTTAGAAGAAGATGAAGAACCTCAACCTCAATCTTTGAGGAGGGTAAGTGCACAAATATGGGGGACCAAAAGGGGGTCTTAAGATGCCACTTTTTTTCTAAAATTAGGAAAGACTGATGTTGGATGAGGAATTGAAGATAGTTACAGTCAAAATTTGAAGATACAACAAAAACAAGAGTCGTAGTGCTCTAAATCTAGTTTATAAACTACTATTTTTTTAAAAAATGGTTGAGATTAAGGGGTTGAAAAAGGGCGAGCACACAATTGGTCCTATTTTTTTTAAAAAAAGCATAACATAGCATCTGGTGTGCACCCCGTAAAATGTTAACTTTTTTTTAGTATTTCAAAAATTCCTTTGATGAGAAATTAGCTAACACCATGTAGTTTATCCCTAATTTTTCTAATAATTTTTTGATGAATTGATTTTTTACTAATTTTCAAAGTGGACACATCCTGAAAAACATAAAATTGAGCATGCTCCCACTAATTTTTTTAAAAATGAATCAAAATTTTTTAAAAAAATTGAATACATGTAGAATGGAGTCTAGTTTCTAAAAATGTAATTTATTTGAAATTTCGATGAGCACTTAAAAAAAAGTCAAAAATACTAGACACTGGTTTTTGACAAAAAATCGATACACTAACAAAACAAATTAAAGATGAAATCCTTAACATACTCAAAACGTGAAAAAAAAATATGGTTAGAAAGATAACATAGAGCTTAAGATTATGGTGATATTTTTTTACTTGTCATTGAAAAAGTGCAAACCTAATGGGGAGCATGCTCTAGATAATGTGATTTTTGTTACAATCTAGAAAAACATGTCTTTGGACATCCTAAACATAGTCCAAGGCCTTTGGGTTGGAAGCCCACGGCAAATCCAAACCTAAGGCTTAGAAATTACCAAGGAAAAGCATAATGCGAGCGTATTATAATGCACTCATATTATGGTGAAATAAAACATGTCACTCTTATATTACCTTACCCCTCTCTATTATTCTCTCTCTCCCTCCCCTCTACGTCTCTCCCTCCCCTCCTCTCTCTTTCTCACCTCTACTTCCCTTCTCTCTCTCTCTCTCACTCTCTACTTCCCTCCCCTCTTTACCTCTTACCCTCTCTCTCACTCTCTACTTACCTCCCCTAAATACCTCCTACCCTCTCCATCTTACTCTCTACTTCCCTCCACTCTCTACCTTCTACCCCCTCTCTCTCTCTAACCTATCTACCTCCTTATTTTCCTTTTCCTAGCTTTCCTAGTTTTCCTTTTCCTTTACAATTTCCCTTTAGATCCCACTGATTTTTCCCTATTTTACTATTTTCCACCTCTCCTCATCACTATTCCCATCCAATGAACTTTCATTTTATCTTGTTTCCATTTCATCCTCCCAATTTATATCCTCATCCCTCTTTGCATGTCCTAGTTTTCTTATTTCCATGTTCTTTGTCGATAAGGGAGAGGGAGAGGGAGGAAGAGGGAGAGAGGGTGGAGATGGCGGGGAGAGAGAGAGGAGACATAGGGTGATAGTCTGAGAGAGAGAGATAGAGAGTCCTAGTTTTCTTATTTTCATTTCCTTCATCGATAAGGGTGAGGGAGAGATAGAGGGGACAGATAGGGAGATAGAGGAATGATATGGGAGAGAGAGGCAAGAGATAGGGAGATAGGGAGAGATAGATAGGTAGAGATAGAGAGACGAGATAGATAGGGAGAGATAGAGGAGACAAAGGGGAGAGATAGGGAGATAGAGATAGAGACAGATATCCAGAGAGATAGGGAGAGAGATTGAGAGGTAGAGGGATGATAGAGATATAAGGAGATAAGGGAGATAGAGGTTTAGGGTTGCTCAGGTTTAGGTGTTACGGGTTAGGGTTTAGGGGCATTATTTAGGGTTTATGGGTTTTGGGAGAGAGAGAGAGAGGGTTGCTTGGGTTTATGGTTTAGGGGTTAGGGGTTAGGGTTTAGGGGTATTATTTAGGGTTTCTCAAGTTTAGGGTTTATAAGTTTAGGGTTTCTCAAGTTTAGGGTTTAGAGGTTAGGGTTAGGGTTTAGGGGTTTTGGGAGAGAGAGAGATTTAGGGTTACTCAGGTTTAGAGTTTAGGGTTTAGGGGTTAAGCTTTAAGGGAATTATCTAGGTTTATGAGATTAGGGTTGCTCAAGTTTAGGGTTTAGGGGAATTATTTATGGTTTAGGGGTTTAGGGTTGAGGGGTCAGGGTTTAGGGGTATTATTTAGGGTTTATGAGTTTAGGGTTGCTTAAGTTTAGGGTTTAGGGGTTAGGGTTTAGGGAAATATTTAGGTTTTAGGGGTTTAGGGTTTAGGGGTTAGGGTTCAGGGTTTCTCGGGTTTAGGTTTTAAGGGTTAGGGTTTAGGGGTTTAGGTTTTAAGGTTTAGAGAGAGATAGAGAGAGGGGACTGATAGAGATTGGGAGAGATAGAGGAGATAGAGGGGAGATATATCGAGATAGAGAGTGAGGGACATGTCAAGAGACATAGGGAGAGAGATTGAGAGGTAGAGGGAAGATACAGATAGGTAGATAGGGGAGAGATAGGAAGATAGAGGTATAGAGTTTCTTGGGTTTAGGGTTTAGGGGTTTGGGGTTTGGGGTTTATGGTTTAGAGGTTTAGGTTTCTCAGGTTTAGTGGTTAGGGGTTAGGGTTTAGGGTTTATGGTTTAGAGGTTAAGGGTTAAGGTTTAAAGGTTTAGGTTAGGGTTTAGAGAGAGAGGATTGGTAGGGAGATATAGAGGAGACCGAGGGGAGAGATAGGGAGATAGAGAGTGAGGGACATGACCAGAGACATAGGGAGAGAGATTGAGTGGTAGAGGGATGATAGAGACAGGGAGATAGAGGAGAGATAAGGAGATAGAGGTTTAGGGTTGCTTGAGTTTATGGTTTATGGTTTAGGGGTTTGGGTTTAGGGTTTAGGGGTATAGGGTTGATCGGGTATAGGGTTTAAGGGTTAGGAGTTAAGGTTTAGGGGCATTATTTAGGGTTTAGGGTTTAGGGTTTATGGTTTAGGGGTTAGGGGTTAAGGTCTAGAGGTTTAGTGTTTAGGGTTTAGAGAGGGAGAGATAGGGAGATAGAGGTTTAGGGTTTAAGGGTTAGGGGTTAGGGTTTAGGGGAATTATTTATCGTTTAGGGGTTTAGAGAGAGAGAGAGAGAGAGATAGAGAGATAGGGAGATAGAGAGATATGGAGATAGAGAGTGGGGGACATGGCCAAAGACATAGGGAGAGAGATTGAGAGGTAGAGGGACGATAGAGATAGAGAGATGGAGGTTTAGTTTTTCTTGAATTTAGGGGTTAGGCTTTAGGGGCATTAAATTTAGGGTTTAGATGTTTAGGGTTGCTTTAGTTTAGGGTTTAGGGACATTATTTAGGGTTTAGGGGTTTAGGGTTTCTTGGGTTTAGGGATTTAGGGTTTCTTGGGTTTAGAGTTGCATGTCAAAAAGTAGTCTCTCTATCTTTATCTCTCTCCCTCCCCTCTTTACCTCATCTCCTATCTCTCTCTCTCTATCTCTATCTCCCCTCTTTACCTCCTACCCTCTCCATCCCCTCTATACCTCCTACCCTCTGTCTCACCTCTGTACCTCCCTCCACACTTTCCATGCACTTAAAACACTTATAAGTTTAAAGGCATGACGACACTTAAGACTTTTGATGCATGAAAAATCTTAAAACTTTCATGCTTGACAAAATGTGCTCACATTATAATGTGAGTGCATTTTTGTGAACCAAGAAAAAGGGACAAAAAGCATGTGGGATCTATGTTTCAGTCCCACATGCTCTGTTATTCCTTGCTTTTCATGCACAATTAGACAACAAAACACTTTTTTAACTAGTTGACATTTTGACGATCATTTTTTGCGTAATCCAACACCTTTTTTTGGTTTTTCAACTTAGAAGAACTAAATTGCATGTTTTTAGATAGAATTTGATTGTTTAAACTAATAGTTTCATGTTTCATATTGTTTCAATGTTAATTTTTATTTATTTAGATTGAATTTGATGATATATGTTTGTTTTTTTGTTAATTTTCACTAATCCTATTAGAGTTTTATAGAATTCAACATTGAATACGAAGGAACTTGCCGAAAAGATCAAAATTTTGAGGATTTTGAAGCTAATTTTTTTAGTATTGGGCAACTCAAATCTTGAAATCTATGGTATGTTCTTTAAATGTATTTGTTTACTTCATTTTATTATTTTGTTAAAGCATGAAATCTCATGTTATAGGATAGTCATGAGGGAAGTGAGAGGATTATCATTTTGACAAGTTAAATTATCATGAGAAAGTGAAAATTATCACATGTTGCTATTATCCTGGTTCAAACACTAACCTGCATAATTAGAAGGATACTTTAAAGGGAAATCATGTTAGTCAATGAATTCTCATCATGCTAAAATCAAGCTAAGGATTGTCACTTGAGCATACTCAGTTGGAAGAACTATCATATCTGCCTAAAGGCTAAATTATACCGCAATAGCTATCATGCAACCCTAGGAATAGTTATGACCTCTCACCAATGGTTAGGATAGTAGCTCATACACAAGGTGGCAATCAAGACTAAATGATAAGTCAATTATTCTCAAATCCATGCAAAAAGATATCCATGATACTATATAAACATATCTAGGTGGTCTTGAAAGGATATTCATATATGGTCGAGAAGATTGGCATGAACTAAAAGATAACCATACATGTCATTGACATAGTTATTAGGACATTTATAATCACAAAGAGGTTTCTTGAATAGATAGTGGCTTGTAAAAGAGTTATAAGATAGTTAAGGAAGATAGAGTATTGATATTGGTGGGTGCATGTCAAAGAGGGTATGATGTCATCAGGATAGTCTTGAGTAGAGCCTCATTGCATGATAATATAACTAGTCCTTTGTGATGTACTTGAATATCTATGAGGGTGATGAAGTTTTAGGGTGGAGGAAGGATAATATAAGTGTCTTAAGTTTCCTGAGACTATGACAGTCTGGAAATATACATATGATCTATGCATGTTCCCTTATACATTGCATGTTAAATCCATCAAAGTGGATAGCAAGTTCATGGTTTTCTCAAAGCTAAGAATCCTTTCGTGCAGTTAGTATAAGCTACCCTAAGTCATTGTCATGATCAAAGACTAGAATGTCATGGTTTCATCAAGTTGTCACTAGCCTCTTATTGAACATTTTAGGGTTAACTAGATGATTTATGAAGCAACAAAGACATCATTAACAAAATCATAAGAAAATACATGAAACTCTCATAAGAATACTCACAATCACTAAAAGTGGAACTATCTAAGTTAAAAAAAGTCATCAATATGTGCATTAATAGAATTAAAATCATTAAAATATGATATACATGAATTTGTTGTATCTTGATTAGTTAACCCTAAGGAATTTTAAACATTGTCAAAATTGTAAGTACACATCCCTGATTCTTCTTCTTATCAATGTGGAAGTGAACCATGACCTTTAGAAACAACATCATGACATTGAAAACTCTTTTGTACTCTCTCAATTTGAACTATGTCATTGATACCTCCCTATAAAAAAGTATCATCATCATTCTCTCTAATGTAACTGATTGTATCAACATAAAATTTTGCAAGATTGATGCTACAAATCTGATATAATTGGTCCTCATTTAGTAATGAGTTGTCATTGTCATCCTTTTGGCCATTTACCTCTAAAAAATTAGTTTGAGTTTCATTTATTGGACCTATACTAGATAAGTTCTTTGTTTGTTGAGTACCCTCTAAAACTTTTGGACTGCCACCTCTAGCTTTCTCCAAGAAATCAAACTAGTTAGGCTGCAATAAACTCTATATTTTAGTATTTTTGTCATCATAAAACTTAGCCAAAAGATCACCAACAACTTTGTCATCATAATTAGCCTTAAATTACTCCTTTCTTGATGATTTCACCCCTTGGCTATCTTGAATAGCTAATTCAAACTATAATTGATGAACTTTGTGTTCACCATGATTTTCTTCAATTCTTGCATCATAAAGCTAGTTTCTAATGTTTGTTAGTATTTTGTCTCTTAACATTTCAAACATATCTATTGAAGGCAAGGAGTCTTGACTAGTGTCACATCATGCTAGTCAAACGAAGGATATTATCCTAACTTCTAAAGATAATTCAACACTTTGAGTCCTTATAACGGTAATATACTTAGCTTGTTTGTCATAACAATCATCATGCTAATTATTCATTATGCTTCTAACATCATCATTGTGTTCCTTGTCATGAAATCCATTGGTTTTTCCTTCATTACCTTTGTGATCATTACTCTCATGATCTTGATTGACAATAGATTGCTGATTTGAGATGCCTTCATACTTGTCTTCATGAGCTACTCTAACTAATTTATGACCTACAATATAAGAATTTGGGATGTCCTAACATGCTGGTAGATCTAATTTTACCTTGTGAGTCTCCATTTGGAATGGTTGGTCCATCACAATGTGCTTGTCATAACTCTCCTTCATGCTAGTGACTTCTTCTATCTTTTCTTGAGTAGGTGTATCCATGGGAGGTTAATAAAGTGTGTTTGAGAAGATATGTTAAGAAAATGTGAAACTAACCTAGAGATTGTGCCTACCACCATTTGTAAATTAACCTAGAGATTGTGCCTACCACCCTAGGAAACTTTAAATTTTCAGATTTAACTTTAAATTGTCACATCATTTCTAGTCAAACCAAGGATATTCTCCTAACTTTTGAAGATTGCACCATAGTTAGGATTACACAAAAGAGTTGAAACAAGTTTTAAGAGTTTGATCATGGTAGAATATGAGATCAACAATCATGTGCTCATATATGTCATCAACAACATCTAGGCCTAGACTATTATTACACATTTCACTTCTAATCTAATCATGTCAAAATCAAGAAGTTTAGAGTCATCATATATGTTTATCATTCATATGTTGATTTCTATATATTGATTATTCATTAGTCATCATATGCTGATTTCTATATGTTGATTATTCATTATGCTTCTAACATCATCATTGTCTTATTCATGATGCATATAGAAATCATCATCATGCTGAGGAAATGAGCAAAGACTCTAACACCAGAAGAGCGTGAAGCTAAGAACGAGAGGACAAGAGAAAGAATGAGGCAAATTCCTGAAAGTAAGAAATTGTCAACCATACAAGAAGACATTCCACCATTGCCAATTGAAGAGGAACATGAAACATCTAATCAAGATAAGAGAGAGATGAAATTGGTGACACAAAGGGAACAAATGCAAAGCCTCTGTTCAACAAGGAAATTAAATCTCAAAGTTGGAGGCACTCCATCATTCACAGGTCAAGTTGAAGGAACACCACCATTCTCTTCTCAAATTAGAGGCACTCCATCTTTCACAAGTGAATTTGAAGGTACATCTTCATTCTCTTCTGAAGTTGGAGGCACACCATCATTCACACATCAAGTTGAAGGTACACCATATTCTCCATCTCAAATTCAAGCCTTTTCATCTCCAAGTGAAGGTACGTCATCTATCCCATCTCAAGTAAATATTGAAGAAATTCCTAATGTTGAGTCAAATTTACCAATGAACCTATGCCTCCTAGAATTTGCATAGAAAGCCTAAGTTTCTAATTGATATCGATGAGAATGTTTTGAATCCCATGTAGGATAAGATTCCCCTTGCCAAAGATATGCCAATAAGATATGAAAAATATTCTTTGAGAACTTAAATGAAACCAGGGGATGCCAACTATTTGTTGAATTGATGAGAAATCTAAAATTCATGCCCATTATGAAGATTCTTGGCCTAAGAACATTGGATGCTTCAAGTGAAAAATCAATTGTAAAGAATCTAATGAGTGCATATAAGAGTGTGGGTTCCACCTCACGGACCAAGGATAGTAATGCCACATGACGTGTGTCATTACATCAAAAATAGTAAGCCAACAAACAAAGAAAGCTTGCCTCAGTAGAAAGACAAGTCAAGCATTCAAAATAAGTATAAAAACACTAATGAGAGCCATTGGAAGATGTGAAAGAGTTGAGGACCCAAATACCAATGAATTGTGGGCATTCTCAGAGAGACTCCCATGGAAAGACAAAGTTGTTGAAGCCTTGAGATCCCTCATCGAAGAATTTTGGAAAAATAACACAAGGGTATCTCCTAATGCTAGAGATGTTGTAAGAAGGAGAATTGGTTGTCGAAACTGTGAGCCACATCTAAAGCATTTTTTGGATGTGACTCAAACACATTTTTTAAAGAAATTTCAAGAGATGTATCCTCTAGTCAAAATTAGTCAAAGGTATTTTGAAATGGTAAAACTTTTTTATGTCAAAATAAATCACACACACACAACTTGTTGTAGAGTACATATTGAGTTTTCTAATCATTATGATGTTTATAGATATATGTGTAGATTTGCGTAATAATGATGTTTTACAGGAGTGTAATATAAAGTGTCCACCTAGATCTTCAAGAGATTTCATATCAAGCATTTTATGTGAAAGAGTGGATGGTCAATTATTCCACAATAGCTTATGCTTGGATGACACGTGTGATCATTGTGGTTGGTTGCAACATTTGCAATTTGTGAACATATGGAGAACACACATGCAATTGGAAATGAGCTAGTAAGTTTTGGAAAATATAAGATAGTTGCATATAGTCTAAAAGATGGCAAAGAAGTAAAAAGGTGTGAATTGGTCATTCAAAAGATTTCAGTGTATCAATTTTTCTCTATTTTCTAAGATAATATAGTTTATGAGTATGTAATGCATACCCATAGACTTGATGGTTGGACTTGCAATTTAAGTTATGCCATGACTCATTTCCACTTGGTACCATCATTTCAATTGTTGAATTTATAGAGAACTACACACTACAGCCACAAAATGAGGTGCAATCACAGTATTACAACTCTATGTAGGTTGCTATATTTGTGCAAATACCATTCATTCATACAGAAGATAGTATAGAGGACAACAGGAAGATCTTGAGGGAAATATCATTTTTATATCAGTGATGATCACACATACTCTACAAAGTTCATGCAAGGTTGCTTTCAGATGTTCTACCGTTATTCAAATAGTAGGAGCATATCATTTCGTCATCATATCATATGGTTAGATAATTGTACATCACAATTCAAGAACTCACAGATATTCTATTGATTGAGTAGGATGCATAAGATGAATGGTGTTCAACATATGTGGAATTTTTGTGAGGCCGGGCATGGAAAGAGGGAGCATGATGGTGCAGGAGCATGTATCAAAAGGCATTGGTACGAGAAGAGTTGAAGTACAAAGACAATGTAAAGTTAACAGATGTGAAATCTATTGTCAAATGCTGTAACACTACAATGGGTCTAGGTAATGAAGGTAAGTCTATAGTTCATATATATTTTTGGTTAGTCAATGATACTAACATTGCAAAATATGAGGATTGTTGTACATTGACAAGTTCGAGTGAGCTACACTCTTTTAGAAGCTCTAATGTAGGTTCATGGAATATTCATATGTGGCGAATGGTATGCTTTTGTTCTTCATGTACAGATGAAGCTTGGTATGATTATGAGTCAAAGGAGTGGGTTGATGATTGGTGTAGAAGAAGCCTAAGCCTGATTGTCATGTATTGACTACCAATAGCACTACAACTCATAGAGATTGAATCATCGGTTGACTTTGACCATCTTTCAGATCTAGTTCAACCAAGTATTATTAGCATTCAAATTTAATAAAATTCAATATTCCATCTTATTTTGTAATTTTTCTTTTATTGTTGACTATATTCATCGAATTGAATGCACGTATCAATGTAGGGCATGTTTATGTAGTTATTGCAGCTGAAGATAATGAAGAAGGAACGGATTATTATTTGTGTCATTATGTTGAGAAAAAAAGAAATTAGATTCCCCTATTATATATGGAGAAAACATCAAGTACCCTACAAGATCAGTGGTTGTTGCTGGAACATGGCTTAGAAGGTAGCCAGTGAAGAAGTCTGATGTGTGGTTGTTCAAGGACTTTGACATGCATATGAAGATTCTTCATTATTCTAACCTTGTTGTGGCATCAAACATTCATTTGATCAAATATGGGAGTAGACCATTGAATAGGACCTTGTGGAAGGTTCATGAGCCTGACCATGTGGCAATACTCAACACAGTAAAGAGTAGAGCAGACCCAAATAGTTCATTAGATTGAATAAGTGGAATGACAGAAAGGTATGTTATTTTTCTTTGCTATCCTCATTTCACCTTCTATATTTTTGACACCTATCTTACCTTCTTATATGTGCTCCTTGGTCCTAGTTGATTAGCTTCGTTTCATTGTAGAGTTCATTGGTGTACTCATTTTAGCTAAATAGTGTAATTGCATTTGCATGTAAGATTTGAGTATTATGGAGGTAGGCATAATCCTTATGAAGTTGCCTTTGGAAGGAAAGTAAGGTAGGTTTTCATGGTTATTTCATGATGATATGTCCTTTAGTTACTATTTCATAATGAGTTTTAATGATGTTACTATGAGTTTTAATAACAAACCCTCATTTGTTTCTTCACATTTGGTGCTAACAATTGATATCAGTGGTAAGGGTAGTCTTAATTGATGCCCTACAAGACATTGGATCAAGTGAGAACACCTTTATAGTACTGAATTTTCATCTACTAGAAAGGTATTAGGACTGAATTTTTACATTCGACATCTTCTAGGGACAAAAGAATGATGCCAATGCATTCAGGTGGGTGGGTAAATGCTAGGGGAGATGTCTTTTTGGTGATGAAGCCTCATGGTCATTCTTCACTACATCGAACGCAGACAATCTCTCAAGAGCCCTAAGACAAAAAAGGTGTCAACCTTTGGACAGACTATTCTGTCAAACTGTGACACCTAGGAACATCTTCTTTGCATGTATAGGTGGATGTCAGGTCCACCTACAACACCTACCTTGGTTTTTTAAATTAATTTCCTTTGCCTATGGTGGCAAGGAACACATTGTTCCAAAATGCTTCAATTTCATGCAGTGGAAAGGTGCTAGGAGTGACATTTTGCATTTAACAGCTCGTGGGGCCGAACCGACTATGCCAATGTGTCAAGGTGGGTGGGTAAATGCTATGGGATGTCTCTTTTCATGTGCCAAGCATCCCAGTCATTTCAGGCAACAAGCTACCGATAAAATCACTTAAGATCCCTATGAGCAAAAAAAACCAAACTTTGACACAATAGTTCTCAGAATTCATGGTTGCTGGGAATGTTCCATTTAGACCTACAATTGTACATGGGGTCCATCCACAATGACCTCTCTTGGTTTTGGTCAACTCCAATCCATTTGACCATGCTGAAATCTAATGCATTCTTGCAAAATATTTCAGTTTCATGCAGTGGAAAGGTGCTAGGAGTGACATTTTGCATTCCATAGATCATGGGGGTGAACCAACTATGCCAACGCATTGGGGTGGGCAGGTAAATGCTAGGGGAGGTCTCATTTCATGCACCAAGTGTCTCAATCGTTCGGGGCAGCAGACTATTGGCAAAGTCACCTAAGATCCCTAAGAGCAAAAAAATACCAAACTCTGACGAAGTTGTTCTTAGAATTTGTGGTAGCTGGGAATGTTTTGTTTCGACCTACAGGTGCACTATGGTCTATCCATAATAACCTCTCTCAGTTTTTGTCATCTCCAATCAGTTTGACTATACCAGAATGAAATGCATTCTTGCAAAATGCTTCAGTTTCATGCAATGGAAAGGTGCGAGGAGTGACATTACCAATGCGTCAGGCTGGGCAGGTAAATTCTAGGGGAGGTCTTAGTTTCATGTGCCAAGTTTCCTAGTCATTTGGGGTAATAGGCTATAGGCAAAGTCACTTAAGATCCTAAGAGCAAAAACTGCCAAACTTTAACGAAATAGTTCTCAGAATTCATGGCAACTGGAAATATTCTGTTTGGACCTACAGGTACATGTGGGGTCTATTAGAGTAATAGGTTCTTTAATTAATTTAATCATATTGATTAATTAATTAATTAAGTCACCTTTACTTTATTTTACTTAAGCTAAACTTAGGAATCTCTCATTAGGGTTTCATTAGGGTTTTCTAACTTGCAAATATAAAAGTAAGTTCTCTCATGTAATTCATTAATCCATTTCATTAATTGCATCCTCTTTTGTGCAAATTGCTCTCTTTTCTTTTTTCTCTTATGGAAGGTTATTAGATTTTGCAGGTGTTCACTAGGTCCTGTGAGGTTGGTTTCACAACTTCTACATGGTATCAAAGCTCTAAATATACAAATCCCCTTCTCAGATTTGGAGAAAATTTTGAACAAAAGCCACTTTCTTGGTGCATTTTTGTGTAAAACGGAGTATTCCATTGGATTTAGAGAAGTTGAAATAGTTAGATTAGCCTTTTATTTGGCTTGATTTCAGCTTTGTAGGCCAGATCTGCAAGGGCTTAAATGGGTGCTTTTTTTTCAGGATGCAGAGGAAAGCTATTTTTTGGATTTGGACTCAAACAGACCTCACCATTGTGCTCAAAAGGCCTAAAAACCTTAAGATCAATTGTCAAATCATTGAAATCAGCTTCAAACTCATCTGGGGCAAAAACATTTTGCCAGGCAAGCCGTACGACCTACCCAACATGCAAACCGAGGGGATATTTTTCAAAAAACATTATATTTTATTCCTGCTTTAAAAAAATTGCAGGTCTTTTAATTGTAAATTTTTTTTTGAAAAAACACATAGTTTCAAAAAAATTAAAGTTTTTAATTTAATATTCTGAAGAGAAAATATAGTAGAAGATGAGCGGGAGCGGGCAGGGAGCCAATGATGAGGGCAGAGAAGATGGGAATAACGATGATGATCTAGATGAATGGGACATCACTTTGGAGACCCTTAGAAGGGCTCTCCTTTGTCCTTTTTGCTAAAAATGTTTGATTCAAGTGCTGAGGCCAAGTCGTATGCCACCAGTTTTGGAGTGAAGCAGTTTCTTGAATGGTGTTGAACTTTCATGGTGGCCAGCAAGGAGGGATTAATGAAAGTGCCATTAGAGATGGATTTTAGTGGGAGTAGTCTGATGATTGGGTTTGAGCTTGTCCCAGATGGAGTTGGCTTGGAGGAGGAAGTAATAGTCCAATGGGTTTTGGCTCTAGAGGAGGATGAAGGTTGGGTTCCTGCTCACTATTTTGGAAGCCCAGAGTGGGTTTTCTCCTCAACATTGCCATGTTTGGAGGCTATGATGTTGGCTTCAGAGCTTTAGAGAAGCTTCTAGCAATGACTTTGGAGCAGGAGTGTTTGGACACCGGTATTGGTGGAGGAGTAAGGGGGAGATGAGGATGCTCTCGGATAAGGTGGAATCTTAGGGATTAGAGGGAGTCTAATGGTGAAGGTAAATGGATGGTGGTTCAGCTCAAGGGGAGATAGTTTCTGCAGAGCTATGGTGAAGTGGGACGAAGGGTGGGAGCGGCATTGAGGAGCCAAGCCTAGTAATGACCTAGGAGTAGGAGGTGTGAGTGGCGTGGTTGGGTAGGCCAAGTGAAATTACGTGTAAGGGGTACAGGAGGGTGCCGTTACATCTTTGATTAGAGGTTGAAGTGGTGTTATAGGTGGTGGGGTGTTGAAGGTTTCTTTTGATGGTGGTGATAGTGGAGGATATGGAGGCAGCCCGGATGGTGGTGCTAGAGGGGGCCTTGATGGTGGTGATGGCTCTAGCTGTAGTAGCAGCCCTGGTAGATGTGGGCTTCGTGTCTAGTTTTGTTGCACGTCTGGAGGTGTGAAAATGGGTAGGAATGCTCATATTAATGGATACATGTCTTTTATCATCACCGAGCAATGGCGATGGAGTGTGTCTATGTAGTTGTAATGAAGTGGAGGCATTTAAAGATGGCCTCAAAGTCGTAGGTTTCCTCATGTAAGAGGGGAGATAAGTCCTAGCCCTGATATTGATAAAGGCACTAAAGGTGCTAGTGAAGTTAGTGACTCCTGAATGGATTCCAGTGATGTCATTGGTGATGGGCCTAGTAAAGGTTCCTGGTTGGGGGCGTGGTGCTGGCGTTGTCAATACTAGAAGGGAATTTTGGCTCCAGCAATGGTTAGGGTCATGTTGGGGTGGTGGAGGAGTTGCCATTGGTGCTCTGGAGGAGGTGCTAGAAGATGTCTGGGCGGAGCTGCAGCATGTGGCCGAGATGGGGAGTTTTTTGGTGGTCCGAGTGGTGAAAGTAGCTATGGTGGTGGCAATGTTGGTGGCAACCTTGGTCTCCCCTATTCAGGAACTGGTAGTAGCTGAAAATGGGATTTGGGCATTGCTTTGGTTGCGGCACTATTGGCAGAGCTGGTGGTGGGTGTGGAGATGGTATGGATTGGGTGGGGTGTTGGGCGGTGCCAAATTCAAATAGCGGTTGTGGACTTGGTGGTGGAATTGGTCAGCAAGCCAATTTCAAATCTTGGCATTTATGATATCCGTCTTCTGCAAATGACGTTTGGACAAACTCTTGTCCTTTTCTGTCCTCACAACAGACAGATCTTTGGTAAACATGCTAAAGACTTTATGATTACTAGTTATATCTGCAATGTAGTTTTGCAGATTTCTTTAGGGGATGAGCCTCTGGGATCCTCTTTCCAGTAGTTTTGCCACATTGGGAGCATGATGTTTGCTCAAGTGGCATTTTATTTGCATTTTGCTTTCCAACTCATGATTTTCATTTCTTTGTCCATATGGCTTTTTTTGGTTTTAGCTATCTTTGGCAACCTTTTGATGGCCTCTGCACCCATCTTTGCCCGGTCTAGGTCTCTCTATGTACCTTTGCATTTTTAATATCAATATAATTACTGGCTCTGCTGTTTATCGAGCAAAAAAAAAATTAAAGTTGAAAAGTTTTTTTTTTTAACTTTATAAGAAAAAGGGTGCCTACAATTGCAGGGTATAAGGTACCTACAGTGTGCAGGCCCATGTACCTGTGTTGCAGGTTTTGGGCCCCACACCCATTAAGGGGTTGCGATCCCTTAAGGGGCCCACAGACCCCTTTAATGGGGTCGCAAAAATCCCTTAATGTGGTTGTGTGGGGGGGTTCGCCCCTCCACTTCTTTTTTTTAACATTTTTTTTAAAATAAAAAAATCAATTTTTTTTACATGCTTTTTTCTCAAAAATAAACATGCCTTTTTTTGTGTTTTTTTCATTAAAAAAACACATGTAATTTTTTTTTATGTTTTTTTATTCAAAAAAAACAAAGCACATGCAAACACCCCTGTACTTGGAGATGTTTTTAGCACGATCTCTACATTTGGTGGTTTCTCCAAATCTAGCAGAGTTTCTCTAAATTTGGTGGAGATGTTTTTTTGCCCAGTCTAGCCCCTCTCCATTGGGCTTTTCATTTTTGTACTCCATCTTCCAGAGGCCATATCTTGGTCATACGGTGGTATTTTTTTTGTGCATTTTTTTTGAAAAGGGATAGAATTTCCTGCTCTTCACAGTGGTGTAGGTGGTTTTCAGTTTTGACTTCTGGTTTTTTCCAGAAATTAGTTTTCTCAATACTGTTGTTGTGCAGTTCTCATTTTGGAGACTTTGACGGGCCATATCTTCTACATCCAAACTCCTTTTTGGGTCCCATTTTTTTTAAAAGTTCATATTTTTCTGTGTACATCATGGTGCCATTGGTTTCCTTTATTTCTATCAGAGAATTGTATTTTTAGCATGTGGTCTTTTTTTGGACATTGTGAGCTTCTATTATAAGCATTTCTCATATGTAAATGCATTGAAATAAAGTGCATCAACATTGTACATGTATTCTTGAGATCTTGCACATCATTTTGTACCTTATTGTACTCGTACTATGATATAAAGTGCCATGGGGGGGTTGATGTTTGCCTTTTGTTTTTCCATCACACCTTTGTCAAGTGAGTGTCCCTTCCATGACAATAGTGAATCACATTGATTCTTGCCTCATGTGAGTGTGCCTTGGTTTGCATACCCTTTTATTTGCTGGTACTTTCATGTTTGCACATTCAGATGTTCTTGTTTCTTCTACATGCACTTCATGTTTTCACACAGTTTCAGTGTACATGTCATGGCTCTCCCTTGTCTGCATTATGGGGGGGTTTCTACTATTGGTGCTAATGCTTCCTTGGTTTCATGTTGGAGTGAATTATGTATCTAGTATTTGTTCCTATGTACTAGGCAGATGCAACGATACATCAGTGGCTAGTTACCCATGCATTTTAGTAAGATGGAGCATTTACCATATGGACACTCTTGCATTCCTTTTGTGGAGGTGACCTATTTTTCACTTGATCAGTTCTTCAGACTTTTGGTACCTATGCCATTTGTATCTTTGAGTTCTAGATGTTTTGCCATTGTTTACCATCTAATTTGAGTAGTGTCATTGGGGGCACTCATGTACATTCTTGTCTTCTTCATTCTGATCTTCATCTTATTTTAGAGGAGGTTCTTCTTTCAATACTATACCAGTCAGTCTTCAACATTGTTTACAGCTTCTTCATGCTTCAATGGAGTTCTTCATGTTCCTATTCTTTTGGGATATCTTTTGTGGAGGTCTCTCTCTCTCTCTCTCTCTCTCTCTCTCTCTCTCTCTCTCTCTCTCTCTCTCTCTCTCTCTCTCTCTCTCTCTCTCGTAGGAAGGTTAGTTCTCTCTTTTGGGGAGGAGTTTTTCCCACGTGGTTTTCTCCTTTTCTCTATTTGTGAGAGAATCTTTTGTACATGGGTACCTCATTACGCCTAGTTGCCGGGACCCATCTTTACTTTCATGCATTTGTCCTTAGTTTTTTAGCTTCTCCCTAAGTTCATCTTAAGGGGGGTGTTGGAGTAATAGGTTCTTTACTTAATTAATTTAATCATATTGATTAATTAACTAAGTCACATTTACTTTATTTCACTTAAGCTAAACTTAGGAATCTCTCATTAGGGTTTCATTAGGGTTTTCTAACTTGCAAATATAAAAGCAAGTTCTCTCATGAAATTTATTAATCTATTTCATTAATAGCATCCTCTTTTGTGCAAATTGCTCTCTTTGCTTTTTTTTTTCTTGTGGAAGGTTATTAGGTTTTGCAGGTGTTCATTGGGTCCTATGAGGTTGGTTTCACAACTTCTATAGGGTCCATCCAAAATGACCTCTCTTATTTTTAGTCAACTCCAATCTATTTGATTATGCTGAAATCAAATGTATTCTTGCAAAATGCTTCAGTTTCATGCAGCACAACCTTTTCAAGAGCCATATTTTTTGTTCTACTCATCATGGGGCCGAACCGACTGTGCCAACACATCAGGGTGGGTGCGTAAATGCTAGGGGAGGTCTCGTTTTGTTGGCCAAGTGTCTCAGTCATTCTCGATGGCAAGCCATCGGCAAAGTCACTTAAGATCCCTAAGAGTAAAAAATGGCCAAAATTTGACAGAGTAGTTCTCAGAATTTGTGGCAGTTGAGAATGTTCTATTTAGATCTACAAGTGCATGTGGGGTCCATCCACAATAACCTCTCTCAGTTTTGGTCAAATCCAATCCGTTTGATCGTGCCGAAATGAAATACATTCTTACAAAATGCTTCAGTTTCATGTAGTGGAAAGGTGCTAGGAGTGAAATTTTGCATTCCAAAGGTCATGAGGTCAAACCAACTATGCCAACACGTCAGGGTGGGTAGGAAAATACTAGGGGAGGTCTTGTTTTGTGCGCCAAGTATCTCAGTCATTCTAGGCTACAAACTATCGACAAAGTTGAAAGGTGCTAGGAGTGAAATTTTGCATTCCACAAATTTTGGGGCCAAATTGACTATGCCAACACATCGGGGTGGGTGGGTAAATGCTAGGGGATGTCTCATTTTGAGTGCCAAGCATCCTACTCATTCAGGTTGTAAGCTATCAGCAAAGTGACTTTGTCAGTAGCTTACAACCCAGAACGACTAGGATGCTTGGCACATGAAACAAGAACTCCCCTAGCATTTACCCACCCACCCTAACATGTTAGCATAGTTGGTTTGGCCCCATGATGAGAAGAACAAAAAATATGGCACCTGGCAAGGTTGTGTTGCATGAAACTGAAGCATTTTGCAAGAAATCATTTGATTTCAGTATGATCAAACGGATTGGAGTTAACCAAAACCAAGAGAAGTTATTGTGGATAGACCCCACATGCACTTGTAGGTCCAAACAAAACATTCCCAGCTGCCACAAATTCTAAGAACTGCTTTGTCAAAGTTTGGCAGTTTTTGCTCTTAGGATCTCAAGTGACTTTGCTAATAGCATGTTGCCCTGAATGACTAGGACACTTGGTGCATGAAATGAGACCTCCCCTAGCATTTAACCACCCACCCTGTTGCATTGGCATAGTCAGTTCAGCTCCACGAGCTGTGGAATGCAAAATGTCACTCCTAGCACCTTTCCATTGCATGAAACTGAAGCATTTTGCAAGAATGCATTTCATTTCGGCATAGTCAAATGGATTGGAGTTGACCAAAACTGAGAGAGGTTTTTGTGGATGAACCCCACATGCACTTGTAGGTCCAAACAGAACATTCCCAGCTACCACAAATTTTAAGAACTACTCTGTAAAAGTTTGGTAATTTTTTTCTCTTAGGGATCCTAGGTGACTTTGTTGATAGCATGTTGCCCAGAATGACTGAGACACTTGGTACACAAACTAAGACATCCCCTAGCATTTATCCACCCACCCCGATGAGCAGAACAAAAAATATGGCACATGGCAAGGTTGTGTTGCATGAAACTGAAGCATTTTGCAAGAATGCATTTGATTCTGGCACGGTCAAACGGATTGGAGTTGACCAAAACTAAGAGAGGTTATTACGGATGGACCTCACATACACTTGTAGGTCTAAACAAAACATTCCTAGCCACCACAAATTTCAAGAACTGCTTCATCAAAGTTTGGCAGTTTTTGCTCTTAGGATCTTAAATGTCTTTGTTGGTATCCTACTGCCTTGAACGACTGGGACACTTGGTGCAAGAAATGAGACATCCCCTAGCATTTACCCACCCACCCCAATGTGTTGGAGCAGTCATTTCCACCCCACGGGCTATGGAATGCAAAATTTCACTCCTAGCACCTTTCCACCGCATGAAATTGAAGCATTTTGCAAGAATGCATTTGGTTTCAGCATGGTTAAATCTATTAGAGTTGACCAAAACTAAGAAAGGTTATTATGGATAGACCCCACATGCACTGGTAGGTTGAAATAGAACATTCCCAGCTACCACAAATTCTAAGAACTACTCCGTCAAAGTTTGGGATCTTAAGTGACTTTGTCGGTAGCCTACTGCCCCGAACGACTGAGACACTTGACACATGAAACAAGACCTCCCTAGAATTTACCTACCCACTATGACATATTGATGTAGTCGGTTCGGCCCACGAGCTATGGAATTCAAAATGTCACTCCTAGCACCTTTCCACTGCATGAAACTAAAGCACTTTGCAAGAATGCATTTGGTTTCAACATGGTCAAACAGATTGGAGTTGAGCAAAACTGAGAGAGGTTATTGTGGATGGACCCCATGTACACATGTAGGTCTAAACAGAACATTCCCAGCTATAACAAATTCTGAGAACTACTATGTCAAAGTTTGGCAGTTTTTTGCTCTTATGGATCTTAAGTGACTTTGCTAGAAGCATGTTTCCCAGAATGACTGGGATGCTTAGCACACAAAAAGAGACCTCCCCTAGCATTTACCCGCCCACCTTGATGTGTTGGCATAGTTGGTTTAGCCCCACAAGCTGTGGAATGTAAAATGTCACTCCTAACACCTTTCCAATGCATGAAACTAAAGCATTTTGGAACAATGCGTTCCTTTCCACCATAGGGAAACAAAATTAATTTTAAAAAAATCAATGTTGGTAATAAATGTGTTCTAATTACATTCATCAAAGCATAAAGGATCTTGGAATTTTTTCAAATGTTGTGGTTGCAATTGCCCTGATAGACATGTATGCAAAGTGCCAAGTGTAAAGCAAATGTAGAAAGGTGAAATGAGGATATGCAAAGAATAGAAACCATATAGAAGGTTTTGTATATATGCTAACCTATGAAAACTTTATTGTAGCTCTATATACACCTGCATATGGTGGAATTGGGAGAAAATCAAAATTTACTAAAACTATCCCTTCAATCGCTGAGAGTACTCAATTTGCTATAAAATGCAAAATAAGTTTCTTCAAGGGGTCTAACTCATTGGATTAGGTTTGTTCACGTATATTACACCTCATGGAATCATAATAGTTTTCAAATAGTCCATTTTGGCTAGAAAATGGGAAAACCTTATCTAAATGACTTAAATGGATGTCTTGACCCACAAGACCACTTAGAAACATGAAAATGTCCTCCTTGCCATCTCCTAAAGTCACATGATTGGTTTTGAGCCTATGCTCCTGCATCAACAAGGCAGTTCATCTATTTGACATGATGCCTCAAAGAACTATTATCTTATGGAATGCAATTGGCAGATGTAAATCCAAATTCCACAACCTTATCCACCATCCTCCTTGCCTATGCCAAAATAGGATCTTCAGAACAAGGTATAGATAACCATCAAAGCATAAAGGATATAGGAATTTTGTAACATGTTGTATTTGCAATTGCTGTTTTAGACATGTATGCAAAGTGTGAAAGCATAGACAAGGCATGTGAATAGTTTGGCATGACTCCTCAAAGAAATGATGTCTCATGGAATGCAATGATTGCAAGATATATGCACAAAATGGATTTTTTGATAAATCTTTCAAAAATTTCAAGCAAATGCAATTGGCAGGTGTAAAGAAAGTGTAGAAAGGTGACATGAGGATATGCAAAGCATCCAAAAACCATATAGAAGGTGAAATGAGGATATACAAATCATGCCAGACATGTCTCTCTTCCTATGTCTTACTCTCTTCCCCTCTTCCTCATTCTGCTCTTTCTGTAACCAATATAGATGGTGAAACGAGGGTATGCTACACTTATAGAAGGTGAAATGAGGATATAATGTCAAACATATCATTTCCCTCTCGATCTCTCTCTAAGTCTCCCCCTAACTAAACATATAATGTCAAACATATGTCTAAGGTGAGATGAAGGTATGAAAATGATGTCAAACATATAGAAGGTGACATGAGGATATGTCTAACATGTAAGATGAGAAATTATCTATTATTATCATAACAAATCTAGTAGTTTCTATATCAAATCGAGTAGTTTCAATATCATGATTGTTATGAGATGTATAGAAAAAGAAGAGTACAACAAATATGCTAACTAACACTTAGCATCAATCTAATAATTTAACATAAACAAATTATATTTCCTTATAATGATTCAAACTATGAATTGTTAGATTCATCTAAAAAAATCTTATAAAGGCCTAAATGATAAATCCTATGATTGGATGCACCTTTCCTTGTACCCATCATTCTCGTATAAAAAATGCTTTATTATATGTTTCATATTCCATATTTTTCCTAACATAAAAGTGTATAATTTAACTAATATTTTATATACAAAAACTAATTATATGAAAACCATATCATAAGTTGTTGCAAATAGGTTCACAATATATTTATTTGTTAGTTAAATAAAAGTTAGCTTCAATATTCATAATGTAAAGTGTCAAAGCATAGACAAGACATGTGAATTGTTTAACAGAACACCTCAAAGAGATGCCATCTCATGGAATGCAATAATTGCAAGATATGCACAAAATGGATTTTTTGATAAGGATTTAGAAACTTTCAAGAAAATGCAATTGGCAAGTGTAAATCCAAATGCAAAGTGAACTGTTTTATAGAACACCTCAAACAAATGCCATCTCATGTCCAATGCAATAATTGCAAGATATGCACAAATGGATTTGTTCATAAGACTTTAGAAACTTTCAAGAAAATACAATTGGTACGTGTAAAGCCAAATTCCACAACCTTAGCCAACATCCTCCCTGCCTATGCCAAAATAGGAAGTTTGGAACAAGGTATGGCCATCCATCAAAGCATAAAGGATATGGGAATTTTGTCATATCTATTTTAGTTAAAACTACCCTAGTAGACATGTATGCAAAGTGTGGAAGCATAGACAAGGCACATGAATTGTTTGACAGAACACCTCAAAGAGATGCCATCTCAT
Source organism: Cunninghamia lanceolata (assembly GCA_027924645.1). Lineage (NCBI taxonomy): Eukaryota > Viridiplantae > Streptophyta > Pinopsida > Cupressales > Cupressaceae > Cunninghamia > Cunninghamia lanceolata. The sequence continues at coordinate 3,410,268 of BSBN01000642.1, forward strand.
GGAATCCAATAATTGCAAGATAGCACAAAATGGATTTGTTAATAAGTCTTTAGAAACTTTCAAGAAAATACAATTGAGAGATGTAAATCCAAATTCCACAATCTTAGCCAACATCCTCCCTTCATATGCCAAAATGGGAGTCACATGTGTGTTTGCAACTACCCTTGTAGACATGTATGCAAAGTGTGGAAGCATAGACAAGGTGTGTGAACTGTTTGACATGATGCCTCAAAGAAATGCACAATCTCATGGAATGCAGTGATTGCAAGATATACACAAAATGGATTATTCAAAAATGATTTATAAACTTTCAAGAAAATGCAATTGGCATGTGTAAAACCAAATTCCTGTAGTGATAATTGATCATCATATTAAATATTTAATATAAAATTTAATATACATAATGTCATGAACATAACATCTAGTCTATATATAAAGCCATATAGGCATGTACAAACAAAGCCATACATGCATATACAAAGATATACATCGGTAACATACAAAAGGATGTATACAAATCCATCTAGGCATACAAAAAAATGTCGCAAAATCTAGTTTCTTATGAATCGCTATGAAATAATCTATGGCCCTTGCTTGGCCATGAAGATGGAGAGCCAATCAATGACTCATCCTCTCTCTCGTTGACTAGACCTCCTTGACAGAGATTTTTGCAACTCAACCTATTAATACAATAAAATAATATGCACATTAATAAAGAAAACATGAAATATATAACATCACATATGTAATCAATCACTTACCACTAGTTTATGATCCCTCTCGATCATCTTTTCTCTCTCTTCGTCCGTAGCTGGATGGGTTGGAGTTGTGACCTCCTATGAGAAACATCAAGAAGCAAAATTGACTAAACATAAATATCATCTATGTACATCAAATGATATGAGATAAAACAAGAAATACAAAATGAGATTTACATGTTACTGGCTCATACCTTAGTCAAAGAATTTGAAGACAATGTAGTTGTAGCAATGCCTACCTCCGCTGACTCACAAAGATGAGGAAGCATCTCCATATTCAACATCTGAAAATAGAGTTCAAGGTTATTTGACCAAAATAGATACATAACATTATTTAAACTCATAATGATTAAAAAATGGTTAAATTCACCTCCATAAAAGTGGTTGTGCATGTAGGGGACCAAGGAAATCATGGAGGTGCTGGTGAAGCTTCCTGTTGAAATTATAAAATTGTCACTAAATAACATTACCATTGATATATGTACTATATTTATGATCATGTGATAAATTACATACCTGCTGACTTGACCTCCTCTCATAACCTACCACTGGATAGCTAACAGAGGTAGGATGAAGACTCTGACCCTAGAATTTCATTGTATAGACAATTACATACATTAATTTTAACTTATAATATAGATAGTCATATAAAATTAATTACAAATTTTAAATAAGAATATATTAAATCAAGATGAAACTTGTAAAAAATTACCTGGGAGTCAATACCAAATGTATGTTGTAAGACATCATCTATGAGAACAAGATCATCTAATATGGATGTGTCCATCACTGGATGTTGCCCCTGTGTCATAGCATCCTGTCAAGAGTCCTGCATCCCATAATCGCACAGGTTCCCACATGAACTACACAAATGTGGGGACAAATGATGTCTGATGCTCTCACCCTCATCAACCTAGGTGAGATCATTATCGTGCTATCCTAGAGACTGCATGAGAACACACAATGAATGCAATGTCTCCACCTCAAAACTCTCCTTCAAAGTCGAAGGGAGTGACACATGTGTTGGCCTCATCAGGGGTCTAGGTACATGGTTTTGGTCTCATTGTACCCCCTCTCTATCTTGGGCAGAGCCACCACCTCTACCCTAGAACTCTCGAATGTCAAAATAATTAGGAATGTTCTTGAGGATGAACTTGCAATAGAGTTTCCTCAAGAAATATTATGGCACCTCATTGTTGTTGCATTGACGCTCATCAAACACCATGTACCACCTATCCCAAAAGTTTTGGAATATATCTTCATTCCTACACCAATGAATAGGGAAGCGTTTGCAAGTCTCTTCTAATCATTGGCTAGTTTTAGGATTGATAAAGTGTGAACATAATACAAATTTTGTAATTTTTAGGACCTTCATTTGTTCGTAAGACAATTTGTCGGCATAGTATTGTAGACACATCTCCCTGTAGTCATGAAATTCAGTGATTTGGTTTGTCACTGATTTAGTGTGAGAAACAATCATCTCTAATGACTTTGCAAGTGCTCTCCTATGATTAGTGCTTGCACTTGGACTATTTAACATTTCAATTAGGGTTTGAAGATGTTTTTTATTTTCTTCTATTTGCCCTAAATAGTTTTCTTGTGTATCTCTTTCATGGTGAGGACGTGAAGGTGGGGGATTTTTGTTGGCATTATGTGTTGTCATTGATGTCAACATAGTATACATTGATGTCAAAATAATAGATGGAAATGTATAGATAGACTTGTGCAAAGGAAGAGTCAGTATGGTTAAGGAAACTAGTCCAGGAGAAGAGAAAATAGTCAAGTATGGATCATTTTTGGGCTTGAACATGATTCAGAGGTAAACACTCATATTCTTGCATGGTTCCTGCATCTACATATACATATCTCATCAGTTAGGAGTATTGCACTTATTGGTAAGAAGTAGAAAATTGACTAAGGCATTCATAGTATACATCCTAAGGCTTAGTCAACTTGAATTGGTCTGCACGTATCCACAATGAAAGATTTGGCCATGTGGTTCTCATGATAGCTTTTGATATGTACTGACATGATATATCCAAGATTTCAGCTCCTCACATTATCAACATGAAAATTTACAAGGAACAGTGTATCGACCTGCACCTAGATAGAGCAAAGCATCAATGGGGAGACAATGGAATGCTTTGTATTCCTCCAAAAGATATCTATTTGTCATGTGTTTCTGAGGAATAACTAAGACATGTATTATATATGTTTTGATGGAGTTTCAAGTGCTCTGGTGGTCTGCAAAGACAAGCAAGTAAAGTCTAAGTATAACTATCTTTTGGAACTTTAGGTACCTAAGTCATTTGTTGAATTCCTCTAAAAACTTCAGAAAAAGGGGTGCAGATCTAGTAAGTAGCATACATTGATGTCTATGATCATTACCAAAATGTTTCATGCCTTGTACTACACTGTAACATCATATCTTGGAGTGTGAAGCATTACATAAGGTCCGGAAGACTCTGTTCTCTATAGATCGATACATTTCTTGTCTTGCAGGTGCATAGTTTGGTATAATACTTCTCTAGTAAGGTGTATGGATGTTGTTGAGATCTAGTATGATTGAATCCTTGGCCCGCATTAAGTTTCTAGCTTCTCCCCAGTAGTTGAAAGATGAACAATTAATAGTGCTAAGTAGTATGAGTCGACTGGTTAAGTATTTGATGCATGTGGAGGCTCCTAACTAGTTTCTCCAAGTCTGGAAGATATGGAAAGATGTGCCTTGATGTTTTTCATAATGTCCTGAGGTCCGTAACAAGTTTTTTTATCATTTTTCATGTGTTGAGGCTGACCAATGACAAGTTACATGCTACATTCAATATTGATCTTAATGCCAACCTAATCAATGTTTCAAGGTGTTGCAGAAGATATATATAGAAGATATAATTCATTTGAAATGTAATCAAGGTGAATGTGAACATAGAAGAGTAGAAGGAAGATATGAAATGCACAAAATTGGTTTGAAGATATGTATTGAGCAAGAATAGTAGACTACACCATCAACATAAAACATATGTGTTCTCCATAGCAATCCTTATATCTATATCAATAGTAGTGAGCTGAGCATTCAAGGAGTAGTAGCTTCCTTGGGTTGTAACCCTAAATCAAAGTTGTAAATTAGGGAGTAGTAGCTTCCTTGGGTTGAAACCCTAAAACAATGTTGTAATACTTTTTGCAGTCAACATATTCTATTGTGAGATAAATCCTCACCGTGGTTTTTTCCTATTTTAGGGTTTTCCATGTAAAAACACTGGTGTTATGTGTTGATTCCTAAATTTCATGTTTTCCCTTATGTTTTCAAAGTTAGTCAGTTTTATCAGCAAATGTTTAGCTAAAATTTTTAAGTATGTTGATTCACCCCCTCTCAACACCCTATTGAGTTAAATAGTTTTCATGGTTTTGAGGCTTTTCAGGGTTGTTTAGACCCTCCTCTACTAGATGTGTGTTTTGTGCTGCCTCGTTGACTATAAATTCAATATAAAAAATCAATCAAACATTGCAAACATAAAAAATTCTTTTCAAACTCACAACAATTAAGAAAACCCTACCTCCTTCAACTACTGCACCCTCTACATTTCCTTCACGATGTCTTTAGGAGTGAGATTGGCAAGGTGGCATGGAAAAAACATCGATTACTCTTAGCACTCTCTTGATTGCTCCTTCCTTCAATGTGCTCATGCTCTTTGACTAATTTTTTCTTTCCAAAACTACAGAAATGGCCACAGATTATGAGTTTTGTGTTTTTTTGCTTTTTGTAAGTTATAACGCAAGCGCCTTATAATGTGCTCGCATTATAGCTTGCATGTGCCCAAAAAGACAAAGTGGTGAATTTTTGGTCCCACAACTTGGTGCATTCACCCTAAGTTTAGAGTACTCTATATTTGTTTCTACCTTCTATGCTACTAAGGGTGCACTTGGTACTTAATTCACCATGTCATCTTTAGATGATTTTGCTATCTCTCTCACTCAGGAACAGGATAAGCTAATCTAGATGGACACTCTTAAGTCCTCTAAGTCACATGCTCTGGCTTCCAACCAAGGTACAAAAGAATAGAAAGGAAAAAGTAGTAACAACAAGAATAAGGATAAGAAATAAAAGAATAGCAAGGAGAAGAAGGATCAGATACCAATTGCTTCAAAATTAAGCAACTATGGAAATCCAATCTTCTAAGGGAAACAAGCCTAAGAAAGAGAAGGTCCAATGTGCCTAGTGTAAAAGACCTAGTCATGATGAACATAAGTGTTTGAAGAAACAAATTGATCACTTGACACACATTCTTGAGAAGAACAATATAAGTGTTCTTGAGTCTATCAAATAGAGTTCTAATGAGGGGTCTAACAAGGCAAAAGAAAATAGCAAGGGGAAAGAAAAGGGTAAGGCCCTTGTAGTAGTTGCTTCTTCACCATCCACTTGGGTTCTTGATTCGGATGCTTGACACCACATGGCTTCATCTAAGTAAGAACTTAGATCTTTGAAGTCGTGTACTATGTCTTATATTTTGATGGGTGATGACACTCCTATTAAGGTGTGTGGGAGAGGGTCTGTTGATGTGGGGGATGGCACATTCCATGATGTTCTTTGTGTGCCCTCATTCTCAACTAATCTCTTATCAATATATTTGATCACTCACACAGGTTCAGGTAAGCGGGTTGAGTTTACTCCTGATTCAGTAAAGCTTTGTGAGTTGCACAATGGTTCTACAGTTGCAGTTGGGAGAGAAGATCATCACTCACGACTCTATCTATTTTCTCACTTTTGTTCCTAATCCTCCTTCAACTATTTTGGTCACTCATTTTGATGATGTGGGTAGATTATGGCATGAGCGGTTTGGCCATCTTAACTACTACTACTTGCAAGAGCTCAACCAATAGAGCATGGTCACAGGGTTGCCTTCAATTTAGTTTTTAGATAAAAGTTTGACAAAGGTAAGGCATGGCAAGCTTCATAGATACGTAAGTTAGTTCACAATGATTTGGCTGGTCCATTTTAGCATGTCCTTTCAGTAGGCTAGATATGTCCTAACATTCATTGATAATGTTTCTCACTATACTTGGGTGTATTTTCTCAAACAGAAGTATGAGGTATTTGATCACTTTCAGGACTTCAAGACTTTTGTAGAGAAGCAATCCAAGAAATCCATCAAATTTTTAGACATTGACAATGGTGGTGAGTATTTCAACCATCATTTTGAGTGGTTTTGCACTTCAAAGGGGATTAATTTGCAGCATTCAGTTCCATACAATCCTCAGCAGAATAGTGTTGTAGAATGAAAGAATAGGTCCTTAAAGAAAATGGTGAACTACATGATTCACTCCAAATTTCTTGCACCACAGTATTGGGTAGAGGCCATTAACTATGCTTGTTATATCCAGAACTGTGTTCCTCACCGAGCCTTGAAGGGACTCACTCCTTTCGAAGCTTGGAGTGGTCAGAAACCATTAGTTAAGCACTTTCAAGTTTTTGGTTCTCCTACATAGGCCCACATTCCTGTAAAGAAATGCAAGGCCTTGGATCCATAGAGCAAACCTTGCATATTTGTAGGCTATCCTGATGGTGTGAAGGGTTATCAGTTACTCCACCCTAGTATACATGAGCTTTTCATTGAGAGGAGTGTTCAGTTTGAGGAGGGCTCTTCAAGCTCACTTTCTATCACTTCTCCAGCTCCTTCTACTTTGACATTGGAGTCACTTGGGATACATGACCGATCTTCTAATGAGTTAGATTCACCTAAGCAATTTTTTACCTCCACTTCTGATTTTAAGAGTGATTTAGAGGATTCACCTCCTTCCTCTCCTAGTCATCATTCAGAGGGTGATGATTGTCCTCCACATTCTCTAACTTTTGGTCCACTTTAGGCTCGACAGACTTTGCATTCTACAAGCGATTGGCTTGAGGATCCATCAGACACTAGGTTAACTCATTCACAATTCCAAGATACTCCACATGTATTCATTACTACTGCCTCGGATCCATAGTCTTTTTGAGAGGCTTCTAGTATTCCTTAGTGGGATACAGCTACACAGGAGGAGTATAGTTCCTTGATGAGGAACCACACTTGGGATCTTGTCCCTCTTCCTAAGGGAAGAAAACTTGTTCGATGTAAGTGGATCTATCAAACAAAAGTTACAGTAGATGAGTTGTTGATAAGCATAAGGCTTGCTTGGCCACCAAAGGATTCTCCCAGGTTCCTAGAATTGACTACTCTAAGACTTTTGCACCAGTTGCCAAAATGAACTCCATCTAACTTGTTTTTGCCATTAATGTAGCCAATCATTGGGAAGTACACCAAATCATGGATGTAAAGAGTGCTTTTTTTCACGGTGACCTTCAGGAAGAGATCTACATGGAGAAACCACAGGGGTTCATTTCAGATTCTTCACTTGTGTGTCATCTTCAGAATTCTCTCTATGGCCTCAAATAGGCTCCTCGAGCTTGGTATGCCAAGATGGACTCCTTCCTTCTGATAGATGGGTTCACTCAGTGCCATTCTGATCCCAACGTCTACATTCTATAGTAGGATGATTCACTCCTATTTCTAGTTCTGTATGTTGATGACTTTCTGATTATAGGGAGTTCTTCATCCACCATTGGAGCTGTCAAAATTGTCCTTCATGATAGGTTTTTGATGACTGATTTGGGCTTGTTTCATTACTTTCTCAGGGTTGAGATCTTCCAGTCTACTTCTAGGATCACCATCACATAGTCCAAGTATGCTATATATTTTCTCTTTAGGTTTCATATGGATGACTGTTAGCCTACTCCAACTCCCTTCCTTTCTGGAGTCAAACTTGAGGCTCAGTTCTTCACCCTTTGTTGATGGCAATTTGTACTGACAGCTTGTTGGGAGTCTTATTTATCTGACTCATATGAGACCTAACATTTCATATGCTATAGGCATGGTCTCTTGATTCATGCAGGAGCCCCATGAGCTACACTTGAAAGTAACCAAGCGGATCTTTCACTACATTTAGGGTACTCACAGTTTTGGGATTCACTATGCAGGGGGCATTGATCTTGACTTGGTGGGCTACACATATTCAGATTGGGCAAGTGATTCTTAGGATCATGAGTCTACGTCAAGTTATAGCTTCTCACTTGATTTAGGTCCTATTTGTTGATCAAGCAAGAATTAGTCTGCTATTGGTCTATCTTCTACTGAGGCTAAGTATCGAGGGATGTGAATGCCACCACTGAGGCCATCTGGCTTTAAAATCTTCTCACTAAGTTTGGTATCTAAATCAAACAGCCATAAGTCATATTTTGTGACAACCAAAGTACCATTCAAATCTTATAAAATCTAGTCCATCATCAGCGAACCAAACACAGAGAGGTCCACATGCACTACATCTGGGAGCTCATCCATGGCTATGTCATCGACCTTCACTACTGTCTGACTTCTAAGAAGGTTTCTGATATCTTCACCAAACCCTTCACTGAGAGCAAGTTCCTTCATTTGTAAGATTTTTTGGGGGTGCGGGATGCTTCATCTTCTAGGGGGCTTCATCCTCTCACTCGGAGTCCTGACTCTCTTTACTTTGGAGGGGTCTCTTCTCTCTCTATTTGGGAGGGGGCTTTTCTCTCTTCTGGGGGGTCTTCTTCTCTTTGGGGAAAATTTTATGTACATGGGTACCTCATCAGGCTAGATTTTTCGAGACCCATCTTTACATCAACCTAAGCTATGCTTAAGGGGGTTATTAGTGTAGGTTTTTATTTCTTAGTTGGGTTATTTATTTTCCCTTTATTCCTAGTTTTCCTACACCTTTTATTAATCTTTCTTAGGTTAATAAAGCACGTTTTATTAGGTGAGTGGATTATGAGGTCTCACCTTCCTACATAAGAGCAAGCATTAGCTATCTTGGGAAGATACTTTTCTATCTTTAGTCTGATAGATGGTTTCTCCCCATTGGTCGGTGTTGCCACCTACTCCATCTCCCTATTATAAATAAGCATGCTACCTAGCTTGTATTTTGTATCCTTTGCTTTTGTATCCTCTTAATGGTATTTTTCTTCTAACATTTTCATTACTCTCTTGGAGACTAACTCTATGCTGCTATTTTGATTTCATATCATTTGCATTCATAATTTAATATCTATTCATTTGCACTAGTTTTCTAGGTTATTAATCTTTTCAAATTCTAACAAATAATCCCTCATCAGTTTTGGTTGGTCAATCTGAAGCCTCTCACAATCATTCATTCAAAAGACACAACAAAAACTTCATCAAAATCAATGTAATTTCAGCTAGTAACAAAAGAAAACATGTGGCGGTAGCGTCATCTCCTACTCCCGCCTCATATAAATTCAAACCAAAAACAAGACATTTCACACCATTATTAGAGGCTATCTACTCTTGTTGCCCCAATTTTGATCTTTGTCCTTGTACAACTCAATCTTGGTCTATTTTGATCTCCTTTCCTTATCCTTGTGTTGTGTCTTTAAGTTTAATTCTTTCTCCCCCTTTATCAGAAAAATCCTCATTTCTCGAACTTAAAATTTTTGGAGTGTTCCTTTCTAACTCTCTTTCGTTATTAGAATTTTTATGATTTCCCAAACTTAGTCTTTCTTCAGTCACCAAACCTTGTCGGAAAACCTTTAAGTTCGTGAACCTTCTACTTTTTTGATAACTTTTCCCCAATTTTTTTCTTTCTTTATTTTTTCAAGTATCCTTTATCGGCTTTTTCCGTCTCTCATGAACTTAACCCATGATTCCTTATCAGTCTCTAGTTCTTGAGTTCTTTATTTGGCCGATAACCAGACAACTGTATTTTGATTATGTCAAGTACCTTTCCTGATTAAGGGATGTAATGTCCCCAATTTTTGAGAGCATTAGAGTTTGGAAGATTAGCCTATTATCTGACCCTCGTAGGCTAATGGAGTTGTTTAGAGGGTCATCCTTGGCAGTTATCAGAGTGTTTCCTTCTCTAGAACTTAGTTTGGTTCAGGATTGGCCTTCATTTGACTCAATTCCTCACACTTACTATTTATAGTAAGTCATCATTTCAGGGGAGTCAGTATTGCTATTAATAGTTAAGCACCTGGTCATATTATGGATTTGTCATCGGGGATGGTTCTAGACTCATTTTGCATACACTTACTATTTATAGTCAGTTATCTGGTGATTTGGACTCCGTGTTTCTATATATAGCAAGAAACCTAGACATGTGGTAACTTCAGTCTTGATCCCAATTCTCAGTTGGCTTGGAAAAATAAGGTTTATTGTGCAAGTTATAATATTTAATTATTTATAAAGGTGACTTTATTAGTAATTAAATCATTAAAGGTATATTATAAAGTTATTAAAGTCACTTTATATTCAATGAGGCCATGATCCTCAATTAAGTGACTTAAAGTGGCCAAAATATTAAAGTATTTCATAAAGTTAATGTGCACACAAGTTATATTATTTTAAATGATATTAAAGTGCATTTATTATTCATGAATATGAGAGCCCAAGTTTGAAGACTTATTATAAAGTTTTATGAAAAACCTAAAAGTGGATTTCAAAAGGGGATTAAAGGCATGTAAGAGTTGAGAGGATATAAAAGGTTTCAAAAAGCAAATCAAACTCATTATTGAATGATCATTTTGACTTTGTCTTTTGTATGTCTTGGGATTTGAGCTTGAGGCCTAGGGTTTTAGTTGCTTGTCTTCTTTTAGCCACTGAAGAATGAAAACTCTTCAATGTATTTGCAATCTTGAGGCTATAAAATATCAGTTGAATTATTGCCAGAGTGTGGTCTTCAATCAAGAGTCCAAATTGTGCATATTGGAGAAGATTTGAGCCGGAAATGAATATAATTCATGAGTTTTTGGTTCACAACTATAGACAGAGATATTGAGGATAGATTTAATTAATTTTGTGGAGTTTTGTGATTGAGTTTATCTTCTTTGTTGGGCCATAACATTTCCTCAATTAGTCGTACAACCTGGAGGTGGTTGTGGGCACTTATGATCAGAAAATACTCGTCTATGGGTCACATTTATTTAGCATTTGTGGGTGCCTAGGGTTTAATGTTGAACCGATTCTATTTGCAAATCAACATCACTTCATTCCTAGGAGTTTCGAGCATATTTATTTAGCTCACATTGCTGGTCCTCCATCAACACATAAATGAAGTTGAAGATTTCCATCTGGGTATGTCATTGTAATTCATATTTTGCCATAATATAAATTGGGTCTCTGTTATTTTACTTATATCCATCTTAGTTTTTCTGGGTTTTGATTATATACCCCATATTCTGTGTTTTCATTGCCAAAAATTAAACATGCAAAAACATTATAAACCCTAAACTAAAACACAGCGGAAAACAAAAAATATTGGTATAATATCCTATCAGGGGTGGGATACTACAGTGGTATCAGAGCATTCATAATTTTAGAGAATATCCTAAGCGGGATTTTACAGTGGTATCAGAGCGGTTTCCTACCATCCTGTAGGGAAATCAAAAATTTGAACAGTTGCATGTCAGTTTTTGTAGCTGCATGTTAGTACCCAGTACTTGCATGTCCATTTGGAGAGCACCCATATGCTTGGATGTTAATTTTAAAGGTTGCATGTGTGGTTTTTTAAAAAAAAATATTCAGTGAATTAACATCTAGTATCATTTGAGTGATCAACACTCACATATAGCAGCTGCAGTTGATTGGTGGTTTGGGTAAAATGAAGTCTTTATAGGAACTCCTTCCAGAGCTCATGCAGGCTATACAAAACTATGATAAGAATTCAACAAGGCTTCTACAACATCCATAAATTTTGGATTCTTTGTTTGCAAAGAAAAAGAAAGAAAACACTAATCTAGATAACCTTATCAGTATGGAGGAAAAGAAGGACCAATTTGAGGAGGAAGTGGACATTATCAACGTTTAAGAAATTGTTATCAGTCATGATAACAAGACTAATTTTTATGATAGCAGTTGTCCACTTGAGCATGAGGATGAGTTGAAATTCGTGGCCAGTCCAAAAGATGTTATGGGAGTGGCATTGGGTATTGGAAATCATGATACTAGTGCCAATAATGAAGATTGCATGCAAAGGTTAACCCATAACAGATCTGATTTACATGACAGCAATACTAAAATTTTGCATCATCTTGAGACAGTAGTGGCTACACATGTGCAAGATGCTACTATTGAGTAGTTACATGAAAATACTCAAGAGTTGGGTACTAATGATGTGATTTATGATGTGGATTCATGTTATGATGAGTCTAATTTTTCAAATCAGACCTTAGGAAACAAGTTGGAAAATTCAATTAGTGGCATTGAATCCCAGGATTGTGAGTGGGCTGGACATGTAGTTACATTGGAAGCAGAAGTGTGTGAAGATAATGTTATATCAGTAGCTTCTATACTACCAGTTGAGCCATCCTCTGAGGTACATAGCAACAGTACCTTAGATATTGATGTGTGCATAGTTGATTGCACATATGATGCTGCTGATCATGAGGTGAGTGATGTGGATATAGCCTCATATCACAGTGCAGATTGTGGGTCAGAACACTTGCATGGGAATCATTGGTTTCAGAGACCTCATCATTTGGTTGGGCAGCTTAAGGTCAATGATAGTATGATTGCCACAACCATAGAGCACTTTGACGTTGCTCATTAGATGTTGGCTACGATTGGTTGGGGTACTCCTATGTCAGATGAGAATAGCGATAGTGGCCTTTACCTTGCAGAGATTCATGCACTCTGAGAAGCAATTGGAATAATGAAACAAAATTACCTGTAACTACTTGCTAACAAAGATTATCTTCTCGAGTGGGATTACATTTGTTATGATCTATTGAAGGGAAAGGAAGAGGAGGTTGATGAGCTCACTCATGAGCTTGAGGTGACCTTGGACTCATTGAAGAGCACATAGTTGGCCCTTCAGGTGTCTCAGTCATGGTAGAGGAGCTTACTGTGGAGTTTAGTATGGCACAATCTTCACTAGCTACAAATACAGTACAGTTTCCTACAATAGTAGTTGGTGATGATCAGATATTCACAGGTTGTAGTGAGGATGTGGCTACATCCATCATGGATTCTAACATAGTAGTCACTGTTGAGATGAGTACTTTGATTGAGAGCGGCAGAGATCCACAAGTTGCATCAGGTTCTCTTGAGGTCAGTACTATGACAAATGATGTAGGTCAGATTGTTGATAGCTCTTGTTTGACAATAGTGGATTCTCTTGAGAGTTGTGTGTTGGTACATGATGCTACTCCATCATCTTCATAGGAGGTTCATAGAGTGTCATCTGATTGGGAGTATGGATCTCATGTTGATTTATTTCCCTCTCCTGGAAGCAAATATGTTACTTCATCTCATGCAGTTGATGGTGATCGATAGCTTGTTGTGTGGCAGAGTCAGAGTGGTCAACTATAGGTTTCAGAGGATAACGTTGATCCAGTCTTATTTCATTTTTATTGCACTGATACATTTAGTGAGTACCTGCTTGAGAATCTAGATTTTTAGGAGGGTCCGTTTGGGATCATGAGGGATACTCTCATTCATGGTTCATGCACTATCAGGTGTTTTGTGGGAGTCATTGTAGATACTATGTATGCAATGATTCCTCATAGAGATTTTATGGTTGGGTTTGTAGAGCAGGTTGCCAGAGGCCCTACCCAATCAGTGATTCAGGATTAGAGATTGGAGTCGTCTCTTGATTCCAGTGTTGCATGTGATGAACCATTGACCAAGGTTGGAGCATTTTATCATAACTACACAGTGAGGAGTGCTCATCATTTTTCTTTTGATCCACATGTAGAGAGCTTGATGATGCATCGGTGTGGATTGGTTCTGAGATTATATCATCCATTGTCAGATAAAAAGTTGCCATCTTCAGTAGATGGAGTTAGTGGCTGCAAGTACCTGATTTAGTTATTTACGGGTGAGTTCTTTCAAGATTAGTGTTTAATTTCCTATCGTGTTGACATGTATCTGACAGATTTTGCTACTCCTATGTCACTGAGATTTCTTGTGGATACATGGGTTCAGAGTGATCATGGTGTTAGTGGGCATGATGGTTTAGTTGGACATCACATCCATGGGAGTATAGTAGAGTATGGAGATAGTTGTGGCGTTGCAGATACTTTCAGTTATTCTTATCTCTGTAGAGCAGATGGATGTGGGTATCGATTATATTGGGACCCAGGTGTTGACAGGGGTGGCACTATAGTTTAGATGGGTTCCGTTGGATGGCTTCACCACTTCAGTCATGATGAAGTGGGAATTAGTGGTGTGCAGGAGAAGTCTGAGAGTATTCTTCTTCGTAGGCTTCTATTCTTGATTTGGGATCCAAGTATTTTTGGTTGGACACTCTTCAATGCACTGTGGGATCCTTCATGTGCATCAGGGTTCTAGTTTGGGTTCATTGGGGAGTATTGTAGTATGTGCCTAGTGAGGATTACTTGTAGTTTTACTTCTGGTTCCCATGTAAATGATTTGTTTGAGATGCACAGTTTTAGTGCACAGGGATTGGATAGTTGGTTTGGTGTTAATCTTTGCATAGTTGTGGTTATGTTGATGTTGTGGCAGTTGTGCTACAGTGTGGGACATTTTGTAGTCTTCCTTTGGACTTCTAGTGTAGTCATGTTTCTTTGTAGTCGTGATGGCTTGGGGATAAGCAATCTCAGGGTGGGTAGACTGTAATGTCCCTAATTTTTGAGAGCATCAAAGTTTGGAAGATTAGCCTATTATCTGACCCTCATAGGCTAATGGAGTTATTTAGAGGGTCTTGTTTGGAAGTTATCAGAGTGTTTCCTTCTCTGGAACTTAGTTTGGTTCAGGATTGGCCTTCGTTTGACTCAGTTCCTCACACTTACTATTTATAGTAAGTCATCATTTCAGGGGAGTCAATATTGCTATTAATAGTTAGGCACCTGGTCATATTATGGATTTGTCATTAGGGATGGTTCTAGACTCATTTTGCATACACTTACTATTTATAGTAAGTTGCCTAGAGATTTGGACTCAGTATTTCTATATATAGTAGGGTGTGAGGGTGATTATTTTTCCTTTTGTATTTTGATCGTTATGCATTTCAGTTGATGACATTATTAGACTTTTAGAGACTATGGTTTCACTATGCAGATTTGATTATATCTCTTGATTTTATTATGACATTCATTAGACATATGGTGGTTCGATTTGATCATATTTTGATACTATTTTGTGATCCGACATACGAGATATATTAGATGATGTTTTGTGATGTAATTTCTAGTTAGTTATGTGATGTTGATTATTTGACATGTGATAGAAAAATGCAGTTTAATTTGGAATTATGTTATAGATGATTATTGTTGTATTTAGTGGCATGAATTTAATTCTAGTTGCTTAAGATATGATTATTCATGATATGATTGACACTTGATCGAGATGTGCAGGATTACATTCCCAGGCCACGGGAAATTGGAGGTAGAATTCACACATATGTTATTCGCTATGAAATCAATCCATTCCCAAGAGGGATGAGGATCACGTTTGAAAATTGAGTGTTGATTTAAGTGCTTGTTTAATTTTTATCATTTTGGCCTAGTACCCCTTTATTTAATTAATTAATATTATGTGTTGTATAATTTTTATTGACTTATACCACTTGGTAATTATTTTTAGTTTTGAGGCCATTTAAAGTAGATTTATGACCCCCTAGGTGAACCTTAGTGTCCCAAAATTTACCCTAGGTGGTTACCCATGGGTCTAGGGTCAATTTTGACTAACTAACCCTTGGATTAACTCACTTTTGATCACTCTAAACTAAGGTTTAGTCAAAGTGACGAAATTTGAATTAGATAAGGTGGGAGATGAGTCATGCTTTGGGAAAGACTCATCTCCCTTCCCAAAGTTTGGGAATCCCTTCCCTAGGAAGACTTGGGAGGTCTCCAAGACTCCCAAGTGTGTGGGATCTTCCTCCAAGACTCTCACACACGTGTGAGAGCATCTTGGAGGGAGATGGCTCTCTTAGAGAATAAGAGGATGTCATATGGCATCCCTTATCCTCATGGAGGTTTGAAAGGGAATGCCACCTCACCACTTGTTCTATCACACATGTGTGAGAGCACAAGTGGATAAGGTGAGGATTGAGATGGAATTGGAGGATGACACTTGTCACCCTCATACTTCCTCTCCCTTGCAAGTGGCATTGGAGGAGGAAGGAGAAGGTGACAAGTGTCACCTTCTCATTCCTCAAGGCCAAGATTGATGGCCTATATTACCTCCTCTTGTTGAGGAGTGTGGGGTTCTTGCATTTTAGAGTTTTTTTCTATTTTTGAGCAATTTTGGGGAAGTTAGAGGAATTCTTGGAGATTGGAAAGTTTGAAGAAGCTTGGAGCTCATCACCAAATGTGCTTCCATTATAGGGCTTTTGAAGGTAAGCCTCTTATCTATGTTCTTTACCTTTGCATATATTTTATGGTAATGTGTTTGTAGTTTTGGTTGTTTGTTGTTTCATTTTTGTGTGGGATGGGAGTTTGGTGAGAGCACCTCCATTTGGAGGTAAAGCTCAACTTGTTTGGGGTAGGGGAAAGGAACCTCCTTGAGGTCACTCCCATATTTGTGTTATTTATGCCTTGAGGGCTTTTTACTTGTTGAGGAGATTATTTGAATGGAAAGAGTGCCATGGAAGTTTATTTAAAATATTTTAAGAGTTGTGTATTTGGAGGTTTTGGCTTGAGGCCATGAGACTTGGTATTTTGGTATTTTAGTGTAGCCTTTGAAGTAGAGGGGTCCATTCCCTACCCCCATCAAACTCATTTTCATAAGTTGAGTTATGTGTTTATCCTTGGGGTTGATTTTCGTGTTGCTTGTTGCTTTACTTATTGTGGTGTGTTGCAACCGTGTGAATCCCTACCTCCCTAGCTCGAGGGTGACCCACTTGCGGGTCTACGGTAGGGAGGAGGGCATTTCGAAGTGGTTGGGTTTTCCTTTTAGTTGTGTTTTATTTGTAGACTTTTATGGAGGAAATGGAGCTTTGGAGAAGCTCATTTTTGGTGTTGCTTTGGTCATTTGTTATTGGTTGTTGAGCCATGGCCTTTGTGTCCCTAGTGTATTTATTTGTTAAGTTATTAACCCATGGAGTTGGTTGTTATGAGTTTTGCAATGTAAACAACCTTTATATTTTATTTGAAAACTGTTTATTTCTTATATTGTGGAGTTGTGTGTTTTAGAGAAATACAAGAGTTGATTTAATTGCTGTCATAGTTCTTTTCAAAAAAAAAGAAAAAAAAATGAAATATGCATCAGTTGCTATTTATATTTTATTGCATACAAGAAAGAGGAATTTGAGATTAGTTATCTGTTTGCTGCATTAAAGGTTTCATTGTAGTAGTTGTTGTTGGAATAATGTAGATTAAAATGCATATTCTACCTTATTATATTCTTTCAAAAAAAATGGAGATATCTAAGGTTATTTATGCTTTTAAAAAAATGCTACTGAATTAGTTATGTTATAAAAAACTGTAAGATAGAAATTTTGTTATTTAAGCCATTATGGAGAAAGTTAGTTTTGTTGTTTTATTTAAATGTATATATACATATATATAGAGAGAGGAATATATATATATATATATATATATATATATATATATATATATATATATATATATATATATATATTTTATTAGCTTACTTAACTTGCTGTCATTTATGTTACTGTTTACATACTGTTATAAAAAAAAAAAAAAAATCATGTGTAAGTTCTGTATATATATTAAAATATATATACATACATACATATATATACATTAAAAGAAGAAAGTATTTTAATTGTATTTTAATGAAAGGATAGTGTTTACATATCTGAGTATATATATATAGATGCCAATATACATTTAATATACCACAGAATAGAGTTACACTTTGCAAAGAGAAGAAAACTGCTGTTAAAAATTTCTAAGGGCCAAAACCCTAGAGCCGAAAATTTCTGGTGTAAAAAAAGAGAATAAAAATAAAAAACACAGAGGCAGAGGGACGACAACCCAGCCACCGCCCCTCTGCCCTTGCTACTACCATTGGTGTGGGGAGGGGGCCGTGCCTCCCCCCACACCCGTGGGTGTGGGGGGAGGCACAACCCCCTCCCCACACCAACCCTTCTCCCAAAACTGCACTCCCCTGCCACTAACACTTGACGCTAACACTGTCACCGTCGGACCCTCCTACTGGTTCTCCCTCCGTGGCTCTCCCAACGTCACGCCTCCTTCAACTCTGTAGAAAATTTTCCATCAGCATACACATTATATATCTATTGGTATATATATATATATCAATATCTCTTGGTATATATATATATATATATTCTGGGTATACCTCCGTGAGAGGTAGCCTCCATCCATTGCTTCCATCTTTTTATTTCAAACCCTAACCTGCAAATAAGAGAACAAGACAAAAGAAGAAGAAAGAATGAGTTAGAGGATTAGGGCAACAAAGGGAGAGAAAACTATAAAATATAACTTAGGGTTTTCTTGTAGAGAGCTAATTTTAAAATGAAATTAGGGCTTTTAATTTGAAGACCTATTAATTTATTAGGAGGAGATTTGTGAGGAGAATGTTTTAATTTTTTTTACTGTCTATTTTTGCCTTTGCACTTTAATTCTTGTGTCTCAATGTATTTATTAATTTTTAGATGGGGTTTTGCATTTTGCTTTTTATTGCCTTGTGGATTAATTTTATTTTGGAGGGATTGAGTTTTGTTTAAATTCGGAAGAATATTCCCTTTGTTTTAAATTTATTTTAGTTGGGATATTTATTTTATTTTCCCTTGCATGATTTCATCATTTTATTTGTTTATCAATTTTACTATTATTTTATTGGAATGAGTATTTTAATCTCTTCCCTTCTCTGTTATTCCAAGTTCATTAATAAATGTAATGCTGAAATTATATTTATTAATGGACTCAAATTTGAAAAATGAATTTGGTGTCTTGTTATTATTTTATCATTTTATTTCAAATTTTTAATCTTTTATGCAAGGTCGATTTATTTGACCTTGGCAAGATATTTATTTTGTTATTTTAAATTGTTTTAAATTTGTTCTTAAGTTTTGATTTTTATTATTAAATTTTATTTAATTTCTTATTAGACTTTTATTTTAAAAATTTTAAGTCGATTATCGAAAATGCGTTATGCTGTCGAATTTTTTCTAGATTTCTAGGGTTTTAATTTTATGTTATTTTATTAATTTTTATTTCACCATTCCACTTTAATCATGCGTCCATCATGCCTTTTTTTCTTAATCATTATTTCGATTTCATTTTGACCTAATTTAGGGTTAGGTTTCAAAGCTAGCAAAATCATCTTCACACCTAGGAGACTCAGGGTTCAGAATTAAAATCATTCTAACCCTAAAAGTGACAAACTTCATGTCACATACCCCCTAGATGGCTATCATCATGCAAGGGACTGCATAGAACAACACACTTTCTTGAACTATGTTGACATGTTTACGCCTTATGTGTATTGCCACCGAGCACGCAGACGCGTGTGAGGGGGTTCCTAGGAATAGGTAGAAAAGTTTTTCGTAGTTCATGTCATGACCACATGACAAATGTGGACATGACACGTGTGTTGTGTGTCGTGACCACATGGCAAATGCGGGCATGACATAGGGCAACTGGACATGTGGTAACTTCAATGTTGATCCCAATTCTCAGTTGGCTTGGAGAAATAAGGTTTATTGTGCAAGTTATAATATTTAATTATTAATAAAGGTGGCTTTATTAATAATTAAATCATTAAAGGCATATTATAAAGTTATTAAAGTCACTTTATATTCAATGAGGCCATGACCCTCAATTAAGTGACTTAAAGTGCAATTAATGGAATATATTTTAGAGGCCAAAATATTAAAGTATCTCATAAAGTTAATGTGCACACAAGTTATATTATTTTAAATGATATTAAAGTGCATTTATTATTCATGAATGTGAGAGCCCAAGTTTGAAGACTTATTATAAATTTTTAAGAAAAATCTAAAATTGGATTTCTAAAGGGGATTAAAGGCACTTAAGAGTTGAGAGGATACACAAGGTTTCAAAAAGCAAATCAAAGTCATTATTGAATGATCATTTTGACTTTGTCTTTTGTATGTCTCAAGATTTGAGCTTGAGACCTAGGGTTTCAGTTGCTTGTCTTCTTTCAGCCACTGAAGAACAAAAACTCTTCAATGTATTTGCAATCTTGAGGTTGTGAAAGACCAGTTGAATCATTGCCAGAGCATGGGCTTCAATCAGGAGTCCAAATTGTACATATTGGAGAAGATTTGAGCTGGAAATGAATATATTTCATGAGGCTTTGGTTCACAGCTATAGACAGAGGTATTGAGGACATATTTAATTGATTTTGTGGAGTTTTGTGAATGAGTTTATCTTCTTTGCTAGGCCATACCATTTCCTCAACCAGTCGTACAGCCTGGAGGTGGTTGTGGGTACTCATGATCAACAAATACTCATCTATGCATCACATTTATTCATCATTTGTGGGTGCCTAGGGTTTAATGTTGATCTAATTCTATTTGCAAATCAACATCACTTCATTCCTAGGAGTTTGGAGTATATTTCTTTAGCTCACATTGTTGGTCCTCCGTCAGTACAGAAATGAAGTTGAAGATTTCCATCTAGGTATGTCATTATAATTCATATTTTGCCACAATATAAACTGGGTCTCTGTTATTTTACTTATATCTATCTTAGTTTTTCTGGGTTTTGATTATATACCCCATATTCTGTGTTTTCATTGCCAAAAATCAAACATGCAAAAACATTATAAACCCTAAACTAAAATGCAGCGGAAAACAAAAAATATTGGTATAATATTCTATCAGGGGTGGGTTACTACAGTGGTATCAGAGCATTCACAATTTTAGAGAATATCCTAAGCAGGATTTTACAGTGGTATCAGAATGGTTTCCTGCCATCCTGTTGGGAAATCAAAAATTTGAACAGTTGCATGTTAGTACCTAGTATTTGCATGTCCATTTGGAGAACACCCATATGCTTGCATGTTAGTTTTAATGGTTGCATGTGTGGTTTTTTTTTTAAAATATTCAGTGAATTAACATCTAGCATCATTTGAGTGATCAACACTCACCTATAGCAGGTGCAGTTGATTAGTGGTTTGGGTAAAATGAAGTCTATACATGAACTCATGTCAGAGCTCATGGAGGCTATACAAAACTATGATAAGAATTTAACAAGGCTTCTACAACATCTAAAATTTTTGGATTCTTTGTTAGCAAAGAAAAAGAAAGCAAACACTAATGTAGATAACCTTATCAATACGGAGGAAAAGGAGGACCAATTTCAGGAGGAAGTGGACATTATCAATGTTCAAGAAATTGTTATCAGTCATGATAACAAGACTGGTTTTTATGACAACAATTGTCCACTTGAGCATGAGGATGAGTTGAAATTCATGGCCAGTCCAAAAGATGTTATGGGAGTGGCATTGGGTATTGGCACTCATGATACTAGTGCCAATAATGAAGATTGCATGCAAAGGTTAACCCATAACAGATCTGATTTACATGATAGCAGTACTAAAATTTTGCTTCAGCTTGAGACAGTAGTGGCTACACATGTGCAAGATGCTACTATTGAGTTGTTACATGAAAATTCTCAAGATTTGGGTACTAATGATGTGATTTATGATGTGGATTCATGTCATGATGAGTCTGATTTTTCAAATCAGACCTTAGGAAACAAGTTGGAAAATTCAATTAGTGGCATTGAATCCCAAGATTGTGAGTGGGAAGGACATGCAGTTACATTGGAAGCAGAAGTGTGTGAAGATAATGTTATATCAGCAGCTTCTATATTACCAGTTGAGCCATCCTCTAAGGTACATAGCAACAGTACCTTAGATATTGATGTGTGCACAGTTGATTGCACACAAGATGCTGCTGATCATGAGGTGAGTGATGTGGATATAGCCTCATATCACAATGCAGATTGTGGGTCAGAACACTTGCATGGGAGTCATTGGTTTCAGAGACCTCATCATTTGGTTGGACAACTTAAGGTCAATGATAGTATGATTGCCACAACCATAGAGCACTTAGACGTTGCTCGTCAGATGTTGGCTATGATTGGTTGGGGTACTCCTATGTCAGATGAGAGTAGTGATACTGGCCTTTCCCTTGTAGAGATTCATGCACTCCGAGAAGCAATTGGAATAATGAAACAAAATTACCTACAACTACTTGCTAACAGAGATTATCTTCTCGAGTGGGATTGCATTTGTTATGATGCATTGAATGGAAAGGAAGAGGAGGTTGATGAGCTCACTCATGAGCTTGAGGTGACCTTGGACTCATTGAAGAGCACCTAGTTGGCCCTGCACGAGTCTCAGTCACTGTAGAGGAGCTTACTATGGAGTTTAGTATGGCACAGTCTTCACCAGCTACAGATACAGTACAGTTTCCTACAACAGTAGTTGGTGAGGATCAGATATTCACAAGTTGTAGTGAGGATGTGGCTACATCCATCATGGATTCTGGCATAATAGTCACTGTTGAGATGAATACATTGATTGAGAGCAGCAGAGATCCACAAGTTGGATTAGGTTCTCTTGAGGTCAGTACTATGACAGATGATGCAGGTCAGATTGTTGATAGCTCTTGTTTGACAATAGTGGATTCTCCTGAGAGTTGTGTGTTGGTACATTACGCTACTCCATCATCTTCATAGGAGGTTCACAGAGTGTCATCTGGTTGGGAGTATGGCTCTCATGTTGATTTGTTTCCCTCTCCTGGAAGCAAATATGTTACTTCATCTCATGCAGCTGATGGTGATCGACAACTTGTTGTGTGGCAGAGTCAGAGTGGTCAGCTGTGGGTTTTAGAGGATAATGTTGATCCAGTCTTATTTCATTTTTACCATGCTGATACATTTGTTGAGTATCTGCTTGAGAGTCTAGAGTTTTAGGAGGGTCCGTTTGGGGTCACGAGGGATACTCTCATTCATGGTTCATGCACTATTAGGCATTTTGTGGGAGTCATTGTAGATACTATGTCTACAATGCTTCCTCATAGAGATTTTGTGGTTGGGTTTGTAGAGTAGGTTGCCAGAGGCCCTGCCTAATCAGTGATTCAAGATCATATATTCCAGCCATCTCTTGATTCTAGTGTTGCATGTGATGAGCCATTGACCAAGGTTGGAGCATTTTATCATAACTACACAGTGAGGAGTGCTCATCATTTTTCTTTTGATCCACATGTAGAGGGCTTGATGAAGCATTGGTGTGGATTGGTTCTGAGATTATATCATCCATTGTTAGATGGAAAGTTACCATCTTCAATAGATGGAGTTAGTGGCTGCAAGTACCTGATTTAGTTATTTACGGGTGAGTACTTGCAGGATTAGTGTTCAGTTTGCTATCGTGTTGACATGTATCTGACAGAGTTTGCTACTCCTATGTCACTGAGATTTCTTGTGGATACATGGGTTCAGATTGATTATGGTGTCAGTGGGCATGATGGTTTAGTTGGGCGTCACATCCTTGGGAGTATAGTAGAGTATGGAGATAGTTGTGGCATTGGAGATACTTTCAGTCATTCCTATCTCTATAGAGCAGATGGATGTGGGTATTGATTGCATTAGGACCCAGGTGTTGACAGGGGTGGCACTATAGTTTGGATGGGTTCCGTTGGATGGCTTCACCACTTCGGTCATGATGAAGTGGGAATCAGTGTTATGCAGCAGAAGCTTGAGAGTGCTCTTCTTAGCAGGCTTCTATTCTGGATTTGGGATCCAGGTATTTTTGGTTGGACGCTCTTCAGTGCACTGTGGAATCCTTTGTGTGCATTGGGGTTCGAGTTTGGGTTCATTGGGGAGTATTTTAGTATGTACCTGGTGAGGATTACTTGTAGTTTTACTTCTGGTTCCCATGTACATGATTTGTTTGAGATGCACAGTTTTAGTGCGCAGGGATTGGATAGTTGGTTTGGTGTTCATCTTTGCATAGTTGTGGTTATGTTGATGTTGTGGCAGTTGTGCTACAGTGTGGGACATTTTGTAGTCTTCCTTTGGACTTCCAGTGTAGTCATGTTTCTTTGTAGTCGTGATTGCTTGGGGACAAGCAATCTCAGGGAGGGTAGACTGTAATGTCCCCAATTTTTGAGAGCATCAGAGTTTGGAAGATTAGCCTATTATCTGACCCTCGTAGGCTAATGGAGTTGTTTAGATGGTCTTGTTTAGAAGTTATCAGAGTGTTTCCTTCTCTGGAACTTAGTTTGGTTCAGGATTGGCCTTCGTTTGACTCAGTTCCTCACACTTACTATTTATAGTAAGTCATCATTTCAAGGGAGTCAGTATTGCTATTAATAGTTAGGCACCTGGTCATATTATGGATTTGTCATCAGGGATGGTTCTAGACTCATTTTGCATACACTTACTATTTATAGTAAGTTACTTGGAGATTTGGACTCAGTGTTTCTATATATAGTAGGGCACCTGGACATGTGGTAACTTCAGTGTTGATCCCAATTCTCAGTTGGCTTGGAGAAATAAGGTTTATTGTGCAATTTATAATATTTAATTATTAATAAAGGTGAGTTTATTAATAATTAAATCATTAAAGGCATATTATAAAGTTATTAAAGTCACTTTATATTCAATGAGGCCATGACCCTCAATTAAGTGACTTAAAGTGCAATTAATGGAATATATTTTGGAGGCCAAAATATTAAAGTATTTCATAAAGTTAATGTGCACACAAGTTATATTATTTTAAATGATATTAAAGTGCATTTATTATTCATGAATATGAGAGCCCAAGTTTGAAGACTTATTATAAATTTTTATGAAAAATCTAAAAGTGGATTTCAAAAGGGGATTAAAGGCACTTAAGAGTTGAGAGGATATAAAAGGTTTCAAAAAGCAAATCAAACTCATTTTTGAATGATCATTTTTACTTTGTCTTTTGTATGTCTTGGCATTTGAGCTTGAGACCTAGGGTTTCAGTTGCTTGTCTTCTTTCAGCCACTAAAGAACAAAAAATATTCAATGTATTTGCAAACTTGAGGCTGTGAAAGACCAGCTGAATTATTGTCAGAGTGTGGGCTTCAATCAGGAGTCCAAATTGTGCATATTGGAGAAGATTTGAGCTGGAAATGAATATATTTCGTGAGTTTTTGGTTTACAGCTATAGACAGAGGTATTGAGGACATATTTTATTGATTTTGTGGAGTTTTGTGACTGAGTTTATCTTCTTTGCTAGGCCATACCATTTCCTCAACCAATCGTATAGCTTGGAGGTGGTTGTTGGCACTTATGATTAGTAAATACTCATCTATGGGTCACATTTATTCAGGATTTGTGGGTGCCTAGGGTTTAATGATGATATGATTCTATTTGCAAATCAACATCACTTCAGTCCTAAGAGTTTGGAGCATATTGCTTTAGCTCACATTGTTGGTCCTCCGTCAACACAGAAATAAAGTTGAAGATTTCCATCTGGGTATGTCATTGTAATTCATATTTTTCCATAATATAAACTGGGTCTCTATTATTTTACTTATATCTATCTTAGTTTTTTTGGGTTTTGATTATATACCCCATATTCTGTGTTTTCATTGCCAAAAATCAAACATGCAAAAACATTATAAACCCTAAACTAAAACGCAGCAGAAAACAAAAAATATTGATATAATATCCTATCAAGGGTGGGATACTACAAGGGAAGCCTTGTTCGTCAAAGCCTTCTTTTAATGCTTCATGAAAGGAAGATTTCACCGACAATTATAAACTTTTGAGATCTTGCAAATCGTGTCGAAGAATCAATGGGTTCGCAAACTCCTGAAATTATCAATAAAGAGACAAACATATACAAATGGAAGGAGATAAAGTTGATGAAGTTAACCTTTTGTTGACTATACAAACATGAAGGCTAGAATTTTAGTTCGTGGAAAGGAAAGTTTGTTGATGTTTAAGTTCAGTGATCGTCATTTTTGGTGACAAAGCACCCCGATTAAAAGCAATGGTTCATGGAAAGTTAAATGTCCCAATAAATGATTTTGGCTTAATGAGTTGTAAATATATTTATTATGGGAAGGTATTTAATGTAACCCTCCTCACTCCGTTTACCTCATAAAGTAAATATTTCTTCTGGTGCAATTCACATTTGTTGTTGAGAACGTCATTTGGAACCTAATCACAGTCAATTTAGCCTATTCCTTCCCGTAAGCATCACATCCAAGGTTAGTACACTTCTTATTCCTCTTTTTAGTTGAGATTTACTGCTAGCATTAGTGGGGGTGCATATTGAAAATTCCTTTACCTTTCATGACTTGTGAAAGCTCATTTCTTCCAACTGTTAACCATAACATCCTCTTTTCAAACCTAAAACCTCTCGTCTTCGTCATTGTCAATGGCCAAACAGACTAGTTACTCGGGTTTGTCAAAATGAAATATATATATATATATGAAGGGTTGAATATCTCTTTCATAATTTGGTGCAGGAGCACCTACCTGACAGCTGGCCTTCATGAGGCAGTTAGTAGTTTTAGGTCTTGTTTAAGTTTCCAAGAAGGTCTGTTAGACCAAATGCATGTAATAAGGTCATGCTGATCATGATAAGATCATGCTAACCGGGCTTTTGCTATTTTTAGTTAGTTAGGTATAACAGCTGTCATGATGTATGTTCGGTTGGATCTCCCAGCCGCTTGGAGAGTTCCCAGCCGCTTGGAGTCGGGTCAGTAGTACTCGTAGGGAAATCTATTTAAGCATGAGATCGTTTGATATTGCATATACAGACAGATATCATCGATCAAGCTAGGGACTGAGAGAGAGAGATTGATCATTGTATTGCATCTTTGAAATCAATAAAGAGATCCTGTTTGTGTTCTTGCTCTGGTTGGATTCCTTGGTGTAATCGATCTGCTGGTTTGAGTGGTTTCATGGATTCACTGATCCATTCCACCGGTTGACTCATCTGATCGGTGGAATGGTAATGTACAGTAGGTTAGATTGTAGTTTGTGTTTTGTTTGCATGCAGATGTGCAGGATCGCCGTCAACAGATGTTGAAGACCCTAGCATGGGCATGTGCTAGGTCAAACTGATAAGACAGAGTGTCGAAGATCACCCTAAGAGTGGATTGGATCATCCCAGGAGGATCGGCGAAGTGAGATTTCGCTAAGTGAAGAAGTTCGCCAAAATGGCATCATCAGGATATCTTGGTGAATATCCTGCAGACAGTTCGGATATCGTCATCCGGATAAGTGAAGGAGAGCATGACGCTTTCGAGTGCATGAAGTGCAAGTGCGTCAGGGTGATCATCATCTGGAGGAGCCGAGGAGGAGTGCATCGGCATCAGGTAGAAGATCGGGTCATGAAACTTTTGGAGTTTGCATGTTGCGAGTGCATCAGGATGTTTTAGGTCGGACATATACTAAGTGTATGTATCGGCATCAGGATCATCTATCGGGAGTGCCAATCATCCGTGTATCGCGAACAGATGCGGGAGTGAAAGTTCGGGTTTTTGGCTAAGTGTTGAAGAGGTCATCAGGATATTGGGTGACGTCATCGTCATTAGGATATGACATCATCGTCATCAGGATATTGAGATATCCCCTTATGCGAGTTTATCCTGCCGTTGTTACGTGCTAAGGTATCGGCGGAAGTCCGTGGCAGAAGGTTGTATTAGCATCATCAGGAGGTTTCGAGAGAACCGGATAAAGTAGATCATGATGCTGTTGCTTGTATCGTCGGGTAGCGGAGCATCGAAGGTAAGCTGCTGAAGGCGATCATCATCAGGATATTTGAGCAACCGGATATTTGGATATCCTGCTGACGAAGGTAGTGTCGGAGATCATGATGATGACGATAGTGTTTGGAGCCCGATGAACAGTGCAACCGGAGGATGTTTGCGCCCGCTGAATATCATGATGATGATAGGCGACTGGCGGAGGAAGTGAACAGTAGTCGGCAGGAGGACAATTGCGAGTGT
This sequence comes from Cunninghamia lanceolata, assembly GCA_027924645.1. NCBI lineage: Eukaryota > Viridiplantae > Streptophyta > Pinopsida > Cupressales > Cupressaceae > Cunninghamia > Cunninghamia lanceolata. Next base: position 3,437,957 of record BSBN01000642.1, read on the forward strand.
CCGCAATATGATGATGCTGTTGGTTTTAGGAAATATGATGATGATGGCGAAGATGATGATGATGAGGTTGGTCTGCAGACATCCATGCTATATGCGAAGGTTATAGTGTGGATGCCTCTGCATCATAGTGGTATCAGAGCTCAGCAAAAGGTCTGGGCTGATTGTGTGTTGATTCTGTCACCGAAAGGGCAGAGGTAGAGTTGATTGTGTGTTGTGTGTTGATTGAGAGGTTGACAAAATGCCTCCTAAAGGTAGTGGTACTGCAAGGGAATTGCAGGAGATGAAGGAGAAACATGCTAGAGAGATGAGGAAGATGAAGGAGCTTGCTGAAGCACTTCAAGCCAGGCTGACAGCCCTGGAAAAGAACAAAAAGAGGGAAGTGGAAGACAGTGAGTCTGAAGAAGAGGAAAATACTGTTGAAGAGTATGAAGAGGTAGCTGAAGATCTGGATGCTGAAGACCAGAGATTGGCAAAACTGTTAAAGGCAGTACAGAGTGAAAAACCTAAGGTAAAGGTTGATGTTACCAAGTATACTGGAAGCTTGAATGAAGATGAGTTGTTAGATAGGATTGCGGCACTTGATAATCACTTTGAATGTGAAGATGTTGCTGAGGATCAGAAAGTCAAGATTGCAAAGACCAAGTTAGGAGGTCATGCTTTGGTATGGTGGGATTATGTACAGTCTGAGAGAAGGAAACAAGGGAAGTCTAAGATCACTTCATGGGATAAGATGGTAGCAAGGATCAAGGGTAAATTCTTGCCAAGGGATTATGAAATCCAGATGTTTAAGAAGCTGCAATTTTTAAAGCAGAAAGACAGGGATGTGAAAGCATATACTGAGGAATTTTATCTGTTAAGTATGAGATCTGGTCATCATGAGAATGAGGTAGAAAAGGTGGCTTGGTACTTGGCTGGTTTGAGGTTTAACATACAGGATGAGTTAGTGTTAGCTAACCCTAAGAATGTGGAGGATTGTTATCAAATGGCAATCAGGATTGAAGAAAAGATGAATAGAGGACATGATAAGTCCATGAGAGGAAGAGGAAACAATAGGGGAAGAGGAGCAGCCCCTGCACAAAAGCAAACAAATGAAGGTCAAGAAGACACTGGTAAAGGACAGGGACAGTCTGATTTCAGAGGTGGATGGAAAGGTAATAGAGGAAGATTTGGAGGTGGTAGAGGTTCTACTACATTTTCAGGAAAATGTTACACCTGTGGAGAGTTTGGTCATCCATCTTTCAAATGTCCAGAAAACAAAGGTTCATCATCCAGAAATGATAGAACTAGTGACAAGAGAGTACAACTGGTACAAGAAGAGAAAGTAGAAGAAAGTGCACAGAGTTCAAACAAAGGTCCTGAGAATTTTGGATATCCAGAGAGTGGAGAATCATTGCTGTTAAGGAGAATTAGTTTGCAGGCATCAAAGGATATGATGCAAAGAAGAGCTCTTTTCAAGACCACATGCAAGAGCAAAGGTAAGGTATGTAAGGTTGTCATTGATACTGGTTCAACAGACAACATGGTATCCCAGGAAATGGTGGATAAACTGAAGTTGGAAAGGATTCCACATCCACACCCTTACAAGGCATCTTGGGTGAGTGATAGTCAATCACTTTTTGTCTCTGAACAGGCATATGTGGATTTCCAGATTGGACCATATCATGATAGAATCTTGTGTGACATATTGCCTATGGAATGTTGTCACCTACTGTTGGGTAGACCATGGCAATTTGACAGAAGAGTACTGTATGATGGGTATGCTAATACCTACACCATCAAGAAGGATGGGAAGATTATTAAGTTGATGCCATTGCAGGCAAAAGCTGCAGTACAGAAGGCAGCCCAAATCATTTTAATGGGAAAGAAGGAGTATGTGCAGATGCCTAGAGGAGCAGGCATAAAGGCAGTTCAGGACACTGCAGGGAAAGGAGTTGTTACAGACAACAAGATGAAGAAAGTTTCAGTTGTGACTGACAGAGGTCAGCAGCAGGTTCAGAAACAGGGATGCAAACAACCATCAGTTCAGAAGAATGACAAGGATGTTGTCATAGTTGGGACTATTGCTTGTCCTATAAAGGTTGAAAGGAAGATAGAGTTGAACATTTCAGAAGTTCAAGAGGCAGTTCAGGAAGAGGTTCTGGTCAGACAATCTGACAAACACAGAGACAACCAGAGAAAGGCCTACATCAACAGGCATGAGGATTTACTTGCCAAAAAGCAAGTTACAGTTCAGAAGTCTTGGAGCAGCCAAGAGACAGCAGAGGATAAAGCTGGAGAAGGTTAGACTATTGACAAGGCAAAGTGTAAAGGTGGAGGACTTCCACATACTAAACTCATGAGACATGAGTTCTTTTCTTTTGGGGAGTATGGTGCAGGAGCACCTACCTGATAGCTGGCCTTCATGAGGCAGTTAGTAGTTTTAGGTCTTGTTTAAGTTTCCAAGAAGGTCTGTTAGACCAAATGCATGTAATAAGGTCATGCTGATCATGATAAGATCATGCTGACCGGGCTTTTGCTATTTTTAGTTAGTTAGGTATAACAGCTGTCATGATGTATGTTCGGTTGGATCTCCCAGCCGCTTGGAGAGTTCCCAGCCGCTTGGAGTCGGGTCAGTAGTACTCGTAGGGAAATCTATTTAAGCATGAGATCGTTTGATATTGCATATACAGACAGATATCATCGATCGAGCTAGGGACTGAGAGAGAGAGATTGATCATTGTACTGCATCTTTGAAATCAATAAAGAGATCCTGTTTGTGTTCTTGCTCTGGTTGGATTCCTTGGTGTAATCGATCTGCTGGTTTGAGTGGTTTCATGGATTCACTGATCCATTCCACCGGTTGACTCATCTGATCGGTGGAATGGTAATGTACAATAGGTTAGATTGTAGTTTGTGTTTTGTTTGCATGCAGATGTGCAGGATCGCCGTCAACAGATGTTGAAGACCCTAGCATGGGCATGTGCTAGGTCAAACTGATAAGACAGAGTGTCGAAGATCACCCTAAGAGTGGATCGGATCATCCCAGGAGGATCGGCGAAGTGAGATTTCGCTAAGTGAAGAAGTTCGCCAAAACGGCATCATCAGGATATCTTGGTGAATATCCTGCAGACAGTTCGGATATCGTCATCCGGATAAGTGAAGGAGAGCATGACGCTTTCGAGTGCATGAAGTGCAAGTGCGTCGGGTGATCATCATCTGGAGGAGCCGAGGAGGAGTGCATCGGCATCAGGTAGAAGATCGGGTCATGAAACTTTTGGAGTTTGCATGTTGCGAGTGCATCAGGATGTTTTAGGTCGGACATATACTAAGTGTATGTATCGGCATCAGGATCATCTATCGGGAGTGCCAATCATCCGCGTATCGCGAGCAGATGCGGGAGTGAAAGTTCGGGTTTTTGGCTAAGTGTTGAAGAGGTCATCAGGATATTGGGTGACGTCATCGTCATCAGGATATGACGTCATCGTCATCAGGATATTGAGATATCCCCTTATGCGAGTTTATCCTGCCGTCGTTACGTGCTAAGGTATCGACGGAAGTCCGTGGCAGAAGGTTGTATTAGCATCATCAGGAGGTTTCGAGAGAACCGGATAAAGTAGATCATGATGCTGTTGCTTGTATCGTCGGGTAGCGGAGCATCGAAGGTAAGCTGCTGAAGGCGATCATCATCAGGATATTTGAGCAACCGGATATTTGGATATCCTGCTGACGAAGGTAGTGTCGGAGATCATGATGATGACGATAGTGTTTGGAGCCCGATGAACAGTGCAACCGGAGGATGTTTGCGCCCGCTGAATATCATGATGATGATAGGCGACTGGCGGAGGAAGTGAATAGTAGTCGGCAGGAGGACAATTGCGAGTGTCCGCAATATGATGATGCTGTTGGTTTTAGGAAATATGATGATGATGGCGAAGATGATGATGATGAGGTTGGTCTGCAGACATCCATGCTATATGCGAAGGTTATAGTGTGGATGCCTCTGCATCATAATTTAGAGCAAGTTGTTGGGGGTTAAGGATAGTAATCTAGGTCACACTGTCCTTAAAGAGTTCTAGGCCAGAATGAACACCAATCCAAGAACACCCATTGCCTAGAAAACTTTAGACAATGGGTTAGCACACGCAGGTGGTTTCCCACTAGAAATTCAATGCATAGACTTGATCATGGCTTGCATCCATAACTAGGATACTAAATCTCATGAGATCAAGACAACCAGTGGTAAAACCATCCTATGAGTAGATGCAAATAACATTAATGATTGATTCGGATTGCTAGTGAAACTTGAATAAGTTAATATTTCACAGCAAATAGATTGAAATTACTTCCTCGATGGAAAGAAAATGTGTAAGGATGACATTGCTCCTACATGGCTTAAGAAGGAGAAGGGTGGGTCACAGCTGCCCAAGAACTTAGTCAAAGCCCTGTTTAAGGATGATATTTCAAACATCATCACATTGTTGCACAGAGTAGTGGGAAGTGAGGGTTGAAATGAATTTCTTGAGTGGATGAGCTAGTTTATTCTTGTCATCTGTACTAGGAAGTGTGAGGGTAAAATGGAGATCAATCAAATGAAATATAGATGACCCAAACATCAACAGAATAGAGAAACAAAGAAGATTCGAGTAAACAAAGCAATGAACAAACACAACAAACCTCTTCCGTTTCGAAACTTCTGTTGTTCGCCTATCACGAATCGTCCTTTCGCCGATGAGATGAGCCCTCGGAGAGTGCAATCTTTTAAAGCTGTTTGAGGAAGTCGATGGTGAACGGCTATGGAGTGATATGCAATGAAGGTGAGCTCCAATGCAACAATGGTGATCTCAAGCTTGTAGATGACAAAAGGGTGCCAAAGGCGCGCTGGTGATATTTCTGTAGAGTAACGATGTCAAAAGCTTGGATGAATAGAATGAAGGGATGAAGCTTCATTTATAGACTTGGAAGAATGGGAATCAACGGTTGAGAGAAGATATGAAGATCAACGGTTGAGGATGGTTGAGGAATGTGCAACCAGTGGAAATGCGACAAGTGTCCCAGCTCCATCATGAAAGGTGGGATGTGACAAAACTGATTGGAGAGTTAACTCCATTGACTGGTCTATTAACAGAATTGACTGATCAATTAGAAGAGTGGATTGTGGAACTGACTGGATTGATTGAGGATTTGACTCAATTGACAGGTGAGTTAACAGATTTGATTGATTGGTTAACTGACCTCTGATTGGAGAAGAAATAGGCCATGTGGGTGAGAGAAAAATAGGTAATTAAATATTAAATATATTTAATTACATGTGCAACCTGATGAGGTGGACAAGGTGAGGTGGAAAAGGTGAGGTGTAAAGGTGAGGTGGATTTTTGAAATTTAGAATTTAGGATAGAGGAAATTGGATTAATTAAATAATTTATGATTATTTAATTGTGTAGGACATTTAGAAGAATTTTAATTAAATAAATTGAATTTATTTAATTATGGAACAGTGAATCGATTAAATAAATTTAGAATATTTATTTAATTAATAGAAGAATGGAACAAATATTTAGAATATTTATTTAGAATGATTTGTGTCATTTTTAGGCGTATACATTTTGCCCCTCTTTGATGCAATGTAGTTTACAGCGTTGCTTCAAAGAAATTGATAGTCTGATAGTGATACATGCCCCAGTTTGCCCCTGGTACAAGTTTAACGACAGGATGCCCCCTCGGGAGATTGGACGAGAAGAAGGCAGAAGGCGTGAGACGGACAATCTCACGATGAAGAAGGTTAAGTTTGAAGAAAATGGGTGAAGAAAGAGCCGAATGATACGCGATGCAAGATGGGATGATGACACACACAAGCAAGCAAGCAAGTATGCACAAATGACACAAGAACAAACAAGGTATTGCCCCTGTCAAGCGGGAAACCAATGATATACTGATAATGATATATGACAGTGTTGTCATGGCGGGGAACGATATATCCCTAGAGCAACACGACAGGCGTGTTGTCATGGTGGGGAACGATGGATCCCTAGAGCAACATGAAGGATAGTGTCTGGTTTCAAGAAATGAAGCATGTCATGTAAGACGCGTGTGTTGGTCTGATTTCGACAATGCAACATCCTGTATAAGACAATTGATTGATTAACTGATCGAATTGGTTTACGACCTGACAAGGATCAAGACCACTGATTGTGATTGGATCATTTGTGCAAGATTGACTTGACTTGATTGGTATGGATTAAGGATGGACCTTGCATTTGGATCATTGCTCAGACTGACTGGACAAGGATGAAAGATATGATGATAGATAGAAATCTGATTGACAGAAGAAAGACTCGATAGAAGGACTCACAAGCTTTTATTTGTATTAATACTCTGCATTGTCGGATCTTTATTGCATGGCGTATGGTATGGATGTATAAATGGATATAGGATGGATGCTTTGCTTTTAGAATGCTTTATTTCATCATTGGGCGTTGTGTTTTTGGTACATTTTCTGAAATGTTGTAAGTGAATACAAGCATCTAGGTATAATTGAACCGAGATGACCTGAGTACCGCTTACATGGATTGTGATTTAGCAAGTTAATACAAGCATCTAGTCAAAATTGAATCTAGATGACCTGAGTACTTCTTGCGTTTCAACAAACAAGGATTGCCCCTGTTCATGTTATACCTTTGATGTCCTCGATGATCTTTTGCTGATCATGTCCTTAGACAAGGCTTCACATTACTAAAGTTTAATCCACAAACAACAAACAAAGAAAGTAATCATGCCCCCATCATAGCGTCTCTAGCTTTTGGCATCCTTGAGTAGCATAGAAAGACATGATAACAAAAATCAAGACTTTGTAACTTAACCATGGTTCCAATCCACAAAACATTCTTGCATTTAGATGTGTTTTTCTTGCCATAATTTAGATAGAATCAGTTAGAAGACCCTGGGTATTTGCTTTGCTTTAGATAGGTTAAGATGCTCATAGTCAAGATTTCTGCTTGAAGCGCGGGTTCTGCTTGCATTTGCTTGTTTGGTGAGAAGATTGCACAATCCTTATTGGGGAGACGGACCCTAAGGGATTGACCTAGTGCCTCGGGGGCCCATTGCTAAATGGCCTTGCCTATGTGATGACACAGAGGCAACGTAGTTCGGGGTAGACCCTAATGGACCATGGCTGGACTAGAAGAAAGACGACAAGAATGAAGACAAGAAAGGTGATGAATGGGACCGTGGGAGAAATGGAAGCCTCGGGGGCGCATTAGAATAATGGCCTTGCCTACGTGACGGCGCAGAGGCAACGTAGTTCACGCATTCGGACCATAGACACCGACGAGAGACACTACACTAGGCTTACATTGAGGAGACGGTATGGGACAAAACCTTGGTCGACAAGGCCACAAGGTGAGTATCAAGCCATGATAGGTAACTGTCAAGTGTTTATTGTGGGATGGATATGGGTCGAATGGGGAAAATAGAGGGAGAATGGGCTCAAGGTGATTGGATTCCCAGAGATGGAGAATGCGGTTTGTCACAAGTAACGCCTGTTTACCAGGTTTTCATCACTTGCTTTTATTTGCACGAGAAGCTAGAAAGTAACATGACGCCTGATTGCCAGGTTTTCCTCATGATACCTATCCAAGGCGCCTGTTTGCCAGGTTTTCACCAAAGGACGATTTTTTTGTATGCTTTCTATTTTTCTGATTTTTTTGTATGTTCTCTTTGTAACTTTTTTGATTTTTTTGATTTTTTTATTTTTTTGACTTTATTGTGCCCCCTTGCATTGGGGTTCTCCTAGGTATAGAACCGGCGAAGGTGCATGCTGTTGATTGGATCATCAAACAACTCACCTTCTGATGTGGCCAACTGATATGCCCCCGATCCGTAAGCCGCTACAATTACATAGGGTCCAAGCCAGTTAGGCTCGAACTTACCTTTCTTTTCTCTGTCCTGCTGATTGCGAGGGTTCTCTTTTAGGACGAGGTCCCCAACCTTGAAGCATCTTGGTCTAACCTTGTGGTTGTAGCTTCTTGACATCATCTGTTGATAGGCTTTGAGATGGTTAAAAGCTTTTTGGCGCCTTTCCTCTAGCAGTTCTAGCTCTTGTAGTCTGGAGACTCTGTACTCTTCGTCTGATATGAGACCTTTCAACGACACCCGAAGGGATGGGAGTTCGACCTCAATGGGAAGGATGGCTTCGGAACCATAGACGAGGGCGTAGGGTGTAGCACCTGTGGGAGTGCGTATGCTGGTTCTATAGGCCCACAGAGCGGGATTGAGTTGGACGTGCCAATCGCGACCAGCTTCATTGACAGTCTTCTTTAGGATTTTCAGAATGGTTTTGTTCGATGCCTCAGCTTGGCCGTTACCTTGGGGATAGTATGGAGTGGAGAAATGATGTTGGATTTTAAAACGCTCACAAAGTTCCTGGACATCCTGATTTTTGAAGGGTCTCCCGTTATCCGTTATGATGGATGAAGGGATGCCATATCGGCAGATAATGTAATTCAGAATGAAAGAGGAAATTTGCTTTCCTGTGACGGTTGATAGGGGAACGGCTTCAATCCACTTTGTAAAGTACTCAGTGGCGGTTATGATGAATTTATGGCCGTTGGAAGAAGGCAGATGAATCTTTCCCACGAGGTCAAGTCCCCACTGGCAAAAGGGCCAGGGTGTCGTTAGAGGTCTCAACTCCTGAGCAGGTGCATGAATTAGGTTCCCATGTATCTGGCACTGTTTGCACTTTTTGACGAACTGATATGAATCCATTTCCATATTGGGCCAGTAATAACCCAAACGCATGAGTTTCTTAGCTAAGGAAGGACCGCTGGAGTGTGTTCCGCAGATCCCTGCGTGCACGTCTCGCAAGGCAGTTATAGATTCTTCTTGTTCTAGACAACGGAGTAAAGTACCATCCAGACCACGTCGGTAAAGGGTATTGGCGATAATGGTGTAACGGGAGGCTTGTCGGATGAAAGTTCGTTTTTGGTTGGAAGAGAGGTCCAAAGGAAGGATATTGTCCTTGAGGTAAGTGTAGGTCTTACCGTACCAAGGCGAATCAGATCCTACTAGGTGGCAAATGGAATGGGTTTCGAGGAGATCATAAGCCGGTTGTCGAATTGTTTCTACTAAGAACTCATACCGTGACTCATGTTCAGGTATCTCAAGAAGAGAGGCTATGGTCACCATTGCATCTGCTGCTTTGTTCTCTATCCTGGGTATTTGCTCAAACGAGATGGTCCCAAAATGTTCTTTGAGGTCGTCGACCATTCACTTGTATGGGATGAGCTTCTCATCTTTGGTCTGATACTCGTCGTTGACCTGGTTTATGACAAGCTGAGAATCACCGTAGACACATAGTGCTTGGATTTTCCACTCAGTGGCCATCTTGAGACCAATTACCAAAGCCTCATACTCCGCTATATTGTTAGTGCATGGAAATAACAACCTGTAGGACTTTGGAATTGTGTCGCCTTGGGCAGTGATAAACAAGATACCTGCCCCTGATCCATGGTTGGTGTAAGACCCGTCGAAGTAGAGTTTCCAAGGAGATGTTGACAGAGTGAATAAAGACTCATCGGGGAACTCAAACTGCATTGGTGAAGTGTCCTGTAACGGTGCCTCAGCTAGTTGGTCAACGATGATTTGCCCCTTGATGGCTTTTCTATCCACATACTCTATATCATATTCGCTAAGAAGCATAACCCATTTGGCTAGTCGACCTGTGAGAGCTGCTTTGCCGAGAAGATATTTTAGTGGGTCGATCTTGGCAATGAGTTTGACAGGATGTGCCAACATGTAGTGTCAGAGTTTTTGTGAGGCAAAAACCACCGCAAGGCATGAATGTTCCACCTGTGAGTACTGCAACTCGTAGCCCACTAAGGTTCGACTGATGTAGTACACAGCTCTTTCCTTGTTCTCATAGTCTTGCTGCGCTAGGAGAGCCCCAAGAGCAGTAGGTGTAGCAGATATGTAGAGAATCAAAGGTTTTCCTTGGATCGGAGGCATGAGTATAGGAGGATTCATGAGGTACTCCTTGAGCTTGTTGAATGCCTCTTCGCACTGCTCATCCCATTTAAATGGAACGTTCTTATGTAGGAGATGGCTGAAAGGATGGCACTTGTCTGCCAGCTGTGAGATGAACCTGCGGATGGCCTGTAGCTTGCCCTGTAAGGATCTCAACTGTGTTAGAGTTTTGGGCGGAGGCATGTCCATGATTGCTTTGACCTTGGCCGGGTCTACCTCTATGCCGTTTGCTGACACGATGAAGCCTAGCAGCTTGCCTGATGTGACCCCAAACACACATTTCTTCGGGTTCAGTTTTACTTGGAATTGATCCAACCGTTGGAAGACTTTTTCTAATGTGTCCAGGTGTGAGTCCCTGGTGAGTGATTTTGCCAAGATATCGTCAACATAGTCTTCCATAGTCACATGCATCATGTCATGAAATATAGTTGTCATGGCCCGCTGATATGTAGCACCTGCATTTTTCAGCCCAAATGGCATGACATTCCAGCAAAAGGTACCCCATGGACAAGTGAAAGCTGTTTTGTGTTGATCCTCAGGTGCTATTTTGATTTGGTTATACCCGAAGAATCCGTCCATGAGTGATAACATTGTATGTCCTGCTGTAAGGTCAACTATGATGTCTATGTTTGGCAACGGAAAGTCATCTTTGCGGCACGCCTTGTTTAAGTCTCAAAAATCATTGCATACTCGAACTCGGCCATCCAGTTTAGATACTGGCACAATGTTTGATATCCATTCAGGATAGTCTATGGCTCTGATGAACCCCACATCTAGCAATTTCTTGAGTTCTTCCTTGACCAAAAGGGCTATATGAGGATGCATCTTTCTCAGTTTTTGCTTTACGGGCTTCACCCCTGGATCCAATGGCAAGTGATGTAGGATCAGGTTTGGGTCCAAACCTGGCATGTCGGCATATGACCAAGCAAAGCTGCCTCTCTTCTTTTTAAAGAATGGTACAAAACTGGTTTTCTCAGGCGGCGTGAGAGATTTTGCAAAGTGGATAATCTTAGGCTGCTCTTCGGTTCCAATGTTCACTGGCTCTGTTGGCTCCACCACGATCTATGACCTTTCTTGATACATATCACTTGGGAGGGTGTCAAGCATTCCATCGTCAGGTGCCACAGTTGGGTTTTCACCTTCAGATACGTCCTTTCTTTTTACTGTTTTATGATCTGACACTGCCGCACGGCGGTTTTCACCATCAGATCCCTTTTTGATCTTTATATTTTTGCGACTAGAAGGCTTGGCACCCTCCCCGAAGTAAGCTATAGTATTGAGTTCGATAGCGAAACCGGCTTTATGATCTCCTTTTGGTAAGTGATCTCTAAGTCCCATATAGTCAATGTAGGCATCATCGTTCTGGAACATATCTAATTGGGGGGTTCCTTGCAGATCCCAGTCAATAAGCTCAAGGTGCAAGAGGGGAAGGGAGTCGGATGAAAGACCTAATTCATTGATAGTGTGGATGGAAATACTAGGAGCATAGGTGGGGGTAGTGTTCTGGGTGGTACTTTCCTCCAAGTTGTTTATCACAATGGAATCGAAACTTTCCTCGAAAGCCATACTCTCAGGGAGGGGTAAATCAAACTCCAGTGGTCTGTCCTGTTGCGTTTGTCTCTCATGGTAAGGGCTAAGAGTTTGGATGGTGTCAACCTCTTTGTCGTCGTAGGAGTGCTCCGTTAGCTCGTCCCACTCATACTCATTGGAATCATCCGAATCTGTGTCACTGTCCACTTGGAGTGTTTGGATTGTCTCCACAAGACAGGCATTTTCCTTGGCTTTACCCTTGCCTTTGTATCCCAAGCCAGTGGTGTTTCTAGCCGAAGAGGAGGAAGAAGGTTGTATAGGTTCAATGATCCCTTCTTTTCTGAGGCCGATAGGGCCTTGTCCTTCATATCCCATCCTGTGCAAGATGGTCTCACCTCACCCATAGAGTTCTATAGGGAGTTTGGGTGGATCTTGGGGTGTGTTTTCTTCTTCGGCATAAAGCCATTGCAAGAGATCTCGCTCCTCTGATTCATCGGATAAGGTCCCCCATTTTACAAAGGGGTTTGCGGGAGTTATAGGAGGAGCAGAGGGCTTTGGAAAATGCCTGGGTTGATGCTTGGGCTGGCCAAAAGAGCGAGGAGACAAGGGCAGTTTTGCAAGGTTGAGGCTGTGCTCAATCTGGTATTCCCCCACGCCATTTTCTTTTGTGGTGATTTTCATTGGTTTAGGCCGTGAGGAGGAAGCTTCAGCGGTATGGTCCTGTTGCGGGGTAGGGGAAATGTGGGCTCTATTGTTGGGTATGACACATTCGGGTTTTGCTTGGAAAGAATTGCAGTGTTGGTAGGGATCGGGGTCGCCTTGAATGGTAACCTGCTTGCCATTGTGCGGGAATTTAATGCATTGATGATAGGTTGAGGGGACAACCTTCATGGCATGGATCCATGGTCTCCCTAGTAAGATATTATAAGCAAGCTCTTGATCAAGGACTTGGCACACCACATCTTTGATTACCGGTCCAACTTGAATAGGTAGGACAACCGTGCCTTTTGTGGTTCTCTCTTCCTCGTCATAGGCCTTTATGGTAATCTTCCTCCGTGGATCAACTGCCTGTTCAGAGAACCCCAATGCAAGGACTAGCTTCAAAGTGCAAATATTCAAACCGGCACCCCCATCAATGAGAACCCTCTTGATGTGGTGCTTGTGTACGAATGCGACAATGTGCAGGGGGGTGTTGTGGGGTTGAGATACGGAAAGGTCATCTTGCTCAGTAAATGATATGGAAGGGGAGGATGTCAGATTGCCAACCATGGTTTGAAACTTCTCTTGGGCCAGGTTAGTGGGGACAGTAGTTTCCACTAAGGCTTTCTTGAGAATCTCCTTATGAGAAGGAGATAGACGCAAGAGCTTCAATATAGAAATGTGAGCCAGGGTTTTCTGTAACTGGTCGATGACATTGTATGGACGAGAGTTAGACGGAGATGGCGACGACCTTGGAGGGGTGGTATTGATCGTAACTTTACCACTGCGGGTAATTATACTACAACCAGTTCTGTTAGGTCCTGGTTGTTGGTTGGGGGAGATGACATTGACCTGCGGAAGATGTTCTGAAATGCAGTTAATGGTGTACTCAAATGGAACACTTGCATAGTTAGCATTACTCGACCCGCTGTTCTGATTTGGCCGGTTGCGATTGTTGTCGTTATTGGGATTGCCATTGGAGTTGTTGCCGTTGTGACCATTGTTGTTGTTGTGAACATTGTTGTTGTTGTGACCGTTGTTGTGATTGTTGTTATACGGCCTGTTGTGATTCAGAAGAGGATCCCGGTAGGCCACATGAGATTCATTGGAGGTATGCTGTTGTGTCCCTCCCTGATTTTGATCCAATATATCCTGTATGACATTCTTAAGACGGATGCAATTATTGGTTGTGTGCCCCCTTCCTCGATGATACTCACAATAGTCTGTGTCCTTCCAATAGGGAGGTTTGACTATAGGCTCATAGTCACTTGTTGGCGGTAGAGAAATTTCATTGTTAGCCAACAACTTTTTGAGGGCCGATTCTTGAGATTCTCCTAACGGTGTGAATTGCCTCCTTGGATTTGAATTGAACCAAGGTCTAGGTTCCCGAGGGGGTGGCTTGTTGAGTGCACCGTTATTTGCTTCTTCCTTAAGAGTGAATATGGGTTGTTGTTTAGGGGCTGCAGCCTTGGCATCCACTACTCCATCGTTGACCACATTCTTGTTCTTGGTCCAAAACTTTGACTTGTCAGTTGTGTAATTGGAAGGAGGTGTGTCCTTGTAGAGCTTGAGAGTTCCTTTAGCGATCATAGCTTTCTCAATGAATAGCCCCATTTCAATGACTTTGGCGAATGAGGTAGGGCATTGTATCTGAATCTGATAGCTAAGATCGGGATTCAAATTGTGGACAAACATTTCCAATAGTTGCTTCTCAGGCATGTCGTAAGAACACTTACTAGCTAGCTGTCTCCATCATTGTAAGAAGGTGGCGAAAGACTCACCACCCTTTTGTTTGGTGTTGCATAGGTCTAGCATAGATACCTCGTGTTCTATGTTGTAAGAGAAGTGCGTTACGAATTTATTGACAAGTTCATCAAAAGTTTTGATTCCTGGTGGGAGACGCGAGAACCACTCCATAGCTTGACCTCCTAAAGATCTTGGGAACAGTCTCATTAAGTAGGTCTCGTTGTGAGCTACTTCTAAACATGCTGCAGTGAATTCCCTGATATGATCTCTAGGGTCCCCCTTCCCTTTGTATTTGTCAAATTTCAGAATTCCAAACTGATTGGGGAATGGTTTCATGACCAAACTTCTGTCAAAGGGGTATGGTGCTATATCTTCCAAGGAGTAGTTCTTGGAACTTGTGCCGATCTTAAGGTTGGAGATTTCTAGCTTTAGACTCTCAATTTGTTGTCTCACATCCGCCATAGGAGCATTTTGATCTATGGGTTGTTTTCCTCTCTCATTGGCATGGGGGACCGTGTCATTTGTGCCTCTCTCATGTGCATGTGGGACTGTGTCATTTGTGTCCCTCTCACGTTCATTGTATGCATTTTCCATGATGGAGCTAATGTCAAAGTCTGCGGGGAGTTTGATTCCGAGACTAGCAAGATGATGGAAATATTTGGTGGGGTCCTCAAGGAGCACTTTCTCCACTAGGCGTTGGAATTTGCTATCTTGCATGTGTGCCACTAATTCTTCACGAGAAATTTCTTCATCATCATCGCGTGGTGGGGCGATGTGATCAGATGAGTTGGCCATTTCGATTAGCTTGTTGTACTGGGATCGAGTAAGAACCATGCAAGGTGGGGTGGGATGAAGTGGACTAGGATTAGAAATGTTGGCAAGGTGCCGACTAAGACTGTAATGAATGGGGTATCTAGGACAAGATTTGGACAAAGGGTTCTCTCGCTCAATGACTTCAGGCAAGACGATTGACACAAGACTCTAGCCACTAGCAAGGGTAGTCGATACCAGTCTCACTGTGTAGGGCTTAGTCGTTCAACAAGACTACTAGCAAAAGGTACTGTGACCTACTAGGCTTACGTGAATTCACTAATGAAACGAAGAAGGACCTATGTCGAATCGGTATGGGATAGAATGACGTTGGGGCAAGAGTGACTAGGACAGAAGGTGACTGGGACGACCGACGAAAGAGAGAGAATTGGGTGAAATGGATGAAAATTGACTACAAGGTTGATTCTGACCTTGGAAAATGAAACTAGGCTGAAATGGGTACTCTAAACAGCTGACGATAATTTCTCAAAAATAGGGCAAATGCTCACTGTCACACATGCGCAGAAATAGATGCGTAGTAAGAATGGGTAAATGCGCCGTAAGTCGCTGTAAAAGCGCCGCTCTGGTGAAATATGTATGCACAGTAACAGTGTGTAAATGCGCAGCAGAAAAGTATATGCGCAGCAAGTCGGTGTATAAGTGTAGCAAGTCGCTGTAAAAGCATAGCAAAAAAGTGTATATGCACAGCAGAAAGGTATGTATACGCAGCCAGTCAGTGCAAAAGCGCAGCAAGTCGCTGTGTATGCACAGCAGAAAAGTGTATATGCGCAGTTCTGGTATTTTTTGCAAATTTTTTTGGATTTTTCTCTGTTTTTGGTATTCTTTGGCTGGAAAAGGTCTTCCTGATCTAATATTATGAATTAATTTAGCAAGAAAACACAGCAAGCACAAAGAGTATTTTGTAGTTTTTCATTGTTTTTTGTAGTTTTTCGACTCTATTTTGGACAAAAGCAAGCACAAAATCCTAGGCGAGAAATGGATTATAAGGGATTTGGGCCACTAAAAACAAGAGGTATTTAATTTGGGCAACCGTTCAAGTGGTTACACGTGCGGCGGCGCTACTCTCCGTTATGGAGTCTCCCAGCCTCAAAGGGTTACGCCTGAGAGGGTTTTGGGGGAGGTTGGCCGTCGATGTAACATAACAGCACTCGTTGCAGGAGGTTTTCACCTCAAGCACAATTTATTTTAAGTGGCTCGGTAGGGCTTGGCGTTAGCCTGTTACCACTCAGGGTCATTCCCGCTTGGACAAGCGTGCATCCAAGGGCAGGCCCCTCCTAAAGGTTAAACAAATAGAATGACAAGTCTGGCACTCTGATCACCCAGAAGAGGGGAGAGCATAAGCCTATTGTCATTCGCAAGCACAGAATACACTGATTAATCCACCCTAGTTAAAAGATAAAAACTAAATGGGCTAATCTACTCAAACAGAACTTTGAAGTGATTTCAGCAATATTGCAGTGGTTCAGTTTTAAATCCCAGAAAGCAGTAGTGAGTTTAATTTTAAATCCACGTTGCACGAGATTGTTAACTTTGAAATTCAGGTCTCACGATATAGCAATGGTTCATTTTAACTGCAAGATCAGTGATGAGTTCAATTTTAAAACCGCGAAGCACGAGATTGTTAACTTTGAAATTCAGGTCTCACGATATAGCAATGGTTCATTTTACCTTCAAGATCAGTGATGAGTTCAATTTTAAATCTCAGATAGCAATAACTTTGAAGGTGTTTGCAATGCAAGCATGAAATAAACCAGTTACTTCCTCCCTAATTAGGACTAGATGAAGATTTGTAATGAACCACCATTTTACTCTTTCCCAGAAAATGAAAGGTGACCTAATTAGATGCAACTACATGTAACTGAACCCGAGCCTATCCTGCAAAACCGCTCCAGCAAACACCTGCAAAGGGGTTAACGTTAGCAAAATCATCTAGAAAAGTACTAAAACCTGAGCCTATTACAAATGCGCAGCTTCAGTGATCAGATGCGCAGAAGTGATCAACAGAAGCGCAGCATTAACGAATGCGCTGCAAGATTGAACGTATGCGCGGTTAAAATGAATAGATGTGCAGTTTTAATGGATGCGCAGCAACAGTCTTCAGAAGCACCGTAACAGTCAACAGATGCGCAGTTATAACCTATGTGTCGTAACAGTGCGTAAAAGCGCCGCAGAAATACACAGATGCGCAAAAAGGATAAATGCACTAGAACAGTCTTTATATGCGCCGTGGAAATAAACAGATGTGCCGAAAGAACCTGTTCGTGACTCTGCGTGACCTGTACGGAACCTGCCTTCAAAAAAG
This sequence comes from Cunninghamia lanceolata, assembly GCA_027924645.1. Taxonomy (NCBI): domain Eukaryota; kingdom Viridiplantae; phylum Streptophyta; class Pinopsida; order Cupressales; family Cupressaceae; genus Cunninghamia; species Cunninghamia lanceolata. Next base: position 3,455,061 of record BSBN01000642.1, read on the forward strand.
CTCAAAAATGGTGAAATAAAGGGGCAACGGCCCCATGGTGGGTGCCAAAAATGTGAGGGTAAAATGGAGATCAATCAAATGAAATATAGATGACCCAAACATCAACAGAATAGAGAAACAAAGAAGATTCGAGTAAACAAAGCAATGAACAAACACAGCAAACCTCTTCCGTTTCGAAACTTTTGTTGTTCGCCTATCACGAATCATCCTTTCGCCGATGAGATGAGCCCTCGGAGAGTGCAATCTTTTAAAGTTGTTTGAGGAAGTCGATGGTGAACAGCTATGGAGTGATATGCAATGAAGGTGAGCTCCAATGCAACAATGGTGATCTCAAGCTTGTAGATGACAAAAGGGTGCCAAAGGCGCGCTGGTGATATTTCTGCAGAGTAACGATGTCAAAAGCTTGGATGAATAGAATGAAGGGATGAAGCTTAATTTATAGACTTGGAAGAATGGGAATCAACAGTTGAGAGAAGATATGAAGATCAACGGTTGAGGATGGTTGAGGAATGTGCAACCAGTGGAAATGCGACAAGTGTCCCAGCTCCATCATGAAAGGTGGGATGTGACAAAACTGATTGGAGAGTTAACTCCATTGACTGGTCTGTTAACAGAATTGACTAATCAGTTAGAAGAGTGGATTGTGGAACTGACTGGATTGATTGAGGAGTTGACTCAATTGACAGGTGAGTTAACAGATTTGATTGATTGGTTAACTAACCTCTGATTGGAGAAGAAATAGGCCATGTGGGTGAGAGAAAAATAGGTAATTAAATATTAAATATATTTAATTACATGTGCAACCTGATGAGGTGGACAAGGTGAGGTGGAAAAGGTGAGGTGTAAAGGTGAGGTGGATTTTTGAAATTTAGAATTTAGGATAGAGGAAATTGGATTAATTAAATAATTTATGATTATTTAATTGTGTAGGACATTTAGAAGAATTTTAATTAAATAAATTGAATTTATTTAATTATGGAACAGTGAATCGATTAAATAAATTTAGAATATTTATTTAATTAATAGAAGAATGGAATAAATATTTAGAATATTTATTTAGGATGATTCGTGTCATTTTTAGGCGTATACAGGAAGTATTATATAGACTGGTCCCAAATAATTAATGAACATTTACATGACTAATTGGTCAATTTCCAAGTTAGAGGCAACATATTCGACATGTGTTCTTATTTGATTTATTTGCTAGCCACAACCCAACAGGTTTGGCTGGGGTTAAACATAGTTGGCCCCATGACTCAAGACACCCAAATGTATGATTATTTTCCTCAATTCCAAGAAGAGTATGGTAATAAATATTATAGGAGAGTCGACGATGTTTTCCTCATGCTAATGGTGAGAAGAATTCATGAAAACCCTGAGGTTAGGATCTCCATAGAGGTAGCAAACTGGGTGATGCAGTTTGGGAGTTATTTTATTCAATTTGATAAATTCACTTACCTCAAAATAGGTGTCTTTGAGTTTCCTCCTCTGAATATACACAGATATGCTTCTGATTAATTTGTATTGCTGGAGGTATGTAGACAGGCATATCTTGCTAAGCAAGAGATACTATGATTCCAAGAAGAAAGGACACCCCTTCGCTTTGAGGCTATCTCATTATACATGTACCGAACTGGAAAATGATAAGAATGTGGATAGAATCCTTACCAAGCTCCATTTATCATCATTTGGCTCCAGGAGCTTCTTTGATAGCAAGGATTCTGTGAAGAAAAATCTTTATTTTCCCATGTTAAGAGAACATCGGCCTCACTTGGAAGATTTTTGGGCTGACTGTGTGGATGAGTACAAAGTGAGAAGAAGAGACTAATCAAGGTTGACTTTAGATGAAATGAGGATCTATAAGCTTGGTTGGGATCTCCTTTGTGGATGATTGTGCTAGCTTGATTGACCATGCCTTCTCTATTGAAAATACTACACCCCTTCCTATGATATATTGGACTATAAGTGAAATGATAGATATTAAAGATGGATCTTATTTTGAGATGAATAGAAGTCAACAATGGTTAAGATCTAAAGTGACTGGCCATGGTGTAGGTTCTCCTTCTCACAAGGAGAAGATTATGGGGTAACAATAGGTTTTTGCAGGCACTTCCAACCAAAATACACCTGGCACTATCCACAACACAAGCTCACTATCTCTAGCCAGGGATGGGAATGATGGTGGGGAGGATCCCAAAAAGAATACAGAATTGAAAGCACAATGTGAAGGGGATAGTGAACCCCCTAGGAGAAAATTGAAGACTAAAAGATCTTTGAATCCTCGTGCCAATACTTTGTTAGAGTAGGAGCAGTTGTTATAAGATGAAGAATACAAGGAGATAACACCCTCTCCAACTCAGAATACAACTCCTTCATCATTTGCAATGACCCCACCTCATGTCTTTCAAGATAGAATATCTCAGACTCTCCCATCCTCTCAATAGCAATAAGGGGCAAATAGTTCTCCCAAAGGAGATAGTACAAAGCATGTTGCTAATGTGACTGTTCAGTGTTGTCCACTCCTACCTGGCTGAAAATAGAAGTTGGAAATAAGAGGAGGTATTCTCAAATCATTGATACATAGTTTGATGTTGTTGCAAGGCTCCCTAAGCTGGAGTCAACCCCCAAGAAAGACAAAATGATGTCAAGGCTTATGGGTGACCCAATCACCAAACACCAAAATGTAGAAATTGCAAAACCAATGGTGGACAAAGAGAAGAGGGAGGTGTATGTTGATGATTTTCATTTTAATAAAGTGGATTTGGGAGCCCCTTCTATTCATGGGGATATTCATAATGCTAAACTCTATGTGGAAATTCTGGTTATTGGGTCAGAGGAAAAGGAAAAGGAAAATGAATTATTGGAAGACCAAGTGAGTATTTTGACCACCTATATTAAGTCTATTATTGATACCACATACCAACCATTAGATGCTACTACAGATACTCCCAAGGGTGTGAGTACAGAGGTTATTGATCAGATCAATAGGTATAAATTTCTAGGTAAAACAATAGAAGAATGGGTGGAGAATCTTATTGTGGATGGACTTCTTTTTATACATGATACTATTCTTTTATATACTAAGATATCCAGCAAACAAACTGAGATTTTGAATGAATTGAAGATAATTGAGGAGGAGACTATGTTAAATGTGGCAAGGAATGGAATGATGGGAATGGTGAAAATACATTCTAATGTCCTAGTCACATAATAGATCATAAAAAAATCAAAGGAAAATGAATCAGTCAAATGGCTAAATTTAGTGGAGTGGAAATTAACCATTGTGAAATAGTGCTTGAATGATTTAAAGAATGTAGCCAAAAACAATAGGTCTTACTTGTTGGATCTTAGGAGCTCCTATGTTTCTTTAAAAGTGGACATTTATGATGAAATTGAAACCAACTTGTTGCATGTTGTTATTGTCAAGCATGCCTTCAAAGACTTGTTGGTTGAAGAGTTAAAGGTTAAAGAAGATTCAACTGGTAACCCCATAGAGAAGCTAAACAATGTGGCTGCCTATCTCATGAATTTCAAGAAGGATGTAGTGGAAATGCACAAGAAATATGAGGAAGCTAGTAATATGTTACAGATGTGGAGGACAAGATTAATGATTACCAGCATTCCTAATACTAAGGGTATTATCTCAATTTTGAATAAATTTAAAGTTCTTCAAGCCAAATTGGATGCTTCCAAAAGGTCAGGGGATCAATTAGAGAAAGATGGTATTGATGGACAGGTACTCCAAGAGGAATGTGCAAGGTCTAATGCAAGGGATGGTGAGGACTAAGAAGTGCTTCTCTAAAAGTTTCTTTAAGCTTTTTCATGTTTTCTTAAACTTGTGTTAAGTCTTATATTGTTATTTGAGACTATGTCTCATTATGTTTCAAAAAACTTTATCATATTTCAATTGTTAGTTATGTGAGACAATTATATGAGAAAAGTTAGTTCCCACTCTTTTAGTATAAAAATTTTGAGTGAAAGAGAGTTCGGATCTTTTGGCGAAATTGTTTTTGTGATTAGATCACTTGAGAAGAGTTATTTATATGTTTTTGAAATAGTGTGTTTTAAAACATTGGGGTTTTTGATATACATACATTGTCCATAATACTTTTGGGGAAACAAAGTATTGTGTTGTGTTTCTATTTGTTAATACATGAGAATCTTAGCATTGAGTCAAATTATCTTGGTGTTATGTTATTAATTCTTCTTATGTTTGGTTGGTAACAAATTGGATAAAAAGAAAGTCTTACATGGTGTATATGTATTTGTAGTGTTAAAATCCTGTTTATTTCATGATTATACTGTCATAATGCTTGCATTATTGTATCTATGAACTATTTTAGTAGTATTGTTGCAATTATGTGGTTAAACATCTAGGTTTCATTCCCATTCTTGTGTCTGGGTGAAGTTGCAATCATCATTTTTATTTTTAAAACATTTTTGTAGGTGTGGAGCATTTGTAGTCACCATTTATTTTCTTTTTATTATTATAAAATCTCCTTTCCTGCTTTCAAGTTAAAAGTGTACCCAAAAAAATAGTTTTATCTTATGGAGGGAGTTGCCTCTTCTTAAAACACAAAGAGTGATTGTAAAACTTATTTACAATTCATTCAACTATTATGCAGTTGTCATCATTGTGATTGGGCAAGATATATTTAATAGTTTGGTGACCAAATTTGTTCACTAATATATTTTTGGTGACTCTACTACGAATAATAAGATTGTGTGCCATTGAACGTGATTGTTTTCCACTGTATGTGTATGGTTCGAGTCTAATATTGAAAAATGATGGTTACAAGCATCTTCATAAAGACTCAGGAACAAATACAGTAAGAATAAAAAAGGAAATTTAAAGAACACTAAGGGTTCTCAATTTGCAATGAGTATGAGAGGCTAATCTTTCTTGCCTTCTGAGGTACTATATTAAAAAGAGAATAGCTATGGTTTTATAGAGGAGATTTGGCTCAGTCCTTCAACCTAATATTAATTGGCTTGACATAGAAGAAAATGATATTATCACCGATCTATGTAATCTAGCCTAGTCAAATAGAAGAAATAATCAACAATACTACTAGTTTAATCAAGTTCTAGAAGAAGAGGAAGATATTGGTCAAGACCTAAGGAGACAAGCCAAGGAATTTGGGGTAGTTCATGATAACTTGATTGTTGTCAAAATCGTTCTAGTACCAACAAGGAATTGCCCCTTTTAAATACACGATGTCCCTAATAACATACAGAATAACCAGTGAAATAATGCATAGAATAATCAGAGGTGACTATCATGCTAGCAACTAAAAGATACAAAAGGATTGATCAAAGGAGAGGAATCATTGATCCATACTTTGAGGCATTACAGAATGTTAGTTTTTCTTGAGTCTCCTTCTACCAAGAAATTATCATGAACAACTAGTAGGCCACTTTCCCCTACCAAAGTTGCAAATAATTCACCTGTGTGTCAGGCCTTAGGCTTGCATGGTATAGTCCTTCCATTAATAGAAAATCTCCAAAACATTATGGGACATGGATGGCCAGCACAACTAGATGTACCCTGGGGAGCTACTATAGACCCATTGTCCTTGGGGAATCAATTACATGATCTCCCTCATGGGTCAAGGAAAATTATTCCCAAATTTAAAGGAGATGGTAAGGTATCTACAGATGAACACATCAATGTTTTCTTTGTATCCTACTCTATCCTAGGGATCCAACATGATGATGTTTCAATTAGGCTATTTGTTGAGTCTCTGACAGATGTTGTTGCTGATTGGTTTTATCATCTACCCCCATCATCTATTGATTTGTGGGCCTCCATGGTCCAAAAATTTGAAGATAGGTTCAAGAGTCCAGAGGATGAGCATTCCCTAATTGTAGAATTAACTCATATGAAAAAGGACATTAAAGAACCAATGAGGGAGCTTGTTGCTAGATTCAATAAGCTGGTGAACTAAATTCCAATAGCTAAAAGGCCTTCTGATGAATTAAATAAGGGGTTCTTTATTAATGCACAACCTCCTAATGTTAGCTATCAGTTAAAAAGGAATAGGACGACTACTTTGGCAAATGCTCAAGCTTCTGCTATAGGGATTATAGATGATTTATTGTCGACACGAAAGTGGAAAAGAAAGTTGTAGAATCAAAAAGGCCTTGCCACCTCCTCCACAGATCCTATGATCTAGAAGCTTGTCAATGAAATAGTTGCTCTCAAAAGATAGCTGCCAAAGGTTCATCAACCACAGAAGCCCTTTTACTGGTTAGGACATACCAAGGAAAGGGTATAATCCCCCAAATAACCATAAGGGTAAAACATTAGAATTACCTCTAGTAATACAACATTTGGCCATCGAAGGGCCTTCTGTGAATAGTAAAGAGAATGTGATGTGTATTTTTCACCTAACTTCTGATCATGATGGTGCATCATGTCCTAAAATGACCATATTTATGCAGATGGCTGCAATGCGAGAAGTCACCGTGGAGGAGATTTCAGAAGATGAGGGACCTATACCCTTTGGTGACTCTACACTATTTTATTTAGAATATGAATTTGATTCAGAGAAGGGTGAAGATGTCCTCACAGAGTTGGATGTGAAGATGAGAAAAAGTGGAAACAACAAAAACATGAAAGAACTCAAAGACAAATGAGATTTTCTACCTTCAAATGCTTCCAGTCTCCCTCATTCCTTGATAAGGTTTAGGAGATACACCTAAAGTCTCCTTTCTTTACCCAATGTTGAATGTAGTGGAATGTGGATTGCTCCTATTCTTTCAACACAATATGATGAGGATGATGGATCTAGATAAAGATTGAGATAGTATTTGATATGACGGATTTCGGCTATGGATGAATGCTTAAGTTATAAAGATAAAATGCTTGGAGAGGATTTTGGCATTATGAAATGGATAAGATGGGAAGATTAGAATGATATTTGAACATCATAAGGATGGAATGAAGAAATTGTTCAAATGGCTTGGGTGAGGGCTCTATTTATAGGCCAATTGAGGGGGATTTGAATCCAATGGCTAGGATTCAAAGTAGAAATCAATGGTTGAGATGAAAGGAGGGGATCAAGGGTTGAGATATCATCAACCATGATGAAGGGTTGGGATTAAATGTGAATTTTAAATTCACATTGGGAAGGATGAGGAATGAATTAAAAATTAATTTCCATGGGATAGTGTGAGGATGATGTGGACTTGTCAATGAGTTAAAAATTCATTTTTGTGGGGGAGTGTTTAAATAAAAAATTAAGTTTTATTAAGGAGTGTGAGGACATGTGACACATGCACATTTTTGGGGTTTTACATGTGTAATCTAATTTCATGGAGAATGTTTTAACATGAAAATAGAAATGTGAGTTGGAAGGGTCATGTGACCTTTTGAATAAAAAATTGATTTTTATTCAAAGTGTGTGGGAGGATGGGTTAAGCAAGGTTTGACCATTTAATTAAGTGTTTACCTTAATTAATATAGTTGTGGCAAATTAGTTAGTGGGTTAATGGAGGATTAAAATTAATTAAATACTTGTTTATTTAATTAATTTAGGTCCAGGGGTCATGTAGGCTAGGGTAGCTAATTAAATAATATCTATTTAATCAACTAGGCTAGGTTTAGGTGGTAGAGTAGGGTAGATTAATTAAATAAGTGTGATCTACTTAATTAATCATGATTAGGGAGATGGACAAATAAACTAAATAAATATTGAAAATATTTATTTAATTAATGAAGGATAGTATTGTAACCTAGTTTAGTGATAAATTAGATGAATTAATTTATCACAAATGGATGGTTTGGGGTAAATGGCTAAGGGTAGATGATTAGAGATGGCTTAGGATAGAATAATTAAATAAGTTGAATTTATTTAATTAATTGGGAAAGGATAAGTTAGAGATGTGAGGATGTGGGAAAATGGTTTGCGAGACAAATCAGTTTTAGGTTTCTACATTTTGCCCCTCTTTGAAATGGTGTTGCTGCTAAGTAAGATGTTTAGGTTGGTGATGAGATGTTGATGGAACAATGTTGACTTTGGGATGGATATTTTTGGGATTTTGTGGATATTTTGATTTTTTTGGGTTTTCTAGATTTTCTGATTTTTTTGGATTTTTGTGATTTTGGATAGGGAATGGTTTATTATGAGATGGTTGCATTGGATTACATTTGGATAGACTAAGTGTTGGATACCAATGAAGAGAGAACACCAAGTCTAGAGGTGAAGTGAGCAAGGTGATAGGCTTGGATGGATGGATTGGTGATGAAAGGATGATGGATAGGAGATTTTTAATAGATAGATGGATACATGAGGATAAGGGATAGGATGGGGGATAAAGGATCGGGTAGGGATACATGATAAGTAGATGGAGGAATTGGCGATTGAAGGTGATAGAGAGGAGATTCATGATAGATGGATAGAGGGGCTTGGGGATGGTATCCAAAGGCTATTTTGCATAGGAATCATATGCCCCATTGTAGGTATGATGCTTACAATTTTGTGTGATGGGAAAATCCTTGGAAGAGATGAATGGACTTTGTAGTAGATTGATGTATGAAGGATATGCTTGGAAAGGGATGTACGCTGAGAGGTGTCCAAAGGATGTTTTGATATTTTTCCCCTTGCTTTTATCAATATCTAAGAAGGAAGATATAGTAGATAGGATGGATGGGAAGTGATAGGATAAATAGGGGGATGGTGGTTAGGAATATGATAGGATAAGGATGGATGATGGGTAAGATATATAAAGGATGAAGGATATGTTGAACTGCACTGGACAACTGAGAGGGGGGGTGAATCAGTTGTCCTAAAACTTTTAATCAATTATGAACATCAACTTATCAATTACTTATATTCCAATATAACCATGAAAGGATAAAATGAGATGCTTAACACAATAACATAATCGACATAGAATACACCAGATTTTTACGTGGAAAACCCTAAAAGTGAAAAACCACGATGGGTGTTAGCCCATAGAAATATATAAGTTATATCAATATCAAAAAATAGAGGCTCACTGTCTACAAGGCTCACTTCCCAAAATGCTCACTGCAAAGAACGGTTCACTACCAAAGGGGTGGCACACTACCAATGGTTGGCTCACTGCCAAAATGGTGAACTGATTAAGTAGCATCTACTCCATGCCTAGGTTCAGTTCCTTTTAAGCACACGAAAACTTCTCTGCTCTGCTCTTTCATACCTTCTCACTTATCTCCTCAGATTCGTAACACACACACTTTTTCGCAACTTCATTACATGCTTTTATACAATTCATTAACCTTGGAATGTGCATCAAGGTTGGCATTACATTAATCAATCATTGAATCAATCTCCAAGGTCGGCATTGCAATTATACATAAAATAGGTCTAGACCTAATACAAATTAAGCTAAGGAAAAGATGTAAAGATGTATGCAGATCACATCATGCCTTAGCTAGGACTAAAACACAATCCTCCACACCACAACAAACTTCTACAGTCTTTGATGCAGCTCCACAAATAATGAACTCAACTAGGTTGGCTAAGACTGATGAGAGCACTAGGTCTGCTAAAAACATTCTTCATTCACAATCCAATTTTCTCTTTGTGGACCAATCCAAATGTAGGAACATGATCAAGAGACATCCACAAGCACATTGTAATCACCAGGAATAACTACACAATCTCTAACCACTCTGCCAAGAAGATTCTTCAAACTGGAGCACAAGAACAACACTATCAGCCACTATCATAAGTAAAAGATAGCTTGCAGACCACCAAATCATGAACCATTGCAGTTGAAGACACTTAACATCATCACAAACTTGATTCCAGAACTGAAGACCAAAATACTTCAATGCAGAGGAATGCGAAGCATAATAGTTTCTCCCTGTCACCACCAAACATATAGAAAAGTTAGTTTTCACATCGGTGAACACAATTCACTTAATTCTTCATGCCGGAGGCTCAAAATTAGAATATAACATTTTTAGACATACTTCTAAATCACTTCCAATCCGCATGCAAAGATATTCATTCTACAAGAAATACGGAGCTATCTTCTAAACTGTTCTTCAGAGTCTAATACACTGTTTTGACTACAACACATTGTTTCCACCAAAGGGGCTAATTTTCTCAATATCCTCAACATAAAAATCACTTACATAGGTAAATACAAAGCATCTTACTCATGACAAGAAAGCAGAAAAATGAGAGCATAGTTGACACCAATGACAACACAGATATGTTGACATCAATGACAACACCAATTAGGCACATACTTGCAATAAGATATGATTTTGCCCCCAAGTATAGGGTACAAATGGATGGGAAAAATAGATTACACATGATGCCCATAAGGGGTTTTGATCATGATACTTGTCCAAGGCACCACAAGGAGTGGTTTTCACCATTGGATGGATTTTTTCTCTTTACTATTTTTTTGATTTTTTGATTTTTTGATTTTTTTACTTTTTTTATGGAATAGGGACTCTAGCATCTATTTCCATAGCAAGTGGAAGATGGTCCCATTATAACATCACTATTCATAATGCTCAAGATTTAATCAAGTGATTAGTTAACAAGGTGATTGAGCTAATCAAATTTTAACCAAAAGAAACATAATATTTTCATCAATTAAGCATGTCAATCTAGTCATGATATAACAAAGCTTACATTTCAGTAATCATTTACATATATTTAGTGAATAATCATCACTAATCAAGTATAAGATATGCTCAAGGCATCATCATCCATCTTATACGTATCAAAGTTATACAATACAATTGACTATCAAGTCATGAAATGAGAAACACTGTATCTGGAACCATTGACATCCATCTTCATAAGTTTCAGCTTGTCTCATGCTTGGGAAGGAGAGCATCATCCTAGTTCTTTTCCACCAACCATGAACCTATGGTCCCTCGCTCAACTTCCAACTGGAAGTGGCCCTATCCTTCATAGAAAGGTTAAATATTAAGAACCTTTAGGTTATCCATCTGAGTATCTGGTGTTGTGTCCTTCCTAATGTCTCACGGTCACACAACTATAGATCCACTCTAACTATGTATGATACTACTGGAGACACTAGGCCATATGGAGCATTGTGGACCGACAATGAATGCAGAGACAGATGCATTACTTTGTCCAAATATTTTACATACATGAACATTATGCATTGAATGTCATCGTATGTCCACCACCCTAACTTGACTCATGAGCTGTCATGTCCTACAGTAAGTTCAAATTGACCTTTCTCTCTAGGTCTAGATTAAATGGGATCAATTCGATTCATTGCCCATATCAGGACACTCGACTCCCATCATGGTTTGGATACATAAAAATAAGTTTATTTCAAACATGGAACTCATGACTCCTCACCACCTTGATCCATTAAACAAGTCATAGCATCATCGACAATTCTTGGTCTAGAATAAGTAGAATTTAAGGCATTTGAGTCCAATCCTTGGACACTTGTATGTTAATTAAAACTCCATGCTTGGGTTCTTGATATCATATTGATAGAGATACTAATGACTCAATGTCATATTATCTCATTTTCATGAATAATGAATACATTCTTGTTTTCTACATTCACCCTACTAGGTCAATGTTTCATTGTATGCCTAATGGCAAGATTATAACCATTTCATAATAAAAGAAAAGACTCTTATCATAATGTCTTTCAAGGTTCATAAAGACTCGAGGAGTTGATCACCTCTTAATTCTCTTTTGGAATTCTTTTATAAAGTCAAATACTAAACATACTGCCACTTGTATAGTCGACATGTATCATGTATAGAACTTCTAGTTTAAAACAGTGATAGGATAGATTCTTTTTGTCAAAAGATACATCAGATATTACTTCAAAATAAAAACAAGATTGAAGTCTCTACTGTCATGGCAGAATAATGATGACAAATTATGGTCATCATTCTGTAGCACCCCACGATGAGTTATCATGTTTATAAACAAGTGTATTATTGATTGCCAATCTATTTCCATAATATTTCCTATTGAGTTGGCAGAATAAAATGTCGAGTGCAACAACATGACCCAGTTAATTTCAAGTTGGCTATGTTTAAATTTAACCATATCTACAATCATGGTTATGATGGTGTGGACTGCTCCATAGGATGATACCATCGAGTAACTGCTCAGTACAGTAAAGTGCCCTATCGAGCTCATATGAATACACAAGATTATAAGAGCTCACAACTGAACAGTATAAATATATAAAATAGCATTAAGTTGTAAGGTGTATAGAGCATGGAGCATAGAATAATTCATCCTATGAGTGTTCATACATGCTACCCGCATGGGTCTTTTAGCCTCAAACTGGCTGAGTGCTTCACAGAGCAGTGGTTCAAAGTTTCATGAACTATACATAGTTGGGCTCTAAAAGCCATCAACTGCTCTTATCGTTATGCAAGGATAATATGCAGTTTCATCATTATTCCAAATAAGCAAAGGTTTAATTAGTCTTTACAATCGGTAGTGCTGACATTCTTTCAAAGAAAGGAAAGATACACTGCATAACAGTCAATAAATGGTATGAGCCGAGGGCTCTAATTAGAGATACCTACAGCTATCTCATAGAGATAAGGTAGAAACCTACAAAGACTCAAGCTTCCCTACTACTCTCGTTGAATGGTTTGACTGAAGATCTCTGCAACTAGAGAATGCACTCCACAGTGTTCGCCACCCACACCCCAATTCTCTCCTTCTAACTTCTCTTCCTCTTTCCCTCGAATAACCAAAGACTCTCTTCTTTCTCACAATTCCCTTATCAAGTCACCAAAGATGGTGTCCATAACCAACTCGAGCATTATCTTTGCATGCTCTCCAAACTTGCCAACTAGTGGAATCTTTGACCACGTTGCCCACTCAGCCAATCCTTCCTCCTTTCCCACTCCTCGTGGGTATTAAGGATATCAGGGTGGCAAGAAGTAGATAAGATAGGATAATAGTAAATATAATCACAACTATGACATCAACCTCTAAGAGGTTCGAATATATAAATCTATATATATGAACACCCTTATCTAATAATATGGTTTAAAGAAATTTTTTAGTATTAAAGTTCATCATAGTAATGGAAACAAAAGGTATCACATAAAAGCTTAGGATGTTCGGGGTCGAGTAATACTCCCCCAACATTGATGATAAACCTTAGTCGAAAGACTAGAAAAATAAGAGACAAGATCCCTAAGAAGATGATAATAAGAGATCTCAAAGACTCATAATTTGACTATCATACGACTTGAGACATTATTGTTGCAAGTATGAGGTGAACCAGTGTTGTCATTGATGTCAACATACTCATATTGCATTGGTAAGAAGGTTTGGGTGAGCTGTGTGTTGAGGATATTGAGAAAAGTAGTCTCAATCAGGAACAGTGAAGAACAGTGATAAGAAGAAGGCAAATGTACTCAATAGGTTGAGGATTAGAGGCTACAGATTAAAGGGTTTGTAGATATGAGTCTTGAGATGATCCAATTAAGATTTTAGAGGTCCGCATGAAGATATGAAAAAGTTGTGATCGGTCAAGTAGAACCGGTTCCAAGAGCTGTTCCGGAGTGACAGAGTGTTGCAAAAAGGTCCGGTGAGATCCGGAGGAGAATTGTCAGACTCTGCGGATTGGAAGGAGTGTTTGGGATGTCTTTGTGATGTGTCATCTTGATTGGTACATGGTTTGGAGGTCTAGAAGCACCTTCTTCAGTATGACAGTGGTGGCAGACTGTGTTCTTGAAGTTCCAGATGAAGAGGAGAAGAGATTCCAATGAGTAGAGGAAGTGCGGATGTACCTAGTTAATCAGGCAAGCTTGTGAAGGTTCTTGGATCATGTTGAGGTTATGTTGTCGGTCCGCATTGGTGGTAGAGCCCAGAATTGAAGATATTCTTCCGGATGAAGTTCTTGTTCAGACTAGCCGACCGGATGAGTTGTTCATCTTGCGAATGTTCTTGTGGTGGCCGACCAGATGTATTAATCATTTTGTGAATGTCCTTATGGTTGATTGCTGACTTAGATGATTGTTCCTAAGTCGATGTCTTGTATAAATGAAGGTTTGTGAGTTCATTTCAAAGTGTGGTGTGGAGTGAATGAGAGTGGTATAGCAAAAGAGTGAAGGGCAGAGCATAAGTATCTTGGGCTTAAATCGAATTGATCCAGACATGGTAAAGATGTCAATCTCCGGTTCAAGTTTGTGATTCTTATCACTTTGTAGACAATGTGTCTCTTGTAGGTAGTGTGCCTCTTTGTGAGTAGTGTGCTCGGGCAGTGAGCCCTAATTGGCATGTGCCATTCATTTTTCTTATTCTTCTAACAGAGAATAATCCTTGCGTTAATCACCCCGTGGTTTTTCCCTTTACCGGGTTTTCCACGTCAAAATCTTGGTGTCCAATGTGTTGATGTTTATCTGCTCTTGTGTTTATGCATTATGCTTTCATGGATGGTTAATTGATATGCTATTAACTAAAAAAGAAGAATCAAGTGTTTGAAGTAGAAGCAACTTTTTGTACAACTAATTCACCCCCCCTCTCAGTTGTGTGCCCTAGATCTAACAATTATTCCAAGAATGTCATCTAGTCGTTATAGCACCAACGTCAAAACGACTCACAAGGATAGAATTACAAAAGAAGGTAGACATGACTCATGACAACTTACAAGGGTTTCAGAAGGACATGGGAACTAGTACTCAGATGGTCATTCAACCTTGTTTCCCTGACATCTAACGATTCCTCCAAGATGATACCCTCCTTCCTTCTTTGAAGGTCATTAACTTTTTCCTATTCACACTCAAGACCACAATATCATGATCAGTGCATCATAATCATGTCTCATAATATAAATAATTAATGTTCAAATCTAATTAACATCAATCATTAACATCATCAAAATGATCAATTCAGATATTTCCACAATATCAAATCGATTAACTATGACTAATCCTCTTGATTATCATGCAAAGTTAATGATTAAGTCTAATTGTAAATTGGGGATGTAACATATCACCCCCCATAAGAATCATCGTCCCCGATGATTAATTGTCTTAAAGTAAAGCAACATAATAAGAAACTATTTCAAAAGCATAATTAATATATGTTTTAGAAAAGATGAGGAAATCTAGCACAAAAATCATCATAACTTTCCCAGGTAGCATTTTCATCTGCATATTGGTCCCACTAGACCTTGCACTGTGTAATTTCCTTGTTACGTAAGTGTAGCTTATGCATTTTGAGCACCTTGATGGGCTTGATCACCACCACTACTAGGTCTTTCACTTGTAGAGTATTCTAATCAAGCATAGGAATTTGATTATCAATAGAATTAAACTTTTTCAAATATGAAACATGAAACACATTATGCATCATGGCTAGTGCTGGTGGTAGAGCAATTATGTATGCCACTGGGTTGACTTCCTCAAGAACTTTGATAGGGCCCACATATCTTGGTGCCAACTTAGACATCTTTCCAAATTTGATGGAACTTTTTTGAGGTTTTACCCTTAGGAGAACTTTATCTCCCACAGTGAAATGCCTTTCAATACGCTTTGAATCTACATAACTCTTTTTCCTATCATTGGCTTCCGCTAGCCTTATTTTAATCAGATGGACTTGTTCTTCCATCTCTAATAGCATTTTTGGATGAAGCCTAACCCTATCTTCTAGCTTATTCCAGCTTATGGGGGTTCGACACTTCGGTCCATATAATTCTTCAAATGGTGCCATCTTAATGGATAAGTGATAGAAGTTATTTTAGGCAAATTCCACTAGAGGAAGATAATCCTCCCACTTGTATTGTTGATCCATGCAATACATCCTCAACAAGTCCTCCAACACCTGGTTCACTCTTTCAGTTTGTCCATCTATTTTAGGATGATAAGTAGAGTTTATGTTTAACTGAGTACCAAGTGAAGAGAACAAGGTTTGTCAAAACCTCGATGTCATCCATGCATCCCTATCTAAGATAATCTTCTCAAGAATGCCATGCAGTCTGAAAATCTCTAAAACAAATTTTTGAGCAATGAAGGGTGCCCCATCCATCAAGTTTCTGGGTATAAAATGGGCATCTTTGGTGAGTCTATCCATGACAACCAAAGTAGCATTGTGCCTATTTCTTTACATAGTTCCACTTAGGAATTTCATGAGGGTATAATAATCTTGCCAGGAGTTGGTGTTCTAGCTTCACCCTCTAGCATTCAATACAAGTAGCTACAAAGTTTGTAGCATCCCTCTTCATTCCTTTCCAAAAATATAAAGGTTTCACATCTACAAGTAAACTTAGTTACTCCAGGATGTCTAGAATATGGTGCAGAATGAACCTCTTTCCATACCATATTCCTTAACTCTGCTGAGTTGGGTATATACATCCTTCCTTTAAACCTTAATAACCCATCTGGTTCAAGGTTGAATCCTTCATATTTTGGATTCTGGGGGTTTTCTTCAAGGGCTCGTTTTACCTGCGACCTGATTTTTAAAATCTGTATGTATTGAAATCATGGAGGAGATGTGCCTTCTCCTACTCAAAGCGTCTGCCACTCAATTTTCTTTTCCCTAAATATATTTAATCCCAAAATCATAATCCGAGATGAATTCTAGCCATCTTCTCTTACGTGCATTAAAATGGGATTGAGTGAATAGGTATTTGAGTCCCTGGTGATTTGTTTTCAACTCAAAAGGTTTCCCAAGCAGATAATCTCTCCACATTTGGAGTGCGTGAATAACTGTTGCTAGTTCTAAATCATGTGGGCCATAATTTTGTTCATAGTTTTTTAGTTTGTGTGATTCATACGCAATGACATGTCCATCTTGGACTAGTACACCACCTAATCCTTCCCCTGAGGCATCGGTAATGACTACAAATTGACCTTCTAGGTCAGGTACTTTCAATATTGGGGCTGAAGTCAATTTTTCCTTTAGTAGGTCAAAGGCCTCCTGGCACTTTTTTGACCATTCAAACTTCTTGCCCTTTCTTTGCAAGGAAGTTATAGGATGTGCAATTTTAGAGAATTTTTTCACAAACTTCCTATAATAACTAGCAAGACCCATGAAACTTCAGACCTCATGCACATTTCTTAGTTTTGACCATTTAGAAATAGCCTTAATATTAGCTAGGTCCACAGCTATTCCCTTACCTGAAATTATATGACCCAGATACTATACTTATTTCTAAAAGAAAGCACACTTAGAGAGCTTGCCATATAACTTATGCTCTCTTAATCTTTGAAAAACAATTCTCAAATGCTGCATATGTTCTTCTTCATTCTTAGAATATATCAAAAAGTCATCAAGAAATACTAAGATAAACTTGTCTAGACAGTCTCTGAACACACTGTTCATAAGATTCATAAATGTCACTGGCACATTTGTCAATCCAAATGGTAGGATAGTGAATTCATAATGTCCATATCTAGTTCTAAAGGCTGTCTTATGGATGTCTTCATCCTTCAACCTCAATTGGTGATATCTAGATCGAAGATCGATCTTGGAAAATACTGTTGCACCCCTCATTTGATCAAAAAGATCATCAATGCAAGGTAAGGGTACCTATTATTCTTAATGGTTGCTTTGTTTAACATGTGGTAATCTATGCACAACTGCAAAGTGTCATCTTTCATTTTCACAAAAATGACTGGCGCTCCCCATGGTGACACACTGGGTCTAATCAACCCTTTATCTAGCAGCTCTTGCAGTTAAGCCTTTAACTCCATTAGTTATGTTGTGGTCATTCTGTAAGGGGCTTTAGAAATAGGTTCTGACCCAGGAATAATATCAATGGAAAAATCAAAGGTTCTTTTAGGGGGTAACCCCAGTAGTTCATCCAGAAATACATCCTCAAAGTCCCTAAGGAATGGATACTTGTCCATATCTGATCTTTCCTGACCTATGGACTCCATCCCAAATTCATTAAGTTTTTGGGATTCATAAAACATTAATTCATTTTGGAAGTAGGTTTCCTCTAATTCATTTATTTTGTCCATCTTGACAACAAAAAGTTGGCATCCCTTTCTCTATGCCCTTTTCATTTGCAAGGTGAAAATTTGCCTTAGTTTAACTTCCCTAGGTTTCCCTTGGAGAAATAATTTATTCCCCAAATCATCCAAACATTCTACTGATTTGGCATAACAATCAACTTTGGCTCAATGTTTCCATAGCCACTTTATCCCTAGGATAACATCATACGAGCCTAGTGGGGCTACATAAAGATTTACTTCCATGGAAAAGCTTGGAAGTTCAACCCGAGCCTCAAACAGGCATTACTCTACCTGAGCCTTGGTGTGATTTGCATATTCAACAGACCAAGTGTGTTGCCATGAATCCTGCCTTTCTAGGTATTTTATTTGCAATTTTGGGAGAAATAAAACATTCCATAGCACCAGTATCAATCAAAACTAAATCAGAATTCCAAATAAAATACATGTTGTTTCTACTGAAGTTTTTTGATACTCAACTTGCCGGTTGTCCAAGGCCACATGGATGCATTGTTGGAACACCACTTGCTGAGAGGGTAGGGAGTTTCCTCTTGGTTGAGCTCCCTGAGATTTCTTGGGACACTGATTGGCGTAGTGATCTCCACCACAAGCATAGCATCTGCCTACTGGTCCTTGTCTCTCTTGAGGTTTGCCTGAATTGTTTCCATTCTTCCTAGAATGGTTGTTCCCCTTTTTTCTTCCCTGGACTCAGCTTGTTTTTTTTTGGTCCCTTTGTCATTTGTCTCTGTGTATTCCTATTTCTTCCCCTTTTTCCTTGAGGATTGACAAGATTGAGACCAATTATATATCTTTCAAGCTCTCTTCCTATAGGCTGACATAGCCTTGAGGTTCTGTTCTTATCTAATGGCCTTCTCGTAGACCTGGTCCATAGTAGTAGGACCTTGAACATCAACCTCCCCTCCAATTTGGGTGTTCAACCCCATTATAAACTTCCAAATACAAAATTTCTCATCTTGTCGATACTGCGGCACATATTTCAATAGTTGGGTGAATTTTTCCCAATATTCATTTACTGTCATATTAACCTGTTTCAAGTTTTGAAAGTCTATAAGTTTTTGATCATAGAACAGTTGAGGCAACCATATTTTCCTAAAACATTCTACGAACCTATCCCAAGTAAGGCTTGTAGACCTCAAGCCTAATTCCATCTTTTTGTTCATCCACCATGTGGATGCTTCACTCGCTAGCTGAAATGCTCCCCACATAGCTTTGGTAACCTCCTTATAATTTATGATTTAAAAATACTTCTCCATTTCCATAAGCCATGCCTCCGCGTCATCTCCATTTACAGATCCATCAAATTTAGGGGACATGACCTTTTTCATGTCATGAGATAGTTCCATAGTCATAAGGCTCCTCTTATCCCCTTCCTACCTAGCCGCAGAGTTATTTTCACCATGCTCACTTTGGGTGGTGTCATTATGTCATTCCTCACCATCACCCCCATCATAAGCATTCTACCTATCTTCTGACTGGCCTTCCACTTTATGTTTGGGAGTTTCTACCCTCACCCTTGTTTCTTTTAACAAAGTCAAAATCTAGTCTAATTTAGACTCAAATTTGTTTGAAGGTGCTCCTTCATCTTGTCTATCCTCCATTCTGGTTCAAATCTGAACCTTTGCTACAATCTACTTCTTCCTGAAGTTTGCAGATTAATCACAGATTAGTTTCCATGTTTTTCAATTCATTCATTTTACAAATCTATTCACATTCATGTAATCTTTAACAAGAAAGGAAAGGTCAAAATTGCCATTGCATTGTAGTTTCATTGGATTACATATAATCCACCAAAATTACAAAATTGTATTTACACCTTGCTACTACAATTCATTTACAATTTGGGATAGCTTCCCATATTCATAGTTTCTTTTCAATCTTAGGAGGTGAGGATACACACTGGTACTCCTTCACATTCTCCTTAAGTGCATCACAATCTTTAGGATTATTTCCCTCAGCTAGTCCTTTAGGGGTAGAGGGTGTCTCTGATGCATCAATAGAGTTAGGGGCAGCCATTCTTTTATCTTTCCTTAACTCCTACTTGATGTGTTTCACAACATCAATGAAAGTTTCCTCATCAGATAACCATGTTCCTACCAAGCATCTAGTTTGTTCAAGTTTCTCCTTCATGGAGGCTCGTGCCTTTAAGATCTTTTGTTGGCATAGGTAACGTCCATGTTCCGTTACCTTCTTTTGAGGTGTGGTTCTAATTTTTACCATTTTGGCATAGAACATCCAATCATTAGCATACTTAATGTTGGATACAATAATCATCAAGTAGTGAGCTCATTAGGTCCATGTATTGAACCTGGTAGCTCTGATACCATATGTAACATCACTATCCATAATGCTCAAGATTTAACATAAACATGTATCATAACCAAGTGATTAGTTAACAAGATGATTGACCTAATCAAATGTTAACCAAAAGAAAAATAATCTTTTCATCAATTAAGCATGTCAATCTAATCATGATATACCAAATCTTACATTTCAGTAATCATTTACATATCTTTAGTGAGTAATCATCACTAATAAAGTATCATATATGCTCAAGGCATCATAATCCATCTTATACATATCAAAGTTATACAATGCAATTGACTATCAAGTCATGAAATGAGAAACATTGTATTTGGAACCATTGACATCCATCTTCACAAGTCTCGTCTTGTCTCATGCTTGGGAAGGAGAGCATCTTTTCCACCAACCATAGACCTATGGTCCCCTACTCAAATTCCAATTGGAAGTGGCCCTACCCTTCACAAAAGGTTTAGATATTAGGAACCTTTAGGTTAGCCATCTGAGTATTTGGTGTTGTGTCCTTCCTAATGTCTCATAGTCACACAACTATAGATCCACTCTAACTATGTATGACACTACTGGAGACACTAGGCCATCTTGAACACTATAGACCGATAATGCATGCAGAGACAGATGCATTACTTTGGCCAAAGATTTTACATACATGAACGTTACGCATTGAATGTTGTCATATGTCCACCAACCTAACTCGACTCATGAGCTGTCATGTCCTACAGTAAGTTCAAATTGACCTTTCTCTCTAGGTCTAGATTAAATGGGATCAATTCAACTCATTGCCCATATTAGGACACTCGACTCCCATCATGGTTTGGATACAAATAAATAAGTTTATTTCAAACATGGAAATCATGACTCCTCACCACCTTGATCCATTAAACAAGTCATATCATCATCGACCATTCTTGGTCTAGTATAAGTAGAATTTAAGGCATTTAAGTCCAATCCTTGGACACTTGTATGTTAATTCGAACTCCATGCTTGGGTTCTTGATATCATAGTGATAGAGATACTAATGACTCCACATCATATCATCTTGTTTTCATGAATAATGAATACATTCTTGTTTTCTACAATCACCCTACTCAGTCAATGTTTCATTGTATGCCTAATGGAAAGATTATAACCATTTCATAATAAAAGAAAAGACTCTTATCATAATGTCTTTCAAGGTTCATAAAGACTCGAGGAGGCAATCACCTCTTAATTCTCTTTTGGAATTCTTTTATAAAGTCAAATACTAAACATACTACCACTCATATAGTCAGCATGTATCCTGTATAGAAATTCTAGTTTAAAATAGTGATAGGATAGATTCTTTTTGTCAAAAGATGCATTAGATCTTACTTCAAAATAAAAACAAGATTGAATTCTCTACTGTCGTGACAGCATAACAATGACAAAGTATGGTCATCATTCTGTAGCACCCCACGATGAGTTATCATGTTTATAAACAAGTGTATTACTGATTGCCAATCAATTTCTATAATCTTTCCTATCGAGTTAGCAGAGTAAAAGGTCAAGTGCAACAACACGACCTAGTTAATTTCAAGTTGGTTGTGTTTAAATTTAACCATAGCTACAATCATGGTTATGATGGTGTGGATTGCTCCACAGGCCGATACCATCGAGTAACTGCTCAATACAGTAAAGTGCCCTATCGGGCTCATATGAATACACAAGATTGTAAGAGATCACAACTAAACTGTATAAAGATATAAAACATCATTAAGTTGTAAGGTGCATAGTGCATGGCGCATGACAGAAGTCATCCTACGAGTGTTCATGCATGCTACTCACGTGGGTCTTTTGGCCTCAAACTAGCCAAGTGCTTCACAGAGTAGTGGTTCAAAGTTTCATGAACTATACACAGTTGGGCTCTAAGAGCTGTCAACTACTCTTATCATTATACAAGGATAATATACAGTTTCATCATTATTTCAAATAAGCAAAGGTTTACTTAGTCTTTATAGTCAATAGTGTTGACATTCTTTCAAAGAAAGAAAAGATATACTGCATAACAATCAATAAATGGTATGAGCCGTGGGCTCTAAGTAGACATACCTGTAACTATCTCATAGAGATAAGGTAGAAACTTGCAAAGACTCGAGCTTCCCTGCTACTCTCATCGAATGGTTTGACTGAAGCTCTTTGCAAAAAGAATGTACTCCACAGTGTTCGCCACCTGTACCCCAATTCTCTCCTTCCAACTTCTCTTCCTCTTCCCCTCAAATGACTAAAGACTCTCTTCTTGCTCACAATTCCCTTATCAAGAAACTAAAGATGGCGTCCATAACCAACTCGATCATTATCTTTGCATGCTCTCCAAGCCTGCCAGCTAGCGGGAACTTTGATCCATGCTGCCCACTCAGTCGATCCTTCCTCCTTTCCCACTCCTCGTGGGTATTAAGGATATTGGGGTGGCAAGAAGTAGATAAGATAGGATAATAGTAAATATAGTCACAACTATGACATACACCTCTAAGAGGTTCGAATATATAAATCTATATATATGAACACCCTTATCTAATAATATGGTTTAAAGAACTTTTATATTATTAAAGTTCATCATAGTAATGGAAACAAAAGGTATCACATAAAATATTAGGATGTTTTGGGTCGAGTAATACTCCCCTAACATCAATGATAAACCCTAGTCGAAAGACTAGAAAAATAAGGGACAAGATCCCTATTTAAGAAGAAGATAATAAGAGATCTCAAAGAATCATAATTTGACTATCATACGACTTGAGACATTATTCCAAGAATGTCATCTAGTCGTTATAGCACCAACATAAAAATGACTCACAAGGATAGAATTACAAAAGAAGGTAGACATGACTTATGAAAACTTACTAAGGTTTCGGAAGGACATGGGAACAAGTACTCAGATGGCCATTCAACCTTGTTTCCCTGACATCTAACCATTCCTCCAAGATGATACCCTCCTTCCTTCTTCAAAGGTCGTTAACTTTTTCCTGTTCTCACTTAGGACCACAATATCATGATTAGTGCATCATAATCATGTCTCATAATATAAATAATTAATGTTCAAAGCTAATTAACATCAATCATTAACATCATCAAAATGATCAATTCAGATATTTCCACAATATCAAATCAATTAACTATGACTAATCCTCATGATTCTCATGCAAAGTTAATGATTAAGTCTAATTGTAAATTAGGGATGTAACACCCATGTTGGCAAGAATTATGTATGATGATTTCATAGATGTTGGTAGATAGGAGAAGATGGAATGGACGGTGGATAGTGGATTATAATGTGGATTATGTAAGGTTTATGCAAAAGCATGGCTCATAGAGATGTGATGGGGAAGATATACAGGATAATGGGGATAAGATGGGAGGATGGGGGTATGTGGGAATATCATGTGTTGGAGGGGAATCGTGATCAATGGTTGCACACACCATGATATATTTGGAAGCTTATACTTTGGATGTGGAGTTGGGAGTAATGGGGATTGGGATAGGGAATTTTTGGATGGTCAATTTGGGATTTTAGGGACCCAAATAGACTTAGGATTTGTGGGATTTTTAGATGGGGAGTGGGATGATTGGGATTTTAGGGTGGATTGGGAGGTGGATGCCTCATTTTCTTTGTTTGCTCTTTGCTTTGGGACCCACACCATTTTTGTTTTTTCTTGTGATGGTGTGGGCTTTGAAAGCCTTTTGGATTTTTCATTTTGCTTGGGAGGGATAGCATTTTTAGGCTTTTGTGGATTTTTTCCTTTATGGGTAGAGGTATCCAAATTTTTATTTTTGAATCCCATGGGTGTGTTTGTAGCTTCTAGTTTGGATGATGTGTGCTTTTGTTGGTCTTGATTGGGGATTTTAGGGGATTTGTGGGTGGAGGGGTTAAAATTAGATTTATGGATAAATGGATGAGGGGATTTAAGGATAGGGATATTAGGATTTGGGAGGATGGGAGGATAAGGGGATTTAATTTTAGGAGTTGGAAGGATGGGAAGATAAGGGGATTTGAGGATCAGGATGTTAGGAGTTGGTAGAAGTGGAGGTAAATTTGATGGAGGGATGTGTTTGGCCACATGATTTTACAAATGATATCATGATGGAGGGAGGATGGTGACATATGATTTGGAGGTGCAATGAGATGCACCAAGTTTGGAATTGGATGAATAGATTTTGCAGGATGCGTGGATGTTATCAACATGTTTAGATTATTTGCCTTGGGATTTATAGCCAAGGCCATACGAGGAAGGATGGAATGTGGTGTGGATGGGCTCCAAGATGCCTTGTTCATGAAGGCCTAAGCCTTTGCCTTGATAGTTAATGTAGAGCTAAGTACCAACCAAATCAATCTCACCAAGTTATACACCAATGGACATAGAAGCAAAATTTTCAACAATGTTTTATAGTCTTCCCTCACAAGGAACTCTCTTCTCCCCAACACAAACAAGGATTTGATAACACTCCACAACCCACACAAGGTTTCTCAGGGTTTTCTACCCTCTTAACAACTCAAACACACCCATTCCAAATTGTCCCTTAAACCTACACTCTCCATTCAACAGTATTATGTTGTCTAGCAGTCACTGTCCTAGTTTCCTTGTAGCCCTTCATAAAGGACTGTCAGACAACCATTTGAGTTTCCGACCTCCTAGGTGGACTATCATAAGTTTTTAGGATACCCAAAATCCTTTACTTTAACATACTCAACATGCATCATAAGTTGTTTTGGGACACACCACCCAAAACTTAGTTGTCCCCTGATGTAATAAGCCTAATTAGGCCTCTCCCACATACCACAAAACCTCCAATCTTGTTCTCAACCCCTATACTCAACTCCAAGGCATTGATCATGCTAAAAATGATTGGACAACACAGATTTTAGGCTTCTTGGGCTAATCCAATCCACTATTCCAACTAAACTCCTACTCTCCAAACATCCAAAAGCCCAAACACGAAGAAAATTGGACCTAGAATGCACAAATGAACTCACTCTAGCCATGCCCTGCTTCTGCAACACAAAAATTTGTTAAACACATCCTCATTACCATTATTCCACTTGGTCTAGTGAGCCCATGTAGATGAAAAAGGTCCAAAACCCATCGTTTTTATTAAACCCTCCCAATACTAGGGTTTTAGGGTAGTTTTTATGAAAATACCTACCAAATCCCTAAACTCAAATTAAATTCCCTCTACCCACACTTAGATGAGAGATAACACACTGCCCTACAATATTTTACAAGTTTGTGCCCTTGACTACACTGTACTGCAAAGTACAAGGGACAGAAATTTGAGGAAGACAACAAAACTACAGAAAATGACTGGTAAACATTTTATCCTCTTCTCAAACTTCTCAAAAATCATCTAACAATGCATCCAAAGGCTAGACAAGCCAGAGATTCAATTCATTTTTCATATATTGATCCATGACAGTACTGCAAAATGTAGTTTTGGACAGAAAAATAAGAAAAGACAGTGGAAAATGCATAGATAAGACTATTTTCTATAGTTTCCTTTTATAAAAATTGCTCCAAATTACATTTTCTCCATCTCCTCGCATGAATGAGGAATACAATCAAGTGTTTTCAATTTAAAATCAACCCTTACTCCCACTCCCATTGTGGGAAAAGCCATTATTAAGGCAAAAATTGGCTATTTTTACTAAAAAGATTATTTTTGTCTAAAAATAGACTGTCATATTTTAAGAGGACTGCTCATTCACAAAAATACTTACCTAATCTTGGCCTCCACTATATGAAATGACTAAAATCATCCTCCACTAACTGACTATGCCTATCAAAGGCTCTATTACATTTATTTTTGCAACTTATTTTGCCTTTTAACAAACAAATTTATAAAAATTTGACTTAAGGACTTCTCTAGGTGCACTGCACCATACACCCTAACTTGAAACTTTCCCAAGTCCCTTGGAAATATTCTTACAAATTGTCCTTCATTGCTTCATGTTGTTCTTCATCAGGTCCATCTTCACTTAACTCATTACCTTCTTGTTTACACCATGGTTTCATACTCTCCTTTCCACTGTTCACTGTCATCTTACCTTTACCAACCTCTGTTAAGTTCACTGTCTTATTAGTCTTGTAAACTACTGCACCAGCTTCTCTTAGTTGTCTCTTCTTCCCTACAAGGCACATGATTGTCCCTACTAAGACTCCTTCACTCACTTCTTGCCTTACCACAGGCAGTACACTCTTGCACTTCACATTGTCAGTCACTTCCTTCTTCCACATGAAGATTTTTTTCCTCACACCTGGTTGCAACTCAGCTTCACACTTCTTATTTGCTGTTTCAACAACTTCATGCCTTGAAAAGGCTGCACCCTCCTTGTTTTTAGTTCCTCAAACATCACAGTCTCCTTCTTGCCAAACATAATCATATTTGCTGCTCTTGACTGCTCCTCTAATGACAGTAGCACAAAAGTCTTCTCATCCTTCTTGATAGTGAAGGTATTAGCTCTTCCATCATAGACTGCAAACCTATCAAATTGCTAGGGTCTTCTAAGTATCACATGACAACAATCCATTGGTAGGATGTCACAAAGTACCCTATCCTCATATGCTCCAATCTTAAACTCAACTAATGCTTGTTCAATCACTAAAATGGACTGATGATCACTCACCCAAGAAATTTTGTAGGGAACTTCCCTAAGAACCCTATTCAATTTCAGTTTGTCTATCATTTCGCTTGACACCATATTATCAGTACAACTAGAATCCACTATAACTTTACATACCTTGTCCTTGCTTTTGCAATTTGTCCTAAACAATGCTCTCCTCTGAATCAGCTCCTTCTCCTTGGAGGTCTTCATTGGTTCTCTTTCTATCATCATCAATGCTTCTCCTGACTCAACATCACACTTTCTGTAACTAGAACTACCACACTCTTCTTCTTGGACCAATTGAGTCCTTCTCTCACTCTTCCTTTCACCATCACCAGAAAAAATTTGCTTCTCAGGACACTTATATGCTAGGTGTGCAAACTCTTGACAATTATAACACTTACCTACAAAGGTATTTGCACTTCTTCCACGACCAAATCTACCTCTAACTCTACCTCTAAAATCTGCACTCTGTCCTTGTTTGAAATCAGCACCTTGTCCTTGTGCCTTGTTCATGTCTTCTTGACTCTCATTAACTTGTTTTGTGTTAAAAGATCCTCTACCTCTAGAGGTATTGCCTTTGCCTCTGGCTAACTTATCTTGTCTTCTTTTCAGCTTCTCTTCCACTCTAACTACCATCTGGTAACAATCTTCAACACTCCTTGGATTTGCCAACACTAACTTATCCTACATGTTAAATCTCAAACCACCAATATACCTAGCAACTTTTTGCACTTCAGTTTCATTTTGACCAGACCTTATACTCAGCTTATAAAACTCTTCAGTGTATGTCTTAACATCCATTTCTTTTTGCCTTAAACCTTGAAGCTTCTTAAACATTTGAACATCATAATCTTTAGGCAAGAACTTACCTTTGATCTTAGCCAACATCTTGTCCCATGAGACAATCTTTGATTTTCATTGCTTTCTTATCTCTGTCTGCTGATAATCCCACCATAACAAAGCATGACCAGTTAGCTTGGTCTTTGCAATCTTCATTTTCTAATTCTCAGGAACTTCTTCACACTCAAAGTGGTTGTCCAATGCTACAACCCAATCTAGCAACTCTTCATCATTAAGGCTTCCTCCATACTTTGGTACATCTATCTTCATCTTGTGCTTGTCTTCTTTTATTGCCCTTAGTAACTTCACCATCCTCTGATCCTCCAGTTCTAACTCTTCTTCCACATCTTCATACTCAACTTCTTCTTCTTCCTCAAACTCAATCTCATCACCTAGAGCCACTCCTCTTCTCTGATTTTGTTCTAGGGTAGCCATTATTTCTTTCAACTCCCTCAACTCTCTAGCATGTTTCTCTTTCAACTCATTCATCTCTTGAGCCATGTTTCTCACTCTTGGAGGCATCTTGACAAACTGCCTCTTCAACTCAACACTTCACAAACCTACTAACTATGCTCTGATACCAATTTGATGCAGAGCTAAGTGCCAACAAAATCAATCTCACCAAGTTATACACCAATGGACATAGAAGCCAAATCTTCAACAACATTTTATAGTCTTCCCTCACAAGGAACTCTCTTCTCCCCAACACAAACAAGGATTTGATAACACTTCATAGCCCACACAAGGTTTCTCAGGGTTTTCTACCCTCTTAACAAATCAAACACACCCATTCCAAACTGTCCCTCAGACCTACACTCTCCATTCAATAGTATTATGTTGTCTAGCAGTCACTGTCCTAGTTTCTTTCTAGCCCTTCATAAAGGACTGTCAGACAACCATTTGAGTTTCAAAACTCCTAGGTGGACTGTCATAGGTTTTTAGGATACCCAATATCCTTTACTTTAACATACTCAACATGCATCATAAGTTTTTTTGGGACACACCACCCAAAACTTGACTGTCCCCTATTGCAATAAGTCTAATTAGGCCTCTCCCACATACCACAAAACCTCCAATCTTGTTCTCAGCCCCTATACTCAACTCCAAGGCATTGATCATGCTAAAAATAATTGGACAACATAGATTTTAGTCTTCTTGGGGTAATCCAAGCCACTATTCCAACTGAACTCCTACTCTTCAAACATCCAAAAGCCCAAACATGAAGAAAATTGGACCTAGAATGTACAAATGAACTCACTCCAGCCATGCCCTACTTCTGCAACACAAAAATTTGTTAAACACATCCTCATTACCATTACATTTTCTCCATCTCCTTGCATGAATGAGGAATACAATCAAGTGTTTTCAATTTAAAATCAACCCTTACTCCCACTTCCATTGTGGGAAAAGCCATTATTAAGGAAAAAACTAACTATTTTTACTAAAAAGACGGTTTTTGTCTAAAAATAGACTGTCATATTTTAAGAGGACTGCTCATTCACAAAAATACTTGCCTAATCTTGGCCTCCACTATATGAAATGACTAAAATCATCCTCCACTAACTGACTATGCCTATCAAAGGCTCTATTACATTTATTTTTGCAACTCATTTTGCCTTTTAACAAACAAATTTATAAAAATTTCACTTAAGGATTTCTCTAGGTGCACTGCACCAATAGTTCATATGTTGGAGCATGCGAGATGCAATGGGATGTTTCGTGCTTTGGAAACAAGATGCAAGTCCATTATTTGTTGGAAGAGCATAGGTAGCAGATGGAAGTTGTTCAACTTCTACGAGGGAGACACCATGGATGAAGGTGCTTTGTCCAAGTGGATAAGAGGACAGATTTGAGATGGGGCTGATAGTGGAGGTAAAGGATTAATGGGGGATAATAAAGGGGTGATAGTAGATGGTGTTGGATCAATAGGTTGATCACTAGATGGGAGGGGATTAGGGATGGGGTTAGATGGGATGCTTAGATCTTGATTAGGATAGGGGGTAGATGCTTCAACATGCTTTGAATTTGACTCTTTACATAGCTCATGTGTTTGGATAGAAGTAGGAGTGACTTGGATAGATGTGATAGGTGCTTGACATATGGGTTCTTTAACATGGCTACAGGATGGTTCTTGACTTATGATAGTAGATCATTCAGGAGGTTTGGTGGGTGTTGGATTGCATGAGGGTGTTTGATTCCTTGCTAATAGCCAATAGATGACATCCTTCATGAGTGTATGGGTTGAATAACAATATAATGGATGGATAATAAGGGTGGATGGTGTAGGATTAGGATTGGGATTGGATAGGTGGGCAATGGGATTAGATAGTGATGGTTCTTGGATGGGTTCAAGGATAGGCATTGGATTAGAAGGTGGTGTTGGAGGGGTGTGGGAGTTGGGGGACTCCATAGCTTTACTTTTTATTTGGAGAAAATCCCTCAAGGATTTGTTGGATGTTGTGGGCTTAGGATTTGGAAGGTTTGATGGTGGATTAGATGGTGAATTAGATGATGGAGAGATGATAGGGATTGGTGGATTGGAAGATAAGTGGGCTAATGGGTTAAGGTTAACAGGATTAGAGGGATAATGTGATGGAGGGATTGAGATTGATGGATTGTAAGGTAGATAGGGTGATGGATTAAGGTTGATAAGATTGGAGGGATATTGTGATGAAGGAATTGAGATTGATAGATTGGGAGATACATAGGTTAATGGATTAAGGTCGATAAGGTTAGAGGGATATTGTGGTGGGGGGATAGAGATTGATGGATTGTAAGGTAGATATGGTGATGGATTAAGGTTGATGCGATTGGATGGATATTGTGATGGAGGGATTGGAGGATGGGGATTAGAGAATGGGGGATTCACATGGGGAAATGGTTGTGCACTTAATCTCTCAATTTGGCCATAAGGTGCTTGTGTTCTAGGTTGATGTTCCCTTGATCAAAGGTAGCATGAAAAAAGGTATTGATTGGTTGGGTAGGTATAATGGCATGGATGTATAAGGCAATGAAGATTGATATAAGGTTGAAGCTTGATATGATGAAGGTTGATATGAGGTTGAAGGTTGATATGATGTTGATGGGTGGATATGTAATATGTTGAAGGTTGATATAAGGTTGATGGGGTGGATATATAGGATGAAGGTTGGTATGATGAAGTTTGATATGATGAAGATGGGATAAGGGCTTGGGATTCTCCAATGATGAGGTTTGCCAAGGGGATATCTTTAATGTTATTTTTGCATTTTTCCTGAGCATCAGGATCCATGTTCTCATAGATTTTTCTAAGTCTTTGTAATTGTTACATTGCTACATAAGGATCCATGTTTTTGAAGGGATGTGAGATGATGGAGGATAATGGATGTATGTGATGTTGGGGATAAAATTTCAAAACCTTAGGATGATTTGTTTTTCTTCAAAGGATGGATGATTCTATATACTTAAGATAGACTAATGATCTCAAGCAAGAGGTTTGACTATGTTGATTGTTGATTTTGATGACTTACTTAAGATAGACTAATGATCTCAAGAAAGTTTGGATAATGGTTGATGATGATCAACTAAGGTCTTAATTTTTGATTGGGTTGATTTGGATTTGCATTTTGCTAATGATGTTGGGGGATTTTGATAATGATTGGGATTGGGATTTTGGATGAAAGGTTGATGGAGGATGAAGGAGACTAAGTCATTAACCAAGGTTTGATTTGCAAAAGGATGGTTTTTTTATTAAGGATTAGGGGTTGGAATGTTTGATTTTGAAGATAGATTTTTGAATTGGTTGGTGATGTTGGGGATTATTTTGATTTTAGATTGTATTTAGATTAAGGTCAAAGGATTTGGATTAATGTTTTAGATGATTAAATGAAGGTTGAATGATGTTGGATGAGAGATTTGGAAAATATTAAGTATTCTGATTTGAATGAATTTTGATGAAGGTTTGATTTGGATAGATTTTGGTTGGGAGATAGTTTTGATGAAGATTTGGATAAGATAGATGGTTAGGATGATGATTAGGATGATTAGGATAGATGGGTGATTGGATTAAGATGGGGTGGATAAGAATGATTAGGATGATGAAGATAGACTATGACTACGGATGAAGTGGATTAGGATAAATTTGATTAAGCTCCGATAAAGGGATTGGATAAGCTCAATTGATGGGATTTGGATAAATGGGGGGAGAGTTTAGCAATGTTGGGAGGAAACCCCAACCCAATGTTGGGGGGTACAGGGTGCTAAGTACTTGTGACTCAGATTACAGGCATCAGTGAGAGTTGTGCCTTGTCTCAGTGAGCACATTGTTCACAGTGGGTTGTCCTTTGTTATCGGACTGACAGGCTCTATCGGGCTTGGCTGAAGTTCTCTCTCTGATCGCCTGTGTTACACCGATCGGTGTAACTGTAACTATCGGTGATGTATTGGATTGTCTCTGTGATAGTTGGTGTCTTTCCGATGGAAGGTGTGGACCAACATACATGTAATAAATGTATCGGCGAGACTTGTCTTATCGGCGTGGATTGGAATGCTTTCTCTGATGTGCATTGGTCATGTTGATGAAGGATGAAGACTTGGGTATCAGTGGGACAAGGAACCATCAATGTGGATGGTGGACTGGTCTTTGATGAGCTTGGTCTGTCTGATGGTGTGTGGCATTAGCAGGAGAAACTTCATCAGCGAAGGAGGGTGAAGTCTAACCAAAGGGTTTGATCACTCTGATGGTTCATTGTTGTTTGATCAGCTGGGGTCATCGGTAGCAAAAGCGCAGATGATAAACTTATCGTGTGTTCATACATATATGTAGTTGTTGTGTTTGTCAATGGATGCATGTGGGACTAATCTCACGAATGCAAACAGTCAGAAATGGTAGTTTGGATGGTTGGTGAGCGTAACTGAATCGAGTGGTTGCTTAGACGGTTGAGTCAATTGAATTGCAAAAGTAATGTGAGATCGGTAGAAAAAATAGAGAGAGTTCATCCTGGCAAGCTCTGGTTTTGTTCTTCGGTGAAGTCCTATGCTATGTGTTGTATGTAGCATGATAATAGTATGTGAAGGGAAAAGGAGAGAGTGAAAACAAAGTTTAGGTGAAGAGGATTCTAGTCCAAAGGGTGAAGTTCTGTACTGTGTGCTATTTGTGGCATGATAACAGTATGAAGGACTAACCCTAGTACTGGAGAACTTTGTGCAGGGTTATACTATCAATTATTCTTCAGAAGGAACAAGATGTTAATCTCCTATAAAGGCTATGAGCCTATAAATGTATTGTAACTATTTAGTTGTTGAATAATACAATGGCTCTGTGATTTGGAGTGTGGGGTTTTTTTACCTGTAAGGGTTTTCCCCACGTAAATGTGTGTTCTTGTTCTGTCTTTCATGTTTAGTATTTCTGTTTTTGAAACTGGTTAATGTTGTTTGTACTTTCCTCTAAGGGTTAATGTTGGAAATGTTCTATGTCTATTTTTGCTTTGTGGCATAGTTGTGCGTGTTTTTTGAAGCAATTGAAAAGATTTTAAATCTGTCGAAGACACCACTGTTCTTAGAAATACGTTCTGAGATGCTCTCATTTCCTTACAAGTGGTATCAGAGCTTTCTTCTGGGATCTGCTTTATTGCTCACATATGTACATTTGTGTGCTGGATGTGTTTGCATGTAAGAGTTCCTAGTGTATAAGGTCTGGGTATTCCTTCTATGATGATTTCTTAGTGTGATAGGCTTGAGGAAATCTGAAAGAATCGTCTGGTGTTTTGATCCTTCTTTTGAGTGAAGTCTAGCAATTGATCTTGTCTTCATGTTATAGCAGGTGCTTGAAGGATGGTGAAGATGGAGAAACTAGAGCTGGTCATATTGAAATGATGTGATTTGAGGTTCCTAGTTGGTAGTGATATAAAACTGATGCATGGGGTGGAATATTTTGCTCTATGGTTGAGATGCAACAAATCTTTGTATTGGGTGTCTGTGTGAGAGGCTCCCTAATGATATGGAGAAGCTTGGCTTGTTTTTTAGCTATGGAGAAATGTGCTTATGCTGGGTGTTTTGTCCTGGTATTGGAAGGCATAATTTTTTTTACCTTGATTGCATGTAGGCTATGGAGTTAATCATTGGACGGTCTGAGAGCTTCTAAAATAGCCTATCTCTCTCATATGCGTGTGCATGTTGGTGGTTGTGGAGTTGGCCTACAAGTGGGCCTGAAGTTCCTGAACTGTTGTTTCCTTTAGTGGATGCTTTGTACTTGCATGTCTCAAAATCATGTTCCTTGATTTTGAGGGGTTTCATAGTTTTCCTAAAATCTATGGTTATGCATATTCATGATGATCCATTTTTCTAGTTTAACCGTTATGATGTTTCTTGATTCATATTCTTGGTCTTCCAGATGTGAAGTGGGTATGGATGTGCATGTGTATTTTTGAAACACAGTGGTTTTGCAGGTTTTACACAGTCAAGAGAAAAACTTGTGGTTTTGTGAAACTGCAGTTAAGCTATTTATAGACCCTGGCTTTTGGGGTGTTGCTGGATGATATAGTTGCAGTTTTGCATGCATGCTTCGTGCATGGTGTGAGGAGGTGAAATACTTTCTCTGCATGGGAGTGCTGGTAAGTGATATGTCACTCAGTATTTATGTGGTAATGCTTCTGGTTTTCTATACTATGGTGCTTAGGTTTTGGACATGTTTGGTGAATCAGATTTGTAAGTAATCTGATGCTTGAGTCATGTTGTCTACTTTGTTATCTATTCCTTGAAATCTCAGTTCTGCAGTTTCCAATGTGATAGTGAGTTTGCATGGTACATTGGTTGGATCTACGAGTTATGTAGTTTTGTGGGCTGATCACCTATTAACCTACAGTGAGATGACTCGGATGTGGACTATCTTTATCCACCAGATTGTTTCAGTGTTAATGTAGATTTGTTAGCTAGCCTAGTCTTTGGTCACTTGTGCATTGGTGTGGCTATTTTAGGATGAGAGGATGGATGTTGTAGAGTACCTAAATAGTCAGTTATGGAGACCTGTAGCATGTGTATTACAATGTCATGAATAGCTTGGATTCACAGGTTTGTGTAAGCTATTGACAGTGATAGTGTATTTCCTTGGTTTGGAGATCTTGGTGCCACTTGGTTTTATTGTCACATGGACATGTTAATGTGTGGACCTAGAAGATTTTCAGATGAGAAGGAGTTTGGTCATGTTGCTTGGAAAGCTCGGTTGCCATAGTTCAGTGGGAGCTTTAGCAATGACTGCAAATTCATCACTTAGTGGTGAATGATCTTCTTTAGTGTTGAAGATGTTACTAGGAGGAGCTCTTAGATCATCTAGCTATAGAAGGGTTCTTTCGCATTTGCAGAGGTACTATTTGAGGATGTGTAACATCTTGGAGCCATGAAGGACTCACTCAGTCTTTGGTTAAGATGTTGTTGGTGCTTGACAGTGGTCTGGTGATTCTCTGTGTGTTGGGTGCATTGATCTTTTGCTTGAATACTTCATGTTGGTGCAGTGATGCATTTGGAGTTTAGCATGATATGATTATTTGCAGATGTCCATGGATACATGGAGAATAAGGTGAGATTGTATATGCAGTGCTTAATCAGAGTTTGCAGCAGGAAGTTTGAGGAGTCTTTACCTTGGTTGAATGTGAGTTCAACAAAAGATCTAGAGGACATTGTTCTTGGAGAAAGTCATTGGGACTTGGATATCTTGGAGGAACATTCTCATTCCCCACTCTTGGTCTTCTCGACAAGTTTCACTTGAGAGGTATTGCCCATTGTTTCTCTCAGGTGTGTTATGTTTTCTTTCATAGACATGGATCTTGAACTGCCCATAGATGGTTCTGGAGGATTCATTGTGAGAGATGGATAGCATGATTAATCTCCTTGTGCATTTGAGTTTAAGATATCATTCATTGATGAGGATTGTTAGGAGATGGTTTTATGGGTTGATTTTCTGAAATGGGAAATGGATTAGTTTGATCTTCTTTGACTTGAGAGGCTTGCATCCATGTTAGTTGCATGATTACATATGTTGAATTCGATCTCTTGAGATTGAATGTTTGTTTGGGTGTTGTTATGCTATTCTCTTTGGGGTATTTTGAAGGAGATCATACTTGACACAGTTGGCATTCAGAGGTGTATGTAGAAGGATTGTCTACAGGTATATGATGTGCAGTGTTTCTCTTGGTTGCAATTATTTTTCTGATGGTGTGTTTCACATTACTTTGGTTTGAGGTTTTGTTCGGAGCTGTTGTGATTTCACTTCTGCTCTTGGGTGATAGCATGAAGGTTCTGTTATCTCTTTCATTGTTGGGTGTGAAGAATTTGAGAGATTTCTAGACTGGTGTTAAGATGCACAGGTTATTGATTTACAGATTTTGCATATCATGGTGGATGTTTTCTTGGTACTACATGATATTTACACTTTCTATGTGATGCTATTGGTGGACTCTGTATGCCATGATCTTTTTTTCTCAGATCTATATTACCCATGCAGTGGGAGTTCTTGGATGTGTTTGGTCTTCTTCGACTGGTTGACACATGGAGCTTGTATTTGCAGTTGATGGGTGTATATGTAGGTGGCATAAGTCTATTGTTTTGAATACCTTCAAGGTATGGATGATTGGATGTTTTAGCACTGGCTATGTGTGCTATTTTCAGTCAAGTGGGTTTTGTTTAGTTGGATGAGTGCAGTCAGTTTTCTTATTGTTGTTGTTCTAGCTGATGTTCTATCTTGTTTCTGGAGGATGATTTCAAGGCTATGTTCTGCAACCTTTGAAGTTTGTTATGTTGGAGCTTCTATGTAGCTTGTGAGCACAGCAAAGTGGTGGCAGTATCAACTTTGGCTCTATGTGTTGATGGTTTCCTGTAATTCCTTCATCAAGTGGGAGAATGTTTGAGTACTTGTGACTCAGATTATAGGCATCGGTGAGAGCTATGCTTTGTCTTGGCGAGCACATTGTTCACAATGGGTTGTCCTTTGTTATCAGCCTGACAAGCTCTATCGGGCTTGGCTGAAGTTCTCTCTCTGATCGCCTGTGTTACACCGATCGGTGTAACTGTAACTATCGATGATGTATTAGATTGTCTTTGTGATAGTTGGTGTCTCACTGATGGAAGGCATGGACCGACATACATGTAAGCAATGTATCTACGAGACTTGTCTTATTGGCATGGATTGGAATGCTTTCTCTGATGTGCATTGGTCACGCCGACGAAGGATGAAGACTTTGGTATCAGTGGGACAAGGAACCATCGGTGTGGATGGTGGACTGGTCTCTAATGAGCTTGGTCTGTCTGATGGTGTGTGGCATTGGCAGGAGAAACTTCATTAGTGAACGAGGGTGAAGTCTAAGCGAAGGGTTTGATCACTCTAATGATTCATTGCTGTTTGATTGGCTGGGGTCGTCGGTGGAAAAAGCACAGATGATAAACTTACTGTGTGTTAGTACATATATGCAGTTGCTGTGTCTATCGACGGATGCATGTGGGACTAATCTCACAAATACAAACAGTCAGAAATGGTAGTTTGGATGGTTGGTGAGCATAACTGAATCGAGTGGTTGTTCAGACGGTTGAGTCGATTGAATTGCAAAAGCAATGTGATATCGGTAGAAAAAATAGAGAGAGTTCAGCCTGGCAAGCTCTGGTTTTGTTCTTCGGTGAAGTCCTATGCTGTATGTTGTATGCAGCATGATAACAATATGTGAAGGGACTGAGGAGAGAGTGAAAACAGAGTTCAGGTGAAGAGGATTCTGGTCAAAAGGGTGAAGTTCTGTACTGTGTGCTATTTGTGGCACGATAACAGTATGAAGGACTAACCCTAGTACTGGAGAACTTTGTGTAGGGTTATACTGTCAGTTATTCTTTAGAAGGAACAAGATGTTAATCTCCTGTAGAGGCTATGAGCCTGTAAATGTATTGTAACTGTTTAGTTGCTGAATAATACAATGGTTCTGTGATTTGGAGTGTGGGGTTTTTTTTACCCGTAAGGGTTTTCCCCACATAAATGTGTGTTCTTGTTCTGTCTTTCATGTTTAGTATTTCTGCTGTTGAAATTGGTTAATGTTGTTTGTACTTTCCTCTAAGGGTCAATGTTGGAAATGTTCTATGTCTATTTCTACTTTGTGGCATAGTTGTGCATGTTTTTTGAAGCAATTGAAAAGATTTTAAATCTGTCAAAGATACCATTATTCTTAGAAATACGTTCTGAGATGCTCTCATTTCCTTACATTAGGGGGGCAAATTCGAGCCCCCTGCTAATAGGGATTTGGAGGTGTAGCCCCTGACAAGAAAGTTTTTGACAAATGGGCTTGTAAAATTGATAGTTTTGATGGGAATTTTTTATTTTTGGATATGAAGGAAAAAGACACTAAAATAGTCACCAAAGGTGCTAAAACAGACATCGAAGGCACTGAAGGATGAGAAGATGGTGTTGATTGGTGGATAAATGGTGCTAAAGGGATGGTGCTATAAAAAAATAGGATAGCACTAAACAATGAGAATATGATGCTAAAAGGTTGTTGAAGGTTTGAAAGTTGTAGGATTTTGATGGAATGTTTGATTTTTTGGCTTCAAGATCTTGAAAAGAGATAATGTAAACAAGAAAGACAAAATGGCTGACTTTAATTCATAAAATTGATTTTTGATTCATAGTTTTGACATAGAAGACACGCCATTCACGCGAACATTCCTAGATCTATTCAAGTGGGTGTATACAAGATTATGAGCTCATCTTGTTGCCTTTATGTAGGTGTGACATGCAAGTCCCATGAGGAGCAGCTAACCATTTTTTATCAGCCAAGATCACTCTTACATCACGAGGGGCGAGCATACACAAAATGCATGTTCGTTTCTAGAGGGCATTTGCACTTGGTGATAAAATTAATGTGGTTTGTGCGATGAGTAACTTCCTGGTCCCTATAGGTATCTGATGCATCACAATCTCATATGGTCGAAAGGTCTTAAGCTAGGATTGAATGAGCTTCTAGGGAGTCCTCTTCATACACAAGGTATATGAGGCCTGAAACAATGAACACTAGTCCATTGAAGGGATGTGGCACAAGCGGTTAGGCAAGTACTACTTCACCTAGTGTCCGGAATCACCTGGGGCCCCAAGGCTATCCCAATGACAATGCAACTAGATTGAGGTACAACTTTGCTCTCCCCCCTTTGATATACCCCTCTAGTACATGTGGTTGAGGTTGTCCCTTGGGGTGATGAAATCCCCAAGTAGGCCTCCTAAGAAGAAACCACCCTTGATTTTGATGACCCAAGATCACACAAGGAGCAAGGGGAGAGCATACGCAAAAGATGACCCCTTTGGGATAACACTTAAAGCAATAAAAGTTCACAAATAGACTTTTGATTACAAAGATCACCCTAAGGTGTGAGGGAAGAGCATACGTCTATGGGTGAACAAGACAAAGCACACAAATGTTAATTCCCAACTAAACTAACTTTAATGTGCCTAAAATCTAGTGATAAAAAGAGGTTTTGGCAAGCGAATCTACACAAACAAGTTAGTAGTTTGATAAAATGTGCTTTGACATGAGTTTTTGATACCTGTAAGGAGATGTTAGATGCCTACACAAACTTCAGAAAGTTGTCAGAAAAATGGCACTGATATAGAGGAAGATGGCACTGACACAGAGGGATATGGCACTAAAACATAGCTAAATAGCACTAAAACAGAGGGATATGGTGCTAAAATAGAGATGGATTACACTAATACAGAGGTTGACTATGAAACAAAGGCTGACAGAGTAGATTCAAGATGGCACTAAAGTAGAGGATGGCGCTAAACTAGACACGAATGGTGCTAAACTAGGCACAGATGGTGCTAAACTAGGCACGGATGGCACTAAAGTAGGAGATTGCACTAGGATAGAAGCAGATAGAGCTAAAATAAAAAATTATACCTGCGACCTTTGTTTCACAGAGGTAAATGGTATTGTTCTGGGTGTGGATGGTGATGATCTGCAAAAAATCATATACCTACCCAAAAATAGAAAACAAACCTTTCCAAAATGATGAAATAGTGATGTTAAACTCTTGTAAGCTCCATCCAAGGGTAAACACAATGGTTTGTTAGTAAGAAACAAGGTCAGCACATAAGATTTTTCCAAAGACAACTCAAGTTTTTAGTGTTTTCAAAATATGCTAGATAATATAAGAAAAACACCTCAAAACCTACAATAACTCTGTTAGAAAGGCAACAAGAACATTGTAAAAGCACTTGCAAGAGTCAAAAATCAAACAAAAAGGGTTGTTATGACAAAAAAATTTCAAGACTGCGTTAATGGTGCTAATCTAGATGGTGCTAGTTTAGAGGGATATGGCACTAAAACAGAGCTATATGGTGCTACTGCGTGAAGATATGGCGCTATTCTAGACCCGTTGTCAAAAAACCTTCACAAAACTCAAATTGAGGTTAGTTTAGGACCAAGGGGTCCCACCAGGCATGCCAAATGAAGATGAAAGAAAGTTCAAAGGAGATAAAACAACACATGTTCATACCTTTGAAGATCTCCCACTCATTGGTAAGGTGGAGGAGCTTGCACCCATGAGCTCCTAGCTTTACCCAAGTGTTGTTGATTTGTATATGTGGATTACTCCTATTCTTTCATCACAATATGATGATGATAGTGATGGATTTGATAAAGGATTTGGTAGAGATGAGAATGAGAGATGAAAGGATAATAGGATTTTGGTATTATGATGGCAAGATGGAGAGATTTTAGAGGAATTTTGGCATGGATTTGATGCTATGAAGAAGTTGTTCAAATTCCTTGGGTTGGCCTCATATTTATAAGCAAATTGGAGGGGATTTGAATCCAATGGCTAGGATTCAAAGTTGAAATCAAGGGTTGATATGGGAGGATGAGATCAAGGGTTGAGATCTCATCAACAAATATGGAGGGTTGGGATTAAATGTAAATTTTAAATTCACATTTGGAAGGATGAGGAATGAATTAAAAATTCATTTCCATAGGGTAGTGTGAGGATGATGTGGACTTGTCAATGAATTAAAAATTCATTTTTGTGGGGGAGTGTTTGAATAAAAAATTAAGTTTTATTGAGTGTGAGGACATGTGACACATGCACATTTTTGGGGCCTTACATTTGTAAGCTAATTTCATGGAGAATGTTTTATCATGAAAATAGAAAGGTGAGTTGGAAGGGTCATGTGACCTTTTGAATAAAAAAATTATTTTTATTCAAAGTGTGAGAGGATGGGTTAAGAAAGGTTTGACCAAGTTAATCAAGGGACTAACTTAATGAATGTGGTTGGAGAAAAGTAGTTAGTGGGATAATGGAGGAAAAAATTAATTAAATAATGATTTATTTAATTATTTTAGGTCTAGGGGTCATGTAGGTTAGGGTAGCTAATTAAATAATTGCTATTTAATCAACTAGGCTAGGTTTAGACTGATTAGTCAGGTAAATTACACTAGTACAAAAAGAGCAATATATTACTAAAAAAACTACTAAAAACTGCTTATAAATGACCAAACATGGTCATGTGACCATTAGTAGTTTATTTCCAGTCATTTATAACATG
Organism: Cunninghamia lanceolata; assembly: GCA_027924645.1. Lineage (NCBI taxonomy): Eukaryota > Viridiplantae > Streptophyta > Pinopsida > Cupressales > Cupressaceae > Cunninghamia > Cunninghamia lanceolata. The sequence goes on from BSBN01000642.1 coordinate 3,496,335, forward strand.
ACCAAATTGATGACTAAACCATTTTTAGTCATTTATTGGTTGTTTTGATTGATCGATTTGGTAGTATATTTAGTCATTGATTGTTGTAATCTGGTCACTTATTTAGTCATTTTTTTCACTGATATATGTAGTCATTAATTTAGTCATTGATTGTTGTTAACTGGTCACTTATTTAGTCATTTTTATTCACTAATTTTTGTCCATTGGTAGTGTATTTAGTCACTAATTTTAATCATCATTTTGATCAATTTGGTAGTATATTTAGTCATTTTTATTCATTGATTTAACACTAGTCATATGTTTAGTCATATTTATTCATTGTTCACTGATTTCTATCAATTGGTAGTATATTTAGTCAATTTAATTATTAATTCATGTCAATTAGTAGTATATTTAGTCATTTTGAAGCTTGCAATCTATGTAGATTTCCATCTGGCATTAATTATTCACTTTGCACATGTCTTTTATTTTATTCATTGAATGCTCTATAAGAGGAGTGTTGCGAGCTGAGCAATATAATCCACATTTGGATCTCATCTGCCTTGGTTTTATTTCCCCTCTGGCTTGAATGACTTCAATTCATTATGTTGGCTCATGCGATCCTCTTTTTATGCAAGAGACGATGGTATCTGTGTCATTAATTATTTCGGTCTTGCCTCTTCATTTTTCTCTTGCTGTGTATCTACAATGTCTATCTATCCCCACAATTGTCAACTTCATTTGCATGTTCAATCATGGGAACAACCAATGCACAGAAGCATCAACTCAGATTTCTTGGCTAGGGCCTTCAAACTGCTCGATGAAGAGCCAATGTAGGATGCTTTGATAGATGTATGTGATAGGGAATTTCTGCTGCAATCCAGGGTATGTTATGCTTCACATTTGGTATCTCATTTTCTCTCAAATGCGATGGACTTATTTCATTAGGTTGATAAGGTTAAAAGGATAGCATCAATGTTTGTTCATGACTATCTAGTCCTAGATGTCAAGCTATTTGAAGCTTTTGCTACTTATAATCTCCATGATGGCTTAGCCTTGGTAGGAGGACTCTTCCTCCATGAAGATATCATTAATAAACCCAATTTTAACTGTGTTTATCAAACAATGATTTCAAGTTTGTAATTAGGTAACAAAGAGCTCTTTGATAATTCACTGCGGGTTCACAAATCTGCATTTGGAAGGTCCAAGAGGGAAAGGATATAGGAAGTATTCAATGCATGGAGCTTCTTGTCAAATTTCTAACCACTGGTAGTTCCCTTCACCAATGATGACACAGTCCTTTCTCAAGAGAATCCAACTGGGGGTTCATGGATTTAGGCTTGCAAATTTAAATATGGATAGCATGTGAACCACTCTATCTGTTTTAAGTTTTTGGCTTCACTATAACTTTGGTTTCCTTTTTGACCAAAAAGAGCCTTTTAGATTTGTAGCTCTAAACTCAGGGCTCTTAGTTAAAATGCTCTATTATGTTATCTTTTTAGCTAGGAAGGACCTTTTTTGTAATCTATACAAACATTTTTATTAATATTAATATATAATGATGCTCTAAGAATCCTTACCGATTCAAAAAAAATGTTAACCTTGGTTCATGTGTTGTCTCAGTAAAGACCTGCACCATGAAAGAATCCATTAATTATACATAAATTCCAAATTAAGTTGATGAGAAAAGATCTTTGATAGCCAATTGGGAAGCCTTAACATCCAAAAATTACTAACTTGATGTTTCACAACAAGTTTCCCAACTATGACATCATCTTTACTTAAGAAACTAGATATTGGTCCATTGTCATATTAGATCTCACAGGATTCTTATTCACGAACAACAAATGATATATATATATTAATTGTTTAGCAACTTCCTTAATATCCCCATGTAAGCATACTAAACTAAGTGAGGTTGAGGGTTTGAAGTAGAGTACCATCTTCTTGGTATGTGCTTGACTTTGATGACTTGTATCTTGAATGAAAATAGCAAGCTAGTTGCACTGTAAAATCATTGGTAATCATTGTTACAAAAATAACCACAAAATCCTCTTTAATTAAAATAATCCTTCTAGATATTTCAAGACAAGATATTTTAGTTAATTTCTAAGAAAGCTAATAATTTCACTATCCAAACAGCCATCAATCTATTTACTGTATATAATTTCCCATAATTTAGAATTTGAATGTAGGCTGAGTATTCTAGCAACACTGCTTTTTTAGTTGGATCCTAAAAATGCTACAACTTATGTTCTTCTCTAAAACATCTGTGTAGAAGTGGGCAGGTGTGGTGAGGTTCAAATAGTAAGGAGATTGATGAAATATAGAGGAATTAAAAAGATACCTGCATGTAGTTGGATTGAAGGGCATAAAATGGTACATGCTTTTTTGTGTAGGAGACATCACATTCACAAACATGGGAGAGCTATGCAAAATTGGATAAATTGGCTTGGTAGATGAATGTAGTAGGGTATTTCTAGATTCAAGACTTTTACTTAATGCTATGGAATAGAAGAAATAAGAATCATTTATCTGCCACCATAGTGAAAAGTTAGAAATTACATTTGGTTTGTTAAACATGGCCCCTTACAACCATTAGAGTTGTTAAGAACCTTCGAGTATGTTCTGATTTTCACACTGCATCTAAATTCATCTCCAAGATTGTTGCAAGAGAAATTGTTCTGAGAGATGTGAACCATTTCCATCATTTTAAACAGGGACAATGTTCTTGTGGAGAATATTGGTGATGCTAAATGAAACAATCTAAAAAATAGGCTTGCACTATAATAATATGCACTACATCAGATATCCATTAATAATGAAGGGACATCCATCAAAGCATAATAGCAGGGATTTTTTTGTCATATGTTGTAGTTACAAGTGCCTTCCTAGACATATATGAAAATGTGGAAGCATAGACAAGGCAAGCGAACTGTTTCAAAAAATGCCTCAAAGAAATGTGATATCATGGAATGTTGTGATTAAAGGATATGTTTAAAATGGGTTTTTCTAAAAAGTCCTTAGAAAATTTTAAGAAAATGCAACTAGTGGGTGTAAAGCCCAACTCCTCAACCTTTGAAAGTGTCCTTCCTTCATGTGTGTGAATTAGAACTTTGGATGAGGATATGAACATCCATCAAAAGCATATTTGGAAGTAGATTTTTATCAGATATTGTAGTTGCAAGTTCCACTTTGGATCACCAAATCCTTCACAAAAATTTATGCACAAAATTCAATAATGAAGAATTTATGAACAAATTCTCTTTTGAATAATGCACAAAGCCTCCACCGCAACATTGCACAGTTTGTTGATGGGCCTTGTGGTGATGCGGGAATCACCTGCATCACCGCAAGGCCCAGCAATAGTGCGGGGTTGCGGTGGAGGCTTTGTGCATCATTCAAAAGAGAATTTGTGCATAAATTCTTCATTATTGAATTTTATGCAGATGTTTATGTGAAGGCTTTGGTGATCTGAAGTGGAACTTGTAACATTTATGCTTGAATAAATAGGTGGATAAGGTACACCCTCCATTCCACCAGCTCTGCTACCTCCAAATGGACCTATGACAAGTGATTGAAGGAATAAATTACAAAAAATATCATCCTATCTATTTATGATGTTTTTCTAAGCATCAAAAAATTAAACAAACAAACTACAAAGCACACAAGTACATCTCTTAGTTATATAGACTAGGACAATTCAACCACCATTATACCACTCAATGAATACTAACCAGCTCTTAAGTCATGATCCAGATGACTCCTTTGGCACCTTGTAGGTGGTCTTGCATATGAAAGCTCTGGGTCCTAACAAAAAACCACAATATCAAAGAGTTCAAAACAAGAATAAATAATATAGGGAAAATAACCTACAATAAAGATACCTTCATACATTTGATAAATCCATAAATCCATGCAAATTTCCTTCCATAAATCCATCTTAGGGATCCATATTTCTTTTAAAATTATTCCAGGAGTCATTCATAAGCACCCCATACCAAGTCCATGTGAAAGATATTTGTATTCTTGACCATTGATGTGTTTTTGTCTCTCATCGCAGTCCCACAGGTCACTCCAAAGGTCTTGGTTGGTGTGCAGGAACTAAGGATAACAAGGGAGCAGTTATCGCTATCCCGCAACATGAAGAGATTGCACTTGCAACATTGTGGGATGCAGAGATCGATTACCGCAGCCCCGTAGTAGTCTCAAAAGGAAGTGGTGGGCTGGTGGTATAAATTTAAGTGGCATATGATACTTCACTGTGGTCTCACAGTAGTCAAGAGAATAACTGGTGGTAATGCGGTAAGAAGGAACAGAGGAAAATAGTACACTGTGTCCCCACGCCAGCCTCAAGTGAGGCTTGCAATATGGAGGTATAAGGAGTTTAAATTATGTAAGTGTTGAATACCACAGCCCCATGACAATTTCAATGGAGTGTGGTAGTGCGGTGAAAGGCTTCAAGTGATGTTTAGTATACCGCAGTCCCACGATGGTCAAAGAAATAGTTTGTGGTATTGCGGAAGGAAACAAGTCATGGTGATATAGTTGAATTTTTGAGACAATATTTCTGAAATGGAGATAGAACAAACTATGAACTTTCTTAGACACAACCAAGCCATGACTTACACCCTCTACATGTTCCATAGAGTTGTCTTTATGGTAGAGATAAGTCAAGGGATAGTAGTTTGCAGTCATGACATTTCATGAAGGACTGGGATTCTAAATATTTTTTAGTGTTGAGATACCCCTGCTACCAAGATAAGAATCATGTGAGGCTATACCTTAAGGCAATAAAGAGATACAGAGCTATGCCATGACTTACACCCCTTTGACATCTGAACAAATATAATTAGAAGCAACAAAATAAAAGATCAATAACCATGCTTAGACATTCACTTTAATTTTGCATCTATGGCCCATTGGCTCCAATAGTTGCCATCCTATCTTGTTTCTATTGTTGATTCTGTGTGTTCCTCGGAGTCATAAAAGTAGACACGATAGGCAACTCCATCACAGGAAATCGATAAAATCATGAGCCCCCAAAGCCAAAGCATTGGAAGGCCTCATTTGGTTCAAAATTGATAGTCATGACTTAGAAAATGACAGTCAATAGAATGGTAATAAAATCCTTGGTTGACACTTCACATTGGAAACTCATTTGTTAAAATAAGTCAAAATAGTAGACAATCACTGCTAATCTCATTTTTTCAATGCCTATTAGTATCCTAGATGATATCACCATTAATAGCATTTTGTGGATTGTATCTAGATGTATGATTTGTTTTAGCTTTTGGTATTATCCCATCTCTGAGGTCATATGCATGTCTTAGTAAGATATATCATTTTTCTTTGTCAATCTATCTTAGTGAAACCTCAAATCAGTTTTCATTTTTGCCCATAATGCTCTTCATTTGTGTAATAATGTTGGCCAAGGTATTGGTAATGAAGTTGCCAAAGACATGGTGATATAGTTGAATTTTTGAGACAATATTTCTCATTGGCCCGATCAAATCAAAGAACACTTTTTTTGCCTTTTCTCCACTATTCTTTTATGAGCTGAGTAATTTCAAATTTGATTGTTGTCATTTGCAATGCATTTCTATTGCATTTCAATCTAAAATGTTTGATCCATTGTTGGATTGTTGTCACCTTTACAGACATAAAAATGTACTTGTTCTAATATTTTGAACTTATGACAAGTCAAAGTGGGTTGTGCTCGTTTAGTAGCTGGTTGAAATTTAATTTGAATGTACTGCTTCTTGATGTTCCCCTTGACTCATTATCAGTTTTGTTTATCATCTTGCTTTTGGCTAGCAACAAACATGTGATGCATCTATTGTGATGTCCTATGGATGATGGCTTTTTCCAAATTATTTTCAAACTATTTTAGGTTCTAGGTGTACACCTTGTGGAGACTTATGGCATATTTCTATGCTTAATTTTTTTTCCAAGGTTACAGTGAGCTGATAAATGCAATTATTCCAAAGGTAGTGGAAATAATTTTGGAACAATTATCTAAGTTCTCTCTTAATGTTCAGATTTGTGTAATTTTTGATTTTGCATATTTTTAATAGCCTTGTTTGACGAGTCTTGGAAATTGGTTTCAATTTACAAGGTAAAGCTTCCATCTAGAGCTAAGAAGATTGTGCCAAGTAGTTGCAGAGCCATGATTGGTCAAGTTATTGGTGGTGGAAGGACAAAAAAGCCAATGCTCAAAGTTGGCAATGCATATCACAAATATAGCGTCAAAAGAAACTGTTAGCCCAAGGTTCGTGGTGTGGCAGTGAATCCTATTGAACATCCTCATGGTGGTGCTAATCATCAACACATCAGGCATGCCAATATTGTGCATCATACAGAGAAGGCTTTGCATGTACACTTACTTAATCATAATTAAACAATTATAGAGCTCTGATTATTTAAAAATGTCATCTTTTAGTTTCTTTTTTCTTTAGGTTGCTTTGTGTCAACAATTTATGGGGACTAGGTTGTAAACCATGTTTCCTATTATTGTTTCTTATCATTAGTGGTTTACTCTTGATTCAAAATTTTGGGAAAGACTTCAAACTAGGTTGTAATCCTTGTTTCCTTGTATTGTTTGAGGCTTATTTTAGGCTGCCATATTAATTAACTTTGTTATTTTTTATTCTTTCTTGATTGCTTGTTATTTGCTTTCAGATCATAGAAAAGCAAAAAAGATTGATGATTTCTTAGTATTATAAACTATGAACTTTCTATTTTTAAAAAAGTAATAATCATCATGCTAAAAGGACATTTTAGTTAGACGATCATCAGGGAGAGAAACATCTAAAAGGGTGACGTCCATATCACAGAAAAAAAAAAGCTAGAAACCCTAGATTGATCTGAAAGCTCGTCACTCGGGCATTTTAAGCCAAGCTGAACCACCTAAGATGACCCCAATTAAGAAAAATCAAACCCCATTTTAATAATGGAGCATATTGAATAATCTTCAGAACACACCAACACTAGTATTAATAACCAATACTTCAACACAGTAATGACTATTCAGGGGACTAAACTATGATAGGGCTGGCAGAAACTGAAATGGGTATTAAGCAATATAAGATTTTTTGTTGTTTTCTTTTTAAAAAGTTTGCAAGGTTGAGGCAGTTCTTCTACAATTAGGTGAAACCCTAATCCCTAATAAGAGGGGTATTGTTTGAGTATTAACAGTCAATAGATTGAATTAGATTTTGGTGTCTGTATTTATAGCATCTGGAAAATGGGTATAACTGAAATAGAGTACCAAATACAACAAAATATTATAGTTTAAAAAATGCATGAATATCAGACCTGCTAGTAAGGTTCCTCGATGATTGAATGCAGTGCATCTAGCCATGCCCTTCTCCAAAAACTCTTATATCACTTCTGATAAATCCCCCTAAAATGGGTCTGCCTAATACAACATTTAATAAAATACATTAAAATTAACATCTTCAAGCGATTGTGTTCCAATTCATCAATGCAAAAAGAGGGACATCAATGAGCCTTACCTATTTTTGAGCGTGAATTCAACGCATCCAATGCATGAACAATGTCTTGAGCGTATAGGCGGTCAGGTTTCTTTGTTTGAATTATTTTCATGGAAAAAATTTCCCTCTCTAAATTTCCCTCTTTCTAATTTTTACTTGTGTGACTAATTATTTAGTCATTTATAGCTGTGTTTTTTACCCACCATCAAATTTGTCATTTATAGCTGTGTTGCAAAACATGACTAGAATTTAATCATTTTTAGTTGTCATGACTAAACGTTTTAGTCACGTAGTCATTTATTTGCCAAAATTCTATTGGTGTTAATTAGATAAGTGTGATTTACCTAATTAATTAGGTTTAGGAAAGTGGACAAATTAATCAAATAAATATTTTGCATATTTATTTAATTAATTGGGATGATGTTAGTAAGGTATAATGCTGAATTAATTTAATTAATTCAGTTTGAAGGGTGGATTGATGAATAATGAATGGATGATTCAGGGATAAGTTAGGATAATTAATTTAAAAATGTAATTAATTAATTGGATGGGAAAATTAGTGATGTGGATGATGTCGAAGGGTGGTCGAAGGGTTAAGATATTTTTAAGTGTCTACATTTGCTCCTATTATTTAAACACAATAATCATCCATCAACCAATCTACTCAAAATAATCAATCATTCATCTCACCCCTTATCCTACAACCACTTCAACCAATCTGTTTCATCCATTTTCAGAGCACACCTGTGTTCTTGCAACCTACCTATCCTCTCGAGGGGGTATCACCCTTACTAGTCATCCCTAAACCTATTCCTATTCTTATAAACCAAAGTCTTTTTCCATCCAATCCAACACTATATCTTAAACATCTTTGAAATAATGTTACTTAGTCGCAACATCATTTCAAAGAGGGGCAAATGTAGACACCTAAAAATGTCTTAACTCTCTAACCACCCTTCAACATCATCCACATCACTAATTTTCCCATACAATTAATTAATTAAAGTTTTAAATTAATTATCCTACCTTACCCCTGAATCATCCATTCATTCTTCATCAATCCACCCTTCAAACTGAATTAATTAAGTTATTTCAACATTATAGCTTACTAACATCATCCCAATTAATTAAATAAATATGAAAAATATTTATTGATTAATTTGTCCACTTTCCTAAACCTAATTAATTAGGTAAATCACACTTGTCTAATTAATTTACCCTACTAATCAGTCTAAACCTAGCCTAGTTGATTAAATAGCAATTATTTAATTAGCTACCCTAGTCTACACGACTCCTAGACCTAAAATAATTAAATAAATCATTATTTAATTAATTTTAACCCTCTATTGGCCCACTAACTAATTTTCTCCAACCACATTAATTAAGTCAATCCCTTGATTAACTTGGTCAAACCTTGCTTAACCCATCCTCCCAAACACTTTGAATAAAAATATTTTTTTTAGTCAAAAGGTCACATGACCCTTCCAACTCACCTTTCTATTTTCATGATAAAACATTCTCCATGAAATTGGCTTACAAATGTAAGGCCCTAAAAATGTGCATGTGTCACATGTCCTCACACTCGTCAATAAAACTTAATTTTTTATTCAAACACTCCCCCACAAAAAAGAATTTTTAATTCATTGACAAGTCCACATCAACCTCACATTATCCTATGGAAATGAATTTTTAATTCATTCCTCATCCTTCCCAATGTGAATTTAAAATTCATATTTAATCCCAACCCTCCATCTTTGTTGATGAGATCTCAACCCTTTATCTCATCCTCCCATCTCAACCCTTGATTTCAACTTTGAATCCTAGTCATTGGATTCAAATCCCCTCCAATTTGCCTATAAATATGAGGCCAACCCAAGCTATTTAAACAACTTCTTCATAGCATCAAATCCATGCCAAAATTCCTCTAAAATCTCTCCATCATGCCATCGTAATGCCAAAATCCTATTAGCCTTTCATCTCTCATCCTCATCTCTACCAAATCTTTTATCAAATCCATCACTATCCTCATCATAATGTGTTGAAAGAATAGGAGCAATCCACATATACAAATCAACAACACTTGGGTAAAGCTAGGAGCTCATGGGTGCAAGCTCCTCCATCTTATCAAGGAGTGGGAGATCTTCAAAGGTATAAACATTTGTTGTTTTGCATCATTTGTTGTTTTATCTCCTTTGAACTCTCTTTCATCTTTAGGATGTATAAGCCTTCTCAATGCATACAAGGAGCCAAGTTAATCAGTCTCCAAAGGAGAGGTAGATGAATAGAGCAAGGAGATGATTTTAATTTCATGCCTAAATATATTTTATCATGGAATACAACTACTGGGCAACCCTCTGCAACATCTGCAAGAACTGTTGTTGCAAATCTGGTAACATCTTCCCATGATAAGGCTTTCAATTCTTTTGACATTGTAGAATTCTATAAAAATATGAAAATTCAAATATCTCAAGTAGAATATTTACAATTAAATCCATCAGAATTTGAATGACTTGTAGATTTTGTAAAATCTAAAAATGTTTCAGCTCATGTAAACACTTAGTCCTCTAAACCTTGTGTTAAAAATTCATCTTTTAATGCCTCTTTAGCAAAAACTAAAGAGCCCAACACTGTAATGCCCTGTCATGTAACCCTAGAGAGTTAGGCTAACAAAAGCAAAATTCCAAGAATAATTTTTTTTTGAAGCAAGATAGTGTAAAACAGAAACCAAATATACCTTAATACACAACATAAAGGAAATTGCTCTTCTAACAACTCTAGGGAAAGACAACTGCATTAGTGAATAGAAAATTAAAACCACACAAGTGAAATACATTATACTTTTTCTACAGATAAGATCAACTTTTACATTAGCAAGATAGATAATATATAAAGTTACGATACAAGATTACAAGACCGATCACGTCAGTTTACAAAAGAATGCATAAGAAAGTATACAACACCACTGAAGGTAGGAAGCAAACTGGAACTGGAACACCTCTACGCAGAACTCGAACCGCATCTCCAAAAAAAATAATGGATAGCTCTACCACCCAACCATGTGGAACCTTGAGGTCCACCCCTCCGAGCTAGGAGATGATGACGAGGATTCCACTAAGCCAAGAAACAACATCCAAAAATAAAAGAACGACAACTAACTTGACACAACCGACCATACCAACAAAGTTGCACAAGACAAGACATCACTCCAGAGGCACCACCAAGAAACAATAGAACTGCATAAGGAGAGTGTCATTGCATGGTCCTAACATGGGTTACCCAGGCTATCTATCCGTAGAAGTTGGCCCCCATCTATGGTTACCCTGGCAGCCTCTCTCTAGGCACCAGCCCCATAGGGTGACACATGCGGAGCCGACAGGTCCTCTCATGGAGACAAGGAGGTCGGCCTTGCCACCAGGCCTTCTCATCCCATCCTTAGCCTGTGAGAGCACTCAAGGCATGGGTGAGGTCTCTTACTTATCTTGTTAAGTGTTTTAATACCCCAACCCTCTTGATTAAGTTATTAAGTTTTCCACATGCTTACACCTTCCATGGGGTTACCCAGGCGACCTCTCACTAGGCACCGGCCCCACCATGAAAGCCACTCCCTTAGCATTCTCTAGTCAATCATATATACCACACATGCAGGTAAAAGTCACCAATCAAATCCGAGCCATAACTTACGCCATTCACTAGGCCACAACAATAAGTCCATAGAATCCCTTCAACATTTAAAGCAATACCATCAAGAAACTAAGAACTATATTCAAGAGACCATCCCCATTCATTACAAGATACGAAAATCCAAATATCCCATTACATGCCACTATCTGGACCAAAGATCAAGACACATCACCTCTGGAGTTAGGTACAACCAAAGATAAAGAAACCATAATCAGACAAGGTCAACACTTCTACATTGACAACAAGCGGCCATGACATCACACAAGATTCCTACTTCACAACAAACAAACATAGACCAAGCTCCACCCCAAGGTGACATAATACTCCAATACAAACATAAGATATGACCAAGGAGGAGATCGAGCAAGAGTTTCAAAGGACTCTAGATTCAATCAAGAAATCAACTTACATCAAGTTATCACAAATAGCAAAACTTCAAAACTTTAGGAATTAATAGGGCAAGAAAGGTGAACCATAACTGAACATCCTTGCTTAAACAAAGGTCAAGGAAAGCTCACAAAATAATTCCATTAATAAATCAATCCCAAGTTGAAGACACCTTAGTTTCCTGTAATATGATCAAAACACAATTCTTTGTTTTTCCAAAATAAAAGTATGAAGAAAAAGAAAACATAAACAATGATTTCCACCATTTACAAAGCACGAAATGGCATATCACAAGCATGACTAGCAAATTAAAATTGAACAAGGAAAACAATACACTACTAATATCTCATGAACTAGGAATAATAATTCATTTCCCTCTACAATTTCCATCACAAGGTTAATTCTACAAGATTGCGAATCTATACAATAGAAGAAATCTGAAATACAATTACCATTACAAAACAAAATGCTATACGTAATTACATACAAGCACAAAATGCCATTTAACGTCTACTCATTACAATTTCCAAAGAAAATCACCATAAGCTTATATAAATGTCTTCCTAACATCTTACCATCTCCTAATTTTTATTAATCACAACTATAAGGAACTATCTTTCCCTATATCAATTTTCTAACAAATACCAATTTTTAAAACCACAACTATATTTACACACAATTCCCATAAGTATACAAAATCCAGTAAACCTATCTAATCTTTTAAGCCAAAGTTCCCTACTAACATCTAACCAAAAATCATTTCAATTTTAAACATATATACCTTTTCCTAACATCTCACCATTTACTAATTAATTCATATAACCAACTTGCATCTTCTAAAACAACAATAAGCATCTATAATTCTTCCTATAAACATAAATCACTAGATAATCATTCACAATTTCAATCAAACTACTATAATCTATATAAATCCCTAACATCTAACTACTTATAATATTAAATCAAACTTATGTATTTTCCTATGAGCATGGATTACCATCTATTATTTAACCACTTAAGATTTCTAATATAAACAACTACCATGATATCTATTTCTTAGAAAAATGACTTCTTCCCATTACATATTCTAAGACTACAATTTCTAAATAACCAAATTAAGAATATCAATAACAAAATTATATTTAATAAAATGAGCACAACTTAATTTATTAAACTTCTTGCATATACCAAAAGAACAACATTAATTAAATAAATTTAATTCTAAAATTATTCATTACTAACAAATGAACCTTCTAATATCTTCCTTAAAAAAAAGACTTCTTTCCATTATATATTCTAAGACTACAATTTCTAAATAACCAAATTAAGAATATCAATAACAAAATTATATTTAATAAAATGAGCACAACTTAATTTATTAAACTTCTTGTATAAAAATAAAAAGACAACATTAATTAAATAAATTAAATTCTAAAATGATATCTTACTAACAAATGAACCTTCTAAAATCAACTTCTCCCTAATATTGACTTAATAAATCCAAACTACAATCACAATTTAGAAGTTTCCCTACTAACAAGATCTCCTCCAAGCATTCTATTTAAAAAACAAACACAACAATTATGTTTTTTTTCTATGGGCTCAAATTGAAATAAATTTCAAGAATTCTTTTTTTTTTTTTTTTAAACAAAAGTGGCGGACCACTATAATTATATTAAAATAAAAGTAATTACAAACCCTGGTTCGATGAGCATACTGGCAGGAAAGAACCAGGGAAGAAAACCTCCAGTTATAGCTCGCAAAATCAAAAAAAGCTCCACACATTTCACAAAAATAGGAGCCAGATTTTACATGAATAATTTCAGCAAAATAATACATTTTGATCGTCAGACGGAGGAGGCAAAAACCCAAAAAAACTACTGACTAACCCAAGTTCACTTCAGCATTCAAATCCTGCACCACATAATTCGGATCCCCCACAGCCTGAACTTCAATAGGCGAACCCAGAGGGGGAGGAAGAAGAGGATGGAATTGTATTAAAAACAGCAAAGCTTGAAATATTTAATCCACTCTGTTTGAGAAGCCTTCACCAATCTCACTACCATGAGCATGTAAAGAAAGGTGTAGAAAATCTTCATCCTCATGCAACAGAGAAGAGTGAACCACATTAAAAACGCAATTATGGGCAGGAGAGTGAAGAACTTGACATTTGGTGAAAAGACCACCAATAAGAGCTTCTGAACTAAACAAATCATAATTCTGAAAGGCTGCATCAACACTTTCATCAGTAAAAAGAAAACGATGAACAAACTTCTCAATAAGCTAACGAACTATACCAATATCCTGCAGTAAGTCCATAGCATTAGAAATAAAAACCATAAAGATCTGAGAAGGGTAAAGAACTCGAACATGACCTTCAAGAATGTCTCAACCCACAACCTCCCTAATGGCTTCCTCCACCTCCAGGCCGTCTATAGCAAAGACAGATCTTAAACCATCTGGAGACATAGAACCAATGAAAGCAGATTCCCATTTTGAGATAGGAAAGAATAAACGGCGATTAAGCTGAATTTCCATTACATCGAACAGAGCAAACAACAATAAAAAGAAGTGTGGTTAAACATATTAAGCAATAGCAATATATAACCTGAAGGATCAAGAAATCATAATTAGCAGGCATCATCACTCATGAGGGAAATGAATGAAGCATGTTGCGAGCCGGCGCTGTAAGAAAACAAGTACAAATAACTTGCGAATGAAAGGAATCAATGGACAACATAAATCTCAACGCAGATAATCGAAGCATGTGGAAATAATGACAATCATCAAAAGAGAACTATAAACTGCCACAACCAAGATACCACACAAGTGAGAATTAATTCACATACCTTAAACAATCAAGGTGTACTATAGCCACCAAGTGTGGATATTTGCCAACTAAATCCTTAAACAATCAAGGTGTACTATAGCCGCCAAATGTGGATATTTACCAACTAAATCCTTATCAAAAAGAAATAAAGAGGAGTCTAAATCAAAGCCCAAGTTAGCAATAGCGTCGGCCAATCTATTACCCTCTCTAAGGGTATGTGAAATAATGAAGCTATCAAACGCATCCAAAAGATGCCATGCCTCTTGCAGGAGGTAATCTAATTGCCAATTAAAAGTATGATGCTTTTTCAAAGCATTAATAATAATTAAAGAATCACCTTCAATATGGATATTAGAGATCTTTAAACTAATAGCCACCCTAAGACCCTCAACAAGAGCAAGGGTCTCAGCCTGGTTATTAGTACCATCACAAATTTTACCAGAGAAGGCTTTGATAATTTCACCTTGCTTATTTCGAAAAACCCCACCAATAGAAGAGGGACCCGGATTGCCACGAGAAGCCCCGTCAAAAATTTAAAGAATTCTATCCTATGGTATTCATTAAATAAATTTCAGATTCAAAGCAAGATACAATCACATCATTTTTATTCAATAAATTTTAGCCTCAAACAAGGTATAATCACATCATTTTTATTCAATATATTTCAGGCTCAAGCAAGATGCAATCACATTTTTTTTTTTTTAATAATTTTTAGGCTCAAACAAGATACAGAGAAGTCAAAGAGGAATTCAAACAATTCATAAAAGTTGCAAGCTTAAAGGAAAGGTAAGAACCAGAAATTTCAGGCACAAAATAAGATCCAGAGAAACCAAGGAGGAGGCCAATGATTCACATAAATTGCAGATTTACAAGAGAATTAAGAACAACAAATTTCATCCAAAAGAAGGCAAGGAGAGGGCTATATGGCAGCCATACAATATCCCCAAGAGAGGGCAGCAAAACTTCAAAATTTAGATTGCATAAGATTTCCAACAGCCATACGGTCTAGGGAAGTAAGCAGAAATTTTCAATCACAAGGAGAAAATAGAGATGGGGTCTCCTATGCCATACGGTCAATGGCAAAAACTAAAGTTTTTCTCAATCTACAACAGCATAAATACGTACAAAGACTTCTATTGCTAAGGTAACACAAATTGTGTGAAATACCATATAGTTAAATTGTTTCCTAAGGAATAAAGCCAGAGCTTCCCTGAGTTTTAAATCTATTGCAAAAGATGATTTAAACGGTATCTTTCAGCCAACAAGAAAATTTTTAAAGCAGATTTGAAGGGAATTGTGAAGAAAACTTCACAAGATTTGGTCAAATTCCTAGACATGCTTGCAGGGTAGCTTTCTAGGGAAAGTAGTGTTGGAGTCACAAAATCTTCGTCAGAGATACATAGTTAGAAGCAAGGAAACCAAGATAAAAAAGTAATATGAATAATCTAAGGACTAATTACATGGTTGTAAGCATTAACAAGTTGCAAGGAAATTAAATATAAAAGCCAAAACACTTCTTTTAGAGAATTTCATCTCTATCAAAGAGATATAAATGTGAGATAAAATGCAAGAATGACAGGGACAAGAGATTAGTAAAAGCTTAACATTGAGTCATCTATTTCACAGGATTGAAATAACACTACAAGGTGACAGATGATGACACATAGTTTTTCAAGGAAACTAGGCAAAAGCTAACCCAGAAGAATACATCTTGGAGGAATCTACACAGGCACAAGACATTACAAGCCACAAAGATATACAGATTCCAATCTACAGGACATGCAAGTTTCACACACAGAACATGTTGTAATAAAATATAACTTACAAGCTACAACAATTGTAAATTCACAGAGAGAGACCATTCACATACCCGAAATTCCATCCCACCTCAAAATTTCTCCAACTCCTGCAACCAAATTCTCTATTCTTCTCCCCAATCTCTTAGTTTTCTTTCCCATCCCCTCTGAATAGAATTTTTCCCATATAAAAATGGTTCAGCTCATAAAATAAATGCAGACATGCATCCGTTATCCAACAACCCACTCCTCTAAGAAATTCAAAAATTTTCTATAAAAAGAGATCCCAATCTTCCAAATTCAAAATTGACAACTCAAGGCATTAATTTCGCATACTGTACCAAATAAATACTAATTACCCGTGACTCCAATTATGACATAAATACTTTTGGACAGCAACAATAATTCTAATCTATTATAAAATTTAACCAAGGTATCAATCCAAGTTCTAAGCCAAACGAATATTATCCAATAGACATAATAGGAGCATTATTAATTTAATAAGAAAACAATAAAGTATTAACCAACTACGCAAGAGCAACATTATTAACACAACTCGACTAAACTCCCAAAACATAGATTTCCAAACATACAAGGCAAGGACCAAGTGTCACAACAAGACTTGAGACCACAACATAAGACAAGGACCAACCTAGTGGAATAGACCTCACATTATCTCCCATCACTGATACCCATTGGTGTAAGAACCTGCTCGAACCTGCTATATCAAGTGGAGTCAAGGTTTGGTACCTACAGCCTACATCCGAGCAATTGGTTGAATAAAATCAAACACATATATGTCAACACACACACAGAGTCAGATAATCGCAACGTAGTAGGGTACTCAAAGCGAGTAATACTACACCGTCTCTGCTCTTGACACAATATCATAACATCTTCTATCTTAATTCAAATACCACAAGTCAAATGACACATGATGATATTAATTCACATCATAACTAAAATAATAGTAATGCCATCATGAACTCATAACACCTGTCTAATTATACCAGTCAAACATAAGTCATAACCTACTATTCAACTGTCTCAGAACTGAATCAATGCAATGAACGACTAACAACTGTCGCCAATTGTCAGAATTCTATAAAAATATGAAAATTCAAATATCTCAAGTAGAATATTTACAATTAAATCCATCAGAATTTGAATGACTTGTAGATTTTGTAAAATCTAAAAATGTTTCAGCTCATGTAAACACTTAGTCCTCTAAACCTTGTATTAAAAATTCATCTTTTAATGCCTCTTCAGCAAAAACTAAAGAGCCCAACACTCTAGCAGCCCCTAAGAAGCCTAACCCCTTCTATGTGTCTTTGTATATAGCTAGATATAAACTCAGCAATTATATTATTGATTCTGGTGCATCTGATAATGTTATGCCTACAAAAGTAGCCAGAGTGTTAGTTCTTACCATGACTAAGACCCATGGGAAATGTTTTTCTATGGAGTCTAAACAAGTCCCTCTAATAGGTCAAATCAAAGATGCATAGGTAGCCCTAGCTGCCTACCCAAACAAGAGAATGAAGCAAACTATATAAATTGTTGATGTACCTACTAGTTATGGGATACTTTTAAGTTGCATCTTTTGTAGAGATTTGGGAGGTGAGATACAATTAGACTAGTCACATGCTTTGATACTAGTTGGGGGAAAGAAGGTTGGATTAGAACTTGAATATAAAACAAAATTCACTGTCTTAAAATTAGATGACCCTAAGGCCCAAATTTTATATGAAGACACTGACTTTGAGACTTATATGTTGTCTTCCATCCCTCGAAGTGAGATACCTAATCTAGTAGAAGATAAAGTTTCAAAAGGACTGTGGATTTTAGAATTTGATGGTAGCTGTTCAAATTCAAGATCAGGGGTTGGCATTGTCTTGAACTCACCTACCAGAGAAAAGTTCCCTTTTCTTACAAGTTAGAATTTGAGAACACTAACAATATTGTAGAGTATGAAGCTTTGTTGTTAGGACTAGAAGCAACTAAACGAAAAGGAATAAAAAATTTAAGCATGATAGGAGATGCTAAACTGATTGTAAAATAGGTGAGAAAGATCTTTGTTGTCAAAAATGAGAGGTTAAGACACTACAAAAATTAGGTTTGGGACAATCTAGAGTACTTTGATGCTTTCAATATTGGGAACAAAATTCTAGAGCTGACTCTCTAGCCATGTCAGCCTCTCTATTATTGCCTCATCCAGATTTCAAGGACAAAACTTACCAAATAGAGTTGATCTACCATCCTAGTGTACCAGATAATGCTTGCCACTAGAAAGTATTTGAAGATGATAAGGAAATAATTAGTTTCCTTGAAACAACTGGAAAATTTGTTGATCTCTATTTTGAGGATAGTTCTTCCATTTGTAGAGAGAAGTTCCCAGATTCTACAGAAAAGGAAGAAGATGGAGTTATACAACTTAAGGGTAATGTAATTCCTAAATGCTTAGTTTCTCTTGAAAATCTATTTGACAAGCATGATAGGTATGTTAGGCATAAAGTCCAACGTAATAGAAATTTTCTTCAGAATATGATAAGGTGAACATAGGGACTCAAGAAAACCCAAAACTTGTCTACATAAGAAAGTGTTGTACACCAGAAGAAAGAAGGAAATTGATTCAACTCTTGACCAAGTATAAAAATGTATTTGCTTAGAGTTATGAAGATTTAAAGAATTTCAGGGAGGGTAAAATGAAACATCACATTCCCTTAAAACTTGGCATGTCACCTGTTAGGCAGAAGCAAAGACCTTACAACTCGAAGGTGGTAGAAGCTATTTTCGAGGAAATTGATAAGATGTTAAAGGCTAGGGTTATATATCCCATACATCACTCTACTTGGGTTGCAAATATAGTACCAGTTCACAAGAAGAATGGAGAGATTAGAATTTGTGTAGACTTCAAGAATCTTAACCAATCCTCTCTTAAAGACAATTATCCCCTTCCAGTAATGGACCATTTACTATAGGCAGTATCTAGGTCAAAAATGATGTCGATGTTGGATGGCTTCTCAGGATACAATCAAATTAGTGTGAAGCAAGACGATCAACACAAAATAGCAATCACTACTCCTATTGGAACCTTTTCTTATAACCATATGCCTTTTGGATTGATCAATGTTGGGGCCACCTTTCAAAGAGCAATGGATGTGCCTTTCGGTGACCTGAGGAACAAAATTATTGTCATGTATTTAGACAACCTTCAGTCTTCTCAAAGAAGAGGGAGAACCATTATAGAGATCTAGAGACAGTGCTAGAAAATTGTAAACAACATGGTATTTCCCTAAATCCAAAGAAATCTATTTTTGCAGTTATTAAAGGAAAATTTTTAGGGCATATAGTTTCCAAAGATAGAATTAAAATTTATCTATAAAAAGTAGAAACTATCTTGAAACTCACTCCTCTTGTGAACGTGAAAGGTGTAAGGTCTTTCTTTGGGCAAGTCAATTTCCTGGGGAGATTGGTGCCTGAATTTTCTGAGCTCACAAGGAACATTTCTGATATGTTAAAAGGAAATAAAACTTTCAAATGGACTAAATTAGGTAAGCAAGCTTTTTCTAATATTAAGACTGCAATTTTCAATGCCCCTACTCTGGTACACCCTAAATTTGATAAGGATTTCATCATTTATAGTTATGCCTCAAAACATACTTTATCTACTATATTAGTTCAAAAGGATAAACAAGGGATGGAATCACCTCTTGCCTTTATGAGTGTCCCACTCAAGAAGTATGAACTAAATTATTCACAATTTGAGAAGCATGCTTACACGGTGGTCAAAGCAGTGAAACAATTTAGTTCTATATATTGCACTCTCATACAACTATGTTTTTTCCTGACTTGGTTGTTAAAAGCATTTTAACTCAATAGGATCTGAGTTGTAATAGGAGATGGGCATGGATAGCTGAGTGCAAGAGTAAAATATTGAGATTAAACCGACCAAACTTATCATAGGTAGAGGTTTATGCCAAATCATTGTTGAAAATAAAACTGATTCTAAAGATTTGCCCTTGGTTTTATTTGTCAGAGTTAAGGATGACTAGTTTTCTCAAATTACCTATTACCTAACCTATGGAGATTGCCCTCCTCATTTGTCTGCAAGAGAGAATAGCAATGTAAAATTGAAGGCAGCTAAATATGTGTTATGGAATAATTCTTTGTGTAAGAAAGTAATTGATGGTTCTTGTTTCAAATGTGTTGATGTAGAACAGCAAGAGAGACTCCTTTGACTTTTTCATGATGAAGCATGTGGGGGCAATTTCTCTTCTTCTATAATAACTCATAAGATTTTGAGACACGAATATTATTGGCTAGGCATGTTCAAGGATGCCTATAAGTGGGTTTCAAAATGTGAAAAATATATTCAGTTTACTGGTAAACCTTAACTGGAAGCCTTACCCTTAAGACCATTCATTATTGATGAGCCTTTCCAGCAATGGGGGTTAGATTTTATTGGGCCCATCAATCCCATTTCTAGTGTTTCTCACACCCATATTTTAACTACTACTGATTATTTTAGTATGTGGGTAGAGGTCGCTCCAATTAAACATACCACATTTGAAGTAGTATGTGATTTTATCAAGTAGAACATTCTGGTCAGATTTGGGGTTCCTACAAAGATTGTTACTAATAATTCCTCTAGTTTTTCTTCATATGACGTATCTTCTTTTTGCTATGATTATAGTATTTCTTTGGCTCATTCCTCTGATTATTACCCACAAGGTAATGGTCAAGCAGAATCAAGAAATAAGAACCTGATATCTATTTTACATAAACTGGTAGATGACAATCAAAAGAACTGGCATAAGAAGCTATATGATGCTCTATGGGCCAACAGGATCACTTCTAAGAGAGCCATAGGTATGTCTCCATTCAAACTATTTTATGGCATGAACAGTGCATTGCCTATTCAATTGGAACTATTAGCTATCAACATGTAGAAAGCCATTGATGATGAGCAGTTTCAGAATGCCCTAGATTAAAGGATAATGTTCCTAAATAAAGTTGAAGAACTAAGGGAAGAAGTGGTTGACAGAATTTCATAGTATCAGTTAAAAGTAAAGAGGATTTTGGACAAGAGGACCAGGAGAAGAGATTTCTCAGTAGGTGATTTAGTGTTACTTTGGGATAAAAGGAAAGAACCGACGGGAGCTCATGGAAAATTTGACTCTTTGTGGAAAGGGCCTTTCATTATAACATAGATGTGTGGTAATAATGCTTTCATACTATCATATCCAAATGGTACTCCTATACCTCTTCCACATAATGGCCCAAAATTAAAATAATGCAACATGTAAAACGGGTTGTCCCCCATTTGTATCATATCTTTTTGTTTGTTTGTTTCTTTGTTTTTCCTTTTTTTGGTGTGACTCTAGACCAATGAATAAGGATTTGTCCAGCCAGAGATTATGTGTTCTCTACATCTTGCTTAGTATTTGTCCCCAGTTAGAGCCATTCGTTGCCCCAATTTTGATCTTTGTCCTTGTACAACTCAAGCCCGGTCCATTTTGATCTCCTTTCCTTGTCCTTGTGTTGTGTATTTAAGTTTAAGTCTTTCTCCCCCTTTATCGGCAAAATCCTCATTTCTCAAGCTTAAAGTTTTTGGAGTGTTCTTTCTAACTCTCTTTCATTATCAGTATTTTGTGATTTCTCAAACTTAATCTTTATTTCTATCTTATCAGGAAAATCTTCAGTCCATAAACCTTGTCGAAAAACCTTTAAGTTCATGAACCTTCTACTTTTCTGATAACTTTTCCCCAATTTTTGTCTTGTCTTTCTTAAATTGTCAAATATCCTTTATTTGATTTCTCCATCTCTCATGAACTTAATCCATGATTCCTTATCGATCTCTAGTTCTTAAGTTCTTATTTTTGCTGATAACCTGATAGCTGTATTTGGTTCATGTCATGTCCTTTTTCTAATAAAGGAAAGTCTTGTTCATCGAAGCCTTTGCTCGAAGGTTCATGAAATTTGAGCTCTTACAAAGATTGTCAAAGAATCATTAGGTTCACAAACTTCTAAAATTATCGATAAAGTGACAAACATATACAATTAGAAGGAGATAAAGTTCATGAAGTTAACCTTTTGCTGACTATGTAAACATGAAGGCTGGAATTTTAGTTCACGGAAAGGAAAGTTCATTGATGGTTAAGTTCAGCGATTGTCATTTTTGCTGATAAAGCAACCTAATTAAAAGGAATGGTTTGTGGAAAGTTAAATGTCTCGATAAAGTAATTTTAGCTTAATCAGTTGTAAAGGCATTTATTACAAGAAGGTATTTAATGTAACCCTATTTACTCTGTTTACCTTATAAAGTAAATATTTCTTATGGTGCAATTCACATTTGTTGTTGAGAACATGATTTGGAGCCCAGTCATAGTCAATTTAGCCTCTTCCTTCTCGTAAGCGTCGCATCCAAGGTGAGTGCACTACCTCTTCCTCTTTTCAGTTGAAATATACTGCTAACATTAGTGGGAGGTGTACATTGCAAATTCCTTTACCTTTCATGACTTGTGAAACCCATTTCTTCCAACCGTTAACCATGACCTCCTCTTGGAAAACCTAAAACCCCTTATCTTCTTCATTGTCAATGGCCTCACAGACTGGTTACTCAAGTTTTTAAAAATGAAATATAAATATCAAGGGTTGGATATCTTTTTGATAATTGAGAACAAGTAGTCGAGGGTTAAGGATACCGATTTGGGTCACATTGAACTTAAAGAGTACTAGGCTAGAATGAACACCAATCCAAGAATGCACATTGCCCAGAAAACTTTAGATAGCGGGTGAGCATAGGCAAGTGGTTTCCCACCAGTAGTGTAATGTACAAACTTGATCATGGCTTGTATCCATAACTACCATGCTAAATCTCATGAGATCAGGACAACTAGTGGTAAAACCATCCTATGAATAGATGCAGATAACTTTAATGACCGATTGAGATTGCCAGTGAAACCTGAATATGTTAATATTTCTTAGAAAATAGGTTGGAAATACTTCCTCGATGGCAAGAAAATGTGTAAGGATGTCATTTCTACTACATGACTTAAGAAGGAGAAGAAGAGAGGGTCACAGCTACCTAAGAAATTAGTCAGAGTCCTATTTAAGGATGATATTTTAGACATCATCACATTGTTGCACAGAGTAGTGTGAAGTTAGGATTTCAATGAATTTGTTTAGTGGATGTGTCAATTTATTCTTGTCATCTATACTAAGAAGAAGAATATAGACTAGTCCCAAATAATTAATGAACATTTACATGACTAAGTGGTTAATTTCCAAACTAGAGGCAACAAATTCAACATGTGTTCTTATTTGATCTATTTGCTAGCCATAACCCAACAGGTTTGGTCAGGGTTAAACATAGAGGGCCCCATGACTCAAGACACCCAGGCATATGATTATTTTCCTCAGTTACAAGAAGAGCAGGGAATAAATATTATAGGAGAGTCAACAATTCTTTTGTCTTGCTAATGGTGAGAAGAATTCATGAAAACCTTGAGGTCAAGATCTCCACAAAGGTAGAAAACTGGGTGATGCAGTTTGGGAGTTATTTTATTCAATTTGATGAATTCACTTACCTCAGAATAGGTGTCTTTGAATTTCCTCCTCTGAAGCTACCTAGATATGCTTCTAACTACTTTGTATTCCTGAAGGTATGCAGAAAGGCATATCTTGCAAGCAAGAGATACTATGATTCTATGAAGAAAGGATACCCCTTCCCTTTGAGGTTGACTTATTATACATTGCAACCAAACTAGAAAATGCTAAGAATGTGGATAGACTCCTTGCCAAGTTCCACTTATCATCATTTGGATCTAGGAGTTTCTTTGAGAGAAAGGATGTTTTGAAGAAAAATCTTTAGTTTCCCATGTTAAGAGAACATTAGCCTCACTTGGAATATTTTTGGGTTGATTATGTGGATGAGTATGAAGTGAGAAGAATAGATTGGTCAAGGTTGAATTTAGACCAAATGAGGATCTATAAGCCTAGTTGGGATCTCCCAAATCTAGTGGATGATTATGCTGACTTGATTGACCTTGCATTCTCTGTTGAAAATATTAAACCCTTTACTATGATGGATTAGACTATAAGTAAAATGATAGATATTAAAGATAGATCTCGTTTTGTGATGAATAGAGGTCAACAATGGTTAAGATCTAAAGTGAGTGGTCATGGTGTAGGTTCACCTGCCACTACTGACAACACAAGCTCACTATCTCCAGTTAGGGATGGGAATGATGGTGGGGAGGATCCCAAAAAGAATATAGAGTTGAAAGAACAATGTGAACGGGATAGTGAATCCCCTAGGAGAAAATTGAAGACTAAAAGATGTTTGAATCATCATGTCAATAGGTTGTCAAAGTAGGAGTAGTTGCTACAGGATGAAGAAGACAATGAGACAACACCCTCTCCAACTTGGGATACAACTCCTCCATCATTTGTACAAACCTTGCCTCATGTCTTTCAAGATTGAATATCCCAGACTCCCCCATCCTCTCTACAAAAATAAGGGGCAGATAGTACTCTCAAGATAGATAATACACCACATGTTGCTATAGGTGACTGTTCAGTGTTGTCCATCCATGCCTGGATGAAACTGAAGTTGGTAACAAGAGGATGTATTCTCAAATCATTGATACAGAGTTTGATGTTGTTGCAAGGCTCCTTAAGCTGAAGTCAACCCCCAAGAAAGCTAGAAGGATGTCAAATCTTATGTTTAACCTAGTCACCAAACACCAAATGTAGAAATTACAAAACCAATGGTGGACAAAGAGGAGAGGGAGGTGTTTGTTGATTATTTTCATGTTAGTAAACTTGATTTTGGACCCCCTTCTATTTAGGGGGATATTCATAATGCTAAACTTTCTATGGAGATTCTAGCTACTAGGTTGGTGGAAAAGGAAAATGAATTATTGGAAGACCAAGTGAATATTTTAACCACCTATATTAAGTCTATTGTTGATACCACATCTCAACCCTTAGATGCTACTACAGACACTCCCAAGGGTGTGAGTACAGAGGTTATTGATCAGATCAATACGTATAAATTTCTAGGTACAATAGTAGAAGAATAGGTGTAGAAGCTTATTGTGGATGGAATTCTTTTTATACATGATACTATTCTTTTATATACTAAGATATCCAACAAACAAACTGAGATCTTGAGTGATTTGAAGATAATTAAGAAGGAGGAGACTATGTTGAATGTGGCAAGGAATGGACTTATGGGAATTGTGAAAATTGGTTCTAGTGTCCTAGTCACAGAACAAATCATAAACAAATCAAAGTAAAATGAATCAATCAAATGGTTAAATTCAATGGAGTGGAAATTAACCATGGTGAAATGGTGCTTGATTGATTTAAAGAATGTAGCCAAAAATAATAGGTCTTACTTACTAGATCTCATGAACTTCTGTGTTTCTTTAGGGGTGGACATTTATGATGAAATTAAAATCAACCTGTTGGATGTTGTTGTCATCAAATAGGCCTTCAAATACCTATTGGATGAAGAGTTAAAGGTTAAAGAAGATTCAACTGGTAACCCCATGGAGAAGCTAGACAATGTGGCTCCCTATCTCATGAATTTCAAGAAGGATGTGGTACAAATGCACAAGAAATATGTGGAAGCCAACAATATGTTACAAATGTGGAGGATAAGATTAGTAATTACCAGCATTCCTAATGCTAAGGGTATTATCACAATTATGAATAAATTTAAAGTTCTTCAAGTTAAATTGGATGCTTTGCAAAGGTTAGGGGATCAAGAAGAGAAAGATGGTATTGATGGACATGTACTCTAGAAGGAATGTGTAGGGTCTAATGCAGGGGATGGCGAGGACTAAGAAGTGCTTCTCTAAAAGTTTCTTTAAGATTTTTTATGCTTTCTTAAACTTGTGTTAAGACTTATATTGTTATTTGAGACTATATCTCATTATGTTTCAAGAAACTTTATCATATTTCAATTCTTTGTTCTGTGAGACAGTTATATGAAAAAAGTTAGTTCCCACTCTTTTACTATAAAATGTATGAGTGAGAGAGAGGTCAGATCTTTTGGTGAAATTGTTTTTTTGTAATTAGATCACTTGAGAAGAGTTGTTTATATGTTTTTGAAATATTGTGTTTTAAAACATTGGGGGTTTTGATATACATACATTGGCCACAATACTTTTGGGGAAACAAAGTAGTATGTTGTGTTTATATTCATTAATACATGAGAAGCTTGGCATTGAGTCAAATTATCTTGGTATTATGTTATTAATTCTTCTTATGTTGAATTAGTAACAAATTGTATTAAAAAAAAGTCTTACATGGTGTATATGTATTTGCAGTGTTAAAAAGCCCATTTATTTCATGATTACACTATCATAATGCTTGCATTCTTGTGTTTGTGAAGTATTGTCTAGTAGTATTGTTGTAGTTAAGTGGTAAACATCTAGTTTCCATTCCCATTCTTGTGTCTAGGCAAAATTGTGATCATCATTTCTATTCTGAAAACATTTTCTATAGGTGTGTGGGGCATTTGCAGTCACCATTTGTTTTCTTTTTATTACTAGAAAATCTCCTTTCCCACCTTCAAGTCAAAAGTGTACCCATAAAATTAGTTTTATCTTATGGAGGGAGCTACCCCTTCTTAAAATGCAGAGAGTGATTGTAAAACTTATTTACAATTTGTTCAATTGTTAATGCAGTTGTCATCATTGTGATTGGGCAAGATATATTTAAGAGTTTGGTGACAAAATCTGTTCACTAACAACTCTATAATGATGCAACTTCTCAACAACAATCTCATCAATCTTCCACCTATTCAACCTCTTGATCCAAGTAAGATACAATCATCTTCCTTTGATTCAAAGTCCTTTTGTCAATTCCACCACACCACCGGTCATGACACTAAAAGATGTATGCATCTTAAACATGAAGTTCAAGACCTCATTGATTCCAATGTCATTCAAGTTGCTGGTGTAAATGACAAAGGAAATAAATCAGTGGCTCCATGTAATCAAAACCTAGAAATATACAAATCCATTACCTCATCATGAATCAAATGTTGTGGACACATCTCAAGAACAAGATTATGAAGGTGATGTTTGTATGGTAGATGTCTGCCCTCATAAAGAGTGCATAGAATCGAAACCATCTTTATCTTTCACTTCTCATGATGCTACTATTGAAACTCCCGATGGACCTCTATACATTGCTATTCAAATCAATGATAAACCTATAAGAGGTTCTATGATAGATCCTATATGCATGGTAAATGTAGTAACAGAAGAGTTCCTCTAAATGCATGGTTTACACTGTGATAACTACGATGTATTAGAAATCGCGATTAGAGCACATGATGGGTCTATCCTTCCAAATCTTAGTTCCTTGACCCCCAATGTCAACATTGGGCCAAGAACCTTGGATGTTACTTTTGTCATCATTCCTACATCAGATGTATTTCATGTAAAGTTGGGTCACCCGTGGCTCCACTCCATGAAGGAAGTGTTGAAAATATGTGCCTAATCAGTGTTGTCATTGATGTCAACATATCCTTGTTGTCATTGGTGTCAACTGTATCTTATTCTATTACTTGTTTAGAAGACTTGTATGTTGAGGATATTAAGAAAATTAGCCTCTCAGGAAGAAACAAGTGAGTTACATATCTCTTTGTCAGAAACAGTGAAGACAGTGCAGTTTAGCAAAGTAGATTGCTCTGCATTTCTAGTGAGATGAAGATCAGAGTTTGCAGACCAAAGGTAGAGAACTGTCTAAAGTTTCTCCAACTAAGATTTGAGAGGTCTGCATGAAGTTTTGGTGAAGTTATGGCCATCTAAGTAGAACTGAGTTTTGTAGTTGCCCAGAGGTAATAGGGTGATAGGAATTTGGTCTAGATTGCTCCGCATTGGAATATTATGATTTACAATTCTAGAGGTATGTTTGGGATGTTGGTCTGTATCCTCAACTCAAGTGGTTAGTGGTTTGGAGATCTACAAGCAATCTTTCTAGTGTGACAGTCATGACAGTTAGTGTTCTTAAGTTCCTAGATGAAGATGCAAGTGTTTCTGGTGATTTGAGGTGGTGCGGTTGTTCTTGTTGATTTCATTGTGCTTGTGGTGGTCTCTGGATTGCGTGCCTATTGTGTTGGTGGTCTGCATTGAGGATTGAGCTCATGGTTGAAGATTTCTTCTTGAGTGTTGTTCTTTCTAGTCTTGGCTGACTGGATGCTTGATGTGTGTTGTAGATGATCTAAGAGAAGTTCTATGGAGTGTGACGTGTTGTTTGAGGAAGATTTGAGTCCTAGCTATGCTTGGCCGATAGAGGAGTGGTTCGCATGTAACATTTTGTATTAAGTCAAGTCTTGTGATTGTAATTGCTTGTAATGCCTATCTTGGAGAATGTTCTAGATAGATGATTGTTTGGCTAACTTTGATGTTCATTCCAAAGTTAATGACATGTATAAATAAGTGTTGTGAAGTCATGGAAATGTGTGGTGGTGAGCGAAGATGCGGATGTAGTGAGGAAGTGAGTGGGGGCAAAGCAGAGGTGTTGTGTGCTTTAATGGAACTAAACCTTGCATGAAGAAGATGTTGTTTCTCAGTTCAAACCTTCAGTGTTAACATTGTGAATGTTCCTGTAGGCAGTGAGCCTCCTTTGAGTAGTGAGATCTAGGTAGTGCACCTGAAGGTAAGTGCCTTACCATTTGTCTATTCTTTTAACAGAGAATAAATCTTGTGGGTTAACCCTCACCATGGTTTTTCCCTTAACTAGGTTTCCAACTAAAAATCCTGGTGTTATGTGTGTTGATTATGTTTCTACTCATGTGTTGTTGATTCATACTTTCATGGTTATATCATTAATCAGTTACTAGGTGGTAAATAAGATTAAATGCAGCAAGAGATAAAAGTTTTGTGAAAACTGATTCACCCCCCTCTCAATTGTCTGCCCTAATTTCAACAATTGGTATCAGAGCCGGTTCCTCTAAAAGAAGCTTGACCACTTGAGGAGATCTAGGATGTCGACATACAAGAAGGACAATCTAAGATTTGATGAAACAAATTACTCTCTTTGGAAGAATCGAATGGAGTGTCATTTGCAATGCATGGGTGATCCTTATTGGTTGATAACTAAGGATGAGTATAAGCCTCCGAAGAAAGGCCCTTCAACTCCAAATGAACTCAAAGAAGCTAAATACAATATTTGAGCTAAAGAAGCATTGTTGAGTGCCCTGACTGATACATAAATGACAAATGTCCTAGAATTGAAAACTACTCATGAAATGTGGAAGAAGTTGGAAAATCTTTATGAAGGTGATACATATGTCAAATGTGCTAAGCTACAAAGCCTTAAGAGATCTACAAATGTTTGAGGATGAGTGAAGATGAAAAAATCACTTCATATATGCAGAAGGTGAATGAACTTGTGAGCAGTATCAAGACTGCTGGTGGAATACTGGAAGAATCAGAGATTGTTGCCTAAGTGCTTAGATCCTTACCTGCTTCATACAAACATAAAGTTATTTCTATTGAGGAGATCAGGATTGTGACAACTGTTACAAGGGATCAATTGGTTGGCAATCTTTTAGCATTTGAAATGAATGAGTTTGGTGATTCTCTTCCTAAATCAGAATCTCCTTTTAAGGCCAGTGTTTCTGAGAAGCAAAGATTTGATCTAGGTGAAAGCTCTTCAAGAAGACTAACCAGGTATGAGAAGGCAAGGAAGGAACTTGAAGAAGATGAAATGGATCTTGAAGAACTTGAAGCCCTTATTACCAAAAGATTACCAAGAGGATCCGGTAAGTATGAAGGAAAGTTGCCTTTCAAATGTTTTGCTTGCAATAAGATTGGTCATTTTTCTTCAAGATGTCCGGAGAGGGTTTCAAAGCCAAACCCTAACAGACCTAGGTTTCAGAAGAAATGCTACTATGTCTAAGAAGCTACTGATGAAGGAGTTACAGATGATGAATCTGATGAGGGAAGTACCACTGGAAATGAATGGGTGTTCATTGCTATCAAAGAAGAAGATCTAGTGCCTACTGAGTCTGCTAGCTATGTGAATGTGGAAAGTCCCTTGGCTACTCAGGTTGAAGAAAAGGATGAATGGGCAATTGATAGTGGATGTTCTCATCATATGACAGGTGATAAGAGTAAGTTTGTAAGTATGGAAAGGTGGAATTGTGACGTTTGGAGATAATTCAGCTAGTAGAATTCATGGCAGAGGATCCATCTCTCTTGATGGTAAGAATAACACTAATGATGTTTTGTATGTAGAGGGGTTGAAGCATAATCTTCTCAATGTTGGGCAGTTGGTTGACAAAGGGTATGATCTCAGATTCAAGGATGGAAAATGCAGAATCTTGGAAATCTCCAAAACTAAGATTGCATTTGGTACATAGACTAGAGGTAATATCTTTCATTTAAGTGGTACTGGTATAAGTTGTCTGATTGCTTAGATTGATCAAAGTTGGTTATGGCATAGGAGAATGTGTCATGTAAACTTTGATAATATTGTCAAGATAAGTACCACTCAGGTTGTGAGAGATCTTCCAAAGATTGTAAAACCTTCTAATAGCATGTGTAAGGAATGTCAGTTGGGAAAATAGAGCAGAACTACATTCAAAAGTAAAGAACAATTTTTAGGTGGATTGTTGGAACTTGTGCACACTGATTTGTGTGGTCCTGCCAGAGTTAGGAGTTTGCAAGGAGATAGATACTTTATGTTGCTGATTGATGATTACTCTTGAATGATGTGGGTCACTTTATTGAGAGAGAAATTAGAGGCTCTTGATAGATTCAAGGTGTTCAAGGCTAGGGTGGAGAATGATATTGATGTGAATATAAAGTTTCTAAGATCTGACAAAGGTGGAGAGTTTACCTCTGATGAGTTTAATGCATTTTGTGAGAATCATGGAATAAGAAGATAGTTATCTACTCCTAGGACTCCTCAGCAGAATGGAGTTGTGGAAAGGAAGAACCAGATTGCTCCGAAGAATCTAGTGACCTAAGAAGCTAGTGCAAATGTTAAGGAACAAGTTCAAGAATCAGAAGTTCAAGAAAATCCCAAAACTCCCAGTTATGTGAGGTTGAATCATTCTAAAGATCAGATTATAGGAGATAGAAATAAAGGTGTTCAAACTAGAAGAAAAATTGTTGAAGAGCAAGAAGAGTATTGTTTAATTTCAAAGGTTGAACCAAAATTAGTGAATGAAGCTTATAATGATGAAAGTTGGGTAAAAGCAATGAAAGAAGAATTAATACAAATTGAAAAGAATCATACTTGGGATCTTGTTCCTAGACCTAAAAACAAAAATGTAATTGGAACTAAATGGGTCTTCTGGAATAAATTGAATGAAAATGGTGAAGTTGTGAGAAACAAAGCAATATTGGTGTACAAAGGCTATTCTCAGGTAGAGGGAACTGATTTTAAAGAAACTTTTACTCTGGTGGCAAGAATCGAAGCAGTCAAATGATTTCTTGCCTTTACTGCTTTCAAACATTTCAAAGTTTACCAGATGGATGTCAAGTCAGCATTCCTGAATGGAGAATTGGAAGAAGAAGTCTACATTGCGCAACCGGAAGGATTCCAGTTGTCTGATCAAGGAGATATGAGCTGCAGGTTGAGAAAAGCATTGTATGGACTTAAACAAGCCCCAAGAGCCTAGTATGCAATATTAGATAAGTATCTACTAAAGTTAGATTTTAGCAAAGGCACAGCTGACAGTAATCTTTACTTCAAAATTGATCATGAACACATCTTGATTGTTGAGGTATTTGTTGATGATATCATCTTTGGTGGAAATGAGAACATGTGTAAAAAATTTGTTGATCAGATGCAAAGTGAATTTGAGATGTCTATGCTTGGTGAAATGAATTTCTTCTTGGGTCTGCAAATCACTCAGTAAGATAAGGGCATCTTCATATCTCAGTCTAAGTATGTGAAAGAGTTGTTGAAAAAGTTTGGAAAGGAGGATTCAAAACCAGTGAGTACTCCTATGATAACTGAATGCAAGTTGAGTAAAGATGATGATTCCCGTAAGGCAGACTAGAAAAGGCATAGATTAATGATTGGAGGACTGCTTTATCTGACTCATACCAGACCTGATATTATGAATGTAGTTGGCCTTGTTTCTAGGTTTCAAGCTGATCCTAGAGAATCTCATGTTGTAGCAGTCAAAAGAATTTTTAGATATCTGAAGGGAACATCTGATTATGGCTTATGGTATCCTAAGGATGATAATTTCACTCTTCATGCATATACAGATGTTGATTGGACAAGAGATGTGGATAACAGGAAGAGTACTAGTGGTGGTACATTTTTCTTGGGAAAGAGATTGGTTTCCTGGTTGAGCAAAAAGTAGGAGGCAATATCTCTGTCTACTGCAGAGGCAGAGTATATAGCAGTAGAAAGCATTTGTACTCAAGTTTTGTGGATGAAACAAATGTTGAAGGATATCAGAATTATGTTTGAAGAGCCTGTTACAATCTTTTGTGATAATTCAAGTGCAATAAACATTTCAAAGAATCTAGTGTTACACTCAAAGACAAAGCACATATCCATCAAGTTTCACTTTTTGAGAGGGAAGGTAAATGAGAATGAAGTCAAATTGGAGTTTGTTCCTTCAAAGGATCAGATTGCAGATATCTTCACTAAGCCTCTACCTAAGGACACGTTTGAGTATCTCAGAGGGAAGCTAGGGGTGATTACCTCTCCTGTTCAGAACTAAGGTGCACTAGTGTGCATCAGTCCAGTGGAACTCACAGTCATATCTTGTGATCCAGATTGATGGTAAGGGGATGCTACTCAGGAGGAGTAGTTAGTATGTTCTGAGTTTAGTTTGGTCTTGTCTAAGAAACAAAAAGGGTGAGAGATGATTGCAAATATGTGTCCTTTTCCATTGATGTCAAAGGGAAAGAGAAGTCATGTGAAAAACTTGGAAGTAAGTAGTTGCTGGTGAAAGGGGGAGTAGTGAAGAGAGTGGTTGCAGTTGTGATAAGAGAAAGGGGGAGAAGTTCTTGTCTTGATGGTTGAAATAGTTTTTCACATCATATGTTTCCATCAATGACAAAGGGGGAGATTGTTGCAAATATGTGCCTAATCGGTGTTGTCATTGATGTCAACATATCCTTGTCATTGGTGTCAACTGTATCTTATTCTATTACTTATTTAGAAGACTTGTATGTTGAGGGTATTGAGAAAATTAGCCTCTCAGGAAGAAACAAGTGAGTTACATATCTCTTTGTCAAAAATAGTGAAGACAATACAGTTCAACAAAGTAGATTGCTCCGCATTTCTAGTGAGATGAAGATCAGAGTATACGGACCAAATGGTTTTGTAGAGAACTATCTGAAGTTGCTCCAGCTAAGATTTGAGAGGTCCACATGAAGTTTTGGTGAAGTTATGGCCATCTGAGTAGAACCAAGTTTTGCAGTTGTTCAGAGGTAATAGGGTGACAGGAATTTGGTCTGGATTACTCTGCATTGAAATATTATGATCTGCAGTTCTAGAGGTATGTTTGGGGTGTTGGTGTGTATCCTCAACTCAAGTGGTTAGTGGTTTGGAGGTCTGCAAGTAATCTTTCTAGTGTGACAGTCATGACAGTTAGTGTCCTTAAGTTCTCGGATGAAGATGCAAGTGTTTCTAGTGATTTGAGGTGGTGCAGTTGTTCTTGTTGATTTCATTGTGCTTGTGGTGGTCTCTGGAACACATGCCTATTGTGTTGGTGGTCCACATTAAGGATTGAGCTTGTGGTTGAATATTTCTTCTTGAGTGTTGTTGTTCTTTCCAATCTTAGCCGACCGGATGCTTGGTGTGTGTTGCAGATGAACTAAGAGAAGTTCTATGGACCGTAGCATGTTGTTCAAGGAAGATTTGAGTCCCATCTATGCTTGGCCAACAAAGGAGTGGTTCACATGTAACATTTTGTATTAAGTCAAGTCTTGTGATTGTAATTGCTTGTAATGCCTATCTTGGAGAATGTTCTAGATAGATGATTGTTTGGCCAACTTTGATGTTCATTCCAAAGTTGATGACATGTATAAATAAGTGTTGTGAAGTCATGGAAATGTGTGGTGGTGAGCGAAGATGCGGATGTAATGAGGAAGTGAGTGGGGGCAGAGCAGAGGTGTTGTGCGCTTCAATGGAACTAAACCTTGCATGAAGAAGATGTTGTTTCTCAGTTCAACCCTTCAGTGTTAACATTGTGAATGTTCTTGTAGGCAGTGAGCCTCCTTTGAGCAGTGAGCTCTGGGTAGTGCACCCAAAGGCAAGTGCCTTCCCATTTTTCTATTCTTTTAACAGAGAATAAATCTTGTGGGTTAACCCCCACTGTGGTTTTTTCCTTAACCGGGTTTCCACATAATTATCCTAGTGTTATGTGTATTGATTATGTTTATGCTCATGTGTTGTTGATTCATGCTTTCATGGTTATATCATTAATCAGTTAATAAGTGGTAAAGAAGATAAAATGTAGCAAGAGATAAAAGTTTTGTGACAACTGATTCACCCCCCTCTCAGTTGTCTGCCCTAATTTCAACAGGAAGTCCCCTCTATGGTTCATAAGTTCTCAAAGTTTCCATTTGAGGGATGTGTACATGATGTACATCACAATCGGTACTAGCCCGTCACTCATCATGGACAATTTACACTTGACTATGTCTGGCCAAAACCAATTGGATTTGCTCGAACTAGAGAGGATTTATTCTTCTTATCATATCAAAAATTTAAAGAAAATTAAATATCAAAGTTGTCACTTAGTAACATACCTCCTTGTGATATCCCCAAACCTCCTCATACCTCTAAGGCTATGACAGTAGTTCTCCCTATCCCACAGGTGGTGAATGAATCTAAGCCCAAATCAAAGGTTCTTCCTCATCCCTGACCATCTGGCAGATATGTTGAGGTTCCCCTTTGCCATCCCTTTAAGGACAATGAGGCAACCTTCAAGCATAAAATAGACCTCCCTGCAATCACAATATCTCTTTTGTCCCACCTACCTCTACAGAGACTAGTGGAAATCAATTGGTTGTGCGTGTATTATTTCCTGAGGTTACTCAACCACTTGTGGATGCTCAAGTACTTCCACCTTTTTCACAAGTTGAGAAGGAAGAGCAGCCCGCATTAAGGAATCCTAACCCCATGGTTTCTCAACCTTTGGTGGTTCTTCTTGTTTCTTATAATGTTCCTAAAGTAAAGGAACAAAAGGAACACACATTGGAAGATACTATGGTTCCACTCACAATCATCACAAATAAAGCTAAGAGAAATAAAATTGCAAGAGACTGAAAGAAGCATTTACATATTGTGGCTTACCTTGCCGTAGGAGAGGAGAATCTCCCTCCTCACAAGCGTTTATCACCGGCGGATGAAAAAGAGACATCTACTAGTATTTTGTCTCCAATAGAGAAGGATAAAGCTTCACAAGCCTCTATGGAACCTATCGTGTTGTATTCTAATAGTGAATCTAAAGATAATAATGGTACAAGTATGGCTCTTGTTCCTTACACAACACTTGCTATAGTTCCTCTTGCATCTTACCCACCTACCCAAATTGGTGATGAGCAAGATTGGGAGGAGGATGATTTTCTTTAGGTTGACTCACAAGAGTGGCCCTTTATTTCTATTGTGTCATGAGTGCATGTGATTGTTTTCCCCCGTAATGTGTTGCTTGATGCTTTATTTATGTCATTCTTGTTAATCTCTCTTTGGATTACCCTTGACACTCTTGTAGGTGCAAGGATACAAAGGGACCAAAATTTGTTGTGACATTTTCTCTATTTGTATAATCATTCTTCTATATGTTGTAAGTTACATTGTTGTTGTTTCCTTTGGGGATTATGCAAGGTGTAAGATGTTTTTGCATTCTCCCTTGTTGACCTAAGGGGTTCTTTTTATTTGATTTCATGTGTTATTTCTTCCTTTGTCTCTGTAGTTCTACTAGCTAGCGGATGATGACAATTCCAAATATATTCTCAAGATATCTCCTATTATACAACTATTTGTATACTCACATCGGTCAAGTAAATCCCTTTGTATTATTTCTCTTATATGTTTTTGATTCATGTGGTACCTTGTTGCTATGCTCATCATCATACCATGACTACACAAGCCATTGTGTATCATGCTTGAAGCATCACCTCATTTTGCCTTTTGTGGGGCAACCCCTTGTCGCGATGTATTTTTTGGGAACACATCTTCTGGGCATGTGCTTCTAGAAATCTCTTGTGCCTATCTTGTGGTTTATTCTACCTTAAAGTAGTTGCTCCCTAATAGGAGTTAGCAATCACTTTAAGGTGGGGGAATACATTGCACTATGCTCTTTTGGTTACATACTTGTTTATTATAGTTGGCATGGAAATCACCTAGTGATTCGGCGGTCCTCACTAGTCTGTGATGCTTCCTTTTGGTCCATGAGCTACCTAGTACAACAAAGTTTGCTATCTTGTGTGCTTCATGTGACTTGTCGTGGTTACCTAGTAATTCGATAGTCCTTACTAGTGTGTGATCCATGAAGGTACTTCTTTTCACATGACCCCTAGCAATAGAGCAAGCTAGTGTCAGAGTCATGTGCCTTGTGTGCTTGTTTCTATATTTGTTTTTGTTTGATGCATTGTGTTTTAACTTGTTTTCCTTAATGATTCCATTTGTCTTGTGTGTCTTTATCATGTTTTCCATGTGTTCTTCATGTATACTATATGCCTTATGTGTATACTTTGTGCCTTATGTGTATGCTTTGT
Organism: Cunninghamia lanceolata; assembly: GCA_027924645.1. Taxonomy (NCBI): domain Eukaryota; kingdom Viridiplantae; phylum Streptophyta; class Pinopsida; order Cupressales; family Cupressaceae; genus Cunninghamia; species Cunninghamia lanceolata. The sequence continues at coordinate 3,533,233 of BSBN01000642.1, forward strand.
GTCAAGTGTGTATGCATTGTGTATGGCATGTATTTTCCTTGTGTATTGTGTGTGTCTCATGGGTATTCCTATGTATGATTTTAGTACTCCATGTATGTGAATTATGTTACAATGTCTTGTGTGTTTGAGAATCTCTTTGCTTATGTGTTTTCAACCTTAGAAATCCTAAGCTTGGGGTTTACTAATAGTCCACAACTTAGCAGAATTCTTTAGCTTCTATGTTTTTGTAGACACCTAAAAATGGTTACAATCACTTTCACCTGTTCCTGCATTCCAAACTTAATCATCCACACCATTCTATTCAATTCATACAATTAATTAAATAATTTCCAATTATTTAATTAATATATTCTGCACCTTCCCCCTTCACCAAAAATCTAAATTCCTCTACTATAGTCCAAAAATCAAATATTTGACAACTATAGTTCACAACCCATTCATATAAAATTAAATAAATATCTATATTTATTTAATTCCCTATTTTGTCCAGTTTTGATTACTTTTAGTAATCATTATTACTTTCTTCTAAAGCATGTGCATGTAAATTAATTTTAATTAATTCTCAATTACAAACCCCCATATTTCTAGAAGCCCACTTGTCATTGAATGTACATGCATGTACATGACAAGTGGTACTTTGGAAGCATGGCCAAATCTTCCAAAAAGTGTACACTTGTTCTCTTTCTTCTATCCCACTCAAGTGTTAATATTCATGCATATTTAAAATTCCATGTGGCACTATTCATGCACTGTTCACCTAATTTTTAATTCCACTTGTCCTTTCCATGCAATTTTTAATTCCTCACAAAATCCAAACCATGCATTTTCATAAATCAGGCCTTACATGTCATACACCTACCCAATCCTAGCCATCCATCCATTCGAACCTTCAATTTCATCCATTGATTATCCCTTGAATCTTGGAGCAATTCTCTCATCCAAGATCATCATGTCATTTATCCAATTCACTTTTCTTGAGTATCCTCAAGAAATCTCAACCCTTGATCTTTCAATTCAATCCTATCCCTCCATTTCCATCCCTAAAAATCTATAAATTGAAGCCTTCCCCTCTATTTTTCATAAGCAATTGTATGCAAAAAAATTCTGTTAGTTTGAGTACTCACATCCTAAGCATTTAGTTTAATTCATAGTTTAGAATAGCTTAGAATCATCATATTTGTGACAAATCACTTATAGTGCATTTAGATAGGGTGCAATTTAGGAATTTAGTGCATTATTAGTTAGTCCAATCTTGAGGTCCTTTGGACTTGGGATTGGGAGTTAATTAGGATAGTTAGCTCTTCATTTAGGATCCCACTTTCATTATAGACATATTTGGCATGCCCGGTGGGACGCCCACCCCTTCTAACCATTAGTTTACATTATATTTTGCATGTGTTTTATGTTGACAGGTCAAAGTAGCATCATATTTCAGTAGATTAGCACCCCATCTTCCCTTTGTTAGTGCCTAGAGGCTCTATTGCAGCGCCTGAACCTAAGGACTATCAGACCCCTTTCAGTGCCTAATTTCTACCTTTCAGCACCACCTAGTTTTGGTATATCGGTGCTCATGTTCCTGTACCCATGCCTGGAGACAGGGAATGTAAAATTTGGATTTGTCTATGCGCTTTTCATCATTTTGTCAATCTTTTTCATGAACATGATTTAAATGTGCTTTCTAATGACTTTGTGGCCTCTTTAGTTCTTAGGTTTCCAGAAGATAGCGCAGGTATAGGGGGAGGTACTACTCAAATCAAATTAGCACCCAGTCTGTGTGCATCAACACCCAATTTGCACATATTGGCACCTAGTTTCTTAGACATAGCTAACTCACATTTTCATTATTTATGAAGGTTTACAACTAAACAAAATTATGGGTTTTGCTGATTTTCTAACCCCCTAACATTGTTGGCAGTGGTTTTGTGCTTTGTGACTGCAGGACAGATCAAACTCATAGCCATCATTTTCCTCTATCAAATTAGCACCCAAACTTAGCATAGTCATGCGTAGATAACCTACAGTAGTACCCAGATCTCAGGTATAGTAATCAGTATTTTAGCGCTAGATTTTGATATTGTATTGCTTAGTCTTTGTATAGTAGCGCCCAGTCTATTTGTTTTAGTGCTCTGGTCTTTCAATGTTGGGGCTAACTATTTTAGCGCCCTCTTTCTATGATTAGCAAAAATTCATCTTTTCATCATTTTGCTTGGGCTAATCTTATTTTTGCAACTTATTGCGCTAGTCTAAGGCATATAAATCCAACTAATAACTTGTTTGGTGTAGCCCCATAGTCAAAGAATTTATTTTTATACTAAAGTAGTTACACATTAAAGTTAGCTTAGAGGGAATTAACTAACATGTTTTTCTTGTTTTAGTTTGTTGGTGGACATATGCTCTCCCCTCATGCCTTAGGGTGATCTTGGCGATCAAAAGTCCACTCACAAATACTTTTACTTGTTTTCCAACCGAAAGGGGCCACTTTCCACGTATGCTCTCCCCTTGCACCTTGTGCGATCTTGGGTGATCAAAAGTGGGAGTAGTTTCTTCTTAGGGGGCCTGCTAGGGGATTTCATCTCCCCTACGGATGACCTCAACCACTTATTCTGGTGTAGGATAGAAATATTGCGAGAATCAAAAGACTCACTTTAAAGGAAGGACCCCTTCTTGCCAAACAAAAGCCTTAAGATCCTTGGTCTGCCAAGACTTGCTTTGGTTTGCATGAGGTCAGAATTTGGGACACCCCCATTCACAGACTCATCCCCTATACCTTGTGTATATTGGGACATTCCCTAGAAGCCTTGTGAAGCCTAGATAAGACCATCGAGTGTCATATCTTATGGTGCACCACTACAGAGGATGGGAAGATTCTCACCATACCACTGTACTTGAGATAGGATATGCTTTGGGCAAGATGAAAGTCTATAAGATGAGGGGGTAAGGTGGTTCATGACCTTGCTTTCCCTTTCTATCCAAGCTATAGAATCAAAGGTATTAGTGGGGGTGGGAATCTCGGTTCACTTTGAGTTGAGATTGACCCACGGCCACTTCGTGAGATCCACAAGATATGTCACTCCCACTTGAATAGATTCTAGGTTGTATATAAGTGTTTGGTGTGTCTTCAATTGTGTTATACTTGTGCAAGCTATTTGTAATCCATGAAGGCTAACCACCTCTTGCACCTAATTCCAAGTCACTCCAACAGCCATTGTGTTTGATGTTTGCAAAATCTTGCCAAATTTTCTAACTAAACACATTTAAATCAAACCAATCCACATTAGTGCTCTTTTTTGTAAAATAGCGTCTAGCGCATGTCTGTCAGTGTTCAAACCTTCTGAACCAACACCTAGACTAGGCTAGACTTACCACCTTTCTGACACTATGTCAATGCCCATATTCCATATCAATGCCCATATTCCATATCAGTGCCCAACTTCACATACGTTAGCACTTAGTCCTTGTCTGTTAGCACCTAAATGGACTCTTTTAGCGCCTAGATTTAGGGGTCTGCAAAAATCAAGTGCTCATCCTTTTGATGGTCAAAATCACTTTCCCCACATCATCCCACAGTATCACAGCCATATAGACATCCTCCATGTCCTTTCATCCCTTTTAGCTTATGATCCAACATCAATCAAATCTAATTAATCGTCATCCTTGAACCAACACCTATCAAATCCTTATCATCCAAAACCAAATCAAACATCTATTCATGATCAATCATCTATTCATTAAGTCCTAGTTTCTAAGGTTAAATCTACATCAACCACTATCTTGTTTATATTAGGCTTAAGAATTTGTCTATCTTAAGTTTGGTGTAATCTTGAAATCATCAACCCTCTTGGATAAATTGGCTTGGGAACTTAGACAGCTCCTAAGTTAGTGGACTCAAGGAAATCTCATCTTTCTTAGTGTGTCTTGTCTACCCCAAGTAAGATAATCCTATTGTCCTTTTTTCTTAGGCTCTTTGTCCACCTAAGTACATAGGGATAATCCTTGATCTTCAACTATCTTGATCTAGATCTTGAACTTAGAACAATCCCCAGCCCTAATCATTGGGACCTCATCATCCAAATCCAATCAAAGTTCACCTTTTATTCCTCCCATCACACGATCACAAGCTAAGAGGAAAATGGACACTCATTACCAACCCCTCTTTCCACATGACTCTACCATGAGTAATATGGAGGGATATGTCAATCAACCCGAAATGGGTGAAGCATCCACTCATCATCACATATATTCTTGCACCTTCATCGATTTCCTTAATGAAAGAGGATTACATGACAAATTTGACCAATTCCTTAACAATCATAAGGATGAGTTCCTTGAACACCTTATTGAACATGGCACACATATCCCCTATTCATACAACCATGACAAACTCAAAACCATTTTTCATGACAATCTACCATCACCTATTCATGACCAACCATGGGGGTGTGTCCCTAATCCCATTAAACCCACCTACGATAATCGATGGACTAGTTATGCCTCCAACACCAATGTCGTTCATACCATAGGACAAAATGTGAGGGTTAGAAATGTTCCACAACAACAAGGATCAAACCCCCCTTATGGGTTACCATATAACATGCTACCCTCTGATGTGCGTATCTCTGCAGTCCCATCTAATGTCAACATACCCGTCATACCACCTCCACCAAGTAATCAACAAGATGCTTCCACCCTCATTCCATAACCCCTTCCTCCTTTGAATATACCTCAAAGTTTAGTCATTACCCAAACAATGGTACCTCCCACAGTACCTTCACAAACACCCCTCCAAACAAACAATCCATTTACCCAACCACAAAATCCCTTAATGAGCTATGTCAACCACACACAAATGTATCAATTATCCATGCACCAACAACCTCCTCAAGGATCTCCCATGCAACATCAACATATCCCACAATATCAACAACCACCTTTCCAAAACCAACAAACCCTTCTATAACAACAAACGTTTGGGTCTCATGTTTATACACAAACTTTAGGCCTACCTCCATACATCCAACAACAACAATACATCACCCCACAACAAAAACAATCATCATCACAACAACCCCCACTCCAACATATGCCAAAACCCCCTCTTGCTAATCCTTTTGATCAAGAATGGCAAGAGATGAAAAATATACTTAAAAACATTCAACTAGGGACCCAAAAGAAACATTATAAGTTCGAAGACTTGTGTCCCTATCCATTCGATAGAAACATGACAATCATACCTTTTCCTCAACATTTTGAAATGCCTAAATTTGACATGTACAAGGGAAAAGGAGATCCCCATGACCACATGAAGGAATTCTTCATCGCATGCCAAGAAGTAGCCTATGATGATCAATTCCTTCTTCATCTTTTCCCATGAAGCTTAGGGGGACAAGCCTTAGAATGGTTCATGCACTTGCATTATGGCTCCATCTCAACTTTCGCCAATCTTTCAGAAAACTTTGTCACCCACTTCTCATACAATGTAGAGCATGAGATCAATATGATCGACCTTTGCAATACCAAACAATGAAGTGGTAAAATTTTTTCCACTTACCTACAAAGATGGAGAGCACTTACTAGTAGGCTACCTTGGACAACTCCCAAAAAACAACTTGTCCATATCTTCATTCAAAACTTAAACCAAGAAATGGCCTTCCATCTACAACTACATTGTGCATCTACCTTCAATGAAATCATAGGAAAGGGGGTCACCATTGAGAACACCCTTATTGCAAAAGGTTTGGTCAAAATATACAACAAGGATGACAATGATAAATCAACCAATGGAAAACCTAAGTTTTGGGCTAAGAACAAAAACACCATAGGAGATGGTGCTATCGATTCCATGTACATCCAAATCATTGCTCCTAAACCTAAAGAGACAAATGTAGTCCAAAATGTTTCAAACAATGTCTTGGTCCCATCAGCTCCTCCAAAGTGGAATCCTCCCAACAATCCAAAACACAAGTATACTCCCTTGGGTGAACCACTTGAGGTTGTGTTCCAAAATCTAGTCCAAACAAACATGGTTGACTTCCCCATGATGAAACCATTTGATGAAAACCAACCTAAACCTGCATGGTATAAGGAAAAATGAGTATTATTACTATCATCGCATCAAAGGTCATGCCACAGGTAAATGTATGAAATTGGAAAACTACATCCAAGACCTCATCGATCGCGGTGACATCCAAATAGAAGGAAACAATAATACCTCACCTAACGATGGCCTAGGAGTCTACCAAGACCCTCTTCCCCACTGCAATAACTCATCCACATCTAAACCTTCATCATCCAACACCAATCCCAACAATCAAACCAACAACATCAACTATAATAATGCTCGACCTGCTTATGATAATGTAGTAGGGCGGATTGATTTTGACTCTACTCATGTCTCCACCATCAAAATCAAAAACATCACTCTTGAATGTGTCGTTACTACCCAACATGGATGTGTAACCATAAAGGGACCATTTCGTCCTTCCACCACTACCACTTCTAAATACAACCTCCTTGACTATCTTGGGAAGGCCCCTGCACAAATCTCCATCCTGAAACTCCTCAAGACATCCACCATCCACCACAAAATCCTTGACAAGGCTCTCCAAGAGTCCCATGTCCCCACCAACATTCCTCTCGCACAATTCTAAAATTTGGTGGCTTAATTGTCCTCATCCTACCACCTCACTTTCAACCAATCCGACATGCCACTCATCGATCTAACCCATAATAAGGCACTCCATATCGAAGTCCAAATCACCAACCACAAAATCAAGAGGGTCCTCTTGGATAATGGATCTAGTTTGAATATATGTACATTAAAATTCATAAAACTCTTGGGGTATTCAACAGCTAACTTAGAATCTTTGGTCATCTTCATCAAAGTGTATGACAACATAGAAAGAGAATCTGAAGGCACCATATGACTCCCTATTAAGGTGGGCCCACTCACGTTACCCACCTTATGTCATGTAATCGATCTTAACCTACCATACAACCTCCTTCTTGGTTGACCATGGCTACATGCCATGTAAGTCGTTCCCTCCACCTATCACCAATGTCTTAAGTTCCCTCATAATAGTGTGGATGTCACTATTCCTACCGATCAACAACCATTTGAGTATTTTAAAGCCTTAGATGTTGTTTATGATAAATAATTTCATTGTCCAAGCATCTATGGAGAACATCTCAAAGGCCCCTCATCTATTCCATCCACATTATCATCCACTCCACAAGTCACCATTGATCCATCCCATGCTTGCACATCATCATCCACTCCTACCCCTCAAGTATCCCAGGTCAAGATCAGACAAAGAGTGTGGTGAATACGAGCTTCATAATGCCTTCCATGTGGGACAATTACCTTTGGATCCCTGCTCTCATAGCCACCATCTACAAAAGAAAGAACAAGAACGACAACGTAGGATCAATGACAAAATTCCCTTCATCCTAGCACAGATCTCTCGAGAAAAGGAGGTCAAAGAAACAGATCTTAGTGATTGGTTATACCGTGATGAAACCCCTCCAACACCAGTAGACATAGAATACTTCAAAGAAAAATATCTTGTTCCATTTCAAATTGTTAGGGTTAGCTGGCAGAAGATATCAATTAAATGCAAATAAAGATTAAACAGAGCAATGAAAATACACAAAAATAATAATAGTGAGAGACAAGTTTTAATGTGGTTCACCCAAACTTGGGCTACATCCACCAATAAAGAGTCCAATATTATTAGCCAATAAATCAAACCGATTACAACCAGCAATCCTTGCAACTTAATACCGCTGCAAAATGCTATAATACATCAACTAAAACCCTAACCCTTAGCCACTTTTATCAAGCCTTATGTTGGTTACAAAATAGGGTTTTTTTATGTTGGCCAATAGAAAAAATAAATCTTGATGCCTTTATAAAATAATAAAAAACCGCTGCCCCTTGACCCTGTTAAATAATTTGGGGAGAAACTACATCGATAAAAGTGGCATAAATTTAACCTTCGAGTCTGATTAGGCTCCATATAACAACAATCTCCCACTTGGAGACTGATCAGACTCGACACCATATCATCTCCCACTTGGAGACTGATCATAACACCACTAACCCTGGAGCTCCCACTGGAAATAAGCACCCTGGACTTTGCTGTTCTATTTTTGTTGTTTTCAGTCTTGAAGACCAACTGAAGCTAAAGAGGAGCTCAGCTTCTCCCTTGTCATTGCCTTTGTAAATATATCCACTAGATTTTCATCTGTATGTATCTTTTCTAGCCTTAACTATCCATCATCCAACACTGATTGAATGAAGTGATACCTCAAATGTATGTGTTTGGTCTTTGAATGCAAGGTAGAATTGTTTGCAAGATGTATGGCACTCTGGCTATCCGTAAACAAATAAATTTTAGCCTGTTGTTTACCCAATTCTTCCATGAAAGATTGAAGCCATATCATCTCCTTGCTTGCCTCTATTGTAGCTACATACTCTGCCTCCGTGGTGGATAAAGCAACCACCTTTTGCAACCGTGAGATCCAACTCACCACTGTCCCACCTACAGTAAAGACATAACCTATAGTACTCTGCCTAGTATCAATATCCCCTGCCAAATATGAGTCTACATAACCTGCTAAATCAGTATTAGAGCCCCCAAAACATAAATGTTTATTGGATGTACCTCTCAAATATCTGAGAATCCATTTTACCGCATTCCAATGCTCCAATATGGGATGACACATATACCTTCTTACGACTCCTACAACATGTACAATATCCGTGATGGTGACAGGTTGTCATTGATGTCAAAAGTATGTTCAGTTGATGATGTAAAGTTGCCATAGCTGTTGCAAGACATCAAGAGGAGATAGTTGTTTATTGTTTTGTCAGTTCACAGAGATGTGGAGTTGGTTTGGTATAGTGTAATGCTCAAGACAAGGTTGTTAAGTTGTGCTTTTGTCATCTTCATAAGTTGATATGTCTAATGCATAAGATCAGGTGTTTTGATATGTTTGGTGCTGCTTCAAGTTCACAGATATAAGTTATGTCAGATACAAGACTCATGGTTATGATAGTCTTGTTTGATCTGCTTGATTGCTTCATTCGTTGATGCTCACATATTATGGACAGGTGATATCAAAGGTTGAGAGGATCTTGATTGGATCTCAATTGAACAATGTTGAGGATAATCTTATGCTTCAAATGTTGATTATACAAGAATTCAATGACTCATATTACAGAGAAGATACAATGTCTAAAATGCATCATAGTGAGGAATCATGTTTTCTATTTCGTATTAGAATGTGTATGAATCATGCTCATCATCAGGGGTTGTTTCATTTATTGGTGTTGCTATAAGAATCAGGTCCTCATAGTGTGTGGTTGGTGTTGGATTGAGTTGACTGCAGGTTGTCATTATCTTCAAGAATCTTCATCAGGAGGATAGATGTTGTGCATTGCATATGATAGTGGTATGAAGGGTTGATCATGACAAATGGCAGAGTATTTCAGAGATGTTATGTTGTTTTGATGATTCACATATATTTATGTGATAAAAGGTTTTGAATGGAGTTTAAAAATACTAAATCCTAACATGGCTACCTCTTTACTCTCTCCTATCCCAAATAAATAGCATTTTTTTATAAAAGGAGGTTGATCTATATTTGCAAGTAAAAGTCACTTGAGTGACTTTCTAAAAGGTTTAAATGTTGTGAAGAAACCAGCCTCTTCTCTTCCATTTACCAAGTGGTTTCTTATCAATTAAATTGCAGCCAAAAATAAAAAAATAAAAAAAAGCCTTAAAAGAATCTTTTTTATGCAAATTTAGAATGTCATAAAAAAGCTAATAAGTCACATATGACTTAAAACTCATTCCTTCTTATGTGCTATGAGTTTTCTTTAAGTGGCAGCCCGATATCATTAGTCCCTTTGTTTATATTAGAAACTTTATTGTTTCTAAATCCTATTTATATAATGAACTTCAACTAAAGCCTTTTTACATGGAGTTTTTTTAAGGAAAAAAGGCTAAAATGCAGATTTGTTTCCATTTTATGTGACAACGAAGACCAAGGACTTGTGAAGATAGAAAATGATTTTTGTTTTTTGATTTTCACAAATTGAAAATTGTTTTTTGAAGAAGATTTATTGTTTATGCAAGGGAAGATGAACAGAGCAGTTTGGATTTATGAGAAGCTTAAAAGTTTTTTTTGCAGGTGGATTTATATGAACAAAGTTTGAAGGAACAAATTTTTTTTAATCATTTATTTTGTGAGCAAAGAATTTTTATGTGAAAAAAGCATTTGATGAAGATATCATTTTTTTTTAGATAATATTTACAAAGGAGATAATATGAAAAGATTTATTTGAAGAAAGTAAAGAAATGAAGAAGAGATTTTATTTTCTCCTACAAATGGATTTTATTGAAGACAATTTTGTTTGGTTTGAAATGTCATGAAGGCAAAAGTAATATTTTGAAGATCATTGAATATATGAAAGGTTTTTTGCTCAGAGAATTTGAAAAGAAAATTTGAAGAGATCATTTTTACAGATGCAAGAATATCAAAGAGAAGACAAAATATGAAAAGTCTTTTGATGCAGATGAAGGTGAATGGATTACAAGATCAATTTATTGCAGAGCAAGAGGAAGATGAATGGTCATCTGATATTTATTGAGCCTATAGGTGCTTTGATGAGTGAGTTGAGTTACAGAGCAACAAACTATTATGAAAACTTTTTGAAAATTCTTTTAAAAAGAAAACATAGAAGAATGTGTGTATGAGCTAATTTGCAGTGAAATATGTTTTCCTGATTAGGTGAATTAGATAATTCAAGGATAGAATATCAGAGGTCTTGAAGGACAGAAATGAAATATACAGATGATGAGAGATTGAATATGATGTTGTGCAGATTAATGATGAACTGACAGTATCAAATACAGATACATAGATTGACAAGATTATCAGAAAGACAATATGCAATTGCAATGCAAATCAGGTTGTATGTAATTGAACAGAGATATACAAATTCAGAAAAGAATGTTATGAAATGGTGCAAATCAGATTGTGTTACAATCATTTATTGCACACCTTATTTTTATGTTTTGATGATGGGAATTGGTTTGCAGTGAGGCCTTGTTTTAGCCAGTGAGGCTTGTAGGTCAGTGAGACCTATTTGTTTACCAGTGAGGTATATTAGTGTTGGAAGTGGGTGCTTCTGTTTGGTATTGGAGTTGGTGCTCCATAAGGAGTTGGTGCTCCTAGATACAATTTGCATTGCCAGTGAGGCATGTTTTTCAGTTAAGCCAGTGAGGCAATTCTGGAGTGGTTTTTCTACCCCTGGAGGGTTTTCCACTCGTGCAATTCTTGTGTCTTGATCTTCTCTCTGTGGATATATGTTTTACTCATGAGTTTTTATTTTTCATTCTCAGTTATGTGCACATGTATGTGAGAAATCAATGATAGCTCTCTCTCCCTTTACTCTACAAGTTAAAGTTTGTAAAAAGATTAGAAATTTCACACAACACTGATTCACCCCCCCTCTCAGTGTTGTCCTTGACTCCTACAATCCGGTCTCATGCATACCATGGCATATATTAAACTTCCTACAGCTAAAGCATATGGTACCTTGGATATTTTTTCTTCCTCCTCTTGTGTCTTAGGACACATCTCCTTAGTCAATTTCAAATGACTAGGCAAAGTTGTGCTGACAACTTTTGCATTCTCCATATGGAATCTCTGCAACACCTTTTCAACATAATCAGCCTGAGATAGAGTCAATTTTTTGTTCTTCCTATCTCTACAAATTTTCATACCAAGGATTTGTTTTGCTGCCCCCAAATCCTTCATAGAAAATGACTGTGCTAACTGTTGTTTTAACTCTCTTATGTGATCCATGTTAGACCCCACTACAAGAATGTCATCAACATATAAACATAAAATAATGTAGTTGTCATTATCCAACCTCTTAAAATAAACACAATGGTCAGAATTACACCAGTTGTAGCCCTTCTCAGCCATAAAACTATCAAATTTTAAATACCATTGCCGAGGTGCTTGTTTCGGGCCATACAAACTCTTCTTCAATCTGCACACCAGTTTCTCCTTACCTTTGACCTCAAATCCTTGTGGTTGTTCCATAGAGATATCCTCCTCCAAATCACCATGGAGAAAGGGAATTTTCACATCTAGCTGTTCCAAATGCAAATCTTCAGCAGCCACAATACTTAAAACAGTACGAATAGAAATCATCTTAACAACTGGAGAAAATATCTCATCAAAATCAATACCTTTTTTATGTGCAAATCCTTTTACAACTAACCTAGCTTTAAATCTGTTCTTACCTGCAGCTTCCTCTTTTAGCCTATAAACCCATTTGTTTGGTAAAGCCTTTTTACTTGAAGGCAACTTACATAATTCCCAAGTCTGATTTTTTAGCAAGGAGTCCATTTCTTCTTTCATTGCAAGCTCCCACTGATCCTTTGTATCCACCTGCATAGCTTCATCATACCCTTCTCATTCACCAACATCTGTTAACAAAATAGAATACAAGAGGGAGAAAACCTTTCAGGAGGTCTACTTAGCCTTGTTGACCGTCTAACATTCGCTGGAGTTTGTGGTATTTCTTGTTTTTGTTGTGGAGCATGAGGAACCATTGGAACATCACTATTTAGAGTATCATCCAAAACCACATAATCCTTTTCTTTCTTCTCATGCTACTGCAACTGATCTTTATATAACACCTTCTCATTGAATATAACATCCCTACTTCTCACAATTTTCTGATTTTCAAAATCCCAAAGCCTATAACCAAATTCATCAATGCCATATCCAATGGAAGTACATTTTTTTTATTTTACATCCATCTTGGTTCTATTTTCAGAATCTACATGTGCAAATGCTTCACATCTGAAGGTTTTGAGAAAAGAATAACTCACCTTCTTACCTGTCCATGCTTCCTCTGGAATACCATAGCCCAAAGGAACTGAAGGACATCTATTAATTAAATATATAGCAGTGTTGATAGCTTCTGCCCACATGTTTAAAGGTAGCCTAGCATGCAATCTCATGGTCCTTGCACATTCCATTATTGTTCTATTCATGCGCTCAGCCACTCCATTCTCCTATGGAGTCCCTGGAACTATTTTCTACCTATGGATTCCATTAAAGAAACAATAATCCTCAAATTCTTTACTGCAATACTCACCACCATTATCAGATCTGAGACATTTTAATCTCTTACCCATCTCATTCTCAGCCAAGCTTCTCCATTTCTTAAATGTTTCAAATACACCAGATTTCTACCTAAGGAAATAAATCCAAACCTTCCTAGTTGCATCATCTATGAATGTAACATAATACCAAAAGCCACTAAGAGAAGATACCTGAGCCAGTCCCCATACATCTATATGCACAAGCTCTAACTTTTCATCTTTCTTTTGCTTCCCATCCTTGAGAAAACTAAATCTCTTTTGTTTGCCATACACACAACTTTCACAGAAACCATATTAATACATTTAAGACCTGGTAAAACTTTCTTAGAATGAAGTACCTTCATACCTTTTTCACTCATATGCCCAAGTCTGTTATGCCACAGTGTCATCTCAGAACCTGCAACAACTATTTTAGTCTCTTCCTGCGACCCTGCAGCAACTGTTCCTGAACCTGTTTATTTTTTCTCTGCAACAACTAAAGTAGAAGGAATAGTATGACCTGTACAAAGATATAAGGTTCCTACTTTCACACCTTTTTCTAGTATTAAGGCACCTCTTGTAACCTTCCAATTTTTATCAGTAAATGTAACAATGCAACGTTCATCAGCTAGTTGCCCTACTGAAATTAAATTCTTACTCAGCCTTGGAACATGCCTTACCTCTTGTAGTAGCCAATGATTCCCATTCTGCAACTTAATTTTGATTCTTCCCTTTCCAACAATCTAACAGGGTTCGTTATCTCCCAAATAAACCAGCCCAAAATCCCCTTAGACATAATCAAGAAAATATCTTCTGAGGTGTAGCATGAAATGAGGCCCCTTAATCTAAAACCCATGAATCATTAGCATTATCTAGGGAAAGAATCAAAGCATCATCTTTAGATTTATTACTTACCACATTTGCCTCCTTTTTACCTTCTTGTTTGTCTCCTTCTTTATTCTTCCAAGACCAGCAATATTTCTTCAGATGACCTAGTTTCCCACAGTACCAGCAATCCTTCTCTCCTCTGGATTGGGATCTCTTGTCCTTTGATTTTCCTTGTCACTTCCCATGACCTCCAGAACCTTTTCCTCTCTCCTTTGATCTACCTCTGCTTTCTGCATTTAAAACACTACATGATGTGAACCCTCCCGAGCTTTTCCGTCGCATTTCCTCACAAAGGATAACACCAACAACATCATCAAATTTCAAAGTATTTGAACTAGAGACAGAGTTACTTACAACCATTACCAAACTATTCCATCTTTCTGGCAAAGAACATAAAACTAAGAGAGCCCTCACCTCTTCATCAAATTTCACTTTTATAGAAGTTAACTGACTGGTAATCATATTAAACTCATTTAAATGATCTATCACAAATCCACCTTCAATCATTTTTAGATTAAACAAACGCTTCATGAGAAATACCTTATTTGAGGCTACGGGTTTTTCATACAATTTAGCCAAAGCTTTCATCAATTCACTTCTTGTCTTCACTTCTATTATATTGAATGCCACAGATGGTTCCAAGCACAACCGAATGGTTCCTAGTGCCTTTCTATCCAAAAGTTTCCAATCCTCATCAGTCATTATTGTTGGTTTCTTGGCTATTCCTTCCAACGGCCTCCATAAATCCTTCTGATAGAGATAATCCTCCATCTACATCTTCCATAATTGATAGTTCTGCCCATTGAATTTATCTACCTTCAATTTACCCTTGTCTGCTATTGCTCCCACTTAACCGTGAGACTCCCACTCAACCATGAGTCCTTCCTGTAGATGATAATCTAACATAACCCGCTCTGATACCACTTGTTAGGGTTAACCGGCAGAAGATATCAATTAAATGCAAATAAAGATTAAATAGAAGAATGAAAATACATAGAAATAATAATAGTGAGAGATAAGTTTTAATGTGGTTCACCCAAACTCAGGCTACATCCACCAACAGAGAGTCCAATATTATTATCTAGTAAATCAAATTGATTACAACCAGCAATCCTTACAACTCAATACTGCTGTAAAATGCTACAATACATCAACTGAAACCCTAACCCTTAGTTGCTTTTATCAAGCCTTATGTCGGTTACAAAATAGGGTTTTTTATGTCAACCAATAGAAAAAATAACTCTCAACGCCTTTATAAAATAATAAAAAACCCTCTTTTGTAACCGACATAAGGCTTGATAAAAGCGGTTAAGGGTTAGCGCTGCCCCTGGACCCCGCAAGGGGCGCTACCCCTTGACCCTGTCTTAGGGGCACTGCCCCCAAACCCCTACAAGGTGCGTTGCCCCTTGACCCTGTTAAATAATTTGGGGGGAAACTACACTGATAAAAGTGGGGTAAATTTAACCTCTGAGTCTGATTAGGCTCCATATAACAACAATCTCCCACTTGGAGACTGATCAGACTCCACACCATATCATAGGTTTGTACCAAAATGACTTACCATGGAAAAGGACATGGCATTAATGAATAAGGCACTACAGAACCTATCCTGGTTGATCCCACATCTCCTAAGAAATACTCCCAACACTTCGGTTTAGGATATGTGCCACCGACTGTGACAATCAGTGGACCAACTAAAACTTTAGTAGAAGTAATTGAATCCTCTTATGTTGTTGAAAATATTACTCCGAGTGTCATCATAGCTTCATGTGAAGATCTTGATCTTTCATGTATCTTCCCCAATAACACCATCTTCATCATCGACCTTCCTCTCATCCACCCTGAGCTTATCACCTGGGATTATCAAGGACCACCACCTCTCAACATATTTCCAAATGATGAGGATCTCTTAGCATTCCTAGAACTATGCGACACCTCACAGTATAAAATATGCTTGCACACTCATGCCTATTTTGGGGAGGAGGTGATCCTTAGTCAAAAAAAGAAAAAAAGAAAAAATAGAAATTCACCCCTTGGTGAAAACCTCTTTGAGGCACTTTCGAACACAAAAGAGAAAAATAAAGATGTATCTTCTAGTGAAAACCTCTCTAAGGCACTAGGAGATGAGGATCTCCATCTTCCCCCATACCATCCTACTGGAATGAACATTCCAACATCCTGATTGAAGGCACCCAAGAAATCAATTTTGGTACAGAAGAATAACCCAAGCTCACCCACATCGCAGAAAGCCTTACTAGCAGAGAGAAATCCAACCTTTCAATCATGCTCCATGAAGCACCTTATGTGTTTGCTTGGTCTTATGTAGACATGCTAGGTTTAGATCCACCCTTGGTCATCCATGATCTTGTGGTACATCCAGAAGAAAGACCTGTCAAATAGAAACTCTACAAGATGCATCCTCAAGTCACCTTACTTGTCAAAGAAGAATTGTAGAAACTATTAGAAGTCAGCTTTATTCACCCTATTGACTATTTAGAATGGGTCTCCAACATTGTTCCAGTTGCTATGAAACCTGGGGGCATCTGAGTATGTACAGATTTCTAATATCTCAACAAAGCATGTCCAAAAGATGATTTTCTACTTCCCAACATTGATATCATTGTAGATCTCACAACATGACACGAGATGCTCTCCCTTATGGATGGTTTCTCTGGGTACAACCAAATCAGAATCACCCCTGAAGATCAACATAAAACTACTTTCACTTGTCCTTGTGGTACATATTGCTAGCAAGTCATGCCCTTTGGTCTAAAGAACACTGGAGCAACCTATCAATGGGCAATGACTACTATTCTCCATGACATGCTACATAAAATCATGGAAGATTATGTGGACGATCTCCTAGGAAAGTCAAAAACAAGAGAGGAACACCCTGAGGTTTTACAACAAATATTTACATGTCTTAGGGAGTACAAGCTTTGCCTCAATTCCAAGAAATGTGTCTTTGGTGTCACATCAGGAAAGCTCTTGAGGTTCATTGTTTCATGTAGAGGCATTGAGGTGGATCCCACTAAAGTTACTGCTATAATAGAAATGCCTCCCCCTAAGATGCTTAAACAGCTTTGAAGTCCCCACAGCAAGCTTTAGGCTATCTACAGATTCATTGCTCAACTCACAAACAAGTGTCAACCCTTTGCCCATTTTCTTCATAAAGATGTACACTTCAAGTGGGACCAAAATTGCCAACAAGCATTTAACCGCATCAAGGAATATCTAGCTTCACCACCAGTCCTAATGGCACCTATCCTTGGAAAACCCCTATTATTGTATATATCAGCAACTTCAGTAGTAATGGGGGAACTTCTAGCACAACATGATGACACCGGCTGTGAAAGGGCTATATACTATATCATCAGGACCCTAGTCGGCTATGAGCTTAACTACACCTCCATCGAACGAGCATGTTTGGTTGTCATTTTCTATTCTAAAAAGTTATAACACTACATGCTAAGTCACTCTATTAAGCTCATCTCTAAACTCCACCCCCTCAAGTACCTACTCTCCAGGACCTCACTTACAAGAAGAATGGCAAAATGGGTAATGTTACTGAGTGAATTTGACATTGAATATGTAGAATGAAGGGCAATCAAAGGACAATTTGTCACAGATTAGTTGGCCGAAGCACCCCTCATAGATTATCTATTGATTTTCTAAATGAGTCCATCCTGACCATGACAAAATTAACAAACTAGAAACTA
This sequence comes from Cunninghamia lanceolata, assembly GCA_027924645.1. Classification (NCBI taxonomy): domain Eukaryota; kingdom Viridiplantae; phylum Streptophyta; class Pinopsida; order Cupressales; family Cupressaceae; genus Cunninghamia; species Cunninghamia lanceolata. The sequence goes on from BSBN01000642.1 coordinate 3,551,009, forward strand.
TATTTTGATGGATCCTTCACCAATCACAGTTCAGGGGAAGGAATACTATTGGTGACCCTACAAGGTGACTACATTCCCAAAGCATACAGGCTTTCTTTCCCATGTACAAATAATGTGGCTGAGTATGAAGCTTTGATCATTGGTCTCAAAATAGCAGTTCAGTGGAACATCCAATAGCTACAAGTCTATGGTGACTCTTAGTTGATTATCAAGTAGGTCAATGGTGAATATCTCACTAAGGATGAAAAACTAGTACCCTACAAGCAAATGGTTGATGAATATAAACTATTCTTCACCTACATCTAGTTTAAACAAGTACCTCATCTTCACAACAAAGCAGCTGATGCCATGGCCACTATTGGTTCCCTCCTAGATATGCCTCATGACAGCCACCAATGTGAATTTCTTGTGGAATAGCTCCTTATGCCAACTTATCATGTTGCTGAGTCAGAATTCATCTGTGAGATTGTTGATCTTGAAAATCCTTGGTATCATGACCTCTACATCTACCTCCAACATCTCACTTTCCCACCTAAATCCACTCGTAAACAACAACGATCCCTCATCCGTTGAGCCCCTTGCTACACTATCCTTACCAATACCCTCTATCGCTGAAGCTATGATGGCACTCTTCTTCGATGTTTAAACACAAAAGAATCTTCCCTCACCCTACATGAAGTCCACACAGCGATCTGCAGTGTGCACACAAGTGGTATTGTCCAAGCCAAGAAGCTCTTACGTACAGGATACTATTGGCCTACCATGGAGCACGATGCATGTGAGTATGTGAAGAAGTGTAAGCCCTGTCAGCAACATAGAAATCTCATTCACACTCCCTCTCAGGCATTACAACACCTTGGCCTTTCTCTTAGTGGGGCCTGGATCTCATTGGTAAAATCCATCCACCCTCCTCCGACGGACATAAATCTATGCTAGAGAGTTTGCAGTAGGAGACTTGGTCTTGAAAGAAAACCAAAGGAATCTATCAAAATAGGACAAGAAAGGGAAATTTGTGCCTAATTGGCTAGGGCCCTATATTGTCACTGTTAAGTATGGTTTTTGAGCATATCGCCTCTCCACCCTTGAAGGAGAAGAGCTTGACAAGCCTATGAACATCATCCACATGAAGTGGTTCCACAGTTATCTTGCTGGATACTATAAGTCAAAATAACAAAAAAATAAAAAAAATTGTCAAAAATCCAAAAACTCAAAAAATCAAAAAAGCAAAGATAAATAATCCATCCTCTGGTGAAAACCACTTCCTTTTGTGCCTTGGGAAAGTACCATGATGAAAACCTACTTGCAAGCATCATGTGTAGGTTCAACCCAGATCCATTATTCAAACCACCTTCTCATTATAAGCCACATCATCCATCTCATCCATCCATCCCATCATTTGAGCTTCACAACAATCCCACTATCCTACCACCATCAGCATGCTTCCTCTCATCTAGTTATTCCCCTAACTAAGTTGTCATCCCCTACTTTTCTTGTTTTCTTAATAGAAACTAGTAATAGAAAAGAACTCCCACCTACCCTAACACTCATATTATTCTAGCTTCCCCCCCATCTCCTAGTCCCTTTTGTGGTTTTGCATAAACATCATGTCTATGCACCGCCACTTTAACTAACCTTTCGTAGCTTTGCAGCCTTCAATTCCCCTTGTGGTTTGCATAAACATCACGTCTTTGCAACACTATGTCACCTAACTGGTTACCCCCATTCCCTGATCCTGGTCCCTCTCCATGGTTTTTTGCATAGACATCACGTCATGCATTGCCACTTCACTCTGCCAATTGCCATACCCCACTTAACCATGCACTATCCCTAATCATCACTCATCCCCTGGATCGTGGTTCTTATAGTTTCACTTTGGTCTGAGCACTCTCTTCCCCTACCTCATGTCTAGCCAAAGAGTGAGTAACCCTTGCCCACTCCCACAACCATACATCTCCTCTCCTAATCGTTACTATCCTATCATCCTATCTACCCCATCCATCTCTACCATGTGGTTTAATACATGGTATTGTCTAAAAATTGACATTCTCATCCATTCACATTATCCTATCCCTATCCTCATTTGATCAAGTCCCCCAAACCTACATATCATCACCACCTACATTGTTATGTGCCTTGATCCTGTGGATACAGGGTATGTATGCAGTCCGGAATATGAATGAAGTATCTAGTACGTAGGTGTTGCAAGTATGAGGTTAACCAGTGTTGTCATTGATGTCAACATACTCATATTGCATTGGTAAGAAGATTTGGATGAGCTGTGTGTTGAGGATATTGAGAAAAGTAGTCTCAATCAGGAACAGTGAAGAACAGTGCTAAGAAGAAGGCAAATGTACTCAATAGGTTGAGGATCAGAGGCTGCGGATTAAAGGTTTGTAGATATGAGTCTTGAGATGATCCAGTTAAGATTTCAGAGGTCTGCATTAAGATATGAAAAAGTTGTGATCGGTCAAGTAGAATCAGTTTCGAGAGCTGTTCCGGAGTGACAGAGTGTTGCAAAAAGGTTCGGTGAGATCTGGAGGAGAATTGTCAGACTCTGCGGATTGGAAGGAGTGTTTGGGATGCCTTTGTGATGTGTCATCTTGATTGGTACGTGGTTTGGAGGTTCGGAAGCACGATCTTCAGTATGACAGTGGCGGAAGACTGTGTTCTTGAATTTCTGGATGAAGAGGAGAAGAGATTCTAGTGAGTAGAGGAAGTGCGGATGTACCTGGTTAATCAGGCAAGCTTGTGAAGGTTCTTGGATCATGTTGAGGTTATGTTGTCGGTCCACATTGGTGGTAGAGCCCAGAATTGAAGATATTCTTCCGGATGAAGTTCTTGTTCAGACTAGCCGACCAGATGAGTTGTTCATCTTGCGAATGTTCTTATGGTGGCCGACCAGATGTATTAATCATCTTGTGAATGTCCTTATGGTTGATTGCCAACTTAGATGATTGTTCCTAAGTCGATGTCTTGTATAAATGAAGGTTTGTGAGTTCATTTCAAAGTGTGGTGTGGAGCAGATGAGAGTGGTATAGCGAAAGAGTGAAGGGCAGAGCAGAAGTACCTCAGGCTTAAATGGAATTGATCCAGACATGGTAAAGATGTCAATCTCCAGTTCAAGTTTGTGATTCTTATCACTTTGTAGATAATGTGTCTCTTGTAGGCAGTGTGCCTCTTTGTGAGCAGTGTGCTCGGGCAGTGAGCCCTAATTGGCATGTGCCATTCATTTTTCTTATTCTTCTAACAGAGAATAATCCTTGGGTTAATCACCCCGTGGTTTTTCCCTTAACTAGGTTTTCCACGTCAAAATCTTGGTGTCCAATGTGTTGATGTTTATCTGCTCTTGTGTTTATGCATTATGCTTTCATGGATGGTTAATTGATATGCTATTAACTAACAAAGAAGAATCAAGTGTTTGAAGTAGAAGCAAGTTTTTGTATAACTAATTCACCCCCCCTCTCAGTTGTGTGCCCTAGATCTAACAGTAGGTACATACAATGCACCCATCCAACCCTATTTGGATAGTCCCACTCCCTTGAGCTTGTTGATTACGCTTAATCTACACACAATACACTTGCTAAGCATCCTATCAAAGAATAACACTTTCATAAAAAATCATCAACTACCAGATTGGCTTTTCCATGACATATGGCATATATCCCCCTGCCTATCCTTTAGTTTGTCTTGATCATCCATTGATTCTTGTCCTATGGATGCATCCTTCCTACAATGGGCAGAATCCCCAGTCCCCCATCCATTATTGGCAAGAGATATAATGGTTGTATGTTTTGGGTCAGTCAGTCTTTTGGTTCTCAATTTTCATCTTGTGTCTTATTCTGGGTTTAATTCAAAGCTACTCTGATCTCACTATATCATGGTATGCGACGAACAATCTGGAATGGGGAATAGTCTTTTCTTTCAAATGTTGTGCTTGTGGGAGGTTCTCATTACTCCATCATAGTATTCATATTTTGTGAACAACAAGGTAGATTCTAGCATATTATCCCCCTTTTGCATCTAAGGTTCCTCATACCTTTTGTGTACTAAGGGCCTATGCTTTGAATCTCCCTCGTTCGATTAGACAAGGTTGTACTATTGTGGGCATGCATGGGTTCATACTATTGTTTGCAGTTTCAATTCCTATGCATGGATGCCTTGTCACCTTGCTTCCATATACCCTGGTGCATAACATCTTATGTTAGATCAACAATAATACTCAATACTTATTTGTAGAATTTATTAATACACGCTCTCATCCCTTTACCCTACATACACATCATTACCACCATCACCTTATCCCTTATCTATTGCTCCAAGTTTCATCATACCACACTCCATTCCCCTCTAATTTCTTCTAACTACTTTGACATCTAGTTCTTTCCTACCATCTCGTGACTATTTTTAGGAACTTGGTATCATGATCAACAAAAATCACAATACCTTAACATCATTTCTCATTAGTCCATTCATAATATGTGTTTATCGATTTGAACATATATTATTCATTTCATCACTTTACATTTCTCATCAGTCCATTCATTCCATCTGATGCAAGAGCATCCCTGGTTCAAAAGTAATCTTGCATCAACCAAAAAACATTTGCATTTCAATTCTTTCATTTTCCAGTTCAGTTCAGGCAGTTCAGTCAGTAGCAGTTTTTAGCTTGTGGTCCGGTTTTGGCATTTCACATCTTGTGGATCTAGACTTAGCATCTACATTCATTCATCTACATCATATCAAGAATTTGGAGCATTTCGATTAGTTACCAAAAAGGCATCACTCTCAGAAGATCAATTATTTTCTCAGTATAGAGCATTCTAACAGTTCCTAATAATCAGCTAAAGGAGAAGGCTTGTTGATCATTCCTTGACTTGCAGATCTCAATGCATCATTCAATGTCCTTTGGTTCATGGCCAACCTTCCCCAATGGTCTACATGTTGTTCCATTCATTTGAGGAAGAGTTCTATGCATTTAGGTCCGACCTATCTGTGAACACGTTACAACTATTCATTAGAGTTTTTGACCTTCCTTGGCCGACTCGGAGGAATCTATTGGTTTGGAAAAGATATATAAAGATGTAATAGATCCTTAGGAAAGTAGTTAGAAATTGATTCATAATTCTTAGTTTTGATTTTGTGAGAAGGGAGCTTCAAAGCCTTATCTTGCGCATGTATGTAATCAAGCTTGTGAGCCCTAATTGTAAGACCGCATGTTGTCGGCTAATCTCTATTTGAATTCTATGATATACTGAATGACTGAATCTACATTTAGTTATTTCTTTGAGTTGTTTCTATTGTGTTTACCCTTGTTACATGGTTTGGATAGTTCATTCTGTGAACCCTCCTACCGTGACTGCACCAAGTGGTATCAGAGTGAAAATTTGAATCTTTGGGAGCGAATTGAGCGAAGTTGGCGAAGGAATTTCATAAGATCTTGTTGTGGATAGATCACCGAATTGAGGTAGGTTACTTATGTTGCAACCGATCACCGATTGTGAGGCATTTGTTACCTTGTAGCCCGATCGCCGAACCTGAGGTAGTTTATACTTGATCCTAGGAAGAATGTCACCGCGGTGAGTTCCTCCTGTTGGTACAATGGCTAATAGAATGGATGAGATGATGGAACTAATGAGAACAATGCAAATTTGTCTAGATGTTGTTGAGGAAGATAGGCAAAGAGGATTGACACCGAGACCTAATGTTGAAAGTGATGATGAAGAAGAATTTCAATCTATTGAACAAATTGGTGAAACCCTAGAAGGTAATGAAGAAGAAGAATCAGATCAAATAAAGATGTTGTGAGCTATTTCAAATATTGGAAAGAGACCTAGAGTTGATGTGCCAAACTATACTGGTAGTTTGAACCCTGAAGAATTGATTGACTAGATAAATGATATAGAATAATACTTTGAATATGAAGAAATTGAAGATCTGGAGAAGGTGAAATTTGCAAAGACAGAGTTGAAAGGACATGCTGCTATATGGTGGAAGAAGTTCAGTTGGAAAGAATTAGAAGAGGAAAAGAAAAGATTACAAAATGGGGCAGGATGATGACAAAATTAAAGAATCAGTTTATACCTGCTGACTATGAGTTAGAGCTGTTGAAAAGATTGCAAAACCTGAGACAAAAGGAGAAATTTGTGGAGTAAACTGAAGAATTTCATAAGATGATCATAAGGACAGGACATAGTGAAGCAAGCAAGGAGAAAGTGGCAAGATACATCCATGGACTAAGATTGAACATTTAAGAAGAACTAAGTTTGGTAAGGATGACATCTTTGGAAGAAGCATATCAGTTTGCCCTGAAAGTTGAAGAGAAACTGAATAAGAAGCATGATCAGAGATAGAGAGGCAGAGGAGGTAAATTTCAGAGAGGTAAAACATTTTCCAGATATGATAGATCATTTGTGGAGCAGAACAAGTTTGACAGCCCATTTAAGAAGGATGACAGGGATAACAATGCTTACTGGAGAGATGACAGAAATTTTTACCAGAGAGGAAACCGTAGTGCATACCGGAATGAAGGATACAAAAGAGAAGGAAGAGGATTGGATAAGATAACATTCAGAGGTACTTGTTTGAAGTGTGGATGTGAAGGACATAGAGCATTTGAATGTAATCAGGGTAGTACAAGTAAGAGGACATAAAATAGTGGAAGAGCGGCCTATGTGGAAGAAGAACCTGTTGAATCACCTACATCTGTTGGTAAACCTGAGAAAGGATAATCATTAGTGATGAGGAGAGCACTATTTCAAACAAAGGCAAATGAAGAACCGTCACAAAGGAAAAGTCTATTCAGAACTAGATGCAAATCAGGAGGTAAGTGTTGTAAAGTTGTGATTGATAGTGGTAGTTCAGATAACCTAGTTTTAGAGGAGATGGTGACTAAGCTGAAATTGGAAATATTGAAACACCCTAAGCCCTATCAGATAGCATGGATTCAAGATGATCATAAGGGACTGGTGAGTGAACAATGTTTGGTGAAATTTCATATTGGATCTTATCATGCTGAAGTCTTGTGTGATATTATGCCTATGGATGTTTGTCATATTTTATTGGGTAGACCTTGGCAAAATTATAGAAAAGCTATATATGATAGGAGAAAGAATACATATACTATAACAGCAAATGGAAAGAGGATTACTTTGATTCCTTTGGAGTATGATCCTAAAGATGTGGTATGTGGAAATACTAGAATCTATTTGGTAGATGGAAGGAAATTTCTAGATGGTTTGAAACAGGAAAGTATGTGTTATGCCTTGATTCCTAAAATTCCTGAAGTAGTGGAGAAAGAAACTGAATCGGATGAGATAAGAGAATTGCTGACAGAGTATGAAGATGTCATATCAGATAATGTACCTAAAGGATTACCACCTATAAGGAGTATCAATCATCACATGGATCTTATACAGGGAGCAAGTTTGCCTAACAAAGCAGCACATAGAATGACACCGGCAAAGAATGAAGAACTGGATAGACAAATACAAGAGTTGTTGAGAAAAGGTTTGATCAGAGAAATCTTGAGTCCTTGTACAGTACCTGCAGTGTTAGCACCGAAGAAGGATGGAGAATGGAGAATTTGTACTGACTCTAGAGCAATAAACAAGATCACAGTTAAGTATATATTTCCTTTACCTAGGATGGATGATATTATGGATTGTTTGAGTGGAGCAAGATATTTCACAAAGATAGACTTGAAGAGTGGATACCATCATATCATAATCAGAGAAGGAGTTGAATGGAAGACTGCTTTTAAGACCAATGAAGGATTGTATGAGTGGTTAGTGATGCCTTTTGGATTGACAAATGCACTGAATACTTTCATGAGGTTGATGAATGAAGTTCTGAAGAAATTCTTGGGTAAGTTTGTGATTGTATACTTGGATGATATTCTAATTTTTAGTAAGACAAAAGAGGAACATTTGTGGCATTTTAGACAAGCTTTACAAAGACTGAGAGAAGAGAAATTGTTGATAAACATCGAGAAGTGTAGTTTCATGAAGGAAGAGTGAGTTTACTTGGGATTTGTGATTTCTACGGAAGGATTGAAGATGGACCCTGAGAAAGTGAGAGCAATTATTGAATGGCCTACACCGGAGAGAATTGGAGAGGTTAGATCATTTCATGGATTGGCTAGTTTCTACCGGAAGTTCATTAGAAATTTCAGTTTAGTTTCTAATCCTATGACAGAGACAATGAGAAGTAATAGAAAAGATTTCAAGTGGACACCTGGAGTAGATAAGAGTTTTGAGTTGTTGAAGCAGAAAGTGACAGAGCAACCTGTTTTGGCATTACCAGATTTCAATAAGGTATTTCAAGTTGATTGTGATGCAAGTGAAAATGCAATTGGAGCATTGTTAAGTTAAGAAGGTAGACCAGTAGCATATTTCAGTGAGAAGTTGAATGATGCAAGGAAAAGATATTCAATTTATGATCAAGAGTTCTATGCCTTAATTCAAGCCTTGAAGAAGTGGAGACATTACTTGTTGCCTAAGGAGTTTGTGTTGTATATAGATTATCAAGCTTTGTAATATTTGAATAGTCAAGGTAAGTTGAATCAGAGACATATGAGATGGCTAGAGTTCATGCAGAGTTATACTTTTGTGTTGAAGCATAGGAGTGGAAAATCAAACAAAGTTTCTGATGCCTTGAGTAGAACAAGAAACTTGTTAACAAAGATGAGAGTTGAAGTGTTGGGTTTTGATGGATTGAAGAACATGTATGAGGGAGACATTGATTTTGCATAACCTTGGAGAGCATGTAAGGAACCTATTGTGATAGATAGGAGTAAGTGGTTGGACTATTTCATTCAAGAAGATATGTTATTCAAAGGAAGCCAGTTGTGCATACCTAGAAGTTCAATGAGGGATAATTTGATCAAGGAGAAGCATAGTGGTGGATTGGCAGGACACTTTGACATTGACAAGACAATGGCTTTGGTAAGTGACAATTACTTTTGGCCTCAGATACATAAGGATGTTAGGAGATTTGTGCAGAGTTGTAGAGTTTGTCAAGTTGCAAAAGGAAGTAGTCAAAATACTAGATTGTATAAACCTTTGATAGTTCCGAAGAGACCTTGGGAAGACATAAGCATGGATTTTGTAATGGGATTGCCTAAGACACCGAGAGGACATGATTCAATATTTGTAGTGGTTGACAGATTTTCAAAGATGGCTCATTTCACACCTTGTAAGAAGACAACTGATGCAGTGCATGTAGCCAACTTATTTTTCAAGGAGATTGTGAGATTGCATAGATTACCTAAGAGTATAGTTTCAGACAGAGACACAAAGTTTGTTGCATACTTTTGGAGGACACTTTGGAAGAAGATGAAGACAGATTTGAAATTTAGTTCAACTTTTCATCCACAGATAGATGGACAGACAGAGGTAGTGAATAGGAGTTTGGGAAACTTGTTGAGATGTTTAGTTGGAGACAAAGATGGAAGTTAGGATTTGATTCTTTCACAAGCAGAGTTTGCATACAATAATTCAGTAAATAGGAGTACCGAAAGAACATCTTTTAAGATTGTTACCAGAGTGAATCCTAGAGGAGTTATAGAATTGAGAGATATTAGTACAAAGGAAAAAAGGAGTGCAAAAGCAAAAGAATTTGCAGAACATATGAAGACAATGCATAATCAAGTGAAGAAACATTTGGAGGATATGAACAATAAGTACAAAGAGAAGGTTGATGAGAAGAGAAGACATAAGGAATTTGAAGTTGGAGATGAAGTGATGGTGTACTCGAGAAAAGACAAATTTCCAGTTGGGACTTATAACAAGTTGAAGATGAAGAAGTTTGGACCTTGTAGGATACTCAAGAAATTTGATTCAGGAAATGCATATCAAGTAGAGCTACTAGAAACATTGGGTATTTCACCTATTTTCAACATTGTAGATCTTTATCAGTATCATGAAGCAGAATTTAGTGATAGTATGGAAGAAGACTTGAAGAAGCAATTACCACAACAAGCACCAGAGCAGATAGAAGACAACTTGGACAACAGAGTTGGACGCAGCACTAGAGGAAGACAATACAAAGAATATCTTGTGAAGTGGAAAGGCAGACCGGAAGAAGATTCATCATGGATTTCTTAGGTTGAGGTAGACCATCGTGGTTCTCCCCTAGCCCCAACAAAGTGAGGGACTCACTTTTTTTCAATAACCCTAGATGTCTAATGTAGGAGCATCCCTGGTTCAAGAGTAATCTTGCATCAACCAAAAAACATTTGCATTTCAGTTCTTTCATTTTCCAGTTCAATTCAGGCAGTTCAGTCAGTAGCATTTTTCAACTTGTGGTCTAGTTTTGGCATTTCACATCTTGTGGATCTAGACTTAGCATCTACATCATATCAAGAATTCAGAGCATTTGGATCAGTTATCGGAAAGACATCGCTCTTAGAAGATCAACTATTTTCTTAGTGCAAAGCATTCTAACAATTCCTGATAATCAGCTAAAGGAGAAGGCTTACGGATCATTCCTTGACTTGCAGATCTTAATGACACATCATTCAATGTTCTTTGGTTCATGGCCGGCCTTCCCCAAGGGTTTGTATGTTATTCCATTCATTTGAGGAAGAGTTCTATGCATTTAGGTCTGACCTATCTGTGAACACGTTACAACTCTTCATTGGAGTTTGTGACCTTCCTTGGCCGACGCAGAGGAATCTATTGGTCCGGAAATGATATACAAAGATGTAATAGATCCTTAGGAAAGCAGTTAGAAATTGATTCATAGTTCTTAGTTCTAATTTTGTGTGAAGGGAGCTTCAAAGCCTTATCTTGCATATATATGTAATCAGGCCTATGAGCCCTAATTGTAAGCCCACATGTTGCCAACCGATCTCTATTTGAATTCTATGATATACTAAATGACTGAATCTGCATTTGCTTATTTCTTTGAGTTGTTTTTGTTGTGTTTACTCTTGCTGCATGGTCCGGATAGTTCATTCTGTGAACCCTCCTACCGTGACTATACCACCATCACATTGCATTTTTATCCTTTTATAATATATGTTTATTAATCTGAGCATATATTAATCATTGCATTTTCATCCATTCATAGTATATGTTTATCTAAGCATATATTATTCATTGCATTTTCCATCCATAATATATACCTAAACATTTACCATTACATATCATTACATCACATATGCATATATCCATACACAATATATCCATCATACCATACATATATCATATCATAACACCCTGCATCATACACATGTCAGTCCCTAACATCACAAATCATCAACATACAACATCTTGCATCTTATAAGGAATTGATTTAAAGTGGTTGAAATAACTTTTGTGCATGATGTAGTTAGAAACAAATACAATAAAATACATATTAGAAATAAGTCCACTCACATAACATATTAATACATCATTACATGCCATCCTGCATCACATACATTAGCCCAAGACATCATAATCATCAACCACATAATACATAAGCATCCATCCATAAACATGTAAATATCTCCACATACGCATCTTGCATCACACATAGGTCAATCGATCACATCATGCATATCCACATCCTCATATCATAAACCACATCATAAAAGATCATCATAAATCCATCTATATACATCAATAAAGCAAAGTAAACTGTCTATCGATCCAAATATCCCATCTCATATATGTATATACACAAAAATGATTATGATACAAGTAAGGTCCCCAAGACCTGTCAAAATGTCATACATATACAAAATGTCTACATATACAAAGTGTTTACAAAATGTCGACTACCCCTAGGCAGAACTATCTCTAGGTGAAGCCCCTGACTAGGTTGGTCCCGAGCCCCTCTAAGGAGGTGGCCCCATCCCCTAATGCCCTAACTGTCCCTGTCCCTGTGGGGCCATCATCTGTCATGCCACCAGTACCTATACTAGAGGTAGCTACTGAACAAACCTCTCTAATCAACCTGTATGTCTGGACCCAGATGCCATTGGTCGGCTCTAGTAACTCTACCTCTGGCCTATCAGGACTAGCCTCTCATATAGTGTCCTATAGTGTTGGGCCTCCCTAGCACTCTCTTCCACATGTTGCTACATTGTCTGCACCACATCCACCATACCTGGCCCTAGTTCCTACCTAGCTTGGTCCTACTCCTATTGGTAGCGTTGTACCAGTCCCTATGTCTGTCCTAGCTGTCCCTATAGCTGAACCACCTGTGCCTGTAAGGCCACTATCTATGCCTATAGGGCTGTGACCTATCCATCTCCGTAATGCCCCTATAGCTAGGCTACCTGGACCTACTCCTACTGTATCAAAGCCTATAGTCTCACCAACTCTACCCTCCGTCACCATCAATGCCTCCCTCTCCTCCTACATCTCCCTCATCTATCTCCATCTCCTCATCCTCATCATCATAATCATCCTCCTCTTCCACTGCTACCTCTCTTATTACCACCTGCCCTGTCGGGATAGTCAATCTAATCGGTCTCTCCCAAGCCCACCAGTGGTCATAATGCGTTGTGGTGCTAGCATCCACTACCTATCACCTGGCATGTCAATCCTAGACCTACAACCCGTCAAACTTTGCAATCACCTCCTATGGATCTAGCAGTGGTCCCCATCAAGGTGCATCCACATGTATCCTCACAAAAACTGCCTCCTCCTGAGACACATCCTATATAAGACCAAACTATCTCTGCACTCGATCCGACATATTCTGATCGATGATCAACTACATCTACCCCATCAGATATCTAGGCTACAATACACAGCTCAACTATACACAGTCCTCAGACCATGTCTCCACCTCCCTCCATGGTCTCTAAACAAAAACCTAGATATCATCCATAACTCACCTCCACTATCTCAAATCACCTGAACGGTGATGAACCAACTGCCCTCTGTATGCATAAACAAATGGTCGATGGCTCAACCAATCCTGCACCATCACTAGCATGGTAACTACTATATGCTCTCAAGGCCAAAAATGGAGCAATGTGACTCAACACACCAAGCTCATTGATCTCCTGTACACCACGACATCCATATCGTGGTATAAGTGTACCAACACACATGGCCCCCATGCAAACACCACACTGTCTAGAACCATCTACAGCACTACCAGCCCCCATCCCACTAGGAACCCTCTCGACCTCCTATTCGAGACCAAGGTCCCTACTATCAATCTAGCCAAAAATAGGGGAAGTTGATACAAACCCCTATCCATATCCTGTTTGTATCACATCTGTGATCGATGATCACCATAGGGAACTCAGCCTGGGGCAAACACCTAATCCACATATGCAGCTCCATGACTGTGGTCGTAAACCACCCTCTCCATGTATAAGGATCCTCATGATCTTTCACATGTCCTCCAGCATAATGGTGGCCTCTCCTATAGGCAATAGGAAGGTACATCTCTCCGTCTACCACTGCTCTACCAGCGCTTTCATCATTGTTCTGTCGGACCTGATCCGTAGCATCTCTTCGATGAATCACAATCCCACCATCCTCAGAAAAACCTTGTTGATCGCATCCAAATGGTCCCATAACACAAATGTTAGTGGCCGACACTATTGGGACTATAAAACATCCTTGTCATCCTGCACAATCACAAATGCATCCTGTTAGCCACAATTTGCAAACTAGGCGCTACTTCTAGCCCTTTTAGTGCTAAAAAACCTAGGCACCACTTTCATCATTTTGTGTGTTGATCCCTCTAGATGAGTGCTAATCCTCGGGTCTAGGAATTGATCGCCAGACCCGGTGTGACTTTCCATACCTAGGTGCTGAAATTCTCATTTTCAGCGCTAATCAAACCCATTTTTAGGTGCTACACCAAAACCCTAAGCGTTAATCGTCTAATTAGGCACTGAAAATGGGCGCTAAAATATTCATTTTGGGCACCAAAATCCCTTCCTAAGCACTACAATTTTCATTTTGGGCACTAAACTACCCTGAACCCCCATTTTCCCTAGGCATTGATCCACCCTAGCTAAGCGTTGATCACCAAACTGGGTGCTAATACCTAGTCTAGGTGCTACAATTTCCTATCGTAGTGCTACTTTAACCCTCTAGGTGCTAAACCGCCCTCCTAGCACCTATCTTCTCCATTTCCTGCCCCACATTTATTGCGCCTAACCTACCCAATACCTAAATCACAAGAGAAGTTTTGAAACATACTGGATCGCTAGCTGTCGTCAGTCGCAGGTACTCTCGAACTCACTCCCCATGGTGCTCCTCTCATGGAATGTGTGCCATCACTTCTCTATAAGCTCTTCTCTTCTCTAATCAAAGTTTGTTAAGCACAAGAACACAAATGAGGATTATGGGCCCCTCCCACCTTATATGTAGCCCCCATCAACCCTAATTTCCTCCCCCAAACCCTAATTTTCTTTTCTGGACCCCTTTTTTGCCCCCTATCCCCGTATTTCCTCCTTCCCCATTCATGCATTCTCTATTCACCCTCTTCTTTCTCCTCTATTTTTCCCTCTCTTTTGAGACATCACCGGAAATTTTATTTTTTCCACCAATCTCTTGAGGGGGCATCACCCGGTCATCTATTTCTCTCCTGTCTATTGAATGGGGCATATTTATCAAAAATTATTTGATATCCCGTCAACCTTGACAATAGTGACGTCATATCAAAGAGGGGCAAAATGTAGACACTTGAAAATGGTCACAACCACTGTCACATTTTCCCACATTCCAAACTTAATCATCAACACCATTCTATTCAATTCATACAATGAATTAAATATTTTTTAATTATTTAATTAATATATTATATACCTTCTCGCTTCTCCAAAAATATAAATTCCTTTACTATAGTCCAAAAATCAAATATTTGACAACTATAGTTCACAACCCATTCATCAAAAATTAAATAAATATTCATATTTATTTAATTCCCTATTTTGTCCACTTTTGATTGCTTTTAGTAATCATCATTAATTTCTTTTAAAGCATATGCACATAAATTAATTTTAATTAAATTTTCTTAATTACAAACCCCCATGTTTCTAGAAGCCCACTTGTCATTCAATGTACATGCATGTACATGACAAGTGGTACTTTGGAAGCATGGTCAAATCTTCCAAAAAGTGTATACTTGTCCTCTTTCTTTTATCCCACTCCAAGTGTCACTATTCATGCAAATTTAAAATTCCATGTGGCACTATTCATGCACTATTCACCTAATTTTTAATTCGACTTGTCCTCTCCATGCAATTTTTAATTCCTCACAAAATCCAAACCATGCATTTTCATAAATGAGGCCTTACATGTCATACACCTACCTAATCATAGTCATCCATCCATTCAAACCTTCAATTTAATCCATTGATCATCCCTTGAATCTTGGAGCAATTCTCTCATCCAACCTCATCATGCCATTTGTCCAATTCTCCTTGTTTGAGGATCCTCAAGCAATATCAACCCTTGATCTTTCAATTCAATCCTATCCCTCCATTTCATCTCTAAAAATCTATAAATTGAGGCCTTCCCCTCCATTTTCCATAAGAAATTGTATGCAAAGAAATTCTACTAGTTTGAGTACTCACATCCTAAGCATTCAGTTTAATTCATAGTTTAGATTAGCTTAGAATCATCATCTTTAAGACAAATCACTTATAGTGCATTTAGATAGGGTGTAATTTAGGAATTTAGTGCATTATTGGTTAGTCCAATCTTGAGGTCCTTTGGACTTGGGATTGGGAGTTAATTAGGATAGTTAGCTCTTCAATTAGGATCCTACTTTCATTGTAGACAATTTTCATGTTTGAATTATGTCTTCTCCTTCCTTTAGTGTGAGTTCGAAGGTAAGTTCGTACCCATGCTAAAGTGGGGGCTAAATGTTATAGAGTAAAATGTGTACACTAGCATTTTACACCTAGTTTAGCACCTGGTTGGATCTAAAATGTTTACAATTATTTATCACAACCTATTTTAACACCTTTTTAAACATTGAACGATTCAATATCGATCTTGATAAATAAACCTAATAAAAAATGGTTAGGACTGATCTAAGCCCACTTAAATGGACACTCTCTAGAGTTTGTGGGGCTAAAGGACTAGGGCAACTAGCACCCTGGTCCTAGATATTAGCCCCAATCTTATTTTTGTGATGTCAGCTTAGAATACCTCCTTAACTTTTACTTGTCAACCCCATTTGGCTTTATTTGTCATTGGTGAGCAGGAATGCTATAAAGGAGTTTTACAATTCATTTTACACTAAGATGCCTAATGCAAAAATTAGAGTTTGCTCACATGTTTTGATCTTCTATACTCAAGTGCTCTTCATGCTTGGATGTGCTACATGCTTGTGGATGTTATGATTCTCATTTGCAGGTTTTGAAAGAAGTTCAAACTATCTTGTCTAGTTCCTTGTTGGTGCAAGATCTTAAGTTATCTACATCAACTAGCATTTCACATCTTGAGGTAATCATTATCACTTTCATTCATATCTCTATCATATATTATTGATCTTGCCTCTGCCCTCCTAGGGCACGCACTCTTGGATCACTAATCATCGTGTATTGGAGGTGGAAACACCAACGTGGGGTTTGACTAAGGTAAGCCCCTAAACACAGCACAACATTTTCTTTCTTTGCTTGTGTGCAGGTTGAAGATGCAAGTTTCTGAAGACAAGATTCGGGAAGAAGAAAGAGTTTATAGGTACAGGTCTGATGAAACTTGGAGATTTTGTAAAACCCTAGATTGGGTCTAGGGCACCCAGCACATTGGTCTTTTTGGTCTTCCAAACTCAAATCCAAGTTCTGACATGCTTCCTCATCGCTTTGTACTTTCTAATTTCCTATAATTTCAACAATCATATATCTGTCGATCTTTGTCAACTAGGGTTTCATCTTTAGCCCTAGTTTAGTTAGTTAGTTTTAGTTGAATTTTATTGATTTTCATCTATACAACAAAAGGGTAGAACCCCTATAGTTTGGCTCTCCTTCATGGGTAGAAGCCAAGCTTGGTTTGTGTCCTAATGTTTATAGAAGAGGGTTTGACCTTGTTGGTTCCCAAATCAGCAAACAATAAACCCTAAAGTTTTGCCACTTTTTATGATCAGATTTAAAGTGAGACTTGGCCAACAAAGACGAGAGATTACTTGTACTTGTCTCCCCTTCACTTCAAGTTCTGCCACACCTAGGGGGTATCCCTCATTCACAACAAAAGATTTATCCTTAACTAACTTAGGCAAAATGCTCTCATGTATGGACCAAGATTTGTAAGATAAACCTAGATTGGCAATGTTCTTGAATTATCAAACTTATTCACATCAAAGAAGATGCAAGACCCTAACCTAAAACCTAAAAGATTGAGATTTTAAATTAATTTTGTTTTATATGTTTTGGTTGCAAGACTAGGGTTTGAACCATGAAATCAATCCAAGACCTCAATTGGTGCCTATCCTAGGGCAAGGAGTCAAACTTAAAACATGTAAATGATTTTCCACAGGCCAAACAAATATACAGACTTCAAGGGGGTGATTGTGTATCTACCTTATAGATGACTCCCAAGATTGAGTATTCCTATTAACTATACTTATGAATACCCCTGTTACCAAACATATTTCCCCACACTTGATTTAAATCTATTTAATTTGTTCCTTAAACAGAAGCAAAGAATCAAATATGTAACACAACAAGTGTGCATTATAGAACTCAGAAACCCTTAGTCACTTTGTTCAGAAGAAAAATTTAGATAACAATGGAGACAGTTAATAAAAACACATGCCTACAGCATTATTCATATAATTTAACCTAAAACTGATAAATAACTCATTTAAAACACATTCAACATGTTGAGCAGAAACTTACAACACTAGAAATAGGGAACCCAGGAAAAACTTGTATTTCATTCACTCCTCCAAACATCTAATCTTCAACCACCAAAATAAAAGCTCATCAATTCACTTATATGCTCAAAGTATGTTGCCCTAAAAATCAAATACATTCTAGAGGTAGGTGAGACTTTTTCCATTACATTTTCCCTACAAAATACATTGGGAAATATAATATTTTACATTTAAAAAGGAGAAGAAAAAATGAATAAAATGTGTTTAATTTTTCCTCTTTTAATTTTACATTTTTCAATTATCCCCAATTTTGCATGGCAGCACCTCAAGACTCATATTTCCTCTGCACAATTGAGATAAGAGCTATGAGACCTCTCCTCCAGCTTCTTCAATTGCATCATCACAGTGGCATCCGAATTCAGTTTCTTGCCCAATCAATTACCTCTGGGTCATTTTTGACAGAGGAGGGGAGTTTTCCATTATTTCGGCAACCAAAAATCGTTGCAAATCCTCTAAAAACCTTCACCAATGCCTTAGGAATGATCAAAGGAAGTTTTTTGAGCTTAAAACAACAAATTTGAGCCAAAATATGCCTGAAAGTCAAAAAAATGTGATTGTCATTTTCAATCTGCATCAAATCTACCCAGAGCTGCTCCAAATCTGTTGAAAACGCCAGGGAAGCGAAGGAAATGTCTACATTTCTGCTGCAGAGAGGAAAACAGACTAGAAGTTGCTTATAGAAGCCAAAATCGCACCATCACATGGCTTTTTGGTATGCAGGCGTGTGATGGTGCGATTTGCCCTTTCCTTCTTTTTTATTTCCTTTGCTTGACTTTATAACCCAAACTTATAACATTAACATTAATATTTTCAATTTAAAAATATAAAATTAACAATATAAAATTTAAAAATTGTAATTTATGACTTTAGGTAAATGGCAATTTTGAATTTCCTCTGCCGGACAAATGGCATTTTTTCACCGCAGGAAAATCGGGCATCCAATGATGGCAAAAATATGCACATGGGCATCATTAATTATTTCAAGCAAACCCATTTGCTCAGATTCGGCTTCGCTCAAAGATTTCAGGGACTTGCTTTGTAAACTGACCTGCCGAGTGGGTTCGCTGCAATAAAATTTTATTAAAATACCACATCAAATGGTCTCTAATTTTGATGAAATTGGAACTGGAGACATTTGAGACCAAATCGAGAAATGGGTCGCCCTCAGATTTGTGAGATTTGAAACTTTTCAAAGTGCCAAAATTAGCCTGGTCGCAGTCAGAAAATAATTAAATACCCCATCAAAACTCATCCCGGGAGCACGAAACTAAGCAAGCATATAACCATATGCACCAAAAAATATTCCACCAACCAAATTTGCCATCTGATCCCTGAGTTGAAAATTTTTAATCAGCGAAGGTAGGCTCTGGGGTAGGTTGAGCAGCCTGTTAACCAAGCCTTTGTCAACATCTCGAAAGAATATTGGCACATCAAATTTACAAAATTTGAGGGTGCCACCAATGGCTCTTGCTCGAGGACGTATGCCTCTTACAGGCATGGCAAGATTCCAGCTATCTCTGGGATGTAGACCAGGTGCCTACTCCATTGGGCTGTAGAGTCAATGCTCCATCTTGCATTAAAAATCACACCTTCAATTTTATTTGGTGGCCCTGGGCCCCCAAAAATGAAAAATTGGAGCCCTCCTATGTCAAATACATGATTTTCAAGTGACTAACCCAAACACAATATAAAAACTTGACTAAAATCTGCCTAATCATATACACTGTCACTGTCATCTCTAACCATTTCTTTGAGCTTATCATTGTCAATGTGATCTTTGTTATTCTGCATCTTAAAATCAGGCATATAACCATACCTATTGTCATACCCTTCACCGTCAAATAATTTATATATGTCATATTTATCAAACAATGCATCATCATATGGCATGTAACATTTCTCATTATCTACCTAACTGTTATGAATTACCAAGCATTCATCCAGCTGATCTAGACACTGAAAATACTCAAAATCTATCAAGTGGATGGGATCATCAGGTCTGAATTCATCATAGATTTGCATAGAAAATGCAAAATTATCATAGGAACATTGAGACAAACCAAATAAACAATTCTCAGAAAAACAATCACATTCATATTGCTCATTCCATCACCCAACTGCTTTTCACATAGGCCTAAAAATTTTGCCATGTCAACACATTTTGACATAGCTTTACCTAGGAGACTTTCAATATCTTTTGTATCACTAATTGATGGTGATATCAATTTATGATCCAGACACCCATCATTACACACATCTGAACCAGTTGATGTTGAAAAAACATTATCCATGATATGCATATCAATATTATTCTCACAAGGGCTAAAGATCTCTTATTCTGATTTATATATCCCCTCCACACAAATTGATGCAACACCTGGATCATCTAAAAATACAGCTATCTCCTCATACTCATCATCATTTGCAAAAAGAGGGTTAATCCTGTACTAATAAGGAATATGACTGACAATGTCTAATGTATCTGAAGGCTCATCATAAAGGAAATTCACTCTTATTACAAAGGTCTTTGCACCTTCTACATGGTAGTCACACTCTTCTTTAACACTACCAAATCTAGAATCATAAGAAGAACATGCCTCATCTATGAACTGATCATAGACTTCACCTTCATCATCCAATTGCCTTACACATGAAATTTATGCTACATCAATGCACTTTGAAACTGCATGATCTGTATCACTTTCCATCTCTCTGATGAAATTGATATTGAATCCTGATCTATATGATCACAACTATGCATAACTAAATCATTTAAGCATGAACATTCCTTGCTAAGGACTGGCATATCAATATCACTTTCGCACTTTGTGCATTCTTCCAACTCAACTTCATTCAAATCGTCATGAGCAACAATATTATGATCATCATGATTAGTCTTAGGAGATAAAGGTATATGAGAAAACTTAATAATTTCATGATCATTGTATGAATCACTTCTCCCATTATCACCCACACCATTGAAAAATTCATCTTCTAAATCATTTTCATCATACAATTGCATACAATTTTCTGATTTATTTTCGGTGTCTAAGAATACCTTTGTCTCCTCTCTAATTATATTTATGTGAGTTTCTGGTTGATTCATTACTATTATTTCATCATTCCTTACATAATCACTCTTGATTTTGTCAATAATTCCAATCCATTCACATACTTGATCGAGGCTTTGAGGCTTGAATTTCTTTGGCAATGAACTCAATCCTGATTTATATATTTCAATGAACAAGTCAATGCATGTATCTTCTTCAGGCTTGCAACTATCAAGAATCTGCAAGAGGACATCTAAGAATCTAGAAAACAAAGAGTATGCTGACTCTCCCATGAGTCTCCTTATGTCATACAAAGCTTGAACATACACCATAGGGTCATCGTTGTATACAGCTTGCTGGCAATTCACTCGAGGCTCTACATGATCAGCATTATGGACTGATACACAAACTGGGACAGCAGGGGTGTAAATGCTCTAACACTCATTTTCAAAACTTGAATGACACCTTTCATCAATATTGGGGGCCCTAGGGCAGCATACATTAGCAGAGAAATAACCCTTGTGCATTCCATACCTCCAATTATTTTCAATGTCCATTGCAAACTAATATGCCTGATGAAGTGTTGCAGGCTCCTTACTTTTCAATATGTAGCTCATATTCTTGTTAAATGCACCCAAATAAATGAGTAAAGCTAAAGCATAATTAGGTCTAATTTTTTTAGGAATTCTTCTCAATGCCTTTATGAATCTAAGGTTAAAGGCTGGAACTAATTCATTTTTTCAATGTGGATATCCATGAAATCACTGATAACTGAAAACTCAGATATTCTTTCACCAAACTGCTCTATGAATGCTGCCATAAAATCACTCCAAGAATAGACAGAGCATGCTGGTAAATAAGAAAATCAATCTCTGGCATCTCCCTTTAGAGACTGAACAAATAGTCTCATGACAACATCCTCATGATCTACCTCATAGTCATCCATTAGATCATTAAGCTACTGCAAATTTTTTTCTTCTGATTCACTCTTCATACCACTGAATTTAGGTAAATATTTTCTGATTTCACTCGGGACAGCATTTGGGTAACCATTAATGCCACTGAAATTGATGGCCCTATATCTTCTAGTACTGAACTTTTTTTTACCATATGGATGGGGCTGATCACCTGTCATGGTTATACTTGGAGACATGAAAGGATACATACATTGGTGCATCATGGTGTTGGAGTTTTCACCCCCTTTTTTCAATAAGATCTTAAAATTACAAGAAACATAGCTCATTATAGCTACCATTAAGATCTTTTAACGAGCAAAAATCTTAGAACATGGAAAACACATACTCCTTCTTACAATACAAGGCTACAATTAATAACCCAGAAGTATGCCAAACTATAACTACCCTTTCCCTCTTTTAGTGCTCTAACACTTGATTAGGGACTTCATTAAAACTCATATACATGGTCTTTACATGAGCTCTCTTTTGAAAACCAAAATAGAAATATCTAGACAACTACAGCAACTGCTAATTCTTCCTTTTGGTTGAGAAATATGCAGATCTGAAACTTCTTTGCCTCCTTTATCAGGTTCTTTGTATGCAGGGTCACCACCTCCTAGTACAAGACTGATATGCAAGTAACATGAGGCTCCTTACAACCTTTCTTTTGTTCTGGGTTGTCCTCAACAATAGAGTCACATAAAACCTCTTCAAAATATGCTACAACCAAACTTGTCCAGGTCTGAAACCCTCTTAAAATCTAAAACAAATATCCAGGTTCCTCAATTTGCTAGACTCTTTTCATGGATATGGCATTGTTCCCCAGTGGATTCGCTAGTTTTGTTGGTTCCCAAATCAGCAAACAATAAACCCTAAAGATTTGCCACTTCTTATGATCAGATTTAATGTGAGACTTGGCCAACAAAGATGGGAGATTGTTTGCACTTGTCTCCCCTTCACTTCAGATTCTGCCGCACCTAGGGGGTATCCCTCATTCACAACAAAAGATTTATCCTTGACTAACTCAGGTATAATGCTCTCATGTATGGACCAAGATTTGTAAGATAAACCCAGATTGGCAATGTTCTTGGATTATCAAACTTATTCACATCAGAGAACATGCAAGACCTTAACCTAAAACCTAAAAGATTGAGATTTTAAATTGGTTTTGTTTTATATGTTTTGGTTGCAAGACTAGGGCTTGAACCATGAAATCAATCCAAGACCTCGATTGGTGCCTATCCTAGGGCAAGAAGTCAAACTTAAAACATGTAAATAATTTTCCACAGGTCAAACAAATATACAGATTTTAGGTGGGTGATTGTGTATCTGCTTTATAGATGACTCCCAAGATTGAGTATTCCTATTAACTATACTTATGAATATCCTTGTTACCAAGCATATTTCCCCATACTTGATTTAAAGTTATTTAATTTGTTCCTTAAACAGAAGCAACAAATTAAATATGTAACATAGCAAGTTACATAATGCCTTATTCCCACATCCCACATAATGCCCACAATTGGGATGGATCTATTATCCATTGCATAACATTTACCATATGTGGTGTCAACCCACATACCTAACTCCTTCATGACGGCCATTGGCATAATGTTCATGGTTGCCCCTGAATCGATCATACAATTCCTCACTAGTTTGTTCTTTATCAACAAAGTAGTGTAGAAAGGATCTACCTGAGATGGATTCTTTGTCAAGGTATCACCAAGGTATACTTCAGGAGTTCTAATAGTCTCTTGTGAAACACTGTTTATTTTGCTTTCAGGTTTTTCCTATTTCTTATTTGATATATGTGAAATCATTTTGACCACTGTGTTTCTGTATTGGTCTATCTTCATCATTTCAAGAAGTGGCACTGATATCTTTACTTGGGATACTACTTGGGCTATGTCAAATGAAGGGGTCATTGTTTGATCAGTCTTTTCTTCTTTGGTATGCCCCTTTTCTTCAACTAGTAATTTATCATTTATCTTACCCTATTCAATCTTTGTTGGTTCTTTATGTGTAGACTTCATGTTATCTTTATTGTGATTTTATTTTTTTACGAACACACTCCTAGGTGTTCCTTGGTCTATATTTACTATCCTGTTTCTCAAATCATAGTTATTCTTTGTCTGTGCCACCGCAGCCATTGTGAGAGCTTTCCTTTCTTCCTCAGTTGGTTTCCTTCATTGGTTATGTAGTGGCATGTTAGGATTGTAAACAGTTTCCTCACAATTATCCTCCTGATCTGAGAACACTTCTTGTCTTCCCATATTAATGTTATACCTTTGATTTCCCACATCATATTCATATCCATCTTCTTCTGCAGATGAATATTCGTCATCAATTTGGTGAGGTCTAATTTCTAGCATATTTATGGTGTGGTTGTCTCTCTCCTGACCATATGATGTTTCCTCTTCTTGTACTAACTGTGCCACCACACAATACTCAGGTGAATGGGGCAAATTACATGCCAAGCACCACGAGTTGTTTTCTACTACATGTGCCCCATTTCTTTTCAGGGGGTTAGGAGTATCTTTTCCATAATTTTGCTTTCTATTATTATCCAAAGGCCTTCCATCTTTCCAATTTGTGTTATAAGGCATGTCATGTAGCTAGCCTCTCATTCCTGTAATAATTATTTTGTTTTGCTTGATTATTATTTGGACTTGGTACAATCTTTGGATTTTCTCTTTTCTCAAGCTTCCCTGCTGCTCTTCTATTATTCTCAATACTGATGGCTGCCTTTTGTGCTTCTGCCAAGGTCATGGAGGCTTTGTTTTTGAGTCCGTATCTAGTTTTAGGATCAAAAGCATTTAAGTATAAAGCTAATGCCATACAATCTGGAGGTTTTAATTCTAATGGAATCTTATGATAGATCTTTGAAAATCTTTGATTGAAATCCATCACGTATTCGTTATAATTCTTCTGAATACTTGTAAGTTTCATGGACAATAAAATTTGGATCAAATTGGCTCCCTACTGTTCTTTAAATTGGTCATTGAAGTCTTCATGAGAACATATTGATGCATCAGGTAAATTTTTGCACCAGTCCCTAGCATCCTCAACAAGGGATAGCATGAATAATTTCATTTGAACATCTTCATATCGCACTTCATAATTATCCAAGACTATCTCAAAACTTCTAATGTGCTCTTCTACAGAGATGGCATTATTCCCAGCAAATTTTGGGAGAGCATTCGTTAGATCATTGTCAATAGGGTCTAGACATATTTGATACCTAGACAAATCAAGTTGTCTGTACCTATTGATATTGAGAGGTCATTGCAATTGTGGGTTTGGTTGATATTGATTATGAAGCTTCTGATTTGGTTGATACTGGTTATGGGGAGGTTGGTGTTGTGTATTAGGATGTGGGTTCATGCTCATATTTTGATGTTGAGGTGGGATATATCATTGACCAGGGGGTGGATAAGGATTAACTATATATTGAGAAGTATTATGGGTGTTGGGTGGTCTTGGATTTTGTGGAGGAATATTCTGCTGGATATGGTTTCCAAGTGGTGGTTGTGAATTATATGAGCTACCTGCATTCTAGTGCAAACTTTGTTGTGTACTTGTTAGAGTATGGCTTCTTTGTTTATGAGGGGGTACATACTTTGAGCTAGTTGTTCTAGTTCTTGATTTCACTTGTAGCAATTCTTGTTCCTACCATTTTTCTTCCTCTCTTAGCTTAGCTAGCTCAATCTCTTCTTGTAGTTTAAGTAAATTATGTTGCATCTCATCCTTACTTCTCATGTCTTTTGGTGAACTGTTATGAGTTTGTGTAGAGGTTGTCTGATCCATGAACTCATGTTGAGCTCCCTCTTGTAATGACATCCTATAATCATACTCTGCCTAATTTTGATTGATCTCCCTCATGACCTGTGCTTCATATTCTAGTTGTCTATGAGGGTCAGGTCTATATTATTTTAAGATATCATCGGATCCATTATGATCTTGATAACCTTTGGGTTGAAGATCATTTGACTCATGTAAGGGAGTGAACCTATTATGAGTTACAATTGGTTGTTCTAAGGTATATTCTTGAGTGTTTTGATCATTAGTTCATTGTGATTGACTAGATATCCCAGTTTTCTTGACATGAGCTTTTAAGGGTGGGGATGACTGCAATTTCTTACCATCAGTTTTAGATCTCCTACCATCCATGTTAAGGGATTATAATACTCCAAGACATAAAATGATTTATAGTTTGTATAGAGTTGCCACCTCACTTAAGAGGACTGATTGGTTTTATGGGTTGTCTTTTGGCTAGCAGAGTTATACCTTTTAATTTTCTAACTCTAATGTTATGGTCTCCAACTAGGTTTCTTTTTGTGTTTGTCCCCAGTAGAGTCACCAATTCTGTTAGGTCTCAAAAATGCAAGTCCTAAACCCTAAGAGGTTGCCAAGTTCTCTTAACGTTTTTAGCTAACTGACAAGGGGTAGATATGGCTAAAACCCTTCACTTTAGGCTCTGCCAAACCTAGGTGGGTATACCTTAATGACTAGTGCAGATTTAATGTAACCTTCATGGTGGCAAAAAGGTGTGAAGTAGAGAAATGCTCCTAATACTAATATTCTGAGGATTGAAAGTATGATTAAGCTTGTGTTTTGTATTGACCAGTGATTTTATCTATTGGACAAATGGAGTCAAAAGTTAATGGTGTATGGGTTTCTAGATTGGTTTCAACTCAAATTGTTGGGCACTTATATGAATCTGTACCTTGTACAGATTGTGCATGGATGTTAGGCTACAAGGTTATTCTTATGGGATCCCAGTGATATTCTCCTAAATTGTTATGATCAGAAGAAAGGATTTAATTTAGGTGGAAGGAAACCAACTAAAACTGGCTTGTTTATAGGATTTTTAATTCTTAGACAGAAATTGATGGACACAGATCAATTTAGTAGGATTTAAATCAACTTCTTTCTGAAACCAATCAACTAAATCACACAATAACAGTAATTGTGCACTGATAAATTGAAAACAACCTTGACGTATCAATTTAAGCAAATTCAAGAGACCATTCTAGAGACAATAGTGTAACTTGAAAGAATGCAATTCTACACAACAATTGAACACAATATATAACCCACCAAATAACTTCCACTCCTTTGTATTAATTTATAAATTTAGAGCACATGGAAATACAAAATGACAAATAATTCAAGCTTTATTTTGCATATATGGATAAAAGTCTTATAATCGATTCGATGATTTGAAGAGGCCTTGGTATCCCTTATTTATGGTATGTGAAACAAGCTTCAAGCCAAAAGGACATGTCTTTTCATAATTATGTTCTTAACTAATGAAGTAATTAAGAAAATAAGAAAGTAATTTGCAGATACATGTGACGATCAACAGTGTGCTCAGTTATTCACCGGGGGTAGACTCGTGACCCATAGGTCTGGCAAAGTCATCCTCTTCATGATCAATTTTGACACGTCCATAGTACCTATTCAAAATTTTCTCTCTACACCCATGTATTTTTAATGTGCCCTGGATATAAACATGTTCACCCTGGCAAGGTGATCAATATACTCCTGGTTGACACATGTATTTGAGGCAATTATATCACTCATGGCAAATTCTAGGGTGAACATCTTTTCGAGGCACTGGTAGGTATTGTCTATCACCTTTTCTTCATCATTGATCTTATCCAGGAGCGATGGTAGCATTTGGCTCATTTCCTTCAGCCAACCATCCTTATCTCGGAGATCATTCCCAGAGAAGAAGTTTGGAAATGTCAGCTCATGGTGTTGATCAAAACCATTTAAATCATCTGTCAACATTGTGTTATATTTCTCATGTTCAACAATCAAATTATTATATTCTTTGAGTACTTGTTCTTGGACATCCAACTTAGCACTCAATTCTTCTTTCTTTTCTAACATTCTCAAATGAAGCCTTTTGTGCTCTTGATGTGCAAGATATGTTCTTTTATGCATGCCCCGAGTTTGATCACTAAACTTCATTATATTATCAAACCTCCTTTGGATCAATGTTGAGGCCATGTGGTACTTGACTGATTTTATTTCAATCTCAAATTGTTCACTTTTCTTCTGAAACTATTATGCCTTGTACTTCTAGTAATTTGAATCAGCTTTTGCTTCCATGATCTTTTGATCTTTCTCCAAGTAAGGTGAGCAGGAGCTTAATGAAGGCAGTTTATCTTTATAAGTGGCCACTTCCTGTCTCAATTTTGCATTTTCAGACATATAAGCATTATTCTTTTTGACAAGTTGCTCAATCTGTGCCCTTATGAATCTTGCAACATTCACATTTAGATCAGTAGTCTCAATAGGATTTGTGTCCTCAACTCACTGAATCATTAGATGGCCAAATGCTTCATCAAGATTATTTATGACCTGGGGCTTTTTGTGTGAAGGATAGAGGGACCATATCAGCAATGTCCTCTTATCAAGGTCATAGCCTAATCCATTTTTAATCTTATCAAGTGCCTCGATACGAAGATGCATCTTTTTCTCTTGGTTCTTTCTGAAAGTATCGAAAACAATAGCTAAAGTCATATCCCATCCAAGGACTAACACCACTCATGCTTCCTTGAGCAATTCTCTACCTTTTTCTAGTGTCATTTCTTCCATGGCACTATCTATTTCTGATTGAAGCTCTTGCAGAACTTCCTCTTGAACCTCAGGGGTGATATCCTTCATCTTTTCTCTGGCTTGTTTTCCTTTATATTCATATAAGAAGGCTTTGAATTATGTAGTTTTGATAAAGTCAGCATCTGAAATAAAACTTTTACTAGCCAAGTATCTCACATCATTTGTTAGTTCACCAGAAGTCTCTATTTTGACTTCCTCTCCATCTACTAGAGGCTCATATTTTTCAATAAGGGAAGAGGATGCTTACAAGTCTTTATTCTTCTCTTCTTCACTTTCTTCTTCAAAAGAGACTTCAAGAGATTGTTGAGGAGGTAACTAGGAAATAGGGACCTCATCTTCTGCTTGAATTCCTCTAACAACTCTTCCTTTTCTTTCAAACATATAGGAAGGGACATTTTCAATCAAGTCTGCTACATTTGTAATCAATGTATCCAATCTTTCAATGGGGTCATTAATATCCATGAAGGCACGGTTGTAAGTGGGGTTTTTTGCTAGCCTTCAAGCTTCATTGATGCAGAGGTAAAACGCAACGGGAGCTTACAAATGGGTAGGAGGAGTCATTAACACAACCAGCATGTTAAAATCCTATCGGCTTATCATCGTCACCATATTTCTTGCTAACACAGACAGCATCATCATATTTCAAAGAGGCATGAAATATCCTCCTGCTGACTACTGTTCACTTCCTTATCGCCTTTCGCCTTTCGCCTATCAGCAGCATCCTGATATTCGGCTATCAGCAGCATCATCACATTCAGCAAGCGCAAACATCCTCCTGATGTTCACTGTTCATCTTACCGCCAAACTCTACCTTCATCATCATGATATTCAACATCACCTTCATCAGCAGGATATAAAATATCCGGTTCCTCCGATATATCCTGATGACGACAACTTCAAGCACCTTTCCTTCGATGCTTACGTCACCCCGACATCTGACTACTCAAACAACAGCATCAGGATATGACTTATCCGGTCATATTGAAACATCCTGATGATGTTAACCAAACTTTATGCCGATGACTTACGCCGATGCCAAAACACTTAGCGACAGCAGGATAAACTTGCATAGGGTGATATTCGCAATATCCTGATGACGATGACGTCACTTGCACCCGATGATGATGTCAATGCACCTGATGATGATGTCAACAGGATATAAGACACTTATATCCTGATCTTTTCAATATCCTGATGATGACCTCTCCGGTCCTTAGCCAAAAAAATGATTTTTCCTCCCGCATACGATAGCGATATGCGGATGATGGGTACACACGAAAGATGATCCTGACGATGATATACACACTGAGTATATATCCAACCTATATCATCCTGATGCACTTGAAACATACAGTCTTCGTCAGCTTCATAACCCGATCCGGATAGCGATATACTCATAGATGATGATACGATTCACTCCGGCTGGAAAAGCACATGCAGATCCCTGTATATCCGTCAGCTGCATGCAAACTCACAGAACCGCACAATTTTACAAAGAAAATATGATGATCGGGCCGGATCACCTTCAGATCAAAACTTAACAGTTTATCTTCCTGAACCCTAGCACATGAGGATGCTAGGTTGATTCATAGCATGCTACCAATCGATCTCCCACAAAATGAAATGCATAAACAGAAAACTAAAATACAACCTAAACTAACATGCATGACCATTCCACCGATTCACAGAATCAACCGGTGGATGGGTTGAAAGAATCCATTAACCTGTAATCAGAACAGAAATCAAAACATAAACAACTGATAAACCAGATAATGCAATTGATGAGATCTTATTTAGATGAAACACAAATGTCATGTTTCTACAATGTTTCACAATGTCTGGACTGATCTCTGGATCTCACTCAATCACCAGTACAACATAACACAACTACTACTCTCCTTGATCATAATCTCAAACCCTAATT
Source organism: Cunninghamia lanceolata (assembly GCA_027924645.1). NCBI lineage: Eukaryota > Viridiplantae > Streptophyta > Pinopsida > Cupressales > Cupressaceae > Cunninghamia > Cunninghamia lanceolata. Next base: position 3,581,410 of record BSBN01000642.1, read on the forward strand.
GATCTGAGTTATTTATAGCAATATCCTACGAGTACTACCAACTCGATTGCCAGCGGCTGGGAGCTTCCAAACGGCTGGGAGAGGACAGCTCAGACAACCTGATCACGAGCTCTAACTGCCTGCACACTCTCCTAGGCTGATCTAATACATATGCATTGGTCCAATGGACCTTATTACATTATGAAGTCAAACATACTAAAAATAGACTAATGTCCTGTCATGCGGACAATGAACCTATATCCTGTCTTGTAGGGGTGCTCCTGCACCATACTCCCCAGAAGAAGAAATCTCAAGTCCACTTGAGATGAGAGTATGAAGACCTGCACCATGTTTCCGGATCTGCTCTTCAGTCATCCAGACTGCTTCAGAATTTAGTTTTCCCTTCCAAGAGACTAGATACTCCAAGTACGGTTTGGTCCGAGTCTGTTTGACCACTCTAGTGTCCAAAACCTTCTGCAACTGTGGAGGATCATGCTTGGGAATGTTATCATGGACTGTATCCTATAGGGGATCCTGATCTGCATCTGGATAAGACTTGTATGGAGTTAAATCACATACATTGAATATAGGGGACAAACCAAGATCAGGGGGGAGTTGTATCTCATAAGCATTCTGTCCATGCTTGTGCAAAATCTGACATGGTCTGACTTTTCTCTGCATGAGTTTAGTATATTTTCCCTTAGGAAGTCTGTCCTTCTTCAAATGAACCCATACCAAATCTCCAACATCAAACTGTACATCCTTCTTCTTTTTATCAGCATATTCCTTATACTTCAAGGTGGTTTGTTGCAGTTGGGTCTTGACTTGATCATGAACCTCTTTTATGGCTTCTGCAAAAGCTTCTCCTTCTGCACTAACAGGGTCTACTGTAGGTAGATCTCGCAATTCCAAAATTCCTCTTGGATGCATACCATAAACTATCTGAAAAGGTGATTTCCCTGTGCTCCTATTGACAGTATCATTATAGGAAAATTCAGCTTGAGATAGAATATTGTCCCACTTTTCTCCATGTTGTTTTGTCAAACATCTAAGCAAATTTCCTAAGGAACGGTTCACTACTTCAGTCTGTCCATCCGTTTGAGGATGATATGCAGAGGAAAAAGACAAATTTGTTCCAAGTTTCTTCCAAAGAGTTCTCCAGAAGTGACCAATAAACTTCACATCCCTATCTGACACTATACTCAATGGCAATCCATGGATTCGGACAATCTCCCTGAAAAACAAATCTGCAATGTATGAAGCATCAGCAGTGGTTTTGCATGGCAAGAAATGTGCCATTTTGCTGAATCTATCCACTACAACAAAAACACTGTCAAACCCTTTCCTTGTCCTTGGTAAACCCAAGACAAAATCCATACTTATGCTTTCCCATGGTCTGGAAGGAATGGGTAAGGGCTGATATAAACCTGCATTAGTCGACCTGCCTTTAGCTTTCTGACATATCACACATGTCTCTACAAACTTTCTGACATCTGATTGTAACTTAGGCCAAAAGTAATGTCTTCGGACAAGATCAAGAGTCTTATCTAGACCAAAATGACCTACCATAGCTCCACAATGTTTCTCCTTAATGATGTTTAACCTCATAGAACACCTTGGAATACATAATTGTCCACCTTTAAACAACAATCCATCCTGAATCAAAAATTCAGAGAATTCAGCATGATATTTCTCTCCAAAAGAAGTACATACATGATATATCTCTCCAAAATCTTCATCAGTCTCATACATGGTCTTTAGTGAATCAATGCCAACACTTTCTAACTGAATCTGGTTGACTGTGAGAACTCTCCTGCTCAAAGCATCTGCAACTTTATTCTTGACTCCTTTCTTATGCTTCAATGTAAAAGTAAAATCTTGTAAGGTTTCTACCCATTTCATGTGTCTGTGGTTCAGCTTTTCCTGGCTGTTTATGAAACTCAGAGCCTGGTTATCTGTGAATACTATGAATTCCTTTGGCATCAAGTAATGCCTCCATTTCTTGAGTGACTGGACTAAAGCATACATTTCCAAATCATATGAGGAATACCTCTTTTTAGCATCATTGAGCTTCTCACTGAAAAATGCAATAGGTCTACCTTCTTGGCTGAGTACTGCTCCAATGGCCATGTGACTGGCATCACATTCCACCTGAAAGATTTTGTTAAAGTCTGGAAGTGCAAGGACTGGCTGCTGTGCCACCTTCTTCTTCAATGTTTCAAAAGAATCATCTGCTCTTTGAGTCCAAACAAATCTGCACTTCTGTCCTCCTTTGATGGTATCAAGCATGGGTGCACAAATATGACTAAACCCTCTTATAAACTTCCTGTAGAAGGTTGCTAACCCATGGAAACTTCTGACATCATTCATAGTCTTTGGGGTTGGCCAAGACAATATGGCACTTACCTTCTCCTTATCCATTTGTAACTTTCCTTGTGAAATGACAAAACCCAAATATGTGATCTCCTCTTGCATGAACAAACATTTGTCTAAATTTATCATCAGCTGCTCTTCATGTAACCTCTTAAGAACCAAATCTATGTGTCTGAGATGTTCTTCTTTTGTGTTGCTGAAAATCAGAATGTCATCTAGATATACTATGACAAACTTACCAATGAACTCTTTCAAAACCTCATTCATCAACCTCATAAAAGTACTAGGTGCATTAGATAAACCAAAAGGCATAACCTTCCATTCATATAACCCTTCATTAGTTTTGAATGTTGTTTTCCATTCATCTCCTGGTCTAATCCTGATCTGATGATATCCACTCTTCAAATCTATTTTTGTAAAATACTTAGCACCTCCCAAACAGTCAAGTAAATCCTCTATCCTAGGGATTGGAAACCTATACCTGATTCTAATCTTGTTAATAGCTCTGGAATCTGTGCAAAGCCTCCAAGTACCTTCCTTCTTTGGTGCTAGTACAGTTGGTACTGCACATGGACTTAAACTTTTCCCAGTCAGACCTGAATCCAATAATTCTTCAATTTGTCTGGCTACTTCTGCATTCTGTTCTGGAGTTAGCTTATAGGCTGCTTTGTTTGGAAGTGTTGACCTTGGAATTAAGTCTATGCAGTGACTGATATCCCTGACAGGTGGTAGGGATCTTGGCATTCCCTCTGAGATGATACCTTTGTACTTATCCAATAGCTCTTGGATAGCTGGGTCTATGAACCTTTGCTTCTTCTCTTCCTTGACTTCTAGCTGCTGTTCTTTATTCATCCTCATACATGGGATTAGGGCATATGCAAGTGCACCTTCTGCTGCTACTTCTTTCATGAACTGTTTGCCTTCCATCAGCATTACCTTCACCTCTCTTCCTTTAGATTTCTCCTCCTTCTCCGTCAATGGTAGTAACTTTATATCCTTACCATCTTTAGTGATTGTATAGATGTTTCTAACACCATCATGCTGTGCCTTCAAATCATACTGCCATGGTCTACCAAATAAAAGATTGCAAGCATCCATCGTGGTAATATCAAACAACAACTTATCCTTATATGCTCCAATTTGAAATTCTACCCAAGCCTGCTCTTCTACAGTTGTCTGCTGACCTTGGGTAAGCCATGAGACTTTATATGGGGATGGGTGAGGCAATCTCCTAAGCTTAAGCTTTGTCACCATTTCTTCAGACACAAAATTTTTAGTAGAACCAGAATCAATCAAAACTTTACATGCCTTACCTCCTGCTTTGCAAATAGTCCTGAAAAGAGACTTTCGTTGAGGGGATTCTTTGTCAGGTACCTTCATGGTAGTCATTGTTCTTCTCATCATTAGGGACTCTCCACTTTCTAGGTATCCATAATTATCAGAAGCATTCACACTCTGAAAAGCATTAGAGCCTGTCATACTTTGATTATCAGGTTCTTGGATCAGATTTGTTCTCCTTTCTCCTGTTGAGCTTGTGGCCTTTTCTGGACATCTGCTGGCTATATGGCCTTCTTTGTTACAGCTATAACATCTGATGGATCCTCTGCCCTGGGATCTTCCTCTGAAAGGTCTTCTACCTCTGAAGTTTCCTTGCTGACTATAATTTTCCCCCTGGTTCTGACTATTGTTTCCCTTACTATTGTCATGACTGGATTCTCCTTGATATCCATGTCCATGTCCTCTACCTCTAAAAGGACCTCTTCCACCCCTTTGTTGTCTTCCTCTTCCTCTATTGTGTTGTTCCTGTTTTCTCTTTAACTTCTCTTCCACTTTCAATGCCAACTGAAAGCATTTCTGAACTGTATCTGGATTATGCAGACTTAAATCTTCCTGAATGTTGAACCTCAATCCATTAAGGTATCTGGCTACCTTCTCTTCTTCACTTTCCTTTACCTTTGTTTTCATACAAAGTTTCATGAATTCTTCTGTATATGAGCTGACATCTAGCTCCTTCTGCTTTAGGTTTTGCTTCCTCTTGTGTAATTGGACACTGTAATCCAATGGGACATAAGCTTCCTTTACTAATGCCATCATTTTCTTCCATGTAGTGACTCTACGCTTTCCTTCCTGTACTCTATCATCTTGGACGAAATTCCACCATGTCAAGGTAGCTTCTTTCATTTTTGACTGGGCTATTTTCACCCTCTGTTGTTCTGGTATCTCCTCTGTTTCAAAGAAATTGTTCAAGGAGTCTATCCACTCCATCACTGAATCAGGTTCCATCTTTCCTGTAAACACTGGCAAATCTAGTTTCACATCCATGGTTCTCCTCTCCATGGCCTTAAGGGCATTCAACAGTGGTCTCTGGTCTGCAGGAACGACCTCCTCGTTCCAACTAGGGATCTCTTCTTCTTCCCTATCTTCTTCTCTACCAGAACCTACTCTGCTCCTCAACTTTGCTAACTCATCCTTCAATTCCTGATTCTGAGCCTTCACGGCCTTGCTCTCCGCAATCTGTTTCTTTACCAGAACTGCCAACTCAACGTTGGTCATCCTTGCCGGCATCTCAGATGTTCCTTCATCACCTGACATCCTGCTATACCCTGATCTTTTCCAGAAGATCCTTCCTTTGCTCTGATACCACTATGATGCAGAGGTAAACGCAACGGGAGCTTACAAATGGGTAGGAGGAGTCATTAACACAACCAGCATGTTAAAATCCTATCGGCTTATCATCGTCACCATATTTCTTGCTAACACAGACAGCATCATCATATTTTAAAGAGGCATGAAATATCCTCCTGCTGACTACTGTTCACTTCCTTATCGCCTTTCGCCTTTCGCCTATCAGCAGCATCCTGATATTCGGCTATCAGCAGCATCATCACATTCGGCAAGCGCAAACATCCTCCTGATGTTCACTGTTCATCTTACCGCCAAACTCTACCTTCATCATCATGATATTCAACATCACCTTCATCAGCAGGATATAAAATATCCAGTTCCTCCGATATATCCTGATGACGACAACTTCAAGCACCTTTCCTTCGATGCTTACGTCACCCCGACATCCGACTACTCAAACAACAGCATCAGGATATGACTTATCCAGTCATATTGAAACATCCTGATGATGTTAACCAAACTTTATGCCGATGACTTACGCCGATGCCAAAACACTTAGCGATAGCAGGATAAACTTGCATAGGGTGATATTCGCAATATCCTGATGACGATGACGTCACTTGCACCCGATGATGATGTCAATGCACCTGATGATGATGTCAACAGGATATAAGACACTTATATCCTGATCTTTTCAATATCCTGATGATGACCTCTCCGGTCCTTAGCCAAAAAAATGATTTTTCCTCCCGCATATGATAGCGATATGCGGATGATGGGTACACATGAAAGATGATCCTGACGATGATATACACACTGAGTATATATCCAACCTATATCATCCTGATGCACTTGAAACATACAGTCTTCGTCAGCTTCATAACCCGATCCAGATAGCGATATACTCATAGATGACGATACGATTCACTCCGGCTGGAAAAGCACATGCAGATCCCTGTATATCCGTCAGCTGCATGCAAACTCACAGAACCGCACAATTTTACAAAGAAAATATGATGATCGGGCCGGATCACCTTCAGATCAAAACTTAACAGTTTATCTTCCTGAACCCTAGCACATGAGGATGCTAGGTTGATTCATAGCATGCTACCAATCGATCTCCCACAAAATGAAATGCATAAACAGAAAACTAAAATACAACCTAAACTAACATGCATGACCATTCCACCGATTCACAGAATCAACCGGTGGATGGGTTGAAAGAATCCATTAACCTGTAATCAGAACAGAAATCAAAACATAAAGAACTGATAAACCAGATAATGCAATTGATGAGATCTTATTTAGATGAAACACAAATGTCATGTTTCTACAATGTTTCACAATGTCTGGACTGATCTCTGGATCTCACTCAATCACCAGTACAACATAACACAACTACTACTCTCCTTGATCATAATCTCAAACCCTAACTGATCTGAGTTATTTATAGCAATATCCTACGAGTACTACCAACTCGATTGCCAGCGGCTGGGAGCTTCCAAACGGCTGGGAGAGGACAGCTCAGACAACCTGATCACGAGCTCTAACTGCCTGCACACTCTCCTAGGCTGATCTAATACATATGCATTGGTCCAATGGACCTTATTACATTATGAAGTCAAACATACTAAAAATAGACTAATGTCCTATCATGCGGACAATGAACCTATATCCTGTCTTGTAGGGATGCTCCTGCACCATTCATCCAATGTTATCTTGTAATATAAATCTTGCCTCTCAATTGCAACTTGCTCATCACAATTTCTATCCAGGTCATCATCAACAAACAAAACATGATTATACCTCTTAAGCTTTTGTTTTATCTTAACACTATTTATGAAGTTCTCTGGATCAAATCTCTCTCTAGAACTCCCTGATGGTAGCCTAAAATGCTCTAGTTTTTTGTCAATCAATTGGTATCCTTTGTCTGACATGACTGTGAAATCCCCAAAACATAATGTGCCTGGCATAAATGACTACTTATTGTGTCTTTTTAGATGCATAAAATTAGAGTGAGCAAGTTGTCTTACAATCTCTAGATAAGCAACTCTGTCAGGACAAGTCTTTGGTAATAACAGAGGGGATCCTTCAAATACGAACACCCTTATCTTTGTACAATCAGTGTAGGAATACCAATCGCCCCAATTATGAGTGAACTTTCCTGGCTCATACTTATCCTTTGGCCTCAGAAATCTCTGAACTTCTGGTGACAAGTTCTAATTGCAAGGATGCCCTAGGTGCTTATACACAGGTTTTACAAAATATTCTTCAAAACAGATGTAATGGGACTTATCACCCCTACTATCCCATATAGCAGTCCATCTCTGGATGGGTTTCACATCTCCATTTCTATCCAAGTCTCTAACTCCTAAGCATTTATCCCATAACCCCAAGTTTTGGCCTTCATACAAGACAAGATGCATTAGTAAAGAGTAATGTCTGAATCTACTCCCTCCTCCCTTTATGGAGACCAATTCATTGTGAAGGGTGCTGGCCAAGAACTCAACATAATCAAAATGTATAGCTTGTTGGCTTTGGATGTTGGCTTCTAGAACCATAGGAGCAACTTCCATAAACATAGATGCCTCAACCCCTAACAATTGATACATAGAATAATAGGTATACTGAAAATACTCTTCAAACAATTCAATAGAATATGGGGGATCCTCTGTGACTAAAAATACCCTTAGCTTGTTATTCTCGTCACGGGGTCTATGCATGGACAACACCCATCTCTTGTAGTTGTTGCTCAAATTATAATATTCACTGATCAAATCCCCAATCCTGAGCTTTACATCAAAGCCAGTATCTAATTGGAAAACCATTGATATGTAATCTCGGGTGACAAGGATAAACCATGTTCCATCCTTCAACTCAATCATATATATCTGTGGGTTATATTTTCCAGCTAGCATTTTCAGGAACTCAACATTCACAAATATGTTTGGCACTATCAACTTTCCTAAATTCAAATTCCATGGGTTTGAAACAAGGGAGCGCCTATGCATTTTCTTATATTGGTAGATGAAGAGGTCATACCCTCTTATGGGAGTCCATATATCTCCTACTTGTTTGTATTCATCTTCTAATTTTTCTGCATTTGGGTTTAACTAGGCATTCCTTCAAGATTTTTGTCCTGACTTTGGACACTAGTCTATTAAATCTTTATTCAAGTGTCTCTCATTCCACTTATGCCTTTTCACCTTAGGATTTTAATATGTTTCTTCCATAGTATAATGCGAGAGATCTTTCAAATGCAATTCTGAACCAGAAAGCTTAGATTTTAGGCTCAGAACACTAGGGTATTTGGATTGTATTCATTGCAGATGTTTACCCCAGCTCCTATGCTCACGTACTGAACCAAATGTTTCAAGCTTTTCCTTATTTTACTCTATTATGAGCATTAATGGCAGCTTTCAAATCATCGGGGAAACATTTATTTCTCACAATAGAGCACCTTCTGTCACCTTGCCGAAATAATCATTTCACTTAAGGGGTTTTATTATTTCTTTATTTCATCGGGACTTCGTTGTGGCTCAAATGGTAGTAATGCCGAAACTCTGTCTTTTTGACATATGTGCCTCCCCTCGATGCCTTCTTGATCATCAGCAAGTTCTCTTTTTTGGAAAGACTGAATATGCACTCTCTTCGACATTCTGAAATCTTTAGTGCCTTTTCAACAAGATAGCACTCTAAGTCACCCCGACATGCCGAGATGATATGTCATGCCGATATTTTGCAATCTCCTTGATATGCCTCTTACAGGTCGGAATGTCGAAGAGACCCCTAAAAGACTCATCCCGATACTTTGATATCTTTGTCTCCTAAAACTTAAAATGTTAGATCGAAATATGTGCCAAGCGAGTTTTTAATTTTATCGTTTTATCGGTGTGACACATTGTAGGTGTCACACCAATTTCCTGAGAGCTTCTTAACATCTTTCAGGGTGTAGAAGTGACCTTTGAAGAAGTCATACCAATATGCTGAGGATTCTTTTCTCAATAAGTCTGTAAGGATTAAGACTTCGACATACGATGTAGGTAATATGGATTTTCATGGTTCTAAGGCAAATACAATGGGTGATTTATTACGGGAGTGTTAATTTGAATAGATGATTATCTCAAGTGTATGGCAGGAAATGGATATTTTGAATGAATTTTTTGGGTTTGAAATTTTGTCCCAATAGTATACATAAACTATCTAATTTTGCAACTATATTCCATGAAGTTTGTATTTAGCTAAGTGATGAATTTATCTATGGGTTGAAATTGCCAAGTCAGCCTCACTGACACTTATTAACAATAGGCTAGAGTGTCTTTATTAGTTCTAAAAGATTGGTGGATAGGGATGCTTTCATATTTTTAAGGTTAGATAACTAACTCATTCTTAACATTTTAAATGTGTGCATATGTGCCTGGTCTTTGTGGTTCAAGTTTTAGAAGCCAGAAGAGAATATTTTTTATGGATGTGGTAGATCTATTATGAAGATTTATAATACTTTTGAAGACTGATAACTCTTGATATTGTTGATCTCAGGGGTGAAAATGGAGAAAATGGAAGTTGATGAAGTATAGAATGCATGTGAATAAAGCAATTTATCTTCTATAATTACCTTATTAACAAATTCTTCCACTCTAGATTTTGCCTCTTCAAAATTCACAATTATTTTAAATAGTTTTTGCTATATTTTTACCATTTGTTATCTCAAATTCTCAATCTTAAAGTTTCTCCCTAAAATTTTACTTTCTTTTCTTTAATTGCTCTTGAAGGCCCTAACATTTTAATTAAATGACACCAAAAAAATTTCCATCAATAGTTTTTGTTCTCACTAGGAAAGAAAACCTAGAAAAATTGCTTATTTTTAGCTCGTAATTGATATTTGACTAGATTTTAATTTATATATATGATTTTTTAATTATTTTATATATTTAGATATTTCGCCTTAAGAAGAAATAAATTTTTATTAACTACAAATAAGGTGAAGATAATTATATTGAAAGAGATAGACATTATAGAAATCTTGGAAAATTGTATTAAATTATCCTTTCACCTATTTACGTAATTGTTGGTACGCCATCTACTTTGTTGATGATGTTGAAGTCTTCATACAAAGAGTTAGCACGGGTTACATACTTACTAGGTGCTAGGAATTTAATCATTCAACTTACTCAAGGTGGGATGGTACAAATTAGAACTATATCTTCCACATTCAATCCATAGATTACTTAATGTTTGTGATGCTTTGAAATCATTACAGAGCATATTAGCAAGGCATAACTTCTTCCCAAGCGTATAGTTGCACTTGCAACATCTTCTTGGAGATTGAATGAATAAATGGGTATCAATTCTCTTTACATTTTTCAATAAGGGTTTGTCCATTGATATATTTTTGTCTCAGTTGACATTAACCTTTTTTATCTTCATTGGAAGCAGTATTTTAATATTGAGATTAAAAGTTTATAAATATCAACATATGTCAAAATAGGGGCAATCAGCTTATAAAAGTGTTGTTCATCACAAGTACATTATGACATGTGGAGGTAGATAGTTTTATTACACATTCGGAAACTTTTGATCTATAAATGTTGGCGTGACCTATCATTTATGCAATTTGACTTGTATTCCACATCACCTAATATTTGGTGAAAGCATCTTTTGTTGTCAAGAAACTATGGATTTTTTATATAAATAAATTTTGTATTTAATTGTATAATATTTTTGCTATGATTTGTAATAAAGTGAGAATTGATATGATTACATGAGCAGTAATCCAAATTTTGTATTTGATTATGGGGTGGGTGGGCAAAAATAGACATCGCATCAAGATCCTGGGAATTTCTTTCAGGTTCGCAAATCACCTTTAGGGGATCTTCAAAATTTTACTCAACCGTTAGACCTCTCCACCAACGGTCAGGAGAATGGTCATGTCAAGGGAATGACAGAGCATTTATTACAGCTCTGCAGCTCACCTTACGAACACGCAAAACCTCCAAGTTGCTACCATAATCCTCAAGGCTTCATCTCTGAAAGACAACTCTCCCCTACTACACAAGTTGCTACCATAATCCTCAAGGCTTCCATTAAATTTTTATACTTTTCATTTTATTTTGATTTTTGGTAATTTATTTTTTTTCATTTTATTTTGATATTTGTAAATATTATGAGTTCCATTTATTTTATTTTAAATTTGATTTTGGTAATAGATTATAAGTTTGATTTTTTATTTTTTTTAAAGTTATTTTTTATTTGTTGTTGAAATTAAGGAACAATAGAGTGAAAAACTATTTAATTATCATGATTTGTTTCCTTCACACTATTTTTACAACTATTTTAAATAGGAAATAAATTAAATATAAATATCTTGATACTTTTAAAATAATTACCTTTATACTTAAAACTAACAAAATATTTACATTTAAACTTTATTAAATATATACAAATATTTAAACTAAATAAGAAAGATATATATTTATGTGATTTATTTTACATATTGTAAATGAAAAATTTAATTATAAAAAAATATTATTTATTCAATATATAGAAAAAATATTTTATAAGGAACACAAATTTATTTTTCAAATAAAATGAAATTCGCTTTCATTTTAAAACATCTTTCACTTAAATGAATTTTTAATATCATTAAATTGTTTTTATCAATTAATTTACATTTTTTTTTTATATCACTTGGTCAAGACACTTGAGTACCAAAACTAGTATAGTTCACCATTCTTATAAAAAAACAATCCACTGAAAAAAAAAAATAAACAAAAAACATAACCTCTACTCACCTCTTATTGCAACAAATACTATTTTTAGTAAAACAAACATCCTAAAATAGAGGAGACATTTAAGGAAGATACTTCCATTAAAAATTAAAAAAATTATTTAGCATCATTAAATCTTCTTATATATAAGTATATATCTATAATAATATAATATTACTATAATTATATATTATATCATTATATTAACTATTTTTTATGAGTGAATTTGGCTAGAGGGGGCCATTTTGCTAAAGAAATCAATGAAAATGTATTAACTAGCTACTTCAATGGAGGACCACAAGCAAAAACCCTTCTGGATATTCTATATTTTTGTAAAGTTTTAGTTACAAAAAATTAAAAATCATCACAATTTCTACTCTTTACTCAACTTTGTATCAAGAGTAGAAGTATCTATCCTACCATATCATATTCTATTTGCATATATATAGCTAATTCTTGTTTATATAGCATCACCCCCTGAGAGACATTCATAGCCTACAACAGTCTTCAATCCTGTGATTCCACCGCCACAACCCCATCCTCGCTCGAGTTTGACCTCCCAATGTCGATTGCAAATGACCAAACAACATCCTACGTTGGGGCTACTCCAGTAAATTCTTTTAGAAATTTTGTACCCCACTTAGCCTCATGTTTACATTCTTCCTCATTCTAGCCCATAGCAGCAATGATGAATGGCACCCACGATTGGTTGTAGGGATGAAGAATCATAGGATAGGTCCCACTACTTGGGAGAAAGCCCAGTCTCAACATGGCATACCCCAGAATCTTTTACAGACCTCCCCTCCATCTTGGCCTTATGAGAGAATTCACCACCACACGAATAACATCATTTACTTCACCTAAATCTAAGAAAACCTCAACTAGCATGGAAGAAATATGTGTATTGACCCTATACCTATGAGGTGTAGCCAAGAATGTGTCCCCCAACACCACGCAAAGGGCATGTAGCATAATTATAGACTTTGTTCTAAAGATCTTTAATTTTTAATCTAAGATTTCACCCATAATGGTGATTTGCCTCTTTCTATATTTGAGACAAATCGTTGTATCCATAATTCTCACCAAACTATATATGCCAAGTAGAGCATAGTCATATAATTCCTTCACTTTTGTACTTTGATTGGTTGGCCTCATTATTACAAACTTCCCATCCAAACTTTCCTCCCCTGTGTTGAATGATGCAGGGACTTCCGGAGGTCATAACTTTTGACTCAGATGTCCGTTTGGGCTGAAATTTTATAGGTGGATGTGTTATGAGATGGAATGTGGATTCCCAATTGACCCTAGTGGGTTGGTCCCCATTTTGGTACTTTTTTGGGACTTGAAACTTTCATCTTGGCACTCATAATGGCAATTTAGTGTTTTTTCCTAGTTTTTTAAAAGTTGTTTTTGTTAATAACTCGAAACTCATGTTTCGAATTTAGGATGTTAGTTGGCAATTCAGCCTACCTTAGTTTTAGGAAGTTTTTGGAAAAAAAATTGGACTCTCAAATATATGCATGTGAAATTACCTAAAATGGCACAATCTGACAATTGTTGAAATCTGCCAAAAAAGGTAATTTTTTGGTTTTTTTTTGTTTTTCTTGGATATAAGAGAGTTTTCTCTCATTGTAGCAACAGAGTTGGTGAACAGAAGACTTTTATTATTCTAGTTATTTCAAATCTTTGGCTCTCACACATGATTAATGGCACAATTCTATTGAGTGTATGTTTTTGGCTACATCATCTGGTATCAAAATGGGAAGATGGCTGGGAGAGGAAGAGGAAGAGGCGGTCTTGCCTAGATGCATAGAGAAATGCAAAATCTGCAAAGGCAAGTAGTAGAACTTACCACACGGATGGAAAACCAAAGACTGGGTAGAGGAGGAGACGAATCTGATGACGAGATAGGTCGAGGAGGTGCAAATCAAGATACAGAACATGAAGAAGAAGAATTAGAAGGCATGAGTTTTGAAGAGAGGATGCTCAAGGCCTTAGAAGGGAAAAATGAAGGGGTCAAGGTTGATGTTTCAAATTACATAGGTAGTCTTAAACCAGAGGAGTTGATAGACTGGTTGAATGACATGAGAAAATTTTTTGAATGGAAATCCATGACAGAGGAAAAGAAGGTGAAATTCGCATGCACCAAATTAAAGGTTCATGCAATGATTTGGTGGGATCATCTTCAAAAGGAATGAACAAGGAAAGGCAAGGATAAGATCAGGACATGGAATAAAATGGAGGAGTTGAGAGAAAAAAATTTCCATAGATTATGAGCAAACCCTTTTTCCTAGGTTTCAAAATTTAAAGCAGAACCTCTCTTCTATGCAAGATTATACAAATGAGTTTTATATGTTGTCTATATGTGTAGAGCATCAAGAAACTAATGAATAGATGGCTGCTAGATATGTGAATGGCCTAAAATTCTCTATTCAAGATGAATTGAGCATGCATCGACTATATGGTATGGAAGAGGCTTACCAATTGGCTATAAAGGCTGAAGAAAAACAAAACAGACAATACCATCAGAGGAATAGAGGAGGAAGAAGGGGTACATCAACCCCATTTTGAGGAGGTTTGAATTATGGTAGGGGAGAGTCATCCCATGGATTAGAAAAACAAGTAGACACTTGACATGATCCTCCAAATCAAGAACGAGGAAGGGGATTTCAAAGAGGTAGAGGTTATGGCAGCGGTAGAGGATGGGAAAACCAGAGAAGGCCTTTCACTTGTTTCAGATGTGAAGAAGAAGGTCATAGAGCATTTGAATTCTCAAATTATAACATGCAAGTAACAAATCAAGGAGGACAACCTAGGGTCAGCTTGATTCAAACGCAGCATGAAGTGGAAGGGATGGAACTAGAGGTTCCACTAGATGTGGGAGAAAGTGTCATGATGAGAAGAGCAATGGTGATTCTAGAGAAGGAGAAAAAACAAGCCAAAAGCTCTGATGGTTCATGGCTTCAAACCAATACCTTCAGAACCAGATGCACTTCGGGTGGCAAGGTATGACAAGTTATTATTGATGGAGGTAGTTGTGAAAATATGGTTTCTAAAGAAATGGTAGAAAAATTAAATTTACACTGTGAAAAACATCCTCATCCATACCATATTACATGGTTTAAAAAGGGAAATGAAGTCACTATTGATAAAAGATGCCTAATTAAGTTTAGCATAGGGAAGATCTATCAGGATGAGATATGGTGTGATGTTGTCCCAATGGATGCATGTCATTTGTTATTGGGAAGTCCATGGTAGTATGATAGAAAAGTTATGCATGATGGAGAGAAAAACACATACACCTTTTGGAAAGATGGCTCTAAGGTGATTTTGTTGCCTATTAAGGATGACGGAAAAGCTGAGACCATGTTGTCCGAAAGAGATCTTGTTAAAGAAATGAAGGTGACAGGGTGTTGTTATGCATTAGTAGTGAAAAAAGGTGAAGAGGAAGACATTTCAGTACCCCCAGAAGTAGCAGAGCTATTGGAAGAATTTGTTGATGTTGTGCCTGATGACTTACTTGATGGTCTACCACCAAAGAGAGATATTCAAAATCATATTGATTTGATTCCAGGAGCAACTCTACCCAACCAAGCAGCTTATAGGATGAATCCAACACAACATGTAGATTTGAATAAGAAAGTAACAAAACTCATAAGTAAAGGTGTGGTGAGAGAGAGCATGAGCCCATGTGTTGTACCTGCATTGTTGACCCCAAAAAAAGATGGAACATGGAGGATGTGCACTGATAGCAAAGCAATTAATAAGATTACCACCAAGTATCAGTTTCCTATACCTCCTATGGAGGACATGATGGATGTCCTTGCAAGGGCCAAATATTTTAGCAAGATCAACCTACGAACTGGCTACCACCAAATCTAGATTCGAGAAGGGGATGAGTGGAAGACAGCCTTTAAGACTAGAGATAGATTATATGAGTGGATGGTTATGCCATTCGGGCTATCAAATGCACCTAGCACATTTATGAGATTGATGAATACTATACTACGACCTTACATTGGTAAGTTTGTGGTAGTTTATTTTCATGATATTTTGGTATTTAGTAATAGCAAAGAAGTGCACCTACAACACTTGAGGCTCATCTTTGGTGTGTTAAGGAAGGGGCAACTCTATGCTAGTTTGAAGAAGTGTAGGTTCATGCAGGACAGTTTGGTCTTTTTAGGCTTTGTCACTTCTAAAGATGGTGTCAGAATGGATCCAGAAAAGTCTAGGGCAATTCTAGAATGGCCTAGTCCAAGCAGCATCATAGAGGTAAGAAGTTATCATGGCTTGGCCACTTTCTATCGAAAGTTCATTCAAAATTTTAGTAGTATTGTAGCTCCTATAAAAGATTGCACCAAAGGAATGGAGTTTGTATGGACCAAGGATGTTGAGGAGAGTTCTAAGTACTTGAAGCAAATGGTAAAAGAAGCACCTAAACTTGCATTGCCAAATTTTGATAAGGTATTTGAATTAGAATGTGATGCCTCCCATGTGGGAATAGGTGTTGTACTTAGCCAAACAGGAAAACCTATAGCTTTCTTTAGTGAAAAGCTGAATGAAGTGAGAAAGAATTATTCCGCTTATGATTTGGAATTTTATGCAATTGTTCAAGCATTGAGGCATTGGAGACATTATCTAGTTCCCCAGGAGTTTGTATTGTTTATAGATCATATTGCATTGAGATACTTGAACACACAGAAAAAGTTGAATAGGAGGCATGCCAAGTGGGTCTCTTTCTTGTAGGGTTACAATTTTGTGTTGAAGCATAAGTCTGGAAAACAAAATCAGGTTGTAGATGTGTTAAGTATGCATGATGCACTTTTGACCACAATGGAAACTGAGGTGATTGGTTTTGATGCCATCAAAAATTTGTATGAGTCTGATGATGATTTTTGGGAGATTGTGGAACAATTGAAGGCACCAGTATCTGGTAACTTGGATCACTTTAGGGGTGAATATTTTATGCAAGATGGGTATCTATTTAAAGGAAAACAACTATGCATACCAACTGGCTCTATGAGGGAAAATATTTTCAGAGAATTTCATAGTAGTGGGTTGGCTAGACATTTTGGAAAGGACAAGACAATAGCCTTGATAGAAGATAAATATTACTGGCCAAAGATGAAAAGGGATATAACTAGGTATGTAACAAGGTGCAGGATCTTCTAAGTGGCTAAGGGACATTCACAAAATACAGGGTTGTATATGCCATTTCCAGTACCAACTACACCATGGCCAAATTTGAGAATGGACTTTGTGTTGGGACTTTCACATGCACAATGAGGTAATGACTCCATTTTTGTAGTTGTTGATAGGTTCTCTAAGATGGTTCATTTTATTTTCTGTAAGAAAGCTAATGATGCAACAACGGTAGCAGAGTTATTTTTTTCAGAAGTTGTTCGACTACATGGTGTTCCAAAGACTATTACCTCTGATAGGGATACCAAATTCCTTAGTCATTACTAGAGGACTTTATGGAAGAAGATGGGGACCAAGTTACAGTTTAGTGGTGCCTATCATCCTCAAATGGATGGGCAAATAGAAGTAGTCAATTGGAGTCTGGGAAATTTGTTGAGGTGTATTGTTGGAGAAAAGCCAAAACAATGGGACATGGCATTACCCCAGGCTAAATTTGCCTATAATAGTTTTGTTAATAGACCAACAGGAAAGTCCCCTTTCCAGATTATGTATGGTAGGAATCCTAAGGGTGTTCTAGATTTGGTACAGCTACCGACGAAAGATAGAGTCAGTGATGGTGGGGAAGCATTTATAGAACACCTTCAACACTTGCAGCAAGATGTGAGATAGAAGTTGCAGGACAGTAATGAGAGCTACAAGAATATAGTGGATGCTTGTAGGTGACATCAGACATTCAATGAAGGTGACTTAGTGATGGTATATTTGAGAAAAGAGAGGTTTCCTACTAGAACATACCACATGTTAAAGTACAAGAAAATTGGTCTTTGCAAAATTACAAAGAAGATCAATGATAATGCATATGAGGTCAGTTTACTAGATGATCTAGATATTTCTCTTGTGTTTAATATTTCTAATTTATATGCATTCTATGGTGAGGATGATCTTGAAGATAGTCAACCAGAAGTGGCATGGCACCACCACATTCCCCATAAGAAGCAAAAGATTGCACAGGTTCTTGATAAGAAAACTATCTACACTTGGCAAGGGCATTACAACGAGTATTTAGTACAGTGGGAAGGATTGCCACTAATAGATAGCATGTCGATTATAGAGTGGGAAGTGCAGAGGTTGGATCCAGTCAAGTGGCAGCAGTTCAAAGACACTCACTTGCAAGAGCTGAGTTCTTTTCAACTAGAGGAGAATGATGCAAGGACTTCCGGAGGTCATAACTTTTGACTCGGATGTCCGTTTGGGCTGAAATTTTATAGGTGGATGCGTTATGAGGTGGCATGTCGATTCCCAATTGATCCTAGTGGGTTGGTCCCCATTTTGGTACTTTTTCGGGGCTTGAAACTTTCATCTTGGCCCTCAAAATGGCAATTTAGTGTTTTTTCCTAGGTTTTTAAAAGTTGTTTTTGTTAATAACTCGAAACTCATGTTTCAAATTTAGGATATTAGTTGCCAATTCGTCCTACCTTAGTTTTAGGAAGTTTTTGGAAAAAAACTGGACTCTCAAAGATATGCATGTGAAATTACCTAAAATGGCAAAATCTAACAATTGTCGAAATCTGCCAAAAAAGGTATTTTTTTGGTTTTTTTATTTTTCTTGGATATAAGAGAGTCTTCTCTCATTGTAGCAATAGAGTTGGTGAATAGAAGACTTTTATTTTTCTAATTATTTCAAATCTTTGTCTCTCACACATGATTAATGGCATAATTCTATTAAGTGTATGTTGTTGGCCACATCATCTGGTATCAGAGTGTGAAGATGACTGGTAGAGGAAGAGGAAGAGGCGGTCTTGCCCAAATGTTTAGAGATATGCAAAATCTACAAAGGCATCTAGCAGAACTTACAACACAGATGGAAAACCAAAGACTAGGTAAAGGAGGAGATGAATCTGATGAAGAGATAGGTCGAGGAGGTGCAAATCAAGATACAAAACATGAAGAAGAAGAATTAGAAGGCATGAGTTTTGAAGAGAGGATGCTCAGGGCCTTAGAAGGGAAAAATGAAGGGGTCAAGGTTGATGTTTCAGATTATGCAAGTAGTCTTCAACTAGAGGAGTTGATAGACTGGTTGAATGACATGAGAAATTTTTTTGAATGGAAATCCATGACAAAGGAAAAGAAGGTGAAATTCGCATGCACCAAATTAAAGGGTCATGCAATGATTTGGTGGGATCATCTTCAAAAGGAACGAACAAGGAAAGGCAAGGATAAGATTAGGACATGGAATAAAATGGAGAATAAGTTGAGAGAAAAAAAATTTCCCATAGATTATGCGCAAACTCTTTTTCCTAGGTTTCAAAATTTAAAGCAGAACCTCTCTTCTGTGCAAGATTATACAAATGAGTTTTATACATTGTCTATATGTGTAGAGAATCAAGAAACTGATGAACAGATGGCTGCTAGATATGTGAATGGCCTAAAATTCTCTATGCAAGATGGATTGAGCATCCATCAACTCAATGGTATGGAAGAGGCTTACCAATTGGCTCTAAAGGCTGAAGAAAAATAAAATAGACAATACCATTAGAGGAATAGATGAGGAATTAGGGGTACATCAACCCCATTTTGAGGAGGTTTGAATTATGGTAGGCGAGAGTCATCCCATGGATTGGAAAAACAAGTAGACACTCAACAAGATCCTCTGAATCAAGAACAAGGAAGGGGATTTCAAAGAGGTAGAGGTTATGGGAGTGGTAGAGGATGGTAAAACTAGACAAGGCCTTTCACTTGTTTCAGATGTGGAGAGGAAGGTCATAGAGCATTTGAATGCTCAAATTATAACATGCAAGCAACAAATCAAGGAGGACAACCTAGGGTGAACCTAATTCAAACACAACATGAAGTGGAAGGGACAGAACTAGAGGTTCCATTAGATGTGGGAGAAAGTCTCATGATGAGAAGAGCAAATGGTAATTCCAAAGAAAGAGAAAACACAAGCCAAAAGCTCTGATGGTTCATGGCTTCGAACCAATATCCTCAGAACCAGATACACTTCAAGTGGCAAGGTATGTCAAGTTATTGTTGATGGAGCTAGTTGTGAAAATATGGTTTCTAAAGAAATGGTAGAAAAATAAATTTACATTGTGAAAAACATCCTCATCTGTACCGCATTACATGGTTTAAAAAGGGAAATGAAGTCACTATTGATAAAAGATGCCTAATTAAGTTTAGCATAGGGAAGATCTATCAGGATGAGATATGGTGTGATGTTGTCCCAATGGATGTATGTCATGTGTTATTGGGAAGGCCATGGCAGTATGATAGAAAAGTTATGCATGATGGAGAGAAAAACACATACACCTTTTGGAAAGATGGCTCTAAGGTGATTTTGTTGCCTATTAAGGATGACGGAAAAGCTGAGACCATGTTGTCCAAAAGAGATCTTGTTAAAGAAATGAAGGTGACAGGGTGTTGTTATGCATTAGTAGTGAAAAAAGGTGAAGAGGAAGACATTTCAGTACCCCCAGAAGTAGCAAAGCTATTGGAAGAATTTGTTGATGTTGTGCCTGATGACTTACTTGATGGTCTACCACCAAAGAGAGATATTCAAAATCATATTGATTTGATTCCAGGAGCAACTCTACCCAACCAAGCAGCTTATAGGATGAATCCAACATAACATGTAGATTTGAATAAGAAAGTAACAAAACTCATAAGTAAAGGTGTGGTGAGAGAGAGCATGAGCCCATGTGTTGTACCTGCATTGTTGACCCCAAAAAAAGATGGAACATGGAGGATGTGCACTGATAGCAAAGCAATTAATAAGATTACCACCAAGTATCAATTTCCTATACCTCCTATGGAGGACATGATGGATGTCCTTGCAGGGGCCAAATATTTTAGCAAGATCGACCTATGAAGTGGCTACCACCAAATTTAGATCTGAGAATGGGATGAGTGGAAGACAACCTTTAAGACTAGAGATGGATTATATGAGTGGATGGTTATGCCATTCAGGCTATCAAATGCACCTAGCACATTTATGAGATTAATGAACACTATACTACGACCTTACATTGGTAAGTTTGTGGTAGTTTATTTTGATGATATTTTTGCATTTAGTAACAATAAAGAAGAGCACCTACAACACTTGAAGATCATCTTTGGTGTGTTAAGGAAGGAGCAACTCTATGCCAATTTGAAGAAGTGTAGGTTCATACAGGACAATTTGGTCTTTTTAGGATTTGTCATTTCTAAAGATGGTATCAGAATGGATCCAGAAAAGGTCAAGGTAATTCTAGAATGGCCTATTCCAAGAAATATCATAGAGGTAAGAATTTTTCATGGCTTGGCCACTTTCTATCGAAAGTTCATTCGAAATTTTAGTAGTATTGTTGCTCCTATAATAGATTGCACCAAAGGAAGGGAGTTTGCATGGACCAAGGATGTTGAGGAGAGTTTTAAGTACTTGAAGCAAAAGGTAATAGAAGCACCTAAACTTGCATTGCCAAATTTTGATAAGGTATTTGAATTAGAATGTGATGCCTCCCATGTGGGAATAGGTGGTGTACTTAGCCAAATAGGAAAACCTATAGCTTTCTTTAGTGAAAAGCTGAATGAAGTGAGAAAGAATTATTCCACTTATGATTTGGAATTTTATGCAATTGTTCAAGCATTGAGACATTGGAGACATTATCTAGTTCCCCAAGAGTTTGTATTGTTTACAGATCATATTGCATTGAGATACTTGAACACACAGAAAAAGTTGAATAGTAGGCATGCCAAGTGGGTCTCTTTCTTGTAGGGTTACAATTTTGTGTTGAAGCATAAGTCTGGAAAAAAAAATTAGGTTGCAGATGCATTAAGTAGGAGTGTTGCACTTTTAACCACAATGAAAACTAACGTGATTAGTTTTGATGCCATCAAAAATTTGTATGAGTCTGATGATGATTTTTGGGAGATTGTGGAACAATTGAAGGCACCAGTATCTGGTAACTTGGATCACTTTAGGGGTGAATATTTTATGCAAGATGGGTATCTATTTAAAGGAAAACAACTATGCATACCAGCTGGCTCTATGAGGGAAAACATTATCAGAGAATTTCATAGTAGTGGGTTGGCTGGACATTTTGGAAAGGACAAGACAAGAGCCTTGATAGAAGATAAATATTACTGGCCAAAGATGAAAAGGGATATAACTAGGTATGTAACAAGGTGCAAGATCTGCCAAGTGGCTAAGGGACATTCACAAAAGATAGGGTTGTATATGCCATTACCAGTGCCAACTACACCATGGACAGATTTGAGCATGGACTTTGTGTTAGGACTTCCACACACCCAACAAGGTAATGACTCCATTTTTGTAGTTGTTGATAGGTTCTCTAAGATGGTTCATTTTATTTCCTGTAAGAAAACTAATGATGTAACGAGGGTAGCAGAGTTATTTTTTTCAGAAGTTGTTCGACGACATGGTGTTCCAAAGACTATTACCTCTGATAAGGATACCAAATTCCTTAGTTATTTCTGGAGGACTTTATGGAAGAAGATGGGGACCAAGTTACAGTTTAGTAGTGCCTATCATCCTCAAGCAGATTGGCAAACAAAGGTAGTCAATCGGAGTCTAGGAAATTTGTTGAGGTGTATTGTTGGAGAAAAGCCAAAACAATGAGACATGGCATTACCCCAGGCTGAATTTAGCTATAATAGTTCTATTAACAGATCAGCAGGAAAGTCCCCTTTCCAGATTGTCTATGGCAGGAATCCTAAGGGTGTTCTAGATTTGGTACAGTTACTGACGAAAGATAGAGTCAGTGATGATGGGGAATCATTTGCAAAACACCTTCAACAGTTGCAGCAAGATGTGAGACAGAAGTTGCAAGACAGTAATGAGAGGTACAAGAATACAGTGGATGCTAGTAGGTGACATCAGACATTCAATGAAGGTGACTTAGTGATGGTATATTTGAGAAAAGAGAGGTTTCCTACTGGAATATGTCACAAGTTGAAGTATAGGAAAATTGGTCCTTGCAAAATTACAAAGAAGATCAATGATAATGCATATTAGGTCAGTTTGCAAGATGATCTAGATATTTCTCCTGTGTTTAATATTTTTGATTTATATACATTCCATGGTGAGGATGATACTGAAGATAGTCAACCAGAAGTGGCATGGAACCACCACATTCCCCATAAGAAGAAGGAAAAGATTGCACAGGTTCTTGATAAGAAAACTATCTACACTCGGCAAGGACATTGCAATGAGTATTTAGTATATTGGGAAGGATTGCCACCAATAGATAGCACGTGGATTACACATTGGGAAGTGCAGAGGTTGGATCCACTCAACTAGAGGAGAATGATGTAGGGACTTCTGGAGGTCATAACTTTTGACTCGGATGTCCGTTTGGGCTGAAATTTTACAGATGGATGCGTTATGAGGTGGCATGTGGATTCCCAACAAATCCTAGTGGGTTGATCCCCATTTTGGCACTTTTTTGGGGCTTGAAACTTTCATCTTGGCCCTCAAAATGGCAATTTAGTGTTTTTTCCTAGTTTTTTAAAAATTGATTTTGTTAATAACTCAAAACTCATGTTTCAAATTTAGGATGTTAGTTGGCAATTCGTCCTACCTTAGTTTTAGGAAATATTTGGAAAAAAATTGGACTCTCAAAGATGTGCATGTGAAATTACCTAAAATGGCAAAATCTGACAATTGTCAAAATCTGCCAAATAGGTAATTTTTTGGTTTTTTTTGTTTTTCTTGGATATAAGAGAGTTTTCTCTCATTGTAGTAGTAGAGTTGGTGAATAGAAGACTTATTTTTCCAGTTATTTAGAATCTTTGCCTCTCACACATGATTAATGGCACAATTCTATTGAGTGTATGTTGTTGGCTACATCATTGAAGCAAGCCAACCACGGCTTCATAATACTTGCTTCAGCTTCATGCATGTGAGGGTGGCCATCTGATCCAATGCCAAATCCTATTAGACCTCTGTGGAGTTGACATTATGAGAACTACCAGCCATGTTGATTTCCACATTTGTAATAGCATTAACCTCATGGTTTACCTCTCTATAAACATGGATTATTTTAAAATCTTGAAACTGATCTAATAACATCCAACATTGTTTCTGTCACACCCCATTTTAAAACTAACATACTTATCATTTTATTTCAAGAAGACAGATGGATAGTCAATCAAATTAATATGAGGAAAGTAGTGTTATGTTAGAATATAAAATGCATTTGAATTATGTTATTTTTATAAGAATGATTGTTTATGACGTCATTAATGTCCACGTGATTATATAATGTGATGGACTAACTACCATTGTGTGACTGAGGTGGATACAGGAACAGTGTTTTCCCCCTCCAAGAAGAGGAGAGAGAGCATCACTGTGGAGAGGGTGTTAGATTATGTGAATGCAATGATCCTTGTGATATCTAGGGTACCTACACACACACTCACTATAGAGGTTAAGTAAATATTGAGTTAAGTCTTATTATATGTCATTGATCATATCAGAAATAATTTCAAGGTGGTGATCATTTTATATGCTTGATATTGTTGTCATTTAGCCAATGGTGCAAAATTTGTGTCAACAATAAAAAAAGACTGTGTTTGACTATGAATGAAAATTTGACATAATTAATCAACTAAATAAGTCTAACTTTGTCATAGAAAATCTATGTCAACTTTGCTAAGACTTCATCTTTCAAAGTTGAGTTCGTATATAATATAAATGAAGCATTCTTAAGGATGCATTAATACATTTACTATGGCAAATAGTATTTTTTTATTATAGGCTAGCTAAGATAGATATTTAGCTTGAGAAAGAGAGAAGGAAATCCTTCTTGGATTCTCTTGGCTTACCTTCCTAGATGCTTGGGAGAGTGGAGGAGCATAAGCTCTAAGTTATCCACTTTCCTAGCTCCTCAATCGTAAATAGTTGAATGGAGTGGGAGATATTTACTCTCTCTAATCGTCGATGACCAGTAGAGAGAGTGGGAGAGAAGTATGAATTTAACAGACTTAGTCAATGAGTTTTAGGGGGTTCATTGTTTTTGGTTTGGGAAGAAGACAAACAATAGAGAGAAGGAAGTGAAGAATTGGAGAGAGCTGACTGCACTCTCAGGTAAAATCATAACTTGAAAGTGATCTTGTATCAAGGTTTTTAACAAGAATGATTGAATTCAAGTTATAGACTGAAGTTTCATTCTTAGTATGTGAAACATAGGAAGAAGAAACAATGTTTTTTCTATCTTAAAACTCTATTGCTACTATGGTATAATATTATCATGCTAACCATAGTGAGTGGTGATATTAATCTTATTATCATTAGTTGTTGATCATACAGTGGTATAGCATTCATTTTATGATCAATACAGTGATGTATATCATGTAAAACCTTTGTATATCTACATCACAAAATAGTGAATTATGTGTAATACTTGTATATTACAGAGATATAGAATTTTGATAACATACATAAATCTTAGAAGTAGAGAAATGCGGTATCATATGTATACCACAAAGATAGTGAAACATGTTAATATATTTATCTCAATATAGAAAATCACAGTATCATTTATAAACCACAGAGATAGTGAAACATGATATATTTATCACAGCACAGTGAACCACAATACTATATATGTATCACAGAGATAGTGAAGCATGATGACAAATGTATCACAGAGGTAGTGAATTATGATATGCATGTGCATATAACATAGTGATAGTAAAGCACTTAATACATATTATTCTCAACTTGATAGCATATATCACTAATAACATATGGCTTATAGTGATAGTTTATCACATATATCAAGTATATTGTGTTGATAGCCTATCACAAAAACATATATAGAAAATAGCGATAGAAAATCACTTGAATCACTTAGAAAATAGTGATAGAAAATTACTTGAATCACTTAGAAAACAATGATAGAAAATTGCTCGAATCACTTAGAAAATAGTGATAGAAAATCACTTGAATCACTTAGAAAACAATGATAGAAAATCGCTCGAATCACTTAGAAAACAGTGATAGAAAATCACTTGAATCACTTAGAAAACAATGATAAAGATAGTATTTATATCTTGAGAATTTAAATCTTTTATTGATTAAGAGAGTTGCAAGACTAAAAGGTTGCCTAGATATTCTTATAAACTTTTGAGATTTGGACCTATGAAAAGGTCGAAAGAAAAACCATGACCGGTTAGTAGAACTAAGAAATGATGGTAATCATTGAGATTAAATCTTAAATGAGGATTTACCTCAAGTATTTTTAAAAGAGTATATAATTTGAACTAAGAAGCCAAGAATGGCAGAATGTTCAATAAATGATTTTAATATAATAGCATTAATAAATCTATCTAAGGTAAAAACCTACCTTGAGTTGTCAAACGAAATGAGTATGCACTCAATGCTTTAAGTCTAGTAAAGACTAGAGTATAAATGAACTCTTATTATTATAATATTATTAGAAGTTTGTTTTGTGAAATCAAGAGTTTTCAAATACCACTCTTATTGTGGATAAAGAGGACTCTAATCTCTAGATTTGGGTAAGACGGGTCAATAGTTTTTATAATTTGTTTTATTTTGCAATGACAATAAATAGTCATATGTTGTTATTATCGACAGGAAATAGTCGAATGCAATCATAGACTAAGAAAGAAATATCTTAGATAAAAGAGTCTTAGAAGTCTATAGATGTCAAGAGCAATGTCTTGATGACGAAGTCAAGAAAACCTTGAGAATATATAATATATATATTAAAGAGCATGGAAATGGGTCGACAACTCTTTGAGTAGAATGACAGGTTGTCATAGACCTAAGATTGCAAGGATGCAAAGAGGGGCTCATTGTACGTTTATAAGTCACGTAAGCTCTCATCTTATACTTGTACTAGAATAAGGGAATATTCTAAGTCAGATAGACTAGTATTGAGTTAACAAGTCACAATATGTAGATATATATTATTTACTAAATTATAAGAATGTAGTCTCCAAGTCAAGAAAAGAGTGTGTGAACATACGACTCATTATATGAAACTTTGGCCAAAGTAATGCAAACTTCTTGCATTATCGGTTCACTATGTACTAGATAGTTGAACAATCAAAGTGGTTATACATAGCTAGAGCTAGAATAGAGTTGTAAAATAGATTGTTTACTAGCTAGGAAACTGCACTAGTTCTCAAATGGCACAAGGAATCAGTTGATTCACATTATCTATACCCTCGCAAAGGGAAGGGTCACTTCCAAATGGAAGGTGTACAAGGGACCGGTGGTCTGTGGTTGGAGGAAAAGTACCAGGGTGATGCTCTCTCCTGCAATTGACTGCCGAAGACTTGTGAACAGAAAACATTACTTATTATGTAAATGGAAATTGAAACATGTTGTAGTCGCAAGGAAAGTGACCATTTGTATTTATACTTGACAAATATGTAAAATTTGTAAGTCACATGTGAAGCAACCATTTATTGAAATTATTTATTGAGCTTTCGATTAGCAAGTTTATTAGTGATGGAATCAAGTTCATTATATAAAAAAATAGAATTTGTTTGTGAAATATTTGTATTTATTTATTTAATATTCCAAATGAGATGTTACACATGGTATCAGAGCTACCGAGTTCAGCAATTGGACCTTGGAGCTCATTGCAAGGTTTCACAAGATTGGAAAGATATGCTAATGATAAAACATTTGTTCTTGTGCCAGAATGGCAAGAAAGAGAAGGAAAAGAAAGTGAGCCAAGAAAACAAAACCTAGTGATATGCCTAAGATCACTATTAAGAAAGAGCCATCTCCTGAACCAAAGATGAAAGAAACAATGAGCTATGCAAACGGAGGTTGGCTCACTAATTTTGAAATACTAGCTAATGCACTCAAACATATTAGCCTAAAATGGAGGAAACAAATTGAGGAGGAAAAAAGGTTGCGAACCCCTACTATTGTTAAGATTAGTAAACCATCCACCCATCATGACATGCCTTTTGGGTGTGGTCAAGATGCACCTATTATGGGAAAAGAGATGTTGATTGAGTACTCATGAGTACATCCAACCACTAATTTTGTGTTACTCGATTCTAATGGGGAGGAGGAACACAAGGAAATTCCTCGATCAGAAAGTGATATGTAGACATTTCTTGTACATGAAAAAATAGAAAAGTTTTGTATTTGAGTAAGGATGTAAAAATCTAGAAAGTGAAAGCAAATGTTTATGCGATGAATCTCTGAGTTTCTATATTTATGAACTTGTAATTTTATGATAGTATATCAAAAAGTTTCATGTTTTTATAAATTTCTATGCAAATGTTAGGTATGGGTAGGTAATGATATGGAACATTTTGGAAACCAACTAGGAGGGAACCCGGATAGCCCAGATCCTAAAAATAATCCTATGGCAAAATTAGATCAAATTTTGTCAGTTTTAAATGAAACAAAAGAAAGATTGGAAACCCTAGAATAGGAAATTTGAGGGGGAGAAACCAATCAAGAACATCACTCTGAAGGAAGAGAAAAATTTAGTTTTCATGGTCAACTGAGAGAAAATAATCAAGACTCACTAATTCAAAATGAGGCAAAAACTCATCTTACTAGCGAGCTAGACCAAGATATGAAGAAAGTTATACCTCCTAAGTTTGATGGAACGGTGAGTGGAGATGTAGATGAGGCTTGGTTAACATAGATGGAAAAATATTTTGAGATAAGAAATTATTTTGAGATCACCAAAGTTGTATGGGGAGCATACCAGTTAGCAAGAGAAGCATGCAAGTGGTGCATGAACAAGAAAATGGAATTAGGATTGAGTTCTTTGAGTCTAACTTGGGATCAATCTGTGGTCATATTCAGGAAAAGGTGGTTGCCCCAACTTTACTTTGACCATAAATTAATAGATTTCCAAAATCTGCGTCAAGGAGATATGACTATCACTGAATACTGGGAAATATTTACTAGATTATTGAAGTATATGCCACAATATCAGAAGGATGAGAGATTTAGAATAAGGAAGTTTATTATGGGTTTGAAAGCTCAGATTGACAGAGAAGTGGAAGTTCATGGACCTACGACCATGGATCAAGTCTTTACGAAAGCCATCAAGCAAGAGCAAAATCTCAAATCTATCTCTACATATCGAGAAAGATCTCGAAATAAATCTAACTGGAGTCATCCTTTGACATCCTTCAAAAAGAGAAGCAGGAATCAGGAAACTGGAGAGAGAAACTATGGTAAAAGCTCCAAATATAAAAAGAATGGATCCAGGGATGAAAATAAAGATTTTAATCCTAAAAAAGAATGATGAGAATTCTAACCGATCTCTAGGAAAGAGAGGTCCTCCTGGAGGGTATTTTACATGTGGAGGTGATCACTATGCTAACAAGCTCCCCACAAAGAGTCAAGGGAATTCTTATTGAGGCAATCATTTACCTTCACAACAAACAACTTTTTAGCAAAGGATTCATGTTGCTTTAAATAGTTGTCAAGCTAAGTATCAGGTTATTCCTATTGAAACCACAGGTACTCTATTTGGAACCCTAATTTCTATTCTTATAGATACAAGAGAAACTAAAAGTTTTGTGAACCCTAGAATATTTGATAAGATGTCTAGGAAAGTTTGTTTCATGGCTAATTCATTGATAGTAGGGTTTGCAAACCAGTCAAGAGCTCGGGCACTACTTGTTTGAAGCCAGATTTGTTGGCAAGAGACACTATATGGATTCATGGTTGTTGTCATTGATGGCAACAAAGGTCATCCCACATATCCGCAAGTCATGGTGTGTCTCTACCGGAAGTCAGAATAAAGATTGTTGTGGTCCGGTGAACAAGAACAGAGCATGTGGTAAGGTCCGACAGATTGATCCGGATCTCTCAGAGGAAGTGTCTTGGTGTAGTGCAGATTTGGGGAAGTCAAGAGGACTACCTTGAGTGGTATATTCCAAGGATTTAGCCTCCGGTGATGGACAAGGAAAAAGATATGAATAGTTGAGTACCGGATTCCTGAGAGACAGTGAAAACAGAGGAAGAACTGACTGACAGAGTATCAGACTACTTTCCGGATGTGTTACTGTTGATGATAAAGGTTGTGAAGGCATGAATCATGTTTGGCCGACATGATTAATGATATCTACAAGTATATGCTTGATCCGCATTGCTTGGTGAGCAAGGATTCAGCTGACAGAACAGAGTTTGTAAGAAACTAGACTGTTCCGGATGCCGACTAGAAAAGTGATGAAATTACTTGTGCGGATATATATAGAGGATGGATTTAGTTGTGAAGTGTGTGATTGTGTGAAGGTATATGCGAATAAGTGCAGAACAGAGCAGAAGTAGCAAGAAAGATCCGGTATGTGAAAGGATAGCAGAATAAAGAACAGAGGAGAGATGAAGTGCAGCAGATCAGTGTACTGAGCCTAACCGGAACTGAACTCCAGCATATGCAGATGCTTCCAATCAGTTCAAGACTGTGATTCTTATCACTTTGTAGACAGTGTGTCTCCTTGTAGGCAGTGGGCCTCTTTGTGAGCAGTGTGCTCGGGCAGTGAGCCCTAATTGGCAAGTGCCATTTTTGTAATTTCCTATTCTTCTAACAGAGAATAATTTTTGGGTTAATCACCCCGTGGTTTTCTCCCTTAACAGGGTTTCCAAGTCAAAAATACTGTGTCATGTGTTTCTTATTTCATGGCAATGTTTTTGTGTTTGATTCAATGCTGCATTAATTAACAATAAAGTTCAAAAACGGAAATAATTAGGATAACTGATTCACCCCCCCTCTCAGTTATCAACAATTGGTATCAGAGCTAAGTTCCTCCTAATAGAGCCTAACAGCTTGAGGAAGATCTGGGAGTTCAAATGGATGCATATGGTTTAAGGGAGCAACTCAAGACTACCCTTGAGGATCTTGAACAGTCAAATTCTGAAGTCAATGAATTAAAGGAAAGACTCAAACAGGCTGATGAATTCATGAGAGAATTAAAAGACAAATTAAGTCTCTCTATGAGAAAGAGAAAGGAGCTGCTCCAACAATTGGCAAGACAAAGTGAAGAAAGCAATACTAATGAAGAATTGACTGAGCAAACCAAGTTATGTGAAAAGTTATCAAAAGAAGTCATTATGTTGAGACATGAAATGGAATCAGGAACTATAAAATTTACTCAAGAGATTGAAGAAAAAAGAAAAGCTGAAGACAATCTAAGACAATCTCTTAAAGAAAAATCAGAAGAATGCCACCAGATGGACAGGATTATCAGACATCTTGAATCTGATCTTGAAGATGCCAAAGATAATGAAGAAAAACTTGAGGATCAAATTGCCTCTCTCAAAAGAGACCTTCAAACAGCAAATGAATATAAAGAGAAATTCAAGATAAGTTCTGCTCAACTTGAAGTTCTTCTTGGAAGTCAAAAGAGGATAGATGTCAAGTATGGTTTGGGATATGAGAAAGGAGAAAGCTCCGGATCCGGTCAAAAGAATTTTGGATCAGAAAATCCAAGGAATAGACCTAGAAGACCTCCGGTAAGACAGCCCAATGCTCAAAGATATCCATCTTTCAATGGATACTGCCACAGCTGCAACCACTTTGCTCACAAAGCTAATCAGTGCAAAAAGAGAATGAATCAGATTAATTCATCCTTCTCCGGACAGTGCTTTAACTGCAAAAGGTATGGACACAAATCCCATGAATGCAGAAATATGCAAGTAAACAATTCATTCAAAGGTAGATGCTTTACATGCAATAGAGTAGGTCATATGGCTAATCAATGCAAAGCAAGAGGTTATCAGTCAAATATGCAAAGAAATGTTATTTGCCAAATCTGTAATAGGTCCGGTCATAATGCTAAAGTCTGCAGAAGCAAGAATCAGGACAAAAGAGGTCCGGTGTATAATCAGAATCAAGACAAGGGTAAACAAAAGATGAATGCGGATGAAGTTAGGAATCAGATGAGCAAGATTTGGGTGAAGAAAAGTTCAGAGAATGTAGAGGTTGGATCCGCACCAGACTCTGGTGCTGATATTTCTTCCAGAAATTAAAAAGTGAGCTCTAGCTCAGGGGGAGACTCAAAGAAAATCCTGTTCCCCCAGCCAATCAAGTGGTGCCGGATGTGGCACAAGATGCGGAGTAAAGGGTTTAAAGATATAAGTCTTGAGATGATCCAGATAAGATTCCAGAGGTCCGCATGGAGATATGAAGAAGCTGTGATCGATCAAGTAAGACCTGTTCCAGGAGATGCTCCGGTATGACAGAGGATTACAAAAAGATCCGGAGAGATCCGGAAGTGCATTGTCTTATTCTGCAGATTGGACAGAGTGTTTGGGATGTTCTTGTAATGTGTCACCTCAATTTATTCATGATTGAAAGATCCGGATGATGTTCACAGATCAGGACTGATCTGGGATACTCCAAGCTATCCGGATAAGGCAAACCAGAATAATATAGGTCGAGCATTTATTGCCATCAGATATTAGGGTTTGCAGAGCAATATAAGGGATTTCTCAAAAAGCATTTGCTCATTCTGCACTCAAGAAGAAGCGAAAAGTGGAGCTCTGCAACAAGATTCATCAAGCACACCAAAGATCTCCTGCCGAAGTCATTGCATAAAGAAATCAATCCAACCACTCCGTGCAAACCGAAGGCACATAAGGTATTCTCCGTTTTCATTATCTCACTGCAAATCTTTGAAGAAATGGCTACTCCAAATATAGTGAAAATCTCAGATAGGCCCCGACCTGAATTTAAGAAACATCCATACAAGTCATTGGAGGTAGATCCCTTAGGAGCATTTTCCAGTGTTCCTCACGGAGTTTTACACATAGAAGACATTAGGGTTTACATACATGCAAGCATTGAGGAATTTGGGGAATTCAAATTGAGAGATCTCTATCACAAGCAACTGATAGACAATGCTTTTGAGCTTAAAACAAAGTATAAGGATATCCAGAAGAAACAATTTGAGCAATTTATTCATTTCCCCTGCTTTGAAGAAGATGAATGGGTCCGGTATGTACTGAGCAGGATGCATGACAACTTCCTATGGCTGGATAGACCCTGCAAGATCACAAAAGAGGCAATTAGAGCAGTAACTGGTCTATACTCTTCCGGAGGGATACCTATCCTCAAATCTGTCAAAAATAACATTGTAATTGAGGCCACCGGATCAAAATTTGATAAGAGGGCAATGACCATTGAAGATATTTCTGATCCGGATATCAAGTATGTGTCCATGATAATAGGATACAAGATCTATCACTCCAGCAGGGAGAATTCTGTATCTGGAACTGCAGTATATACTGCCTATGAAATGCTAAGGAAGAATGCAGAATATGATCTCTGCGAACTGCTCTTAAGCCAATTAATGGAAAATATACAGAAAATCAAGAAGGACAAGAAGAATTCCTTTAAGTATGGTACTCTTATAGTATGTCTATTCTTCTACTTCATGAATGAGCTGCCCGGATCAAGTGGATGGGTATGGCAGAATGACAAACCTGTTGCAGTCCAGATAAGAGACTATCTACATGGGCTTGGGGATGCCAAAGCAAGAAATACAGCCCTATGGGGATACTTCAAAAACTTCCAAAGCATGATGCAAGCAAGAGAGAGAATTCCCCAGTCTCTTGTTGAAAAATACAAAGACTCAGTGTGCTTTATGGTGGACACTGATCAGTGCCTAATGGAGGCGGTGGAGCCAAGGACTGTCTGGATCATGCCCATGGGGTATGAAGTGGATGAACAGATAGTGGAGCTGCATGTTCAACACATGCTAAGTCAGCCCAAAGATCCAAAGGCAGAAAGGTTTGGAACCTTTGAGGAGCTGAGTGTAAAGATCCATGTAGAACTCAGGGAACCTGAGATCAAGAGAAAGGTGAGAAAAGAAGTAGAGCATATTGCTCAAGGCCTAGGCATCTCAAAAGAGGCACTTGATGCCAGCTGGGAAAAGAGGAGGAAGGCTGAGGAAGAAAAGAAAAGTAAAGAAAGTGTTCCGGTTGAAACTTCCACCCGGACCAGATCATCAAAAAGATCTGCACCTCCCACAACCAAAAGCTCAAAACCGGAAGTCCAGGCATCCGGTAAAAGATCTAAGACAAAAGCCACAAGGGCTTATGAAAGCCAAAAGGATGAAGAGGAAACAGAGTCAGATGAGGGAGTAAAAGAAATAAAGAAGCAGAAGAAGAAAGGATCTGGTAAACCCTCCACAGGCCAAGACAAGGATGAAATGGCAGAGGTATCTGTTGAAAAGCCCACTCTGTCTCTAGAGAGTGTAATCAAGTCGGTTACGGTGGATGGAAACCTTCAACCAATGACTGAATTTTATGATGACTACAATGAGGCTGACCAAAAGACTCTGCAGGAAGCCACAGTCAAATATCTGAACATATACAATAAGGCTTTCATTGAGATCATATCTCTTATTCCTAAAAGCCTAGAAAAGGAATTAGAAATAAGAAAGAATAATGCTCATGCAAAAGATCTTGAGATCCAGGAGCAGATAGCTATTCAGCTATATCCTCAAATTGATCCCAAGACAATGAACATAATCTTCAAAGACTGCAAAGATGAGTTCAGAAGTAAAGCCAGGATGAATCAACTCATGCTTGGTGAGACTGATAAAGTGGCCAAAGAGACAGAAGAGATCCTCTGTAAGGCCTTCAAAAGGTTCAATCTTCCTGTTGTAGAGGACTTAGGTGCAGAAACAGCTGCGGATTTGGAATCATCTGCTCTGGAAGAAGTGGGCCCTGAACAGACTAACATCTCTCCTCTGGTTTCCCCTACAGTCTCCGGATCCCAAGAAGAAGAGAAACTACAGGAGAAAGAAGCAGCAGTTAAAGAAAAAGAGGTTGACAGCACCCCAACAGAGAAAACCACGACTGAAAGTGGTAAGAGTAAGGAAGGAGAAAAGATTCAAAAGGACAAAACTGCAGAAGAGAAGAAACATCTGTCTCCGGAAAGAGACACTGCACAAACTGTTCAAGAATTCCTGACAAAAGCCACTATAGAAATTGATGAACCGGACCTGCTAAAAGGACCATTAGATTTTGACTCTTTGTCACCGGTGCAAACAATGAAAATAGCCTCATTTGCAAATGAGAAAGTCAAAGAGAAACTGCTGAAATCTCACATGGAAGACTGTGAGCTTATGGAGGTAGCATCTGGAGTGCTAGAAAAGATCATGCCATCTTTTCAAAAGGATCCCACAGCCTCCTCTT
Source organism: Cunninghamia lanceolata (assembly GCA_027924645.1). Taxonomy (NCBI): domain Eukaryota; kingdom Viridiplantae; phylum Streptophyta; class Pinopsida; order Cupressales; family Cupressaceae; genus Cunninghamia; species Cunninghamia lanceolata. The sequence continues at coordinate 3,616,456 of BSBN01000642.1, forward strand.
CCGGTAATCTCAAAACCTTAGTCAGCAGTGTTAGTACACATTTTGAATCTCTAGAAAAATTTGCTGAAGAAAAGGTCCGGAAGGAATTTTTGGATAAAAGATTTTCAGAAGTATTAGGATTAATCTCTAACGATAGGAGAAATATGAGTATTGGAATAAAGAGCTTAGAAAATGCTCTTAAGGATGGCGGTGACATTTACAAATTTTGTATATCCTGGTCAAAGGCAACAGCAGCAATTGATAAGAAAATAAAAGAGGAACAGGACAAGCTACAAAGTTTATCTCAAAGTTTTGATCCTCTCTCTTCCTCCATAATAAATCAAGAATGTCAGACTATTGCAGTCTTGAATGAAATAAAGAATCTTGAGAAGGAAAGGAAGAATATCACTAACCAGATGGGAGAACTTAGAAGGATTATAATCCCTAAGTTAGAAACTATGCATGAGGCCATCAGTGATGCTCAGACCACCGCCCAAACAAATGATCCAACAGATCTCAAGAGGGCAGAAGCTTTTGCATTTTTGTTGAGTGGTCACATCTCAATTTTGGATAGAATGAAGCAAAGTTGGGCTACAGAACTGATCCAATTGAAGACATCCTTTGCAGACATTCTTCAGTATATGTGAGTATGTAAATATGCGGCTATGTATAGAAAATTTTTGAAAATTTTGGTGTACGGACCCTACCCTTTGCCATTGATGTCAAAGGGGGAGTGAGGAGCAGTGAAAAATGAGGAATCCAACTAAGGGGGAGTTCCAGAAATTGTATATAAAGACAAAGCATCAGCAAAGGGGGAGCATAGTGTAAACACTTAGTCATTTTTCACTAAGTGTTGCCATCAATGCCAAAGGGGGAGATTGTTGGCAAGAGACACTATATGGATTCATGGTTGTTGTCATTGATGGCAACAAAGGTCATCCCACATATCTGCAAGTCATGGTGTGTCTCTACCGGAAGTCAGAATAAAGATTGTTGTGGTCCGGTGAACAAGAACAGAGCATGTGGCAAGGTCCGACAGATTGATCCGGATCTCTCAGAGGAAGTGTCTTGGTGCAGTGCGGATTTGGGGAAGTCAAGAGGACTACCTTGAGTGGTATATTCCAAGGATTTAGCCTCCGGTGATGGACAAGGAAAAAGATATGAATAGTTGAGTACCGGATTCCTGAGAGACAGTGAAAATAGAGGAAGAACTGACTGATAGAGTATCAGACTACTTTCTGGATGTGTTACTGTTGATGATAAAGGTTGTGAAGGCATGAATCATGTTTGGCCGACATGATTAATGATATCTACAAGTATATGCTTGATCCGCATTGCTTGGTGAGCAAGGATTCAGCCGACAGAACAGAGTTTGTAAGAAACTAGACTGTTCCGGATGCTGACTAGAAAAGTGATGAAATTACTTGTGCGGATATATATAGAGGATGGATTTAGTTGTGAAGTGTGTGATTGTGTGAAGGTATATGCGAATAAGTGCAGAACAGAGCAGAAGTAGCAAGAAAGATCCGGTATGTGAAAGGATAGCAGAATAAAGAACAGAGGAGAGATGAAGTGCAGCAGATCAGTGTACTGAGCCTAACCGGAACTGAACTCCAGCATATGTAGATGCTTCCAATCAGTTCAAGACTGTGATTCTTATCACTTTGTAGACAGTGTGTCTCCTTGTAGGCAGTGGGCCTCTTTGTGAGCAGTGTGCTCGGGCAGTGAGCCCTAATTGGCAAGTGCCATTTTTGTAATTTCCTATTCTTCTAACAGAGAATAATTTTTGGGTTAATCACCCCGTGGTTTTCTCCCTTAACAGGGTTTCCACGTCAAAAATACTGTGTCATGTGTTTCTTATTTCATGGCAATGTTTTTGTGTTTGATTCAATGCTGCATTAATTAACAATAAAGTTCAAAAACGGAAATAATTAGGATAACTGATTCACCCCCCCCCCCTCTCAGTTATCAACAAGATTAACCCTACCTACTTTTTCCTCAGAGGTCAATCTATATGTAGCACCTCTAGGGTCTTATGATATCATTTTAGGGATGAAATGGTTATCACAACATAGGGAAAAAGTTGATTGTCTTTCCAAAATAGTAGAATGCCTAGATGACAATGGAAATGTTGTCCTTATCCATGGTTTTCAGCAAGAAATTAAAATCAGGCAAATTTTTGTGATGTAATTGAAAAGAGCAAAATGGAAAGATAGCCAGATGTTTGTAGTTAAGATGAATGAGGTGAAAGATGAAGAGGAGAAGGAACTTAACAAAAATTCTTTTGAAGCATACCCTTATCTCCATGATTTTCAGGGTGTGTTTCCTGAAGATCATCTAGGTCTGCCCCTGAAAAGAGTTTTTGATTTTGCAATAGATATTATTATTGTTTCCAAACCAGTGTCCAAAGCACCTTATTGGATGACTACTATTGAGTTGATGGAGCTGAAGGCTCAACTCCAGGAACTATTGTCAAAAGGACCGATTAGACATAGTATGTCACCTTGGGGAGCACCAATGATCTTTGTTAATAAGAAAGATAGCACTCTACACCTTTGTATAGATTATTGTATGCTTAACAAAGCAACGATTAAGAACAAGTATCCTCTACGACACATAGATGATCTATTTGACCAAATGTGTGATGCAACCGTATTTTCAAAGATTGACCTAAGGTCAGGTTATCATCAATTGCGATTGGAATAAGAAGACATTCACAAGACATCCTTTTGAACAAGGTATGGGCATTATGAGTTCATAGTATTACCTTTTGGTTTGACCAATGCCCCAGCAAAATTCATGGATTTGATGAACAGTGTTTTTAGAGACTGTCTAGATAAATTTGTTATGGTATTTTTAGATGATATTTTAATTTACTCACGCAATGAGGAGAAACACCATCAACACTTGAGGATAGTTCTGCAATGACTCAGAGAGCACAAACTTTATAGAAAGCTATCCAAATGTACTTTATTTCAAAAAGAGGTGCAGTACTTGGGCCATATCATATTAGCTAAAGGAATTGTTGTAGATCCTTCGAAGATAAAGGCTATTTTGGAATGGCCTACACCTAAAAATGTGCATGAAGTGCATAGTTTTATGGGATTAGTAAGGTATTATAGAAAGTTCATTTTGAACTTTTCCAAAATTGCCCATCCCATCACTTCCTTACAAAGGAAAGGAAAAATATTTGAATTGTATAACAAGTGTGAAGAAGCTTTCAATATTCTTAAAAGGAAATTGACTTCAGCACCAATTCTTAGAGCGCTAGACCCAGAGGGTCATTTTGTTGTTGTGACTGATGCTTCAAGAGAAGTGTTAGGTGGAGTGCTCATGCAAGAAGACCAAGTCATGGCCTATGAGTCTAGGAAGTTGTGACCTTTTGAACAGAATTATACCCCTTATGATTTAGAATTAGCGGCAATTATGCATGCTCTCCAAGTATGGGGGCATTATTTGTTGGGAAAACAATTTGAACTAAAATCTAACAATCAAGGTTTGAAGTATATCTTCACGCAACCTAACCTTAATGCCTAGAAAAGCAGATGGTTAGAGCTCATCTCTGATTATGATTTTGATATTAACTACATTAATGGTAAAGAAAATTTAGTAGCTAATGCCTTGAGTTGAAGAAGGCACACAACGACAATGGTGTCAATGCACTCAGATTTCAGAGCTCAAGTATTGAAGAATTTGACCAGAGATGAATATTATGAGTAGATTTTGAAAGCTCTAGTAGAAAATCCTTAGGATATGAGGTATGATGGATTTTATTTTAAATCTGATAGGTTATTGAGATTCAATAACCAAATTTATGTACCAAATCAGGGAGATTTAAGAATTGTATGGAAAGAAGTGCATTCTACATCATATTCTAGTCATCCTAGAGTGACAAAGATGTTAGCTGATGTGAAACCCTTATATTTTTAGAATGGAATGAAGAATGATGCCATGAGATTTGTGGCAAGATATCTAGAGTGTCAGTGATTTAAAGTTGAACACCAACACCTGGCAGGACTTTTGTATCCTCATGATATTCCTGAATGGAAATGATAGGTGATCAGTATGGATTTTATCCAAGGATTGCCTATGTCACGCTATAAGCATGATGTTATTCTTATAGGTAGCTCATTTTATACATAGTAATCTTACAGATGGAGCACATGTTTTAGCCAATAAATTCATGCAAGAAGTTTTCAAATTGCATGGAATTCCAGCAAAGATAATTTTGGATAGAGATGCTCGGATAACTTCAAGGTTTTGGCAAACCTTGTTCTCAGCTTTGGGAACACAATTGAATATAATCTCATCCTATCATCTAGAAACGGATGGTCAAACTAGGAGAGTTAATCAAATACTGAAGGATTTGTTGAGGATGTATTGAATGGATCAGCAGTATAAGTGGTAAGAGTATCTCCCACTAGTTGAATTTTCATATAATAACTCTTATCATTTTTCAATTAAGATGGCTCCCTTTGAAGCATTGTATGGAAGGAAGTGTCGAACTCCTATAAGATGGGATAATCTAGAAGATAGGATTTTCCTTGGGCTAGAAATGCTTTTAGAAATAGAAGAGCAAGTAAAGATGATTAGGAAAAGATTGACAGAAGCAAATGATAAACAGAAAAGCTATGTTGATGCCAAGTGAACACCCCAAAAAATTTTAGTAGGAGATAAAGTTCTCTTAAGAGTCAAACCATATAAGAGCATAACTAAGTTTAGAAATTCTTCCAAGCTATCACCTACATATGTTGGACCTTTTGAAGTCCCAGAAGTGGTTAATCTAGTTGCTTACAAGATAGCTCTACCACCAGCTCTTGCAAGAATGCATGATGTTTTCCATGTTTCATATTTGAAGAAATATATATCAGGGTCTAATCATATACTTATTGGAATTCTCTCTAGGTACAGGATCCAGGGGTGGTCATGATCGAGCCTCTCAAAGTGTTTGAGGTACGCATGATCCATCCCTAGTTTCTTGGAGATCTTATGATCTAAAATATGCCCCATCACCTTGATTGATAAACTCTTTGTATTCCTCTAGTTTTTCTATTTTAACTGCAAAGAGTTGACAACCCTTCTTCTTTGCTCTAAACATTTGCACAACTGATATTTGTCATAGCCTAACTTCTCTAGGTGTCCATTGCAAAGATACCCAATTTCTGAGATCATCTAGACATTCTACTAATTTAGCTTAATTTGAGACATAGGATGGCCTACTGGATGCTTATGCTCAACATTAACTTTTTGGCATTCTTGCTACAATCTAGCATCATCACTCTTCATTTTTTTCCAGAAATAAAGAGATTTCTCATCGATTAGGAGTTTAGCTACTCCTGGATGACTTGTTTATGGTATGGAATGAATTTCCTTCCACACAAGATTTCTTAATTCTAAAGGGTTAGAGACATTCCAAGTGCATTCTCAACAATTTACTCCCCTATACAATCCACTAGAGGCTCATCTAGAACATGATAGAGGTAAGCGTTACATAAAACATAGTGAACAACCAAAATATTCTAGTATAGCCACCACAATAATTTAAATCAATAACAAAGTATAAGAAGTTAAATTTTCAACAATAATTCAAAAGAATGAGATCAATTTCAAAAATAAATCAAATTTTGACCAACTAGACATAAAATAAACAATTTTCAAAATTCGATGGCTAGACCATTCCAAAATAAAGGAATAAAACAATGTCAATCTTAGCAAGAAATAAAAAAGATTTTACCAAAAATTCAAAGAAGTGTCAAAATCCAAAGGAACACTTACTATGCACTACGTGTCTAATTGAGTCGCTAATAAGGGAGTAGATTGTTGTACTGCATTCAATTTTTTTTTTAAACTTACAGTAGGTTAGTGATCATGTTACAAGCATAACAATTAGATAATTCCCTTAAGGTTTTCAAAAAATCTGCAAATTGAAGGGTTATAACTCATCCACTCCTATTTTTTGGAGTATTTATCCTTTATCACCCAGGTGATATTATTAGATGGTGTTATAACAACACACCAAGACTATAATTGGAACACAAGCTTATTCTCTTTGTTCTACATAACAAAACTCTATTCCTTTCCTCCCTAAATAGGTTACTTGTTCAAAACTTTAAACAACTTGAAAAATCTTAGAATTAATTACATTTACCAATGCAACTGTACTTTCTAGCTTAACCAAGAGGCAAGGTACATAGTTCTCGACCATTTTTCTTAGCATTCTATCTCAATATTTTACTACTTGCCTATTAATGATCCTTTTATTCCACTTGGCTTATTCCAAGCCATCTAAGAGTTTAGACAAGAACCCATCTAATCTATATATCTTTGACACAATTCTAGGATCTCCAATACTCAGTTGCTCATACACCTGGTTGATTACTTATGGATCTTCCCATCCCTAAGTTCTTGAGAAATAAGAGTGATCTTGACTTCATACAGACACTGCTCTACCTAAGTTCTTAGTCTGATTAGCAATTGACCAAGGTTTTACCTTTCTAGTCAAAGTCTCAAAATCTTTCCGTTATTCATCCTCAACAGAGTTAAATTGACTCTTGGAGTTTTAACTCTTCAGTCAGTTTTCTCTTTAACCATTGATAATTTTCTTGGTTTATTCTTCTATACCATTCTGGCATAAAACCAATTTCAACATTAGACTCCCATAATGTTAAATGGGAAAGCATAGTGAGCACATAGGTTCTAGAGCTGAACCTAGCTCAGATACCACATGTAACATGCCACTTGTTCTACCAAAGAAATTTTACTACAATTTACCCAAAAGTAAATAGATCATGAAACCAAAACATGAGTAATGAAATTTTTCCTTTCTTTCATTTGATACAATGCACATTTGAAACATATTTCAAACTTAACTATTGCACTATCAAATTACACATTTCAACAATTACATGAATTGAATAATTCTCATTTACAACATTTCAAGAGATAGTTACATACAAGCTTCATAAAGCTAATTGACAATAGAGATACAATGGTTCTGATATCTATCTTCAAATCCTGGCCACTAACTGCATGAGGAGAAGCATCACTCAAGCCCTTTTCTGCCAACCACAGACTAACTGTGGTCCCCCACACAATTACCAAACTGGTAAATGGACCTACCCTTCAACGAAGGGATTGGTATGGCAAACTCAAAGAATAGCCTATACTAAAATGATGTTGTCTCCTACATATCTAGTACTGTCATACATTATGGCTCCAACTTACAAGCATGATTTCCCTTCCTAGTATGTAAACCTGGATCATAGTGAACTGACAATGTAAACGTTCTCTATTTACACTACTTTGGCCAAAGTTTCATCACCCCTAACTTGGAATGGATGTCACATGCTCACCCATCATTCTAGCTCGATTTGGAAAGACATTAAAAGTTATTCCCTTACCCATGGATCAACAAATCCCAAGAATAACCCCACTTAACAATTTATAGTTTACTAAACCAAAGGTTATTCCCTTAACCATGGATCCACAAATCCTAGGATTAACCCTACTTAACAACTTCAAGTTTACTAAATCTAAGGTTATTCCCTTAACCATGGATCAACAAATCCTAGGCATAACCCTACTTACCCATTCTAGGTTTTCTATGACACTCTCATCAAAGTAATACCATTGGTAGTATATAGTTTTCCTAATTTGACCATTTCATATTTCCACAATTCTACTCATACTTGTCTTAATACAATTCAATATAGTTACTACTCCTTACTAAGGAGATTAAATAGCAATCAAGCATAATATTCACATACTAAATGTATATATGTATATTTATATATTTCTCATTAATCAAATGAGAGAATACCCAATGCAATAATGAAAATAACTCATTTCAAACAATACTCAAGGCATACAAACTTCAACAGAAATGACATAATAAGAAGAGATTAAGCATGCCTGTTTAAGCTATGCTTCAAGTAATCAATGGAACCCCTTGCTTGTGATCCTTCAAGCAGACTGATTCTCCTCTCCAAAAGCAACTCAACTACCTCTCTAACCTTCTTATAATTCTTCTCAAAATCAAGACAAAATAACAATACACTCTCAACACCAAACTCAAAAATACAATAATAGAATAATAAAGCACTTGGCTAGAAAATTGTGTGTAAAAGAATGAGGAAGCTCTCCTTTAAATACAAGAAAACCGGGTGAACTAAGGCTACAAATTAGTTTACAAAACTGCCACAACTCCCCCTTCATTCTTTGACTCATCAAAACTGATTAGAGGTGGCAGAAGGAATTCAATGAGAAATGAACACATAAGAGGATAGTCATGAAGCAACTCAGCAAAACATGGTAACAACAAAGAAAAACATACTTCAAATGAGTTTAAACCTCTTCACAAAGGTGACACACAATAAACCATGTTTCCTAGTTACTTGCAAACTTGTTAATAAAGAAAGAGTCAATGCATACACATTGCAAACAACATGAATGTTATTTTAAAACATATTATTGTTTCAGCTTTATTCCCAACACCCATGACTAAGTTAAGGCGCAGCCCAAGAGTTTGAGTTCAATCTACACTATGAAATGATATTAATGCTCATAAGGTATGTGCTACCTATAGCGCTCATATAGGCACATAAACATGCTTTAATAAATATTAACATATGCTCCATTCTAGGCGCCTAAACCAGCGCTCAATTGTTAAATGCATACCATGTTATCATGGATGCATGCCTCCTCATGGCAGCGCCATAATCAATATGCTTATTTAAAATATCTTTTGATAATAGAATTCAAATATTCTCATTTCACCAAAACACACAATAATTACATGTTTATAACTATATGAATGTAATAATAAATAACTGATTATATATATATTATCGATACATAAACCATAAAAAACTTATTACTCATAAATCCATTGTTGACATGAAATCCCCATACACACAAATGACATGAAATCCAAATACATACTAATGTCATTTACTACACTTGTCCGATCCGATATCCTCATACCTATGAGCAATATGCTCATGAGTGTGCGTAGGTACGTCTACCCACGTTCACTCATGCTCGTATTGTCTCATACGTATAAGTCTATCATGGACTTGCACGAGTTCAAAACCATTTCATGATAAAACCTTGCCTTGGTAATCATAAACTTATCAAAGAAGACTTAAATCAACATACATGTTAAATCACAATTTTCACTCAAACATCCATATAATCACATCCAAACAAGCATTCTGGATCCACAACACAGATTACTTATCGCTACCCAGACAGACTCGACATAACCTAGGTCAAAATAGGATTGTGTGTGTGTGTGTTTGCTCAGTTTAGGCTTTCTCCAACGTTTACCAGACCAAGTGCTTCTCCTGAGTGATACTTCTCCTTTCCAGAGGAGCAACCTATTCTTGTATCCAACTTACATCTCCACAACAGTAGTTATCCATTCACAAAAATAATTATATGTTTTTACATTTCATAATAATAAATACATCACATTGCATCATTCAATGTTTCAATATATTCAATTCAAAATTCACATTTCACATTGATGTAGAGATTCACAAACATTCATTTATCCAAGCAATTTAATCAATCTAAGTAAATAGTAAATAGTTAGAAACACACGGGGTGTAACATCAAATGAAATGAGTATGCACTTAATGATTTAAGTCTAGTAAAGACTAGAGTATAAATGAACTCTAATTATTATAATATTATCAAAAGTTTGTTTTGTGAAATCAAGAGTTTTCAAATACCACCCTTATTGTAGATAAAGAGGAGCCTAATCTCCAGATTTGGCTAAGATGGGTTAATAGTTTTCATAATTTGTTTTATTTTGCAATGATAATAAATAGTCATAGGTTGTTATTATCGACAGGAAATAGTCGAATGTAATCATAGACTAAGGAAGATATATCTTAGAGAAAAGATTCTTAGAAGTCTATAGATGTCAAGAGAAATGTCTTGATGACAGAGTCGAGAAAATCTTGAGAATATATAATATGTACATATTAAGGAGCATGGAAATGGGTCAACAAGTATTTGAGTAGAATGATAGGTTTTCATAGACCCGAGATTGCAAGGATGCAAAGAGTGGTTCATTGTACGTTTATAAGTCACCTAAGCTCTCATCTTATACTTGTACTAGAATACGAGAATATTCTAAGTTAGATAGACTAGTATTGAGTTAACAAGTCACAATATGTGGATATATATTATTTACTAAATTATAAGAATGTAGTCTCCAAGTCAATAAAAGAGTGTGTGAACATACGACTCATTATATGAAACTTTGGCCAAAGTAATGCAAAAGTCACTACTTGCATTGTCGGTTCACTATGTACCAGATAGTTGAACAATCATAGTGGTTATACATGTATAGCTAGAGCTAGACTAGAGTTGTAAACCCGATTGTTAATAGCTAGGACACTGCACTAGTTCTCATATGGCACAAGGAATTAGTTTATTCACATTATCTATACCTTGACGAAGGGAAGGGCCAATTCCAGATGAAAAGTGTGCGGGGGACTAGTCTGTGGTTGGATGAAAAGCACCAAAGTGATGCTCTCTCTCTCCTATAGTTGACTGCTGAAGACTTGTGAATAGAAAACATTACTTATTATGTAAATTGAAATTGAAACATGTTGTAGTCACAAGGAAAGTAACCATTTGTATTTATACTTGACAAATATGTAAAATTTGTAAGTCACATGTGAAGCAACCATATATTGAAATTATTTATTGAACTTTGGATTAGCAAGTTTATTAAGTATGCAATCAAGTTCATTATATAAAAAAATGGAATTTATTTGTGTAATATTTGTATTTGTTTATTTAATATTCTAGATGGGATGTTAGACTTTCAATAAATTATCAATCTCCCAATTTGAAGATGATCATTTTTTGATGGCATTAACAATAATTTGGGAGTCTCCTTCTACATGTATGTTCAATAATCCTAGTTTTTTGCAAGCATGTAGCCTAAGCAATAATGCTTGGATTGTAGCTTCATTGTTCATTTCCTCCCTAAGTTTCTTTGCTACTAAACTTACTATCTCCCCCTGATGGTTTCTTATTATGCATCTTGCCTTGGACAGGCTTGGGTTGCCTCTAGCCACAACATCGAAATTGAATTTATGTCAATCTGCATCTAGCGGTACCCACCTTGCATCCACTCTTAGATTATGTGTCAAGTGAACCCTAACTTTCCTATAAATGGGGGGAACCACCAGCCTACACCAAGATTTCTAAATTTCATTGTCCCAAGCTATGAATGAACTCTTCTTAAGTGGTTGGTTTCTTGTTGCATTGTTGAAGAAAGCTTCATAGGACATCTCCTTGTCTTGGAAGAGTTGCATATTCCTTTCTTTTCATAGTTCCCAAATCACCACAGAGGGGCAGATGTCATTATATTAACTATTATGTTATGTTATATTATTCTAATTATAATAATATAATATTAATAACATTATTATATTAATAATAATATAATAATCTTAGGGAGAGACCTTGTGGTGTGATGGTGGGGCTTCTTGCCTATAGTGCCATCAACCAAGGTTCAAACCTCGTAGGGTTACCCTCTACCATGTCAACAATTGAGGGGCCCCCTTGATCTTGTATCTTACTTTACCCATGGCATGTGGAGTGAGGCATTTGCACGCCATCCAAGGGTACATCTCTGGTCTAAATTTTATCCCCTGTTTATGGGAAGCATCAAGCTCATCCATCCCACAATCTAAGAGAAAATGCTTGGTGGGTTCCACTGAAGAGATAATGGCACAAATTGAATTCTAACAAAGCTACCAAAGGTAATCTAGGTGTTTCAGGGGTAGCTAGCATCATCAAAAATCACAGATGAGAAATGATTGCTTCAGCAACAAATAAATTGTCGAATGGAATGAACAACAAAGTAGAGGCTCAAGCCTTGCTGCTTGGGCTCCACATGTGCTTGAAATTAGGTATCTCTAAGATACATTGAAGGTGACTCACAGGTAATCATAAATGCTATCAGGAATCGAACGACCCCAAACTAGAGGATTCAAAATATTTTGGCTAAGTGTTGGGAGAATCTAAAACATTTGGAAGACTTTAAGGTAAGCCATATATACTGCGAGGCAAATTCTGAGGTACATAAGTTGGCAAATATGTCCAAATTGATATACCAAATCACTATCAAGACGCCAACTTGGCGGAAGCATGGGAAAGATAGGAATTGGAGTGATTTGCCTTCTCACATGAATGGCATTTAATCTGGGCATCATGATTTAGTATGGCGAGATGGTTGGCTCACTTAATGGCTTCGAAGGATAGATTGGAGGAGACATGCTCATTTATGATGACAACATTGGTTTGTACGGCGAGGTATAATATATCTACTATACTAAAGGCCATTTGCAGTGAGGAGAAAGAAAACAAGATGGATTCAACAGTATACCTCAAAGAGAAGATAAGGCAAACCACTTTCTTGGGGCACATCTCGAACCTTGGGCTGAAGAAAATCTTTAAATCACGTTCGTTGCATGCAATCAGAATAGTGCTTAGGGACATGTTCATGGCTATCCCACTATTACAGGATGAATACTAATATATCTCCCATGCTTATTAAATGGTGTTGTTGGATTGGAGGAAACCAAAAGATGTAATATGGGCAGTTGTGAAGACATTAATCAAACCACCATGGAGGGGGGTTCTAAAAAATACCTTGGATGACATTGTTCTTGGCTTGGACTTCTTGCCCAACAATGGCACTTGGATCTCCAACCGTATAACAGCCCGTGGGTCCCCTTTGTGATAAAAGCAGTTTGGTAAAGTGTGAAGGAGTGTAAATAGAAGGTTTAGTGGGGAGAAAAGTTCCTTAAGGTTCTCTCCAAAGTCGTAGATGCCCATGGAGTCGACTAGTCATTCGCAATGGACTCTAGAAGTTCAGACTCTGGCTTAAACAAGGTGGAGATGGAAGAAGTGGTTGAGATTGCGTAGGTGGAAAATTGAAATTTCATAGATAAGCTATGATAATAATATTAAGTTGATATGTAATTTTCTACAGTATGCAAAGACAATAGTATATAGTGTTATGTAGTATACATATTTTGAATATAAGCTCCCATACGTGGATTTTTGTTTAAGGCCCTCTTATGGAGCAACCACTTCATATTTTTTCTATTATTTATTTACTAGGAGTGACCCCCCATGGTCACAATTCACTCATCAAAAAAATAATATAATAATATAAATGGGAAGGTTACTATGATAATATTAATATTAATAATTGTATTATTATCATATATAAATAATTAATTATGTTATATAAAATAATTAATTATAAGTAATTATATTATACATAATTTTATATGACATACTTATTATTATACAATAGTTTTTATGTATAATTATTGTACATATATTACATCTTTCAAACGTAGTTCTAGTTCTTATGTCAGGTGTTCTTTCTCCAAATAATAAATGACATCCCCTTAGTGGTATTAAGGGGATGGTTGTGACTGTGTACATAAAACAAAATAGAGCGGACATAGTTTTTTTAAACTAATTAGACATTTTTAAAAATAATTAATAACTATTTTAAATTAACAAGATATAGCCGGCATAGTCTTATTAAATCAATGAACATAAAAATAAAGCAATAATGTGTATAAATATAAACTCAAACATAAATTTAAGAAAAATCAAATCAAATAAAAACAGGGCAAATTGAATTGTGGAGTAGAAGTTTAATCGATAAGGAGGTAAGGGCATCGTGAATTTATGAAGTGATGCAATGTTGCTGTTATTATTTATAGAAGGTTAGATTGTACATTGTATATTAATTCTATTTACACGTTGCTCATTAAAATAATTATTAGGATTAAATTATGGACCCTGTAAGTTATAACATAACCTTATATAAAATTAAATCATTATTTAACCTTCTCATTTTTTCAATTTTAATCTTCTCATTTTACAATTTTAATGAACTTATATACCACTAAGTAATTTTAAAATAGGCTCAACAGGGCACAAGGATATATGTGGCCTATTTTAAATAGATCTTTCTAAAGATAGGTATACTAGTTATTATCATAATATATGTTTTTGATATATAATAATATATTAATAAATAATATTAATATATCATAATTATTAATTATTTATCCCATTTCCATATATACATATGCAATTACAATTGTTCTAAATTTACATGATTTTCCAATTACAAAACAAGTTTTATTATTACAATACTATAAAGACAAGTACTCCCACTATGTGACCCTTGTTTGTCATCTTTTTTCTTTGTTCAATACTTGTCCACATTATAAATGAATGAATAACTTATAATGTCCACGAGACTAAAAATATACTATGGAACAACTGATGGTGCCAATTTTATTCAATACTTGTCTATGTATACCTAATTTTTTATCGCATTTATTCAATGCTTGTCTATATATACCTAATTTTTTTATGGCATGTCTAGAAGAGACATATATACTTAATTATATGAAGTCATCTCATCAAATTTTATTATTACAATATTATAAAGACAAGTACTCCCACTATGTGACCCATGTTTGTCATCATTTTGCTTTGTTCAATACTTGTCCACATAATAAATGAATGAATAACTTTTAATGTCCATGAGACTAAAAATATCATATGGAACAACTGACACTGTCAATTTTATTCAATACTTGTCTATATATACCTAATTATATGAAGTCATTTCATCAAAATTTATTAAGACAAACACTCCCACTATGTGACTCTTGTTTGTCATCTTTTTGCTTTGGTCAATACTTGTCCACATAATAAATGAATGAATAATTTTTAATGTCCACGAGACTAAAAATATCCTATGGAACAACTCAGCGTATCAATTTTATTCAATACTTGTCTATATATACCTAATTATATGAAGCCAATTCATCAAAATTTATTAATACAATACTATAAAGACAAATACTCCCACTATGTAATCTTTATTTGTCATCTTTTTGCTTTGTTCAATACGTGTCCACATGATAAATGAATGAATAACTTTTAATGTCCACGAGACTAAAAATATCCTATGGAACAACTCACATGTCAATTTTATTAACACTTGTCCATATATACTTAATTATATGAAGTCGTTTCATCAAAATAGACCCAAAACAAAATGCCAATTGTCAGGCCCGGGGAATATTATGGGCCCGCCCGCTGTCTGCAATTAAAACGAATGGCTCCTCTTCACCCATGGCAGTTGTGTGTTATGCCAACATTTGTGTCTCGTGTCACAAAAACACAAATTGAATTAGCCCTTCATGTCCGCCGCCCTGCATTCCCCTGCATTCAATGTCTTTGCTGAGGAAGCAGGGGAAAGGAGTTTTTAATTCAATGCATAGAACTGTAAATGCGGTTTTCTATTTTTTTTCGTTTAAGATATTATTGTTCGCCATGATTCAATTTGTTGCGAATATTAAGGATTGTCCTTAACTTGTAGCACTCTTCAAGGTTTTATGTATAAAAATGGAAGGCTTCAAAGAATAAATGCGTGCCGTGTACATTAGTGAGCAAATGCGTGACCTTCTCGCCATTGTTTTCTTTGTTTCCAGCACTGGAAAAGAAATTGAGTACTACCTATATATTCCCAACCAAATCCCAACAAGTCTATTATTTCGCCCAATTCAATCCATTATTTTAGCTATTGAGAACCCTAATCCTGCAAAAGGCCATTGGGCTGATTAAACCATCCATCTGTACAAATACCTTTAGTTATTACAGATTTGTTTGAGCGGACTAAGCATAAATTAAGCGGTTGTGCTTATAACCGAACCGTTGGGCTCATCAATGGAGTCTTCACAGGACCCTCAACTGCCAAAGTCAGGTATGCAATTGGGAAAACCCTTTTGATATGTTTCAATTTTGCAAAATTTGCAGAAGCCTTTCATTTTTGTTTTTTCGATTGAAAGAATTTCATTTTAATAGTTATGTAATGTTCTGTTGGTTTTTCGGATTGAAAGAATTTCATTTTAATAGTTATGTAATGTTCTGTCGGATCCCCTGTAAAGCATGACTCATCTCCGCCTGTGTTTGAATTTCAATTGGCAGAAGTTCGATTGGATTGTGTTGATCATCAGAATCACATGACTCCTCTTCAAAAGCATGTGGCATTCTTCGACCTTAACAAGGATGGTATCGTTTATCCTTGGGAGACTTATAAAGGTTCAAATCCTAAATCTTACTCATCTGTTCCTCCTTTTTTTAAATGTATTAGATGGCTTAAATTACTCAAACCAATTGATTGATATGTTATTTGTCTTTGTGGGTGCTTTTAATGTGTTCTTGGGAAAAGTCTCGTTTGGTTTTTTAAATGAATAAATTATTAGGGAGTTTTGTGGGATATTTTCTATGTTTTGAGTGTGTTTTTGGATGTAATCCTGTAGTAATTTTTAGTATCACAATTATATCCAAAACATTTTTTTTGGACTGTGGAAATATCCTTTTATCTTGAGAATTGTGTTGTTTTTCTGTTTTGTGTACTGTTATGGATTCAAATCTCTTTATGTTCTTTCCACAAATCATTCTATTCTAAAGTGCTTTTATTGTCCAATTCAATTAAATTGAACTCACCACCACCTCCTTTCAAGAAGGGGAGTTTACCATTCCATTAATCACTTTTACTTATTTACAATGATTTTTTTAATGTGGGTTTGGTTAGGTGGGGTGTCACTTAAAGTTAAACATTCATACCTAACGTTGAAATGTCACTGTGGAATTTGAACTTAGGTTTCTATTTTGAACTCTTATGATCTTGTCATTCGAACACAACCCTTTTCACTATTTACAATAAATATTAATCTTACAACTCTTTAAAATGAATTATAAGCTGGTGTAACTATAAAAGTTTATTGTATTGTTCTTTATAAGGGAAGCTAGTGATTGTAAAACCATGATAATATTTTCTAAGGAAATGAATTTATGTTTAATTTTTTCCATTGTTTTTATTATGAAATTAAGAATAAGAGGCAGTTTGCTGCAACACTGGATTTCAATATTAAAAGTAGAAGGATTAAACTATTTTTTTTATTGCTCTCTACATCCTAATGATGGATCACAAAATATTGATGTCAAAAATTCTCACACAGTTTAATCCAGAAGTAAGAAGCACGAATAGCTCTCTACATTCTAACAATGGATCACAAAATATTGATGTCAAAAATTCTCACAGTTTAATTTAGAAGCAAGAAGTAAGGATGAACAATATTATGGATTATGAAAATCTGATATCTTTGATAGAGGATTAACATGATCATTGAAATAAGAAGATCAAATATCTTGAAGTTTATTATTGAAGGATTACACAATGTATAAAGATGACTGGATTCCTTTTTAAAAACTCTTGCAATTGCCTTTTTAGTTTTGTCCATCTTACTCATCCTTCATCTATGTCTGCATCTCAACTCCATTTCTCCTTTAAAAAACTCTTTTAATTGGCTTTTTAGTTTGTCCATCTTACTAATCCCTCATCTTTGTCTGCATCTCAACTCCATTTCTCCTACAAGACACATCCACATTCTCAAGATTTTCATCTATATCAACCAATTTTATGCATAATGTGACGTTTCAATTTTAAAAACAGTATATGAATAGTTTGGTATAAAGTCATATATGAATAGTTTGGTGTCCAAACTACTGACAACTTGTTTGCAGGTGGCCAAACTACTACCACCAGTTACATTCATAATATTAATTTTTAATTAGAGTTATTAATAAGGTGGTGACTAAATCCTCAGGTTTCCGAGCGATAGGATTTGGGACCATGAAATCCTTGGCAGCAGGGTTGCTCATCAATTTATCCTTGAGCTACTCAACCCTTCCTGTAAGTAGAATTTTTCTGAAGTCCAATACTTTACCACATGAAACTACACCCATTTTCTTAGAAACTAATGTGGATACAAATTACAGGGAAAGATACCATCACTACTATTCCCCATATATGTAAATAATATTCAGAGAGCAAAGCATGCATGCGACACAGGTGTGTATGACAAAGAAGGCAAATTTGATTCTCACAAGTTTGAAAGCATTTTCAGCAAATATGCAGGCTCTCACCCAGACAGACTTACGCGCTCTGAATTGGATTCCATGCTCGAATCCAACAGGGATCCCAATAACTATCTTGGATGGTAAACAAATTGCCATGAGTAGAGGACCTTATTTCATATATAAAAACAGAAATTCTTGTTTACAAGAGTATTAAGGCTGTTTTTAAACATTATTCATTTCAATAGTCAAAACTTGATTTTGGTCAATTAAAATAGGACAAATATTTACTGACTTTCTATTGTGAATGAGGTGTAAAATTACTATTGACGGTTTGACCCTTAAAGGGATTGATGTTTAAGTAGAACCAAATATTAATGACTTCTGTATTTGACCAGGATTGCAAGCAAGGCAGAATGGGGTTTCTTATATGATTTAGCCAAGGACGACAAAGGATTTCTGGAGAAAGAGGCCATCAAAGGTGTTTATGACGGCAGCTTATTCGAAATTTTCGAAAAGAAGAATGCCTCAAATCCACGCTAAAAAGAATATATTTTAAAATGCTAAATTCTCAAGAGGATACAGATCCTATTCGTTAAATACTTTTGTTATGTAACTTGTCATAGTCTATACAAACATTATATTTTGTTTTACATTTACTACTTCATGAATTATAGTCTATACAATGCAACTATTTATATTGAGATGGTATTATATAAATCTATATGCAACTATTTATCTTGAGTCATGAATTATAGTCTATACAATGTATCTAATCATTTTGAGATGGTATTGGTATAAATTTATATGCAATTATTTCTCTCCACATGGTATTGATATAAATCTATATGTTAAAAACAACAAAATATTTTTAATAATATTTATTGTTAACAAGATCTTTGAGATGGTATTTGAGATGATATTGGTATAAATTTATATGCAACTATTTCTCTCTACATGGTATTGATATAAATCTATATGTTAAAAACAACAAAATATTTTTAATAATATTTATTGTTAACAAGATCAAAAAAAAGAATGGTGAGAATAACATGATTTTACTAGCTAATTGTTTATAAGAATCAAAAAAAAAAAGTTAGAGAACAATAATATGCTCTTAATAACATTTATTGTTAACACAATTAAAATAAGAATAATAGCAAAAATAATTAGAGATAATATAACCATAACCAAAAAATAAAACAAAAACAACAATAACAACAATAAATCAACAATAACAACAAAAATAATATTACATTATAATTTTTAAACAAAATAAACTCAATTTTAGTATTGTATTTCTATTACAAATCTTTTTTGGGGGGGCGGGGGCCTGGCTTGATTGGCTAAAAAATTTTGTCGCAGGCAAGAAGGTCACAAGGTCCAATCTCCTCCCATCCCCATGGTACCAGAGGGCGTGTCGCTCCAACGTCGTCGGTCACATGAAAAAAGTTTACTAGACGCACTGTAGTTTATAGGGGGGGCTACCAAAGTCTTGTAGTCTAAAAAATATTACAAACCTTTTTCTAAAAACATTAAAAAAATAATACAAACCTTTTTTGAAAATCTTGAAAAAGAATAGTGTTTTATTTAACATTGTAATTATTTAGTCAATATTACATATGTCCATTTATCCCACATGTATCATATGTAGTTCTAAAGTATATAATGAGTTCATATGGGTTGTACCTCATTAATCACTTTTTGGAGTTCTTATAAATTGGTGTTATAATCAAGAGAAGATCATTTTAGAATTATATTTTGTATTAGAGCTTTTCTCTTAAAAAGTTTGCCCCTTGAAGAGGTATGTGATACTTGTTCTAGGTTTATGAACAAAAGCATATTTACAATTATTTTCAAACATTTTTCTTTTTTACATGTTATTGTTTTTCTTTGATAATATTTTGTAGATAAGTTATTGCCAAATTATATCATAACACTTTTCTAGCTTAATTTCTACAAGAATAATAATAGTTTAGTGGCTTATTAAAACTACCCACTATATGCTCTCACTTCACCCTTACAAGATCTTGGTGATCAGAAAGTGGTGAAGGCAGTTGAGTACTAAGCATTCTATATTGCAAGATTTCTACTGCAGTAGTGGTCTAGGTTAGAAATTGTATGCTAAGGGTTCTTAGGAATTCCAACGAGTTGGTGTTCTTAGCTAAGCATGTTTTGACATATAAAGTGAGGTGGGAAAGGACTCACTAATACCCAAGCCTTAGACAACATCTACATATAGACTTGAGCTTTCACATACCTTTGAATATATCAGAAGAGCCTTTGGGGTTAGGAGAAACTTTACCTTAGGAAGCCATCAGTCATCTAAAATCTTGGTGTATTGGTAAGCAGATAGCTCTAAGAAAGTATTGTCTTTGTGGTCTCAAAAATGAGATAATGTACCCATATAGGACAATGGAATCCTTTATATTTAGAGCTTTGAAATGTTGATCTAGTTCACTATTTATGAATGGGAAAAGTATATCAAAGAGCCTATGGACCAAACACACCATAGCCTATAATTTTTTTGCTTAAACCTTAGTTGTGAATAGATTTGGCAATATTTGGTCAAAGATTGGTAGATCCAAGTAGATTTATAAAATGATATAGTGGGTTAGTGAGACAAAATGTCTAGAATGATGATATTGTGCTAGTTGAGTCTTAAGTATTTGGGTCTTCTACACTCTGCCAATTTACAACTTTTGAGGAAAAATCCTCACAAACCAGGAGGAATTTGGCCATTTTATCAAAAATATTTTTCCATAAGGTAAGTTATTTTTAAAACTTTTAGTGGGTCAATTTATTTTCAACTAATTGTTTATTTTCCCAAATTGATTTTTTCTTCGTGTTGATCATTTTGGTAAAATTTTCTTATAACCCCTTTAGTAGCCCTAAGTGACCAATATGACTAGTGATCATAGATTGCAAGACCCAGAGGACCTTTCCTTGGAAAGGTTGGATGAGAAAATCACACATACAGTGAACACAATCCACTATAGTTCAATAATTATCTAAGTTGGACAAGCTAGATTGAATTGATGATTTTGATAATTGATTTATTGACCTTTATGCCAAATATGACTTCATGATCCACTTATTCCAATAGAGATATGGGACAAAACTCTCACATCAAGCAAAATACTCCCCCGCACTAGCAAAATATTTGTAGGACTTAATGTACACATAATATAAACTTCCATAAATTTAATGGTGATGACCATGCAACTTTCTTGTATAGACTATATCAGTATTTTGCAACCAATCAAATTCTCACGGCTCAAAAACTCCCCATAGATTTATTCAATCTAGAACATGAAGCTATATAATGGTATTAATGGATGGAAAAAAATATGGTGCCCTCACATGACATCAATCTTGTGAGTACCTACTCACCTTATTTAGCCCAAGTGGGTACAAGGATTTCACAGGGGCATTATTATGACACTTTTTTATCCATGGATATCAAACCTAGTTTGAAAAATTGGCAACCATAGCTAGAAGACAAAAAAATTCAACCTACCACATTGATGGAAGCTCTTTTGTTGGCTATATTAACTAAGGATAAATTTGTTTCCCAACATCACCCCTATAAATCATTGCAAGATAGCACTCAACAAACATTTTAGAAAGCATCACATCAAGGAAACCACCCAATACCAAGTCCATCAAGTGCCTAACTCATTAGGAATGGATGCTCATCAAGTGAAGGAATTGTGCTACAATTGTGATGAGAAATATGCCCCACATCATGAATACACCAAACACAAACTCTATCTCCTAAACGTTGAGATACTTTCATCATCTAAAATGTTGGATGCTTTAGAAGATAGTCTCCTTGAGGAACAACTCAAAGAGATAGATTTGAGTTATGATTCAACCCTTGAAATTGGTGTGCATGTCTTAGTCTATAGACCACCACACCCCAAACAATGAAGGTGTTGGGATGCTTCAAAGGGAATCACTTAATCGTTACCATCCATTATTGCTAGAATTTCATAACTTCCTTGGGTGACCAAGCAAGTAGCTTGTTATGTGTATCCTAGTCACAAATTTGAGGTAATGGTCACAAATATAGTCACATTGGCTTGTAAAGTAAAATTCCATAATGTTTAGGTTTCATTGGAGGACTGCATTCTACTATTTGACATGTTTACACTTCTATAAGGTGAATGTGCAGCATAGTTTTGAATGCTTAGTGGCTTTGCACATTGGAACCCATCCTATGGATTTTTTTGAACTATGAATCCAATTCTCTACTAATGAGCAATTTGATATACCCTAAAGGGTGTGACAAAAGGAACCATCCAAATTATTACACCCCCCCCCCCTTGCATGGATAAGTTACTCAAAAGGGGGGTCTTAAATAGTTATGGCTCAAATTTGTGTTGTGTAAATGACAACAACAATTGATGAAAGTGAATCTTTAAACTTGCAATTAATCCTTGAGAAGAATTCACAAGTATTTGTAACACCTCAAGGACTACCACCTTAGCACTCATAATGGCATTTCATTAATTTAATTGTAGGAAGTTGACCACCAAACATTCATCCATCTTGCTACCCCTCTATATGCAAAAATCTAAAATTGAGAAGATGGTCCAAGAATTGCTTGGTGATGGGATCATTAGGAAAAGTGTTATCCCTTACTCCTCCTTGGTGATCCTTATTCTCAAGAAAGATGGCTCATAATGGTTATGTGTAGACTTTTGTGAGCTAAATAAAATCACTATTAAGAGCAAGTTGCTTATCCCTATCATTGATAAACTATTAGATGAGTTGTATGGAGCTCATTTATTCTCTAAGATCAATTTTTGATGTGTCTACCATTAGATTTGCTTATAGAATGAAGATATACCTAAGACAACTTTTTGCACTCATAAGGACCATTACAAATTAATGATGATAGCATTTGTCCTCACAAATACAACATGCATATTGCCGAGTCTAATTAAACAATTTTGTTGGTCATTCCTTCTAAAATTCATTAGTATTATTTGATGGCATTATCTTATATAGCAAGAAATTGGAAGAACATCTGACTCTCACTTGGAGCAGACCCTACAAAAACTATCAACAAATTAGTTATTAGCTTGAAGTCCTCTAAAAAATTTTGGTGCAATATAGGTGGAATACCTTAGACATATTATCTTCATCAAGGGTGTTAAGGTTGATAGCAAGAAATTTGAGGGAATGCAAAATTGGCCCAAGCTATAAACTCTTAAAATTCTTCAAGGGTTTTTGGATCTCATAGACTATTACTACAAATTTGTCTAAGAATGGAAAAATTGTAACTCCTTTAATGGGAATGTTGAGAAAAAATGCATTCATGTGATATAAAGTAGTAGAGTGTTCCTTTGCCCTTCTCAAATATACCATTTGTAGCATACTAGTACTTACTGTTAAGGGAAAATTGGTGTAAATGAATAATCAATATAATATATCAATAATACCCAAAACTCAATGAAATAAGAAACAAAGAACTTCAAACATTTGTGAACCTCTTCACTTCGTGGCTTCCATTGGTTGCCTATCTCAAATGATCTTGTGTATGAATATGGCCCTCAGAAGGTGCACTTCCTTGCTATTTCCAAGATGTCAAGTGGGAATGGCTATGATAGTTTATTGCAATGAAGAAGAGCTTCACAACAATGGTAATGATATGGTAACAAGTTGATCGCAAGCTATGGAATGATTTGGTGCCAAAGGCGTGCTGTAATTCCTGCAGAGTAAGTTTACTAAAAGGTTGGATGAATGAAATGGAGGAATAGGGTTGTACTTATAGAGTTGAGAGAGAGAAGATCAACAATACAGAAATAACAAGAAGATCAATGGTTGAGAGACGTGCGCGAATAGAAAGAAGACATGTGTCCTACTCTATTTTGCATGAGAGGAATTAATAAAATAGAAGAATGAGTTAACTGAAGAGATTAATCAATTAACAAAATAGATAGAAGAGTTAACTAACTAGAACTACATGATGGAAATTGCATGAGGATGAGAAGATATTTTAACTCAATTAAATATTTAGAATATTCAATTGCATGTGCACAAGGATTGAATTATATTTAGAGATAACTCAATTTAGAAGAAATGGACAACTTAAATAAATATTTGATTTATTTAAATTTAGAGAAGATATTATTGGAAGAAACAATTAAGTAATTGGTATTATTTAATTTAGAATGAATTTGGAAGAACTAATTAAATAATTTGTATTATTTAATTTGTTGGAGGAATTGGAGGAATTTAAGAATTTAATTAAATAAATTGATTTTATTTAATTGTTGGAAGAATATGAATCAAATAAATAAATTTGTTTATTTATTTATTGATAGAGGAATTAGACTTAAATAAATATTAAGAATATTTATTTAGACCGAGTCATGTCATTTTTAGGTTATACATTTTGCCCCTCTTTGATGCAATGTGTTTTATCACGTTGTTTCAAAGAATAGATTTTTCTGACAATGATACATGCCTCAGTTTTCCCCTGGTACAGGTTTAACGACAATAGGATGCCCCCTCGAGAGATTGGATGGGAAGAAGGCAGAAGGATGTGAGACAGACAATCTCATGAAGAAGAAGGTGAAAATCAGGTTAGAAAATTGGTTACGCTTCGGAGAAATGGGAAGAAACGGACTTAGGAAGTAGTCATGGTTGCCACACAGCCAATTATGGGTCACTCGCTATATATAGGAGCTAGGTCCATAATCTTAAGCATTTGTACACTTGGCTTTAGTTGATTTGTCCTTGAGAGCTTACGAGAGTAGAGGAGCATAGAGTAGTCGATATAGAGACAGACATTCCACGCCAGAAGCACTACTTTGAGTGAGTTCGACGGTTTGATCAGCCAGCTAAGGCAGGACCACCGGTATGTAGTTCAAAAAAACTTGCCTAGGATCATTTATTAGTGCAATAAATGTGAGGGAAAATTAGCTAGGATAGATGCACAGGTTCGCATCTTGGCGCATATGCCATGCAGAATTGCGCATATGATATGTTTCGGCGCATTTACTGTATGGTTCGACACATGCATGTTTGTTGCGCATATATGTTATGGGTCGGTGCTTTCGGCAAGAACTTGTTCATACGGTATGAGAAACTGCACATACATGATATGTGTCAGCACATTCATGTTGAAGTTGCGCTTTTGCTATGAAGCTGCGCATGTACTCAATGATGTGGCGCATTTGCCAGAAGTGGCGTGTTTACTGTGAAATGGCGCATGTACCTTCTGGTTCAGCGCATATGTTTTAGATAGTCAGTTTACTTAACGAAATTGACTCGATTAGCATCTTGCTCGATGCATCAATTGATAAGCCATCTCTGAGATTGCAGGAATCTAGTTAAGAGATTTTGATGCTATTTTGATCAATTTGTTTATGTTAAGTAAGTGATATGATGCTTTAGATATGTTGATCAGTTTTGTAGATTAGGTTGACGCATTGCTTTGCGTGGTTGCAGGAGGACATTCATGATGTGCTTATGTCATAGGAGTAGTTTCCCTTCCTGATGTTGCAGCGGTACATGCTCACTGAGATAGATCGAGAGGCTCTTGATGCTATGGGTCTAGACTATGTTTGTTTCATTCTCGAGGTTCATGCAAACCTCGGTTTGTTGACTGCAGTAGTGGAGCAATTCCACAGCGAGGATGGGACCTTTAACTTGTCAACTGGTGAGATGGCAATTATTCTCGAGGATGTCTATAGGATTCTACACTTGCCGATACAGGGTGAGCTTGTAGAGTATGATCCTTAGCGCGATGCTGGATTGGCGGAGTGTAGGCATGTTTTTGATGACCCAGAGTTAGAGTGTCAGGTTATCTCTTGGCAGGATATCCATGACTACTATAACTACTTCCCAGGGATAGTGGCAGGGCTAATCGGAGCAGTTCTATTCCCCGATAGGAGGTCGCATGGGTTTCCCATTGGTTGGGGTCAAATTATGGAGAGGATGATTACATAGGGCACCCGCTATGCATGGGGTGTCTGCGTCTTGGCTCACTTATACCATGATATGCATCAAGTGGTATATCACAAGGGTACCAGTTTGTCGGTAGGTGTCTCACTTCTATAGTTTTGGCTATGGGAGCACATTGCGATTACTCAGCTGATGTGCATCTTTTCCAGGCAGAGGGGTGAGCCATATAGCTATGGATACACTGGACTTATTTCCCAGCACAAGTTGGGAAAGCTCAAGTACTAGAGACATGCGCTGGACAATGTAGATAGAGTTGTTTGGCGTCCCTATCTAGATTGTGATCCCTGGAATGATGAGGACAACGAACTTCCATATTGCTTTCAGACTCGATGGCTCATTGGGAGGACACGACACATACTAGAGAGGTAGATTGTGAGCTGGGTGTTGAGACAGTTTGGGAGGACACAGGGTCGACCACAAGGGCAAGCCCAGTTTGCTAGAACACACACTGAGCAGTTTAGATGGGGCCCAGTTGCTTCTTATGAGGAGGCACTAGAAGAGTTTCAGCAGATTCCTTATGTGGCTTGGCCGATGAGGAGGGAGGTGATAGATGCAAGGATGACTCCTGAATACGAGGAGTGGTTTGTTGCTCATCTATTCTTGAGATATTCAGGACCTAGAGAGTTGGTTCATCGCATAGATGAGGAGGATTCAGATGACAAGGATGGGGCCGACAGGAGGAGGAGGAGATAGAGGATGGGTACAAGAGGATGGAGAGATGGAGGTGATGGAGGCAGAGGAGGGGTGGAGATGGTGGAGGTGATGGAGGAAGACAGAGGTAGAGGAGGAGAGCTAGGGAGGGACCCTTCCAGCAACAACAGGTAGTGCAGCAGCAGACTGCACAACAGATTCAGATGCCAGTACCACAGCACGTGCCCTAGCATGTAGTGTAGCAGCCAGCTGCACCACAGCAGGTACAGGGATAGGTACACGCATAGCAGGTGCCCCGACAGCAAGTGCAGGGACAGGTTCCTCAAGGTCCTGTCCAGCCAAATCTACAACATCAGCCATTACTACACTGCAGGGTCAAGTGAGACAGCTTAGGGCACAGCTCAGGATGGCCGATTCGCAGAGAGAGGCTGATGCATGTATCATATCTGGGCTCATTGCAGAGTGAGATACAACATTGGTGAGGGTGTAGGCCATTAGACTGGAGAGGGATTTTGCCTTAGCAGCTTTGGGTACAGACGGGGCTACCAGTTTCTTAGTCACACAGGTGCAGCAGGGACAGGCCCAGGTTCATCAGTTGTAGACGCAGCTGGCACAGGTATAGGGTGAGCTTGCTAGAGCGCAGGCTTAGATGCAGTACTACAGAGGATTGTACCATAGGGCAGTGCTGGCAGACCATCGGGCACCCAGCTACAGGAGCCAATCTGTGGCCTCACAGAGGGCAGGGGGTTCACAGTCAGGAGCATCAGTGAGGGGCCCACAGCAGTCAGGGGCCGACAGAGGGGGAGGTGGAGAGGATAGTGCAGGGAATAGTGTCCCACGGTAGCAGGGCTAGCCGCTTCACTTGTACTAATTTTGGCTTACGTATACACACATTTTTGATGGCTCAGATAGCCTGATATGTATATACTTTGTATCATTTTGCACCGAGACATGTATCATTATTTTTTTTTGATGTATACACTTGATATGACTCTGACTTATGGATGACAGACACTTGATATGTTGTACGTTTGGACACATTTATGTTTATATATATGATGATGCAGCTATTGATGATCTATATGCAGTTGTTTATGCTATATGTCATGGATGCATTCTATCTTATGATATTACACATGTGATACAGACTTAGATGTTTATGATGACCTAATGCGATGATGATCTAATGTAGTCTTAGATGTTTACTTGATGTTCTAATATGCAAAATGTGAGATGCTAGCTATATGATGATGCAGTTTATGCGATGATCTATATGTCTTTGCCTATGTTTTTTGATTTTTCTATTGATACTATGCTATGTATGATGTAAATGTATATGGATGATCTAATGCACGTATTATGTATGCAAATGATTTAATCATGGTAATGACTATCTCATGTGATATGATATGCAACTTATGCTAAGTTTTTGTTATGTCCAAATGTACTCAATCGACACAAAAATGACACAATGGTAGATAGAAGACTGACTGATGGAAGGATCACAAGCTTTTATGCGTAAACATTGATACTCTACCTAAAATTTTTATTGCATGGGATATGGTATGGATGCTTTGTGGATGCTTTTGGTTACGAGTGGTTTTGCCATCTTGATATTGCAAGTATTTTGAAGTGCCTATTTCATCATTGGGCTTTTTTTTTGTGTTTTTGAAATGTTGTAAGAAAATGCAAACATCTAGGTATAATTAAATTGTGATGACCTGAGCATTGCTTACATGGATTTTGATTTAGCAGGTTAATACAAGCATCTAGGTATAATTGAACTAAGATGACTTGAGTATTTCTTGCGTATCAACAGACAAGGATTATACATGTTTCATGTTAGTTCTTTGATGTCATTGATGATCATTTGAGTTGATCGTGTCCTTAGACAAGGCTTCACATTACTAAAGATAAACCCATGAGCAGCAAACAAAGAAAAGAATCATGCCCCCATCATAGCATCTCTAGCTTTTGGCATCCTTGAGTAGCATAGGAAACATGATAACAAAAAGTGAAGACTTTAAGGCACAACCTTAATTGAAACAAAACACTCTTGCATTAGATGTATATTTCTTGCCATAATTTAGATAGAATCATTTGGATCGGTTTGATCTTGTATTAGCTTTTCTTTGGATAGGTTGATGTCTTGCATCAAAACTTCTGCTTGGAAACGGGCTTTGCTTGCGTTTGCGTCTGGTGAAAGGTATCACAATCCTTATTGGGGAGACGGACCCTAAGGGACTAACCTAGTGCCTCGGGGGCACATTGGAAATCGCCTTGCCTACGTGACGACGTAGAGGCAACATAGTTCAAGAGTCAGACCATTGATGTGGATGGACTTAAAGGAAAGACGACAAGATATGGGATGGATGGGAAGCCTCAAGGACACATTGATAATGGCCTTGCCTACGTGATGACGCAGAGGCAACGTAGTTCGGGATGAACCTCGATGATACTGAGGACAGATGCTATGCTAGGCTGACACTGTGGATAGGATACTAGATAAAGCCTTAGTTGATAAAGCGACAAAAGAGAGAGTATCAAGCCATGATAGGTTATTGTTAGGTTTTCATTATGAAATAGATATGGATCAAATGAGACACGATGGTAGGAGGAAAGGACACAAGGTGACTAGTTTCCCAAAGATGGAGGAAGTGGTTTATCACAAGTAGTGCTTGTTTACCAAGTTTTTCACCACTTGCTTTTATTTGCACGAAAGCTAGAAAAGTACACATGACATGCCTGTTTGCTAGGTTTTCACCATGGTACCTATCCAACGTGCCTATTTACCAGGTTTTCACCAAAGGATGATTTTTTTATTATTTTTTGATTTTTTTTTTCTAATTTTTTTTTTTTGCTTTTTTGTTATTTTGCCCCCTTACATTGGGGTTCTCTTAGGTATAGAATTAGCGAAGATGCATGCTGTTGATTGGGTCATCACACAGCTTACCCTCTGATGTTGTTAACTGATATGCTCCTGACCCATAGGCGGCAATGACGATATAAGGACCAAGCCAGTTGGGTTCAAACTTACCTTTCTTTTCCCAATCCTGCTGATTGCGGGGGTTTTCCTTGAGTACTAGATCACCCACGTTGAAGACCCTTGGACGGACCCTGTGATTGTAGCTTCATGGCATTCTCTATTGATATGCCTTGAGATATTGAAAGCGTTATGTCTCTTCTCTTCTAGCATCTCTAGCTCTTGTAGTCTAGAAACTCTATAGTCTTCATCAGTGATAAGACATTTTAATGACACCCTTAGGGATGGTAACTCGACCTCGATGGGTAAAATGGCTTCTGATCCATAGACAAGGGCGTAAGAAGTAGCACCTGTGGGAGTGTGTATACTGGTTCGATAGGCCCACAGAGCAAGATTCAGTTGTATGTGCCAATCACGGCTAGCATCGTTGATTATTTTCTTGAGGATCTTTAGAATATTTTTGTTGGATGCTTCTGCTTGGCCATTGCCTTGTGGATAGTAGGGGGTAGAGAAATGGTGTTGGATTTTGAATTTGTCACAAAGCTCTTGTACATCCTGGTTCTTGAAAGGTCTTCTGTTATCCGTGATAATGGATGAGGGAATTCTATATCTACAAATGAGGTAATTGAAGATGAATGAGGAGATCTATTTGCTGGTGATAGTGGTGAGGGGAACAGCTTCAATCCACTTGGTAAAATACTCAGTGGCGGTTATTATGAATTTGTGGCCGTTGGATGATGGCGGGTGGATTTTACCCACAAGGTCAAGTCCCCATTGACAAAAGGGCCAAGGTGTCGTTAAAGGTTGGAGCTCTTGAGCTGGTGCATGGATGAGGTTTCCATGTATCTGGCACTACTTGTATTTCTTCACAAATTGATACAAATTAGTTTCCATGTTTGACCAATAATAACCCAAATGCATGAGTTTCTTAGCTAAAGAAGGACCGCTAGAGTGTGTTCTGCAAATCCCTTCGTGCATGTCACGTAAGGCAATTTGAGATTCTTCTTGTTCTAAACATCAGAGTAAAGTACCATCCAGACCTCGGTGGTATAGGGTGTCAGCAATAATGGTGTAACGAGAGGTTTAGCGAATGAAGGTTTGGCATTCGTTAGAAGACAAGTCAAGTGGGAGGGTGTTATCCTTGAGGTAAGTGTAAATCTTACCATACAAGGGTGAATCAGATCTGACTAATAGGCATATGGAGTGTGTTTTAGGAAGATCATAAGCTGGTTGCATAACTAACTCCACCAAGAACTCATACTGTGACTCATTCTCTAGGATCTCGAGGGGCAAGGCAATGGTTGCCATGGCATCTGCTGCTTCATTTTTAATGTGAGGTACTGCTCAAATGAGATGATCACAAAGTACTCTTTAAATTCATCTACCATACGCTTGTATGGAATTAACTTGTTATCTTTGGTCTAATAGTCATCGTTGACTTGATTGATTACCAGTTGGGAGTCGCCATAGACATGTAGCTCTTTTATTTTCCATTCTGTTGCCATTTTGAGACCAATGACCAAGGCCTCATACTCTGCTATATTGTTTGTGTATAGGAATAATAGATGATAAGACTTAGGTATGATGTCACCTTGAGGAGTGACCAACAAGATTCCTCGCCCCGATCCATGGTTTGTGTAGGATCCATCAAAGTAGACTTTCCATGAGTATGCTGCGACACTAAAAATGGATTCATGTGGGAACTCAAATGTCATTGGTGTGTTATCCTGCAATAGTGCTTCTGCTAAGTGTTCAGCAATGATTTGACCTTTGATAGCCTTCCTTTCTACATACTTGATGTCATATTCACTTAACAGCATTACCCACTTGGCTAGGCAACTTGTTAGAGTTGCTTTGCTGAATAGGTATTTTAGTGGATCTATCTTTGCAATAAGCTTGACTGAATGTACTAGCATGTAATGTTGTAGTTTTTGGGAAGCAAAAACCACAGCAAGACATGATCTTTCTATTTGGGAGTATTGCAGTTCATAGCCCACTAATGTGCGATTGATGTAGTAGATAGCTCTTTCTTTGCCTTCATAATCCTGTTGTGCTAATAGGGCTTCGAGGGCTGTTGGCGTAGCAGATATATATAGATACAAAGGCTTACCTTAGATAGGTGGATTCATAAGATACTCCTTCAATTTGCCAAATCCTTTCTAACACTTTTCATCCCACCAAAATGGTATGTTTTTGTGTAATAGGTGAGTAAAAGGTTGGCACTTGTCTGCCAGTTGTGATATGAACTGGTGGATTCCTGTAACTTGCCCTATAGAGACTGTAGTTGAGTGATGTTCTTTGGTGGTGGCATTTCCATAATAGCCTTGACCTTGGCAGGATCCACTTTGATCCCATTTCCTGATACAATGAAGCCTAAGAGCTTGCCGGAGGTGACTCCAAACACACATTTCTTTGGGTTCAACCTGACTTTGAAGTGTTCCAATCTCTAAAGGACCACCTCTAGTACATCTAGGTGTGATTCTCTTGTGAGTGACTTTGCAAGGATATCATCTACATAGTCCTCCATTGTGACGTGCATCATATCATGGAAGATAGTGGTCATAGCACGTTGATATGTTGCCCCGATGTTCTTTAACCCAAATGGCATGATGTTCCAGCAGAAAGTGCCCCATGGACAAGTGAAAGTCATTTTATGTTGGTCCTCTAGTGCTATCCTGATTTGATTATACCCAGAGAAGCCATCCATGAGAGATAACATGGTATGTCCTGTTGTTAAGTTGACTATAATATCTATATTAGGCAATGGAAAGTCATCCTTGCGGCAAGATTTGTTTAGATCTCAGAAATCATTGCATAATCTGACTCTTCCATCAGGTTTGGATACTAGCACTATGTTGGATACCCACTCTGGATAGTCTATTGCCCTGATGAACCCTACATCTAGCAGTTTCTTGAGTTCCTCTTTCACTAGTAATGCAATGTGTGGACGCATCTTCATGAGCTTCTGTTTGACTGGTTTGACTCTTGGATCTAGTGGAAGATGATGTAGGATCAAATCTGGATCTAAACTGGGCATATCTGCATTTGGTCTTTTCTGGTGGAGTGAGAGACTTTGCAAAGTGAATGATCTTAGGTTGTTCCTTTGTTCCAATGTTGACAGGTTCTGTAGGTTCCACAACAATCAGATACTTCTCCTGGTACATGTCGTTGGGGAGAGTTTCAAGCCTTCCATTGTCTGGCACCTCAGAGAGGTTTTCACCATCTGATGCGTCCTTTCTTTTTACTATTTTGGGATCTGACACTGCCGCAGAGCGGTTTTCACCATCAGATCCAGTTTTTATTTTGATATTTTTACTACTGGAAGGCTTGGCACCCTCTCCAAAATAAGCCACGGTGTTGAGTTCAATGGCGAAGCCAACTTTATGATCTCATGTAGGTAGGTGGTCCCTAAGTTCCATGTAGTCAATATAGGCATCATCATTTTGGAACATGTCTAGTTGTGGGATTCCTCGTAAATCCCAATTGATAAGTTCAGGATGCACAAGGGAGAGGGTATCAGAAGATAGATCTAATTCATTGGGTGTGATAGTTTGAATGGATATGTGAGGAGTATTTGGGCTGATAGGGATAGGATTTGGGATGGTACTTTCCTCCAAATTGTTTATTGCGATGGAACTCCGACCTTCCTCGAAATTCATACTCTAAGGAATTGGTGAATCACACTCTAATGGTATATGCGTTAGCATTTGTCCTTCACAGTAGGGGCTATAGGTTTGAATAGTGTCAACTCCTTTGTCCTCGTAGGAGTGCTCTATGAGTTCTTCCCACTCATACTCGTTGGATTCTATGTCAATGTCATCTTGGAGTGCATGAATCTGTTCCATAAAACAAGCATTGGTTTTAGCCTTTCCTGTGTCCTGGTATCCTAACCCTCTTGTATTTCTTGCCAATGAGGATGAGGGTTGGATGGGTTCTATAATTCCTTCTTTTCTTAGGGCAATGGGGCCTTGTCCTTAATAACCCATTCTGTGCAAGATAGACTCACCACGCCCATAGATTTCCATTAGGAGCTTAGGTGGTTCTTGTTGTATGTTATCTTCCTCTATGTAGAGCCATTGGAAGATATCTCTTTACTTAGTTTCATTTGATAGGGTCCCCCATTTTACAAAGGGAGCTGTGGGAGGTTCGGGAGGAGCAGATGGCTTTGGAAAAGGTTTAGGTCGCCCAAAGGATCTTGGAGATATAGGCATTTTGGCTAAGTTGAGGCTGTGCTCGATGGAGTATTCCCCTACCCCTGTTTCTTTGATTGTGATTTTCTACTCTTTGGGCTTGGATGAGGAAGCTTCAGAGGTAAAATCATGCTGTGAGATGGGGGATGTATAGGCTCTATTGTTGGAAATGATGCAATCAGGCTTTGAGCGGATAGAGTTGCAATGCTGGAAAGGATCAGGATCACCTTGGATGGTGATCTGTTTGCCGTTATGAGGAAATTTGATGCATTGGTTGTAGGTAGAAGGCACATCTTTCATGGCATGAATCCAAGGTCTACCTAGGAGGATGTTATAGGCTAGCTCCCTGTCTAGGACTTGGCAGACAACATCCTTTATTATTGGTCCAATCTGTATGGGTAACACCACTATTCCTTTTGTATTTCTTTCTTCTTCATCATAGGCCTTAATAGTGATCTTTTTCCTAGGATCCACTACAGATTCTAAGAACCCCAATGCAAGGACTAGCTTGAGCATACAAATATTTAAACCTGCTCCTCCATCAATGAGAACTCTCTTGATATGGTGTTTATGAACAAAGGTGATGATATGCAAGCGTGTGTTATGAGGCTGGGATACTGATAGGTCATCCTATTTGGTAAACGATAGGGTACTTGAGGAGGTTAGATTTCCTACCATGGCTTGAAACTTCTCTTGGGCTAGGTTCGTGGGCACAGTTGTTTCCACTAGAGCTTTCTCAAGAATTTCCTTGTGTGAGGGAGACAAACGTAACAACTCTAAGATAGATATGTGGGCAGGAGTTTTTCAGAGTTGGTCTATGACACTGTATGTATGGGAGTTAGACGGAGAAGGTGAAGACCTTGGAGGAAGCATGTTCAATGTGACCTTACCACTATGAGTGATGATGCTACAATCATTTTTGTTAGGTCCTAACTATTGGTTAGATGTGATCACGTTGATTTATGGGATGTGCTCTGATATGCAGTTGACGGTATAGTCAAATGACACGTTCGCATAGTTGGCATTGTTGTGTCTGTTATTCTAATTCTGCCTATTATTGTTGTTATTGTTGTTGTTGTTGTTGTTGTTGTTGTTGTTGTATGGCCTGTCATGGTTGAGGAGTGGATCCTTGTATGCCACATGTGTCTCGTTGGAGGTATGTTGTTTAGTGCCTACCTAATTTTGGTCAAGTATGTCTTGAATGACATGTTTTAGATGGATAGAGTTGTTGGTTGTGTGGCCTCTTCCTCTATGATACTCACAAAAATTAGTGTCTTTCCAATAGTGAGGTTTCACTTGAGGTTCATAGTCACTAGTGGGGGGAAGAGTGATCTCATTATTGGCTAATAGCTTTCTTAACACAGACTCCTGGGACTCGCCTAGTGGTGTGAATTTTTGTCGAGCAGTGGAGGTGAACCATGGCTTTGGCTCATGAGAGAATGTTTTGTTTGGTGTAGCATTGCTTGCCTCTCCTTTGAGAGTGAAGATTGGTTGTTGTTTAGGAGATGCTACTTTGGCATCAACAACTCCATCATTGACGATATTCTTGTTCTTTGTCCAAAACTTTGACTTGTTCGTGGTGTAGTTAGAGTTACGGGTGTCCTTGTACAACTTTATTTGCCCCTTGGCGATCATAGCTTTTTCGATAAATAATCCCATCTCAATGACTTTCATGAATGAGGTAGGGAATTGAATTTAGATTTGGTAACTTAGATCGGGGTTAAGGTTGTGGACAAACATCTCTATCATTTGTTTCTTAGGCACGTGATATGAGCATTTGCTTGCGAGTTGTCTCCATCTTTGTAAGAAGGCGACAAAGGATTCACCATTCTTTTGCTTTGTATTGCATAGGTCAAGCATGGAAACTTCGTGCTCAATGTTATATGAGAAGTGTGTGATGAACAAGTTTACTAACTCATCAAAAGTTTTGATACCTAGGGGAAGTCGTGAGAACCATTCCATGGCTTGTCCACCTAGAGATCTAAGGAATAGTCTCATTAGGAAAGTTTCGTTGTGAGCTACTTCTAGGCATGCTGCACTAAACTCCCTAATGTGATCTCTTGGGTCCCCTTTTCCTTTGTATTTGTCAAACTTAGGAACTATTGGTTTTTCTTCTGAATCAGCATTAGGGTTTGCTAGTTCTAATGCACAGGTAGATTCAGCCAACTAATACAGGAGGTTGCATGAGCTGCCTCCCCTTCACTTCTGGTTCTGCCGCACCAAGGGGGGTATCCCTATAACTCAAGATGTAACCTTGACTAGCTCAATGATATGAAGATTTAGCTTGACAGTATCAGGCAGAATACTCTCATGTCTGGACCAAGATCTGCATGGTAGATCACAAGGTGGGCAACATTCTTAGACATATTTGTCTAGTGGGTATGAGAGCATGCAGGGGGTTCCTAATCCGACTCCTACAACTAACAGGTTGAAGAGATGAAATGGGTGGACATAATGTCCTGGATGCAAGACAAGGGGTTTTGGATCATAACTACTGTCCCAGGAGCAGACTGGTGCCTATCCATTAGGTA
Organism: Cunninghamia lanceolata; assembly: GCA_027924645.1. NCBI lineage: Eukaryota > Viridiplantae > Streptophyta > Pinopsida > Cupressales > Cupressaceae > Cunninghamia > Cunninghamia lanceolata. The sequence continues at coordinate 3,652,764 of BSBN01000642.1, forward strand.
AGGAGTCAACTAGATGTATACAACAGATGGTTTGCAACTTTCACTCAAGTTTCAGGGGGTTAGACCTGATGCTTGCCTTACAAACATCATGCAAGAACGGGTATCTAACTGCCTCTACTTACAGATATCCCTGCAGACATACAACCTTCACCATACATTGACCTAAAATAGTTTAATCCACTCCTTGAATGGAGGTTACAGATCAAGCATGTAGTATAGATATCTATACCCTAGAATCTATGAAACCCTTAGCAACCAGATTCAAAAGAAGGATGACATGCAGCAAATGGAGACAAGTAGATAGACACATGCAATATAGCATTTTTCATTTATATCAACATGAAACTGAAAATATGTGCAAAATACACTCATGCTGCAACACATAAACTCCAAAATGGGATAGAACAACTAGGATCATGCCCTATCCTTCATTATTTACACAAAAATGCCCCAGGCCTTCAACAACCTACAAATGAGCAACACAACCCTACTTATACAGCAAGGAGGTGCTCAGCCTTAACCACCAGGCAAACTCAAAATTTGCCAGATACAACGCATCATCAGATTGGCGCTCAAACATTCAATGCTACAGGGGAAGAAGGAGATAGGAAGTGGCCTTGAGCCATGCGCCACCACTTGGGGATTCACATCCTTTGTCAGGTGGCAGATCCATCCAATCTTCGCCCATACCCTGCGACAATCGCAAATAATGGCGTATCAACTCGCAGCCTCAGGAAATGCAGAATACAGTGCATCGCAAACGTTTCCCACCAAGATTCATCATCCTGATATTTGAAAATATGCAGGATATCAATTATCCCACATGCAACCTGTGGCGACCTTTATAACACTTTATATACTAGGTCGTGAGCATATATGATGTCAGTGATTTTGCTCCCGACGGCACCTAGTATAAGACCTTCATCATCATCATCCTCCAGCATGATATCCTGTTGCTCGCAATATCACCCTAACGTCAGCATCATATCGCAATATCACCTGCATGATATTCGCCTTCATCGGCACAACCTAATGCATTAGAGGAAGATCCTCCTGCTTAGCTGATACTATACGTCTAGCCGATGGAAATCCTGCATGTCCACAAAAATCTTGATGACGTCATCATCACATTACAATATCGGGTCATATTGAAAACTTGAAGTATGACCCCGTCGGATCTGGATGACATCACCATCATGTCAGCATCAGGATGACATTCGGAAGATAACCAGATATTTGGAAATATCATCCTGATGCACAAATATCATGCTGCACTGTAGCTCCATTGTAACATCGGGGTGATGTATGAATATGACTGATACTTGAAAATATCACCCCGTTCCTTGGAATATGATGAAGCCGATAAACAAGCAGATATCTTCCTGATGATTGAACATCCTGATGACGTCATCATCACATTTAGAGCAAGGGTGATATTCTAAAGACGACCTGATATTTGGAATATCACCCAATATTGCAGAGAAAAAGATGAAGGCAAAGGTCGAGCGGATATCACCCCCGCAGGAACATGACATCAGCAGCATCCGGTGATGAAAGAACATGAAGTGATAAAGTAACATCAGGATGATCTTAACCAAGATCACCTGATGTTCAAATATGATGACCCTGATGAAAATCAGGTCATACTTAGAACCTCGCAGCAACATCATCAGGATGATCTTAACTAAGATCACCCGATGTTAGAATATCACCCCGGCGAAGATCATGCCGATAGAAAATATGATGACCCTCGCAAGCAACATCAAGGTGACGTCTGGAAATATGATGATGATGATGACCTCCTCCAAAGAAAATATGATGCTGCAGTTGAAAAATGCTGAGGAGGCCCAAGGACTTAGAACTTTGGATTTTTTGGGAAGGTGTCTGAATGGATATTTGCTTGAAAACTTGATTGCTCATGCAGGCACCAACAGTGGCTCTGTCTGGGGACACATGCCTCTTGCAGGCATGGTGAGAACCATAGATCTCTGGGATGCAGACCAGTCCCTTATCCATTGGGCAATAGAGTCAAACATTGAACCAACCTGCATCACCAATCACACTTGGTGGCCTAAGGCCACTAAGAAAGGGAAAACTAGTATCTCCCCTTATCAAATACTTTGTTTTCATCTGCATACACTGGATCAAGCCTGAAAATGCTATGATGATCTGTCCACAAGCAAACTTGGTCATCTGCATATTTAGCCCTCTGATTTAGCTTGTTCTTGCCAACCTTATGCAAACAACCATCAACATCCAGCAACAAGTGAATGCAGTGTTTATCAGGCAATGCATATTCATATGGCATATAGCACTTATCATCACTATGCATTGCAAAATGATCTCCTAGCTGGATTGAAAATAGGAAACACTCAGAGTCCACCACACAGCTAGGAAGATCAGGGCTGATTTCATTAGTTGGCCTATCAAAAGAAAAGCTTTCAAATTTAGAATTGTGCACATCATGCACACAATCATCAGGTACACCAAGCTGGAAAAGATCAGGCTCTGGCACCTCTTTACAATCAGGCACATTTTTACAATCACTTACCTGATGTATGTAGGTTTCTCCTTCATCAGGATGAGAAATAGAATTCAAGTCAAAGACAATGTCTAGATCCTCACCATACTCAGACAGATCCTCATCACCACATGTGTCATAAATGGGTGATCCAGGTGTCTCAGCCTCATCATAATATGCCATTTTTTCATGGGCAGCAGAGAATGCATCTTCATCACCAATGGGTTCATTTTGTGGAGGAGTATCAGCCTGTGTGTTCATTTCTTCTCTGTCTTCAGTACAATACTCATAGTTATCTCCACAAATCCATTCAAACAAGTGTTCATTGTTGTCCACAACCTCATCATTGTTTTCATGGCCAGATGCCTCAACATTGCAATGGGAGTCTTTATTGATCCTTTCCTTGGCATCCTCAATATCTACCTTCTCATCTTCACATGATGCCATGATCACTTGGTCATTTGCAGCTTCACAATCATTATGCACACCAAAGCCTGGGCACAGGGATCTCTGCAAGTGCTCATTTCTCATTTCTTCTACATTTTCTAAAAAATTGTATGCCATCTGCATACTTGTCACCTTGAACTCCCTCAGTAAAAGGGCTAGTGCAAACCTATGACTAAAATCAATGCATGGCTCTTCATCTTGTCTTCTGATTTTCATTAATTCTGCAACAAGATCAGCAGGTTCTCTTGCAAATTCTTCTTTGAAACAGTCAACAAGTTCATCCCAACAGGCAAAGAATCTCTTTGGAAAGCTCAAATACCAACCTCTAGCTTTTGCATCAAAGGATCTAACAAAAAACCTCATCCACATATCCTCATCTTTGAATGAATGTGTTTCCATGAACTGATAGAAATTTTGGATATGTGTACTCCCATCACATACACTGTGACCACTAAATCTAGGCATCTGACCGTACATCCTAGCAAGTATACTTTCTACTATATAATCAACCCATGACAGATCTAATTGGTCATACAAAGGATCAAAAGGGCTGACAAGAGGTTTAGCTTCTTGACTGGCAGACACAACAGGATTTTCACTATTTAACTGAGCCTGTCTAGCCTCTAAGAATATCAACCTATATTTTAACTCTTCTATTCTTTTATTCAACATATCATCCCCCTTCTGACTGAGTATAGGTGAATACATGTTTGGATTCATAAAATCTTCCATCTTAGACATCCCTTTGTCTACCTAAGACCTAAGGCTTCCCCTGGCATCTAACTTATGCAGTAGAACAACAAATATAGGGGAAGAAACTAAGTACCTTTCTCATCCAGATGCAGAAATATGAACATCTTTGTCACATCACATACATCCATCTTTCATGTGCACTTAAATCTTTTGCAGAGTCGCCACCTCTCCAGAGAGAACAAAACTTTCAACAGCTGAAAGCTATTTTTCCAGGTTCATTCCACCAGCAGAGCCAGGCAAAACTTCACCAGAGGCTGTAAGATATCACTTTTTCTATTCAGTCCCCAGCAGAGTCGCCATTTTGTTGGTTTTTCTTCTGAATCAGCATTAGGGTTTGCCAGTTCAAATGCATAGGCAGATTCAGCCAACTAATATAGGAGGTTGTGTGAGCTGCCTCCCCTTCACTTCTGGTTCTGCCGCACCAAGGGGGGTATCCTTATAACTCAAAATGTAACCTTGACTAGCTCAATGATATGAAGATTTAGCTTGATAGCATCAGGCAGAATACTCTCATGTCTGGACCAAGATCTACATGGTAGATCACAAGGTGGGCAACATTCTTGGACATATTTGTCTGGTGGGTATGAGAGCATGCAGGGGGTTCCTAATCCTACTCCTACAACTAACAGGTTGAAGAGATGAAATGGGTGGACATAATGTCCTGGATGCAAGACAAGGGGTTTTGGATCATAACTACTGTCCCAAGAGCAGACTGGTGCCTATCCATTGGGCAAGGAGTCAACTAGACGTATACAACAGATGGTTTGTAACTTTCACTCAAGTTTCAGGGGGTTAGACCTGATGCTTGCCTTACAAACATCACCCAAGAATGGGTATCTAACTACCTCTACTTACAGATATCTCTGCAGACATACAACCTTCTCCATACATTGACCTAAAACAGTTTAATCCACTCCTTGAATGGAGGTTACAGATCAAGCATGCAGTATAGATATCTATACCCTAGAATCTATGAAACCCTTAGCAACCAAATTCAAAAGAAGGATGACATGCAGCAAATGGAGACAAGTAGATAGACACATGCAATATAGCATTTTTCATTTATATCAACATGAAACTGAAAATATGTGCAAAATACACTCATGCTGCAACACATAAACTCCAAAATGGGATAGAACAACTAGGATCATGCCCTATCCTTCATTATTTACACAAAAATGCCCCAGGCCTTCAACAACCTACAAATGAGCAACACAGCCCTACTTATACAGCAAGGACGTGCTCAGCCTTAACCACCAGGCAAACTTAAAATTTGCCAGATACAACGCATCATCAGATTGGCGCTCAAACATTCAATGCTGCAGGGGAAGAAGGAGATAGGAAGTGGCCTTGAGCCATGCGCCGCCGCCTGGGGATTCACATCCTTTGTCGGGTGGCAGATCCGTCCAATCTTTGCCCATACCCTGCGACAACCGCCAATAATGGCGTATCAACTCGCAGCCTCAGGAAATGCAGAATACAGTGCATCGCAAACATTTCCCACCAAGATTCATCATCCTGATATTTGAAAATATGCAGGATATCAATTATCCCACATGCACCCCGCGGCAACCTTTATAACACTTTATATACTAGGTCGTGAGCATATGTGATGTCGGTAATTTTGCTCCCGACGGCACCTAGTATAAGACCTTCATCATCATCATCCTCCAGCATGATATCCTATTGCTCGAAATATCACCCTAATGTCAGCATCATATCATAATATCACCTGCATGATATTCGCCTTCATCGACACAACCTGATGCATCGGAGGAAGATCCTCCTGCTTAGCCGATACTATACATCTGGCCAATGGAAATCCTGCATGTCCACAAAAATCCTAATGATGTCATCATCACATTACAATATCGGGTCATATTGAAAACTTGAAGTATGACCCCATCGGATCTGGATGACGTCACCATCATGTCGGCATCAGGATGACATTTGGAAGATAATTGGATATTTGGAAATATCATCTTGATGCACAAATATCATGCTGCACTATAGCTCCATTGTAACATTGGGGTGATGTATGAATATGATAGATACTTGAAAATATCACCCTGTTCCTTGGAATATGATGAAGCCGATAAACAAGTGGATATCTTCCTGACGATTGAACATCCTAATGATGTCATCATCACATTTAGAGCAAGGGTGATATTCCGAAGATGACCCAATATTTGGAATATCACCCGATATTGCAGAGAAAAAGATGAAGGCTAAGGTCGAGCGGATATCACCCACGTAGGAACATGACATCAGCAGCATCCGGTGATGAAAGAACATGAAGTGATAAAGTAACATCAGGATGATCTTAACCAAGATCACCCGATGTTCAAATATGATGACCCTGATGAAAATCGGATCATACTTAGAACCTCGCAGCAACATCATCAGGATGATCTTAACTAAGATCACTTGATGTTAGAATATCACCACGGCGAAGATCATGCCGACAGAAAATATGATGACACTCGCAAGCAACATCAGGGTGACGTCTGGAAATATGATGATGATGATGACCTCCTCCAAAGAAAATATGATGCTGCAGTTGAAAAATGCTGAGGAGGCCCAAGGACTTAGTACTTTTGGATTTTTTGGGAAGGTGTCTGAATGGATATTTGCTTGAAAACTTGATTGCTCATGCAGGCACCAACAGGAACTTCGAATCAAAAGGGGAAGGGTACCATGTTCAAGCTTTTGTCAAAGGGATATGGTGCAATGTCTCCCAAGGAATAAGTTTTAGTGGGTGGCCCTATTTTGAGTTCCGTGTATTGTTGTTGTAAATTTTGAATCTGTTTCGTCAGCGTGTCTATAGGTATGTTGGGGTCTATTGTTTACTTACTTTTACCTTTTTCAAGGGAGTTTTCCTGATTTGCGCTCTTTTTGGGAATTATTTCCTCTCCTAGTTCTTTTAATGCATTGACGTCAAAGTCAGCGCAGAGTTTAAGCCCTAAGTTTGCAAGATGAAGAAAGTAATTTTGAGGGTCTTCGTTGAGTACTTTGTCTAGCATGCATTGAAATTTTTGATCTTGGGGGGTTCCTTGGAATTCTTCATGAGAGATTTCCTCATCACTGTCGTGAGGGGATACCATTCTGTTAGATGTTCCGTCCATTTCAAGTTATTTTTGGTATTGGGATCTAGTTAAGACCATGCAAGGCGACGTGGGCAGAAGTGGGGTGAAACTAGAGACTCTAGTAAGGTGCTTGTGTAGGTTGGTGAGAAGAGGATACTTGTGTTGACGAGATTTGAACAAGGGACTCTTTTGATCAATGATTCCAAGTAAGATAGTTGATACAAGACGATAGCCACAAGTAAGTGTAGTCGATACCCATTTACTGTGTAGAGACTAGTCGTGCACTAAGACCACTAGTGAAGTTCTGTGACCTACTAGGGTTACTTGAATCTGAAATGATAGGAAAAAGGTCTTGCACTAATCTAATATAGGATACTTTGACTTATTTATGGGAAGACCTGGTAGAAGGCGGACGAGACAACTAACGAAAAAGAGGGTTTGATATGGAAACGGATGGGAGAAGTGACTACATGGTAAAATTTGATCTCAGAAACTGGAACAAGGCTGAAATGGGTATCCAAAAATGGTGAAAATTTTCTCTCAAAAGATGTGGAGATGTTCATTGTCATGGATGCGCAGTCACAGATGCGTTGAAACAGAGGACAAATGCACAGCAAGTCAAGGTAAAAGCATATCACTGGTAAATGATAAATGTACAGTAATAGGTGATAGATGCGCAGAAAGTCAATATAAATGCACCTTGGATCGACACAGATGTGCAGTTTTAGAGGGTAAATGCGCAGCTCTAGTTTTCTTGACTGATTTTGTAATTTTTGACACATTTTTCGGTATTTTTGGTTTCTTGGTTACAAGTTGGTCTTTTTGATCTAATTTTGTCAATTATGGCAAGAAGACACAATAAACACAAAGAATGATTTCTTGGTTTTTTAAATTTTTTTGTAATTTTTGGACTCTTTTTTACTAGAAAGCAAGTACAAATCCTAGGCTAGTTGGGACAATATAAACTGAAATCTCACTATTTCTAGTTGAGGCATCTTTAGGAGGTAATAATCGCCCTTCCCTGAACCAGCTTGTAGGGGTTTTTAGCTACTAAAAACAAAGGATGATTAATAAGTGCAACCGTTCAAGTGGTTATACATGCAGCAGCACTACTCTCCGTTATGGAGTCTCCCAGCCTGTAAGGGTTGCGCCTTGGAGGGTTTGGGGGGAGGTTGGATTTCAGTATAACACAATGTCACTCATTGTTTGAAGCTTTTGCTCCAAACATAATTTATTTATAGTGGTTTGGCAGAGCTTAGATTTAGCTTGTTACCACTTAAGGTCGTTCCCACAAGGATGGAAGGATATCCAAGGGTAGGCCTCTCTAAAGGATTAACACATGTGAAATGATATGTCTGGCATTTTGGTCACCTAAGATAGGGGAGAGCATAGGCCTGGTATCATTCCAAAAACATGAAAGACAATGGTTCTTTTCCCCTAGTTAAAATGAAAAAGACTAAATGAGCTAGCTACTTGGGCACACACGCGATTTGTTAACTTTGAGAGCAAGATAGCAATGGTTCAATTTTATCCTCCTAGCATTGGGACTATATTCAATTTGTTGATGTAATAAGATCAAATTACAATCCTTTTTAGTTAGAGCTAAATGAAATTTGCATGAACATCCATTTACTTTCCTTTAAGATCAAGAGATGAATTAACACATGTAGCTATATGACTAAACCAGCCCCTAACCTGCAAGTAGATCAAAGAATATTCCTACGAAAAAGTGTTAGCGTTAGCAAAACCACAGAAAAACTCAAAAAGTCACTATCAGAATCATATGCGCAGGGACAGAGATCAAATGCATAGAATCAGACAACATATGTGCAGGATTACAAATGCACTGAGACAAAGGTCAAAAGCACAGGAAGATAGAATATATGCACAAAATCAGTAGATGCACCGTATCAGAGGTTAAATGTGCTGAAACAGAGCCTGTATGCGCTGAGCTGTCAGATGTGTGGAAACAAAGCCTAGATGCGTGTTAGAATTAATCAGATGCGCAGAATCCTCCTATGTACGGTTTCGTAACGCACAAAAACTTAGTTTTTGGGTTAAATTGGGGCAAGGCCCCACGGTGGGCACCAAAAATGTTACGGGAAATTGGTGTAAATGAATAATCAATATAATATATCAATAATACCCAAAACTTAATGAAATAAGAAACAAAGAAATCAATCAAACAAAGATCTTCAAACCTTTGCAAACCTCTTCACTTCGTGGCTTCCATTGATCGCCTATCTCAAATGATCTTGTGTATGAATATGGCCCTTAGAAGGTGCACTTCCTTGCTATTTCCAAGATGTCAAGTGGGAATGGCTATGATAGTTTATTGCAATGAAGAAGAGCTTCACAACAATGGTAATGATATGGTAACAAGTTGATCGCAAGCTATGGAATGACTTGGTGCAAAAGGCGCACTGTAATTCCTACAGAGTAAGTTTACTAAAAGCTTGGATGAATGAAATGGAGGAATAGGGTTGTACTTATAGAGTTGAGAGAGAGAAGATCAACGGTATAGAAAGAACATGAAGATCAATGGTTGAGAACGGTTGAGAGATGTGCATGAATAGAAAGAAGACATGTGTCCTGCTCTATTTTGCATGAGAGGAATTAATAAAATAGAAGAATGAGTTAACTAAAGATATTAATCAATTAAAAAAATAGATAGAAGAGTTAACTAACTAGAACTAGAGGATGGAAATTGCATAAGGATGTGAAGATATTTTAACTCAATTAAATATTTAGAATATTTAATTGCATGTGCACACGGATTGAATTATATTTAGAGATAACTCAATTTAGAAGAAATGGACAACTTAAATAAATATTTGATTTATTTAAATTTAGAGAAGATATTATTGGAAGAAACAATAATAATTGGTATTATTTAATTTAGAATGAATTTGGAAGAACTAATTAAATAATTTGTATTATTTTATTTGTTGGAGGAATTGGAGGAATTTAAGAATTTAATTAAATAAATTGATTTTATTTAATTGTTGGAAGAATATGAGTCAAATAAATAAATTTGTTTATTTATTTATTGATAGAGGAATTAGACTTAAATAAATATTAAGAATATTTATTTAGACCAAGTCGTGTCATTTTTAGGTGTATACATTTACCAATACCATATTTCTCAAAACCATTTGTCACTGAAAGTGATGCCTTGGTTAGGATTAAATGATCATATCAATGCAAGATGGAAGACCTCTAGCATTCACTAGCAAGGAAGACCACTAGCATTCACTAGAAAAGAACTTGTAGCTAGAAATTTGGTTGTATATACCTATGATAAGGAGATTTTAGCCATTTTTCATGTGAATCATTAATAGCAATATCTTTTGGGGTGACATTTATATATCAAGATAAACCATTATTGCCTTAAGTGATTTCTTTAAAACAATGAGTCTCTTCACTAGAATAACAAAAATGGGTCACCAAATTATTAGGCTCTGATTACAAAATTATTTACAACAATTGAAAGGAGAATGTGGTGGTAGATGCCATAACTTAGAATTTCAAAGACTACATGAGACATTGCACTTTATCATTACCAACCCCAAATTGGTTGTAGGAGGTCAAACAAGAGTGGTAGCATGATTCACAAGTTCAATAGTGTAGTCAGTGTATGATGACTATTATTATATTTGATAACATGGGTTATCCAAATATGTATTAATTATTTGTCAACTTTTAGGTAGTTATAAGAGTCAATTAGTTGGAGTTGGCTAGTCAACGATTGTGTTCCTCTTGGCAATCGTCGGGTCTTTTAAATAGTCCTTGTATAGTCAAGGGAGGAAGTATGATCTAGTATGATTTACTCTGATCCTTGGCTATCCATCTCTGGTCTACTTCTGTAATAACTTCTTGTGTGAATAAAGATATACTTTTACTCCTCTATCTGGTATGCATTGCTAATTTTGTCCATTATTTTAGGTATTCATTTTATCAAATAGAAGGGTAAATAAATAGCTTATTAAACAACTAGTAATTGATCCCCCAAGTAAGCCCAAATACACTTGGGATGGTATATACTTGCATTCAAAAGAGTGAATTGTGCTTTCTATATGTAATTCTTTTCAAGACATTGTTATAGGAATTACATGCATCCCCTTCCATAGGGCATTCAAGCTTCTTGAAGACTTATGAAAGAACAAAACAAACCTTCTTCTAGGATAGTATGAAAATGATATCAAAAACATTATTATGGAATGTGACACATGCTACCACCACAAAGGAGAAACTATTAGGACTTTGGGCACTCTACATTTGTTATCAATTTTGAATGTAGTATGGAAAGACATTTTCATATATTTTACTAAGGGTTTTGCCTAATTTATGTATAAAATCAATTATTTTGTGTTGATTGAATGGATCTCTACGTATTCTCATTTCTATTCATTAGCCCAACATTATAAAGCCTATATTGTTGCCCATGTCTTCTTTAACCAAATCTTCTATCTCCATGTTTTGCCCACTTCCATTGACTATGGGTTGTGACCCTACCCTCACTAGTAAATTTTGGCAAGGATTTTTCTTGACCTACAAGGACCACAACTAAAAATGAGCTTGGCATAACATCCAAAAACTAATGTTCAAATAGAGATAGTAAAAATATGGTTGGAGATTTATTTGCATTTATTTATTTCAAAATAGTTACAAACTAACTATGGTAAATGGCTTCCCCTTGTGGAATAGTGGTACAACACCTCTTATTATTCTTCCACCAAGATGATTTTATATGAAGCTCTATATGATACCAGTCAACCTCTACCATTTCTCATGTATGTCCTACCTTCTAGGCAATTGGTACATGTCTTAAATTCAACTCTCAACCACCAAAAATATCTTCTCTAAACTCTCAAGGATAATTTGGATAATATAACTTTACAAATAGATATATACGAGCAATGCATCTCAAATTCTCTAACATGACATGTATATCAAATCTCAATAGTACATACCTTGAACCATATGTCTTAACAAGTTCAAGGATAAGAATGTTTATTGCAATCTCATATGCTTGTAGGCAACATTTTGATTACAATGTTAAAGGGCCCTAATCTTGTTGTTCAGATCTACACTCTTTATGCCTTACCTTTTCCAAGAGTTCATTATTCCATTAATATGGATCCCTTCAAAGGATAGGGTACTACTAACCAAAGGGTCATGACCCTTCAGTCAAAGCTCTTATTAGAACCAATTCAAATTATGTTGGTTGGTGCAATATTCAAAATTTGGAAAAAAACCTCAAAAGGGCCCTTAGCACATTACAACCTACCAATCAAGAGGACCCATCTAGTGGATGCCATGTATAGTGAGGTTTATACTATGGAACTCAATGTAATTTGATCTATGAGCATTCTTGGGACCACTAAGCTTGAAAAATATCTTCAATGGTTTCTATAATGTTGGAACTATTACCATATTGTAAGGTCTTGGTCTCAAACTTAATTTGAATAAGGAATGCTAACTAGGCAAGAAATACCTTTGCAATTTAAGAACTATCTTGTACAATGGGAGTCTACAAATTGGAAACAACTAGAAAACTAATACAAAACAAAACAAAATGTGAAATAAAATATTTTTGAGCGATACAAGATTGCTTGACCCCTAAGATGCTCCTACATTAAACATCCCAAATAAAAGAATTTTGAGCATAGTGATCAGAATTAAGGAAGTGAGAGAGGTTGTAGTGGCCACCCCAATCAACCCACTTCATCTTTAGACAACCATGTGTCAACCTTAGGTCCTCTTCCTTCCATCAAACCAAGTAGTCTTTGTATTTATTCACAGAGAGCTACTAGACCCTGATTGGCAAGTCAAGCATCCAGGTGAGGATGTTATATTTGTATTGATTTGAGTAGAACATACTAGATATGTATTTGATTTTGATTGATATATATGATGTGATATCTAACTTTGATTTGGTTTGCATTCTACAATGCGCACACAGGAGTTGATTGACTATATTGATCGAGTGCTGGCAGAGATGGTTCCCACTGTATAGCTCCATCAGGATGTGTGGGCTAGATATAGGCCTCAATAGACTATTGGGTGACATGTGTAGATATCTAAGCATATGGTGTGACTAAGAGTTGATCTTGAGGAGAGCTAGATTGAGAGAGATCAGGCCACTTCAAAGGTCACCACTATCATAGCAAAGTGGGACCAGGCAGTGACAAGAGCTACGAATGCAAAGGCTGCACATGACGCTCTACAAAGCTAGTTAGATACCGTGAGAGGAGATTTAGAGAGAACATAACATGCATACTATAGGTTTAGATCATCCTAGGGTGTAGAGCTTGAAGGATGAGACCAGACAACTACAAGGTGAGGTCGCACAGTTACAGCATCATGTACTAGATGCGACAATAGAGGTGACGGAGATGAGAGCCACAATGAGAGGCCTATAGACACAAAGTCATAGTCAATCACAATCTAGAGCCTCCCAACAAGATGCATCTATATAGCAGCCACTACTAGGGCCAGAGGACCCAAGCTCTCATGGAGGGTAGCATAATATGTATAGAAATGTATTTTGACACACCACATTTTGATATAGTAGTGATTTTTTTGTGTATCATGATGTACTGAGAAAGTTTCAAGATATATATATATATATGACATTTTGTCTTTTTGGATTGATATGTAATTGTTATGAGATGATGTATATATTTTGTGTAAGTGATGGAAAATATTGAATTACATGCTATTCAGATCTAATTAAACAACTTAATGAAAGTGTTTAATTAAATACTAGAATGATTTAATTAAATAACAATTGATGAGATTTACACAATTAAATACAATGAAGATATAATTGGTAAATTAACAAAGAAAGTTATCTAATTAAATACTTATGAAAGATCTAATTAAATAACTAAAAGGAGATTAAGTAATTGTTTACACAATTAAGTAATCAACATGGTAAAGAGAATGAGATAATTTCCATTGTAAAAGTGAAAATTAAAACTAACATTCAAGACAACATGAGATGTGTCGAGAATAGAAACACAAGCATAACACAAGAATGTAAAGCATTAAAGAACACTAAACAAACAAATGCATTGTGCTGTAAAGGAAAAATTGCATATTGAATGAATACACAATTTGGAAAGAAATCATAACACTACAAGGAAATGTGTTAATGATTGAATGGCACATGGTAAGAAAAAATTACATCCTAAATATACTAGTGTTACACAAATGCCACATAAAGAGAGGAAACTAAGCATAGAATCAATACAAATGCATAGCATTGATGGGCTATTTAAGAGGCTTACCATCCATCGTAGAGAGACCATATGTGCCAGATTGTAGATAGAGGTGATAATGTAGGGTCCCAACCAATTTGGATCCTTTCTTACCAGTAGGAGCATTCACATTTCACTAGTTTTTATACAACACAAGGTCACCAACTTCGAAGAATCGTTGTAGAAATTGCTAATTGTAACAACAATTTAAGGTCTTTTGGTAAGCTTGAAGGTGTTCAAGAGCATGTAGGCATTGTTCATAGAGCATTTCAAGTTGCAAAATACGCTGATCACGATAGGTATTTTCATCAATGAGGACTTGGAGGGAAATTTGCAGTAAGAGAATTTCCAAATCGAGGCATAATAGTATTGGCACCATAGACGAGATTGTATAGAGTTATTCCAGTAGCCATACGAATGCATGTGCAATAGGCTCACAATGCATAGGAGAGTTGGGTATGCCAGTCTTTACCATGTTTATTTACTATTTTGTGAAGAATTTTCTTGATAGTCTTATTTGAGGCTTCTACTTGGCAATTGGATTAGGGATAGTATGGCGTAGAGAAGCAATGTTGAATATGATTTTTTTCTAGAAACTGCTTCATGTCCTTGTTCTTAAATGATGTACCTATAGACACCTAAAAATAAAAAACCCTATACAATCATTTTCCTGCATCCCCCATGCTATCTTGTCCCCTTGCTCGTAGTTAACTAAATAAATTTATTTATTTAATTAACTTGTCAATCCCCCATAGTCAATTACTCGTAATTAACTAAATAATTTAAATTTAATTAATTACTCACCTAATCATTGTTTGTAATTAATTAAATAAATATTACAATTTATTTAATTAACTACCCCATCCCTTGTCACTCACCTAAATTAATTAAAAAATCTAATTATTTAATTAATCCACCTAGCTTATGACTAAACCTAGTCTAATTAAATAAATATCATTTATTTAATTAGCTACCCTACCCTACATAGCCCCTATGACCGAATTAATTAAGTAAACCTCTACTTAATCAATTTGAGCCAGTAATTAATCCATCTCCTAATTTCAACTTGCCATATTAATTAAGTTAATCACTTAATTCACTAACCTAATCCATCTTCATCCCATCTCCCCGCAATTGATTAAATAATTAACATTATTTAATTAATGGGAGTCACATGTGTCTCCACCTCATCTTTCCTAATCTATGAAAGAGAATTATTTAATTAATAAAGCTCACACATGTCTACACCTTACCTTTCCAAATCCATGCATTTGTCACTTCTCATCCCACTCACCCATTAAAATAAATTTTTAATTCATTCACATGTCTCCATCTTCATAAATGCAAAGCCTTCCCAAGGTTGAATTTAAAATTCTAAAATAATGAGAGCCATTCATCTTTGTTGATGAAATCCTAGCCCTTGGTTTCACTATGGAATCTCCACCCTTGGATCTCACCTTTGAACCTCCACCATTGATCTAAAAATCCTCAAAAATCTATAAATAAGAACCTCCCCTAAGCCATTAGAATACTACACAAGCTTGAGATACCCTCCTTATGCTCCAAAAAATTCTCACATCCATAACCAAAATTATACTCAATTCCACATCTAAATCCAGGTTACTTCTACCATGTTGGTATTAGATTGAGCAATCCACATTGGTTCATATTAGATAAAGCTAGAATTTTGCATTGGGTGCATGCACTTCCTCCACCTTATTAAGGAGACTTGAATGGAGGAGATTTAAAGGTATAATCTACTATTTTTAGTTTTCTTTGTGTTTCTAACATCTTTTATTTTCCAGTATCTTCATTTGGCATGCCCGGTGGGACCTAACCATATCTAAATTTGATATTTTTTGAAAGAAATTATGTATATTTTTATGTAGGCGACAGGATAGCACATTTGACTATGGTTCAATGCCTTCATCAAAATCAATAGCGCCTTCATCACCTTTGTTAGCATGTACAGTTGTCTATTAATCTTTTTTCTTGTAGGGCCTGTTAGTGCTTCCATTTCTTCTATTAGCATCTAGGACCAGTAGTTTAGCACCTAGGCTTAGCACAGTAGCACCTTAGCAGTTCTGTTTTAGTGCCTCCATGCCTGAAAAGGCATCTATGATGACTGTTTTAGTGCCTACATCTGATTTATTTGTAGACTAATATTTAATATCACTAACCTCTAACAGTATGATTTGGCAACTTGTTTGACATCTCTGGCAGGTCTAACACTTAGTTTTGTAGGAAAATTAGGAAGTTTACATAAGCCTTTTATCAAATTTGCAAATGTTATTTGTCTAATCTTATGTTCACATTTTAACAATTTGTTTTGGGGACTAATATAGTGATGGGTTGCTTTGTTGGTTAACTTTGCTTGTAGGGACTAATTTAGTGTCATGGTTTTGTCATCAACATAACATCTTTTTACATGTTTCTATCTACCATGTCAGATCAGCGTCTATGGTCTCTATTTTAATGCCTCCAAGATTTGTTTCAGTGCCTTTGTCTTGAGGACTAGCGCCTTCATCGACAAGTAAAGACATGTATACACGGTCTGTTTTAGTGTTTCTGAACTCTATTTCGGTGCTTTCACTTAGCATCTTAGCACTTTATTTTAACATTTTAGCACCTCTAAGTTGTCTGAAAGCACATCTAGGTTGTTTGTCAATGCCTTTGTGTTGACTATCAATGCTTTAGCACCTTCTGTCAGTGCCTAGGTTTCTATTTTGAGTATCTTTTATTCTATTGTTAGCACCCATGTTCTGTGCATCAATGCTTCTGTCTAAACCTAATTCATATCATCTTTTTGGGATACTAACTTGACTTTATCATAGATTGAAACATTTGACAAAGGCCTTTACTACAAACTACTAACATTTTCTTACAGTCCTACGGTCAAAGAACATATGTTTTTCACTTGTTTAGTTGCATTAAAAGTAAAGTAGTGGGAATTTACTTGTTTTCTTTGTTTTGATTTGTACTAGGATGTATGCTCTCCCCTTGCACCTTTGCGTGATCTTGGGGATTAGAAATACTTTTTTGTGTAACCCTTAAAGGAGTACTACTTTCATGTATGCTCTCCCCTTGCGCTTCATGTGATCTTGGGGATCAAAAGTGAGTAGTGTCTTCTTCCCTAGGAGGCTTGCTTGGAGATACACCCACTCCAAGGGATGACCTCAACCTCATTTTTTGGCAGGGTATTTAAACATTGTGAGAATTGAAAGACTCACTTGAATAGGTACCCCATCCGGTCTAAAAAAAACCCTAATACCCTTGGTCCACCAAGATTGGAGTGGTGGTGTTCTTGTTCACATATTCATCCCCTGTACCTAGTGTATATTGGGACATCCCCTAGTTGCTTGTTGAACCTAGTTAAGACCTTCGGTCATCATACCTTGTGGTGCACCATTGCAGTGGGAGGGGAAGAAGCTTACATTACAACCATTATAATTAAGATAGGGACTATCGAAAGTCTGCAAGGTAAGGGGTATATGGTGGTACATGACCATATATTCCCTATCTATCTAAGCTATAGCATTATGGTATTAATGGGCATGGGAATCACTCCTTGAGTTGAGATTGACCCATGGCCATTTCGTGAGATCCACAAGGTATGTCACTCCCACTTGAATAATGTAGGATTGTGAACAAGTGTTTGGCGTGTCTTTTTGTGCAAATACCCGTAAAATCTATTCAAACTTTATTCCCTAAAAAATCAAATAGTCATTATGTCTTATTATTTGTTAAATCTCTTACCAAGAGAATCTTTGACCAAAAAACATAAAATTATCCAAAAATAAGAGTCTTTTAGCACCTAAGCCATCCTTGTCAATGCATCAACCATCCCTTTCAGCACATTTGTTGTCTCTATCAGTGTTTTCAATGCCTCTGTTAGCACAAATAATGTTTCAATCAGTGCATTCATTGTATCTATCAATGCCTCTACAAAACAATCAGATAACCAAATAGTCAACCTAGTTAACACATTTTGTAGTCCATTCAGTGCATGTGCCTTATCTATTAGTGCATGTGCTCTTCCTATTAGCACCTTCACCCAAACTATTAGCACCTTCAATCTGACTATCAGCACTTTTGATTGATTTGCCAGCGCCTCTGATCCATCTGTCAGTGCATCTATCATCTCTGTCAGTGCCTACATTCTCTCTGTCAATACCTCTACCTATGAACTTAGATAGCCAAACATAATAAATTTCCCCATCAAAATTTTACTATCCTTGACACTTTAGCAAACAGTGAAAGTGATCCAAAATCATCTTCTTTACAATTATCACCAAACCATTCTTCCTTAAGCTCATTCTTTTATACAAAATTTCATCTCTATCCTCTAATCAACCCACTTTCTCATTTGAAACCTTATAAAACTTTGACCATTTATTGACCTACTTTGGACCAACACCTTCATACCATAAAATTCAAATCATACCAAACCCACATCAACATCAAGACCCGTCCCTTATCCAAACTTAACCTCCATATCACCAAATCAAATCATCCTTCAACCAAATATATCTTCCAAATCAAAACTTGGCTAAAGTAAAGATAGATCTTATCATTTTTCCCTAATTTATATTAAGCTTAAGAACCTGTCTATCTTAAGTTTTGTGTAAATTAGCCTTTATCAATCTTGGATAAATTAACATAGGAGCTTAGACTACTCCTAAGTTAGTTTACTCCAAGAATCCCATTTTTACTTGGTGTGGCTTGTCTACCCCAAGTAAGATTTATCCTTCTCTTTCTTGGTGTGTCTTGTCCACCCCAAGTAGAAGAGGATAACATCCTTTTACATCCACAAAGATCTAGATTTCCCCTAAGCCTCTTTTGCTTTGAAATCCAAAAATTTGTCCTTTGATCAAACCTTATCCAAAGTATCATCAAAATCACTATCATTATCCTTTGATCATTTACCATCCAAAACAATCCTTTAAATCTTATCGAATCATCTTTCATCACCCTTGAGCCATCCCTTAAATCACACCAAATCATCATCCATAACCAAAACCAACCTTTATCTATCTATCAATTACATTTGGTCCAAACTTTTCAAAAATCCATAAAGTTTTAAGGTTCAACTCCTCCACTTAACATATCCATTCCACCATCAATTTTGGATCATTTCTTTGTATGCCTATAACCACAAGGTCACAAGCTAAGAAAAACAAAAACATGGAACCCCATAGAGAGATCGGGATGCCTAGTGACTTTGGAATGAGAGATATGGATGCTCAAACCATGATTAATCATCCTCAACCTTTTCCTTCTCCACAAAATCAAGAAAATCAAAATCTCTATCAAGAAGTGATGGACTTTACACAAGATCCTCACATCATGGATTTACTAGACCGAGTCCTAAAATCTGATCCCAATAGATATTTACACTTCTTTCTTCAAAATGACACCATAGTACCAACCAATCCCCCCACTAATCCATCACAACCATCCTCATCCAACAATGCACCCAACACCTCTACACAAGATACCTCCACATCAACATTAACATCAATTTCTACATCAACATCTACCATACCCATGTCTATCCCACAAATCACCCTCAACATCCCAAACAATACCACTTACACTAGTACTTCCACTAGTGTCCCCCAACTCGACCGAAACACCATAGCATTTACAACTATCTACAAACATCCACGTCCACCTCCCAAATCAATTCCACATACACACAAGCTCCCATCTCACAACCACCAACATCATCTTCCACTCAAAACTTCAACTACATGTTCCTCCAACAACTTCAACAACAACAACATCAACATCAACAACAAAAAATACCACCCAACTTTCTTCAACAACTCATCACCCACCAACAATAGCTTCAACAACAACAACAACAACCACCCAATTTCCTCCAACATCTCATAAACCAACAATAAACCAACACACCCCAACCACCTATAATAGACCTATCACAAGTCGTCCAACTCTTGATGCAAAGAGTGGTCGATATACAACAAGGGCACAAAAGGAAACAATATTCCTTTGCGGATATTTGACCATACCCTTTTGATCTCTCTCTCAACATGCCACCCTTTCCTAAGAAAGTTGATACACCAAAATTTGAAAAATAAAAAAGGAAAGGAGATCCTCAAGAACACCTTAGGGAATTCTATATTGCTTTCCTACAGGTCTCTTATGACAATACTTATCTCTTTAAGGCCTTTCCCTCCAAGATTAGGAAGACAAGCTATCGAATGCTTTACACATCTCACCCCTAGAATCAAGACATTTCATGAACTTGTAGAGAAATTTGTTAACCACTTCTCTTACAACTTTGAACACAAAGTGTCGATGATGGACCTTTGCAACACAAACCAAAAGAATGGGAAACCTTCGCTACCTTTTTGCAATGATGGGGAAGCCTCACAAGAAAACTTTCATGGCCCATCCTTGAGAAACAATTGGTCAATATGTTTGTCACAAATCTCAACCAAGAAATGGACATTCACCTCCAAATACAATGTGCCTCAACATTTGAAGAAGTCATTGACAAAGGTACTACTGATGAGTGCCAAATTCCACTCATGAAATACACCTTTTTTTGCCTCTCTTTTTCCCCTTTTTCAATTCATCTTCCTTGTGTCTGCACTCAAATAAGTTAGCAAGATTGTTCTATTTTGTGATTAATTAAGATAGATTAATTGAGATTAGAATTTTTGATTAGGTGACTAATGTGCGTGGGATTAATAGAAAAATACATAATTTCTCTTTCTTTTTGAATCAGCAGGTGTAGATGCCAGGAACAGCGATTTTGTGCATCTCCGGAGATCGTCTTCAATGATCTCTGGAGACAATAACAAAGAACAGTGACACTTGAAGTTTTGAAGATATGGGGAATGACTCTCCAGAGATCTGCGAGAGTCTGGAATACCTCTGGAGCTGCAGACAGGAACAGCTATCTCCGGCGCCTCCTGAGAACGGGCATGTTTCCAAGCAGAGCTGCTGACCAGACACTTCAGCAGCGATCTTAATACCCCCTCACTTCATTCAAATCATCACCTGAGTGGTGAAGGGTCAACTATCAGTTAAACTGCTAAAGTTTTATCTTTTCAAAGATTTTGCATGAGTTACGAATTGAACTAAACCAATATTCTTATTTTTAGGGCTTTGATGCCCAAGTGTATTAAGACTTAAACTTAGACCTCTGAGTGGACTTCTATTCCACTCAAGTCTACATTTCTCGCATGGTGACTTTTCATAAGTTAGACAGTTAAGTACAAATAAGAGATGGTGTCATCTCCTAGAAAGACTAATAGATAAGTTCAGTGATATATCATCACTCATTTTTTTATATATACTCTCAGAAATAGTAATGGAACAACGATGATAAAATTATTCTGATTTTCGGAGATCTCAGTTCTGTTATAGCCATATTTTCATGAATGCAGAAATGAACGAATTGGACTGAATTTAGTTTAGATCATCTTTTGTGCTGATTTCCTGCAATAGCCTTCAGCCTCAAGGGTGTGGAGCAAGGGCCCACTCTCACCACTCAGGCAGGAGGCTAGTATCTCTGTTTTATTGTTTCAATTTTCTCTTCTAAAAGTATTTCCTATTTTAATAAGTTAAATGCATGTTATTGTTTCCTTTGCTTTGAGTACATTTCCTATTTTATTCTGTTTTCCAGCATTCATTACATTTATTCAACAAGCAAATAGATTAGTCATTCTTTTAAGCATTAGGACTAGCTATAAACTGGTCACTTAGAATCCCTAGTTGCAGACAGCCATGGACACAGCCCTGATTCTTTGACATCTGAAAATAGATTAAATGATGAGGTATAGCGACAACCTGTCATTTTTGGCGCCGTTGCCGGGGACTAGTTTGTGTTAATTAGGGACACTGAGTTAAAAATAGTTTTTAGAATAGATCTGTACGGTTAGAGCTAGAGATCTAAAAGGAAGATATATTAAGCAGACACCCCAACAACACATCATAGGGGAAAGCAGTGAGGTGGTACAAAATCTTGTTGAAGAAGGAAACCTAGATCTTAATTTGGAACTTGCATTTCAAAATAGCAATCCCTTAGATCCTGTAGACATTCCACTTGCCAATTATATCTAGGAATTACAACAAAAAGTTGAGATAGATCCTTTGCTAGAACCTAATTTCCTAGAACCTCAGGAAGAAGATCCAGTACTAAACATGGAAAATGATAATCATGGGGAAGAGGAAAATCAGGCTCCAAGAACCTTCTCTTATCCTATTGTTTTGGCTGCTGGAGACAATGCTCCCATGAAGAATATCTCACTAGCACATCTGCCAAATTTTAGAGGACTTTCTTTTGAGGATCCAGATCAGTTCTTGTTTCAATTCAAAGTAGTCTGCCAAACTTATGATTATGGATCAGATAACCAGAAACTCAAACTGTTCCCTTCAACTCTGAAAGATTCTGCGATGAGATGGTTTATGGGTTTACCCCAGGGTTCTATCCATTCTTGGGATCAAATGGAAATAGAGTTTTTAGAAAAATACCAAGATTATTGCAGATCCAGTAATAAAAATGAAGAACTGTTTAAAATTAGACAGGGGGAGGAAGAATCCTTAGAAGACTATGTGGATAGGTTTAATTTTGCCTTAAGAAGGTTTGGCAATCCGGTGGATCACTCCTTGGCCAGAACCCTGTTTATAAAAGGATTGGATAAAGAATCAAAATAGGCTCTAGACCTAATGGGAAAAGGGAACATTAACAAAATGGAAATACCTGAAATAGAGGAACTCTGCAGGAACTATTCCAGAACTCAAGATGGAGTAAGGTCATCCAAAACCTTTAAAGGGAAAAATGAAATAGGACAGTTGATGGAGGAAATTGTAAATCTAAAAACAGACATTTTGGTCCAATTAAATACCACATTGGATGGGATTCAAGCAAAAACTAAAACAATTGATCAAAGCAGAGCAACTGAACCGCTCTCCATTTATTGTCCTAGGTGTAGAAACAAACACCTATTGAGAGAATGCCCCTTAGACAAATCAGAGATTTGTCAAATCTGTGATAGGGAACATCCTACCAGTCAGTGTAGCCAACTTCCAGCCTTGAAAAGATTGAGTAAAAAGAATGTTGTGATAGAGGAGGAGTTGAACTATGTGGGACAAAAACAAGCTGGAAATTTCCCTTATAATCAATATCCAAGCCAGTCTTCTTACAGGGGTCCTTCTAATTGGGGAAATAATCAGTGGAATCCAACTTGGTATGGCCCTCAAAATAATCCTCCTTGGGGACAGCAGGATTGGCCAGGTCAAAATTGGCAAAACCAAAACTGGCAAAATCAGCCTTGGGGAAATCAACAATGGCCACCACAGTTTGGGTCACAAAACATGCAACCTCAATGGGGTCCTCAACAGGGATATCATCAACAATATCAAGGACAACCTAGACGTTTCCAACCTCAACAGTAGGCTTTACTAACTGGATCCTCCAACACACAGGGTCAAACACAAAATGAACCAGTTAGTCAACCACCTTTACCAGCTCAGCCTATACCAAACCCACGGAATAAACAGGGAGCAGCTGTCTACATGACAGAGCAAGAAAATCTGGCTGGAATTAATGCTATATATTCAAATAATCTCCAGCTGCGTTCTGGTAAAGCATTCCCAAGACCTTCTCCTCCAACTATAGTTGAAATAACCAATGATGAGGAACCTGAAAATCCATCCAATCAACCCCCAGAGGAGATTACTAATGAAAAAGTGCTAGAAAAATCACCCACAGACAACTCCGGAGTTACTCCTAAAAAGCCAGCTCCAGAGAACAGTCTTGAACACAATTCTGATAGGAGCTCTGGAGATGCTCCAGAGATGGAAAAGATAGCACCCTACCTAGAACGACTTAAACAAAATGCTCCCCAGAAAAAGATTTTACAAAAACAAATCCAACCCAATCAGGAATCAGAACTTTTACAAGAAATCGAGCAGCTAAACATTGAAATTCCTCTTCTCTAGGCAATTAGAGATGTACAGGAACTAAATTAGTTCATTAAACAGTAGTGTATCAAAACACAGGGCAGAAAGAAGAGCTTTCCTTCCACAATACAGGTGGAAGGAAAAGTAATGGATCTATTGATGGGAGAAATTCTTCTCCCAAAATATGGAGACCCTAGAAATCCTGTCATAACTATTTTCATCTCGGGAGTAGAAATTTTAAATGTTCTGGTTGATTTAGGAGCAGCAATTAATGTGATGACAGCTCATACAATGGACAAGTTAGCTCTATCAGGTATCCAATCCACAACTACAATTCTTCAACTTGCTGATCAGTCAGTAGCTGTTCCAAAAGGTGTAATCACTGATGTACCCGTTGTGATAGATTCATGGGAATTTCCAGTGGATGTCTAAATACTAGAACCTAGAAACCAGAGAAATGCTTATCCCCTGATTTTAGGAAGACCATGGCTGGCTACTGCAGCAGCATCTATTGATTGTCGAACTGGAGATATGGTCATTTCTAATAGGATAGATCTAAAGAAAATATCTCTGTATCCTCCAACTAAACCATCAGTGCATTACACAGGAAGAGTATGGGTGGATGAACCAGAAAACATAGACAACAGTGCTTCATTAGCTATGGTAACCATTAGGGAACATCTGGGAGAATTAGAAGAAGAAGTATACTATGATACAATGGAAGACTTCACTCACATCCTAATCAATAAAGATGTGATGGAACTCGCCCAAGATCCTTAGAGAGAACTTCTTGTTTCTTCTCATTGTACCCTTGCTAACATTATTCCTTGTGGGGAAACCTTTTACAGGGACTTAACCACTTTCCACATGTTACTCTCACATTCTTGTCCTCTCAATACCATGACACCAATGTATGGACCCACCACATCTATAGATCAAATTACAAAACAGGTCATGATTCTGCCAGGGAAAACACTTAATATAAATACTCAGTTAACAGCAAGTCAGGAAGAAAAACTTATCTAGCTTTTGGTCTCCCACTCAGTATCTTTTGCCTGGGAATACCAAGATATGAAAGGCATACCTCCTGAGATATGTACCCATCATATCTACACTGAGGATATTAAACCCATCAGGCAACCACAAAGAAGATTGAATCCTGCCTTAAAGGACATTGTCAAAACTGAAATAGAAAAATTACTCCAGGCAGGGTTCATATATCCAATCTCAAACAGTCAATGGGTCTCACCCCTTGTCATTGTGTCTAAAAAGAATGGGAAATGGAGAGTGTGTATTGATTATAGAGAACTCAACAAGGCCACAAAAAAGGACTACTTTCCCTTGCCATTTATTGACCAAGTTTTGGACAACCTTGCTAGGAGAAAGTATTTTTCTTTTCTAGATGGATTCAGTGGGTATAATCAAATTCAAGTAGCACCTGAGGACCAAGACAAAACCACCTTCACATGCTCTTGGGGAACCTTTGCTTACAAAGTTCTTCCCTTTGGGCTATGCAATGCCCCAGCTACATTTCAAAGACTAGTTCTAGCTATTTTTGCTAAACTGGCTAATGAATGCATGGAGGTCTACATGGATGACTTTACTGTGTATGGGAATAACTTTGAGGAAGCTCTCACAAACCTTGGAAAAGTATTAAAATGCTGTGATAAAAATTGACTGTCCCTTAGCCATGAGAAATGTTTCATGATGGTGGAGGAAGGAATTGTTTTGGGACACCATATTTCAGAGAAAGGGATTAGAGTGGATCAAAACAAGATAAAAGTAATCACACAGTTGCCTTCACCCAAAAATCAGACTGATGTCAGAAGTTTTCTAGGTCATGCAGGCTACTATAGGAGGTTCATAGAAAATTTTAGCAAAATAGCTGCCCCCCTGTTTACCCTGCTTAACAAGGAAACAGAATTTCTCTGGACAGAAGATTGTCAATCAGCATTTGACACTTTGAAGGAGAAGCTTACTGTCACACCAGATTTAAGGGGACCGAATTGGACTTTACCATTTCACATACAAACTGATGCTTTAAATGAATCTATTGGGGCAGTTTTAGGACAAAAGGAGGAAGGAGAAGGTATGCATGCCATTTATTACATCAACAAAAACCTTACCCCTGCAGAAAGAAATTATACAACCGAGAAAGAATTATTGGCAGTTATCTATGCCATAAACAAATTCAGGCATTATATCACCGGATATAAAATATTTGTGCACACTGATCATGCAGCCATCAAGTACCTAATGAATAAACCAGTAGTAGGTGCAAGGATCATCAGATGGTTATTGCTATTGCAGGAATTTGATATTATCATAGTTGATAATCCAGGAAAGTTTAATTTGGTTGCTAATTTTCTGTCAAAGTTGCATACAGGAGGAGAAGATCAACCAGTGGAGGACAAATTCCCAGATGAACATCTTTTTGCCATATCCACTACTGCACCTTGGTTTGCTGACATAGCTAATCTTTTAGCCACAGGCTTGTATCCATCCTATTTTACTTTAAAACAAAGGAAATGTTTGGTTAAAGAAAGTTTATCCTACAAATGGTTGAATGGTTTACTATTTAAATGTGGTCCTGATTTCATTCTACGCAGGTGTTTAAAGGCTGATGAGACTTTTGATGTGTTGAGAGCATGTCATGACGAACCATCTGGTGGCCACTATTCTTTTCACAGGACAGTCCACAAGATCCTTGGAGCTGGTTATTACTGGCCTTCTCTTCATAAAGACACAAAGAAGTATGTGCAGCACTGTGACCAGTGCCAAAGGATGGGGCAGCCAACCTTTACCTAGGAAATGCTGCTACATCCTCAAGTCATGATGGAACCGTTTGAGCAATGGGGTCTAGATTTTGTGGGACCAATTTCACCACCATCATCAGGCAAAGAGTATATTCTAGTGTGCACAGATTATGTTACTAAGTGGGCTGAAGTTCAAGCATTACAGTTTGCAAGAGAAGAAAAAGTTGATGATTTCCTTTACAATAAAATTTTCTTGAGATTTGGAGCCCCAAAATCAATAGTTTCAGACAGAGGACCTCAATTTACTTCACAGGTAATCAAGGCATTCACAGATTTATACCAAGTCAAGCACAGAAAATCTTCACCTTACCATCCTCAAGCAAATGGGCAGGTAGAAGTAACTAACAGAGAACTTGAGAATATCCTAACAAGGATAGTGGCAATGAACAGGAAGGATTGGGCTAATAGACTACCTGAAGCAGTTTGGGCTTACAACACCACTTGGAAGTCCACAACAAAGTTTTCACCATATGAATTGATTTATGGGAAAAAGCCTATACTATCTATAGAATTTAAACTCCAGACACTTAAAACTATATTGGATGTTGGGTTGCCATTGTCTACAATTCAGCAAAACAGAATTCTTCAGCTCAACGAGTTGGATGAGATTCGGATAGAAGCCATTCAGCAAACAGAACTGGTTCAGTACCAAAGGAAACAATGGCATGACCAACATATCAAGAGGAGGACATTTCAACAAGGAGATTGGGTTCTTCTTTATGATTCTAAATTCAAAGAATTCAAAGGGAAATTGCAAACTCACTTGCTGGGTCCTTATCAAATAAAGGAAGTGTTTGAAAATGGAACTGTATTATTGCAACCAATTGATGGGAGCACAAACACATTTCTAGTAAACGGTCACCGGATAAAGCTCTACAAAAGACCATCTACTAAAGAAAAGTTTCTAAAAGATCTATGTTTTGATACAGGGGATACCTCCTCTGTCATGGTGTTGGATTGAATGGCTGCCTTCTAAAATTTTAAAAAAAAAGGGAGGTTGAAAACCAGCAATGGCTGCCTTCTAAAAAAAAAAAAAAAGAAGGTTGAAAACCAGCAATGGCTGCCTTCTAAAAAAATAAATTAAAAATTAAAAATTAAAAATTAAAAAAAATAATAATAAAAAAAATTAAAAATTAAAAAAAATTTAGAGAAAGATGAAAAACCAGCAAATGGTTGTCTTTCTCGACCAAGGGAGTTGAAAACCAGTAAAATGGCGGTTCCCTTCTTCAGGACAGTTGTAATAATTGAGCTCCGGATATGATCAATTACCAGAAATTGGCCTAATGCATCTCCTGCGCTTCTCAAACGGGAGCATCTCCAGCGCTTTCCAATAAGGAGCACCTCCAGCGCTTTCCAATTAGGAGCACCTCTGGTGCACTGTTAATAACGCCGATAGTTTCCATAATAAGGGAGGGACCCACCTCGCCAGGTGGTAAAGTAGACAACTCATATGATGAGGTCATCATGACTCATCTTCTACTTCATCGCAAAGCATAACTAAATTAGAATACTAATAATTGCAGGAGTGTTCATGAGCCGGCGCTAACATCACCCATGGGCGTGGATTTTAGTGCCACTCAATGCAATGATTGCAGGTCACGTGCAAGTAGGAAGTGGATGTCATTTCAGGCCGCTGCTTAAATGCCACGACGCGTGCAGTTTCTAAAACGGTGCAGCATTTCTCCTGAGTACATCGCCTCATCATTAAAACTAACCCAGGTAAATCTGTTTTTAATTAATCATTAATTAGTAACTGTCCTGTCTTTCTATTTTGGGTGCTGCCAAGATGACACGTCCCTCCGCCGTCATTTCCTTCTTCACATCCAAGCATGCCGCCATCTATGCCTTAATGCCACCTTACCTCCGGAGTACCTTGTCAGTCCATTACATTTATGGCTGCTTTGGTCCCTTAACCCATCTGCATAAGCCCAGCCTGAAAATAATAGCATCCCTCATTCAAACCTCTGGAATAGACTGAAGCATAAGATAAATTAAACAACTCTCCAGAGTCTACAGAGCAATTTGAACAATACTCCGGAGCCCACAGAGATAAGAGGGACAGATAGACTACAGATTGGGAAGTAAAAGAATAAAACATAGAAAGTGCCATTAATTCAACAATGGGGGTCAAGAAAAAGTCTAAGCCAGAAAATACTGTGGGTCTTCTGAAGGATGCAGTTGCAGCAAACATTTTAAGGACTGCTGGATGGTTAGATTTCCTAAACAAGTTTGAAGGGTTTCAGGAAGATATTGTGGATGAATTCCTTAGGAATTTAAGAGACAACCAGACCACTGTGAGAGGAAACCAAATCAGTCTCTCCTCCACAATTATCAGCCACATTTCTAGACTCCCCGAACAAGGTGAGAGGTTCTACCACCTAAAAACCTTATATACTGATTTAATTAGAAATTTTTCTGTGTGTGGTGAACCTGCTATTCAATTGCATATGAATAAGAATGAGGTCAAAGGAATTTTGAGGTCCACTCTCCCAAATCCTTGGGCAACTGTTGCTACCTGGTTAATGAAGTACTTTACCTATGATGGCCAATTCTCCATAGTTTTAGGTCCCATAATGAAAATGCTGATTTTTCTCAGACATGGAAATAGGCACCCCGAATATAACATAAATATCCCTAATTTCCTGTATTCTGCCATCAGGGCAACTGCAGAGAAATACCAACAGGGTAAGGGACCCATGAAACATCATGGCCTCATCTTTCTAATAGTCAAGCACCACTTCCTATCTCAGGCCAATGGAGAAGAACTACTGCAGAACTTTCTTGAACATAACCCTCAGGTCAGAGAACCAGAGATAACACAAACAGAGGATGAGAGTTCTCCCTCTCACCAGGATGAGGAAACTGAGCCTACAGCCTCCTCCATAGCTATTCACAAAGGGACATCACCCTCACAGGAGGCTACATCATCTGCAGCCCCTGTTCCTGACAAAAAAGGGAAAGGCAAACAAATTGTAGAACCTACTCCTACACGAGCTCTATACATGACTCAGTCAGTTAGGCAAAAAATGACTCTACCTGAGGAATCTTGGCCTAAAGAATTAACAGAGGAAAAGTCAGGACAAGGAATTGAGGGGAGGTGGTGGGTTGAAGAACCATCCCATGATTCAGATGAGGTACCTCTGGTCAGGAAGAGGAAGCAAAGTGGAAATTCTCCAGCACCATCTGTTCATGTGGAGTCAAGCCTAGTTTCAACACCACCATGTGCTCCAGAGACAGGAAATTTACCAACTGTTACTATCTCCTCAGATTCTGAGGAAGGGAGACCTGCTCTGGAGGCACTAGTCCCACCTGTGCTCCGGAGAAGTAAAAGGAAGAGGCAGCTCTCACAAGCTGAGAAGGATACTGCCCTGCTTGCTGAGGCACTCCTGGAATTGAGCACATGTGAGGACAAAGCAGGACCTTCATCAGTGCCAGCAATAGCAGAAGATCCTCAAGACAAGAACACTGTAGAAGGAGAAACAGGGCACATGGATACATTGGGAGAAAACAGGGCAGGTGGCCATGGATAATATTGATAATCAGCCAACAGCCACAGAAACAAGGCAGGTGGCCATGGATAATATTGATAATCAGCCAACAGCCACAAAAACAAAGATAGAAACTCTATCTCATCCCTCTGACCAAGAGGATATAGAAATCTCAACAGAGCAACAACTAATGGAAGAAATTGAAAATTTAAAAAGAATGCTTTGGGGAAAGAATTTGATTATTACTGACCTCAAGAAGGTCAGAGTAGAGATGGAGATGGAGCTGAAGCAAACTATTGCAAATATCCAAACAGACCTCCAAAACAAGGACAGAATCATCCAGGAGAAGGAGGCAGAGTTGGAAGCACAGAAATGTGAGGCAGCAAAAGTGATGGAAGAAAAAGAAAAAGAAACAGCACAAAAGGTTTCTGAGCTCACCATGGCCAAAGACAACGGCCTGACAGTAATGGCAGCATTGATTTAAAAGGTACAAAGCCAGGATAAACAATTAACTTGGGCCAATAACAAACTGGACGACCAAGAAGAATATATTCAAGAACTGTCTGGCCCAAGGGCAACCAATGAACAGGAAATTCAAACAGATACCTATTTGGGTCCAATCCCCATTGACATTCCCAAAGCCCTATTTCATTGGGAGAAAAGGTGTAGGGAATTTGAGGCCTCCAAACCAATGTTGTAGTTACAAAGGGCAGTCACTGCCAGAGCAGAAAGAATAGCAACTTTGGAAAGCAAAATCATTCAAATGGCCTCCCTTTCCTTAGAAATTCTATTCTGCAGGCCTCCAAGTGCCAGCTATTCAATGTTCCTACAGGAAAGGGTACTGCAAAGGAAACTCTCCTTAGTCCTGTCTGACATAACTGAGGATACCAAAACAGCAGAAGGTTTCATGGCAGCTTATACCAGGAGCAATGATGAAGACAAAAACTTCCTGTGTGAATTATACTTACATGGGTTCTACATTAATGATATGGCCTTCATAATTAATCACTTTGTGGGAGAATGCCAGCTTAAGGCATTCGTGTCCCTCATGAGAAACCACCAAATCTAGAACGAAAGGATGGAAGATCATCTTCAAAAGGATTCAAAAATAGATCTCTACATTAGAAAAGAATGTCCCAATCCTTTTGCTTTTCAGACCCAATTCAGGTCCCTTATTTATCATCCTGCAAGTGCAACTAGCATATTCCCATTATACCTAAAAATTTTGCAAGAATGCTCCATTGACTTTCGTCTTTTTATAATTAATTCAGCAAATCCTGTACTTGCTGTAGCAAAGAGGAGATGGAATATTTTGACCCCAAAGCAAAAGCTTAGAGAGGTGGTCACCCCTGCAAACCTGAGACTATTCATGAGAAAGGCAAAGATAATATCCAAATTGATGGATAAACATAAACAGGAATGGATAGGTGGACAGTTTAGACCTCCTCTGATAATTGAACCACTCCCTGTATGGACAGAACAGCTGGAAGATGAAAAATTGCAAGACTGGTTGAAGCAAGTTGACAAGTACAGAGGAAATGGTAACACCAATAGAACCACTTGGACAACCTATCTCCAGGAGTATAGCCTGACTGGCAGATTGCTTCGCCAAAATAAATCCAGGATGTGAAAAGCAGGAGGACCTGCCAAACCTTAGGTATGGGGGGGATGATGAGTGCCAAATTGCACTCATGAAATACACCTTTTTTTGCCTCTCTTTTTCCCCTTTTTCAGTTCATCTTCCTTGTGTCTGCACTCAAATAAGTTAGCAAGATTGTTCTATTTTGTGATTAATTAAGATAGATTACTTGAGATTAGAATTTTTGATTAGGTGACTAATGTGCATGGGATTAATGGAAAAATACAGAATTTCTCTTTATTTTTGAATCAGCAGGTGTAGATGCCAGGAACAGCGATTTTGTGCATCTCTGGAGATCGTCTTCAATGATCTCCGGAGACAATAACAAAGAACAGTGACACCTGAAGTTTTGAAGATATGGGGAATGACTCTCCAGAGATCTGCGAGAGTCTGGAATACCTCCAGAGCTGCAGACAGGAACAGCTATCTCTGATGCCTCCTGAGAACAGGGCATGTTTCCAAGCAGAGCTGCCGACCAGACACTTCAGCAGTAATCTTAATACCCCCTCACTTCACTCAAATCATCACCTGAGTGGTGAAGGGTCAACTATCAGTTAAACTGCTGAAGTTTTATCTTTTCAAAGATTTTGCATGAGTTACGAATTAAACTAAACCAATATTCTTATTTTCAGGGGTTTGATGCCCAAGTGTATTAAGACTTAAACTTAGACCTCTGAGTGGACTTCTGTTCCACTCAAGTCTACCTTTCTCGCATGGTGACTTTTCATAAGTTAGACAGTTAAGTACAAATAAGAGATGGTGTCATCTCCTAGAAAGACTGATAGATAAGTTCAGTGATGTATCATCACTCATTTTTTTATATATACTCTCAAAAATAGTAATGGAACAATGATGATAAAATTATTCTGATTTTCAGAGATCTCAGTTCTGTTATAGCCATATTTTCATGAATGCAAAAATGAACGAATTGGACTAAATTTAGTTTAGATCATCTTTTGTGCTGATTTCCTGCAATAGCCTTCAGCCTCAAGGGTGTGGAGCAAGGGCCCACTCTCACCACTCAGGCAGGAGGCTAGTATCTCTGTTTTATTGTTTTAGTTTTCTCTTCTAAAAGTATTTCCTGTTTTAATAAGTTAAATGCATGTTATTGTTTCCTTTGCTTTGAGTACATTTCCTATTTTATTCTGTTTTCCAGCATTCATTACATTTATTCAACAAGCAGATAGATTAGTCATTCTTTTAAGCATTAGGACTAGCTATAAACTGGTCACTTAGAATCCCTAGTTGCAGACAGCCATGGACACAGCCCTAGTTCTTTGACATCTGAAAATAGATTAAATGATGAGGTACAGCGACAACCTGTCAACTACCATTGAAAGGGCCCTTAAAGGAGCCATAAAAATTATAAAGAAAATAATGACAACAAAAATAACAATAAAGTCAACAATAGCAACAATAATAATCAATTCTATGAGAAACCCCGCTTTTGTGGAAAAACAAAAACACTCTCAATGATGGTGTGACCGATATTAAAAATGTTCAAAATATACAAGTTCCTCCACCATCTAACCCATCTACAAGCAACAATAATGTCTGCATTCCTAAAGGACAACCAAGAAAAAAAAATACACCTAAAAGAAAGATCACACCTTCAGAAGAACCTATTGAAAATGTTTTTCTCAATTTGGTTAAAGATGACTTAATCCAATTTCCCACCATTAGGCCTTATGATGACAATCAATTCAAATCCTTGTGGTCTAGAAAAAATTCTTATTGTGAATACCATAGGGTCAAAGGCCACAAAACATCTGACTACATGAGGATAAAGAATTGCATACAAGATCTCATAGACCAAGGTGACATCAGAATTGATGATCCTCCCAAAAGATCACCAAATGAGAACATTGATGCATACAAAGATCCACTCCCTACTCATGACAAAGGGACAGCTTCTGGTTCCAACCAATCTTATAACATCATTCCCCCCTTCTATTGATTTCGTTGTAGGATGAATAGAAGAATGTTCTAGAACCATGTATCCACTATTATCATAAGAGATAAGACTCCTAGTTGTGTTGTTACCACTTGCCATGGGTGCATCACAATCCAAGGAGCCTCATCTAAAACACCATCTACAAACCCCACATCACCCTCCAACAAGTACAACATCATCGACCACCTTGGAAAGACTCTCACACAAATATCCATTATGGAGTTACTCTGTACTTCACCGACCCATAAAGAAATCCTTGACCAAGCTCTTCAAGAGACTCGAGTCCCCAATGACCTTAATGTGAATCAATTTCAGGCCATGATAGGAGATCTTTCATCCTCACATAACCTTAAATTCTCTGAAAAGGATTTACCCACATCTAATGTACATCTCATAATGATGCATTACATATTGAAGTTTGCATCCACAAGCATATCATTAAACAAGTCTTAATAGATGGTGGGTTGGGCCTAAATATTTGCACTCTCAAATTAATAAAATATTTGGGATATTTCTATGAGGTAGTAGATTCCAGTAGAAACATTACTTTAAAAGGCTATGATGATAATAAACGATAATCCAAAGGAACCATCAAGTTACCAATTCAAGTAGGAACTATGATTTTGGATACCACGTGTCAAGTACTTGACCTTGACCTCATGTATAATATTCTCCTCGATTGCCCATGGATTCATGACATGCAAGTTGTTCCATCGACATTCCATCAATTTCTTAAGTTCCCCCATAATGGGACTAAAGTGACCATATATGTTGATCATGTTCCCTTTCAATATTGTAGAATGTTGGAAGGAAGATATAATAATTTTAATCAATGTCTCATTAACGATGCCATCAAAGCATCCACATCATATGTTGATCCATCAAATATCGCCTCATCCTCCACTTCACCACCTATCATTCCTGAGGTCAAGGTCAAGATTATAACTAATCAAGAGTATGGAGAATACAACCTGGTAAAACTCCCACCCTCTCCAAAGTCATATGGGAGACCAAAATCTTCCAACTTAGAGTCAACAATGGTCATAAAAGGAAAATTTGAATGTAAACATCTCTTGGATCAAGATGGCCTTGAAGACATATCACAATGGCTCTATAAAGATGAGGAAGATGAACTTATTTCTGTGCCTCTAGAAAAATTTGGAAAAGGTCTTCGCATTATTCAGATCATGGCCTACAAAGGACACAAAGGTCTAGGTTTGCATGAAAAAAGTACTATTGAGCCCATCAAAGCCACATAAGGGTATTGCTATCAAGGTCTAGGGTATGGGACACTTGAGCATCCTCCCTCAGAACTTGAGTGTATACTTAGTGATGTAGATAAGGCATTTCTTAGCATTGAGAACACCAACGAAGGTTTCCACAATGACTCCTTTGAACACATCGCTGACCTCTTCGAAGACATGGCCATTTGTACCATATATACCTTTTCATCCATAGCATCCCCATCTAATGATATTCCCCTCGTCTACTCCCAACTGATAGACTGGGACCAACAAGGGCCTCCTATCCTTGACACCTTCCAAAATGATGAGGCCATATCATAGCTTATTAGAGTCAGAGAACATATCCCCTTAGGAGATCACAAAGCAAGGTATGCCATTGAGCTCAAAACACGTGCCTACTTTGGGAAGACTATAAAAATTACATCCCCTAGTGAAAACCACCATGTGGCACTATCAAATGACAAAAAAGTGAAAATAAAGGATGTATCCTCTAGTGAAAAACTCTCTAGGGTGCTAGAAGATGAGGAACTCGATCTACTCGAAGTACAAAGATTATATCGAGAGAAGTCCACAATCTTGGTAGAAGAAATAGAAGAAATGAATCTGGGAACCACATAAACACCAAAGATCCCCTTAAAAGTTGTGTCTCTAATCCCAGTACAGCAATATGAATTTTTAGCACTCTTCAAAGAAAGGTCTCATAATTTTGCATGGACCTATGCAGATATGCCAATATTAGATCCTGAACTCGTTTTACAGTATCTTGTAGTACATCCAGATGCTAAGCCCATTAAATAAAAGCTCAGAAAGATGAGTCTGCATATTGCACTCCTAGTAAAAGTTGAACTACAAAAGTTTCTATAGACTAACTTCATTTGCCCGATTGATTATCCTGAATGGGTATCCAATCTTGTCCTAGTATCTAAAGTAATAGGGGGAGTTCCTATTTTCACAAATTTTAGAGATCTTAACAAGGCATGTCTTAAGAATGATTTCACTTTACCAAACATCAACATCATTGTCAACTTGATGATAGGACATGAAATTTTATCAGTCATGGATGGATTTTAAGGGTATAATCAGATCCGTATAGCACCAGACTACCAACATAAAATAACTTTTACATGTCCATGGGGCACATACTGTTGGCAGGTTATGCCATTTGGGCATAAAAATGCTGGAGCAACTTATCAAAGGTCAATGATGGTGATATTCCACGACATGTTACACAAAATAATGGAAGACTGTGTTGACGATGTCCTGGGGAAATCAAGAACAAGAGAAACACACCTGCATGTTTTGGGAAAAATCTTTGACTGTTTGGAATAGTACAACTTGCATCTTAACCCCAAAAAGTGTGTCTTTGGGTAACATCTAGACAATTCTTAGGCTATTTGTTCCCAAAGAGACATTGAGGTGGACCCCGTGAAATTTAAAGCTATAGTTGACATGCCTCCACCAAATAATTTGAAATAGTTACGTAGCCTTCAAGGGAATTCGTAAGCAATTAGATCATTCGTTGCACAACTGGCTGATAAATGTCACCCATTCTCACATCTCCTATAGAAAAATGTAGCATTCCAGTGGGATGAAAAATGTCAACAATCATTTGATTAATGAAGGAATACCTTGCTTCTCCTCTAGTGCTCATGCCTCCTAATTTAGATAAGCATCTACTATTGTACATTTTAGCAACATCAGCAACACTAGGGGCTCTTTTAGCACAACATGATGAAATTGGAAAGGAACAAGAAATATACTACATCAACATAACTCTAGTAGGATATGAGATTAACTACACTCCCATGGAATGAGCCTGCCTAGCAGTTGACTTTATTACCAAAAAATTAAGACATTACATGCTCAATCATCAGATCAAGCTCATCACCAAAGTAGACCCACTTAAGTACTTGTTGTCAAAAGAAGCACTCACAAGACATATGGCCAAATGGATAATGATCCTAAGTGAGTTTGATATTGAGTATGTTGACTGCAAGGGCATAAAGTGACAAGTGATAGCCGATCAACTAGTAGATGCACCTATTCAAGCTGACTATCCACTCATTGTAAAATTACCTGATGAACTTGTATCTACAATAACTCTAGCAACCCCATGGAAACTATATTTTGATGGATCCTACACTTCTCATGGTTTGGGAGTACGAATATCTTTCATCATACAGCAAGGAGACTGCATCACTAAAGCTTATATGTTTGCCTTCCAATGTACAAACAACATAGTAGAGTATGAGGCCCTTATCACAGGACTAAGAATAGCCATCCAATGGAGGATTGAGACCTTAAATGTCTATGGAGATTCCCAACTTGTGATCAAATAGGTTAATGATGAATATCAAACCAAGGATGACAAGTTGATCCCATATAAAAGAATAGTAGATGATCTCAAGGAGTATTTTAATGAAATCCACTTTGAACAAGTTCCCAGGAGTAATAACAAAGTTGTTGATGTCATGGCTACTATTGGATCTCTCTTGGACATGCCAAATAATTGCCACAAGTGTGAATTCTTTATTGAACAACTACTGGTACCTACTTATGATATTCTAGATTCAGAACTTGTGTGTGAATTTATTAGTCCCTTGTCTCCGTGGTATCAAGTCATTTACCTATACCTCCATGACAACACCTTGCCACCTAACCTAACCAACACCCAACGCAAAACATTCATTCGCCACTAATCCCGTTACACAATCCTTGGTGACACATTGTATTGAAGGAGTCTAGATGGAACCCTTCTTAGGTGCCTTAATGAGGGGGAAGCTCAAACTACCTTAGTATAAGAGGTACATGAGGGTATCTATGGGTCATACTCTAGTGGTCCTACCCTAGCCAAGAATCTACTAAGAACAATATACTACTGGCCCACCATGGAACAAGATGCCCAACAGTTTGCCAAGAAATGTCTGTAGTGCCAACAACATGGTGATTCGATTCATGCACTATCTCAAGAGATACAACCAATCACCACTCCTTGGCCCTTTTCGCAGTGGGGACTTGACCCATTGGAAGAATTACCCCTTCATCATCTAATGGCCACAAATTCATCATTACTACCACTGACTATTTCACAAAGTGAGTCGAAGCCATTCCACTCACTTATATCACTGGAAAACAAATATCTAAATAATGTCATTGTCACAGATAATGGTAGGCCTTTCAGAAATCAAGATGTACGAACCCTTTGCCAGCAATTCAACATTTAGCATCATTTCTCCACACCCTAATACCCACAATGTAATGGCCAAGTTGAGGCTTCAAACAAGACCATTCTCAATATACTCAAGAAAAGAGTCAATGAACTTGGTCGTGACTGGCACCTATAGATTAACCCCTCCCTTTGGGCTTATCGCACTAGCATCAGGACACCCACAGTAGCCACACCATACTCCCTTGTCTTCGGTTCCTAAGTGATTTTGCCAATCGAGGTCCAGCTCCGCTCACTATGTATATCATTGCAGAATCTTATTGATCATGAAGAGTATAGGGTTTCCCGGCTACATGAGTTAGAGTCGTTAGATGAAAGGCATCTCAATGCCTTAAATCACTTGCAAGTCTATGAAAACTGCCTTTCCTGCAATTACAATAAGCAAATCAAGGCTAGAGGATTCAAAGTAGGTGATCTTGTGCTTAACTAAAATTAGAGGAACCAGCAAGACTGGGAGAAAAAGGGTAAATTCAAGCCTAATTGGTTAGGTCACTTCATTATCACTACCAATTATGGATCAGGAGCATATCATCTTGCCACACCTAAGGACCAGCCTCTTGAAGAACCAATTAATATAATCCATCTAATTAAGTTATATACCTAGCATTAGATATCCCAAAATCAAAAAAGCAAAAAATCTCAAAAAACTTAGAAAAATCAAAAAAGTCCAAAAAATCATTATAAAGTGAAAGCTTCTGGTTCCAACCAATCTTATAACATCGTTCTCCCCTTCTTCTTTCGATTTTGTCGTGGGACAAATAGAAGAATGTTCTAGAACCACGTGTCCACTATTATCATAAGACATAAGACTCCTAGTTGTGTTGTTACCACTTGCCATGGGCACATCACAATCCAAGGAGCCTCATCTAAAATACCATCCACAAACCCCACATCACCCTCCAACAAGTACAACATCCTCAACCACCTTGGAAAGACTCTCGCACAAATATCCATTATGGAATTACTTTGTACTTCACCGACCCATAAAGAAATCCTTGACCAAGATCTTCAATAGACTCGAGTCCCCAATGACCTTAATGTGAATGAATTTCAGGCCATGGTAGGACATCTTTCATCCTCGCATAACCTTAAATTCTCTAAAAAGTATTTACCCACATTTGATGTACATCTCATAATGATGCATTACATATCGAATCATTAAACGAGTCTTAATAGATGGTGGGTTGGGCCTAAATATTTGCACTCTCAAATTAATAAAATATTTGGGATATTTCTATGAGGTAGTAGATTCCAGCAAAAGAATTACTATAAAAGGCTATGATGATAATGAATGATAATCCAAAGGAACCATCAAGTTACCAATTCAAGAAGGAACTATGATTTTGGATACCACGTGTCAAGTACTTGACCTTGACCTCCTATATAATATTCTCCTCAGCTGTCCATGGATTCATGACATGCAAGTTGTGACATCCACAATCCATCAATTTCTTAAGTTCCCCCATAATGGGACTAAAGTGACCATATATGTCGATCGTGTTCCCTTTCAATAATGTAGAATGGTGGAAGGAAGATATAATAATTTTAATCAATGTCTCATTAACGATGCCATCAAAGCATCCACATCATATGTCGATCCATCAAAGACCACCTCATCCTCCACTTCACCACCTATCATCCCTGAGGTCAAGGTCAAGATAACTAATCAAGGGTATGGAGAATACAACCTGGTAAAACTCCCACCCTCTCCAAATTCATATGGGAGACCACAATCTTCCAACTTAGTGTCAACAATGGTCATAAAAGGAAAATTTGAATGTAAACATCTCTTGGATCAAGATGACCTTGAATACATATCACAATGGTTCTACAAAGATGAGGAAGATGAACTTATTTCTCTACCTCTAGAAAATTTTAGAAAAAGGTATTCGCATTATTCAGAACATGGGCTACAAAGGACACAAAGGTCTAGGTTTGCATGAACAAGGTACTATTGAGCCCATCAAAGATACATAAGGGTATCTCTATCAAGGTCTAGGGTATGGGACACTCGAGCTTCCTCCCTCAGAACTTGAGTGTATACTTAGTGATGTAGATAAGGCATTTCCTAGCATTAAGAACACCAACGAAGGTTTCCACGATGACTCCTTTGAACACATCACCAACCTCTTCGAAGACATGGCCATTTGTACCATATATATCTTTTCATCCATATCATCCCCATCCAATGATATTCCCCTTATCTAACCCCAACTAATAAATTGGGACCAACAAGGGCCTCCTATCCTTGACACCTTCCAGAATGATGAGGCCATATCAGAGCTTATTGGAGTCAGAGAACATATCCCCTTGGGAGATCACAAAGTAGGGTATGCCATTGAGCTCAAAACACATGCCTACTTTGGGAAACCATAAAAATCACATCCCCTAGTGAAAACCACCATGTGGCACTATCAAATGACAAAAAAGTGAAAATAAAGGATGTATCCTCTAGTGAAAAACTCTCTAAGGTACTAGAAGATGAGGAACTCGATCTGCTCAAAGTACAAAGATTATATCAAGAGAAGTCCACAATCTTGGTAGAAGAAATAGAAGAAATGAATCTGGGAACCACATAAACACCAAAGATCACCTTAAAAGTTGTGTCTCTAATCCCAGTAGAGAAATCCAAATTTTTAGCACTCTTCAAAGAAAGGTCTCATAATTTTGCATGGACCTATACAGATATGCCAAGATTAGATCCGAA
Source organism: Cunninghamia lanceolata (assembly GCA_027924645.1). Classification (NCBI taxonomy): domain Eukaryota; kingdom Viridiplantae; phylum Streptophyta; class Pinopsida; order Cupressales; family Cupressaceae; genus Cunninghamia; species Cunninghamia lanceolata. Next base: position 3,693,849 of record BSBN01000642.1, read on the forward strand.
ACTTGTTTTAAAATATCTTGCAGTACATCCAGATGTTAAGCCCATTAAACAAAAGTTGAGAAAGATGCGTCTGCATATTGTACTCCTAGTAAAAGTTGAACTAAAAAATTTCTACCGACTAACTTCATATGCCCAATTGATTATCCTGAATGGGTATCCGATCTTGTCCCAGTAACTAAAGTAATAGGAGGAATTCGTATTTTCACAAATTTTAGAGATCTTAACAAGACATGTCTTAAGAATGATTTCCCTTTACCAAACATCGACATCATTGTCAACTTGATGATGGGACATGAAATTTTATCACTCATGGATGGATTTTAAGGGTATAACCAGATCCGTATAGCACCAGAAGACTAACATAAAATAACTTTTACATGTCCATGGGGCACATATTGTTGGCAGGTTACGCCATTTGGGCATAAAAATGCTGGAGCAACTTATCAAAGGTCAATGATGGTGATATTCCACGACATGCTACACAAAATAATGGAAGACTATGTTGACGATGTCCTAGGGAAATCAAGAACAAGAGAAACACACCCGCAAGTTTTGGGAAAAATCTTTGACCATTTGGAATATTACAGCTTGTGTCTTAACCCCAAAAATTGTGTCTTTGGGTAACATCTAGAAAATTCTTAGGCTATATTGTTCCCAAAGAGGCATCAAGGTGGACTCCATGAAATTCAAAGCTATAGTCAACATTCCTCCACCAAATAATTTGAAATAGTTACATAGCCTTCAAGGGAAATTGTAAGCAATCAGACGGCTTATTGCACAACTAGATGATAAATGTCACTCATTCTCACATCTCCTATAGAAAAATGTAGCATTCCAGTGAGATGAAAAATGTCAATAATCATTTGATTAACTAAAGGAATACCTTGCTTCTCCTCTAGTGCTCATGCCTCCTAATTCAGATAAGCCTCTACTATTGTACATTTCAGCAACATCAACAACACTAGGGGCTCTTTTAGCACAACATGATGAAATTGGAAAGGAACAAGAAATATACTACATCAATAGAAATCTAGTAGGAATTGAGCTTAACTACACTCCCATGGAATGAGCATGCCTAGCAGTTGACTTTATTACCAAAAAATTAAGACATTACATGCTCAATCATCAGATCAAGCTCATCACCAAGGTAAACCCACTTAAGTATTTGTTGTCAAAAGCAACACTCACAGGACGTATGACCAAATGGATAATGATCCTAAGTGAGTTTGATATTGAGTATGTTGACCACAAGGCCATAAAGGGACAAGTGATAGTCGATCAACTAGCAGATGCACCTGTTCAAGCCAACTATCCACTCATTAGAGATTTCCTTGATGAACTTGTATCTACAATAACTCTAGCAACCCCATGGAAACTATATTTTGATGGATCCTACAATTCTCATGGTTTGGGAGTAGGAATGTCTTTCATCACACCGCAAGGAGATTGCATCCCTAAAGCTTATAGGATTGCCTTCTAGTGCACAAACAACATAGCAGAGTATAAGGCCCTTATCATAGGACTAAGAATAGCCATCCAATGGAGGATTGAGACCTTAAATGTCTATGGAGATTCCCAACTTGTGATCAAATAGGTTAATGATGAATATCAAACCAAGGATGACAATTTGATCCCATATAAAAGAATAGTAGATGATCTCAAGGAGTATTTTCATGAAATCCACTTTGAACAAGTTTCCAGGACTAATAACAAAGTTGTTGATGTCATGGATACTATTGGATCTCTCTTGGACATGCCAAATAATTGCCACAAGTGTGAATTCTTTATTGAACAACTACTGGTACCTACTTATGATGTTCTAGATTTAGAACTCATATGAGAATTTATTGGTTCCTTGTCTCTGTGGTATCAATTCATTTACCTATACCTCCATGACAACACCTTGCCACCTAACCTAACCAACACCCAACGCAAAACATTCATTCACCACTAATCCCATTACACAATCCTTGGTGACACATTATATTGAAGGAGTCTAGATGGAACCCTTCTTAGGTGCCTTAATGAGAGGGAAGCTCAAACTACCTTAGTACAAGAGGTACATGAGGGTATCTGTGGGTCATACTCTAGTGGTCCTACCCTAGCCAAGAATCTATTAAGAACAAGATACTACTGGCCCACCATGGAACAAGATGCCCAACAATTTACCAAGAAATGTCTGCAGTGCCAACAACATGGCAATTTGATTCATGCACTATCTCAAGAGATACAACCAATCACCACTCCTTTGCCCTTTTCACAGTGGGGACTTGACCTCGTTAGAAAAATTACCCCTTCATCATCTAATGGCCACAAATTCATCATTACCGCCACTGACTATTTCACAAAGTGGGTCGAAGCCATTCCGCTCACTTATATCACTGGAAAACAAATATTCAAATAATGTCATTGTCACAGATAATGGTAGGCCTTTCAGAAATCAAGATGTACGAACCCTTTGCCAGCAATTCAACATTTAGCATCATTTCTCCACACCCTAATACCCACAAAGTAATGGCCAAGTTGAGGCTTCAAACAAGACCATTCTCAATATACTCAAGAAAAGAATCAATGAACTTGGTCGTGACTGGCACCTATAGATTAACCCCTCCCTTTGGGCTTATCGCACCAGCATTAGGACACCCACAGTAGCCACACCATACTCCCTTGTCTTCGGTTCCTAAGTTATTTTGCCAATCGAGGTCCAGCTCCCCTCACTATGTATATCATTGTAAAATCTTATTGATCATGAAGAGTATAGGGTTTCTCAGCTACATGAGTTAGAGTTGTTAGATGAAAGGCATCTCAATGCCTTAAATCACTTGCAAGTCTATGAAAACTGCCTTTCCTGCAATTACAATAAGCAAATCAAGGCTAGAGGATTTGAAGTAGGTGATCTTGTGCTTAACTAAAATTAGAGGAACCAGCAAGACTGGGAGAAAAAGGGTAAATTCAATCCTAATTGGTTAGGTCCCTTCATTATCACTACCAATTATGGATCAAGAGCATATCATCTTGCCACACCTGAGGGCCAGCCTCTTGAAGAACCAATTAATATAATCTATCTAAATAAGTTCTATACCTAGAATCAGATATCCCAAAAGCAAAAAAGGAAAAAATCTGAAAAAAAAAATAGAAAAATAAAAAAAATCGAAAATAAATTACAATAATCAAGTGCAATAAAGTCGTCTAATAGTGAAAACCACTTTGGTGGCACCTTGGATAAGTACCATGATGAAAACATGTCTCAGGCATCATGTGTAGTGGCCTTACCTACCATATGTTAAATTCTTGTTCATCCACTTAATCTACCATCACCTCATATTCTATCATGGCTTGGACTTGTAAACATTGTGCATCTTCATTTCCCTCCCACTATCATCCCTTACTGGGGGCAAAAACCATGAGTCTAGATAAATAATTGGATCTTTGTATGCATACTATGGACCACTATATAGTTGACCTCATGTGTCCCTTATAAATACACTATCCCTAGAAAATCCCAAAATACAAAAAAAAATAGAAAATCCCAAAATACTAAAAAAAATCAAAAAATACTTAAATACTAAAAAAAATAGAAAATCCCAAAAAATCAAAAAATAGAAAAAACCTTCAAAAAATACCAATCAATAAATTAGCTATGCCTGAATCAAGGACTAAAGACAACCACGCAAAACAAACACCACCTGAACATACCATAAATCACACATAAGACCGAATCTCCAAAGACCACATAACCATCACATCTTGTGCCTATCCTACAACATCCACAGTCGCAACCTATGCCTTAGGATATATTGTTCCCACATTAGGCATAGCCCAGTCAAATCTAATCCACACTCTTGGCAAGAGATTCAATGGTTGTTAGTATGTCCATCAGTTGGTCTTTTGTTTTGATTTATCTTTTTGTACCCCTTCTACACTTACCCAAATACCACCTCGATTTTCCATATCTTGGTGTGTCATCAAATGACACAGAATGGAGGCAAGAATCATTTGTTGTTGTATATCATGTTTGTTGGATACTTTTATTAATCCAACTAGTATTCATATCTTGTGTGTGTCGGAATAGATTTTTGCATAACATACATCCTTTGCATCTAAGGCTTATACCTTTTGTGCACTAGGATTGCCATGCTCTAAGTCTCTTTCCCCACATCTCCTGACAAGGTTGTAATATATTGGGCATGTATAAGCACACCCTTTTGTTTGAATGTCCATTCTATGCAAATATTGGATATAAACCATCACCTTGGTCTCCTATACATCGATGAACAATATCATTTTTGCTTTATTAAAACTTAGGATTGCTCTAAAATATACCAGCATAACTCCCACCCTAATCTTCCCTATCTTAACCACCCACCCATGAAAAGATCCCTATCCAAATTCATCCATAACATCCCTATCCTTGGCTTTGCACTAATGAAAATGATGAGCCAACCAATTCCCCCCATCCTAACAAATTCATTCCTAACCCAACACTTCCACCCATCCTAATGAATCCATCCCTGATCCAACCACTTCCCCCCATCCTAACAAACATATCCAACAAACCCCTCCCCCAACCAATCCTAATCTCCCCAGTAACCCCCCAATTCACACTTACCTTGACCAAACCAACAAGATTTAAGGACTTATCTGAATGGTTGACGTAAAAATCTCTCACTACCCAATACATGGAATAGTACAATCTACAACCTGATTCTAACTTTGTGTTCCAACCATATTGCCTACCTCATTCTAACAAACCTATCTAATGCAGAGCAAGGTGGATGGTATCAACACAATCTCAATCAAACAAACCTTTCAATTCAAGAGCCTTAACACATTAGACTAAGTGGCTTTCTTCACAAATTGCCCCTAGACCTTATAGGACAGCAAATAGGCCTTTTCTAGCATCTTGAAGGGAACAACTCAAGACCACAACCCAAAAGTTGTTTTGGATACCCATTATGGAGTTCTAAAACATACTCAAAATTTAGGGGTGGTTGTTTTGGAACAACAAAGCCAAAAATTGACTGTCCCGTTTGACAAAGGCCTAATTAGGCTTGCTTGAATGGCTTACAACTAGGTTTTCAAAACCCCAACCTCAAAGCTCCATGAAAATAGCTCAGACATGTCACAAAGAGCCTGCCTAAACATTTCCAATGCTTACAAATCATTACCCAAGAGCTTTCCTACAAACCTTAACTCATAAGCAATTTTTATGCCAAAAACATAGTGTTTCCTGACTAGGGCCTCAACAAATCAAAATTAAACTTCATCCCCTGCTCCTGCAAACACCAAACACACAAAAATCCACATGTCTACACCCATTCCACTAAGTTTGGAGCCTATTCAATGGTGGAATGGGAAGAAATCCATTATTCTATGTCAATGCACACTCTAGATGAGGGTTTCAAACTGTTTTCAATAAAATTGCTCTAACAGACTCAAATCTTGATGAAATCAAATGAAACTAAGTACAAAAGAACAAGAACTCAATCACCATCAATTCCATTCCAAAGTTGAGCACTCCCCAGGCCGTACAAGGTCGTACGCACCCCTGGAGCAGAGAAATAACGTTCTGATTTGCAAAAATAGAGTTAATCTTTATTGATTTTATTCAAAATACAATCAACCCACCTTTGTCTCGACCATCTCAATCTTTTTAAACATTTCCCAAATGGTTTCCAACTGACTTTCAAATTACAACTATCCAACTTCATTCAATTACAACTGGTGACCTTTCAAATTCCCTATTTTTTGCACTTTGACAACATTAGCAACATTTGCAACCTTAACAACTTATGCAACTTGACTCTCTAACCCACTTAACAACCTAATACTGACTCAATCACCCATGACATGGTCTTAAAGACCTTATTCAAAACAAAATGACTTAACAACTCAAAACCCAACACTTAGCAACTTTTCATATTAAGTCCTATGGTGCCCTACACCATACTCCCTGGGAAAAATAGACTCAAGTCCCCTTGAGGACAGTGCAGCAATAGTAAATCATGCTTGATTACATCATTCTTTGACCTCCAAGTGATATCTCCATTTGGCAAACCCTTCCAATGAACCAAATACTGAAAATAGGCACTATCCCTTGTCTTTTGTAATTGTTTGGCACCGAGGTTATGCTCCAACTGCAGAGGCTTACTTGATGGAATATCCTGAACTTGTACTGCATTTGAGAATGTTGTGGAACCAACATCATTACCTACTACCATACCTCCTCCTTCCTTGTAATGAACTTGCTTCTTCTTCACCTTTGGTGTATGCTTGGACTTGCCCACATTTCTTGGTAGTTTCTCTTTGACCTCTTCACCTTTGTTGCTCACCTCTTCTATCTGTGGTTGTATCCTTGTGTCTACTGCTTAAGCAGGAATACTAACCTCTATCATAGAATGACCAACATCCCCTTGTTCTGGAAATGAATGCAACACTTCTCCAACCATCATAGCAAGATGCTTTTTAATCCAATCTTGAATCTCCAAAATCAATTCATCCTTGACCTTCAACTCAATATCATTTCCCTCCAAAATCAAATCATTCTTCAAACCTGTTGTCATAACATCTCCAAGTTTAGCAATGGCTACAAGTTCCATGTGCTTCTCTTCTTCTACTTTGATGAACTCCTTCCTTCCTACCATCATTACATTAGCTCCCTTAGTTTGTCCTTTGTCCTCTTCTTTCAATGGTGTCAAAGTATAGGAGACCCCATGTTTGTCTATCTCATAAGTATTCCTCCTTCCATCATACATAGCATGCCTATCAAATTGCCAAGGCCTCCACACCCATGGGTAGTATATCACACAAAATTTTGTCTTTGTATCCTCCTATATTGAACTCCACCCAACTTTGTTCATTTACCAAAACATATTGACCCTCATTCAACCAAGAGATTTTATAAGGAGTAGCATGTGGTATCCTAGACAACTTAAGTTTTTCAACAATCTCAACTGAAACCATATTATCTGTACTTCCTGAATCAATTACTAACTTACAAACCTTACCCAAGCACTTACAAGTTGTCTTGAAGAGAGTATTCCTTTGTGATGGCTTCTTCTCTATCAGTGCTTTGATGAGGTTTCTCCTTACCATTAGTGATTCACCTACATCTAGAGCAACATGTTGTGATGGAGTTTACACTCTCATTGTCCTCTTCTTGAACCAATTGAGTCCTTCTTTCTCCTCCATGTGAAGTAGAAGCATGTCCTTCATTACATTGCCATTCTTGATGTCCAAACTTGTTGCATTGATAACACCTTCCTATTAATGCATTAGATCTTCTTCCTTGACCTCTAAATCTTCCTCTAAAGCCTGATCTTCCTCCTCTAAATCCACCTCTCTGATCAACAACTTGTTCTTGGACCTTGCTTGTATCTTCTTGGTTCTCATAGGACTGTCTTGGATTAGAAAATGAACCTCTTCCTCTGGAATTGCTACCTCTGCCCCTATTTTGTTTGTCTTGTCTTCTCTTTAGTTTTTCTTCAACCTTGATTGCCAATTGGTAGCATTCCTCTACTGTTCTTGGGTTATGCAAACTCAACTCATCTTGATTGTTAAATCTTAACCCACTGAGATATCTAGCCACCTTCTCCACATTATCCTCCATGTGACCTGCCCTTATACTCAGCTTATAGAACTCATCAGTATAGGCTTTGACATCCATATCTCTTTGTTTCAAATTTTGAAGTCTCTTGTACAATTGAATTTCATAATCACTTGGTAGAAACCTACCCTTAAGCTTAGCCACCATTCTATCCCAAGAGACAATTTTTGACTTACCTTTCCTCCTCCTTTCAGTTTGTTCATAATCCCACCAAAGTAGGGTATGGCCCTTCAATTTTGTTTTTACCAACTTTACCCTTCATTCCTCTGGAATATCTTCACATTCAAAATAGTTGTCAAGTGCTGCAATCCAATCCAAAATCTCTTCATCATTCAAGTTCCCTCTATACATGGTTAATTCCATACTGACCTTGTGACTATCTCCCTTGACTGCCTTGAGTAGCTTGGCCATCTTCTGCTAATCAGGATCCAATTCCTCTTCTTCTTCTTGGGGATTCTCCTCTTCCCCTTTTTCTTCCTGGTCACTTATATTACCCATGACCATACTTCTCCTCTAACTGGTTTCCATAGCTTCAAGCCTTGCTACCACCATCTCTTGGAGTTCCTTCAATCTCCTAATCTCCTTTGCAATATTTTCCTTCATCTCATTCATTTCCTTAGCCATATGGGTACTTTTTAGAGGTATCTTGTTCTCTTTTCTTCTTCACACTTTCCCACTTATAGACCTAGCCTATGCTCTGATACCAATTTGATGCAGACCAGGGTGGATGGTATCAACACAATCTCAATCAAACAAACCTTACAATTCAAGATCCTTAACACATCAGACTAAGTGGCTTTCTTCACAAACTGCCCCTAGACCTTGTAGGACAGCAAACGGGCCTTTTCTAGTATAACTTGAAGGGAACAACTCAAGCCCGCAACCCAAAATCTATTTTGGAACCCATTATGGAGTTCTAAAACATACTCAAAATTTAGGGGTGGTTGTTTTGGAACAACAAAGCCAAAAAATGACTGTCCCGTTTGACAAAGGCCTAATTAGGCTTGCTTTAATGGCTCACAACTAGGTTTTCAAAACCCCAACCTCAAAGCTCCATGAAAATAGCTCAGACATGTCACAAAGAGCCTGCCTAAACATTTCCAACCCTTACAAATCATTACCCAAGAGCTTTCCTACAAACCCTAACTCATAAGCAACTTTTATGCCAAAAACATAGTGTTTCTTGACTAGGGCCTTAACAAATCGACATCAAACTTCATCCTCTGCTCCTGCAAACACCAAACACACAAAACTCCACATGTCTACACCCATTCCACTGAGTTTGGAGCCTATTCAATGGTGGAATGGGAAGAAATCCATTATTCTATGTCAATGCACACTCTAGATGAGGGTTTTAGACTATTTTCAATAAAATTGCTCTAACAGACTCAAATCTTGATGATATCAAATGAAACTAAGTGCAAAAGAACAAGAACTCAATCATCATGAATTCATTCCAAAGTTGAGCACTCCCTAGGCCGTACAAGGTTGTACACACCCCTAGAATAGAGAAATAATGTTCTGATTTGCAAAAATAGAGTTAATCTTTATTGATTTTCTTCAAAATACAATCAGCCCACCTTTGTCTCGACCATCTCAAGATTTTTAAACATTTCCCAAACGGTTTCCAACTGACTTTCAAATTACAACTATCCAACTTCATTCAATTACAACCGGTGACCTTTCAAATTCCCTATTTTTTGTACTTCGACAACATTAGCAACATTTGCAACCTTAACAAATTATGCAACTTGACTCTCTAACCCACTTAACAACCTAATACTGACTCAATCACCCATGACATGGTCTTAAAGATCTTATTCCAAAGAAAATGACTTAACAACTCAAAACCCAACACTTAGCAACTTTTCATATTAAGTCCTATGGTGCCTTGCACCACTATCTACCCCCATGCAAGCTTTTTATGTTGATTTTCAATCATTCCCCACCCCCAATAACCCCCCATCCCCAAATCAACCCAACTACCCCCCTCACAGGCACAAGGACACTTTGTATCATGACCTAAAATTAATTAATGCACCACTCTCTTAACCATACACTGCATCCACTCGCATCAACACATAATCACCACCAACCAAATCCACCACATAACGACATAAACAAATACACAAAATGAATCATATACACAAGAAAACTCAATGCCACAAGTTTCCACCTATTATCTCTCACTCAGAATGATCCTAACATCATCTACCCACATACATACACCCTCATCAACACCCAAATATATGCGTAAAGCACATTATTAATTTGAATGCACTACATAGGCATACCTTACCACCCATGCTTGGAGCTAATGTAAACTTGATTTAGTGTATGAACGTACATGCATGGCTACATCATAGTTAGCATCCCACAACCCACACAGATTGAGTCTTTTTTTATAAAGCACACCGAAGTCTCATTGCTTACAAATCACACACAAGAAAAAAAAGACTCAAGCTAACACCTAACCATATATCACAACATCACCATAACACATACATAAACCCCCACAAAACAACAATCACGTACCATAAATCTTACAACATACATCCATAAACCATGCACCACAAAATCCATCAGAAAGGAATGAACAAGTGAGCTTTATTTCATTGTGTACATTTAAGGCCTAATCACAAAAAACATGTCATCCACTAAGCATGTCAAAGAAATACAATGGAATTGATTTCTTGGTAACTCCCTCAGACAGTTGCATGTGACTTTAGCAACTATTTTGTTGTGTACCTCTAAATGTTCCACCTCATAATACCTACATCACATTCTAACCATTGCATCAACATAACATCATAATCCATACATCAAAACACATCACATAATCATATCATGCTAACATTCATCACATTACACATCTATCAAACATCACATAATCTATCACATATCATAATGCATAAACCATAACATAAAACATATCCACGATTCATCACATGTAATCACATAGTCCATAAATTCTCAACATCTATCCATAGCATAACATAATGCATATCATTAACAACCATAACATCAATAAACCTACCCATACATATCCATCACACATAGTCACCCAACGCACACTGTGATGAGGCTAGATTTGGCAGTCACCCAAAGCACAATATGACTTGATGGACATCTCTACATCATCATAATAACATATGCATAAAACCATTCATAAAGCATATCTCATCATAACATCATCACCCATAAATCAAATACACCCATCCATAACATAATCATAAACATCATACATACATATCCATAATCCATAACATATTAAAAATCTATCCATAATCTATAACATCCTAAAAATCTATCCATGATCCATCATCATACATACATCCATGACATAATCATAAACAACATAAATACATCCATATACTAAAACCATAACATAAATGCATCACATGTCCACAAAATTATACATCACAAAATCATATCATAAACCATCATAAGCTGCCCACAAAACTCTCATCATATATATCACAAAAATAGGTCATGATACAAAATGTGCCCGAAGGCTTAGTACATAAAATGTTTGGTACAAAATCCATAAAAACCACTAAGTGGTGCTATCCCCAAACTCTTTTGGAGCCTGTAATCCTGGTGATGAGGGTCCTACCCCTATAGCCTATGCACTTGTAGCATGTGCACCTCTCATATGTGCTCCTGTCCCTTGAGTCCCTGATGGTGGCACTACTAGAACCTACGATGGTGGAGGCATAGCCCGAGGTGGTGGCATAATCGGCCCTATCATAGAATGAGTCCTCGACCTCCCAGATTGGCTAGCCCCAGATCTACTCTAGGTACTATAACTAGACTGCCTCTGCTCCTCTGGCACTACTAAATGATATAGTGTCCTATAATGTTGTGCCCTCGCCCGTGACTTAGCCAACTCACTCTACACCTGTGTCAACTCTCCCTATATGTGCACTAGATCTCATCACATGTCACTTAGCCCAGCCCCTCCCATTGCCTATTGCGTATTATCTCTCTCTACTCGCAATAGAGTCTCTTGTTGCTCAGCTCGCTACTGCAAAACATGAGTTGCGTCCCTCTCTACAACAGATGTATCATGCTCCTAAATCACACAAGTCATCTCTATAAAATCCACCCCGCCTCCCTGCACTATAAACAGCTCTACTATCTTTCTTTGATCTATCCTCAACTCCCTCTATAGTCGATCCATCTCTGCCTCTACCATGACTAACTGTGCCTCGTGAGTGTCTCACTCCACCCTAGTGTTGGCTACCTCCTCCATCAAACTTTGAATCTCAACCTACAAGACTGCTAGATCTACCTCCTCCACACCACCCCTCCTGAGCCACTCACCACCGCCTATACCCTCTGACGAGTATAGCACCCACCAATCACCAACCCACCTTGGCCACCTCCTCCATCTCCACTATCTCTCCCATCACTCTCCTCCTCCTCCTCACCATTGCTCTTAGCCTCCACTAACTACCCCGCTAGAAGGGTCAGCCTCATTGGTCATTGCTCCTACCACCACACATCATAGTCTGGCATAGTACATGCATCTATAATATCTGCCTGCCACTCCCAACAAACTGGCACCAAACCATGGAAAGCAATAAGCATTGAGTATGGATCAATAGGAACTCCCCATCCCCCTAGTGCCTCCCTAGTAACTTGAGGGAAGGCAGCCTCCACCTATGGCTCTCCCTGGTAGAGCCCGAACTGCCTCAACACCTACTCTAGCATATAGAAAGCAATTATATGGTCCATCCTCCCCATCAAATATCCACCCTACCGAGCATATGGTAGATGATCCTCATCACCATCCTAGTCCTCACATCCCCACCACAGTTGCCATACAATTGAATCTAACTCATCAAAAACTCACCTCCAATACCTCAATGCCCCTAGATGGTGATGTTGTAACACTCCCACATATAAGAACATATACAGCTGCCCTGCTAGCCTCTCATAAGCACATACTTGTCATGTCATGGCTATGTGCTACCACACCCATAGATGAAGTAGATTGACCCCACATCCCAAGCTTGCTCCCCATATGTATACTGCCAAGTGCATATCATGATATAGATGAGCCAACACACATGGCCCCCATGCATACACAGTCCCCTCCTCATACATCCTCTCCAATACCACTCCCCAACCAACTGAGAAGCCATGCGACCTCCTTTATGGCACCAATATGCATCCAGTCAGTGCCACAATATATAATACCATTTCGTCTAGAGAGACCATTGCATCCTGCCATATAAGCTCCCAACCTCTCCCACCCAACGGAATAACATTAGGAGAAAACACACGTCTCAACGCCTCTACACACGCATGCTAGTCATATACAACTAGCTCCACATGAATCAAGATCCATAGGATCCTCTAGATGTCCTTAAGAGTGACAGTAATCTCCCCTATGGGAAGTAGAAAGTTATACCCCTGACTCTGCCATCTCTCCACAAGAGTCATCATCATGGCCTTATGGGCTTGAATCTCTGGCATATACGCTAAGTGGTGCAATCTGATCCGCTCTAGCACCAAAACATTTGCTGGCATGAACCTCTCCCAAAAAGATAATGGAGGTGGCCTCTACTCCCTCGACTGCAATGCTAACAACCCCTTCTGCATCCATCACGACTTAATTAGCTTTTTGACAAAAACTGTGCAAATGTGCTAAATCTCCCTACGTTAGTGCCAAAAGGCACAAAGGTGCTAACAGAACCCATGTTTGCGCTAATCCCTGCACAAGCGCTAATAAAACCTATGTTTGCACTAATCCTTGTGCAGGCACTAAATAAACATGCACTCATGCTAATTCACGCACAACTGCTAACCTATCCTGTGCTAGCACCGAAAGGCACAAAGGTGCTAACAGACCTTACATTTGTGTTAAACCCTATCGCAAGTGCTAAATCATCCCATGCTAGCGCCGATAGGTGCATAAGCGCTATTTTCTCCTACGCTAGCATCGACAGGCACACAAGTGCTAATCGCCTCAGTACACATGTTGAGTGACATGGAGGCGCTACCCTAAACCATGCAAGCACCAAATCCAGACGCATGTGCTAAATCACCCATCAGAGGCGCTAAACCACCCTATCTAACTGGCCATTTTTGGAATGACAAATGTGTTACTCCACAATGGAGGTGCTAAATCAGAGTGAAAAGCACTAATTGCTCCACCTTAGGTGCTAGGCCCGACCTGAATGTGTTAAGCGAGTGCTTTAGTGCATTAGTTGACCCTAAACTATCCCACATTTAATGCGACATAAATACCCAAAACCTAATTCACAAAGGAGGGATAGGCCACATATCAACTCACCAGCTCCTGGAGGTCATCGGTACTCTCAAATTCACTCCACACGATGCTTGTGTCATGGAATTCTTGCCATAGCTTCCATGCTCTATCACTCTTCTCTCTCCAAATCACTCAAGCCTAGGTGTACAAATGAGGATTATGGGCCCCCCATAGTCTATTTATAGCCTCCAGCCAAGCCCTAACCTTAATTTTTCTAACCCAGCCCTAATCTTTCACCCATAGCTTCATACCATATTTGTTTTCCCCTGTTTTTTCTTCTTTTGATCCCATTTTCTATTCTGCATCCCGTTTATCTACCAATTTCCTTTTTTTCGAGAGTTCACACAGAAAATTTATCTTTCCATCTAGTCTCTCGAGGGGGCATATCCCACTCATTCTTCACATCCCTTTGGTCGATTGGGGCAAATGTTCTTTGACATGACATCACTCACGTACAATCGCAACATCCTATCAAAGAGGGGCAAAATGTAGACACCTAAAAATGACAAACCCGATACATTCATTTTCCTGCATCCCGCATGCTAACTTATCCCCTTTCCCGTAGTTAATTAAATAAATCAATTTATTTAATTAACTTGTCAATCCCCCATAGTCACTTACCTGTAATTAATTAAATAATTTAAATTTAATTAATTACTCTCACCTAACCATTGTATGTAATTAATTAAATAAATATTACAATTTATTTAATTAACTACCCCATCCCTTGTCACTGACCTAAATTAATTAAATAAAATCTATTTATTTAATCAATCCACCTAGATTATGACTAAACCTAGACTAATTAAATAAAAATCATTTATTTAATTACTCTACATAGTCCCTATGATCAAATTAATTAAGTAAACCTCTACTTAATCAATTTGAGCCAGTAATTAATCCATATCTTAATTTCCACCAACCATATTAATTAAGTTAATCACTTAATTAACTAGCATAATCCATCATCATCCCATCTCCCCACAATTGATTAAATAATTAATAGTATTTAATGAATGGGAGGCACATGTGTCTCCACCTCATCTTTCCTAATCTATGAAAGAGCATTATTTAATTAATAAAGTTCACAAATGTCTCCACCTCACCTTTCCAAATCTATGAATTTGTCAC
The DNA here is from genome assembly GCA_027924645.1 of Cunninghamia lanceolata. NCBI lineage: Eukaryota > Viridiplantae > Streptophyta > Pinopsida > Cupressales > Cupressaceae > Cunninghamia > Cunninghamia lanceolata. Next base: position 3,708,866 of record BSBN01000642.1, read on the forward strand.
TTCTCATCCCACTCACCCATTAAAATAAATTTTTAATTCATTCACATGTCTCCACCATGTTGGTATTAGATTGAGCAATCCACATTGGTTCATATTGGGTAAAGCTAGGACTTTACATTGGGTGCATGCACTTCCTCCACCTTATCAAAGAGACTTGAATGGAGGAGATTTAAAGGTATAACCTACTGTTTTTGGTTTGCTCTATGTTTCTAACATCTCCTACTTTCCAGTATCCTACTGTTTTTGGTTTGCTTTGTGTTTCTAACATCTCCTACTTTCCAGTATCTTCAGTACCATTGTCATAAACAAAGGTGGAAGGGAGTCCAAAGCGAGAAATAATGTTATCGAGGAGAAAACGACAAATTACTTCAGTAGTGGTGGATCAAAGTGGAATGACTTTGACCCATTTCGTGAAGTAGTCAATAGTTGTTATTATGAATACATGACCTTGAGAAGAAGGTGGAGAATTTTTTCTGATAATATCCAAGCCCCAAATAAAAAATGGCCAAGGTGATACCTAGGCACAAATTTCCTGAGCAAGAGCTCAGATCAGGTTGTTATGTTGCTTACACTGAGGACACTTTTTAACAAAAGAGAAGGAATATTGTTTCATACTTGTCCAATAGTAACCCATTTGGAGCAATTTTTGAACTAGGGCACATCCACCAAAATACCCCCCATAGGCACCTGAATAGGCCTCTTCAAGGGCAATGGGGATTTTAGCCTTACTTAAGCAACACAAGAGAAGACCGTTATAGGAACGACAATATAGAACATTAAAAAGAATAATATAGCACGTCACGAGCTTGCAAATGTGAGTTCAAGCACTTTTGGATGAACCATTCAAGAAGGTACCATCACTCAAATAACTAAATATATAGGAGTACCATTCCTCATAATCAACAATGTAATAGGAAATAAAAATAGAAGAGTTAGAATCACCAATAGCTGGTGAGGAATTTGAATTATGAAGTGATAGTCATCCGCAGAATAATCATAGGGTACAAGGGAAGCAACACTTGCCATTGCATCTGCATGATGATTATCCTTATGGGGAATAATGTCGATAATGAAGAATGAAAACTGAGTAAGTGGTGATAAAGCTAAGTCATGTTATTGAGACAACTTATCTTTCTTAGCTTGATAAGAACCAGTGACTTGCTTTATAATCAACTGTGAATCACCATGAATGTGAATGTTCTTGATCTTGAGAGACAATGCTACCCGCAAGCCAACAATAAGGGATTTGTACTCAGCTATATTATTAGTGTAAAGAAAATTTAGATGGAATGAAAGTGGAATTGGCTTACCCAAAGGAGGATCTAGTATGAGACCATCTCAAGAGCCAGTTTGACACTTGGATCTGTCGAAGAACAATTCCCATGATCGATCATCATCTAAGGAGAGGATATGATCATCATGAATGAGTCCTGATTAGGAAAGGAAAACAGAGAAGGGGCCTTCGCTAAGTGGTCGGCTATGGCTTGTCCTTTAATCACCTTCTCAAAGGAGGATCTAGTATGAGACCATCTCAAGAGCCAGTTTGACACCTGGATCTGTCGAAGAACAATTCCCATGATCGATCATCATCTAAGGAGAGGATATGATCATCACGAATGAATCCTGATTAGGAAAGGAAAACAGAGAAGGGGTCTCAGCTAAGTGGTCGGCTATGGCTTGTCCTTTAATCACCTTCCAAGAGACAAATTTTAGGTCAAACTCAATAAGCAACATAACCCATTTAGTAAGATAACCAGATAAATCTATTTTAGAAAAGAGTTGTTTAAGAGGATCAAATTTTATGATAACATGCATTTTAGCATGAAGAAGATAATGTCTAAGCTTATTTGTAGAAAATATGAGAGCTAGACATTGCCTTTCTAACATTATGTAACGAGTTTCATAATCGAGTAGGGTTTGGCTAATATAATATGCAGCACATTCCTTACCTTCATCATCATGCTGGTCTAGTAAAGTTGCCAAAGCATTAGAGGACGCAGAAGCATAGAGAAGAAATGGATGAACAGAAATAGTTGGCATGAGGATAGAGGGATTAGCCAAATAGGACTTAAGATCCTCGAAGGCTTTTTTATAATCTTCATTCCAATTAAAATGAACGTTCTTCTTAAGGAGGTGTGAATGGAAGAGTTTGATCGGCAAGTTGGGAAATGAAGCGGCGAATAACCTAAATTTTGCCTTGTAAACTTCAAACTTGAGATATGTTCTTAGGATGTGGCATATTCACAATAGTGTCTATCTTTTTAGTATCCACCTCAATACCACGATGTGAAAATACGAACCCTAACAGTTTGCTTGAGTCAACCCCAAAGAAATGCTTATGAGGGTTTAGTAACATATTATAGAGGCATATACGTTCAAAGATACGATGAATATTATGCACGTGATCTTGGCACGGGATAGTCTTGTCCAAGATGTCATCAACATAGTCTCCAAGATATTGTGAATAAAGTCATGAAAAATTAGGGTCATTGTGCATTGATAAGTTGCTCCAGCATTCTTAAGACGAAATGACATAACCACATAACAATAATTTCCCCATGGTGATGTAAAAGTGGTCTTAGGTTGATCCTCAGGATTAATTAGAATCTAATTATAACCTGAGAAGCCATCCATAAAAGAGGGCAAAAGCATGACTAACTAGTTGTGGAATCAACTATCATAACAATATTTGGTAATGGAAAATCATCCTTCAAGGATGCTTTGTTAAGATCACAAAAATCGATATGATGCTTTGTTAAGATCACAAAAATTGATATAGATTTGGATGTTGTTGTCGGGTTTAGCAATAGCCACAATATTTGAGAGCCAAGGTGAATAGTCAATCAGGCAAATGAAACTAACTTGTAAGAGCTTTTCAATCCCAACCTTGACCATTAAGGCAACCTTGGGGTTCATTTGGTGATTTTTTTGTTTTACAAGCTGGGCATCAAGATATAGCACTATGTTATGGACCATGACATTCATGTCAATACCAGGCCTATCCGCATATGATGAGGCAAATAATTTAGGAAATTCATGAAGAAGATCAAAATGTGAATTTCACTCTTCTAAGGATAGGCATTGCCCAATCTGTATGACGTTATGTTTTGCATGAGGATCCATCAAAACATCAATAGTATCTCCAACAAGTAGAGTACTATGGTCCTTTGGATCTGATGAAGAGAACACTTGAGAGTTGCCGGGGGATGAGAAGATATCACCTGAAGAATCAACAAATGCCCCAAAATATGCTTGCACATTTAAACAAAAAGGGAACCCACGATCATGATGATATGATGACATATGCTCATAGACCCCTAAGAATTTAATAAGTGATTCATCCTTAGAAAAAGAATCAAGAGGAGGAAAATTAGAGTAATCTAAATCATGAGATATTAGTTTAGGATATATTAATAGAAGAGAGGGAGGGTCTATAGAAGTGGAAATCATATTTATATCAAGATAGTCTTGATAAGAGGCTACAAAGGGTCAACAAGGATAGTATCCAAGACCCGATGAGGAGCCATGTGGATTGGGCTCTAGAGGGATCTTAATACCCTATTCCTATTTACCACATTTGTTTCCTTTATAGCCGACACTAGTGAGAATATGAAAATTGGGGCCATAACGAGATTGCATCTCCTTAAAAGATGGAGGATCGCCATTAGTGGCATAATCTATGCTTGAAGTGTAATCACACGTATCCTTAGGAGAAGGAGAGGAAGAAGTATGTTTGGATGTAGAAGATTTGTTTAAAGATGTAGAGTTTGAAGATGGTATTGGAATGTCAGAATGAGAGGGTTCGATTTTATACTCTCCAACAAAGGAGGGTGTATAATGTAACTAGCCCCAATCATCACCTGAACATGCATTTAGGGATGAGTCAACACCGTGATCAACTTTTGGTATAGGAGTTGAGGATGGGGAATTATCTTTAGCAGAAGAAGAGGGAATTAGATTCTGAAGGGTAGGAAAATATGAGGCTAAGTCATAGAATTCGTATGCTGACAATACTGCATAGGATCTGGATCAGCTTTGGTCGTATAAGTCTTGTTTTCAAAGATGAATTTAATTGAACCATGCAAGGTAGACAGAACCGCACCCATAGCATGGATCCACAGTCTACCAAGAAGGAGACTATAGGATAATGCACTGGGCATGATGTGTTCAAGGGTAGGCAAAGTGATTGGGGCCAATTCAATCAGAAGTGTGATTGTTCCCAATGTCTATCTACCAACATTGTCAAAGCCACGGATGGAAAGAGTAGTAGGGGAAATCAAAGACATATTGATATTATATGGTTCAACAAGTCTACATGATAAACGTTGAGACCTAAATTGTTGCCAATAAGGTACACTTGACTCTAAAATTATTAATTCCAACAATAATGAGCAAAGGATCATTCTACTTTTGCACTTCTACGAAAGGCAACTCATATTGTTCAAATACAATATCAGGAGAATTTATGTAAATGTAATCGAGCAAGGTAGCTACATCATTTGGCTAAGCAAAGGATGCTAGTGAGATCTTCTACAAGGCTTCATGGAGCATACCATGATATATCGGCAAAGTTTGAACAAGTTCCCAAAGAGAGATCTTAGTAGGAGTAGCACGAAGCTGCTCTACTAGATCATACTCTATTAAGGACTTCTAGGACAAACAAGGACATGGAGGTAGAGGAGGTGAAGAAGTTAGAAGGGAAACAGGGACAAATGCATTTTGTTTGTTTCACCAAGTGTTATATGTGTGGGCCACTACATGATAATGAGGAGGCCCTGACAAATTTAATGTGATAGACTTAGTAATTTGTGCAACATAAGGCACCCTGAATAGTGATGGACTGGTTTAGAACTTGTTTTTGTTTCTGATCAAAGATGCACCACAATTTTTGGTTTCACGGGCTCTTGTGTAGAGCCAAAAACGTAAATTATGTTGATCATATTTGGAGAAGGAATTTGTTTTTGTTTAAAAGAGGAAAATTTGTCATGGACAAAGTCTTCAAGGGCTTTGTTGAGCATGTCAAAATCTCCACTGCTAAAGGGTTTATCAAAAGCAGTAAAGGTTTGGAGAAAGAGATCCAACATCGTTGAACTCTACTTTCTACCAAACAAAAAAAGTACAAATGAAGGAGAAGCAGGGATATGCTAGTGAACATAGTTCAGGTTCATCAAAATGTAATATGCCAAAATTTTGAATCGAATCTAAGATCAATAAAGTAATTTAACTAGAAACCAATTTCACACAATTACGCAAGGATCAAGCTAGCTCCAAGGGAGAGGATTCTACTACTATCCAACCAGGAAGAGAAGAATACCCCTAACTAGATCCTTTCTAGTTCTATGCTAAGAAATCAAATCTACTTGCAAAGCTAGAACTACAAAGAATAGAATAAAACTATAAATTTCCATAAATCTAAAACTGATATTGAAGAAATGAATGCACATGGGGAAAAAGAAAATAGATTGGAACCTGGCACCAAAGACAGGAAGCCTTAGTCTAGAACGCCAGTGAATCGTGGGGACATTTGCTCGTCATGTTGTCTTCCTTTAAGCAATAGAACAATGAAACCTAGTACAGTACGGCTCTGTCTAGGTCTGCATACGAAACTAAAATGAATACCCAGCAACACAATGTATAAAGAAATGAACAAAATAATACTCTTGAATGTAAACAATAAAGAAAATTAAGGAATGAAGAAAGAGAGGGAAAGATGTATGCAAACTTTTGTGCGTTTGAATTTCTCCCTCTAACCTACGCAACATAAAACCAGAAAATGGGGTTTGGACTACTTCAGAGCTTGCCTCAGTCAAGCCCCTATTTTGGTCTTTCAACCTCCACGGGAAATCACTTCAAAACAATGAAAACAAAGGTGTGTGCTCTTATTCCTAAGTGCATCTAGGAAGATAAAAGAGAAGTGACAATAAACAAAACTAGAAATATTATCCCTGGTCTATAGGGAGTGTAATATTCTAGTGTGTGAAAGGCAAGTAATGTGGTGGTCTACACTAGCGATTTACCAAAATGCATTAAGTAGTATTATATGTAAGAGTATATAAACAAGAATAACACTATCACTTGATCTTGATGCTATAGATGAGGTTGCAGGCTCCTTGAGGGTGCAATCTATTGACAAACAACTCAAACCCTTATGTGAGAGAGCCTCTCCCAAGATCCAAGTACAACCAAGATCCCACAATGTCAAAAATGGGAGATGTTATAGCATGAGGGAGCACCAAATCTCCAAAATCTTCTTGTGAGAGCTTCCAAAATAGTTTTGTAATAGCATGAGAGCTTCAAAACTTTGAAAATTGAAACAGAAGAAGAGCCAAAGAAGCAAAATCTTTTATTTTTCCCAAATCTTTCCTTTTGCATGCCAAGAGGGAATCTAGAAGAGTCGAATGCGCTACAGAGGTTGTTGAGCATTACGATTGACGGATTCCTTTGAGGAACCAGGAGAATCAAACATTTTAAATTTTGGAATAAGCGTAGCACTTGCATCCTAGAAATATTCGTCCAAATTTGTCATGTCTTCTCGCAACACTGGAATAGATAAATGCTTAAAATGAATTTTTGCAAATCTTGGTGATGTGAAAAGTAGGCCAAGGCTTAGGTTTAGTAACCCTAAAAACATGTTATAGGCATGGATGCTAAAGCGATTTGAAACGTAACATGAAATTGTGAGGGTTCACAATTTTCTACATTACAAGTTCAACTATGTTCCTATTTTCTTCCATACTGTGCACCAAAAGTTGCTCAAGAACTTAGTATCCTTATCTGAGGTGATACTCTAGAGAAACATGTGTACAATCTCACTACTAGGAAAAATACATCTATCCCTACCCATTCCATACCTTCCTAAATAGCAATAATATTATCTCATATAAATATACTCTAAATAAACCTAGTTTGCTTTAGGCAGACCACTAGTGCAAGAAGATGAGGAATATGAAGCGCAAGAGCTTTAGCAATGATCATGTAGGAGACATTGAGCAAGGTGATGGATCTACAATTGCATATGAGCTTTGAATCCCCAACCTTATGTATGAACTTAATTTTTCCTTTGTTAATGATTTTCCCTAAGGTGTTTGAATAAAAAGCTTCAAGATAAACATGGTGTAGATTAGGGCCAATCATTTCCTAAAGAATTTTATAAAATTCACATGGAAAACTATCACCAAGAGTTTTGTCATTAGCCATACCAACATCAGTTAAATGAAGATCCCCTCATGTCAAGAGTTTGTCACAAGTCATCGATTAGGTGGTTGAGAGGTGACACAAGACCACATATAGATGTTGTTTGAGAGCAATATCACTAGCATGAGAAGGTTATTGGGATTTAAACACATTTTTATAATCTTGAACAATGGCATTCAACATCTTAAGCTTTTAAAAGTGCTTTTCTACTTCCTAAGAGCCTTGATCTTTTGAATCACGTTGCATTCTTGTAAAGCTTAAAAAATTACTTGGAGGCTCTATCGTCAACCTTCAACCAATGAAGTTTGGCTTCGATTTGCCCTCCTTTGGCAACCATAGACATCACCCACTTGCACTTGGTGGCAGAGCTTGGCCACCTAAATCTACAAAGGATTTTGGAAGAGCATAGCCTTGAGTTGAGCAAGGACCCAATTGAGCTTCGAGGACATGGCCACCTAGGATTTGTGATGAATGTGTGCCAACTAGTGACCATAGATCCACAAAAAATGGGTAATGCTTATAATGGCATCAATATGCCACATAGTCTAGCTAGCATCACCTCTTGCATGTGGTACCAAATTCTAGACATGTTTTATGTGGGCAAGAATGGGCCCATGTTGGAGAAGGGACCTACTCAAGAAATTGAGTTTTTTCATTTGTGTGATCTTAAAGGCCCCACTTCGCTTGCAAATAGAATGAAGAATGGTTGGAAAGCACAATTATGGTAGGGGTTTAACTAAGAGAGTGTAACAACTGGCTATGGAAAAATATAATTAAATAGAAATCTTTGCACACTTGAGCTACTTTAACACTCTTTCCACTCCACTACACAAGTTAGACCAAGTGTACCATATTGAAGTATTTTGGCAACCAAGATTAAGATCATAAAGGCCAAATTTATTACACATGTAGAACCACACCTCCCACTCACCAATCATCCATCTCATCAAAGGGTGGCCTTTCTTGTCAATCACCACATCAACCGTATTAAAGTCTTCATTAAAGACCCAATGTGTCGCATTCATTTAATTTGCAAGCCAATGTCAAATATGGGTCCTTTCAACTACATTGTTTGAGGTGTAAATATTAACAATCCTAAAGGCTTTGATCTCAACAATGAAAAGGACTCACAAAGGCTTGTTGGAAGGGTCACAACCACGTGCAACATAATGGGGTTGTCATTTGGTAGACACAAACATTGCCACACCCCCATGCCCTTGCTTGTGATTGCTACTAAAAATGAAGTTATTTGGCTATATGACACAACACATTAAAGACAAAGAATGTCCATAGAAGCAAATCTCTATCAAAACTCTTGCATAGTGAACTTGACATGGGGGTCCAATAGACCCCTAACATTCCATGAGTTAACGATTCATAAAAAATGAGGATCAATGGACATATCCTCGAAGTCTAACCCTTGAAGCATTGAATAATTATTTTGTAAATGTACTTTTTTTACAGAATTCTCCAAACTGCATGTCATTTTTTTACGAAAAAATTATCCTTCTTCCATCAAGTGTGAAGGGCTAAGAAAGCACCTATTGCCCTTAGGTGAAGAAGAGGTATGACAAATTGACATGACACTTAATTCTCAATAGGACAAAACACTCACTAGGAGTGGCATCTAAGAATAATGAGGCTTACCAACATCCTTGGAGGGTTGACCAGTTGCTCAAATAGTTTCAAGTGGAGCCACAACCACTTGTTTAGCATTATCATCAATTGGAGGACCAATGTGTGTCGTGGCATTGAGGCCTTAACAAGCATGCCGTTGTTATGAGTAGCATGGATGGGACTCTCCATTGTTGGAACTAGCATGGGGCCCCATGTTAAGTTGCTAACATTAGTCCATCCTTCCTCATTCATTGTCAGAGCCAATTCATTCATAGATTTGGAGGTTGGTTTGGCCTTGTGCCTAGCTTTTTATGTTTAGGGGATTGGCATCAAAAACAAGTGTTTGGTAAGTTGATGATATATAGGATTCTCTAAACATTGCACATGTCACCAATTTGTATGTCAATCTATTTCCATGTAGACTCAAAGAGGCAAAGTCAATATACTTGTTTGCTTCAACACAAACCTCCCTCGTCTCAAGAGAGGCAACATTAGTCTAGGAATGGCCAACAAAGCAAGGGCTGACCAAAGGAACTCTAGCCAAATTGAGACCTTAAAAACTTGTTAGTTGGACACAACAAAATCCCTAGTCCAAAAGGAAAAAACTAGCAAAGATGCAAACATAATAGGATCTATAATTAAGAATAGCATTTGCATGGTTAACTTCTGCAAAGCAAAAGAGAAAAAAATCTTGGTTAAATTTTAGACTATATCTAATTTAATCCTATGAGGGACCCACACAGTATTAACCCAACTTTTAAGCATGTTTTTAGAATAAATTCCTCCCACAAAATACCCATGAAATAATTTGTTCTAGCCATTTGCAAGAATTATCAAAATTGCGGAAGACTTCTAGGACAAACTTCTAGAGTTTTTTAAAACGCAGAGATATCATTTATCATTCCAAGACCAGTCACTTCAGCATTAACAGCTGTTCTTTTTGGTTTGAGCGCCATTAAATAGGGCTGAACATTTTACAAACCCTAAAAGACCATCCACAATAAATGTAAGAAATATAAAATATTCTGCTGCACCATGATACGGCGGTATGAACAAAGACCACCTAGCAAGGAAACCAAGCATCACAGCCCAACCAGCCTGTGTCCCAAAATCCAGAAGTTAAAGCAGCTCAAACCAGGCATCTTTCTTCTCTTTTTTCAAGTATTGTAACAAGATAATTTTTTGAGTCCCCTCTCTCCGCCCAGGAAGTGCCTGATGCTTTACGTATAATTCTAATCTCGGAAGAATCTACTCTATCTGCCCACGTAGCCCCTGTTACTTTGTATGAGATTCTCAGTTTGAGAATGGACCTAATAAAAGCAGAATCTTTTCCCTATATATCTGTTTCTTCCTCTCAACACTGGAAATATCTATTTTCCTCGTAAACTAAAACTGGTGAGGAACTAGCAAAGTAGAATGGACCTCTAAAAGCAGAATCTTTTCCCAATATATCTCTTTCTTCCTCTCAACGCTGGACATATCTATTTTATTTGTAAACTAAAACTGGTAAGGAACTATGCTGATCTCCTTGAACCTTTACCTTGTTTTGCCAATAAACTATTGGCAACGAAAGAGCCATGCGTGATCGAAAGAGCCATGGCACGCATGGCTCTTTAGATCAGCAGGAAGTATCTATAGAATCAGCTTTAACAGCAAATGCACACATTATAAGAACTAAGTAGTACCCAAAAGCTAAGTAATGCGGACAAAAAAGAATTAAGTAGTACAGAGATGATCTGCAGAATCAACTGTTATAGAAATTTGCAACTGCAAAGTAAAGACAATTGGAGTTACAGGGATTCTTTTATTAACTATGATACTAAAGACTTCTTTGACCGAGTGAGAGACACATCCCGTATTCAACATGCAGTATTCGACATGTTGAAATCTGTTGAAAAATGGCTTGCAAAGAAGTCTTTAGTATCATAGTTAATAAAAGAATCCCCTGTAACTCCAATTGTCTTTACTTTGCAGTTGCAAATTTCTATAACAGTTGATTCTACAGATCATCTCGGTACTACTTAATTCTCCTTTGTCCGCATTACTTAGCTTTTGGGTACTACTTAGTTCTTATAACGTGTGCATTTGTTGTTAAAGCTGATTCTATACATCCTTCCTACTGATCTAAAGAGCCATGTGTGCCATGGCTCTTTCATTGCCAATCGTTTATCAACAAAACAAGGGAAGAGTTCAAGGAGATCATCATACCAAGCTTTGTCTGACAATCTCATAATGCCAATTAAGATGTCTCACTCGGTCAAAGAAGTCTTTAGTATCATAGTTAATAAAAGAATCCCCTGTAACTCCAATTGTCTTTACTTTACAGTTGCAAATTTCTATAACAGTTGATTCTGCAGATCATCTCGGTACTACTTAATTCTCCTTCGTCCGCATTACTTAGCTTTTGGGTAATACTTAGTTCTTATAATGTGTGCATTTGCTATTAAAGTTGATTCTATATAGATCATTCCTGCTGATCTAAAGAGCCATGCGTGCCATGGCTCTTTTGTTGCCAATCGTTTATCAACAAAACAAGGGAAGAGCTCAAGGAGATCGGCATACCAAGCTTTGTCTGACACCTCATAATGCCAGTGAAGATGCCAAATTGCATACTGTTAGGCTGGTCATAGGGACTCTAGTGCCTATAAATCTAAAACAAAGTACACATGGGTTTCAAGTTAATAGGCACTCTGTGTTTTGCCATGTGATGTCAAACCTTACAACCATAAATTACAATTGACAAATTCTTCACTTTGAGCTCTGCATCAAAATTTGGGGTATGTGCAGCCATGTGATATAATTGGAAATGCAATCTGAGGATCAGCATCGCTGCCTAACAGTATGCAATTTAGCATCTTCACTGGGATTATGAGGTGTCAGACAAAGCTTGGTATGCTGATCTCCTTGAACTCTTCCCTTGTCTTGTTGATAAACGATTGGCAACGAAAGAGCCATGGCACGCATGGCTCTTTAGATCAACAGGAAGGATCTATAGAATCAGCTTTAACAGCAAATGCACACATTATAAGAACTAAGTAGTACCCAAAAGCTAAGTAATGCGGACAAAGGAGAATTAAGTAGTACCGAGATGATCTGCAGAATCAACTATTATAGAAATTTGCAACTGCAAAGTAAAGACAATTGGAGTTACAGGGGATTCTTTTATTAACTATGATACTAAAGACTTCTTTGACCGAGTGAGACACACATCCAGTATTCGACATGTTGAAATCTGTTGAAAAATGGCTTGCAATAAATTTTGAACAAGCAAAGCTGTACTCAAATTTGAATACTTCAGCCAAAACTTTCATGTGTCGAAAGATGCCAATATGTTTGGACAGAACAAAGCAAAACACTAATATTAATAGAGCTTTATTTCATGATAAACAAGGAAACATTTTTTTTATATATACTAAAAGAAGAAAAGAATCCTGGACTTCAAGAGGTAGACAAAGTCCTGAGACCTTTTATTTCGTGATAAACAAAGTCCTGAGACCTTTTATTTCATGATAAACAAAGTCCTGAGACCTTTCTTCTGATTACATTTTCAACTGTACTACAGTTATATCTCTGATGAAAAACCATTAATATTAATAGAGCTTTATTTCATGATAAACAAGGAAACATATTTTTTATATATACTAAAAGAAGAAAAGAATCCTGGACTTCAAGAGGTAGACAAAGTCCTGAGACCTTTTATTTCGTGATAAACAAAGTCCTGAGACCTTTTATTTCATGATAAACAAAGTCCTGAGACATTTCTTCTGATTACATTTTCAACTGTACTACAGTTATATCTCTGATGAAAAACCATTAATAAAAAACACTCTTCGTCAATCTATCCACATTCAAAATTTGTTTACATAATCAGATTAGCATGTGAATGTGGAAGCCTTTTCACCTATGTTGCCAATAAAATTGAAAGGACAAAAGAAACATGACAAATAAAATTGTGTATCTTAGAAAAAGAAACACAGCTGCACAAGACAAAAGCAACACAAATAATACATTTTCCTATTATTAAACACCTCAATTTCTATCTAACGAAAAATGCAACTACACACCAAATTTGGCTGTATCTAACTTCCACATTGAAGTCACACTTCAGCATTGAGATATCACCAAAAAATAGCAAACTATAGCACAAGGTCTGAAGCTCAAGATTCAAGTAATATCAAAATTAAATTTGAAAAACAGGACGGAAACTCAAAACTTCAAACATTTTCTCTCCAGAAGTAAACAGACCATAGATTGTAGTTCCGTCATGGAAAACAATGGAAAATTTATTATATAATACTAAAAGAATAAAAAATCGTAAACTTCAAGATAGATTACACATTTGTGAAGCCCTCTTACACCCAGTACATGACTTTCAATTTTATCAGCTGCACTACAGTTACATATCTGATGAATAACCAGAAATCGAAGTCACATCTATCTACACACAAAATTTGGTTACAATATCAGATTAGCATGTAATTAAGAGATGGACTTAATTACAATTCAAATAAGAAATCTGAATCTAGAAGCCTGATATATATACAAGGAAAATCAGTTATAGATCCAATATCTTTGCAATAGGGTTCCATAGCCAGGGCTTTTGCTCACTAGGTGGAGCGAAGTTCAGCTCAAACATTTCCTTAGAAACGTTGCCTGGCTCACAAAAGCCCACAAGTCTTGCAACAATTTCAGCACTTTCTTGAATATGCTGCATACAATGGGGATTGGTCCAGAGCTTTTGAACTAGTTGCAGTTTTCTTTGCTTGGACTCAAGTGGAACTTCCCATTTAGTAAACAATAACTCCCTTTCTTCAGATGTGAATCGTGAACGCATGCGTTTGGCGAGGAGCTCCCTCTCACGCTTCAGAGCTCTTGCACTGTAGGATAAATGGGAACAAGACACAAATCAACTTAAGAGAAAACAAGTGAAATACAAGAGTAAACATTGTATACCTAGAACCAACACAAATTGAATAGTAGATTTAATGTACCTAGAAGCTAGGGATATGACATGATCATCTGCCATGTTTGCTGGGCTTGAATTGCCTAATTCTGCAAAATGATCTTGCATCCATGTCAACCTACGTAACTCCACTTCCATGTATATTTGATCAGCTGCATCTCCTTTGAATAGCAAGAAAAATTGAGTTCTATGTATTATAGAAACTTGGCAGAGGTCCCAAAGCTCAATTATCTTTCTTTGTTGTTCCTCGAAGAATGAGCGTCTTGCACTAGGTGACTGCAAGGGAATATCCATTTCCACCTCATCTTCCCCAGAGCGCCCTTCCTCCATGTCAGCATTTTCTTCCAGTTCAAGGACCTAAACAAGAAGAATAGGGATGTGGCAGATAAAAGAACCAATCAGGAACATTCTAAAAATCACTTGATTAGACTCGAGATATCATTATACAATGCAAGCAATCTAATTACAAATTGTTATCAAGCATACAAAACCAAAACACACAATACCTGGCAAACAAGCAGTTGCTTCTGGTACTGAAGCTTGGCAACACGCTCTTTGAGCTCTGTAACATAAGCTCGTATGCTCTGAATATTCTCTTCTGCTGCTGTTTTGAACATATTTTGCATCTTCTTAATATTTACAGAGCTAGATCGACGATGGGAAGGAGTGCCTTCCCTAGAGGAAACTCCATCCCCATCCTCACTTTTACTCGGAGTGGACTTCTGACTTCCTTGAGGTGTTGTCATAATATTGTTTTTTGGTGGAGTATTCTCATTTTCAAAAGCTAGGGTTCGGCGGGTCCGAGGTGAACATGGAGATCTAACTAAATTTTGTCTGGGGCGTCTCAAAGATGAGCGGCTAGGAGTGGGCACAACCAAGTTATCTATAGACTTTTGAACTTGGTTCAGTGTCTCTTCCAAAGTAGCAATGGTGCTATCAGCCCCTGTTATATCTTCATCTCCCATTGCTTGTAACCTGCTAATTTCTTCCTTAAGGTTAGCACCCATACTCTTGATATTCACATTATCGCCAGACACCACATCTTTACCAACACTAGAATATCTGAGGTTATGCATTTCCTTTATTTCTGCTTGAAGCAGAGCAATAGTTTCAGCTGCATCATGATTTAGTCCCGATTGGGCTAAGCGAAGACAGGCTATCTCCTTATGGAGTGCTTCCAATACCCGGCCAGCATCCTCACCGATTTCATCTTGCATTTGCTCAACCTTTCGAATTTCTTGCACCAGTGCAAGAGTAGCAGTGCTTGACTGTCTCACTGTTTGCCTCACAGAACTATTTCTGGGCCTACTCACCATGGTGGGTTCTGTTTCTTCAGTTGTTTCTTGTTTCTTTAACACATCAAGGGACTTATTTTCTTCTTCTCTTTCTTCAGCCTGTTTTAGCTCCTGCAGGTGAAAAGTCGGAGGATATGTTTAAGTCAAAAAAATACAAACACTAACTTCAATTAAAAAAAGTCATGGCAGCCATTTCTAAAAACTTTACTTGCTGCTGCTCCTCTTCCATTTTTCGATTTAATTCATCAAGCCGGGCTTGAGCAAGATCCCGTTGAAGCCTAAGTTCTTTCATTTCCATCTCCATCTGCAAGTTGGCCTGATTTAATTTGTTTTTTGAATAGATGCAGAAATCCAAAATAACTGAATCCACAAGATTTGCACTTCATTTATAATAGTTATATCTATTAAAAATACCTTTTGAATTTTCAGCTCCTTCTCCATCAGTAATGATTCTGAACATGCTGCTGTGAGTGACTCTGGTGTACGCAATTCAGCCTCAATCCTTGCAGCCTCAAGCCTTGCAACTTCTTTCTGCAATTGCTTGACTAGGTCCTTATCTGAAATAACCTATTTTGGAACAACAGATTTCTGAGTGAGCCTTGAATCATATTCACTTGTGCATCTATTGAAAAAAGCGCGACATACCATATTCACTTGTGCAGTGTTGGTGACTTCCTTTGCGCGAGTAGCAAACATAAGTGTATTTCGAGACTGCTCAACATGAGATGATGCAGGACTCATGGTACATATAATTGCAGTCCTGGCATTACCACCAAGAGAAAGCTGCAAAATCCGAGTGAGTTTTGAGTCACGGTAAGGTATGTGACCATTTCTCTTTCCACCACTGCACCCACAATATCAAAAGGAAGTAAGCATATAATGCTGCAGCAAAATAACATCTGAGAAATGTGCAAAATCTTTGATGTAATTCTGCCAATCTAGAATGTTAAATAAGATCTATGAAATAAAGAGCACTTCTAGCAGATTCCAGAATAAACAACTTAGAAACACTATATAGATTATATTGTAGTATACCTGAGTTTACGAATTACAGTACTTAAGGTTAGTAAGCTTCGATTTATATGACACCCTTCCTTGAGCCTAGCCCCTTCTGCATTGGTTTGTGATGCACGCTCACTTCCAGCAAGATCAACAAAATTCTGTACAAAATAGGCTCCACCCAGTCATATAGAAAATTGAAAATCATGAAAATCTTGTGGATAATAAGATAACACTGCCTATAAGATTTGTTTGCTGATATTTTGGGTGAGCTTCTTCACCTATCATCATCACAAACATCTTATACACAAGATAATCCAAAAATAAAATCTCTTATTAAAGTTTTAAGCGTTGAAAGCTACATTTATTAAAACAACAATTTCCAAAAGCACAGCATACCAGGTTAGCAACCAGGGACTTAATGGAATTTGATGTTGATTTCAGTGTACTCTCCACAGTCTACAAGGCAAAAAACAATGTTCCATAAGGAAAATGTCCAACTTCCTTTTATACTAAGTTCCAAAGTTCAATAGGGTAATTATTATTAGACTTACCAATCTAATAATTTGATGTGACCTTGAGCTTGTGTCATTTAGAGCAGTCTCTCCAACTTGCCTCTGAGCTGCAGAGGTTGTCAGAATATTCAAAATTTGTTATTACAGGAGGACATCGGAGACAGTGTTAATCATGGGAAGGAAGGATTCCAATTTCCAGTAACAGTATAATATCTAAGCATTTTATCATTGTGTAGCTACAACAATTGAAATACTTGGCTTTTGCCTGAGAATATGCTTCTCTTTATGCTTATTTAACAACAAAAGTTGGAAAGAAAACTTAAAATCAAATGCTCAATCTACCTTCACAAACAGCAATTATCTGTCGAAGATGTTGACTGTCTCTTGCAGATTCTTCAACCAGTTTTTCTACAATGGTCCCTTTCTGGATCCATATTAATGGAATTGGTAGTTAGAAGCAACACATTGTATATCGAAACTAAAACCAAAGCACTAAATAACAAAATGAGACTGTTACCTCAGGATCATCCAGGAGACGAAGAGGACCACTTTCTGGATTCAGAAGATCTTTAACAATCTCATTATAAATTTCCAGAGCAGAAATTTTCAAGACAAAGTCTTTATCTGGGTTCTGCATAAATAAAATGTTTAGCAGTCAACTTGCCGCTAGCAAAAAATCCAACTATCTTTCTATACATTTGCCTTTTGAGACCCTCTTTTCTTCAAAGATCATATCAAATATGCAGGCATTCCAAAAAAAAGATGGGGGATGATGTTTGTACATTTTGTATGTGATTGTAAATGTCATTGATTGCCTGTTCAGTGATCCCTCTCATGGTGAAGGTCTTTCCACTGGACGTTTGTCCATATGCAAAAATAGTGGCTGCATAAAACAAAAGGCAGAAAATCAGACTCAGAAGAAACAGAGGATCTCGAGGAGCTCAAGGCACCAGATGCACCACATACAAGTATATTGAAATTTAATTTACTTTACACATTGATGTCCACTGATGGCGAAGAATGGCCAATGAAACTGAAGAAAAATGCATAGCTAAAACATCCAGATTCCAGTGATACAGAGCTAGAAGAAAAACCAGCAAAAAAGCTCTAAAGAAAAAAATCATAACTCAACAAATGCACAATGCCTTTAGATGTGATGCTTGAAACATAAAAGCTATGTCTAATATCTATGATAAAGTGATACAGAGCATGAACAGAAAGCAGCAAACATCTAAAGAAGTAAAATAATAAAACAACGATTGCAATGCCTTTAGATGCAATGCTCAAAAACTTAAAAGCTATGTCAAATACCTATGATAAAGTGATGCAAATCAAGAACAGAAAGCAGAAAAAATAATCTAAAGAAGCAAAATCACAAAGCGACAAATGCAATGCCTATAGTTATGATGACTGAAATCCTAAATCTATGTCAAAGATCTACGGTAGAGTGATGCATAGCACGAACAGAAAGCAGCAAAAACCTCTAAAGAAGCAAAATAATAAACCAACAAATGCAATGCCCTTAGGTGCAATGCCTGAAAAGTGAAAACTAAAACTCTGACAAAGTCTATAGTAAAATGATACAGAGAAAGAACAAAAAGCAGCCATAAACTTTAAAGAAGTGAAATCAAAAGCAAGGAATGCGATGCTTGAAACCTAAAGCTATGTCAAACATTTACAACTAAGTGATACAGAGCAAGAACTAGACAAGCAAAATCTTAAAGCCAAAGATGTAAAAGCATTAGACCGAATACCTGAAACCTCAAGCAATGACGCATCCACATCTAAACAAGCAAGCAAAATCTTAAAGCAAAAGATGTAAAAGCATGAGACCGAATACCTGAAACCTAAAGCAATGAAGGATCCACATCTAAGTGATACAGAGCAAGATCCAAGGCAGAGGAAAAACTCTTAAATAAACAAAACCATCAGGCAACAGATGCCGTGCCCAAAAAGCCTAAAGTTATGTGGAAATTGTAGAACTGTAGATGATTGATGCCGTCCAGTGCAGATAAAGTCACATCTCACATGTAAGTGACAAAGAGCAAGATCAAAAGGCAGAGAAAAAACACTAAAGAAACAAAATCATCAGGCAACAGATACCATGCCTAAAAGCCTAAAGTTATGTGGACAATGCAGAACATGTACATACTACAGAGCAAAGATAACTCACCATTGATGCCGTTCAGTGCAGACAGAGCCACATCTTTTGCCCCTTCCTCGTACACACGCTCTGTTGGACAAGAAGGCCCAAAAACCCTATCTGCACAACAATTTTTTCAATTATATCATTACAAACAAATGATGCCTAGAGCAATAAAATGCATACAAATAAAAAAAATCAAGAAAAGAAGAGTGGAAACAAATTAGATTCAGTTATTTGTGTCATAAACTTGCTTACCAAATGAGTACGAGTTTGACCCATGTTTGAAGACTATGGTCTGCTCGTTTCTGCATTCCCAAGCTGATTCATCCTTGTGAGCCAATTCTTTTCTGTTTAATGGCCTTACTCTCACTGTAACAAATATTTTCTCTTCCCTCACTTTATTGTGACCTCCTCCTGGCGTTGTTGTCGGAGTTCTTTCTATTTTAGATGCTGGTGTGCCGGGAGTTCGATCCACCGAAACAGTCATCCTCGACAAACAAATAAGGAAACTAAACTAAACCTCTACTTACTATATTTTCTCTAGTCCTCCCGAAGCGCTGATTCAGGAGGACTCTAAACTAAACCTTGTTCCAGGCTTTTTCAGGAAAAAAGCCCCCAAATTGCCGCAAATTTGTTCTCAAAAAGAATAGTGGGAAAACTGCCAAAATCTACTGAAACTTTTGTCTAAGAAGTGCAGACGAGAGGCAAATTTTATGAAGCAGAATGAAGGCGAGGGAGAAGGAAAATAGTGAGAAATTGTGAAAACAGAAGAAAATGGAGGCTCTGTGGCTGCCTGCCCGACTTGTATGGTTGGGATGTGTTATGAGCGGGCAGGACGAGGCGGGCAGGGCGAGAGCTAACGGCTATTTTTCTCATTTTTTTGACTTTAATTGATTGATTGTTTTCAGGGTTTCAAATGTGGACAGCCTAGAGTGAACGGCTATTTTGATTATCTGTCTCGCTTCCATAATTATTCACCATTTAATTTGTTTTTTTTTTTTTTTTTTTTAACTCTTTTACATATTCTTTGTATTTTATTTTATTTTTTATACAATAAAAATGTGCAGGACCATGATAGCAAAAAAAAGGGTATCCAACCTCCCCAAACATTGCAAATCATTCCCATAAGATCGGGGCATTTTACACTGATGTAGTATTAGGATGTTCTTATTTTTATTTTGAGGATAGTTTTATTGAATTTTTCAAAAAAATGTAGTTATATAATTAAAATAATTTTTTTTGGGTTAAATCATATAGAGAGAGAGACTAGAGGGCTTAAATTTGTATAGCTATATTTAGACATTTTAGCTATAAAATACAACCAAAATTTTGAAAAGACCTTATCATATGAAAGGAGAGATTTTGGACAAAATGTCAAAATTTATATAGGATTATGATGAAAAAATTGCGATTTTGGACAAAATGTCAAAATTGATATAGGATTATGATGAAAAAATTGCTTGACAATGAAGGTTGACTGTCAAATTTAAGTGAGAGATTGTTTTTAGTGTGAATGAGGGCCTTAATAGACCCTTCAATAATTTATCAAAAAAAATGTTTTACATATATAGTTGTAATGTTTAAGTTGGTCTTAGAGAGAGGGTTGGAAGTTTCCTCGAGGAAGACTTTTATGTTGAAAGTGACTTTTTTTTTAATTGTAATTTCCAAATATTTGTATAAGTTTTGAAGATGGGAAAAAAACTCCCTAATGGTTAGAAGCTTGATTTCATCTTCTAAATTTATGTTAATCTAAATAAACAATTATTCAAGTAAATCATATTTTTACTAGCATAAAAGAGTTGAGCCTAAAACATGGTAAGGAAAGCATGATTAAAACAAGAGAGTTAGTGTACATAGTTCTTCCCAGGGGGTGATGTGTGAATTGGTTGCAATATGTATGTGGTTGCACTTTTAATATTGAATTTTGTGTGTAGTCATCAAATCTTGTGGAATTGATGTGTCCTCAAACTCTTTAAATCAAGTAGATAAAATTACAATAGTGATCATGTCTATCCAAAACTACATTCCTAATTGATTTTTATGATTCGATCTAATGTTGTTTGTCCTAAGTTTTTATTTCATCTACTTTCAAACTTGTGTTCATGTCAAGGCGGTATTTATGAATGCCTTTACGGGACTTGCTATGCTAGGGTATGGAAGTGTACTAACTCCCCCTTCAAACTTGGTCAAATCTCTTGTTCTTGTTTTCACTGATATGTAATGATGGATAAAAAGATGTCAAAATGGAAGGAGTTGGGTAAAAAGGTGTCCTTGATCCCTGACTACTCTTCAAGTACTACCCTAGGATGATATGTGAATGCTCTCTATGATAATGCTATGAGATCCTTGATTTTCTAATGATGACTTAGGGCTTGTCTTTAAATAAGTAATCATAAATTTAAGTCAAAAAATTTGTGCTTAAGTCAACTGGCAATGGTCATATTTTAGACTAGGGTTGATTTGAGGAAAGAGGAATTAGGCAATAATCAAGGTGGATGGAATCGAGCTAGTGATTTTGTCCAAGGGATAGAAATTGTAGTAGCAATGGCATTCAAGATGAGGAAAGAGTTGGGATCATAAGTGGGTCCAAAGTACTCAGGATAGATGGGCTAAAGGGTAAGGTCGAGGCTATGTTCAGTCAACTTGCATGTTGTAACTCTTAAATTAGATACTAAGATGAAATATGTGTCTTTAAGGCTAAAGTGAGTGCAAAACAAGAGAAAGGTGTTAAGTATGCACTTTTATGCTCTACAGATTTCTATAATTTCTCATTTATAATTTTCATTTCCACTTAAAGTTTTTTTAAAAGAAAAGAATTTAGAAATAGAATAAGATCACTTGCTTAAGAAGACTCTTAATTTTTCACCCATTGAGAATCTTTAGCTAGCCCTCTTGCATGGGACCATAGCCTTATATATATAAGATTCAAAATAGCCAAAGCAATCTTAAATTGGCATGGAAAAATTCGCATATGAGCTAATTTCATTTACTAAGTATTAATTGTTGTCAATTTGACCTTTAAATTTTGGTATTGTAGAATAGTTTTTACTCTCCTTTTCTTTTGTTCTCGAGAAATAGTAGGCAATAGTGCATGCTAGCTTAATTAAGCAACTTAGAATTTTAGATTATATTCCTTTATTACAGGATAAAGTCCTTATCACTTTCATCTACACAAAAGAGGAGTTTTCTATTATAGAGGAGAAAAACACATACTTCACTCTTTTCCTCTCTTCCTTTGCACTCATTTTCCATTGTATTGACTGTATTGTATTAATACTCAATTTGTTATGTTTTATGCATAAGCTAGTGGTTTGTCATTATAGAGGAGAAAAGTGCATACTTCACTATTTTTCTCTCTTACTTTACACTTGTTTTCCCATTATATATTGTCTTAATACTCAATTTGTTACATTTTATCTGTAAGCTAATTATGGACCTAACATTTACCATATTTATTGCCACTAGACTATCCATAGAACTAGAATGATCCAATCCATTAAGACTTTCTGTTACCCGGACTCAACCATGAGCATTATTATATCCCCTAGACCCAATCATGCATGGTTGTCTTGCCTTTTAAAATTCAAATGTTATTATTCCTAAAGCTCACATTCTTAGAAATTGATTCATTATCCATTAGCTTGTGTGTCAAATCTTTTTAAATTGACCATCTAGGGTTGTTTAGTTAAAGACATTCCTTAGGTCATTAGTAGCATGGATAAATGAGAAAGGGCTTGAAGCATTATCAATATGTATCATAAGCTTGTAGGGTGCTGCCACAATAATGGGTTACACTTTTTGGGACATCCTAATTTTTGTGGAAATCACATATTTTTAGAAAATATAATGATTTAAGCCTTGAAAGGTTCCATTTAAAGGATTTTAATTGAAGAGGGTTTGATTAAACCTCCTTAGATTCAAACCCCCTTGGATAGAACCCCGCTAGTTTTAAACCATACCTATAATGGAGTCTCCTCTACACCTATCAAAATGTTGATAAAAAACCACTTTTGATTTACCTTTTGGGGATCAAATGAATTCATTTAAAATTTATGTTTTGTAAGTATGTAGTCCTTATTATAAGCTTCCCAAAAAGTATAGTTTTAAATATATTTAATTTGATTATTATATTTATTTTTTATTTATTGTGAATGTAGGTTTTTCAATGAACATTAAGGTCTGTGTTTCACACATACAAAAAAATAGGAAAATAGAGAAAAAAAAATCTAAAAAATATCTATGCCCTAGGTATTGATGTCCTTGTTTTAACCAAAAAAAATTGATTTTTGATACATACAGAAAAAGTTATGTTTTACGGATACGCCTATGTCTAAATTATAATTGGTTTGACTTCAAAATTTAATTAAAAAAAATCAACAAAATATTATGAAACCAAATGCATGCCCTAGATATTGGTGTTACCAATCTAAATTCAAAAGAATCGAAATTTTATCCTTTGTAGAAAAAAAGTTATGTGCTACAGAATACACATCACTTTAAAAAAATGTTGTTTACTATTAAAAACTAATTATCAAAGGAGACACAAAAATATTACAATTTAACTCCAAATTTTTTTAAAAATATATATTTAGAATCTACAGACAAAATCTCACAAATCCTTAGTTCACATCATATTCAAATTTCTAACGGTTTAGAAACTATAGGTGTTAGAAAGTGAAGATTTAGTTCAAAATGTTGATTTCAATGTCAAGTTTGGCCAAAAAGTGTAACCCATTACTGTGGGATGACCCTGCATTAACATTACATGAACGAATACTCCTACAATTCTTTATCATAGTTAATCTACATTCTTATCTTGTGTGTTTTTGATCTAGTGAAATCAATAATGTGGTCTAATTAGGGCTCAAAGAAGTTTAACACTTCAATCCTAGCATAGCAAACCCCAAAGGTGTTTTTTAACATTGCATTATGTAAAATCAGATATCATGTTCCTAGGAGCATAGGTTTCAAGATTTTGTCAAAATCAAAGATAGAGTCATGGTGACTCGAATAGAATCACACCCCCTAAGATAGAACCAAACAGAATCTTGTCTTGATATAGAATAGAGAGTAAGAGATGAGTTTTTCATAGAGTTCATAACAAAGATTTCATTCTAGAATCTAAAACTAGATAATCAAACACATAACACAATATTTATTTAGGTTTGATTTGTACATTAATTATTATATTATTTGTGAGACCTAGACATATTTACATTCATAGGGATTTATGGTTCCCTTATTTTCCCTACATTTTGTTGAACTCAACTCTTTAATCCAACCTAGGGTTTGCACTTAGTAATTATTTCTTTTACTAGATTTTTGAATTGATATTTTTGTGAGTTTGTATATATATATATATACACATTAGGGTGGAAGCATAAAGACATGTCCTACTTGTGGAACATTTCACAAACACAAGTCCTAAGAGGAAAAAAATCATTGAACACCATATGAAGGAAAACTCACTGGCAAATGTCAATGGGGTTCAAATGAAGGTACCTTTGAATGAACATCACTTATGTTTGAATGAAAATGTTTTTAATGTTTATATGCCAAAAATGCATGGGAAAGGGCTTTTGAAGGGCCTTCATTTAACCATGTTAATTTGGCCCTTATGTGTCCCTTAACGTTTTAGTCACCCTACTTTAGACAAAAAAATGTTTAATTAGGGAAATGTTTTGAGTCAAATGAAGTTGTCATAATATGAGATTTTACAAGATTGTAGCCCTTAGAGTAAGCTTGTTGAAAAGTATATTTTTTGTTTAATTATTATATTTATTTTCTATTTTCTAGTGAACATAGGTTTTTTTACCAAACATAAAGGTCTTTGTTCGACACGTGGAAAATTTTAAAAAACTACAAAAAAAATCCAAAAAATACAACCATCCTTTGTACTGATGTCCTTGTTTCAACAAAAAATAGGCATATACAAAATATTATGCAATATGAAAAAATATGTCTAGATTATAATCAATATGGATTAGAAAATTAATTTAATAAATAAAATATGTAAAAAAACTACAAAAAATATGCATGTCCTAGATATCAATGTTTATGATTGTTGTGGTCTAAAAAGTGGATAGAGGCCTTTTTGGCCTCCTAGTTTAGCTCCTAGGTCCCCGTGTTAACACTCTACATGCAAAATATTCATCTCAATGAAAAATCCCCTGAAACCCATGTCAAATGAGAACTAGGAGCCCATTTTATGCCTTACCTCGAACCAAAAAAGCACCTTGGGACTTGGTTGGGGAAGATTTTAAGGCATGTCAGCATAGGACCTTTAAATGGGTCTCTCCTTGTCGACTCTTTCAATTACATTCATGAATGTTAGCAGGAAAGCATATATAAGTGTGTTTTGAATTAATTTGTAACCTAGAGAGGTGTATTGTGAACTTATGATATTGGAGAAAAGAGCATTCAAGGCATTCATTGTGTTATTGTTGCAGATTTGTGTTTGTATTGTGTGTGTTGTTGCAGATTTGGAATCATCATCCATCTCCTTATGAGTTGAAGGATCTTCATTCTCCTAAGGACATCACCTCTGAGGTGACATCATTATTGTTTGAATCATTTCATCATTTGGTTTATATTTAGCCTCTACCCTACTAGAGCACACTCTCTCTAACAACAATGTTGGGAAGCTTGAATGTTGTCCCAGGATTTGACTAAGGCAAATCCCTAAACACCACAACCCCCAAACCCCTTTTCTTCCTGTGTGTAGGTTACATGTGCGAGGACTGAAGAAGTGAAGGTATAGGAAGGTTGTGTGAGGGAAAGGGTTTAAAGATCCAAAAATAGATTGCAAAAATTCCTCTGCATAAGACTTGGGTGCTCGCCCTCGCATCCTCCTACTGAAACAGACACTATCTGGACACTCTCAGCAACATTACTCCAGTTCTGAGTTTCCAGAGATCCTAACTTTCAAGACTTGGGTGCCCGCCCTGGAGTCCTCTGACATGTTAGCTTCTGTGACACAAGTCATGACATTTCATTGATCATCTTGGTACTTTCAAATCTTGGGTTTCTATTGTCGTTTGTCTGTTACAAGCTGATCATCTTATATTTCCTATACTTAACCTAGGGTTTGATAAAAGGCTTGGTTAAATCGCATCTTTCCATAGCACTCTTGAGCACAAAATTAGTAGTTGAGTCCTCTTTCATCTTCTAGTGACTTGGCTCAGTTTTGTTCTTGAATGTTATTGTGGAAGATGGTTTGATTTAGTGTACAAACATGCTTGCATCATTCACTCTTTCCCCCCTTAACATTTTGACCATAGCATCGAGAATTTGCATCTTACTGAGTGTTGAAATCAGATCTTGCATTAATTCATATATCATACTTATCATTCTTCATTGAAAAATCTTGCATACATTTTGAAAAAGGTGAAAAAAAAGCATTATAGGCTTGCATAAAGGCATAGTTTTGCACTATTTTCATGCATATCATTGGAAACATTTTGATTTTATAATTTTTACATTAGATCTAATCCATATTGTAGCAATTAATCATTTCATGATATCACATCTTACATTTGAAGATCTCATTTGCTCAAGTTTTGTTGAAAACTTGCATTTTTTTCTATAACCTAGTCATTTGCAAAGCTAAGGTTTGTAGTGAAAATCTTATTTTAGATTTTGTTTCTCTCATAAACATTCATTCAAATCTGATTTTGAATCGTATTGTTGCACCATTTGACATTCTTACTTTAAAACTTTCAATGTTTGTAATTACACATTGTGTATTTCAACATTAAGGGTTTTAACACTCTCTTAACACTTCTTAAAATAATTCACATTGCCTTGTTGTGTAGCACTATTTATGTCATACTTACTTTGTTTGTAGTGAAATTAGTGTGTTTTTTATCATCAAAAACCTGATTTCCTCAAACTAGTGCTTTGGTGTGGAACAGTCTCACATACATGGCCTCTAACCAAAACAAGGGTGGTATGGTTCCTCCTCGAGTTAATAGGAAGAGGAAGGATCCTGAACTAGTAATTTCATTCACTCCACATGAGGTCACAATTAGAAATATTGATGGCCCTCTCTACATTACAACATGTATATGTGGGAATCCTACACGAGGAGTCCTTATTGATCCAAATTGTATGATGAATGTGATAATTGAAGATTTCTTATACATGCATGATTTGGTACAAGACACTTATGATCCTACACATATAATGATTAAGACATATAATGGACATTTCATCCCAGTTATTGGAAAAATCACACTCTTGATTAAAGTGGTGGAAAAGCCTTGGAACAACCATTTGTCATCATTCCTATCTCAGACGTATTTCATGTGAAGTTAGGCCATCCATGGCTCAAGTCCATGAAAGCGGTCCCTTATACAATTCATAAGTGTTTAAAATTTCCTCATCAAGGACGGGTGCATTTTGTACATAATAGTGGATGGAAACCTTTGGTCAATCGTGGAAACTTTAACTTGGACTACTTTTGGCCGCAGCCTACTGAACCAAATCAAGTAAGAGAAGATCAATTCATCCTGGCATATCAAAAATACAAGGCAAAGTTAATAGCTCAACTATCACATGGAAAGGATGCTCCTAGACCCTCTCAGTCCTCTAAGGCTACAAGTCCTCCTACCGAACAAATTGAGAGTGAAAAGCAGTCTGAGCTGAAGGAATCCCCTCACCCATGAGGTAAAGGATTTTTTGTTGAGGTTCCTAATCTACCATCATTACAAGGATCGAAAGGCAACCTTAAAGAATGAAGCATTTCATCACAAAAGATCAACTTTGTACCAACTTCCTCTTCCAAAATGTCAAAGAATGCAGGAACTCATGAAACTCCTTTGGAAAATATCACTAATAAGACAAGAAGGAACCAGAATGCAAGAGAAAGAAGGAGAAAATGACAAGCTTTAGCTTGACAAGCATCATCTCACCAAGAAAACATCCCACCAATAGAAGTTGACACAAAAGAAGATCTAAAGGATGAAAAATTGAAGGATGAAGTTTCAAATTGGGCTATAGTACCTTATGTAACTATTTCCTTTTGCATTGGAGATTGGGAGGAAGATGATTTGCTCGATGACAGTCGCTATTGTGGTTGCCTTGTCTCGCAAGTAAGTATTTCTCACCCTTTTGGCCACTTTTGATGTAGCACCTCGTTGAGTTGCTCCCATGGGTGGCCTCCTCTTATGTGTTGTGTTGTGTTGTGTTGTGTTCCCCCATTTTTCAACATGTTACATGTTGTTTAGGTCTCCTTGGATGACCCTTGATACTCTTGTAAGGTCAAGGATACAAGGAGACCACCTCTGTTGTGCAATTCTTCTGTGTTTCTCTATTCTTCTATTCCTCTCTCTTATTGTAATTGTTGTGTGTTGTGCATTGGGGGCATAATGTTATGAAGGATGTCTTGGGGGCATCTTCCCATGTTGTAAACCCAAGTCACTTCTGTCTCCTCTCTCATTTTTATCGCTTCCATTCTTCAGTGGCTCTACTAATCAGCAGATGACAAAAATAAACAAATACTGATAAGGACCATGTGTCCCTTTAGCAAGAAAGAAAAAATGGAGCTAATCCATATATGAAGATGGGGTTGGTATATATTACTGGTCTGCTTGACTAGTAGAAGCACTCCGTGTTGTGAAATTTGTTGTGACAAACCTTTGCAATACTCTAAATCTGCTTCTATGCACTTTGGATTGTTTTGTACTTCACCTTGTAACTACACTCAGTTCTGAGATACTCAAAGTATAACCTCACAACAATACTTGGTCCCAAACCCATAAGTGTAGCCTTGGTCTATTATGTCATATATTTCTCAATAGCTTTCATTGATTTGGTTGTTATCTTAGAGTAAGATTTTCTAACCAAAGCTTATATGTTGTTGATTATATTAGCAAATGACAATGGTATGTTTGTGAGAACATTTGGTGATCGTGGCACATGTCACTTTGGGGCACGAGCTTTGTGAAAGCTCTTGTTCCCTTGCATGTTTTCACTTTACCTTAAATGTGCTTAATACCAGCAAGTGGGATCAACCACTTTAAGGTGGGGGCATATATCATGATAACTACTTGATTATTTTAGACATTGATAAAGCGTGTTCACGTACACTTCCTTTTCACTGTAAGGCATCTTCATGATGCGTGCGGGGTTGTGTACTTTGATCTATTGCTTATACTTCCTTTTCACTATAAGGCATCTCTATGATGCGGGTGGGGTTGTATACTTTGAGCACATGCTTCCTTTTCACTGTAAGGCATATGTAGATGTGGGTGGGGTTGCATTTTAAAAGCCCTTCTGCGAAAGGTGGGATGGTGTAACTCTTGAGCTAGTTGCACATCCTTTTAACAAAGTCCTCATCGCAAGGCAGGATTGGATCTTGAGTTATTCACCCTTAAGCATGTCTTTAGCGGTTGTGGTAGTGTAGCTCAACCATCAGATGTGTTTGGCATGTTTTAGATAGTGGAGTGTGCAGTGATGAGCTCCTTCCTATTGCCCATGTTTATCATGTATAAGACGTATAGTGTGTCGACGACATGCTATACGACACTCGTGTATTCTATGTGTCTTCCATTTGTTTTATGTGTCTTCCTTGCATGTTTTGTGCTTTTGGTGTGGTCTAAAGATGTGTAGTGATGAGCTCCCCCCACGCTATGTGTGTTTTGCATGTTTTTGCATGGTCTAAAGATGTGTAGCAATGAGCTCCCCCACGCTGTGTCCTTTATAGTTAGAATTATATATATGCATAATTGTTTAAATCATGCCTTCTCTGTGTCTTGTGTGATTGTATTCATGTCTTCTCCATGCATTGTGTGCTTCCTTACTATATTCATTGTGTCTTGTGTGACTGTTAAGTGTTTTCTTATGTTTGCCAAAGCTTGGGGGCTAGAAATAGTCCTTCAAACTTAGGGTGTGTCTTCAATCTGGTATTAGATGTGTTTTGATATGCTTCAACTATACTTTAATGCATGTGTTGAATCATAAGATCGCACACATTAAAGTGGGGGCTAAATGCTATGGAGTAAAAAGTGGACATAGGCCTTTTTACCTCCTAGTTTATCTCCTATGTCCCCATGTTGACACTTTACATGCAAAATATTCATCCCAATGAGAAATCCCTTGAAACCCATGTCAAATGGGAACTAGGGACCCATTTTATGCCTTACCCCAGACCAAATAAGCACCTTGGGACTTGGGCACCTGCGCCCAAGTCCTCCTTGATTGGTTGGGGAAGATTTTAAGGCATGTCAGCATAGGACCTTTAAATGGGTCTCTCCTTATTGGCTCTTTCAATTAAATTCATGAATGTTAGCAGGAAAGCATATGTATGTGTGTTTTGAATTCATTTGTAACCCAAAGAGGGATATTGTGAACTTATGATAATGGAGCAAAGAGCATTTACGGCATTCATTGTGCTATTGTTGCATATTTGTGTTTGTATTGTGTGTGTTGTTGCAGATTTGGAATCATCATCCATCTCCTTATGAGTTGAAGGATCTTCATTCTCTTAAGGACTTCACCTTCGAGGTGACATCATTATTGTTTGAATCATTTCATCATTTGATTTATCTTTAGCCTCTTCCCTGCTAGGGCATGCTTTCTCTCTAACAATGATATTGGGAAGCTTGAATGTTATCCCAAGATTTTACTGAGGCAAATCCCTAAATACCACAACCCCCAAACCCCTTTGCTTCTTGTGTATAGGTTACAAGTGCAAGGATTGAAGAAGTGAAAGTACAAGAAGGTTGTGTAAGGGAAAGGGTTTCAAGATCTAAAAAAAGATTACAAAAATTCCTCTATGGAAGACTTGGGAACCTGCCCCAACATCCTCCTGCTAAAACAGACACTGGAACAGGCATCTAGACACTCTCAGCAACATTACTCCAGTTCTGAGTTTCTAGAGATCCCAACTTTAAGGACTTGGGTGCCTACCCCAAAGTCCTTTGACATTTCAGCTTTCGTGACATAGGTCATGAAATCTCACTAATCATCTCAGTACTTTTAGAACCTAGGTTTATGTTGTCATTTGTCTGTTACGAGTTGATTATCTTATAATTAGGGTTCTCCTCATACTTAACCTAGGGTTTGATAAAAGGCTTGGTTAAATCACATCTTTCCATAGCACTCTAGAGCACAAAATTAGTAGTTGAGTCATCTTTCATCTTGTAGTGACTTGGCTTAGTTTTGTCCTTGAATGTTATTGTGGAAGAGGGTTTGATCTAGTGTACAAACATGCTTGCATCATTCATTCTTTTCTCCCCTTAACAATGATCTATTTTTAAGAAAATTTGAATTGATCTTATTTCTAGCTCAAGTTATGTGATAATAGAAAATATTACTAATTACAAATACTATAAAGTATAATAAATAATTTATTAACAAATATTTAAAATTAGACATTATTTTTTAAAATTTTAAAAAATATACATTTAGAATCTACACACAAAATCTTAAAAATTGCTAGTTTGCATCATCTTCAAGTTCATAATGGTTTGCTTGCTATGAGTGATAAGTTAAAATTTGGCTAAAAATGTTGATTTGAGTGTCCCACTTAGGCCAAAAAGTGGGACACATCTTTATGCTTCCACCCAACATTCAGTTGAGAAAAATATATGGTTTTTCCTTCTTATTCTTCAATGATGGATGAACTAAATTTGATTCATGGTCATACTTTTTTGTGTGTCATCCATCATGATCTAGCCATACTCCTACCAAAGCATGCTTTCATGAAGATATATCTAATGAGTTAGTTGGTAATGATTGTATTTCCATCTTGTTTTAAGTTTTAATGTCCTTGTTTCCAACCTTGGTTAGGTGTATGCTTCTTCTGATACACATATTTATAAAAACCTAACTTGGTTTGGATTAGCAATGTTTAAATAGGTACATATGTTAATAGAAACATCTTATTTGCATGTATATGATGGTAGATCAAAGTTTACTTTATTGCACTACACACACTTGATTGTTCTAGCTTCATAGTGGTACAGTATGTTTATTAATGCTTATTTTCCTTAATATCATTATTTATAAAATGCTTTTGTACATGAGTTATTTAGATGGCCTATAGCGTGTTTGCTTCATGTACTTTATCCTTTAACCTCTAGAGGCCATTCCTTAGAACCTATAATGGAAACTTCTATCGTTTCTCATCATTCATCTTTAAAGGTTGTCCATTATATCTCTCACATTGCTACATGTCACATGGCTCAATTTCAATGATAAAGGATTTATCCATCAAAACTTAAAGGACACTTGTGTTTTAAGTCTAAAAACATGTCTTCTATAACACCAAAATATGAATAAATATTACATGTTTAGATTCCTCTCAAAAATTATGTAATTTCAAAAAAAAGGCACCTCATTTCAAGCTTGTATGTAAAAGTTATGGCTTCTAGGAGACGGGTAAAAGTTGTTAGAAAGTGGTAGTTTCCTAATAATCAAGTGGCAGTTTTGAAACCGCTAGGGTAGTTTTTATATTGGTCATTGCTAGAAAGAGATAGTTTTTCTTTGTGTCAACAAGATTCCTACATATGGCATTCCAAATTCTTGATTTTTATTTTGGCTACTTTTAGACTTTTGTTTGGGCTTATGAATCTACATATGCAAGTGTAAATACATTCTAAACATAAATTTTGAGAGACTTGTAGTAGGTTATGAAGGGAATTGAGTGGAAATCCATAGGATTTCATAGTTCCTAACTCAAATAGTTTTACCAAATTGTAAGGTAATTTGACTTGTATGAGAGTTGTGTTAGAGGTCTTCGGGACTGGATATATTGCTAAGATTTGGGTTAGTTATAATTTTCCAAAGTGACCTAAGACTATATTTTCCATTGAAGTTGTGGATTTTAAGAGAGTTGTAGCTTATTTTTTTCTAGAGTTTTCTCCCACAATTTTGGGTTTCATTAGCCTAGTAAATCCATTATCTTCTCAATTATGCATACTAATGTTTGCTCTTATTTACAAATTTCAAGTTAAGTTAATTGATTGGAAAATTTAGAACACTTATTTTCTTTCATAAAATATGTATGTTAATGAATAGTTTATGGAATATACATCCTAAGTTATGGATCATAATGTACCAAAACCTATTATACTCAAGGCAACTTCTAACTCTTTCCATGTGATTGACCAATTGTACATATAAAAAGCTAGAAAGAGGTCAAAAACAAGTGTCCAATCAAGCAATATTTCCATCTAATTCTCTTGATTTCCCTTTGTTCTTACATTGTCTTCTAAGACACATAAAGGGTATGATATCAATGATCAATTCAAGAATACTAAACCAAGATTTCTCAATGGAACATAGTGCATAATTCTAAAATTTATGGAGAGATCTTACAAAAGAATTGCAATATAACTATAGAATCAAGTATTAAACCAATTGTAACATTGAAAATTGCATACCCTTACAATTTCACGCTATGTTTTTCACTCATTTTGGTGTCTGCTCCCCTCGTATGTCTTAGGGATCATTTTAACCCTACCTTAGCATTTTTCCTAGCCCACAAATGTTGTGTTCATGTTATGTTCTAGCCTTTGTGACTATTTTTGTAAAAGTGTGTTTAAGTTCCTTGATTCTTTCACTGTCCTAAGGTGTTCTATGAAATCAAGAGTTGATGTCAGACACTAGCACTTAGTGTGGATGTCTGTGTGATGGGCTAGTGTATTGAGCCTACATGGCACCAAGTGACCATTTCTTGAGTGTTACTTATCATATCCTATGACATGAGAGATTTGACATAACACCTTTGTGCCTCTGAACATATTTCTTTGACCAACCCTTCTCTTTTTCAGGCTCTTCATTTTTCAACAATCTCTTAGTTCTCTCTGGCAATTTTTGGTGAAACTTGTGAAACTCTTAGCATCTCCATTGTTAACTCTAGAAATCTATTAGTATTCTTGGAAACTCTCTTGTCTCTCTAATAGCATACAATATTATTCTCATCATTCAAGATTATGTGATTTTCTTATGGATTTTCAATATTCTTCATGGGGTTTCTTGGAAGCATTGCTTGTTGGGCTTCCATTTTCAGTTGGGTAGTTTGCATCTCCACTTTTCTAAGGTGATTGAGTTCCATCTTTCCCTCTTTATTTTCTTATTTGGTGTAATCCATTTGTTTTCTTGTGGCATTGCATGGGTTACCTCATTTCCTTTCCTCCTTACAATAGTTCACTAGTTTGCTCTTGTTTTGAGTACATTAGTTTCATATTGTTCATCTATTTTATGTATCATTATTGTTATATATCTAGACGCATTGAGAGGATAATAAAACACAATTATTTTCAATCTTTTTCAACATTGGCTCTCCATGGAGGTAGAAATACCAAAATAGGGGTTTGACCTGAAGGCAAACCCCCAAACAACCCCAACCTTGGTTTTCCTTATAGATTCTAGGTCTACAAGAGAAGAATTTGATTGCATTCTGGTTTTGTAGACCTTCTTCTCTTATCTCTTTATTTATGTTATTTAGTTTATTTCTTTTGAGCAATAGTGATAATATCTTTCTCATTTCAATTTATTCTCCTCACTCGGAGGCTACTGGTAGTTGGTTTTATCTTATGCTATGCAGGTTTAATGAAGTAGAGTGAAACATAGTTAAGATTCTAGATTTTTTATACTTTCTGGAATACATCACGATGTACATACATTCGTAAGACGCACTGGCATTCTAGGCAATGAACCCCTCCATTTGACATCAATTTCTCCTTATTTTCTTCCTTTCTGCTATGATTAAAATCTTTAATTTTGTTTCCAATTTTTTGTAATTAGTAATTTATCAATTTATACTTCATCGTTACAATTCATTCTCTTCATTTGTAATACTCTAAGGATTGTAAACGTTATTCTATTGAACAAAAATAGGCATTAGAAAACTAAAACAATCCTAATGTGGTTGTAGTGAAAAGTTTATTTGACTAATACCTCTTAGTTGAATTGTAACTTTTCCTGTACATTTTTGGTGAACCCAACCTTCTACAAAATCTAAAAAGACTTATTTATCCACATTTAAACACCTTCTTTAGCATTTAAAACAACAACTTTCTCATCACATTATGTTGTGTGTTGTGAAGCCAAACTTTGTTTATGAGCTTCACCATGTAATCCTCTCATTCTGATTATGTTGTTCATAGAAGTTTAAGAAATGCTACAATGGCCCAGTCTTGTGCTCCTAATACTCCTATTAGGTCAGCACTAGATTTCTCACACTTCTCTTATGACACTACAATGACAACTCTTCCTTCTTTGTCATCTTTCCCTACTCCTCCAGTGACTAGCTTTCATGATGTGAAAGTAGCATTTGATCATGAGGTTGCATTAGGTAGTGCTTCTCAGAGTCAAGTCCAGGAGTTAGACCGACACTTGGCTCACTAC
This sequence comes from Cunninghamia lanceolata, assembly GCA_027924645.1. NCBI lineage: Eukaryota > Viridiplantae > Streptophyta > Pinopsida > Cupressales > Cupressaceae > Cunninghamia > Cunninghamia lanceolata. Next base: position 3,743,951 of record BSBN01000642.1, read on the forward strand.
CAAGAATTCCTGACTAGTGAGAACCTACCTAGTACCATTGTTCCTCTAGTTGAGGTGCTTCATGGAATGTTAACTAATCACCTTGATGGTATTGACTTCCTTCGTGACATTGGTCATATTGTACATAGTGATGCTCCTCCATCAGCAAGACACCATTAGGGGGCTCAGGACACCATTCAAATATTACTGGTAATCAAATTTTCATTCCAATGGTGACTTCTTCTGCACAAACATACACATCTTCGCATATGATCACTAGTACTTCAAAACATGGTAATGTAGATACTAGTTCATTTGGAATGGCTAGGAACCCCATAAATCAATATGGGTTTGTTCCCCCTTCTCTTCCTTTACAATTTATTTTTACTGGTGCCCACCTCAAAACTTCTCAGAACATGATGCTCCCTCTCACATCTACTACTATATCCGCACCCATGCATGCCACCAATCCCATTACAAATAAACTCTTACAAAATGTTGGCTTCCTGCAACAGTAGCTTACCACCTTGTCTACATCTTCCACAAAACCTCTTATCCCAGCATATTATAGACATAGTCCTCTATCACTCACCATCTTGGCTACTTCATTCCCGCAAGGTTTTGAGGCACCCCAGTTTGAGAAGTACTCTGGTAAAGGAGATCCACAAGCACATGTATTTGCATTTACTGCTTTGTGTAGTGACTTCATATTTTAGGATCATCTATTGGCAAAACTTTTTTCATGATCACTGAAAGACACTATGCTTGATTGGTTTTGCTCGTTACCTAATCATTCCATATATTCATTCGAGCAACTTGTAAATCAGTTGCTTTAACACTTCTAGGCCAACATTGGACCACAAGTCACTTTTACTGACCTGGTCCATTATTGCCAAGGAGCCTAAGGGAAAATCATTGATTTCATTTGCAAGTATCAATCTTTATTTTCACAAATTCCTTATGCCCTACCAGACTTAGATGTGTAATGAGTGTTTATTGGCAACCTACAACCTTTGATCAAGGATAATATTTTGCTAATGAAATATCCTTCTTTCTCTCATCTATTTATAGCTCTCTATGACTACCAATAGTCTGTTAGCCAGTTCAAGGTTCCCACCTCACCAGCTCCTATTGGATAGTCTAGAGCATCCTCTTCTTTTAATAATTACAAAAAAAAAAAAAAAACTTCTTTAAAAAATAACACTTCTACAATTGTTAATAATGCAATGGCTACAACACCCTCATATGCTTCCCTAGCCCTCTCTTCTTCTAAACAACAAACAACTTGGTAATTTGCACCTTTGTCTAAGTCTCTTTATTCCATCATGTAGCAACTCCTAAATAACAACTTAGTGCAATTGTTGCCTATCTAACCCCTAGACACAAGAAAACCATTGTCACTTTCTTACAACCCAGAGGCCTTTTATCAATTCGACAAAGTCCACCATAGTTGATTCCAGTCTCTCTCCATGCATGGGAATTTCTCTTTGGACTACTTTGGTTGACCCCGACTAAGTCTCTCCGACCTTGCAATGATTTTGTGTTTTTATCATATCAAAAATTCAAATCTAGTCAGATTATGCAGTTGTCTAGTGGTCCTTCTCCCTCATCTCATTTGGCTACTACCCCTTAGGTCTCTTAGCCTTCATCAATTGCTCCTATTCTTTTTATTGATCCACAAGCAGTCAAAGGAAAGCAACCCATATTAAGTTCACCTCCCCATCCCCATGCGATTGACCAACACTCAAAAGATCAACATCAACCTCTTATTTGAGGGCTAGAGGTAAATGTAACTAGTACCACATAGACCACCTCACATTCCCATGGTTCATCAACCTTTAGTAGTTTCTCTTCTTCCTCCTACCTCTTTGATAGTGTGAGGAAAGCAACCCATGTTATGGGACCCTCCCTCTCCTCTTATGTTTTCCAAACCTTCAATGGTGTTGGCAGTGAGCTACCCCCTTGTCAGTAAGGCGTTCAACGCTGACCTGAGGATTCGTGACATGCCAATGAGCCTCCCGTGAATCTGGGTTAAGTCTAGCGTTTGTAGTGAGCATTGATAGCTTGAGCTTTTGGCACAATGGCAAACAATTCCAACAATTGGTATCAGAGCCATGGGTCACGGGTTTGAATCCATCGGGTTATGTTGAGGGGGGATTGTTGGTAGTGAGTTGACCCCTTGGCAGTGAGGTGTTCAATGCTAACCTCAGGATTCATGACATGGTAGTGAGCCTCTAGTGGATCTGGGTTAAGTCTTGCATTTGTAGCGAGCATTGATAGCTCAAGCTTTTGGTACAATGGTAAATGATTCAAACAAATGGTTCCTTCAGTACCTCCTCTTGCTTCAAAGACAACGAAAGAAAAGGAACTTGTGTTGGAAAAAACCTTAGCTCCTTTAGTAGAGGCCCTAGACAAACCCAACTTACAAGAGATCATAAGCATCGTTGATGTGTTGCAACTTGAGAGTGTGCTTCTGAAGCATAATATCCCCTTAAGCATTCCCCTCCCATGTAGTCACCTCCTGATCTTGCTCCTCCTTCTGAGCCTCAACCTCCCCCTTTCCATCCTGAGTCTCTCCCATCCCCAACCCTTGCCTCTCCTTAGTGAGGCCTGTTAGAAATGAAAGCAACACTACTTCAATGGAAATCTGATTCAATATAAATTTCTGCAATCTTTAACTGTGTGTTATTAATGGAGATTGTAACACAGAAACAAAACTATGTTTCACAAAAATGCAAAACTAGAAATATGAACACAACACAATGTTTAACGTGGAGAAAACCCTTTCAGGTAAAACACTCCACATAGGAAAGAGGCCCAATATTTGTTTTAATTTGAAATTGATTTACAATACAACAACACTTCAACTCTCTCCACTAGTCTTCAATTTGACAGCATTCCGGCAGCACCTGAGTACCTAAAATCTATATTGCAGCAACTAATACATGGCAAATACTTATAGAAACCTTTTCTAACTCATCTTAGGCATTCACCTTCTCTCTCATTATATTCCCCAACATACAAATATTAAATACCATCTTATTTGCACCTTCCACTTGTCCAAAAATAGCCATGCAAAGATTGGGTGCCCAAGACTAAATCTAGCCTCTTACAGTATCTTATGATGCATCATAACTGTCATAGATTCCATAAAAGAGTATCTTTCCAAGATAGGAACCTTGGGCTAAATCTACCAAATATACAACTAACATATCCGTCATATGTGTCATAGAATCATAGAATCTTATGACAACTTGTAGCTGTCATAGATTCACTCACCAAACATTATGATAGTTGTCATACATGCCAAAAATAGTATATTCCACAAGGGAGCACACCTATCCTCATTTATCATGAGTTTTTACATTTGCCAAAAGTAAAAGTCACTCCGTAATAGCTTTTGATGACTCCAAAATTACCCCTACCAGTGAAACTAGTACATCTCCTCATGGATAATTACAAATTACATATAATAAATAGAATAAATACAATATTGGGATTTACAAGGTTAATGGCACCTTATCCCAACATTCTCCCACTTGACATTATACATTGTAAATCAACCCATAGGAAATCAAATGAAAATAATCAAGCACTAGAAACAAGGCCCATGGCCTCTCTGGACCACACAAACTTCTTTGTGCTCATAGGCTTAGTCAATGAATCTGCAACATTCTCTTGCATGTCTATCTTCTTCAGCTCAATCTCTCCATTTGAAACCAACTCTCGAACAAAGTGATACTAAACATCAACATGCTTAGTTCGATCATGATACATAGGCTTTTTGGCCAAACAAATAGCACTTTGGCTATCACAACCAATCTGAATGATCCTACAATCAAATCCAATACTTATACACAGTCTCCTCAACCAAACTGCCTCCTTAGAGACATAAGTAGCAGCCATATACTCTACTTCTGTAGTGGATAAAGAAACTATGGGCTACCTCTTACTCATCCAACTCACTGCACCTCCAAACAGAGTAAACACATAGCCACTAGTGGACCTTCGACTATCCAAGTCACTTGCCTAATCTACATCAACAAAACCATGTATGTCCAAATATTTATTAGCACTATCAGTACCAAAATAAACCAAACAATGATCAGGAGTACTTGCAAGATATTTAAACACCCTCTTTGCATAGTTCCAATGTTGTCTACCAGGGTTAGACATAAATCTGCTCAAAACTCCCATTGCTTGGGCAATATATGGTCTAGTGCAAACCATTGCATACATAAAACTCCCTATAGCACTAGCATATGGCACATTAGACATATCCTCAAGATTATCCTCAATCTTTCGACACATATCTAATGAAAGCTTAGTACCAATGGGTAAAGGAACTTTAACTGGGCTACAATCCTATAAACTAAACCTTTGCAAAATAGTATTCACATACTTAGTTTGTGACAACCAAAGCTTTATGTTAACTCTGTCCCTCTTGATCTCCATTCCCAAAATATACCTTGCAGCACCAATATCATTCATCTCAAATGCACCTGAAAGTTGGGCTTTAAGCTCACTGACCATTCCCTTAGTATTGTTGAAAAACAACATGTCATCAACATACAAAGCAATAACCAGTATAGAATCATCAACATAATGAATGTAAACACAATGATCCTCCTCACTTCAAAAAAACCCAATTTCAAAACAAATGAATCAAACTTTTGATACCACATTCTAGGGGATTGTTTCAAACCATAGAGAGACCTCTTTAACCTGCAAACCCAATGTTCTTTTCCTTTTACCTCAAAACTTGTAGGCTGTTGCATATAAATTTCTTCTTCAAGATCTCCATGCAAGAACGTAGTCTTAGCATCCATTTGCTCAATCTCCCAATCATAAGTTGCAACAATGGATAAGAGAAATCTAATAGAAGGCAATTTAGCAACAGGAGAGAATATCTCACCAAAATCAACTCCCTCTCTCTAGGAGTAGCCCTTGGCTACCAGTCTAGCCTTGTACTTCTCCAATGACCCGTCTGCTCCAAACTTCTTCTTGAAGACCCACTTACATCCTATGGCCTTTCTTCCTTTGGGCAAACGAACAAGATCCCAAGTGTTACAAAAGTCTAAAGCCATCATCTCCTCCTACATGGCTAACTGCCAAGACTCACTATCATCTACAGAAATAGCTTCCCTGTAGAATCTAGGTTCATCGTTAGTACTCAATAAAGCATATACACAACAGATATCTGGTGGGCTATACCTGTCAACTGGATCATGTTGTCTTGTGGATCTCCTCAAGGGTGGAGTAAGAGACTCTACTCGTTCTTCTGCATGATCATCTGCAACAACTTCTTCTATAACAATAGACTCATCTTCATCAGAACTACTCGAATCTTCTTCTTCTTCTTCACCCCCCAATCCATCATTATGTTCTTCCTAAGGTGCATCTTGCTGCTCTAAATCAAAGTGCACCTTCTTTATCTTGTCATCTTGGTTGCTCAGGTTTAGAAATAGCTCTAAGTTCCTTGAAAATAACATCTCTAGAAAAGATAATCTTGTGGGTTAGTGGATTCCAAAGCTTATAACCTTTGACATTATCACCATATCCAATGAGTGTACACTTTTTAGCCTTTAGATCCAACTTAGATCACTTTTCCTTAGGCACATGAACAAAAGCCTCATAGCCAAAAACCCTTAAATGTGAAACAAAAGGTTTCTTACCTGTCCACACTTCATAAGGTGTTGAATCAAGAGCCTTACAAGGAGATCTATTTATCAAATAGTAAGCAGTACACACAGCCGAGCTGCCCAAAAGCATTTATCCAACTATGCATCACTAAGCATACTTCTGGCCCTTTCCATAATTGTTTACTTCATCCTTTCTGCAACACCATTCTGTTATGGTGTATACGGAGTTGTCTTTTGTCTGATTATACCTGCATGCTTGCAAAACTCATCAAATTCCTTATAGCAATATTCCCCTCCATTGTCAGATCTTAATATTTTTTATCTTTAAAACTGATTGGTTCTCTACTAAGACTTTGAATTCCTTAAACTTAGTGAAAACTTCAGATTTATGCTTCATAAAATAAATCCATGTAAATCTGGATACATCATCAATGAGGCTACAAAATAACAAGATTTTTTGATAGATTCATTATCCATAGGTCCAAACACATCCATATGAATAATTTCTAACTTCTCTTTTGCTCTATTGCTTCCTGAAGGAAAAGATTTTTTTTTTGTTTACCAAATACACAATGCTCATAGAAATCAAAGTGCTTATCAAAATAGGAGAAACCATCCAACAAATTTTTATTCTTAATAGTTTTTAATATATTATTACTTGTGTGGCCCAATCTGTGGTGCCACAACATACATGTATTTTTAGTAGTGGCCTAAGATACATAGGAGGCATTATAAACTGTAGTGGCTTCAAGCTTGAACAGGCTTCTGAATCTCTTTCCCTTCGCTACCACCAAGTTCCCTCTCACTAATCTGCAACCATGCTTGTCAAATGTCACATGCATTCCCAAATCATTCAACTTTGAAACTGAAATCAGATTTCTAGCTAATCCAGGAACGTGCAAAACACTAGGGAGGGTTTTTATCCTCCCATCATTGAAACACAACAATACCTTTCCTTTCCTGACAATCAGATATGAAGAGTTGTCACCAAGGTAGATATTACCTCCATCATATTCTTCATATGTGGAGAACCATTCCTTATGCTGGGTCATATGAAATGAGCATCTTGAGTCAACCAACCAGTTTTCATCAGAAACAACATTACATGCAGAAAGTAAAACATCTTCACCTGCATTTGAGGACTTATCCAAAGTACTCTCCCACTGTTTCTTGGGGTTTTTGCACTCCTTCTTCACATGTCCCCTTTTACCGTAGTTCCAACACTTAACTCTGTTCTTTTTACCAGGAGTCTTAGACCGAGCCTTGGACTTGTCCTTAGCCCCTTTCTGATCTCCTTTAGGTCCTCTTTCCTTAGACCTTCTCTTGACATTGAGAGCATCCCCTGAACTATATGAACTCTTCTTCCTCAATTCCTATGACAGTAGCACTAAAACAAGAGCATCCAACTTCAAATTTGTAAGGTTAGCAGTGATAGCAAGGATAACATTCTCCCAAGACTCAGGTAAAGAACAAAGAAGTAAGATACATTTATCTTCCTCACTAACCTCAACATCTACTAAATCAAGCTGACTCACTAACAAATTAAAAGAATTTAAATGCTCTACAACTGATTCACCTTCTCACATTTTCATAGAAAACAATTTTCTTTTTAAATAAAGTTTATTTACCATACTCTTGGCTTGATAGATCTCACCCAACCATTTCCACAACTTGTATGCAGTCTCTTCCTTTGTGACATTCAACAGGACAGAGTCTGAAAGACACAACCGGATGGTTCCCCTTGCCTTCTTATCCAATCTATCCCACTCATCTTGAGAGACATCGTCAGGTTTCTTCTCTTTTTGAACAGCCAATCATTGGTTTCTTTCTTCCAACAAATCTTCCATTTTCAGCTTCCACAACTCATACCCCATTCCGTTGAACTTCTCAATGTCCATTCGAGAGGTTGATGCAATGGTGGATGCAACCATAATAACAACACGAGATCTACAAAACAAACACAACCAAATCTCCCACTGCAGCTACAACTTCCACACTACCACCCAAGAGTCAAAGTTGGCCAGGCTCTGATACCAAATGTTATAAATGAAAGCAACACTACTTCAATGGAAATCTGATTCAATATAAATTTCTACAATCTTTAACTGTGTGTTATTAATGGAGATTATAACACAGAAACAAAACTATGCTTCACAGAAATACAAAATCAGTAATATGAACACATAACACAATGTTTAACGTGGAGAAAACCCTTTTGGGAAAAAAACTCCACACATGAAAGAGGCCCAATATTTGTATTAATCTAAAATTGATTTACAATACAACAACACTTCAACTCTCTCCACCAGTCTTCAATCTGACAGCATTCTGGCAACACCTGAGTACCCAAAATCTCTATTGCAGCAACTAATACATGGTAAATACTTATAGAAACATTTTCTAACTCATCTTAGGCATTCACCTTCTCTCTCATGAGATTCTCCAACATACAAATATTAAATGTCATCTTACAAGCACCTTCCACTTGTCTAAAAACAACCATGCAAAGATTGGGTACCCAAGACTAAATTTGGCCTCTTATAGCATCTTATGACGCATCATAACCATCATAGATTCCACAAAAGAGTATCTTTCCAAGATAGGAACCTTGGGCTAAATATAGCAAATATACAACTAACATATCTGTCATATGCATCATAGAATCACATAATCTTATGACAACTTGCAGCTATCATAGATTCACTCACCAAACATTATGACGGTTGTTATACATGCCAAAAATAGTATATTCCACAAGGGAGCACGCCTATCCTCATTTACATTTGCCAATAGTAAAATCCACTCCGTAATAACTTCTGGTGACTCTGAAATTACCCCTTCCAATGAAACTAGTACATCGCCTCATGGATAATTACAAATTACATATAATAAATAAAATAAATATAATATTGGGATTTACAAAGTTAATGGCACCTTATCCCAACAAGGCCCATATGAACATAACCCTAAAATGGTTCAAGTAGTCTTGGCCCCCTCTTTAGAGGATCCCATCATTCCCTCCATCCTAGATATGCCACCCTTCTTGGAGCCTCTAGACCTCCCTAACATTAGTGTCATCTCTGGCACCACTCTCATAGCACTTGTTCCTTTCCAACACACTTGCCATTGGATCTTTTCAGATGTTCTCTACCCCACCACTATTGACATTGATATACCCCACCCACCACCCAAATATAAACCAGAGCATTACCCTACACCACCATTCTAAAAAACTATGTGCATACCTCATCTCCACCACCTCTAAACCCTTCTTCATCAGTTCTTCCTGTTGTGGAGGATTATCCTCCACCCATGACTCTTAGTGCCCACATCTTTATTGATAGCACTGATGAGCCACACCTAGTGCAATATTCTAATAGTGATTCAAATGATTCCTCCCCAGTTGAGCACATCTTTGAGTCCTTCACAAATATTCCCTCATTATTTTCAATTTTTACACAATCGTTGACAATAGCCTCTATGAATGCTCAAGAGGATCCTTCTCCCATAGTTGATCCTCTACATTTGGTTTCATGGGAATGTCTCAGTACAACTCTTAATGTGGTCCCTCTATCAACTTGTCATCCATTAACCTATGATGAACAAGATTGGGACTTGGATGATTTGATGGTGCCTGACCCATGAGGGCAATACCTTCATTCCATGTGTATATTTATGTTTTCTTGCTTGCATATTATGTTTTCCTTGTGAAAATGCTTGATATATGTTTGTTAGTTATACCTAGAGGACCCACGATACCCTTGTAGGTATGTGGATAAAGGAAGAATGAAAATGTTCTCCTATTCTTCTATATGTTTATACATTCTTCTATATGTTGTCTCATTGAATTTTTTAGCATTTTTGGGATGATGCAAAGCATTGGAAGATTTAGCTTCCTTCCATGTTGATCAAAAAAAATTAATTTTTCTTTTGCTTTCATGTGACAAATTCTTCCTTTCTGCTCATAGTTCTACGTACTTGGGGGATGATGACAAGTATATTTTTGTCCCTTGATGATTTTCCACTCCTTTACATTAATACTAACCCAAAGAAAGCAAATCCCTTTGTGTTTTTGGTTATGTTGCTTGATTTTATGTGACTTAATTTTACGTTGCTCAATGGCATACCATGCTTACACAAGTTTTTTGTATCATACCTACAACACCGCTTTGGTTGCCTCTCCTTGGGGGCACCTTTTTCTTAAGATAGTTTTGGAAACATATCTCCCTATATATATGTTTTCTAAAGATATGTTACCTCTTTCCTCTTATTCTACCTTAAAATCAATTGCATTATGTTGGTTTATGCAATTATTTTAAGGTGGGAGCATATTGTTATGCTTTCCACATCTACACATATCACATTGATGAAATGCTTTCTAAAGTGTTTGCTCCCTGCAAAGTTAGTAGCTTATGGTCTTAAGAAAATGCACTTTCTTAGGCTAACCACCCTTATTAGGATTACCTAGCCATGCTAGCCCATGAAATTCCTATAAGCCACCTAGTGACACAATGCTAGTCAATAGTGCTCCATTCTTGTTACTTTTTAGTACTCTTTGTGAGTCACCTAGCAATGTAGTTTGTTAGTTCTTGTAATCCACCAAGGTTTTGTGTTGTTCCTATCTCTCATAATGTGCTATCCCTAGAACCATACTTGTCATCCTTCTAGTAGCACAATTCTAGAAATGCCTTATGCATCATCTCTTTTTCCTTTCTTGAGTGGTTTGTGTATGATTGTTGTAGGTTTGTGTTGGATGTGCATTAGATTACATGATCTGTTAACATTAATGTTTGGGCAAACCATATTATACATGATCCTCTTCATGTAGGTCTTTTATACATATGTGATCCTAACATTACCTTTTGTGCAGGTTTTTGTTGCCTAATACTATGGTTTTGTAGGTTTTCAGCTTGGGGACTTAATTCCTCCACTCAAAGAACTCTCTGTGGCCTCTACAATATCCTTTTGGGTAATCTCTATTATGTTATTTCCTTTATGTACTTTAATGACCTAGGGTCATAAGCCTAGTAAAGTGGGGGCTAAATGTAATGTCAAAAATTACATACCCTTGCAATTTCACACTATGTTTTTCAGATTTTGGTGTCCACTCCCCTGGTATGTTTTAGGAATCATTTTATCCCTACCTTAGCCTTTTTCCTTACCCACAAATGATGTGTTTGTGTTATGGTCTAGTCTTTGTGCTTATTTTTGTAAAATTTCATTTATGTGTCTTGATTCTTTCATTGTCCTAAGGTGTTCTATGAAATTAGGAGCTAATGTCACTCAGATTCTAGTGATTAGCACAAACATCTTGATTTTTCATTGTCCTAAGGTGTTCTATGAAATTTGTTTAGAGTAGGATTTGTTTTACCCATATAGATTATTCATTATGGATTTCTAACAATGTTTGTTGCTAAGCCCATTTTTATCTATATTTGCATGGATTTTAAATATTTGAATAAAGATTCACCTATTTAGATGATTTTTCATTACCTAATATTGGTCACATGATTATAGATTCCACTACTATGTATGAGGTGTGTTCTTTCATGGATAGATTTTCTTGATCTAATTAAACATTCATTAATCCTCAAGACCAATATATAATGACTTTTACTACACCTTTTGAAGGTGCATTTTATTATGATACCATGCCTTTAGCATTAAGAATGCTAGAGAGACCTATCAAAGGGAAATGACACTAATCTTCCATGACTTGATGCATAACATTTTTGAAGATTGCATCAATGATGTGTTTTAGGTTACAAATCCAAAAAAAAATTTGATCATCTCAATGACTTGCAAATAGTCTTCAAACATTCATGACAATATCAAATAAGGTTAAATCCTAAGAAATGTTTCTTTGACATTGATAGTGGGAGGTTGTTGGGTTTTACTCTCATGGTATGACATATAATTAGATACTAAGAAGATTAATGCTATTATATGCCACTTTTGAAGAATATAATCTCACCAAACAAAGCTTGCAAGGAAAGGTTCAAGCTATAAGAAGTCTCATAGAAAAACTTGTGGATCATAAAGTTACTAAGGAAAAATTATTAAATTTGAATGGAATACCCAGCATAAAAAATCCTTTGATGAAATCAAAGAATATTTGCTAAATCCCTAGTCCTCATGCTTGTCATTCATGGTAAGCCATTGTTATTGTATGTCTAAATGTTATAAAAGAAACAATTGGTAGCCTTCTAGCTAAAAAGATGAACATGCTAAAGAATATGTGATATACTATATCAATCATACACTACTAGATTGTGAAACATGTTATATAGCCATCTAGAGAAACTGTGATTAACAATTGTTTATGTATCACAAAGGTTATGACCTAACATGTTGCATGGATAGAAATTTGTGCATGGATATTAATGTTGACCCCTTGAAGTATTTATGTTGGAAATATCTCCCTTTTATGGTCATGTTGCTAAATGGATTATGCTTCTAACATAATTTGGTCTTAAGTTTCTCTCCCAAAAATCTATGAAAGGCTAAGCAATAGTTGATTAGTTAGTATCCTCTCAATGTCTTACTCATTTTTTCATTGATACATCTTTTCCAAATGATAATATCTTGAAATCTAATTCTCCTAACAAATGGACTATGCTCTTTAATAGTTCACAATGCATGACTAGCTTTGGTGTTAAGGTTATTCTCATCCCACCCATAGGCAATATTATACCTAAGTTTTCATTTAGGCTAGAATTTACATACACAAACAATATTGCCAAGTATGAAGCTCACATTGTTGGGTTGCATGTTGCATTATCTTTAGGCATCAAGTCCCTCATTATCTATGAAGACTCATAATTGGTTGGTGCATCAAATCAATGGTACATACCAAAATATCAAGATCATGGTTTGGAACTATGTAGTTATTAGCATGCTTTGATTCTTATAACATTGAAGATATTCCATTATAAAAAATAATTCACATAGAAATGTTATAGGCTAGTGTTGTCTTACTAATGAATATTGAATATTATAATTAATCACTTTACTTTGTTTACCCAAAAGTTAAAAACCCTAGATATCCATGGCGTTATAGTCCTCAATCGTAGGACAATAATTGTTCATGGATGTAGATAACTATCTTGAAAAGGAGGCATTCCCTCCTAATTGCTCCAAGAATTTACACATACACATTTACAAAAAAGGTAGAAAAATATTTACTCATTGCTAATATGCTTTATCATCATGGTATAATGGTCTTTTTCTTAAATATTTAAACAATGAATAAAATACCATTGTGCTTTATGAGGTCCATAAGGAATTTGTGGTGGCTATTTTAGTACAAACTTATGTTAGTACAAAAATTGCTTTGCTATAGGTTATTACTAGAGAATGTCAGAAAAATATGCTCATGATTATGTTTTAAAATGTTCCACTTACCAAAGACATGGTAACTTAAAGTACACACTAGCTCAAGGGTTTCAACTATACACCTATCCTTGGACTTTTTGTGTGGGGTATGCTTTGGTAGGAAAGATAGCCCCTAATTCATCAACACTATTATCATATCATTACTACCATAAATAATTCACAAAATGGGTTGAGGCTACCCCTTTGAAGTCTACCACAACCTCTGATATCTACAATTTCTTGATGGAAAATATCATATCTAGATTTGGGCTACTTGCCACAATTGTTATGGACAATGAAACATCTTTTAAAAATAAAATAGAAAAAAAGTTTCTTGAAAAATTTTCATATCCAACAATACTTATCTCCCCTTGCTAGACTCACAAAGCAATGGTCAAGCCAAGGCCACTAATAAAACAATTTATTGAATCTTCTGAAGGACCATAGATAAACATGGAAACAATTGGCATATGTGATTAACACTTGCTTTGTGAGCTTATTGAATGAGTACTAATATCATCATGGGTCATACTATGTATTATTTAGTCTATGGTTTTGAAGATAACATGTCACTTGTTGAGTTGGAGATTCCATTGTTGCAAGTCTCCTTGGGAAATATCACTAACAATAACACATATTGAAAGAATATAGTTTATTTGTCATGGATGGAAATTACTCTCTCTCCCCCATAGTCTTAATTCTAGAATCTAGAACAATCTATGTGAGCATATTTTTATATCATAAAGCATTTAAAGAATATTAAAAATCAAGGTTTTTTATGTATTACCTAACTAGAGTCTCAATGTTATCTAATACCCTAACTTTAAGTTGAGGGGAAGTTAATTTTGGTGACAAGGATTATCTTTAAATCTTACTTATTATTAGGCAAGCTAATCCAAAAAGCTCAAGTTAGAGCTATGATTTTGGTCATTTATTTATAATATTATGGAGTTTGTAGTAGAAAAAAGACGACTAAGACCTAGCCATGCCATAATCTCAAGGTGCTCTTGCTCTTGTTATTATATAAGTAAATTTAGTTGCATGGAGAAAAATTAGATAGTGAAAACTTATGAATGTGCCATTGTGACTAGTGGAGAAATATCACAATATTACTCTTCTCTAGGAGAATACACATATGAATCACATATAATAATATATTATAGGGGGATTTGGGAGAAAGATAAGACTAGTTGGGGGAGCCCTTGTGTGTAATGTATAACATTCTCTCTTAGATAGTATTTAGAGGTAATACTTAGTGAATCATATTTCTAGAAGTTACAAGGGACTATAAATAGTGCTTATTTGTGAATTGTAGGTTTTATGTGCGGTAATTTGTATTCTTGAGTTTATCATCATTAAGGTTTGAGCTCATGATAAGGGTGAATATATATTATTATTTGGCTAGAAAAAGGCAAACTCTTATGCAAAGGATGCTTTGGAGAAACCTTTGGGGGTTCAATCCCCAAGCCAAAATGGAAATGTCAAGGTTATAACTCTATGATTTCAAGTCTTTACTCTTGGATAAGCTTTTATACTTACACTTGTTGTTTTTAAACAAGCTAACAATGAAATGATCCTCTTGTGTTTATAAAAGAGGGATACATATAACTATGATTATCATCATTTAAGAGATTAGCATTGCTCAATTATTCTCTTTGGATCTTAATCCCTTGAGTTAAGTTCCCTACTGACACTATTTGGAATTCACTGATTACTATTGAAAGTGTGTTAACTATTAATTCTTTGTTTAAATACAAGTTGATTGGAAAAAGTTAGAATTGGGAATCATAGCAAGTTATTAGATTGTATTTCTTCCCAAAATCGAAGTGAGACTTGAACCAATACTACATATCTAAATCATACATTGAGGGTATCCTTAAAGTACATTCCTCTCTCCATATCTTAGATTTGGATACCCTTGTTTGTAACTATGGAAGAATTTATAAGGCCATATATTCTAAATTGATAGTGAATGAGCTTATGTTGAAACCTAAGTCCTAAATTGTGCCCAGATATATATGTTGAAGATATGTTGAAACCAATCATGCAAAATGGTCAACAATTATGACAATACTATAGGTTAGGACTGATACTATATTATATTGAAATCAAGTATAATGTATTTTGTATGAGTTGTGATGATTATCACATGCTTAGGATTATTGTAGTTGTTATCAAGAAGAGGAAACATTATGTTTTGTCAAGTGGCATGAGGTTGTTTTTCTTATCAAAATGGTGCAAAAGTATGATATCCAAGTTACTAGGACTTACATTATGCCTTTTGCACCACTTAATTAGGTTAAGAATATTTCCCTTGCACTAAAAATAGTATTCTCTAGGGACTTGTGGATGCTTGATGAGTTGAAGTGTTTTATGGTAGTCAATCAATCTTGTCAATTACTTAGTTGATAGTAAACAATCTTTGTATCAGAATCTGAAGTCTCCATTAGTCAATTCAATTGAGATCAATTTCAATTTGGTCTATGATACATAATTATAGTTATGAACTCATAAATTTATCATTACCATGTTACTAGTTTATAATCTATATGTTTATTTCCATATAAATGTATATTAGTCCTTGAACAATATGTGACAACAAAGTGTTACATCGAAGACTAAAACTCTCATATGTTTGCACATGTGCAACATCACTTATCCATCCTAACATGGGTTAGGTATGATTTATGATAGTAGATTGAAGTGTGAATGTCATAGTATCTTGGAAGCTACTAAGCATAATATTACTATATAATAAATAACAACACCTAGGTATTTTGCTATAAACTATGTCGAGTTATGAGGATCCTCCAAATTCTAGTTATTGTCTTATATTACCACTATCCAACTAGGTGCCATTATGAGGACTATGTTACCATGGAATAAAGTTAGTATGCTTAGCTAAGACATTAAGAATTTTATCTTGACTACTTGAGTAATGATCAGGTTGGTTGTTATAGCATTAAGATTTTGATTATGACTAGGTACCATAATAACTAATTATTAGTATTATCAGTGATAATATGATATTAATAGATAGTTAATTTAGTAACAATAAACATGATGGAAATGATACTCTTGTAGTGGAATTGGTACACTAGACTAAGTAAAATTGGTACTGAAATGTTAATTATATAAATGTCTATTTTGCTACTAGCATCTTTCTTGCACATGGGAGATATGCCTTAGTGTTCATAGTTAGGTATCAATATATGATAGATATTGATTCTTATGTTTTCAAGTGTATAAGAACATCACCATGTGTTGTACTTGGATAGTTAGAATAACACTATGTATTTAGGTTGAATTACCTAGAATGATAGTTGGTATACTATTATTTATTTTTGGTTGAAAAAAATAGTGTTATGGTAAATGTGATTACTTCTTTGGGTAGTATCAGATATAACTTTGAGCATAAAATGTATAGAATTACTATTTTGATTGAATATTATCCTCAAGATTTGAAAGAGATAACACAATGGTGAGAGTATTTAGTGGTAAGTGAATGCTTACTCTTAAAGTTGTATGGTACTATGCAAGGGTGTAATCAACATTGGTGTGTTCTATGTACAACTAATATGATAGTTGGACATGTTCACTATGTTGATTATGACTAGTTGATTTGTCTATGAAGACTTAATCATATGAGGTAAGTGCATGGAAATTGAGGGCCAAAATGGGATCAAAAGTGGCCACTTTTATCAACAAAAATTAAACTTTGGCAAGTAATTTGACATGCCTATGCTAAAAATTTATCAAATGCTAAGAGCACACAAAGTGGTCAGATTTTTATCTAAGAAATATAATATAGCATTGGGCATGCTCTCTCCCATTTTTTGAGTTTGATTAATTATTTTGTCAATCCCTTTGAAAATGGAAAGGTAACTAAGATCGTGTAGTAGCTTAGGTAAATTTTCCTATATTTTTTAATGGATATATTATCTTTTACTATTTTTTTAAGTGGACACATCTTGAAAAATAGAAAACTAAGCATGCTCCCCTTAATTTTGAGAAAATCATTAAAAAAAAAATTATTATTTTTCAATGTGTTTAGAATCGAGTGTAGAATGTGAAAATGTAATTTTTTAAAATTTGGATGAGGAAGTCAAAATTACATTAAAAAATCAATACAACGTTTTTGCAAAAAAAAATAATACTACTAAAAATAATTAAAGATCAAGACCTTAATATATTCAAATTTTAGAAAAAAAAAATAGATGGTTAGAAAGCTAAGGTAGAACTTGAGGTCATAGTGGTATTTTTTCATAATCTTGTCGTAAAATACATGAACCTAATGGAGAGCAAGCTCAACACTTTTTTTGTATGTATTTTATAAAACACATTTTTGACACCCATATTGCATTTCCAACCCTTAGGATTGATAAATTCAAACTTATTCCAAGCCTAAGGCATCATTTGATTGATCTAAAGTAGAACATGTATGCATTATAATGTGCTCACATTATGAAAAAAGTGTATGTGCCATAATGTGAGTGCATTATAATGTGCATGCATTATGCTTTCTAGAATGCAAGCATGTTTTGGGGAATTATAAATTTTGGCCACTTTTTAGTCCCCATCTTTGTGCACATAACCTATGGCCTCAAAATAATGATAGTTGAATCTATGGTGTCCTTGTGACAATATTAATTTGGATGGACTACATAGTGTTCCATATTTGGGTATGTGAACCTTATTATTTTCCTCATTGATTTTGAATTTGATAAGTGGACTAAACCAATTTTAGGACCTTTATGTTAATAGTGACTAATGGGGCATTTTAGGTATGTCTAGGTAGTGATGTGATTAATATATTGTTAAAAGATGGAGGTTTATTTATTATTTCTTTTAGAAGAGTCGTTTTATTGACTCAAATTGATGTCTATGAGATTATTTCAAATATTAAACTACAATATTTTCCTTTGGTTCCTAGAAGTTCAAATACATAGATAGACCACAACAGGTGGTGCTTGAGGAATAAGACTAAGTACTTTTTGGTCTCTTTCTTGTACTTTATTGACGTGCTGATAATTTCTTATAGTCTTGACTCCTTAACTAAGCTTGACCTTATACTTTTCAAACAATCTATCACTAGGGCTTCATTGTAAAAAGGAACTTTTACTATTAATTAATTTTTGCTAAGAATTTATTATTGTTAAGAGTATTGTTTGATAGTAATTGCAACATCATCAACTAAAGTCTATGGAATATCTTTTATTGGGTTATTAGTTTATTAGTCATCATTGTGGAAGGGTAAAGGAAGTGGTTGTCTAAAATCAGTTATTATTCATCCTAGTTTATATGTTAACATAATATTCTTTATTAAACTTGTCCAATCTAAATTAGTGTCTTCCTAATATGTTGGGTCTAAGATTTCCATGGTACATTAAAATCCTTTATACATGTTGAAGGTTCATTAGTTCAAAGGATCTTGAAGATAGAAATTGGACTCTCTTATACAATATATTAAGGATTTTAATAAATATTTGTTTGAGATTCTAGTGGAAAATACCAATGGTAGGGACTTGGATTCAACATGTGTAAGAAAGGTATCTCTTAAGTTGACAAACAAATAGTTGTTAATTTCCATTTCTCTTTGATGTATATATTAATATCACTACCCTACTAGTATTTAGTTATGATACATTGTACGTGATATTAAGGACTTGGATAGTTATTTGGGTGGTACAAATTTAATGTAGGCCATTTGGTCAATGTCATTTCTATGGGAAAGCTTGCAACAACATTGGAGTTTCCTCACTAGAAATGGAAGTAAGTATCACTTGAGAAAGTATGGTAATTAAATTCATCTCAGTATTTAAATTATTGTAAAATATTTGGTTGAATGGTCCACATGAGTCATGTTGTTTAGAGATTGTAAGGTTTGCGTATTTATATCTCAAAGTGTGACTAAAATTGGGACTTTGGGAGTTGAGCCACTTATGATAACTAATGTTATGGTGATTGTACAAGTTAGTTGTTAATATAACTACCTTAATGTTAGATCTGATTATACCTATTAGGAATGAATATAGGGTAGTTGTTTGACACTCACATGATGTATCATCTCTAAAATAATTGAGCTAGTCTAATCTTGAAGAAAAATGAAACTTTTTACCCGATTATAACTGGTGATATAACTTAGATATGTTATCAAATTTTGAACTAAAGTTAATTCTATTTCCAAATATCTATTATGATATACTATCTCTTTGACCTACTCAAGGGGTTGAAAAGGGTTGATTTGTGCAATACCTTATTATTCAACTACACTTTATATTACATATGTCTAGTTGTATGCTAATTGATTATTGAGAGGGGGAAACTTTAAATCTACAGAGTTAAAAACTCTTCCAACCTAGATGTATGTTGGGAGGGCCTAGAGGCTTATTGTGGGAATAAAGAAGTAAAGGAATTATGTTTACTAGATCTCAATAATTCACACTTCTCAACTATTGATTCATGAGTAAAGTGGATTTTCCATTTGAGAAGAATTATTGCATTCCTTAAGGGATGATCAAGATACCTTTGAAATTCAAACTTGAATAAATATTGGAATGGTGTAAAGAGAATGAGATCCATTCAAAATATACCTAATTATGGAGATGTTTTAAAGATCTACACTTGCCTTTCCTAGGAATTTTGGAGTTAATGTATGTCAACAAAAGGTTTTATCTTTGGCTGAATTTGAGGGGTTACCATGAATTTATTAAGGAGGGAAATATTAAGTGCAAAATAAATGTATTAACTACAAAAGGATCATGCACTAACTTATCAATGCTAGAACTTAGGCATACACCTATTATGGGTCACCATGATTTCTCCTCATAAAACTTCCAACTTTCGGTAGTACCAACAAAGGTTCAAATACGCACTTTGTAGGTCTAATAAACTACCAAATTGGAATGGAAATTCTTAGGTATAAACCTTTACATATAATTAAATAATTTAGTTCACAACTGCTAATAAAGTGCAATATCTACCTCTAGATTTAGCTAATATCACATGTCTACAGGGTTACTACATGCCTAATTCTATATGCTACCCCATAATCTAAAAAAATATAATAAACGTAACAATTTCCATTGCTCAGTAGGGATGGCATACTCATTGAGATATTATGAAACATCTATTTCCATGTCATGACATTGCTTAATGATAATCACATTTTTTCACCAAATGTAAGTTACATAGTATTTTTTTACCTTTCTTTCCTTTTTGTTGCAGATGATCCTCTAGATGTAGCTTCCAATAGGTTTCATTTGTATAATCATTCACATCACAATGGTCACAATGATTCATAGGATTTAAATTAGTGCTTGTAGCACTTTCCCTCTTTGTCTTAGCCATGGATCATTTTGTCTTTAGAGTGGTTAGAGGACTATTTACTTCAAGGTAGTGAGCATGTGCACATGCTTCATCAATTTCCACTAACTTAAAGAAAAATATGGGCCTTTGAAGATGGCTATGAAGGCCTCTAATGTATTTCATCAACAATTCCTCATGTTGCACATCCTTGTCTAATTGGACAATCCTTCTTCAAAAATCACTAATGTACTCTTGCACACTTTTTCTTTCATTCTATTTCTAAAATTACCCAGAATTGACTTATCCATTTCCTTAGTCAAGACTAGTCTAATCCTATGAGCTTTTTGTTAGCCTAGACTAGGCTACATACATGACCTAGGCTACTAATTTTAAATCACCTGACACTCCGAAGTTGGCTTTCCCATAATCTTATCATTACTTCATTAGACCATGCACCAAATACCTTAAGTTGAGCAGATAGGATCATGTATTTATAGAGATACATAGATCATTTATGAAATGGATCAAATAGTTGTGAAATCAATAGTCATCAAGTATTTTCTCTAGAGCATACATTAGCATTACATGCTTAGGCATTTCATTGATTACTTGGTGTGTCTTTGGATATTGTATATCAGAAAAGGGGGTGACTACTATCAAGGAACTTGATATAGTCTTCCCTTAGCCATACAACATGTCCCACATTGCCTATTAGCACAACTCTCCATTTTAACAAGTATTAATGGCAAGAGTGCATCACAAAAGGCCATATCAATAACACATAGATCAACAATAGAAGGATTGGATCTAGTTGTAAGGAAAACATCCCAAACCAAGATGAATGACTTGAGTTAGTCCGACATCAATCATATTACAATCTAGGCTCATCACAAGGTTTAGATCGCATATCTAAAACCAAATTTCCAATTCCAATTGTCGATTACAACAGGCCAACAAAATCATCATACATTGACATATAAAAATCAACAAGAACTATACACCTCTATCCTCTTTTCAATTGATCGTTACATTTCAATCTCAACCACTCTACTCAAATATCATATGTGCTTTAATGGTCAAACAGTCAATAGCAATTTTAAACCTTATTCACAACAAAAAGTGATAAATATTTGTCCTATTTTTATTGACCAAAATTGACCTTTGATTGTTGAAGTAGATGATATTTAAGAATAACCAATCTCAACTATGTCAATTTAAATATAATTCTAGTTATGAAATATGATAAGTTAAATTGTAAAGAATTGTTTTATTTCTTTAAACTTTTTTAATTTGTTATCGATTATTTTAATATAGATATCTGGGATTAAAGCTAAATTAGGCGTGGAGTCCAGGAAGTTGGGAAGAATGTTGTTATGCTAATCCACTCATAGAAGGCTTAAAGGAGTGTTGCAAGCGGTATCCAGACTTCAAAAAATATATGTAACTCAAGATTCCGAGTGCTGGTTTATATCTTCCAGACATTGTAACACATGGCACTGCATTCTAGTCTAACATTATAACATGTAAGCCGCATAACTCAGTGCTAACATAACAGTGATCTCCATTAGATTACAGGAGTTAGTGTTAGTCTTTAATGCAAATAATTGGAGGACAACGAAGCGTCAACCTGTAATCAACCTCATCACCATACTGGAGTTGGTTATAAGCCATATTTTATCGTCTCATATTTTGCCATAGAAGTATAAGGAAAAGTATTGAAGTCTGTTGAGGCTTGATTATACCACTTAATAGCTACGCATTTGAAAATTTCCATCCCAAGCTTGATTATAAACACAGTCACCATGAACAATGACATTATAAAAGGACATGCTATGTACATTGCCACCTCTTAGCTAAGTAACACAACAAATATTATTCTGTTTGCTACAAACTCGTCTATGACTTTCTTCATGCATTTTCTTCTCTTCCCTCTTAAATCTTGTTAAAGCACATAAAGATCTTGGCACTCGGCTATGAGAAATATGAATTTTATGTACTAATCAGAAGCACAGCAGTAACTTTCTTGATAGTTTGCGTGAGTTTTTCACAGAAAGTTATGTATGAGTGCTTTTAGATTTAACTGTGTATCTTTTTTAAAGAACATAAAGATCATGGCACTGGGCTCTGAGAAATATGAATTTTATGTACTAATTAGAAGCATAGCAGTAACTTTCTTGATAGTTGGCATGAGTTTTCTGCAGTCCATGAAGTTATGTATGAGTGCTTTTGGATTTAACTGTGTATCTTCTTTCGTCAAAAAGATACACAGTTAAATCCAAAAACACCCATACATAACTTTCTTGATAAACAAGTAACTTACCCGACAGTTAGGTCCATTGTTCTTTCTTTTTCCCTCCAAGTGCTCTATCCATCAGATCTCGTCATGGTCTCTACCGAACCACTAGCCGTAACAACCAGTGTGTTGACTACAAGACACCGGCGCTTTAAACTTTTTCCTACCCAACTGCAACATTGCCATACAATTGTGTCACCTTATCACCGTAAGGTAACGTAGATCTACACAGTTCTAAATTATGTTACAGCGAAGAATAGCTTTAGTAGAATTTGTATCTATGAAAAAACAAACAAATGAATGGAACTGTAATTTTATAAGGTGGATTTCCAGATTCATGAAATTAGGTACCTTAAAGATAAGCATGCAGGATTTCCAGATTCACCGCCATGGCTGCAAAACACAGTGGTGTTCAGAAGAAGATGGAATCTTAACTGCTTCTGGGAAATATGATGATCAACAGGAGGAGATGGAGAAGTTCGCAGTAATCATAAGTTAAAATATCATCTGAAAACTGAGATGATTCCCGCATGTGCATGGAAGAGATTTGTAAGCGCGAGGAGAAGAGGCAACGCCATCTGTTGAGAAGAACCTTGTCCGTCATACCAAAAAATCTCTGCGCATCGGACAATGTTTTCTGCCACATTTCAATACAATGAACCAGAACTAGGTAAACAACAGAAGTTTATTTCAACAAGAGCCACGTAGTTCCTAATTACCACCTTTTGTTTTGTTATTCGTTTCGAGAGTTCTCGTGTACGTTAAGGAAGTCGCTTTTTGAATAAAAGGGACGTTTGTGTTTGTACTTTGTAATTCAATTTAGAATATTTTTTTGCTATTTGTATCTTAATTTACATTTTTTAAGGAAATTAAACTAGAGGTAAAATGATATTACATTTCAAAAACAAATAAATTGGTTAAGTTAGAAAATAAAGTATCAAGTAGTCATAGAAAAAAAATAACCATAACAACAACCATAATTCTGAATAAGGAAATAGTCCTCTACATCATCATAAGTTTAAAGTTTATAGCAAACTTCAATTGTTAAATCTATAAAAATGGCATTTGTAGGGGTCTAGATCACTAGGGTTATACCACCCTCCATCAAGTAATTCTTTATCATCATCCACTAGCTCCCAACTGGTGAGAGTGGTGTCCTCTCCCTTGAGACATTCTTGTGGCTACGAATCCTAAACACTAGACGGAATATGAGAGCTCCTCAATGGAAAAATGGCAAGAGCCAGGTGAGGATACTTGCCCTAGTCATTGGGGGGTCACCCACGTAGTTGGGCTCAGGACACGAGAGAGCAATATAAGTAAGAATTTACCATCTCTTATGATGACCACCAGATAAAGACTAGATAGAAGGTTGCTTAGTTATTGGAAAAGAAAAACTTCTCCGACAACTCTGAGAGTGATGCTGAGAGGATTCTAAGCGATCGTGCCATTGCCCCTAGCAAAGGCATCTGTCATAGAGAGGCGAAGAGAGTGGGACCTTAGTAATAGTGCAAGGGGTATTCCTCAAATGATCTAGAAGGGTCTGAATATGTTGAACCTCAAGAGCCACTTTTTTGGCCTAAACTTGTATCTGCATGAACACATTAGAGGCCACCAACTTGGAGTGAATAGAAAAATTGGAATCAACAGCAGGAAATTAGTAAATACAGTTGCATTCCTATCTTTCCATATATAAAAAAGAATCTCTAATCTAAAAGCATGCCATAGTTGGGAGAATTTGGTCAAAATTTTGGCCTCGTTGCTTAACAAAATATTGTGCTAAGTAAAAGGCTCTAGCTACATCAAAAAGCCTAAAAAAATTAGGATTCCACTACTAGGCCTTTTGTGCATGAGTGCAAAACTAAAATAAATGCAAAAGAGTTTCAAGTTGCCCACAAAATAGGCATCTAGGGTTATCAACACCAAGATACATTAGTCGATTACCAATACGAAGACCCTAGTAAAGCATACACTAGAAAAATGCATAATCTTGGGCTCCACAGTCACTTTCTAAACTATTTTGAAGCACTTGTCCCAAATAGATGGAGATTGAAGAGACTATTTATAAAATTCACTTTCTAAAATATAGGTAAATGTAATGAAATCCATCTATATATTTTTCTTGGGGTATAATTATGGAAGAGAGTATCCACATACCACTTCTAGTCCTTCCACCAAGGCTTACTAGAACACAAAGAAATTTTGACCAAGTGTTGTGAAGGCATATTAGACTTAAATCTTGCCTACAACCAAGAAAGCCAATTGGAATTGGCCTTGGAATACAAATCTTGGAGATGCTTGATTCCTCTTTTGACAAACTTTAGAGAGAGCATCCAAGAAATATTAGCTAATAAATTATCTTAAAAAATAATGGTGGGAGACCACCATAAGGATTGTTGGTTGATGGATAGTTCAGTTCAAAATCCATCCCCATTCCACATTAGCCACAACTTGATGGCTTCTTAGGCTTTCCAAAGTACTTTTGGCAACAATAATATTAATAAATTTGATGAGAATGGGAGGGATCAAAAAATGGAATAGAACCCAAGGCCATTCCAAGTAGTTCTACCATACAGAGAACTAGATGAAATACAATTTTGTAGAAAAAAATTCTAGGCTTCATCGTTATTATGAGCTTTGAAAATCCACTTAACGTAGAGCATAGTTCCCTATCTATTCACATCAATAAGTCTTAACCCTCCAATGTCTCTAAGAGGACAATAGAAATTCCATGCAATTTTGTGAAAGCCTATGTTGCAGTCAGAAATTTGCCCAAAGGAAATCCCGTAAAATCTTTTCAAGCTTATGGTGCATGTGAAGACTTAGAACTTGGCACCCAATCAAGGGAGTAATAAATGTGTGTGGCTACAAACAATTTGGAGCATATATTAAATTTACTAGCCAATGAAAGTGGCTTAGTAATCTAATATGCTAGTTGTTCATTTCTACTCTATCAATAATGTACTACCATGTAATGTAGACTGACAAACTTGAAAAGCAAAGCGAGTGGAACCACAAACTTGAAAATCTCCCCATGGTCAATATGCTTCCAACCAAAAGAATTAAGCCAAGCCAGCAACAACATGAAGGATTGTCTATAATATTGTTTTATTGCATTGAATGTTGGAACCAAAAGCTAAGCAAAAAGTGTTAACATGCTTCAAAGCTTGCTTAATATTATATTCATCCTCAAGCAATGTGAGGAACAAGTCATCTACAAAATGAAAATTGACTAGCAGATGGGAATTATTGCCAAGAAAGGAAATCCATTTAACTCATCAATTCAAGTGAAGGTGCAACTCTAGCATCCGTGATGAAGAGGTATAAAGAGGCCACACATTGTCAAAACTAGATGCCATTAACAATAAGGCTAGTAGAAGCATCTACAAACAATATCTTGACAAAATTTATAAAATTGGAGCAAAAGCCAAGATGGCTAGGATGTAGGGCCACTTGATTCTATCATAAAGTTTCTCAAAACCAATTTTAGGTTTAGGGTTTAAAGGGTTTAGAGATTAGGGTTGATGAATGTTTTCATTTACAATTCACCAACCATGAGAATAGAAGATAAAATATTAGTTTATTTTTATTTAAATAGTCGGTGATTGTAATTTTAATTTTAGTCTAAATAAAATGGATAAAAGGTCAAATAACTTTGTATCTAGATATATATAAGTTGGTAAATTTGTTGGCTTATAAATTATAGATGTTTATTTGTAATGGTAAATTTTGCATACCCATGTCATTTCCCATTAGTTTTGTAGTCCCTTTGGTGGAAATTTCTTAATACAATAACATAGTGACAAGTGGCATACTTTTGTGTCAAGTTACTCATGGTTCGATCTCTATTATTTACTTTCATGTATTTTATTCATGTATTATATTCTTGTATGTCCAACTAGTAGACAACTAAAATTATAATCAAGAACATTTTGAGTTTTGGAATACACTATAAATACCTACTACATTGTGAACTTAGAAGGAGTCAGGACATCAAAAGCTAGTGATGGAGTTGGATAAAATTAAATCTCTTCCAATTGCCAAATGATCTACTCACTCTAATTATGAGAGTCATTCTAGTCTTTGTTTTCTTTTGTCTACATAATTCCACATAGTTGCATCTTATTAGAGCTACTAGACGTGTTGATGTTCATTGTGTTGGATGTGCTCATATTATTTAAAGTGTTGCACAACCCTCTTCTTTCACATGTGGACCTCTAGATTCCCAGTGCCCTTTTAAAAGGATAAGTCTAGATGTCAGATCTAGTTGTATACATCCTCAAGTAATTTTCTAAGCTCTTGTTAAGTTTGTTTCTTATATTTGATTTCAAAAATACCAATGCAATAAAAACACTCTCATCCTCACTAACCTTAATATCATGGTTTGACATAGATCAACAAGTTTGAAATATTATAATATTGAATTACATAATATTTCACTTTGACTTAAAGTTGTCCAAAATTCTATTATTGATCCATCTTGGAAGAAACTTGCCATGGGTTTAAACTATTCTGTCATTGTTATTAAAAAATAGGCCAATTGCTTTGTAATCTTAGATTTATTTATAATTCCTTCCATATGTTGTCTATTCAATTTTAAACTTTTAATGAACTATTTGGCCAAGATCGTCATCTTGTTATGAAAAGTAGATAGTTAAAAATTATTCTAGAGTATTGAGGATACACAACAAACATGGCTTCAAGTAGTTCACCTCGAGGGAATCACTCTCTAATCTCTAAGAGAAGAGATCTCGCAATATTCTATATAACTTAATACTTATAGATTTAACAATATTGTCAAAAGGCTCACTTGAAACTAATACTTGTTTCGTAGTGTACCCAACTCTAAAAAAATAGTGCATTGGTATCTCATATTCCCACATTAAGACATAATTCCCCACTTGCATTAAACTATAAAAAATTAGCATTGTCCACATGTATTATTAAGTGCCAACTATTAAATTTTGGTCTTATGACTGACTACTTTAATAGATATAGATTATCAAGGGTCATGCAGATAGCTTTGTATATTCTTAAATTATATAGTTCCTTCTTGGTACTTTTCACAAGAATTTATATTTCCTATAGTATGAGAAGAATATTAGATAAAGTTATAAGTGTCTCTATGTCACTTAACATAAATCACTTAATTTAAATAAAAGGTTAGGAGATTTGTACATATTGTAAGACAATATCAATACATTACTCTAATCAAGAATTGATATTGTACAAAATATCTTTGTGTTAGTCCATGCAAGGAGATCCATCTAGTATCAATATCTTTAGGAAGCTTGTTACCTACAGTTATTCTCCCAACAAATTGTTGAAATTCCAAAAATCTTTTCAAACCAACAAAAATATGAGTGGAGCTCATGGACTAGATCTTCATCTTTTAATACTACAGAAAACTTGATTACAATTTTGAATTCTAAGTTTATTTTATGGGCCATGTAATTAATGTCAATCATGTATGGTCAATAACAAGTTTTTAGCTTTACACAAAGACCGTTCCTATGACATTGCATTACTAAAGCTCCATCAACCCCTACAGATACAATTTTTTTTACAATTATGTAGTTATCCATACCTATAATTTCCTTCAAAAAATTCTTAACCATTTAAAATAATTTTGAGATCTAGCATTCTTCCTCATTTTATGAAGGGGGAGTAGATGAGGCTAGTGAATATGAATTTTGATAGTATACACATTCATACATAACCAAGAAGTATTATCTATTGTTGTAACTTAGTATAAAGATAATGTACAATAAAAGTTGACCATTTTTTTTTTTCGTACATCCTATTTTTCCACCCTCAACAAGACAACTTTTCCACTCCTAGACATTGTTTATTGACCAATGTGTGTTAGGAAAGTTAGGAACGCCTATAAAAGGAAAAAAATATTATATTCTAGGTAGTTTGTCATAGGATACCCTCTAGTCAAAATATGAAAAGCAACTCTCAACTAAATAATTTTACTATTTAGGTTGCTTCCATCATCTTTTCAAATTGAGCTTGAATTATACCTTCACATGCATCAAGCTTCACCTATTTTTGAATATACTCATGTCATACTCCAAGGCATACTTTTTTTTTCATCTGTAATATAGGCATCAGGGAGCGGTACCCCATAAGAAAAAATAAGAATAAAAATAAACAAAATGCATGCCCTAAGAATTAGGGTACAATAATGTAGGAATTTTAGCCTGGCCCACACCAGGGAGATCACAACCTCATCCTCCTGGAAAGAGCATTACACATCCTCCTAGAAAGAGCATTACATCTGACTTATTCAGCCAAGGTCATGCAAGACCAAAATCCCAACCTACTTGTTCCTGCCGCTAAGCCACTAACAGAAACCATGCCTACTCTAGCTTAAACCAACCAACCCACACATGAGCACTAAACAAAGACATATGTAACCCTGATCTGAGCATGCTAGGTTAAGTACCAATCCTGGCAAAAGCTAAAAATCAAAAGAACCTTCAAACCTGCTAGTAATTTCACCGTTTGAGAGCCTGCAATTTAATCTTAATTGCCTCCAATTTGTGGATGGGTATTTCCTTACTTTGCTTTACATTCCACTCATTTCCCCCTCCATTATTTTGTTCTTCTGTACCAGATTTGGTGAGAGGCTGCAACTGCAATCTATTACAAACATCCATACCTTTGTTAGCCCTCCTTTTCTTTTTCTAAATTATTTACCATTCCTTTTCTCCATTTCCATCAATACAGTCCTTAAGATCTTGAGGAGGATCATGGGAGAGGGAGCACTCAAACCCTGTGGTGAGAGGACCCACATCAAATACAATAGGGCCTATAGGTTGATTTTTTGAAATTACAGCAGTGTCCAAAGGAAGGGGGTAGATTGCTTCGCTGCCCATAACACGATCTAAATAGTGAGAGTTGCTCAAAAGAGGCATATGTTGTTCCCTCTTAGGTTCTGTAGAAGACTCATCACTCTTCAAGCGGCTTGAATCACACGTTTGGTGTAAATTTTGAATTACCTTTGGCTCTAGAGAGGAACTAGAGGCCGAATCCTCCTTTTGCTTCTTGTTGGCCAACTTTGTAGGAGAAATAATCTGTTTGGGAGTATTCATAACAGAATAATGTTTGGGGGAAGAGTTCTTCCACCAAGAGGCCACCTGAGTTGGTTGTGGTTTAACCGTAGAGCAATCCGCTACAATATGCCCAGTTTGAAAACATCTCCTGCACCTAAAAATTAAACCTTCATAATCCAAAGTCTGATTCCAACATTGTCCATTGGCCCTCAATACAATTTATGTTGGGAGCTCCTTGGAGATGTCTAGTTCCACCAAGATCCTGGCATAATTTGTGTGGATAAAATTTCTTGAGTTATCGTCTGTATGCACAAAATTTCCCAAGGAGTTTCCAATGGCTGCAAAACATGAATCGAACCAATAATGGAGGGGGAGATTTGGGAGACGAACCCAAATCAGCAAAACTGAGAATGATTCAGAAAATGGATCAAATTTTGGATGCCAAGATTTCAACTGCAGAAAATTTGTTTCCCAAAACCATACATAACTTAGGATAGTATTTTTGTCTTTCTTGCAATCGAAAACCAAACTGAAGAAGCCTCTTGTGTTGGGGTAAATTTCCAAATTTCCTTCCATGACAGGAAGCCAAGATTTTGAAATCTAATTATGGAGATCTAGAAGACTGGGCCAGAGGTGGTTGAATCTACCAATTAAACCATTATCTGAAAATAATTCTTCATTTTCACGCAACTCCTTTGACAATGTGGCGTCAAAGTCCAGGGATAAGGGTTTACCAGAACACTGAACAATCTTTCTATACCCTGAGTGGATCTTTGATTTTTGCGTAGAAGAACCCCGACATTCCAAATCTGTGCACTGATGATCTACTGAGGGTGATAATCCTGATCCCTTGAGATCGACACCATCAGGAATCCCCCCATGATCGAGCAGGTGTAATGTGTCATGGAGAGGCAGGCTTGTATTCAATTT
The DNA here is from genome assembly GCA_027924645.1 of Cunninghamia lanceolata. Taxonomy (NCBI): domain Eukaryota; kingdom Viridiplantae; phylum Streptophyta; class Pinopsida; order Cupressales; family Cupressaceae; genus Cunninghamia; species Cunninghamia lanceolata. The sequence continues at coordinate 3,774,535 of BSBN01000642.1, forward strand.
CTTCATTCCACCGGGAGAGACATTAGATGGTGAAGGAGAGGCCAAACTGGAGGCTGAAACCCCCACCACATTGCCGGCAAAACCCCACAAATCTGTAGATCTCCGTGATTCCAAGCCATTAGAGGCCTTCGCAGCAAAAACCCCAGCTAAGGTATCACTGAAGGAAGCCTTTCCATTCGTGGCATCGGCGCTCCCAGAAACCCTAACACCAGAAGCGTTCGGAAGATTCAGAAAATTCAACATATTCGCTCCTACCGGTCTCCTTATTTACTTTATATACTCCAAGGCATACTTAACATAAAGACATTCTTCGTTTGTTTTCCATTTTATCACTAAATTTTTCTCTATGTCCATGATTTGTTTTTCATAAACTTGACCAACATGTTTTCTATGGTGTTAAATTTTAGTTGCAAGGTCAGCCCACAATACTGTGTCCCACTTTTTGGCCAAAGTGGGGCATTGATATCAACATTATTAACCAAATTTTCACTTTATAACACCTATAGCAACTAATCCATTAAGAATTTGAAGATGATATAAACTAGTAATTTTTGAGATTTTGTGTATAGATTCTAAATGTATTTTTTAAAAATATGTAAGAAATAATTTGTGAATTTTTTTTACGTAACTTTTAATAACTTATTTTTTATAGTTATCAACATTTTTAAAAAGTAACATTTATACCATACAACATAACTTTTTTTATAGAAAGGAAAAAATTATAAGTTTTTAAACATAGATTTGTAACACCAATATCTAGTGCACAAATATTTTTTCATAATTTTTTGTTTCATATTATAATTTAGACATAGGTTTATACCATACAACGTAACTTTTTTTTGTATGTATCCAAATTAAATTCTTCTTTTTTGTTGAAACATGGACATCAATACCAGTCTGCAAATATTTTTCAAAAAAAATTTCTCTATTTTTTAATTTTTCTGTGTGTGTGGAATAGAGAATTTGATGTTCAGTGAAAAACCTATGTTACCTAGAAAATAGAAAATAAATATAATAATCAAATGAAATATATTCAATATCATACTTTTTTGAAAGCTTATAAGTTGCGGGATAACTACTTATAAAATAGAATTTCTAAATTACTTCATTTGATCCCCAAAAAGTGAAGTAAAATTGGCTTTTGTCAGCATTTTGATAGGTGCAGAGGAGACTCCATCTAGGGTTTGATTTAAGAATAGGGGGTTATTTTCAAGGGGGTTTTATCTAACCTCCTTCAATTAAACTCCTTTAGATGGAACCCCTCAAGGCTTAAATCGTTAATTTTTCTAAAAAATATGTGTTTTCAAACAAAAATTAGGATGCCCCATAAGTGGGACATACTAAATTGTGGCAACACTGCAATTTCGTGTCCCTACCATTTTTTCTAACTACAAATCTTACACCTACATTCTATAGGAGGTCCATCTTTGTTTTCATTCTCTCCTAGTTCAATGAATGTGTACTTTGATGTCCAATCAATCTAAAAATTCCTTCACAAATCTCACTTATGACTCATTTTTTATTTGAGTTAAATTCTTCTCCCCTTCCATGTAGGATGTTCATTTTCCTTATCACTTTTTGAGGTGAGTTTATTAAGATTGTTAGTACCACTACCCTAGTCTTGTAACATCATCTCTTACATTGTCATACACCTCAGTACAATCCCTCTCAAGCATTCCCTTGTTTATCAATAGGTGGTGCAGATCCTAATGTTGTCAGTTGATCTACTACGTCACACACATTATCAAAATATGACATTATATTTTTGTGTTTTGGTGAGGATCCTTTGCCACTTCTAAGAACCTAGCAGCTACTTCTCAACATCTCTCATGAATTGGAACTTGTGAAGAAAATTCATTGTGTTTAAGGTTACTGTCTAAGACTCAACACTAACAATTTCAATATCATCTCTAATAATTAAACTAAATAGACAAAATCAACAAAAGGAGCCATAGATCCCTAAGGCCTAGTTGTATCAGTACTCAATATCATCCCTATCAATGAAACCAAATAAATAAATAAATAGGAGGAATCTTGTATTCATATAACAATAAAAATTATCACCCAAGCCTATTACTAACTCACTAATGCCTATATTTTGTTGTCTATGGCTCACTAAAAATAGAATTATAGGTATGAAGTAGGTGTAGGGCATAGAAGAAACCAAAGAAAGGAGTCTAAAGAAAAATTCAAGTCAAAGGGTGTAAAGATTCAAGAATCAACTCAATCTAAATCAAGAGCAACATAAAATGTGTAAAAGAATAATTGAGCATTTTAATTATATTTATATGCACTTAAATTTGGTGAAACCCATCAGATTATAAAATGGTGGATGAAAAATGTGGTGAATCTTGCTTAATTATAAAATAATGAATGTAAATGTTGGGTGATTAGGACCTCAATCCAAAACATAAGTGGTGATTTCAAGGCAATTATGGCCCTAACAATAGGGTGGAGTTATAATAATAACAAAAAAATTAGTCCCCATATAGGGTGGATGTTTAATAGTATTGGTAAATATGTTGATTAATTGAAACATGCCTCCTAAATTCTAGGTGATCCCCCATTAATCACTCATAATATACCATGGCAAAAAAAATTGATGTATATGCTTCATAAATATTAATGTAGCAATTTAACACCCATTAAAATAACTTATTGTAAATTCCTATTGATTTGGCCCCTATCATTTTAATCCATTCACCAAAATTGTATGTCTTAATTTGAATTATTCACCAACTGGTAAAGTTTTACTGCTAAAAAATCACAAGACTACATTCTTTAACAAGGAGATACCACAAAACAACCATTCTAGGCCACTGTATGTGTTAAGCTAAATACATAATCATGTTATTGGTGATGTTGTTGTTAATGCTACAAACCAATTTAGTATATGCATAGAGGATTTTCTAGTTAATAAAAATCTAATGCCAAATTCTTATGCTCATTTAGGAGTCTCTTTAAAGATTAAAAAATGGATTATTAATTCATACTTTTGGTTGTGTCATCTTACCACTAAAATTTGGAGCTTAGGAAATACAACTCTTATGCCATGTTATATCATCTTTAGAGTTAGATTTTTATACTACTTGATAGACCATGGCTGGAACACTTGAAACATTACCTTCAATTGTACATCAACGTATATAATTTATTTATGAAAGAATTTTTTAAATACTCCATGAGATTCATATGTGTCTATTGTGGAGTTAAGCCATTTCACTTTTGATACTTACATTAAAATTCCAAGAGAACCTTTAGATATTTATGATGTGTAAAAAGATTGGTTATTTTCACAACAAGAACATAAGAGGATGAAACAATAAGAAAAGCATAAAGATCCTCATAATGAATAGATCAGCCGTGAATATAAGGAAATAACAACATCTACAAAATTTATATAAAACTAGAGTTTCATGCCCAAAAGGCTAGTTGGATACCAAAGAAAAGTGTTGTGGTGCACCAAATGATAAATTTTCCTTCACAATCATAAGTAAAGAAACAATAAATTTGGGTCAAGAAAGACATGCCTAATGTGCTAGCAATTGATAAAATGTTTGTTCAAAGTACAATGGACTACCAACAAGAAACATATGTAATAGAAAAAGAAAGTCAAGAAGAACAGGTGGTAAGAATAAATGAAGAAAAATATGATGACACATGCCAGGATGATTATAATCTACTGGAGGATGATGATGAACTATTAGACAATGATGATGATCCTCCAAGGTCATTCAATGATACATGAGCATCTTATATACCTATATTTCTTGTTTTAATTTTGTCTTTTTGCTTTTTTTCTTTGGCATTTTTTATTATGCCTTGTTTTTTATGCTTTACACACCCATTTCACTTTCTATATCTTGTTTCATGTTTTTCCTTCCCCCACTTGGGGGCATTTTCCATATTACCTACTTGACATGTTTACTTTTATGCCCATTCACATCTTCTTTAATCATTACTATGCCCAATTGCATATTTTACTTTGCTCTTATTATTATAGTTTCCTACTTTTATGTCTATCCTTACCTTATGCTTGTTTTTTCACCATGATCTTTGTTTGCCTTTGCATACCATGATTATCCACCTTTTTTCCTATATTCCATACCTTATGATTAGAGATCATCACATGCTTATAATGATACTTATATTTGCTCACATTTTATGATATAAATAATATATATAGGGGAATTTATAACCCAATGTGACTTAGCACCCACTCAAAAGGTGCAAAATAGTAGGGCAAGCCACTATTACCCTAGCATTTGCTAGGATGCCCCACTTCCACTTCATAATTTGAGTTAAGTTTCAAATTGAAGATGTGTGTGATGCTAGTCAAAGCATCCAACTATTCAAGCCTATCCTTGGGGGTGCATGTTTATGCTATCTTGCAGCTCATATCATTAATCATGTTATTATCCTCATGTCTAGCTTACTCTTGTGTGCCTATGATCATTTCTCGCATCCTATGTTTCTATATTATGCTCTTATTACACCATATCATCCTATTATACTTAGGGTCACCATGCCTTCCCTATGCTATATCATGCCTTCATTGTCCCATCTTACTACTAGAGCTATGTTATTAGATTGGGGGCATCTTGTTGTTCACATTTTCTATTATGCTATCATTGATTATTTTTATTACATTCGAGGCATTATGATTTCCCCCATATCATTTTATTCCTACATGGTTGATTATATTCCTAGAGTTATCTTATCACATTGGAGGTCATCATTCTTTCCTCTATCCTCTTATGTGTGATCAAGCCTAATAATATACTAAGAGCCACAACAGGGGCATCATGCCTTCCCCATACCACTTACATTGTGCCTATAGGGCCATTTTTCACCTTATGATTTGCCCATTTTGGAGGAAACCTTCTACCTTCATGCTTATATATAGTCCATATGCTTTCATGCCTATCATTCTATATGTCTTCATTGTCATACGATGCATCTATGACACTTATTTTACATGATATCTATGCTTATGTGATCATAGATCTACTAGATCACACTTGCTTTACATCTATTATTGCTCCATCTCATTTAATTCCTTGCACAAATGGTATGCAACCAATTGGAGGGGGCATTTATTGTCACTAACATTTCCTATGTTGAGATTTTAGGCAGTGATTTACACTACATAGAGACTCGTCACTATGTCTAGATGGGTACATGGTAATGTCTAATATGTTATGCCACCTTATTTTCATCACATCAGGCAGAGAATCACCACACCACTTTCTCTATTTAAGTGGAATTTCCTAAACCTACTTCTACTTTTTCATTTTCATATATAGTTAAAGCAAGTTTATAATTTGTGCATGTTTCACTTATGAGACAAAAGCTACTCATTGTACATACTTTTTCTATTTTGCAAGTTCCTATGGAACATACATGCTAAGGAAGAACTCACATAAAGATATCAAGTTGGGTCCATTACTTTACATGGAACCGCATATCCTTTTGTAAAGGGTGGAATTTGGATAATTGGTTTTTGATAGTTTATGTGTATATCCTCCTTTCACCCTTGTACATTTAAGGACTTTGGGTCAAGTGGCAATGCACTATCAGACCCTTGGTCACTTAGGAATGTAGGGAAACTTGGGTTTGTGTGATTAGATTGTCAATTATGCTCAATTATACATCAAAACCCTAATTATGCAAATATGGAAGCAAACAGACGAATACCAGAAAATGCTGCTATAGAAAGATGTAAAATGACAAATAAATGTCAACCTGTTTTCAAAGTTTGAAAGTGGAACATTTGGGGACTAATGAGTGGGGGCCCTAGTCCAGTACCTTGATTTTTGTCGAGATATGGGAACTTGATCTGCAGCGTATTCCTGCTATCTCAAAGATTTCTCCATTGCAAAATCTGGAGGACTAATGAGCAGGCACTCGAGTCCAAGGCCCTATTTTCAACTCTAATCTACAAATCTGACACTTTACAACACTCTCCTGCAACTCCACTTTTCCTGCTTCTTCAACCTGTAACCTGAAATCACGAAAAAATGGGGAGGGGGTTGTGGTGTTTAGAGGCTTGCCTCAGTCAAGCCCTGGAGAGACATTCAAGTCTTCTGAACACCGTTGTCAAATAGAGAGTGCGTGCCCTTGGGAGGCAGAGGCAAAAAACTAAATGATAAATGCTCAAAAACACAAATGATATCACCTTGTAGTGAAGATCCCATGGAAGAAAGAAGCTCTTCATGCCATGAGGAGATGGATGCTCAAATCTGCAAATACAAACACATAGACAACACAATATCTGCTCTTGCTACATAATGAATGCCTTGAATCACTTTTTGAATGCATACAGATCACCACAATCATCTAATATCCATCTAGTTTACAAAAGAATGCCTAAACATGCTTATATGACAGATAAATGTGCACCTGTTTTCAAAGTTCAGAAGCGGAACAGTCAGGGACTAATGAGCGGGGGCCCTAATCCAGTAACCTGATTTTTGTCGGGATATGGGAACTTGATCTGCAACCTATTCCTACTATCTCAGAGATTTCTCCATTGCAGAATCTGGAGGACTAATGAGCGGGCGCTCGAGTCCAGGGCCCTATTTTCAACTCTAATCTACAAATCTAACACTTTACAACACTCTCCTGCAACTCCATTTTTCCCGCTTCTTCAACCTATAACCTGTAATCACGAAAAAATGGGGAGGGGGTTGTGGTGTTTAGAGGCTTGCCTCAGTCAAGCCCTCGAGAGACATTCAAGTCTTCTAAACACCATTGTCAGATAGAGAGTGCGTGCCCTTGGGAGGCAGAGGCAAAAAAATAAATGATAAATGCTCAAAAACACAAATGATATCACCTTGTAGTGAAGATCTCATGGAAGAAAGAAGCTCTTCATTCCATGAGGAGATGGGTGCTCAAATCTACAAATACAAACACATAGACAACACAATATCTACTCTTGCTACACAATGAATGCCTTGAATCACCTTTTGAATGCATAAGGATCGCCATAATCATCTAATATCCATCTAGTTTACAAAAGAATGCCTAAACATGCTTATATATGTAACTACAAACACTCCCACCAAGAATTTCGTAATTCAAACTTACTGTGTCAGCATAGGACCCAAATAAATGTCACAAGCCGACACTCAAAATTTACAACTGACCTAAAATAGGGCAGGACTAGAGCACGGGCACCCAAGTCCTCTCTCCCTATTTTGGTTAGGGTTAGATTCAAGGGATCCCCTTAGGTCCCATTTGTCATGAAACTTAGGGCTCATTTCATCGGTGTTGAGACATGGACCAGCTAGGACTTGAACCTAGGACCTTCCTTTTGCTACTAGAGTGCTCTACCACTGAGCTACTGGCCCCTCTTGGGCCAGTCCATCATTAGTCTGGTTGTGGCTTACACCAACACCCCCCCTTAAGCCACACCTCTCGTGTGCTTGGGGCTCCTAGCCTGGCCTGGCTCTGATACCATGTTGAGACATGGACCAGCTAGGACTCGAACCTAGGACCTTCCATTTGCTGCTGGAGTGCTCTACCACTGAGCTACTAGCCCCTCTTGGGCCAGTCCATCGTTAGTCCGGGTGTGGCTTACACCAACAATCGGAATGTCAAAATATGATGCAAGATGTCCTAAATGCAAACAAAAGACCTGGGAGCTAAACCTTATGAGGGAAAAGGCCCCAAGGGGACATTTTCTGACATTACACCTTTTTATGTCTAAATTTTTACTTTGCATGCATGTTTGTGAGTGCTCGTTTACTTTAAAATATGTGTTCATTTAGGATTCACATGCACCTCAAAGTCAAGGAAAAATGTAACAGTGAAATGTGCATACCATGCCAATTCTCATTTAGTTTTGTGCTCATTTGAGAGAATGTATAAATAATAGTTTACATTGTGACATGTGGCACACTTTTGTGATAAATTTTGATCCTTTATTGATCCCCATTAGTTCTCATCTACTCTCACCTACACATTTTCCCACACATTTAACTATATCTTTACCCTATCCACACATGTTTCCACATATTCCCCTCATTTATTAGCCTAGGATTCCACACATCCATTCTTGGTCTTGAGATCTAACAAATTCCTTGTCTCGAGTCTTTTTTGTGGCAAATGGGAGTGATCCTACATTAGGGAAATCTGACCCAAAATTCATATTTTAAAATTCAAAAGGTTGACTTCTACCCTTTCTTTGTAGTTGTTGGGAGTTGATTTAGTACACACTTGTGTGATGATTCATTATGTCAATATTTAAGACATTTATTTGAGCATTAAAATTATCCTTTCATATTTGATTATCATTCCCATTTAAAAGGAGCACTTTTATCCACATTTAGAATTAAAGCACTAAAAATAATAATATGTTGCATTAGAACTATCACTTGCATGCTTGCCTACTATTTGCCCACATATGTCACAACCATAAAAGTTGATCCAATCCAAGGGGTCATCCTAGGAGAACTTGGCACTTGCAATTTGACAATTTCCCCTAGCTATTTTAAATTTATATCACTAGTCCTTATGCTAGAGAAAACTTGAAAGAGATCATAGTGAATTGGATAACAGACATGCATAGTGTGCTAAAGACTACACATTAAAGATCATATTTGTGTGATCTAGAATTGATCCAAGACTACAGAATCAACCCATAGTTAGTTACATGTTTGTCACACAAAATTCCAGGTAGTGAGCATACCAAGAACATCTATTTTTTGCATTAAATGAATGTTGTGTGCTACATTAGTTCTACAAACTAAGTACCTAATCCCTTTATATTTAATTTCTAGAATTAACATTTAATTATTCATATATTTTAACTAACTACATGATTAATTAAACCAGATTAAATTTTATTGAAAGTGTTTAACTAATTGAACTGGGTAACCCATTAGGAAATTGTACTTTTCTATTACAACTATAAAGACTAAAATGTTAAATGTTTAAGAGGACATTGGTCTAGAGTTTTGTAAAATTTTATAGGCACCCTACATAGTTTTCTTATAGTGAAATAGTTTTCCTTCCAAAATATGATGTGCCAATTGTTATATCAACCTTGATTAAATTATTTGATTGATATTAAAATTTTAAAAAATAAATGATTTAAACTTGTTAAGGAAAATAAATATTTTGCTAAATTAAAAGGGTTTTATATAAATTAATTAATTAAAATAAGTAATAAAAATATGAATTAATCTATATAATAGAGTTGTGGATGATGATATCTAGAAATTGAAACATTTAATGTTAATATAAAAAGTAAATGCAAAAGATAGGGCATTTAGTTTTAGATATAAAGATGATGTATAATCTATTATGGATGCTGAGATCTAAGTGTCTTGGGATTGGAAATGATATATATTAATCTTTACATCACCTCATGATCTAAATAGTTTATCAATACTATAGAGGGTCAATTTTGTGAGTTTGGATTGAGTCTACGAGTTTGGTTCATTTCCATGGGCATGAATCTAATCTTTAGCCATGAATTTGATTTAACATAGTGTGCACTTCTAGTTCTTAGTTTAGTCAATTCACTATTGTCTTCTCTTTGTTGATGATTAGCAGTATTTAGGAATACCTTTAGAGGATTGTTGGATTACTAGGATACATGTTCTCCTAGGTCAACCCCTAAAAAGATTAGCTTTATGATGATATGTGTTGGCAAGAAAAGTGGAGTCACAGACCAAAGTTCTGAGTCTAGGATTCTTGCATGTTGTATTTATACCCTAGTAATTGCAATAAGAGAATAATCAGAGGGGTGTGCGGTAAGAATTACCATTATGCGATACATCCACAAACTAAGAAACCACAACACAAAAATTAAATATACAGTTTAAGCATCAAAAGCATAGAATATATATATATCATGGATTATAGTATAAAATGTTCAATAGATCCTTCATTACTATTCTTTCTTCCTTCTTTCTTACTTACTTCTATCTCTAGTTTACTATATACATATTGTTACATTAGGGACGTGTCCCTTATAATTAATGTATTCTCCTATTAATTGTAGTCATCCTTGTGCTCCACATCCCCTTTGTGACTAGTTGTGGTGGACTCTAGATGTTGTTCTTCATGTGCTCTTTCCTCTGCTAACATCATCCCTCCCTTTGAAACCATGTCTTGTCCCCAAGACATGAAAATTGGTTAACTTGTAGGCAAAATATTCTTGTATATTTTCTTGAGCTACTAGAATGTTATGTCCCATTAACTCTTGGCTTGTTGTAGCACTTGTATTTGGTTATGGACTTACGTGAGTATCTTTTTTGCCTCTATTATAGTAGATGGTATCTGGATTTGTAATACTATTTTCTTTGCATCTCTAAGTAGTCTAGTAACATGAGCAACTCTGAAGTTGGCCACTTCCCTGAGTTGTTTGATCTTTGCTTCCTAATTACGTCTCTTTGATCATGTAGTTGTTGGAGCTAAGTATGCATAGTCTCTATTTGTGCTCTTGTTGTACCATCCACATCCTACATGGCATCGTATGTGCTGGCAACTTGCAAAATCTATAATTCCATTTGGTCTATTTGGTTCTTGGGTGATTTTGTTAGTGTATTCCACTATAAGAAAAAATGATATATTGTGTCAATATCATTGGCAATGTTTTGAACAATGTTGATTTGCATCTCCAAATGTGTATGTGTTGCTGCACACTTCTTCCTTATTTCATCCATGTGGTTCTTTTCTATTTCTGCTAGTATTTTATTCATGATAGTTGACTCCTGATTATCCATTTCTAATATCATACTATCTAGGAGTTGTTTCAACTACTATCCTAGTGGCATCGTTGTATCTCTTTGTGCCTAAGGTATTTTATTCTAAATTATATTGATTGCACTATCCAATTGTTCTATATTCTCTACATGTTGCTTTAAAATATTTGTATACACCTAAAAATGGCTTGAGAGGAATTAAATAAATATTTTATATTTATTTTATTCTTATTCCTCTATCAATAAATAAACATACTAATTTATTTATTTGGTTCACATTCATCATATTCTTCCAACAATTAAATATCTTAAATTCCTCTAAAGTCATCTCTAATTAAATAATCATCATTATTTAATTATTCTTCTAAGACAAAGTCCTATGTCTAAAATCCACATAATTCATCCATGTCACCCTCCATGTCAGTGGACACCTCACCATGTTGCTCCATAAATTAAATATTATTAATATTTAATTAGGTATTTATCCTCTTAACACATGCTCTATTTCCTCTCAACCATCCCTACTTTGTAGAAATTGGTTTCTCCACATCACCATGGTCAATGTTGACTATGAGACACTTGTCTCATGAATCCTATATTCCCTCTCACATTCCAACAAATAAAGACTCCTTCCTCCATGTTTCTCTCATGGTCTTCCATATTTATCTCATTGGTCTTTGTGAGCATCACACCATGTGGCTCCTTGTCCCTCATATTCCTCCACCTTGTCATCGTAGTAGGAACATCTTCCATCTTTATCTCCCCTCATCCAACCAATTTGATCTTGACCGTACATGTCACAAGACTTATTCTTCAACCATGGATCTTTTGACACTTGGATTTAAGCCATCCTTAGCCTATAAAAGGAAGCTCCTCACCTTCATTTTGCATCACAAGAGCTATCATACTTACATGCTACAGAAATTCTATCAAGTATCCAAGCGTGCCTTTGGCCCCCATTTGCATATCAATATCATAATCTCCATTGTTGCATTATCATCTAGCTTCATAGTATCATTTAGTTGCATATCATTATCCTCATATCAATCATTATCAATAACATTGCATTAGCTTTTATCAAAATCATCATCATTATCATTAGTCTTGCATTGTAGGATTGTTTACATTGCATTTGAATCCACAATTCCATTCATCTCATAGTCATCTTGAAAAACAAAGAAGTGCAATTTTGAGAGCACCATCATAATCAACAAGATCTTGAGAAGATAGGAGATAATGGAACATGAAGGATAAATCAAAGTTTGCAAGGTATAATTCATGTTTTTTGTATTTTTCCTAGTTTCATTGGTGATTTGAATTTGAGTAGGAATTTAGAGTAATTGTGGTATCTTATTAGGTTCTTATAGTTGTTTCAAATAATCAATCACAATATCCTCCCTTGTTGTGCTATGGAATATGTCCCCAAGTTGAAACTTTTGTAGAGGTGATATTCTGGATTAATCTGCATGTGTACCAATTAGTTGTAATTGTAGTAATTGCAGTGTTGCCAAGGGCTGGATTTGCTTTTGTTGTACCATGAAATCTTTTATGTGCTACATGGGGGGTGTTGTGTTGGAAGATGTTTCCCTTTCTGGTGATATGGGTGGCTCTTGTTGTGGACCTTGATCCTCCAAGTGTTCTTTTGCTTTATGGGGCCCTCTAGATTTTTTTATTTTTCTCCTCCTAAGCCTTTCTCTCCTCTTCTAACAGTGTCGCATATGATTATTTTGTTACCGTAATCATCTCTTGGTGGATTTTTTCCTTCACTTCCTCATTTAGAGCCATCAATGTGTCCACCCTCTATTTGGATCTCATCTCTTTAGCCTATAATTGTATGAGTTTTCCCTTCTACTTGTTGGACAAGGATAGATATGTCTCTTCTAAGGCTTGTTTTCTCATCTCTTCTTATAGTTGATTGCTTTTCCCTTTTCTTTTTAATAGATGAGGTGAGCTTCTCTAGAAAGCTTTCTATTATGCTATCCAACGTGTCTGTAGACACCATAATATTTCTAATTATTGCTTCTTTGATTATTGCTTGATTTTCTACACCCACCTGGGTATACATCTTTGTGGTTTGTTTTCTAGTATCCCTTTATGATTTAGTGCCTTTGTGAAGAGGCCTACATTCATGATGTCTTCTTTCTTTTCTTCTTGTCCCTCCATTGTATGTGTTTCCAATGATAATTGTTTACTTTTCCTTGTCATCCTTCTTTGTGGCTATTTCTTTTCCTGTTGATGTATTTTCTGTTCCTCCTACTCAAGTTCTATTTCTTTTTTGTGGCATCTTCTTGCCCCTTGTAGTGGATTTTTGGGAACTTTTAGCAATATCTTTGTCCCTCTTGTTGTGTTAGGGCTAGATAATTCATCGCTCTTTGAGTGCAGTGGAGAATTTTTGAAATATTTTGGTGCCTTGTTGCATGTGAATAGATCATGTTATAGATTTACACATAATCCACATGTTTTCTTCTTATCTTCCTTACATTCATTGGCATAGTGTCCTGTCTCTCCGCATTTGTAGTAGGTGGATTCTTCTCTTCTTCTTCTACCCCTGCCTCTACCTCTTGCACCTTTGTAGTTATTGTAATATCCTCTATCCTCATTTGAGTAAGTAGGAAAATATGGTATTTGGCTTCACGGTGGTGTATTTTGAAGTGTATGTATATTTCTTTGATTTGTCCAATTTGGTGATTGATATCTATGGTCTAAAGCATAAAGGGGTCTTTCTGCTAGCCCTTTAACATATGCCATTTCATGGTCTATGGATTCTTTTTTTTTTTGGTGGTGATTACATCTTGGTTCATGTTCTTCTTCTTCTCCTCAGACTCTGAAGAGTAATGATGGAAAATCATTTGTTTCATGATCATCCCATTCTCTGCATATGCCACAATAGATTGTTTGTATCTTTTTGGGGAGTTGTCCTTAGGTCTACCCTAAGTGTGGTAGCTCTCTTATCTCCTTTGAGGGATGGACATTCAAGTTTGATATGGCCTTCTCTAGAACAATAGGTGCACCATATGTTTTTTCTTTGTATTTGGTGAGTAGTTTTTTGTTTTGCTAGGATTTCTTGTTTGATTTTCAATTGTTCTAATTCCAATTTTAATTTCTCTATTTCTTTATTTTTAGTGGCTTTATCATGCCTTCTCCATGTTTGAGCTTCCATGTGGTAGGCTAATGTTATTGCTTCTAAGTAGGTGTTAAATGTTCTTCCATCTAGTGATGTCCTAATTTCTGGAGTTAACCCAGAGATGAACCATTCAATTCATTATTTCTCAGTTAGTGGTTCTTCTAATTTCCTAGAGACCTCCTTTAATCTGCGGTCATAATCTTTAATGGATTCACCCTCTTCTTCTATCATGTCTCTCATCTTACACTTTCGATAGGGATTTTTGGTGATTCAAAATTTGACATAAACAAAATCAAATAGTTTTGGTTGGTCTTTGGTGGTCCCTTTCCTTTGCCACAGTGAGTCGAGAATAAATATATGTTTGACTACTTATGTGGTGTCCTTACCAAAAAATGGGAATTTCACTAGTGAGTTCATGTTGGAATTAATCCCTTTGCCTCTTTTATGGTGTTGATTTACAGTATTATTTAGTAATTGGCCCTTTTTCTTGTAAATTTTATGTCGTGTTTGTTTCTTATTTCTCCCTTTATCTCTAGATAATTGTATATCAAAATATTCCCTTCCTAATATTGTGTCATAGTCTCGCACAAATTGTTGTTGTGATTCTATTGTTTCACTTGAATGTTCAATTATATTTGATGTTGAAATTCTTTTTGATTTATATGGCATGGGGGATGACTCTTGGTCTGGGGGTTGCACTTATTCAAAGTGACGTTTCATCTTAGGAGATGTTTTTCCATTAGTTAGAGACGTGTTATTAGATAGTAATGTTTCCCATCCTTCCTTTCTTATTCCAATTGTATTGTTAGCCAAGTTGAACATGTTATCAGTTTCTTCTTGTATTGTTTGATATCCTTCCTCATCTCTTAACTTTCCCACACTCTTGGTAACTAGTTGATCTAGATATTCTACATCGAATCTCAAAGGTTGTAAATTTTCTAGAGAGTTTAGGAATCTCTCAAATTTATCATCAATAATGATCTAAATATTAGATAAATCTGGTTCAAGGTGTGGTGTTTGAGTGAGTATCGAAAGTGGTGGAGCCTCCATGCTACTATATCCTTCTTCCCATAATGTTTGAGAGGTCCCATAGTCCTTAATACTTCTTACCAAATTGGTGAGAATTTATGTTGCTTTATCAAGATGTGAGGTTAGTTGTTTTGGAGTGACACATGGTTCTTGTTAGAACACAAGGATATACTGAGAGGGGGGGGGGTCAATCGGTATATCACTAAAACTTATTATAGTTAATCATCAACAATTGAAACTTCTAACTACTTTAACCAGAAGATCAACAAATTAAACTAATTAAAGCACAATACATAAGCACACAGCCACAACACCAGATTTATGTGAAAACCCCAAGAAGGGAAAAACCATAGTGAGCAAACTACTTGGATCTACTATCCAAATCCAGCCTCACAAATGAAAGTAAAACAAGATTACAATATTGTTTATGGGCTACAACCCAAAGGAAGTTGCAACTCCCTGAAATACAATGCAATGACACATACAAAAAGAGGATATACCCTCTGGATGTTACATTCAATGGATCTCACTAAATAAAATACTTCAACACCATCTGCATACTTCACCTTAACAAAAATTCACTTTCTTTTCCCTGTGAACACTTTTACCTCCAACATACCTTCATAATTGCACTCACATCAGCTCACACATCTTCGCACATCCTCACACTCTCAAACTATCCTCAACAAACAAGATCTTTCATTTATACCTTCCACAATTTCCAAATTCTTTCTCCCAAGTTGACCAAGATGAAACATGCAAGGCCACTCCAAGTTGACATCTAAAAGATGTATAAAATCAATGTGGATCAAGCCAAGTGGTAACCAGGACCTATTCTTTATTATCACATTCTTCCAAGCTGGCACACACTTCAAATCATATGGTGGGAACATTGAAAACACATGAAGTCGCCCCAACAAACACTCATCCTTCTACCCAAAGGCTCCAAACCTAAAGCGGGACTAGAGGGATCAATTAACATCATGCAAATCATCACACAAGCAACGTAATACTTATATAAACCTTCTCAACCATTCCTTCCACTAAAATATGTTTTCTTTGTGGCGCAAGCAAACAAAAATTGAGCCTAGTATCACAAACAAATACTAAACACACAATCTTGAGATAGAGAAAATTGAACAACCAACTTGTGGTGTACATCAACACTAGAAACCTAAATTGAATCATCCATCTGAATATCTAAACTCATCCTCCAACCATCAAATCCAAAAGATAAATTATGGTGGAATGTGGTGGTTTTGCTTCTCCTCCAGATGACCTTAGTCAACAGCAAGATGTGTCTTTGTTCTGCTAACCCCAGAGAACCTCTGTGGTACATCTTATTAGCTGAACCTTGAATATTATCATCTTCTCATCTATAAATGATCATCCTTCAAACTGCAGGACCACAACTTCAAAGGTAGAGAAATGCAGAGCATTTCCCAGATGCATCCTAACTGCATCATCTCTGAACAACTATATTCACTCTGCAAGCTCTAGAATCTTCTACATTGATCTTCAAGCTTTGAAATCTGGAACATACAGTCTTCACACATGTCATTGATCAACTCCTAAACCACAAGGTTGTACCATCAAATGTAGAGGAATGTGGAGCATTCTCCCAAGCTTATTCTATGCAAACTTCAGTGCCTTGGATAACTTGGGTCTTTCTTTCAAAACTAAAGCAATACATTTCCATAGAAAATAATGAATACATTATTTGCCACATTAGAGACTTCATTCTCAACTTCATATTACAACAACAAACTCCTTCTCATCTTTGATCTATCATCTTTGTCTTCTTCTGTGATCATATTGCCACAAACTTATTTTGACATTTATGACCTTCTTCACTCCATCACTACTAACAACACATCTGAAACTCACACTGTTGACATAAATGACAACATAAGTGCAACAGTTCTAACACTTTATCATTCTATTAAGTTGCATCCCCCCTGGTGCACTCAATTATATCCCTTTCTACAAAATAATGTGGATTTCCATCTTCTTTTTCTTTTGCAACCCCTTTGGCAAACTCTAACTCTTCTTCCATAACCTTTTAAGTTGCAACCCTTCTAGTGCACTCTAACTCAATCTCTCTAGCATTTTCCATTCTTTTGTGATATCTTTCTTGTATTTCCCGTGTTTGTTTCTATCATTTTTCTTCCATGTTCAACTCCATTGCTAATTTGATATACTCTTTAATCTCTCTTAATCTCTTATTATCTCCTTTTTCCATCGTTGTTTAAAGATTTGGAATTCCATTGATCCTTTTATGCATCCCATGGTGCTCATGATCATCCTTCTTTGATTGGTCATATCTTTTCAAGGATCTCTTCAAGATCCCTCCTTTCCATTCATCATCCCCTAGGTACCTGACCCCCTCTCACGAGGTTAAGACCTAAGGGAATCTACTAAAATTCAAAAAAAAATTATGTCTTATCCATAATATCTTCCTTGATGACTTCCTTTCTACCACAATTATTATTTGGTGCTTTGATCTATTCTTTTATTGTTTAACCAGGGTCTCAGCAACAAAACTAAATGTTGGCAAGAAAAGTGGAGTCACAGACTGAAGTTCTGAGTCTAGGAGTCTTACATGTTGTATTTATACCCAGGTAATTATAATAAGAGAATAATCAGAGGGGTGTGTGATAAGAATTACCATTATGCAGTACATCCACAGAACTAAGAACCCACAACACATAAATTAAATGTATAGTTTAAGCATCAAAAGCACACAATATTATATATTTCATGGTGTTGACTTTTTCCCAGACTGGATGCTTATTCCCAGATTTCCCTACAAGGTAGCCATCAGTGATCAACAGGATCTCTGGGCCAGGGGGTCAACAGTATAGGAGATAGACTCTATATTTTATCTCCTCTTCTTCTTCAGGCTCTGCAAGACCTAGGGGGGTATTCCCTACTCAACATCCATGAGGATATGCATGCAAGGCTGGGATGTTGACAGAAAGCAGATGAGTCCTCCTGTAAGTAGACCAAAACTGAAAGATAAGGGCAAAGGGGCTAGCTTTGGGCCTATTTGCAGTCGTAGACGGAGGACTGAGGTTCCTAAAACTAACTCTAATGTCCTAATGTTGGTTTTAGATTTTGCTTTGGAGTTTAAGTGTGGATGCAAAGCTGGATATGGTTATAACACAAAATAAAGCATGATTGGTGCCTATCCAGGGCCTGGAGTCAGTAGACATACACCTGTGAATGATCAGCATGAACAACTAGAACTGGATTTCAAGGGGATATGTGTGATACCTGCCTTACAGGCATCTCCCAATACAAAGTGTTAGGTTATCTCTACTTATGGTATCCCTACTGCAGTATATCCCTCCCAATGTTCAACCTGAAAACAATTTAATCTACCCCTTGAGCAGAAGTTAAAAGATCAGACATTCAACATAGGAATTCTATGCTCTAGAATCTAAACATTACCAAACATCCAGATTCAGAAGAAGAATACATGCAATACTGGAGACAGAATTAACACAACACATGCTAAACAGCATTTCTCATATAAGTTTAATCATGAAATCAGTGGGTTCATGCCAAAAACATACAACAAGAGATACATAAACTCACAGGTAAGCTGCACAGAGCAACCAGATCAGCTTGTCATGCATTACAGAGCCAAAATCTTCAACTTTCAACAACCTTTCAAATGAGCAACACCACCTGCTTATAACAGCCAGGTAGGTGCTCAGCAATTAATTACATGGTTGACCAAAATTTCGCCAGATACACAGTATCATAAAAATGGCGCTCAAACACAACCAGATTGGCGCCCAAACTTGAATGCAACAGGTAGGGGAGGAGACAGGAAGATTTCTCGAGCCCTGCGCCCCTGTCCGTTGATTGACACCTCCAGTCGGGTACAAGATCGACCCACGCCATCGCCCATACCTCTGCAACAATCGCCATTAATGGCGCACCAACCCGCGGCCTTGGGAAGATCATCAAACAGACTATCGCAAGCATTTCCCGCCGAGACTCATCATCATGATGTTTGAAAGTGCAGGATATCAATATCCCACATGCACCCCGCGATGACCTCAATAACACTTTATATACTAGGTCATGAGCATATATCATGTCGGTGCTTTTGCTCCTGACGACACTAGTATAGACCTCATCATCATCATCCTCCAGCAGCATGATATCCTGTTGTTCGAAATATCACCCTGACGTCATCATGATATTTGAAATATACCCTTCATGATAATCGGCACAACCTGATCCATCGGAGGAACATCCTCCTGCTGAGCTTATTCCAAAAGTCTGGCCGATGAACATCCTGATGACGTCATCATCATATCCTGCTGACGTCATCATCATATCTGCCTACTGCGCACCTCCTCATATCCGGATGACGTCATCATCATGTTTGCAAATATCAGGAGGTCTCTTCAAGATGATCAGTTGTTAGAAATATGACCCCCGCGGACCTTGATGACGTCATCATCATATTAACATCATCATGATATTCGGAAGACAATCGGATATTTGGAAATATCCTCCTGATGTTCAAATATCAGGTTGCGCTGTAGCTCCTCTATAAGATCGGGGCGATAACTGAATATGCTGATGCTGCTTGAAAAGATCACCCCCCGGAGATAGTGCGCGAAGCCAGCAGGCGGATATCTCCTTGATATCAACATCATCATGATGTTCGAACAAACATATATCCGGGTGATATGAAAATATCACCCCTTCCTTCGAGAATATCATGATGCAGAAAGGCAGAAAGAAAAATATCACCCTGATATACGGATGACGTCAGCATGATCAGGATGACAAAACAACGAACAAGAAGTGATACAACATCATCAGGATGATATTGACCAAGATCATCCTGACGTTCAAAATATGATGACCCTAGTGAATATCGGGTCGCACTTAGAACTCTTCAACAACATCATCAGGATGATCATAACCAAGATCACCCGATGATAGAAATATCACCCCGGCGAAATATCATGAAGGCAGAAAATATGATGACCTCCGCAAGCAGCAGGATGATAACTGGAAGTATCATGATGATGACGACCCTTGGAAAAAAACAAGTCAGGTCGACAACTTAGAGAATAACCCCTTCAAGATACGGGGCAACATCGTCATCATGTTTGGGCAAGGTGATATTCGGAAGATCACCGGATACTTGAAAAATCACCCCCGCAAGCAACTGGGGGCGCACTATAGCTTACCAGTATCATCAGGATAATAAGCAAACATCACCCGCCAGTTGAAATATGATGATGACGATGAGAAAAACAAGTCGACGAAGAACATGCTGATGAAGATCATCATTGAAGACAAGATGATGATGATGACCTCCTCCTCAGGAAAATATGATGCTGCAGTTGAAAAATGCTGAGGAGGTCCAACACTTAGAGAATAAATGGGCAAGAAGGTAAAGGCTTCAAATGAAGAAACCTCCTGATCATGACAAATCAACCCCAGGTCAAAATAAGTGCTAACACATGGATTACAGTATCAAATGTTCAATATCCTTCATTATTGTTCTTTCTTCCTTCTTACTTTCTCACTTACTTCTATCTCTAGTTTACTATATACATATTGTTACATTGGGGATGTGTCCCTTACAATTAATTCCTTTTCCTATTAGTTGTAGTCAGCCTTGTGCTTTGTATCCCCTTTGCGACCAGTTGCAACAGATTCTAGATGTTGTTCTTTGTGTGCTCTTTCCTCTTCTAACAATGTGAATGATCAAAGACATCACTCTTTAGACATACATATGCTTCTAGAATAATTATGCAGATTTGAGTTCTTTTTAATGTTCTAATGTAATTGTTCCTACCATGCCTTTGCAAATGGTACATGCGAATAACTATTTGATTTTTAAATATGAAGATGAGATAAGAGAGTAAATGAATGCAATTAAAATCCTTAATATACAAAGAAAAAGTAATAAATCATGCAAATGTGTGTTTAGTTGCCTCAAGGTAGGAAATGAATGGGTAGGAATTGACCAAAATTTGAATTAAAATTTTGAAAACTTAGAGATCAAATTTACAAGTGTGGTATCAATCTTGCACTTGCATGATTGATCTAATAAATCAAAACAGTAAAATCTAAGTGGATAATACATGAATAGGAATGAGTACAATAACGGAGATAATAAATGAGGGATGTATAGACATGTGCAAAAATATGGATAAGATATGAATAAAAGCTATGGGAATGTGTGTAAATAGATAAATGATGACATAGAGGAATGAGCCCAACTTTACTTAAGAATACACCATTTATCAATATGTAATTGCATTAATCCATTTTATGAAAATAAACACAAAACTAAATGGGAATTGGCATGGATATACAAATTTCACTATTACAATTATAATACTTTTGAAAGTGTCATCATAAATTTAAAAACAAGGGTTGCATTATAGCTAGAGTCCTTGCTAAGGGTTGGGAGAATGGATAACATTGTCTAAGTTTTGTATGTAGCTACTTACTAGGGAAGAGAGGTTAGGAGAGCTTTGCATGCTTGAATAATTGTGAGAATCAAGAGCATGAGTAGGGGAGCCTATGCATCCTATCCAATAGTAAAAACTAGTCATAACTTAAGGAACAAATCCTGAAGAACAATTATTTTACAAAGGGTTAATTTCTTAATAGACTTTTGATGTTTATATGTAAGAAACAAGATCTTATGATGTAGTCTAGATTAGGGGGTCTAATGAAAGACAGCCTAATCTAGTAACCCACACACATTACACCCATCCATATGTACAATAAAATTAAATAAATGCAAAATCTACAGTAAACTTTATTAACTATTTGTAGCATTGTTCAACTTGCTTACAAAAAATAGTAAATTGCAGCAACTACTTATAACTAGGCTACACTCTCATTATGAGGGTTCCCATAGCCTTCCTCTCATTAATTTCCCCTATTCAATCTAATGCAGGTCAAGGTTTAGGAGCCTTATCAGGCGGCTAAACCAAGCAACAAGTAACAAACCACAATAAAACAACAACAGACTAACAAAACAACAACTCTATATTCATATGCAAGAGAGATTTATAGCAGGAGTACAATTTTCATTACAAAAGCATTGGTACCAGCCTTACAACATTTCAAATCAGATCAAACAATCTGGAGAAATCTTCTAGAAAGCTCCAAGACATACTACAGATCATTGACCAAGGAGAAGCTCTAGGAAGATCTCTTTCAAAGGATGAATCCCATGAATTTATAGACCACAGAGGCGGCCACTGACCTTCATTAATTCTCATGACATGTGTCACATCCTGGTTTGCCCATGGCACATACATGCAGCTAAAATTGGTTTTTGACGCTTTCTGGGTGATTTGCGAGGAAATCGGGCCTTACCGGATGCGGGACATTTAGCACCATTAGACCAATGGGAAATTTGACCTCTACTTGACAAAGCACAGATTTGGCCACCAACCGGACATATGCAGTAAGACTTCATTTTAGTGTTGACACCAATTTATTACTCTGGCGGGGAAATCTCTATCACTGGCTCAGCGGGGATTTTGATGTTTGTCGGACATATCTTGTGCAATCACTTTTCAGCACAAAGGTCTCAAAACCCTTTCAGTGGGGAAAACTAAACCAACTAGATCTGCAGAGAAATTTGAGGTCACCGAACATGTGCAATAGGAATGGATTTTAGCACAAGTCAGGAAGCGACCTTTTTAGCGCAAAGTGTGTGATGTTAGGTTAGCGACAATTTACGGTCCTACCAGTTTGCGCGGGTTTTGGCATCTAGTGAACATGTGCAGTTGAATCAGTTTTTAGCACAAGTTTGGTGCCTTAGGTTTTTAGTGCAGACTCACTTGTTGAATGCCAGCGCAGAAATTTGGTGTCATTGGATTTTAGTGCAAAGTGCAGTGACAACTTAAAACCCTGCTAAAACATAACTTCTCCAATTTTGCTTGAATCTTCACCATATTTGAGATGCTGATACCCATTTGGGCCTTCTTCAAGATCAATCCATCACTTGGCCAACTCCCTTAGGAAAATTCTCCAAATTTGATCAATTTACTTCCGAAGCAACTCCTGAAGCAAAATGGACAACAAGAAAGTAAAAACAAATCTTTTTGGTTGATGAGGATTGCACCTGGGCCCAGATGCTCCTGCATTAGATGCGTCGAGTAACTGAAATGTTCCATGAGTTGAAAACTCATGAACATTTTGGCAAGTTTGGAATCAGAATCCCAAACTTGACAAGTTCTGTAGCACTCAGCCAAGAGGCTTCATCTGTAGCTCTGTTCTTCCATCTGATTAGATACTCCATGTACTCCTTTCCTCTAGTCTTCTTAACCACATGGGAGTCAATCACCTTATCCACTTCCTCCATCTTCTTTTCAGGAAACTGATCTATCCACCCCTGTGCATTAGGTGAATGTGAATGTGTACCTCCTTGTAAACTTGACTCTCCCTCATAGAACTTATTCAGATCAACAACATTGAAAATAGGTGATATGTCTATCCCAGCTGGTAACTCAATCTCATAGGCATTGGATGAGAACTTCCTCAACACCTTGCATGGACCTATCTTCTTGAATTTCAATTTATTATATGTTCTCTGCGGAAACCTTTCTTTCCTCAAATGTGCCAAAACTAAGTTTCCTACTTGAAACTCTTGTTCCCTCCTATGCACATCAGCATACTCCTTATACTTGCTAGCACTTTTCTCCAATTGTTCCTTCACCTCCTTGTGAACCTCATGAAGGTATTCTGTAAAATCTTCTGCAACAGTACTCTTCTTGTTCAAATCTGCACTATCTTGGAGTTCATCAACACCCCTTGGGTTGTACCCATAAACTATTTGAAATGGACTCCTTCCTACACTTATGTTCATTGAATTGTTGTAAGCAAATTATGCTTGTGCCAAGATAAAATCCCATTGATGTTGTTTATCTCCCACCAAACACCTCAATAGTTTCCCAAACTTCTGTTTACAACCTTGGTTTGTCCATCAGTCTAAGGATGATAAGCTGAACTGAATCCTAGTTTAGTGCCCATTCTCTTCCATAATGTATGCTAAAAGTGGCCAACAAACTTTGTGTCCCTGTCTAAAACTATGCTCTTAAGCAATCCATGCAACCTGACTACCTCTCTAAAAAATAATGTAGCTATGTGGGATGCATCACTAGTCTTCTAACATGGTATGAAATGAACCATCTTTGAAAATCTATCCACAACAACAAAAATGGAATCATCACCTCTCTGCGCCTGAGGCAATCCCAAAACAAAATCCATACTTATATGCTCCCATGGTTTATCAAGTATAGGCAATGGTCGGTACAGTCTTGTATTTTGTCGTGCTCCTTAAGCATGTTGGCAAATCCTATAGGCTTGTACCAGTCTCTTCACATCTACACTCATTCCAGGCCAAAAATAACTTTCATTCAGTTGTGCCACTGTCTTATCTACTCCAAAATGTCCACTCAAGCCTCCACTATGCTTTTCTTTGATTAGGTTCTCTCTCATTGAACCTCTAAGTATACACAATTTCTATCCTTTGAACAATAAACCATCTTGGATAAAATATTCCAACCATGGCATCCTATCTCCTCCCACTGGACTTTTACTAACAACCCATGCTTCCTTAAAATCAGGATCATTAGGATACAAATCTTTCATTACATCAAAGCCAACGACATTGACCCTTAACTCATTCATTAATAAACATCTTCTGCTAATTGCATCTGCTACCCTGTTTGACTTACCACTTCGATGTTTCAAGACAAAAGAACAACTTTGCAAGAACTCCACCAATTTCATGTCTTTGGTTAAACTTACCTTGACTGTTGATGTACTGCAAGGCATGATGGTTGGTATACAACACAAACTCATTTGATAGCAAATAATGCCTCCACTTCTTTAAGGCCTACACTATAGCATAGAATTCCTAGTCATAAACTGAGTATTTCCTCTTTGCTTCATTGTGTTTCTCACTGAATTAGGCAATGGGTCTACCTTCTTGACTTAACACTTCCCCAAATGCACTACCACTAGCATCACAATCTACCTGGAAAAGTTTGGCAAAGTCCAGCAATGCCAACACTGGCTATTCTATCACCTTCTTCTTCAACATTTGAAAACTCTTTTCTGCTGCAGCTATCCATTGGAACTCTTTCCTAACACCCTTCATTGTTTCGGCGATTGGTGGACATATTCCACTAATTTTTTTTATGAACTTCTTATAGAAGCTTGCCAAGCCATGAAAACTTCTAGCCTCAAATGTGTTTCTGGGTGAAGGCCAATCTAGTATTACCTTAACCATCTCAAGATTCATCTTCAACCCCTCTTTAGACACTACAGAACCCAAATATACTAGTTCCTTCTGCATAAAACTACAATTATCCATGTTCACCAGCAACTTCTCTTCTTTTAACCTCTGCAAGACTACCTTTAGATGAAGTAGGTGTTCCTCCTTTGTTTTACTAAAAACCAAAATGTCATCCAAATAAACTATGACAAACTTTCCAAGGAATGACTTCATTACCTCATTCATCAATCTCATAAAAGTGTTGGGTGCATTTGTCAACCCAAATGGCATCACTAACCACTCATATAGTCCATCCTTAGTTTTGAATGTTGTCTTCCATTCATCCCCTTCTCTAATTCTGATTTGGTGGTATCCACTCTTCAAATCAATCTTGCTGAAGTACTTTGCTCCACTCAAGCAATCCATCAAGTCATCCATATGAGGCAATGGAAACCTATACTTAATGGTTATCTTGTTTATAGCTCTTGAATCAATACACATCTACCATTTCCCATCTTTCTTAGGTGTCAGTACTGCAGGTGCAACACACGGACTGAGACTTTTCCTAATCAATCCTTTATCCAATAACTCTTGCAGTTGCCTATTCACCTTGTCATTTTCCTTAGGTGTCATCCTATATGGTGCCTTGTTTGGTAGGCTTGCTCCCAGTATCAAATCCATGCAGTGACTTATGCTTCTCATTAGAGGTAATCCATCAGGTAAGTCCTTCATCAGTATGTCATCGAACTCACTCAGAATTTCTTGGACCTCTGTGGGAACTTCTACCCCTTTTGTAGTTGTCATAGCTTCTACAATTTGAGGTAAGAAGGCATAACAAACCTTCTCCTTTCTGATTTCCCTTAGGAACTATTTTCCACTTACTAGAAAAACCCTATTGCCTCTCTCAACATCCTCATCCTTATCCTTTAAAGGATTCAAAATAGACTCAACCCCATCCTTCTTGAGTGTAATGCAATTACTCTTGCCATCATGAATGGCCTGCCTGTCATATTGCCAAGGTCTACCCAATAGAAGGTGGCATGCATCCATTAGCATAAAATCACACATTATCTCATCTTTGAAATTTGCAATCTAAAATTTGATAAGGCATTCTTCACTTACCAATAACTAATGCCTCATTTGTAGCGAAGAGACCTGTTATCCCATTTTCCTCTGCCTAGAGTCAAATGGTTAACCTAGTATTTCCTTGAAAATCCTTTGGAAATGTTCCTATAAAGCTTAAAATGCCAAATTTCCCAGGAAACTTGCCTAAAAAACCTTACCATTAGAAAGAGCTTGAAAAAATAGGCAGGCTTGCTTTTTACATCACCCTGAAATTCGACCAAATAAAGAAGTTATTTAGGGTCAAAGTTTTGGTCAACATACAGTTCAAATGTACATTTGGCGGGCTTGCAATCTCTATCGGCCTTAGGAAATGATGAAAAAAGGTAAGTTGTATGCATTTTTGGAATGCATATCGGGCCAAGGACATGCATATACAAAGGGGGAATCTTTTGCAGATTCCTAGGAATATTCCGCAGTTGTATGCATTTCTGAATGCATATCGGCTCAAAAGATGCATGTACATTTAGGGAATCTATTGCAGATTCTAAGAATATTCCCAGTTTGTATATCGGGTCACAGGGGAGATATGCAAAGAAATGTACAAGGTGAAATGTACATTGGCAAGCAAAAAATCTCAATCGACTTTCAAAAGGTGGAAAAGATGGTTGTATGCATCCCAATCACATATCGGGTTTGTATATGCATTTGGGGAATCTTTCGCAGATTCCCTGGAATATTCTGTGCTTGCATATCAAAGGTTTGTATATCGGGCCACAATAAAAAAAATGCAAGGTAATATGCAAAGTGAATATACATGGAAGATTCCCTAGGATATTCCCCCCTTGCATATCAAAAGGCTTGTATATTGCTTTGTATGTTCGCACATACAAGCGACTATATACAATGAAAAGTATACATTGCAGGTATATTCCATCAAGGATTCCCTGATTGTATGTAGGGGAGTTTGTATATTGTGTTTGTATATTCTACATACAAAGGTGCCAAGATACATTTGCTACAGTGGAATGTACATTTGCCAATGTACAAGGCAGGGAGCATGCAAGTCAAAGATGCAAGGGATTATATGCAAAGGCCGAGATACAAGCGGTGGGGTCCACGATATACAAAGGCGTTTGTATATCTACAACATACAAGGCTGATATACAAGCAGGATATACGAGCCGAACCCGAAGGGCTTTTCTCAGGAAGCTTTATAAAGGTTTGAAATCCGGCTTGTATGTATAAGTGCTTTGTATGTTTGCACATACAAAGAAATATACAAGGTGTGGAGATACAAGCCGGACCCGATAGAATAGTCAAATACAATTAATGGTCTTTTGGGGTCCGCGGCTTGTATGTTGGCAGATACAAAGGGGTCTCAACTGGTGGGACCCGCACATACAAGGGCGATTGTATGCATATACAAGTCGCGATTACAAAGGGTAAAGTGCATGATTGTATGTGCTAGTTTGTTTGTATGTTTTGCTTGTATCTTTGCATATACAAACCGACATGCGAAGGCTGTTTTCGGCCAAGTAAGATGCAGTTCTTCAGTGATAGGTCCTAGTTTCAGTTCGACGACAAATCAGGAGGTGCCACGTGGCAGTGGCGAATGCATATACAAAGGCTTTTGCACATACAAAGACAATTTAAAAGGCAATTTCAAATACATATTCTGAAAGCGATTACAGAGGCCTTTTAGGCGACAAAGATAGAGATGCATACAAGGCGTTTTGTGCATGCAAAGGCAGACTCAGAGGCATTTTTAGAGGCTGATATATACACAGATGCAAAGCGATATATACAGGCGGTTGACCGAAACTTTGACCGCCCGTATCTCCTCCATCCTGGCGAATTTCGACATGCTGCAAGAGGCAAAAGTGCATATTTTTGCCTCCTCTTTCATTTGATAGGGTTTTTGGGAGGTTTTTCTGGTCTTCATTTTCTAGATCTAGCTTTGCATATTTTTGGCCGATTGGACATTTCAGCGACCGTCTTGAAGTGTTGGGGACTTTTCTTCTCCACAGTGGCTCCAGTTGGTGGTTTCTGCAGGCGCATTCATGGTGTATGGGTTTTTTGCCTTGCAGGACGGATTTCTATGCAATTGGACAGTGACCTTGGGGATTTTTCTCCGCGCCCTATCCTATCTCACGTCTTGGCAGCCATTCTCTATTGTCTTTCGTCCTGTCAAGGCATGGCCCATGTCCCTTCACCATGCCTTTGCCCATACTTTCCTGCTTCTGGCATTTACGGCCTCGATTCCATGAATCAACATCTCCATGTTTTTCTAGCAGGAATCTGGCCTATAAAAGACAATGTAGACTCTTTTGCGAAGGGAGGATGGTTGATTTTGGCACTGTTATGCTGTCAATTTTTTTTTGTAGTCAGACCTCTTAGGGTAATTGCAAGGGTATGGGAATGTGACTCACTGTGCCTAAATCTAGCCTCTGTTGTCTTCCTTTTATCCACCAATGAATGTAATTAACTATGTTGGTATACCCCTGCTATGAAATATTTCTGTGTTGCAATAGTTTTTTGGACCTTCATGATTTATAGATGTTGACTTCTCACCTCTCTTTATGTCTGGGTTTGTGTGTTTTAATTGAAGTTGTAATCTGTTCTGTGGGTAAAATAGCTCCTCTGCAGGTTTAATTTTCATACCAAAGCCTCAACTAGTCTTCAGTTTGTGTGAATCTCCCTCAGCATCAAAAGAATCATTGTTGTATCCACACCATGACCACCATCGCTCACTAAATCTGGTGTATCACCCCTCCTTTTCCCTTTCAGTTTCCTTCTAACTCTTTCCCCTACAAGTTGTTTAAGCACTAGGTTTAGTATCACTGCTCTAAGCAATACGCTTAGAGAAAGGAACCAGCCTTCTCTGGAGGTCTGATCTCAAATCGCAAGGTCCCACACTTCGAGATCATTCCCATGTTACCCTAGATTGCTAAGGTTTCATAACTGCAGCAAAGGGTGCAAATTTGGGTGATAACAGTTCTGGCACGCCTGGTGGGACTAAGAATTAAGAATAACAAGTTCAAGTACTACATTTGATTACTAGTTTTAATGTGCAACCAGTGATATCTAGACCTGTAAGAGGTTGGAACTTGCACATCTGGCGACTCCAAACTTTGGTCTAGCATAATCGGTGTATTTCAGGCTATGAGAAGAATACCTACCA
This sequence comes from Cunninghamia lanceolata, assembly GCA_027924645.1. Taxonomy (NCBI): domain Eukaryota; kingdom Viridiplantae; phylum Streptophyta; class Pinopsida; order Cupressales; family Cupressaceae; genus Cunninghamia; species Cunninghamia lanceolata. The sequence goes on from BSBN01000642.1 coordinate 3,803,937, forward strand.
GAAGCAGCTCCTCACCTTTCGAATACCTGCAATTATCCCCACCTAGGAGAAGAGGGGTAACAGCTGAGAAGCACAAAATAACTCGTGCCCAGTCTAGGAGAGCCAAGTTGACTCCCCCTACAGTTGGAGCTCATACTACCCCAAGGGCCTCAGTCACAATGATCCCTGCGGCCAGAAATCAACCCTTTGTCGCTTTCAATCAAGGCAGCCCATTGAATCTAGCTTAGCATGACGATATCCCGGTCGCTGCCCTGAGGAGTTTACCGTTCTTTCATGGTGAATATCAGACCACTCCAGCTGAGCATATCAAGGACATTGCAAACCTATGTGCTGTCCATCATGTGACAGAAGAAAATGCAGCAATTAGGTTGTTAGCAGCTTCCCTGAAAGGGAAGGCTCTGCAGTGGTTTAGAAATCTGCCGGTGAATTCCATAGATTCCTGGGATTGCTTGGGAGAAGAATTGTGCAGTTTCTTCGAGGACAAATCAGATCATCTATCACTGGTGCAGCAACTGTCTATAATCAAAAGAGCCCCTCACGAAGTAATGTCAGACTTCAACCACCATTTCCAAAAGACATGGGACAGAATCCCACCAACGGTAAGACCTACAGCTGGCCATGCATTCCTATATTTTTTGAGAGCTTTGAATAGCGACATCTTTGTCATGATTCAATCCATGGGAGGATTTTCCTTACCACAGGCTTATACCATAGCCATTAGGGCTAAAAACAGTCTCATCCAGGCTAGTAAGATCGCCCCTAGGCCTCCTTTTCCAATTTTCCCTGCTATTCAACCGCCATTCCCAACATATGTACCTCCCATAGCTATTATACCTGCTACTCCAGCTTTAACAGCAGCTAATGTGCAGCCAAATAGGCCAGAAAGTGCTGCTCTAAATCAGTCTTTCGAGTTACAAGAGATCAAGGGATTGATGCAATCTTTTGGTAATGAGCTGACAAATATGAAAAGGCAGCAATTCCATAATAGACAGCCCTACCAGCCACATAGCCAAGGGCAAAGCCAGTCTTATCAAGGACAGAACCAACCCTACCAAGCTAATAGGCCACCCTATGAGAGCACTTATCAGGGGGCTAGGCAAAACACGAATCAGAGGCCTCTCCAGCCTTACAATCCTGTGCCCACCAATGCCGTTAGTGACATTGTCCCTGTTCAAAACAACCTAGCATCTGAGTATGAATGGTGCTCTCCAAGTAGTCAGCCGCACAGTCAGGTAGCATGCCCAAACGGAGCCATAAATCAAACTCTGACGGTGCAAAGTGTTGCAGTTTCACAGCCAAGTACATCTAATGAGGGGGCTGTGCAACAGATAGAATAGCCTCAACATGATATTGCCTTCATAAATTGGCAGGAAAATGAGTTTTGTGGCATGAATAGAGATGACACTCCAGTTGCAGTGAACATGAGAGCCAAAAGAAGGAGCCATGAAATGGATCAGGCAACAAGCGAGGATAGAGGACCTGATGATCCGTCTACGTCCTAGTTTCCCCATGTGTTACAAAGGAATACTCAAGTAGCTACCAAAGAGCAACCCCATTTATAGGCTAATATTACTGCCGACAAACCACATCAGAAGGTAGGTGTTGCTGCCCCTTTTAATATTATTGAGAATATGAAGAAGGCAAATGTGATAATGTCTATGTGGGATTCCTTAGCAATCCCAGGTTAAAAGGACATACTGCAGTCTGCTTTGTCTGATTTAAAATTATCAGGTGATGCTACCATCGACCCAAATAGGGCCGTCCTTACCAATTCCCCCCAGGACAACATCAAACAACCAAGCAAGACTATCAAACCACTTCCATTCTATGTGTCATTAATAATAGGAGATAAGCTAGTGCACAATTGCATGGTGGATTTTGGTGCAAGTAGTTCTGTTATACCAAAACAAATCACAGACCAACTGAGATTGACATATTAGCCCCTAACAAAGGGTGTGCTCCAGCTAGATGGCATGGCTGTCAACACCATAGGTGTGATGAAGGACTTGATCCTTACCTTGCATGCATGTCCTAACGTTTCTATCACTCAGGAAGTGTTCATCATAGACCTACCTCCTCATTTTGCCATGTGTTTGTCAAGGGAGTTCACAGCAAAGATAGGAGGATATTTATCCTCAGACTGGTCCCACATGTTTTTCAGGACTAGATATGGCACCAAAGTAACCCTAAAATCTGAGTTGCTTTCAAATCATCACATAGAGCCCTACACTCCAAGTGTCGTTAATGCAAATTGTATTATCTCCGATGACCCTGAGCTCGTTGCTGCTTAGCAATTGCAAGCTGAGAGTATACCAGAGGTGTTGTTAAAGGAATGGGCCTTGGAACATACCGTTGATGGTCCTGAAGAACACATTCAAGAGACTGGTATGGGGGTTTACATACTACATGAACCTGAAGCAGCAATACCAAATCTTGTAAAAGATGTAGAACAGCAGACAGAGCAGCAAGGAGAAGTATGGAAAATGTACTTTGATGGCTCAAGGAGCAGAAATGGATCCAGTGGTGGTGCAATGCTTGTATCTCCCCAGGGTGAGAGATATTATTCTGCTTTCCGTTTTGCCTTTTCATGCACCAATAACACTGCCAAATATGAGGGATTAATCCAAGGATTGTAGTGGGCAAGAAAGAGGAAGATTGGTTGTTTATAGGTGTTTGGGGACAGTGAACTCATTGTAAATCAAGTAAGAGGATTGCATGCTACAAAGAATGATACTTTTAAATGCTATAAGCATAGGGTGTGGGACATGATCGATGAGTTTGATGCTTTCAATCTGATCTTTATCCCAAGAAATCAGAATTACCATGCAGATAGGTTCGCTGCAATTGGGGCTCAGTTCGACATACCCAATGATATTCAAAGGGAGAGGGCACAGCCTCATGTAAAAATAGTTGATAGACCCTCTATCCCTGACAATGACGTCCATTGGCAGGTCTTTGAAAGTGATGAGCAAGTCCTGCGTTTTTTGTTAGAAGAGGATGAGTTCTTTGTGGTGAACCAAGATAAGCTCAGACAGCAGTATGGCAACGATCAAATCGTTCAGTTGAGAACAAACAAGCTACCCAAGGGACTAGTAATATTGGAGTCTATTTTTGGCACTGATGATCAGATGAAGAGGACCAAAACCGGCATGCAGATAAAGGAGGAGCATTACGAGGAGCTGAAAATTTTTAAGGGTAAGCTGCTCAAGATTGGTAAAATCTATTCGCCTGAGGATAGAAAGGCTTTTATTGCTCTGTGCCATGAATTTGAAGATGTGTTTGCCTAGGATTATTCAGACCTAAAAGGGTTTGACCCTCACATAGCCTAGCATACCATAGAATTGGAGCCAGGTACAAAACCTGTAAGGCAGAAGCAAAGGCCCTTAAACCTAAAGCTCGAGCCCCAGATGATTAAAGAATTGACCAAGTTGATCGAGGGAAAGATCATTTTCCTGATCAAACATACTTCTTGGGTATCCAACCTCATCCCTATGAGAAAAAAGAATGGAGAGATCAGACTGTGTGTCGATTTTAGAGACCTAAACAGAGCCTCCCTGAATGACCACTACCCGCTGCCCTCAATGGGGCGGATCCTGCAAGTAGTAGCTAGCTCAGAGCAATTCTCCTTGCTTGATGGTTTTTCTGTCTATAATCAAATATTAGTCAAGGAGGAGTATCAGTATAAAACTACTTTTACTACCAAATGGGGCACCATGGCTTACAAAAGAATGCCTTTTGGTCTATCAAATGCTGGCTCAACATTTCAGCGGGCTATGGACATGGCTTTCAAGGGTTTGCTTTACAAATTGGTGTTGGTATACCTAGATGACATCACAGTCTTTTTCAAGAATGCGTCCGAGCATTTATTCCATTTGAGGCAAGTATTTGAGAGATGCAGAGAGTTTGGGATATCTCTCAATCCCAAAAAATACATTTTTGTTGTACATGAGGGCAAGCTGCTAGGGCACGTCATGTTAAAAGAGGGCATTACCATTGATGCAGAAAGGGTAAGAGTTATTCTTGGATTGCCCTTACCCAGCCACAAGAAAGGACTTCAAAGTTTTATTGGCAGAATTAACTTTCTGCGAAGGTTTATACCAGACATTGCAAATCTTTTGAAGCCTTTGACATCATGTTAAGAAAGAATGCAGTTTTTAGTTGGATGAAAGAGGCTAGACTCAGTTTTGATTCCATAAAAGAAGCGTTGTCAGATGCACCAACCCTGGTAAATCCTGATTTCTCCAAGGATTTTATTCTATATGCTTATGGCGGTCTAGATACCATTTCTACAATTCTGGTACAACAACAGAGGGAAGGCTTTGAACAGCCAATTGCTTTTTTCAGCCAAGGCCTAGAAGAGTATGTACAGAAGTATAGCTTCATTGAGAAGCACGCCCTTGCAGTGGTGAGGAGCCTCAAGAAATTTAGACATCTTATTTCTAATAATAAGATACATTTAATGGTCACCCACCCTAGCATGAAGGAGTTCCTGTTAAGTAAGGACATCAATGAGAAAAGAGTCGGTTGGATCACCAAGGTCATGGAGTATGATGTTAACATCAAAGTAACCAAAGCTCATCTGAGGGAGAGGACTCAGTGAACAGCTTGCTGCCAGTCCTGAAAATGAAGCAAGCAAGGAAGAAGCGGCGTTTTTGGCCATTGGAAGTGAGCATCAGATGGATATAGTAGTAGCGGGCACAGGTTGGGTTCACAATATGATCCATTTTTTGCAGACTGGCAGGTGTCTAGTAGGGTTAGACATAGCCAAGAGAAGATACTTTAGACTACAGTCTATCCCATATGTTCTAATCAATGGCATCCTTTTCCGGAAAGATTTTAATGGCGTATTATTAAGATGCGTCCATGAAACTCAGACTGACAGGGTGCTGCGTGAATTTCATGATGGAACAGCAGGGGGTCATTTTGCCCCAAGGACAACTGCTTGGAAGATAATGAGGGCTGGATATTTCTGGCCCAGCTTATTTAAGGATGCTCGTGACTGGGCCAGAAAGTGTGTAAAGTGTGCCATTTTTGCAAGCAAGGAAAGATTGCCTGCTTTACCTCTACAGCCAATTCAGATAGAGTAGCCCTTTATGAGATGGGGCATTGATTTTATAGGCCCTATCAACCCACCATCAAGTGCAGGCCACAAGTGGATACTTACAACAACTGATTACTTCACAAGGTGGACTGAGGTAATGGCCCTAAAAGAATCTAATGAGAGTGCTGTGTTGAACTTTTATAGTGATTTGGTAGCTAGATTTGGGGTTCCTGAATCTATCATCTCAGACAATGCCTTGGCTTTTGTTGGATTAAAAATAACTAACTGGGCTATGAAAAATGGGATCTATTTGGGCACTTCATCAAATTATTACCCTCAGGGTAATGGCCTGGCTGAGTCCACAAATAAAAACCTCATAAGGATCATCAAGAGAATGTGGAAGACAACCAGAGGACCTGGCATACTGATTTAAGATCTGCTTTATGGGCAAATAGAATAACTCCTAAGAGGTCCATTGGGAACTCTCCATATATGCTAGTTTATGGAAAAGAGGCAAGATTGCCTGTATCTGCAGAGCTGCCAGCTCTTGACATCATGAACCAGCTGGAGATGTTTGAAGAGGAATCCCCCATGGCTATCAGATATGCTCAGCTCATGGAGCTTGAAGAAATCAGAGACAAAGCTATGAAGACGGTGGGGTATCATCAGCTTCAGACTAAGGAAGTTTTTGATAAGAAGGCCATCTCCAGAAGTTTCAGGGAAGGAGATATGATACTCAAATGGGACGAATTGAAAAGCAGGCCAGGGAAGCACTCCAAATTTGATTGCATGTGGAGCGGCCCATTTCTCATCACTGAATGCAAAGAGCACAATGCATTTTAGTTGTCAAGTATGGATGGACAAAGTTTCCCTCTCCCAGTCAATGGGATACACCTGAAGAGGTGTTTTGAGGTATGAGTGCTCTGTAAATTAGTAGATTAGGTATCTATACTTTCAATAAGTGTTGCTGCACAATAGTTTAGATGCCTCTTTTGCTCTCCCTAAGTGCTGTCTAGCACAGTTTCCAGGTTGCTATTGGCATTTTGTTTGGCCCCTAGTCTTCCTGTGTCCTTCATTGCTGTCATGCTAGGTTTCTAAAGTCAAGATGTTTGTCAAGGTGGTTTCAGTCTTTTCTGATTCCATGCCCAATGGATACATAAGGCCACTGATCATTTGTTTAGCAGGCAAACACCCCATAGAGGTCGCCAAGAATGTTATCCCATTTTCCTCTGCCCAAAGTCAAATGGCTAACCTAGTATTTCCTTGAAAATCCTTTGGAAATGTTCCTATAAAGCTTAAAATGCCAAATTTCCCAGGAAACTTGCCTAAAAAACCTTACCATTAGAAAGAGCTTAAAAAAATAGGCAGGTTTTCTTTTTACATCACCCTAAAATTTGGCCAAATAAAGAAGTTATTTAGGGTCAAAGTTTTGGTCAACATACAGTTCAAATGTACATTTGGCAGGCTTGCAATCTCTATTGGCCTTAGGAAATGATGAAAAAAGGTAAGTTGTATGCATTTTTGGAATGCATATTGGGCCAAGGAAATGCATATACAAAGGGGGAATCTTTCATAGATTCCCGGGAATATTTCATAGTTGTATGCATTTCTGAATGCATATCGGCTCAAAAGATGCATGTACATTTAGGGAATCTGTTGCAAATTCTGAGAATATTCCTAGTTTGTATATCAGGTCATAGGGGAGATATGCAAAGAAATGTACAAGGTGAAATGTACATTGGCAAGCAAAAAATATCAATCGGCTTTCAAAAGGTGGAAAAGATGGTTGTATGCATCCCAATCACATATCGGGTTTGTATATGCATTTGGGCAATCTTTCACAGATTCTCTAGAATATTATGTGCTTGCATATCAAAGGTTTGTATATCGGGCCACAATAAAAAAAATGCAAGGTAATATGCAAAGTGAATATACATGGAAGATTCCCTAGGATATTCCCCCCTTGCATATCAAAAGGCTTGTATATTGCTTTGTATATTCGCACATACAAGCGACTATATACAATTTAAAGTATACATTGCAGGTATATTCCATCAAGGATTCCCTGATTGTATGTAGGGGAGTTTATATATTGTGTTTGTATATTCTACATACAAAGGTGCCAAGATACATTTGCTACAGTAGAATGTACATTCGCCAATGTACAAGGTAGGGAGCATGCAAGTCAAAGATGCAAGGGATTACATGCAAAGGCTGAGATACAAGCAGTGGGGTCCACGATATACAAAGGCATTTGTATATCTACAACATACAAGGCCGATATACAAGCAGGATATACGAGCCGAACCCGAAGGGCTTTTTTCAGGATGCTTTATAAAGGTTTGAAATCCGGCTTGTATGTATAAGTGCTTTGTATGTTTGCACATACCAAGAAATATACAAGGTGTGGAGATACAAGCCGGAACCGACAGAACAGTCAAATACAGTTAATGGTCTTTTGGGGTCCATGGCTTGTATGTTGGTAGATACAAAGGGGTCTCAACTGGTGGGACCCGCACATACAAGGGCGATTGTATGCATATACAAGTCACGATTACAAAGGGTAAAGTGCATGATTGTATGTGCTAGTTTGTTTGTATGTTTTGCTTGTATCTTTGCATATACAAACTGACATGCAAAGGTCCATATGCAAGAAGGTTTTCAGCCAAGCAAGATGCAGTTCTTCAGCGATAGGTCCTAGTTTCAGTTCGACGGCAAATCAGGAGGTGCCACGTGGCAGTGGCGAATGCATATACAAAGGCTTTTGCACATACAAAGACGATTTAAAAGGCAATTTCAAATGCATATTCTGAAAGCGATTACAGAGGCCTTTTAGGCGCCAAAGATAGAGATGCATACAAGGTGTTTTGTGCATGCAAAGGCAGACTCAGAGGTATTTTCAGAGGCTGATATATACACAGATGCAAAGCAATATATACAGGCGGTTGACCAAAACTTTGACCGCCTATATCTCCTCCATCCTAGCAAATTTTGACATGCTGCAAGAGGCAAAAGTGCATATTTTTGCCTCCTCTTTCATTTGACAGGGTTTTTGGGAGGTTTTTCTGGTCTTCATTTTCTGGATCTGGCTTTGCATATTTTTGGCCGATTGGACGTTTCAGCGGCTGTCTTGAAGTGTTGGGGAATTTTCTTCTCCACAGTGGCTCCGGTTGGTGGTTTTTGCAAGCGCATTCATGGCGTATGGGTTTTTTGCCTTGCAGGATAGATTTCTGTGCGATTGGACGGCGACCTTGGGGATTTTTCTCTGCGCCCTATCTTATCTCACGTCTTGGCAACCATTCTCTGATGTCTTTCATCCTATCAAGGCATGGCCCATGTCCCTTCACCATGCCTCTGCCCATCCTTTCCTACTTCTGGCATTTATGGCCTCGATTCCATGAATCAGCATCTCCATGTTTCTCTAGCAGAAATCTGGCCTATAAAAGACAATGTAGACTCTTTTGCGAAGGGAGGATGGTTGATTTTGGGGCTGTTATGCTGCCGATTTTTTTTTGTAGTCAGACCTCTTAGGGTAATTGCAAGGGTATGAGAATGTGACTCACTGTGCTTGAATCTGGCCTCTATTGTCTTCCTTTTATCCACCAATGAATGTAATTAGCTATGTTGGTATACCCCTGCTATGAAATATTTCTATGTTGCAATAGTTGTGAGGGGGAAAATAGGTTAATCCAAAAGATTATAAAACCCAAACATCTACAGAATTTGAAGATAAAAGGAGATTAAAACAAATAAACAACAATACTTACACCTTTACCTTGCATCTTCCGTAGTTCACCTATCTTTCTTTGATCTTGGTGATGAAGCCCTCAGAAGCTATTGCTCCCTTGCTTGTTAAAGATGACAAAGAAAGAATGGCTATGATACTTGTGTGGTTGAAGATGAGCTTCAAACACACTAACAAATGGATGCTATGAGGTACTTTAGGAAGTGGGGTGCCAAAGGCGTGCTTGTATTCCTGCAACGTAAGTTTGCACAAATGAGAGATATGAAATGAAGAGAAGAAGGTTGTATTTATAGAAAAAAGTGAGGGAAGATCAATGGTTGAGAAGAAAAGAGAAGATCAACGGAGGAGGATTGTTGAGGAACGTGCAACAAATGGAAGGACACATGTCATTCGAAAAGCAACCTTGTTGAGTTAACTCCTCTCTTGATGAGGATAAGATTTGATTTTCTTAAATTAGAATTTATTTTTCTAATTTAAGAGAAGATTTGCTTTAAAGATGCTTTAAAACTGATTTTGCTTTTGTAACTCAGTTTTTGCTTTTATGTGATAAGAGGAAAGTATTTTTGGAAGATAAGAATGATTTTTGAAGATAAGGATGCATAATTAAATAAAAGATTTATTTAATTATCTTGTAGATAAATGAGATGAATAAAATATAAGAATATATTTTATTTTTGTGAAGATATTTGAAGAATAAAATAAAATATAAAAATATATTTTATTTAGTGGAGGATTTAGATTTTATTTAAATAAAATTTGTATTTTATTTAAATTTGGAAGAATAAAAGGTTTTAATTAAATAATTAAAATTATTTAATTATTTAGCAGAATGAAGGTGATGTATATGAATTTAATTAATTAAATAAATGTGTTTATTTAATTAAATGAGAGGAAATGAATTAGATAAATAAATGAATTTATTTATTTATTGATAGAAGAATGTGAAATGATGAAATAAATAATATTTATTTAAGTAGAGTCATGTCAATTTTAGGTGTATACAATAGTTTTCTGGACCTTTATGATTGATAGATGCTGACTTCTCGCCTCTCTTATGTTTGGGTTTGTGTGTTTTAATTGAAGTTGTAATCCGTTATGTGGGTAAAACGGCTCCTCTGCAGGTTTAATTTTCATACCAAAGCCTCAACTAGTCTTAAGTCTGTGTGAATCTCCCTCAACGTCAAAAGAATCATTGTTGTGTCCACACCACGACCACCATCGCTCACTAAATCTAGTGTATCACCCCCCCTTTTCCCTTTCGGTTTCCTTCTAACTCTTTCCCCTGCAAGTTGTTTAAGCACTAGGTTTAGTATCACTGCTCTAAGCAATAGGCTTAGAGAAAGGAACCAGCCTTCTCTGGAGGTCTAATCTCAAATCACAAGGTCCCACACTTCGAGATCATTCCCATGTTACCCCAGATTGATAAGGTTTCATAATTGCAGCAAAGGGTGCAAATATGGGTGATAACAAGACCTTGTATGGGGTGGGGTGTTTCAACCACTTTAGATTTAACTTCTCCACAATTTCTTTTGACACTAAATTGTTAGTGTTGCCACTGTCCACAATGACCTTACAACATTTCCCTCTAGACTTACATCTAGTTCTGAATAGATTTCTTCGCTATCCTGGTTCCTCTCGTACCTTCTCTGGTGTTAGAAGAACTTTCCTCAACATCAAGGATTCTCCATCCTCGACTTCTTCTCCATGCTTCAGTGAGGCTACAATGGTCACACTCTCGTCCTCAGCTTGTTCTATATGGACTCTAGTCTCTTGTCCTTTGCCATTGCTCTGTTGTACTTGAGGACATTCAAATGCCCTATGTCCAGCGTATCCACACTAGAAACATGTTACACTGAACCCTCTTCCTCTTCCAAAATTTCCCCTACCTCAGGAATAATCACCCCAGCCTCCACCTCATTGGGTATAGGCATGAGAAGAGCTTGTTTCTCCTTGCTTATCCTGAGATCCATGTCCAGGATTTGACTGCCCTCTTCCTTTGGAGGGTTTACCTCATCCTCTAGAGCTATTCTACCTTCTAGAGATCTTTTCTTCTTCCTTCAATGCAAATTGATAGGCTTCCTCTATGCTGGTAATTCTAACCATGCTAATTTCATCTTGAATCGAATAATACAACCTATTTACATACCTGGAGATCTTCTTGACATCATCTTCAATGTGACCAGCCCTGATGTTCAATCTGTAAAACTCTTCAGTATAGTCTTGCACACTTTTCTTCCTCTGCTTGAGGTTCTGCAACATCTTGAACATGGTGATCTAATGATCAGCAAGTAGAAACTTTGCCTTCAACTTGGTTAACATCCTCTCCTAGGTCTTAATCTTTTCCTTTCCTTTTCTTTGTCTCTCAACTTGCACATGATCCCACCACAGCGATACATGTCCTTTCAACTTTGAAGCTACAAGTTTTATCCTCTTAGGGTCCTCAATAGATTCCAACTCAAAAAACCTTTCCATCTCTGAAATCTAGTCTATCAACTCATTTGGTTTCAAACTACCATTATAATTGGGTAACTCAACATGAGGTTTACTAGAAATCTTTGTCATTGCATTCAGAAACCTCCTCTCATATCCATCTTCTCCTTCTTCTACTTCCTCCTCACTAACTTCTTCCTCCTCATTATCACTTCAATCTACTACGGATACTCCTCTATGTTGTGTTCTCTCCATTGCATCCGGCTTAGCCGTGATGCCTCTCAACATTTCTGCCAACACTACATCCCCAATCCTTGGAGGTGGTCCTCTCCTTCTTTTGTCTCAGTGTGCTATGTCTATAGATCCTCTACAGTAATCCCACGGCCTTAAGGAATACAAAACCTTGCTCTGATACCACTTAATGCAGGTCAAGGTTTAGGAGCCTTATCAAGCAGCTAAATCAAGTAGCAAGTAACAAACCACAACAAAACAACAACAGAATAACAAAACAACAACTTTCTATTCATCTACAAGAGATATTTATAGCAGGAGTAAAATTTTCATTACAAAAGTATTGGCATCAGCCTTACAACATTTCAAAATCAAACAATCTGGAGAAATCTTCTAGAAAGCTCCAAGATGTACTACAGATCATTGACCAGGGAGAAGCTCTGGAAAGATCTCTTTCAAAGCACAAATCCCATGAATTTATAGACCACAGAGGTGGCCACCGACCTTCATTAATTTGTTGGCAAGAGACACTATATGGATTCATGGTTGTTGTCATTAATGGCAACAAAGGTCATCCCACATATCCGCAAGTCATGGTGTGCCTCTATCGGAAGTCAGAATGAAGACTGTTGTGGTCCGGTGAACAAGAACAGAGCATGTGGCAAGGTTCGACAGATTGGTCTGGACCTCTCAGAGGAAGTGTCTTGGTCCAGTGCAGATTTGGGGAAGTCAAGAGGACTACCTTGAGTAGTATATTCCAAGGATTTAGCCTCCGGTGATGGACAAAGAAAAAGATATGAATAGTTGAGTACCGGATTCCTGAGAAATAGTGAGAATAGAGGAAGAACTGACTGACAGAGCATCAGACTATTTTTCGGATGTGTTACTATTGATGGTAAAGGTTGTGAAGGCATGAATCATGTTTGGCCGACATGATTAATGATATCTACAAGTATATGCTTGATCCGCATTACTTGATATGCAAGGATTCAGCCGACAGATCAAAGTTTGTGTGAAGATAAACTATTCCGGGTGCCGACTAGAAAGATAATAAAATCACTAGTGTGGATATATATAGAGGATGGATTTTGTTGTGAGAGGTGTAGTAGTATGATGGTGTATGCGAATAAGTGCAGAGCAGAGCAGAAGTAGTAAGAAAGATCCAGTATGTGAAAGGAAAGTAGATTAAAGAATAGAGGAAAGATGAAGTGCAGCAGATCAGTGTACTGAGCCTAACCGGAACTAAACTCCAGCATATGTAGATGCTTCCAATCAGTTCAAGTATTGTATAACATTCTTTTGTAGACAGTGTGTCTCTTTGTAGGCAGTGTGCCTCTTGTGAGCAGTGTGCTCGGGCAGTGAGCCCTAATTGGCAAGTGCCATTTTTGTAATTCCTTATTCTTCTAACAGAGAATAATCTTTGGGTTAATCACCCCGTGGTTTTCTCCCTTAACCGGGTTTCCACGTCAAAAATACTGTGTCATGTGTTTCTCATTTCATGGTAATGTTTGTTTGTTTGATTCAATGATGCTTTGATTAATAAGAAAGTTCAAAAGAAGAAATAATTAGCATAACTGATTCACCCCCCCTCTCAGTTATCAACAATTGGTATCAGAGCTAAGTTCCTCCTAATAGAGCCTAACAGCTTGAGGAAGATCTGGGAGTTCAAATGGATGCATATGGTTTAAGGGAGCAACTCAAGACTGCCCTTGAGGATCTTGAACAGTCAAACTCTGAAGTCAATGAATTAAAGGAAAGACTCAAACAGGCTGATGAATTCATGAGAGAACTAAAGGACAAATTAAGTCTCTCTATGAAAAAGAGAAAGGAACTACTCCAACAATTGGCAAGACAAAGTGAAGAAAGCAATACAAATGAAGAATTGACTGAGAAAACCAAGTTATGTGAAAAGTTATCAAAAGAAGTCATTATGTTAAGACATGAAATGGAATCAGGAACTATAAAGTTTACTCAAGAGATTGAAGAAAAAAGAAAAGCTGAAGACAATCTAAGACAATCTCTTAAAGAGAAATCAGAAGAATGCCACCAGATGGACAGGATTATCAGACATCTTGAATCTGATCTTCAAGATGCCAAAGATAATGAAGAAAAACTTGAGGATCAAATTGTCTCTCTCAAAAGAGATCTTCAAACAGCAAATGAATATAAAGAAAAATTCAAGATAAGTTCTGCCCAACTTGAAGTACTTCTTGGAAGTCAAAAGAGGACAGATGACAAGTATGGTTTGGGATATGAGAAAGGAGAAAGCTCCGGATCCGGTCAAAAGAATTTTGGATCAGAAAATCCAAGGAATAGGCCTAGAAGACCTCCGGTAAGACAGCCCAATGCTCAAAGATATCCATCCTTCAATGGATACTGCCACAGCTGCAATCACTTTGGTCACAAAGCTAATCAGTGCAGGAAGAGAATGAATCAGACTAATTCATCCTTCTCCGGACAGTGCTTTAACTGCAAAAGGTATGGACACAAGTCTCATGAATGTAGAAATATGCAAATAAACAAATCATTCAATGGTAGATGCTTTGCATGCAATAGAGTAGGTCATAAGGCTAATCAATGCAGATCAAGAGGTTATCAGACAAATATGCAAGGAAATATTATTTGCCAAATCTGTAACAGGTCCGGTCATAATGCAAAAATTTGCAGAAGTAAGAATCAGGACAGAAGAGGTCCGGTGTATAATCATAATCAAGACAAGGGTAAACAAAAGATGAATGCGGATGAAGTTAGGAATCAGATGAACAAGATCTGGGTGAAGAAAAGTTCAGAGAATGTAGAGGTTGGATCCGCACCAGACTCTGGTGCTGACATTCCTTCTAGAAATTAAAAGGTGAGCTCTGGCTCAGGGGGAGACTCAAAGAAAATCCTGTTCCCCTAGCCAATCAAGTGATGCCTGATGTGGCACAAGATGCGGAGCAAAGGGTTTGTAGATATAAGTCTTGAGATGATCCAGATAAGATTTCAGAGGTCCGCATGAAGATATGAAGAAGTTGTGATCAATCAAGTAAGACCTGTTCCGAGAGATGCTCCGGAATGACAAAAGATTACAAAAGGTCTGGAGAAATCCGAAAGTGCATTGTCTTATTCTGTGGATTGGACAGAGTGTTTGGGATATTCTTGTAATGTGTCATCTTGATTTGTTCATGATTGGAAGATCCGCATGATGTTCATAGATCAGGACTGATCCGGTACTCCAAGCTATCCGGATAAGGCAAACCAGAATAATGTAGGTCGAGCATTTATTGCAAAAAGATATTAGGGTTTGCGAAATAATATAAGGGATTTCTCAATAATCACTTGATCATTCCACACCCAAGAAGAAGCAAAAAGCGGAGCTCTGCAACAAAATTCATCAAGTTCACCGAAGATCACTTGCAGAAGTTACTACATACAGAAATCAATCCAACCACTCCATATAACCGAAGGCGCACAAGGTATTTTTCGTTTTCAATATCTCACTGCAAATCTTTGAAAAATGGCTACTCCGAATATAGTTAAGATCTCTGATAGACCTCGTCCCACATTCAAGAAACATCCATACAAATCTTTGGAGGTAGATCCACTAGGAGCCTTCTCTAGTGTTCCGCATGGTGTATTGCATACGGAGGACATTAGGGTTTACATTCATGCGAATTTTGAAGACTTTGGGGATTCAAAATTGATGGATATCTATCACGAACAGTTGATAGATGACTCCTTTGAGATTAAACCATAGTACAAAGCCATCCGGGATAAGAACTTTGCACAGTGCATCCATTTCCCCTGTTTTGAAGAAGATGAATGGGTCCGGTATGTACTAAGCAGAGTGCATGACAACTTTCTATGGTTGAACAAGCCCTTCAAGATCACCAAAGATGCAATTAGGGTAGTAACCGGTCTGCACTCATCCGGTGGATTACCTGTTCTCAAGTCTATCAAAAATCAGACAGTTAGTAATGCAACCGGATCTAAGTTTGACAAGAGAGCTATGACAGTTGAAGACATCACTGAACCGGATGTCAAATTTGCATCTATAATAATAGGTTACAAGATCTATCACTCCAGTAGGGAAAATTCAGTACCGGGAACTGCAATTTACATGGCCTATCAAATGCTAAAGGAGAATGCAGACTATGACTTGTGTGAGCTTCTTGTAAACCAACTTTTTGAAAATCTGCAGAAGATCAAGAAGGACAAGAAAAACTCCTTCAAGTATGGCAATTTGATCCTTTGTCTCTTCTTTTATTACATGAATGAGCTTCCCGGATCTAGTGAATGGATATGGCAGAATGACAGACCGGTTGCCATCCAAATCAGAGATTATTTGCATGGACTTGGGGATGCTAAAGCAAGAAAAATAGCTCTATGGGGATATTTCAAGAACTTCCAAAGCATGATGCATGCAAGAGAAAGAATACCCCAATCCCTTGTTAAAAAGTACAAAGACACAGTGTGCTTCATGGTAGAAACAGATCAGTGTCTAATGGAAGCAGTAGAACCAAGAACTGTGTGGATCATGCCCATGGGGTATGAAGTGGATGAACAGATAGTGGAGCTGCATGTTCAACACATGCTAAGTCAGCCCAAAGATCCAAAGGCAGAAAGGTTTGGAACCTTTGAGGAGCTGAGTGTGAAGATCCATGTAGAACTCAGGGAACCTGAGATAAAGAGGAAGGTGAGAAAAGAAGTAGAGCATATTGCTCAAGGCCTAGGCATCCCAAAGGAGGCACTTGATGCCAACCGGGAAAAGAGAAGAAAGGCTGAGGAAGAAAAGAAAGAGGCAGAAAAGAAAAGCAAGAAAAGTGCTCCGGTGGAAACCTCAACCCAGACCAGATCATCAAAAGGATCTACACCTGTCAGAACCAAAAGCTCAAAACTGGAAGTCCAGGCATCCGGTAAAAGATCTAAGACAAAAGCCACAAGGGCTTATGAAAGCCAAAAGGATGAAGAGGAAACTGAGTCAGATGAGGGAGTAAAAGAAATAAAGAAGCAGAAGAAGAAAGGATCCGGTAAACCCTCCATAGGCCAAGACAAGGAAGAAATGGCAGAGGTAGTTGTTGAAAAGCCCACCCTGTCTCTAGAGAGTGTAATCAAGTCAGTCACAGTGGATGGAAACCTTCAACCAATGACTGAATTCTATGATGACTACAATGAGGCTGACCAAAAGATTCTGCAGGAAGCCATAGTCAAGTATCTGAACATATACAATAAGGCTTTCATTGAGATCATATCTCTAATTCCTAAAAGCCTAGAAAAGGAATTAGAAATAAGAAAGAATAATGCTCAGGCAAAAGATCTTGAGATCCGGGAGCAGATAGCTATTCAGCTATATCCTCAGATTGATCCCAAGACAATGAACATAATATTCAAGGACTGCAAAGATGAGTTCAGGAGTAAAGCAAGAATGAATCAACTCATGCTTGGAGAGACTGACAAGGTGGCCATAGAGACAGAAGAGATCCTCCGGAAGGCCTTCAAAAGGTTTAATCTTCCTGTTGTAGAGGACTTAGGTGCAGAAACAGCTGTGGACTTGGAATCATCTGCTCCAGAAGAAGTGCCCCTTGAACAGACTAACATCTCTTCTCCGGCTTCTCCTACAGTCTCCGGATCCCAAGAAGAAGAGAAATTATAGGAGAAGGAAGCAGCAGTAAAAGAAAAAGAGGTTGATAGCACCAAGGATGCAGAGAAAGAGCAGATTCCAACAGAGAAAACCACAACTGAAAGTGGGAAGAATGTAAAGACTCCAAAGGACAAAACTGCAGAAGAGAAGAAACATCTGTCTCCTGCAAGAGACACTGCACAAACTGTTCAAAATTTCCTGAGCCAGGAAACAATAGAGATTGATGAACTGGAGCTTCTAAAAGGTCCATTCAACTTTGACTCCCTCTCTCTGGTACAAACAATGAAGATAGCTACATTTGCAAATGCTAAGGCAAATGAAAAACTCCTAAAGTCTCATATGGAAGACTGTGAGTTGATAGAGGCTGCTTCCGGAGTGCTTGAAAAGATTATGCCATCAGTCCAGATAGATCCGACTTGCTCCTCTTCCGGTAATCTCAAAACCTTAGTCAGCAGTGTTGATACACATTTTGATTCTCTAGAAAAATTAGCTGAAGAAAAGGTCCGGAAGGAATTTTTGGATAAGAGATTTTCAGAAGTACTAGGATTAATTTCTAATGATAGGAGAAATATGAGTATTGGAATAAATAGCTTAGAAAATGCTCTTAAGGATAGCGGTGACATCTACAAATTTTGCATCTCCTGGTCAAAGGCAACAACAGACATTGACAAGAAAATAAAAGAGGAACAGGACAAACTACAAAGTCTATCTCAAAGTTTTGATCCTCTCTCTTCCTCCATAGTAAATCAAGAATGTCAAACTATTGCAATCATAAATACAATAAAGAACTTTGAGAAGGAAAGGAAGAATATAACTAACCGGATGGGAGAACTTAGAAGGATTATAATCCCTAAGTTAGAAACTATGCATGAGGCCATCAGTGATGCTCAGACTACCGCCCAAACAAATGATCCGACAGATCTCAAGAGGGCAGAAGCTTTTGCATTTTTGTTGAGTGGTCACATTTCAATTTTGGATAGAATGAAGCAAAGTTGGCCTACAGAACTGATCCAATTGAAGACATCCTTTGCAGACATTCTTCAGTTTATGTGAGTATGTAACATACGGCTAAGTATAGTTAATTTTTGAAAATTTTGGTGTGCGGACCCTACCCTTTGCCATTGATGTCAAAGGGGGAGTGAGGAGCAGTGAAAAATGAGGAATCCAACTAAGGGGGAGTTCTGGAAATTGTATATAAAGTTAGAGCATCAGCCAAGGGGGAGCATAGTGTAAACACTTAGTCATTTTTTCACTAAGTGTTGCCATCAATGCCAAAGGGGGAGATTGTTGGCAAGAGACACTATATGGATTCATGGTTGTTGTCATCGATGGCAACAAAGGTCATCCCACATATCCGCAAGTCATGGTGTGCCTCTACCGGAAGTCAGAATGAAGACTGTTGTGGTCCGGTGAACAAGAACAGAGCATGTGGCAAGGTCTGACAGATTGGTCCGGACCTCTCAGAGGAAGTGTCTTGGTGCAGTGCGGATTTGGGGAAGTCAAGAGGACTACCTTGAGTAGTATATTCCAAGGATTTAGCCTCCGGTGATGGACAAAGAAAAAGATATGAATAGTTGAGTACCAGATTCCTGAGAAACAGTGAGAACAGAGGAAGAACTGACTGACAGAGCATCAGACTATTTTCTGGATGTGTTACTGTTGATGGTAAAGGTTGTGAAGGCATGAATCATGTTTGGCCGACATGATTAATGATATCTACAAGTATATGCTTGATCCGCATTACTTGATATGCAAGGATTCAGCCGACAGATCAAAGTTTGTGTGAAGATAAACTATTCCGGGTGCCGACTAGAAAGATAATAAAATCACTAGTGCGGATATATATAGAGGATGGATTTTGTTGTGAGAGGTGTAGTAGTATGATGGTGTATGCGAATAAGTGCAAAGCAGAGCAGAAGTAGTAAGAAAGATCTGGTATGTGAAAGGAAAGCAGATTAAAGAATAGAGGAAAGATGAAGTGCAGCAGATCAGTGTACTGAGCCTAACCGGAACTAAACTCCAGCACATGTAGATGCTTCCAATCAGTTCAAGTATTGTATAACATTCTTTTGTAGACAGTGTGTCTCTTTGTAGGCAGTGTGCCTCTTGTGAGCAGTGTGCTCGGGCAGTGAGCCCTAATTGGCAAGTGCCATTTTTGTAATTCCTTATTCTTCTAACAGAGAATAATTTTTGGGTTAATCACCCCGTGGTTTTCTCCCTTAACCGGGTTTCCAAGTCAAAAATACTGTGTCATGTGTTTCTCATTTCATGGTAATGTTTGTTTGTTTGATTCAATGATGCTTTGATTAATAAGAAAGTTCAAAAGAAGAAATAATTAGCATAACTGATTCACCCCCCCTCTCAGTTATCAACATAATTCTCATGACACGTGTCACATCTTGGTTTGCCCATGGAACAACCGTATAGGTGGTTAAAATTGGTTTTTGATGCTTTCTGGCAATTTGTGGGGAAATCAAGCCTTACCGGTTGTGAGATATTCAGTGCCACCTGACCAACAAGAAATTTAGCCTCTACCGAACAAAGCGCAGATTTGGCCACCAACCAGACATATGCAGTAAAACTTCATTTTAGTGCTGATGCCAATTTATTACTCCGACGGGGAAATCTGCTATCACTGGCTCAGCGGGGATTTTGACGTCTACCGAACATATCCTGTGCAGTCACTTTTTAGCGCAAAGGTCTCAAAACCCTTTCAACGGGGAAAATCAAACCAACTAGATTTGCAGAGAAATTTGAGGTCACCAGACATGTGTAGTAGGAATGGATTTTAGTGCAAGTGAGGAAACTGGCTTTTTAGCGCAAAGTGTGTGATGTTAGGTCAGCGATGATTTACAATCCTACTGGTTTGCATGAGTTTTGGTGTCTAGTGAACATGTGTAGTTGAACCAATTTTTAGTGCAAGTTAGGTGCCTTAGGTTTTTAGCACAGACTCGCCTGCTGAATGCTAGCGCGAAAATCTAGTGTCACTAGATTTCAACGCAAAGTGTAGTGACAACTTAAAACTCCACTGAGACAACTTCTCCAATTTTGCTCAAATCTTCACTAGATTTGAGATTCTAATACCCATTTGGGCCTTCTTCAAGATCAATCCATCACTTGGCCAACTTCCTTCAGAAAATTCTCCAAATTTGATCAATTTACTTCCGAAGCAACTCCTGCAGCAAAATAGACAACAAGAAAGTAAAAACAAATCTTTTTGGTTGATGAGGATTGCACGTGGACCCAAATGCTCCTGCATCACAATCTCTAGGGATCTACACTCTTTTCTTAACTCTACTAAAAAGATCTTCCCTTCCCTATTTTCATTTGGCCCTCTCTACTCTCTTTGCTAAACATAGATTTATCCCCTCTCATGAACAACCCCATCCCCTATTAAGGTTGAATAGCTCACAAAGAAATAATGATGAAAATAAAAAACTAATGCTGACCAAGAAACTATTACAAATCATGTTTCCAACCAAGGAAGGAATCAACCACATGGCCATAGAAATGACCATTTGCTCAGGAAAGAAATAAATCAACCAAGGAATGGCAAACAAGAAGCTACACGGTCAAAGGAACAACCAATACCTTGAGAAATAGTAGAAAGGATAAATATCGAAGAAAATTTCCATGCAATCAAAGAATGATCAAACTATTTTCATGCACTATTAGAAAAGTCTAAGGCTAGAAAACATTGAATGGAAAGTTGTGCACAACCCAACAAACAAGAAAAAGAAAACACCCATGATTAGTTACTTACTGAAATACTATGCAACCTCAGAGAAATAATTGTTTGCTTTAGAATGGAAGAAAAGCCTTGGAAAAGGTAGAATGTTGCCACACCAAATATAGAAGGAATAAAGCATGATCCCCTCCAAATCAACTGCCATGTGAGATAAAATTTGTCACATATATAGAAAATCACTACACACAAACTACATTGTTAAAAGAAACAAAAGTCTCTTGAAATACTTAACATGGTGATGCCAAAGATAGAAAAAAAAAAGACAAAAGTTCCTTTTTATTTAGAAGTGGATAGTTGGCTATTTGAAATAACTTACAACATATTTATTTATATTTGATTATATTGCATAAAACATTGATAACCTCATTATAACGATTAGCCCAACACTATCTCTTCATAAACACTTGTAGTAGGTCCTATCATAGCCCATCACGAAGGCATTATATCTTAAAACACAGAGCTCCTGTAGTAATAATACATAGGTCCTATAATAGAAACATAATCCTTGTCATTTTTCTATAGCAACCCATTTACACAAGAACTATCATGTAGAAACTTGGTTTAGGACTATAACAATGTGAAGAAGGCCTATAACATAGCTACAAGTGGTCTAAAATATTTAAATAACTTGCATCCTTCCTGTGGCACTCCTCTAAGAAGGCAAGTTGACATGAAGCTACTAAACAACAACCAAAATTGAAGAAGAAAGCTAAAAACATAACTTGCTACTATTTTTGGTGACACAACATTGCTTATGGACCCAAATGCTCCTACATTAGTGATGAGGGTCGTTGCAGTCCTTATCATTTAATTATAAATGTCAATCCAGGGTAGTGTCCAAGGCTATATGCAAAAGGGAGAAGAAATAATTTGCATGACAATCTTTTCTAGAAATAGAATTGAAAGGAAATTCATGAAATAAGTTACTATAATCAAACCTAATCTAAGAGCTTGTAAATGGAAATGATGGAATCAAATCTATTCTAAGAAACTTGTAAATGGAAATATTGGAAATGCAAAGAACAAGAAAGGGAAAGACTGCTAAGAATGAAACTACAAATAACTACTGCTGCTAAATGTTGAACTATATTATTTTATAAAACTCTCCCCATTTGATTCCTTGATTACAATACATTTATCGAATGCTTATTCTTAAACAATTCTCCAAGAATGTGGATATGAGATCCTATTCTTGGGGAGAAAAACTATATCTTCTTCCTCTAATCTTGCCGCCTTTTATCATGCCACTTTTATTTCAATCATTTCTATCATGAACTGCTCTCTTATTTTGACAAATTGTCTCAAATTATTTCTAGGTTTTGTTGGATCCTCATTCTTAGCTTTCTAGGTCATTTTGAAAATTTGAATTTCATTGAGAAATAAGAGAGATATCATAGTTTTACTAAGATTGGATTTTTAACTTCCTCTTTTTATGCTTCTTTCTAGAACGTTTTATGTCACTCCAACTTGACAAAATTTATTCTTTAGTACACTAATTGTTGATTACAAGGCAAAACATGCAATATCAATAAGACATGCAATGGAACTAATTATGCAACATACATGCTTTTATTTCTCTAATAGATGGGACAATTTATTGTCTCATCAATTAGTCATGTCAGGTAAGAAAATTTGTGAGCATGGGCTCACAATGTGGAGTTGAGTGGTAGAACCATCCTTCTAGAAAGCACACAATCTACAACATACTCAATTGCTATGATAGGTACATCAGAAACTTTCTTACTTCACCTCTTCCAACACTTAGCTAGGAAAATTACTATCCTCCTCTACCAATTTATATGGCCATTAGCTTTTATTCCTCTTGTGGATCTTCATCCACCACAACCCAAGCTCCTCTTCTTGAAATTTTTTCTTGTTTCTTCCTTATCTTATGGAATTTAATCCACCATTATCCATCCACCTCCACCAAATACTTCTCTCCTCTTCTTTTGTGGGATTTAACCCACCACTATCTGATCTTCTCCACTAGAATATTTTTCTCCATTCTCCACTCACTACCACACTTGAACGCAAATTACCACCTCCAACATTATATAAATTTTAAAAATCCATAAACAACTCCTCTTCATCCAGTTTCTCATCTACAAACTCCTTAGGTACAATTCTTGCAACCTCTCCTACACCAGAAACCTTCTTACCCTTCTCTTCTTATGCATTCAACTTCATCACATCTACCAACAACTCCATGTTTTCTTCTTCTCCTTCACTCAACTATTCTACATTCACCAGTTCATGTCCTCCAAAGGACAAACCATAGTTGCAACCGCATTCTCCACCACCTTTGCTACAACTTCTCTTTCTTCACCAACCTCAACTATAACTTATTTTCTCTCTTCTTCAACTTCTCTTATCAACCCAACTAGATGATTGCTTCTTTTCTCTTTATTTTCCTCTCACAAGAGGATCTCTTCTTTTGTGCCACTAACATGACACTCTACTTCATCTCCCTCTCTACTTGGAAGAAAAATAATATTAGAGAAATTATGGTATTTTGTATCTCTCATGTCTTTTTCTTTTCTCCTCTCTCATTAATCTTATCTCTTGTCTCCTTCAAAACACCCAACATCCTAAACATTTATGCATTCATGATCTCAATCCTATCCCAACTTCTTTCCTCTAAAGCTCTTTCTATCCTCTTCATGAAATAAAATTTTATATCCCTTCTTAAGGCCACTCCAGTCCTCTTTCTTAAAGTCATTTCTAGACACACACTATAACCCACAACCCCAAAAAACAATAATGTCTCACAACCACAAGACTCACATACACTCATACTCACCACAACTCATAACTAGTTTTCCCCTATAACCTACACATGCCCTCTTCCCAACAATGAAACTAGAAGATGTAATCCTCAAAATTCTATCTACCCACTTCTGACATAGTGGAGGATGTTCCTAAACCCTCTACCAAACAATACCTTTGTTGGAGGAAAACCAATACACTCATACACAAAACACACCTCTCTAACACCATTTTCTTTATCTCACACACTACTTTCTACATTTAGAAGATTTCCTCTCACACCTACAACAATTTCTAGAGTCTTCCCAAACATAACCCAACAAGCGTACGAACTTTGATACCAAATGATGTAGTCTAGATTGGGGGGTCTAATGAAAGAAGGTCTAATCTAGAAACCCACACACATTATACCCATCCATACATAAAATAAAAATAAATAAATTCAAAATCTACAATATACTTTATTAATTATCTATGGCATAGTTCAACTTGCTTACAACAATACATTAAACTACATTAGTAAATTGCAACAATTGCTTGTGTTAAGTGTGAAAAAGGTGAATGATGAAAGCAAGCATGCACACTAGATCAAACCCTCTTTCCCAATAACATTTAAGGACAACATCGAGCCAAATCACTAAAAAATAGAGGTGGATTTAGCTGCAGATCTTATACTCACGAGTGCTATGGAAAGATTTGATTTAATCAAGTCTTTTTATCAAACCCTAGGTCAATAATGTAACAAACCCTAGTTCTATGATGATTTGATTATAACAAAATATGTACAACAAATCTCTAGAAACTAATTGCATAGGGAGGATCAAGAAGATGATAGAACCTATGTCCTAGAAGTAGAGATGTCAGAGGAATATTTTGGGAGCGCCCAAGCCCTAAAAGGTGGAATCTTCAGAAGCTGTAAATTGGAGAAATGCTATAAAGACTGCCCTAATGCTAGATCTGGAACCAGCTGAGGCAGAAAGACTAGGGCACCAGCTCCCAAGTTCTGCACAAAGGAATATCCTCAAAATGCTATCGAATCCTAAAACCCTGATCCTTGCTCAGTCTTCATGTATCTTTATATTTCCTGGATCTCACACCTATAACCTGCACATAAGAAGAAGAGAAGGGGTTTGGGGGTTATGGTGTTTAGAGACTTGCCTTAGCCAAATCCTGGGATAACATTCAAGCTTCCCAACACCGTAGATAAAAAAAGCATGCCCTTGTAGGGCATAGGCTAAACACAAAATCAATATGATGAATCAAATGATGATGAACAACAATGATATCACCTATGTGATGAAACCCTTAGGAGGATGAAATCTCTTCAACTCATAAGGAGAGATAGATGATAACTTCAAACCTACAACAACACACACAATGACAATACAAATCTACTCTAGAATCATAATGAATGCTTTGAATGCTCTTTACTCCAAAGCTTCAAGTTGGCTATCTCCATCTAGGTTCATAATGAATTCAAAAACACACTTATATATGCTTTCCCACTAACATTCGTCAAATTAAACTAAAAGAGCTGACAAGGAGAAACCCTTTTAAAGGTCTTATGTTGACATACAATTAAATTTACCCCAACCAATCAAGGAAGACTTGGGCACTGGCATCTAAGTCGCGAGGCTCCTTTTTGGTCTGGGGTAACATAAGATATGGACCCCTTGTTCCCAATTTACATTAGTTTCAAGCAATTTTGCATCGGGATGAATATTTAGAGTGTATAATGTAATTACGGGGACCTAGGAGCTAAACAAGGAGGTAAAAAGATAAGTGGCCACTTTTTACTCCATAACAACTTGTAACTATGAAGCTTTCCACAACCTTCCTCTCATTAGTTTCCCCTATTCAATCTCCAAGATCTACACTGTTTTCTTAACTTTGCTAAATAGAGTTTCTCTTCCCGCTTGCCATTGATCGCTCTCTACTCTCTTTACTAAACTTTGGCCCCCCATTGAGGTTGACTATCACACAATAATAATAATGAAAACCAAAAACTATTGTTGGCCAATAAACTATTACAAATCATGTTGCTAGCTAAGGAAGGAATTAGCTACATGGCCATAGAAGCAATTATTTTCTCAAGAAAGAAAGAAATAAACCAACGAATGGTAGAAAATAAGCCATATAGTCAAAGGAACAACCAAAACCTTGTGTAACAATAGGAAGAATAAACAACCCAAGAAAATTACCATGCAATCGAGGAATGATCAAACTATTTTCATGCAACATTGGAAAAGTCTAACTAGAAAACACTAAAGGGAAAACTATGCACAACCCAACAAAAAAAGGGAAAGAAAATGCCCATGATTAGTCACTTTCTAGATTAACATGCAATCTTAAAGATATAACAACTTGCTTTAGAATGGAAGAAAAGCCTAAAAAAAGGTAAAACATTGCCACGCTAAAACTAGAAGGAATAAAGCATGATCCCCTCCAAATCAATTGTCACACGAGATAAACTCTACCACAAATATAAAAAAGTCACACACAAATTATATAGTTGAAAGTAATAAAAGTCCCTTGAAATACTTGACCTAGTGATGCTAGAGATAGAAAAAGACAAAGCACCTTTTTATTTAGAAGTCATTAGTTAGTTGTTTGAAAGAACTGACAACATATTTAATTATATTGCATTTAAAGCAATGATAATCCCATTTTTTGGTTAGCCCAACACTAAGTCATCATAAATATCTACAACAAGTCCTTTCATAACATGTTACTAAGGCATTACATCTTAAAACACACAACTCCTATAGCAATAATACACATGTCTTGTAAAAAAACACACAATCCCCATTGCATTTTTTTATACTAACCCATTTACACAAGAACTATCCTATAGCAACTTGGTTTAAGATTGTAATAATGTGAATAAGACCTATGCCATAGTTACATGTGGTCTACAACATATAAATAACCTACATCCTTCTTGTAGTACTCTTTCAAGAAGGCTTTTGCCATCACTTATCAAGTAAAAACAATGCACCACTAGAAATGTGTAGAGCATGGTCCTATTGATTGAACTAAAGGGAATGGCTCCATTCAATGAAATTTGGCATGAACAAATGAGTAGATCAATGATTTTCTTGAACTAAGCATACAATATTATATGTAAAAATGAAAGGAAATTACAAGGTTGACAATATGTCAAACATTTGATAGTAAATCATTTTAAAGCAAGATAGGTCATATAACATCACAACACTACCAATGAAATGCATTATTTCACACTGATAGTAAAATAGTCTTACAATAGTAGGTAGAAAATCATATAGTAATACAACTCCACAAATGGAAAACTTTTCTACGATGGACTATTGTGCATCAATGGTAAGAACTAGTCATAACTTAAGGATCAATCTACTTTAAAAACACTTTTAAAAAAAAAGATTTGTTGTCTTATTATAATTTCAATATTTATATGTAAGAAACAACTTTTATCAATAGGTAAATCATATATATATATATTGAAAACAAATGTTTCTTGGCTTGAACTACCAAATGCCTTCTAGTCATGTTATGTTTCATGTAATACTACTATTCTTGATAATGACTTGAGAACTTATGCTTGAATCTCATTTGTAGGAATGCTAAGGCCATAAATCTTAGTAGCTTGGGTACTTACATCAATCCTTTAGTCTTAGAGATTATGAGCAACTATACACTGCACATTCATGCAAATTAAAACAAAGTTAAAATATTAACTAATTGATAGATTCTTTAAAGAAATTATACTCAAGGAGGGTATTTTTGTTTCATTCTTTACTAATATGTAGGTAGTGGTAAAAAAGTAGATCATAACTATGGCGATCATTGCCATTGAGAGAATGTTCAATGGGGAACACTGCTTTGTCTATAAGGGACAATTCAATAATATGTCAAAATAGAGAAAAAAATCTTCTCTTTTTGTAAAGATTGACATATAAATGATAAAAAGTTCCATACAAGATAAAATGAATGATGAATAAGAGGGGCATTGCCACATTAGTTTGCATAAATGCCCAAATACTAACCTAGAAGTTGAATGCCCAATTGATGTAGCTAATGAGTTGTTATTATATTCTCCAATGACAATGACCTTTCTATTACCATGTGATCCCGATGGAGTAGTTTTCATTCCCTATAATGGCCTTTGGTCAACTTTCTCTTTATGGTGTACATGGCCCTAATATACATCATAATATCATGGGCATAAGTACATAATAGGAAAATTATCTAACATAGTTTCAATTACTATTCACTAAATTACTGAAGTAACTAAAACAACATCTTCATTATTGACAACATACCTCATTTACTCCAAGTGCAAGAGTGCCAAAAACACTCTTTGTTGTGGTGATTTCAATTTGCATAACTTGAATTTCCAAATGAGTTACAAGATTCATCATTTGAGAATCTTATGGACCAAGTAAATTGTAGGGAGAAGGGGTGCCTTCTAGCATGTGTGGAGTAGATTGCAATGGATCACATGACCCATCCACATGTTGTGCATCTATTAACTTTGCATTCCTATCAGAGCACAAACCATTTCCTTAATGAAAACTCTTTGCACAACCATTATCATCCATAAAGTTTTGGTCCTAGACAATATCATTGCAGGAACAAGGTAAATGCAAACCAAAGAAGCTCAAGAACTTCACTATGAAGGATACAATTGAAGCCACCCAAAGCAAAATAAAGGCCATGAATAACTTGAATAATATGGGCAATAATCCTTGGGAACCGTAGACTACAAGAAACAACACATATCCCTTAGGAAACCTAGACACCAGTTAGTTGCATTGTAATGTGCCATTCAAATAGGTTTTAGAATGGTTGCAAAGGTCACGAAAGTCAAGATTATTTAAAAATTTCTAGTATCTTTGTTTAAAGATTTCACCCACAAAAAAGAGACTACACCAATTAAAATTTAGAAAGCAACTAATTTCATATTTAAAGAAATCGTTATAATTGATGGACTTTGGAGAACAACAATTTTTTAAAAATGCATGATTATCTATGCAAACACATTAATCACAAGGAATACATTAATAGGTAGGGACTAATAAATAGGAACATTATTTAAAGGAACTTTATAATGAATGGTTTATAAGGCACAACACTTATTGAAGTTTTTTGTAAATTTTGGGGGAAATTCTATGGTTAACCATGCTTGAGTAGAAGTAATATTAGGACGGGTTGTATTGAGATGTCAGATGCTTCACCCATGTGAGCATCATCTAAATGCAACAAGTGCTAAGTGGAAAACAATTATTTTATTGGTAAACAACAAAAAGCAAACATAAACATTAGAAATTGAAATTAATTTTTACTTCACAAAAATTATACTTATAAGTATAAGACAAATCAACAAAATTTTATAAGTATAATATACTTTAATAACCATTATTGAAAATTGATGCAAATTAGTCAAAAAGTATAATCATAACATAAGTAAAATCTTAAAGCCAAGACAATGTTTTTATAGCAAAATTTTATCATCGACATGTTTTCATTTTACCCCTGAAGATTACCTAAAAAGAGCGAGCATAATTCTTCAAGTGGATAAGAAATCTCAGGTCAGTATATCGTTTGAAAATCTATACACAACAAAAAGCGATTCGGGGAATTTCAAGTTTGGATTAGTAGCAGTAGACATGGCAACGACTGTTTTAGGTCGTCTGTCACAGAGCATATGCCCAACAAGAACTCAAAAGGCAAATGCAAATGCAAATGCAAAGGCAGATGCACTAAGTTTCAGCAACTCCCAATTGTTGAGGGGCACTACTCTTAAGATGGCATGCCGCTCTCCTCCCACCGCTACCAAGCTTGTGGGCAAATCAACCCCTCTCATTCAAATTGTTGCAAGTGAGTGGAACATTAAACCCATTATCCATATTTATCATTTTCTTTTTTGTTCTGTTGGATTTTAACTGTGAAATTTGACGAGTGGGTATACTTTCTAGAACGAAATTAGAGACGGTCTTATGAATTCATGCATTGGTCTCAAATTATGTGATTAGTACATTGCATTTAGACCGTCCAGCTTTTCTGGTTTTCTGAGAGCTTGTTCATGGGGTTTGATAAGTGCGAATACTTTCTTGTAGGAAAATAGAGATGGGTTTATTGATTTATGTATCGGTTTCAAAATTTGTAATTAGTACATTGAAATTCACACAGTTAATCCTTTTCCTGTTTTTTAAGAAATTATTAGTGGAATTTAATAGGTGGTTGTATTGGTCCAAAATTTGACTTATCACTTTGAAATTTATAGAAATTTTATAAGTGGGCAATTTCTAGTGGGAAAATACAGATAGGTTTGTGATTTATGCACTGGATATAAGTGCTTCTGGATTTTTAACTGTGTAGTAATTTTTATTATCAATCCATCATCAGGATGAAGAGAGCAGGAGAGGAGAATGTAAAAAAACTATGCACTGGTTTCAATTTTTTGTCATCAACACTAAAAGCTTTTTACATTTCAATTTCTTGGGGGTTTTGTAAGAAGTTGTATCTGAAAACTCAGGAGGACATATAATTTCTAGTAGGAAAACAAAGATAGGTTTATTATTTATGCATTGGTTTTAATCTTTGGTAGTAGCCCACTTATGGTTGATGGTTCTAAACTTATTGGTCTCCTATAAACATTTTACTAGATCAGGATGAATAGTGTAAAAAAGTGGTTGTATCCCATTAAAGATAGCTAATTACTGGCTGGGGGCTTAAATCTCACTATCACTATCCCTCTTGAATCTCGATGTATCACAAAGTCCAGCGGTTCAATGAAAAGTAAAACAATGTACTAAAGGCTATTCCTGATCCAAAATTTCTTAAGCCATGTGGGACGGTGCCATTTTTGAAAGATAAACAAAAAGAACTATAATCCATGTAGATTGCGAAGATGTACAAGAAAATAATATTGAAGAATATGATATAGCAGAGTATTGTAGCTATTTATTGCTGAGGACAAACATTGCACTCAAATTACTACTGTAGAGTGTTGCCTTTACTGCATCAAGCTCTGCATCTCCTCACAACATACAGTGAGAAACTGCAAGTTACTTTCCAAAAAAACAGGTGAACTGTGGATGGCTATAATCTTGCCAAATTTTAGACAAAACTGCTACTTTTTTTGAGATAAACGTAAGTTTGAGTCCTGCTGCTCGCAAAGTTATCTGTATTTCCAGTAGAAATCTTAATAGAATTTCCAAGAAGAAATCCTCAACGGAATAAATAATACAAAGGAAAATAGGGGTGAATCATGCTAAATTTAAAGATAATATTCCCCAAGAGTATTGTCCTCCTTTCTTGCTACCTCAACGTTACCTATAGAAAGCAGCACAGATCCTAAGTGCTCACCTAAAAACTTTAAACATTTCTTTGCCCCTTCAACATAGAAACAGGCCCAAAGCCTTGCAGTTGTGGAAAGCCACAACATAGACAAGGTATAGAGGCTACTTGGAATATCTCATGACATAGACAAAGAAAACCTTCTATAAAAACTGCCATATAATAGACAGCCTTTAAGGGTATCTGCACCTAGATTAGCACCAGTTAGCTTCATATCTGAGGAAGAGACCATGGCATCTCCTTGACACCCAACTTTCTGCCGTTCTGCTCACAGTGGAATTAACATTTCCATTCTCGAGGGCATTTTGAAAAGTCCCTTCAAAAGAGGGAAAGGGCGCTAGCCTTCGACTAGGAAGAAGCTGTCCTTAGCCAGGACCAGAAGCAAACAAGGAAAAATGAGCAAGGCAGGATAAGACCGTCCAATAAAAGATGTCCACTTTGGGATATGTAAAAGATCCAAGACCTACCCAAAGCCAAGAAATGAAGCAAGCTCAACCAAGTGACCAAATCTTCAAGAAATCAGACATGCCAAGACCAGTAATGAAGTCAGGATTCTTGAAGAATAAAGGATTCAGGCCACTAGAATTGCCATAAAGGATTCTTGAAGAGTGGATCCAGGAATTCTTAAGAGTCACCTGCTCTAACCCTAACAAATAGATCTCTTTTCTTCTCTTGGCTAATCTATGCAAAAGAAAAATGAATGATCCAAATGGTTATTTGTTTTTTTCTTCTCAGAAACAATTTATATGTCATGATTATATAGATATTGCTTGTTTCCAAATGGTTATTTGTATTTTTCTTCTCAGAAACAATTTATATGTCATGATTATATAGATATTGCTTGTTTTCTCATGTAAACATTGTCGTAACACTTGAACACCATACATCTAAGACCAAAATTTTCAGAAGAATAATCATGGAACTTGGGAGGTCGATTGCCAAATGTTTTTTTAACCAATGATTGGAGTTTCATCATTAAGATAATTCCTTACCTTAAAACTTGCAATACCAACAGCTCTTGCTATTTCAATTTCAGGCAATATCAACGGCTCTCGCTATTTCAGGCAATATCAACAGCTCTTTCTATTTCAGAACAAATAAGTCTAGTGTTGTTCAGCTCACTTAGTAACACTTTGCAAATCTCACATTCAAAATGTCAGCAATCATTCACTTAGAAACTAGAAGTACACAACCTATTCATTTCCCAATGATGATAATTGTCATAATTTCTAAACCGTCATTGTATAGATGACAATGCTATCCAATCAAGAAGACATAAAACGTCATCCACAGTACATAACAAGCTAGTCCATATTCCTGTTCATATTATGTGCTCCTTTAAGTGGTTCAAAGTCAAACAACTGCTTACCTGAAATGAGAAAATAAATATATGAATATTTATATTTCTGCATTATTCAAGACTATTGACCACTCCATTACAAATTGATATTCTGTTTGGACTGATTGACACTTCAGCTATCACCTGAAAAAATTAAATTTGTTGCTATTCTTATTTTCTGGATTTATATCATATTCGAGAAAAGTTAGATAAAATAGCCATGGCGTTAAATTGATCATTTGATTAACCAGTAGACTGCCCTTGAGAACTGCCAAAGAGGATGAAAATGTCCCAACCTTTCAATGCTTAAATGACGTTTTGATCTCTACTAGCAAATATTTGACTGTCTGGATACCAAGCAGAAGCAAAGTACTAATACAAACGTCCAGTTGACCACTCCATTACAGAGTGATGTTTTGTTTTGACTGATTATCGTTCCAGCTATCACCTTATCAAATCATTTTTGTTGCTCTTATTATATGTAATGTCCCCAATTGGTACAATACTAATTTTACCCTAAAAATTCAAGTCCCACAAGTTTAGGGTTAGGGTTTCTAATTCTTGGAACAAAATGATTTGATAGGGTGCCCAAGAAACCCTCTACCCTAGGCCCAAGAGCGGGTGCTTCACCCCTCTTGGCCCCATGTCGTCTCTAGCCATCCATATGGGGTGGCGTGCCTAGTGAGGCGTCCTATCACCGTTCCCCTTATCAAAACCATTATGCTTCCTCTTATGATTCACTTAATCTCCATGATGGAAGGTTAGGGGTGCAGCTACAGCAGGGTGTCCCGGAAATCATTCCTTCTAAGCCCAAGGGCAGCCTCTCATGCCCCCTTGGCCCACATGTGGCAGGCCTCAGCCATCCACCATGGGGTGGCGTACTTAGAAGGTAATCCCAACGCTGTTTCCCCTCCTCGTAGGTCCTCAATTCCCTCATCATAGAAATCATGACATTCATACAAGAATCCACATTAATGCATAATAACTGATCATACACATAGTTGCAAACAATCATATCAGCCATGCATAATGAATTATGAAGATGACATATAAATGATTATGTACATGAATTAATGACCATCATAGTAACCATAACATTATAATAACGTTAGTTTCAAACATATATAAAATTACCAAAGATCACATATCAAATTTCATGCACATTGGATAATTGAACAATAATAAACAAACCTTATTATTCTACATATAAAATTCCTACTAAGGTGGCTGCTACTTATCTGATTGCTGGTCTCTTGTGTCTTACTGCTGTAACTGTTGTATATACACTTCTTATTTTCCCTCCTCAATCTGCTTTACATGGTTGATTGCCTGTATCAGATAAAATGGTTCCCTGAAGCTGCCTTACTTATCTTTTCAATGTTCTCCTTGATCAGATCGATGTTGTGTGTTCCCTTATATTTAATCTGCTGTTCCTTAACATTTAAATCTGTTGTCAAGTGTTCTTTAATTCTATATATATATATATTTTATTATGTATCTTCCCTTTGACTAGAAGACTTATTCTCTCCCCATACTTCTGCAGATCTGAATATTAATTCAGAAATATCTATCTTATTCTTTCCTCTTGATGAGTATATCAGAAAGAATATATATATTACTCTAATATATAAACATATATATCTTACTCTTCCATAAATACTATCCTAGATGCCTCTTCTCAAGGGAAGCGATTCAATCAAGAGACACACCGATACACTTGCAGATCGTACCCCTTAAATTGATACCATTCTACTTACTAATTGTATTTTTCGTTATACACAATAGCTGCTCTATTATTCCAAATCGTATCTTATGGGGATGTCTTCTTTAACTAAGACCTTGTCGTATTAGTAATCACTATCTCAAGAATGAATTGTCTTTTTTACAAGTCAGCATCTCTTTGAATTCTGATCGCTCCTCAATATGGATTAGTCGCTGCCACTTTATTTAATGAATATTGATTGCTGCCATAATAAACAAATCGCTGTTGTTTATCTGGTTAAGAGTGATGAGTGGGGACCACCGTAGATGCTTAAGGGAAGCCGTGGGTTTCTCAAACTTTCTATCTTCCTTTTAAGGTTACGTGAGTTTTAGTGGGTGACGTGGCATTATTGGCTTGTTGAAGCTCTAAAAGTAGCCATTCCCTCAAGAGACCACACTTTATACAATATCATCTTTCACTGCAGCCTTAATGGCTCTAAGTCTTTATCTTATATAAATTTATTTAAACTACTTTATATTCTTTTTGAGATTACTTTCATAATTATATCTATTTATTATATTAATATTTAATATTTATTTTATTATATTTATTTATTTATAATAATATATCTTGTTAAAATAAATAAATATTTATATAATCATATTATTTAATATTTTTAAAATATATTAAATGTATTCAATTTATAATATCATTCATATCTTTATGGATAATATATAATCGATTCGATATAAGTTATTAATATAGGGACATGACATTATATACTGGATCTGTATCATATATGCACTAAGTTGGATAACATAACCTTGGCTTTAAATTGATCATCTTATAAAAACAGTATAGATTGCCCTTGAGAACTGTAAGAGAGGCTGAAAGGGTCCTGTTGATGATGTTTTTGTGACAACACAACAATAGAATAAAATACTGAGTATCCTATCCTCTCTTGAACAAAGCTTCTTAGACGCTAAACTTCGTGATCGAATGACACTGCTCCAAGGTTCCTTGAATGTTAGGGCTTGACGTGCACGGGGATAGACTCAGTGGAATGATGTGATTTGCTGGTAATCACGAGGGGGACTTACGTGAGATTGCTCCATCTTCATGGACATGGATAAGTTCATTACTCCTGGGACTCAGATTTGTGGGTAAATGGAACTCCTTCACAGAAGGGGAAAACTTGGAACCTATTGCTTCCTCCAACAGAGAGATTGGGATTTCACTGTTCCTTCCAAGGAAAGACCTGGATTTCACTATCTCTTCCAAGGAAAACAAGGTGTAGGGTCTTAATTCTACTTTTGAATAGGGAATGATTTCTCAGTGAGGCTCCTTGTGGACTATTCCTAACGAAGATCTAAAAGAAAATGCAAAAGATGAGGTAAGGGTTCAGGAAATCCAATCGATGAAAAGGACTACTGCTGAGGATGAAAACTGAAACCAGTGCTCTGCTTCGTCATGAGACAACAGCTAGGCAGAGATGGTGCTATCTTCTGAGGGGAAGTAAGGATTTTCAGATTGCTCTGGCATGGAACATGGAACTGATCATGCAGAAACAGTCGAAGTTAGGCTTGGAACAGGTTCAGGCTAACCATACAAAGTGATTCGCAGGCCACGGATCACAAATAGTATGAACAAATCAGCTTCAATCATTCAACAATAACATTTTCCATCATATTATCTAATGAAAAGCTTGAAAATAAGAGAAATAACTTCAGTAACAGTAAGATATGCTTCAAGAAATCAGGAAAACCATGTCAAAAATCCAAACAACTATATAAACACCAATCTTCAATGCTAATATTATTGATCTGGAAAGTTTGTATACAACAATCTTGCTGATCCATGAAGTTTTCAGCTCAAACTAGGTACTACAGAAGTGAAGCTAACTAACAGGTTGCTCTAGGAGCATGAAAAATGAGAGAAAAGAGGCCCTTTTCTAATGAGGCCTCTCAGCCTTTATATAGGCCAGAAAATACAAAGAGGAGGTGGGGAGATCTGATCTCCTCGAAATCTGTGCCAAACCCTAAAGAGATAGGTAAGACCATGTCATAGGCCCTATGGAAGGATGCCACTTGTCCTGGGCGCCACCTTGTTCTGGATGAAAAGCTGCCACCTGTTCTGGACGCCCATGTTGACTAAGCTGCTTGGTAGGGAGGTGACTAGTCAACTGCTAGCTCATCTTGTTCCTTAGGTGCAAATTTCAGGGTGTCTAGGAACTTTCACGTGGAGGAATCCTTCCTAGAGCAAGGGTGCATTTTCCTTAGGGTCTTGGAATGGAATTCCTCCTTGAGTTGGAATTCCCTGTCGTGGAATAGAATTCCCTGTCCTGGATTCCTGGGTTGGAATTCCTCAACCTTGGCGTGGATTCCCGTTCATTTGAAATCTTTGAAAGGACATCTGATCTTCTTTTATCCCTTACGCGAAGTCCCCCTATTACTGAACTAGAATCTTTGATGTTGCCTTCCTTGCGCCAATCATGTTGAGTGTTGTGGGGGAGAAAGGCGGGCACTGGAATGGAGTGATGTCCTTCATCTTCCCTCGGTATGCATGTGTAGTCTTCTTGTTATTGGAACTCTAGGATCCTTGAAATGGTCATCTTCTCCGGCATTTGAACCCTCTGCATCCATCCCGATCGCCTTGGATCATCTTTGAACATCCTCTTCATGGAACTTATCTTCGTCCTGGATCCCTGCAAAACGAGGGAAACCTCGAGTAGTCATGATGAACAAGATCCTTAAATGTAATGCAATCAAAAGGTAAAGCAGGAAAGACACTTGCATGATTGATCAATTTGACTTATGAATTCCTTGAATAAACAAAGGATTTTCCTCATTTTCTGGCATTCTTCATACTTGGACTAACTTTTCCTTCATTCCAGGGTTATCAGGCAGGAATTGAGGAGTTTCCAGGGCAGGGCACAACTGGAAGGAGGGAGCAGGATTCCTGCTGGGTCTGGATTCTTCCTCCTGGCGCAAATTCCACCTGGTGGAGGAATTTTGCTCTAGGAGCGCATATTCCAGTATCAATTGGACTTTCCACTTATGGTACAAATTCTACTTGGAACAGGAATTTTCACAA
This sequence comes from Cunninghamia lanceolata, assembly GCA_027924645.1. Lineage (NCBI taxonomy): Eukaryota > Viridiplantae > Streptophyta > Pinopsida > Cupressales > Cupressaceae > Cunninghamia > Cunninghamia lanceolata. The sequence goes on from BSBN01000642.1 coordinate 3,840,993, forward strand.
AGGTCACAAATTTCACTTGAAGTAGGATTTTCTTCCTAGGTCGCAAATTTCAGTCCCTCCAAGAATCCACTGTCTAGGTTGCATATTCCAATAGGTGCTGGATTTTGCGACCAAGGACGAAATTCTTCCTGGGGCGCATAGTCCAGTAGGTACTGGATTTTGCGATCAGGACAAAAATTCCTTCCTGAGCGCAGATTCCAGTCCCTATAGGATTTTGCGACTTTGACAAGTTTTCATGACTTTTTTGGCTAAGGACTTTTATCATTCTATTTTAGCAAGGATAGATTTTTGACATTGATCAGAGGTTTCATTATCCCAAATAGGATCCAACATGAGAAGTACCTTCCATCTCCTTAGGGAATCTCAGATTCCAAGGCGAAATCCTTAGACAGGCCAGGAATTTTCCTTGATGGCACACTTTCAGACTTGATTAGGAACCCTATTATGTAGGTCGCAAATTCCAGTAGGTACTGGATTTTGCGACCTGGACAACTTTCTTCGTGGAGCGCAAATTCCAGTCCCTACAAGAATCTGTGCCCAAGGACAAATTCATCCTGGTTCAGGGAATCATTCCTTCAGTTTGAAATCCTTCCGGAGCATGGGTTTCATAATGACTCTTGGGTTCATTGTTTGAAATTTCACTAAGTCTCGGACCCCTTTACTCACTAAAATCTGTCTGGATCACAGCCTTCGGAGTTTGGAACAGGGCATCATGCCGGGAGTGAGAGGGTTCTGAGATGGAAAGATGAACTTTGACATGGAATGACAAGCTTTGTTGAATTCAGGACCTTAGATTGGAACTTTGGGATAAGAATCCAGATAGACCTTGGAACGGGATTCTGGACAGGAATTTTGGAATAGGATTCCTAGATAGGAACTTTGGAATAGGATTCCTGGATAGGAACTTTGGAATAGGATTCCTAGATTGGAACTTGGGGCAAAGACCTCTGGACTGGAACTTCTAGACAGAGACCTTTGGACTGGGAATCGGACAGGGACTTTTGAATTGAGTGTTGGGAGAGGAACTTCTAGACTAGAGTCTTGGAATGACTGATTTGCTTGAGTAAGGATAACTAGGGTTGCCTTCATCCTTAGGAAATTCATTGTTTTCTTCACTATTTCAAGCATTCTTCATGTTCCCTGTGAGCTAAGTACGTGGGAACCCCTTTCTAGCTTCATGGATCTGGGTAAGAAACTGCAAGACAAAGCAAAACGATGGCGAAAGCGAGAAAAAAGGGGGTCCCCATTTGCAATGGGGCGATGTGTGAAAACGTCACAACATCTAGTGCCACCTTCGAACAAATGTTCTTGAACATTCCAAAGATAAAGACTCATTCTAAACCAAGAACCTTCGGATAATCCCCTCTAACCTATCAATCAACCCGGAAATGTACTCAAAAGGGAAAAGAACAAAGGATTGAATCGGGACACTTCATCTTTTGATCATCGTGGTGTGTGCAGTGCTCAACAAATACCTTGATTCTGCAAAGCATTCTCCTGATAAACAAGAATCACAGAATTGGAACCTTCTGCGTACACCCACACGTTAGTCCGAATAAAAATGAGTACATGATTGGGGAATCAGAATCAAAGGCTTAGCACTATCATTCATATCCAAAAGATCTAAGTGTGTGCATTTGAATTCATTCCATCCTTCTGCAACCGAGATTGTCAAGGTTCACTTGCGTTAAGCTACGTAAAGATGCACACCTTTTGAACTACCCTGGACATTGCCCCGTTGCTAGCAAGCATCTATAGCCCCGACGAGGTTGTCTCTATGATTCCCTCAAGCATTGGTCTATTGCCAGCCGGGCGTCCATAGCCCCGATAGAGTTACTTGAATCCTCTAGTTGATTGAATATTTTGAAACGGATTTAGGAAGCCTTTTCTCTTTTCTTTTGGTTTTGCAGAGTATTCTTTTGATGAATGCTTTTGAGCTTATTTCTTGGTTCAATCATGCTGGGCTGGGAATCATAGTGGCGGCAAAGGTGAGCTTATGGATTTTTCACTTAACTCAAGATCGCCAAGATTCCTTCCGAAGCTTCAGGATCATTAAGGTCTGAGAAAAGTATAAGACCTTTTAATGTTTCAAGTTATGCTAAATAGTCAATTCTTCCTCCAGGAACCAACACTCACGCTTATTCAAAACTAACTATGGAGTCCACACTAAACTTCCAATTCATGACTCATGTTTCTCGAAGGAAGACTAAGAGATATCAATAACAATATAGATCAAAAAATATTATGATTGCAAGATATCAGTGTCAAGACACAATTATTGGTTCCTTTCCGAGTCAAGTATAATCCTTGTCCTGATGATGAAGTTAGAGAAAATCATCCTAGGATTGCAAAGAATTTCATCAACAATTTATCCAAGGAATGAACACTTTAAGATAAGCCAGATTGTGTTTGAAAGTTCCTCACCTCCTTGCAAATCGGGATCCCCGAAAAAGGAAACCTAAAGCTAAGCAACCACTAAACTAAGGAAAGCAAACCTAAGCTAAAGCAAACAGAAAAGAAACCTATCTAACCACAAGCAAAGAGCAAACAAGACTCAAAAGACCTAAGTATGTCCATGATCTAGCATGATTTCTCAAAATGAATAAGAGTAATAATGCGCAAGTGACAGTTCGAAGTTTAGCAAATTCATCTTTGAATTCGGAGAAAAGATCTTGCACACCATACCTCTCATACTCAAGCAAAATGTCTTGTAAAATTATCACTTGTGGCAATTCAAAAGGACCATGATTAATCCAAACACAAGTTGTTTTTCCTAAGTTTCCATAATCAAATTCATAATCTTCAGAACTAAAGGCAGGGAAAGAGACAACCTGGGATACTTTGTCTTCCAGCGGAAATTGTTCAATTTCCATCAGCGCATCAGGAGGTCGCAGTTGATGACGGATCATTCCTCTTGCAGCAACTCATTCATTTTGGAATAACTTTGGCAAAAGCTCCTCATGCATTTCCTTCCTTGAATCTTCCAGCGCCCCTTCGAATTGTTCTGCATTCTTGGACTCAATAACTTGTACTTCTTCATTTAGCATATCCATAAGGTTGCCTTCCTTTCTAAGGACGCTTGAAATTTCTTGTGATTCATTCTCGATGACCTCTTGTAGCATGGACGGGTGTTCATCAAGGATTTCCTCCTCTTGCAATGGACTTAAATCATTTCTTTCTTCGCCTGAGGGATGAACATCTTGTTCAACATCTTGTGCATCACTTGCATTCCTTTGGACATCTTCTATTACCTTTTCAACTTCTACTTCAGCAAGCTTTTTCTTTCTTGGAAGAAGATATGCAAATTGGCTCTCCACAATAGTACGTTGATTGTCAAGGTCACTTGCACTCTCTTCATTATTGGATAAAATGGGAATGCCTCCTTTGGATGGTGAACTGATTTCCTGAAGACATTTGCTCCACAAGCTGTCCAATCTTAATCTTATCTTGGACGCTTCTTCCAACCTTAATTGTTCCTTGACTTGATGAATAACTTCCTCACAAGACGAACAGGTGAGTTTTGAATGAGCTATGTTATGAATCCTGCACCATCCTTCTGGAATCAACATATCTTCTGCAGGCAAATCCTTCTCAATGCTCAATCTCTTCTTGATCATTTCTTTGAAACTCATGAAGAACTCCCTTTCATCAAATAGGGTGTCGGGCACCACTTTCGTAGGAACAACTAGCTCATGAACTTGTGAAAAGGAAATTTTCCCTTGCAAGGCTAATTCCATCCTTGACAGAAATGTTAGGCAATATAGCTTGTGTCCATTAGTGTTGTGGATTCTACATCCCTTCTGTGATGCAAAGTCATCCAAGCTCCTAGGATGATCCACACTGAATTGCCTTCTAGAGCTTGAGAAATCCATGTCTTCTTTCTTTTTCTGAATTTTTTACTTTTTTGTGTTTTTTCATATATGAGAGATCTAGCAAATCTCAAATTCTTCTCTGAAGGCTCACTTTGGTTACACATTCACAATCCGGAATTTCTTCAGCATTCCTTCTCGCTTCCGTTCTAGCAGTTGATGAAGAAATGACTCGAAATGGATAAGGCAATCCTTCTTCCAGCTCGGAATGAATGGAGTAATTAGAAGTTCATACCTGGAATGAATGGAGCAATTCCCTGATTCGGCCCTCCTTCTAGCGCCAAAGAATGTTGATGTTTTTGTGACAACACAACAATAGAATAAAATACTGAGTATCCTATCCTCTCTTGAACAAAGCTTCTCAGATGCTGAACTTCGTGATCGAATGAGACTGCTCCAAGGTTCCTTGAATATCAGGTCTTGACGTACACAGGGATAGACTCAGTGGAATGATGTGATTTGTTGGTAATCACGAGGGGGACTTACGTGAGATTGCTCCATCTTCATGGACATGGATAAGTTCATTACTCTTGGGACTCAGATTTGTGGGTAAATGGAACTCCTTCACAGAAGAGGAAAACTTGGAACCTACTGCTTCCTCCAACAGAGAGACTGGGATTTCACTGTTCCTTCCAAGGAAAGACCTGGATTTCACTATCTCTTCCAAGGAAAACAAGGTGTAGGGTCTTAGTTCTACTTTTGAATAGGGAATGATTTCTCAGTGAGGCTCCTTGCATACTATTCCTAACGAAGATCTAAAAGAAAATGCAAAAGATGAGGTAAGGGTTCAGGAAATCCAATCGATGGAAAGGACTATTGCTGAGGATGAAAACTGAAACCAGTCCTCTGCTTCGTCACGAGACAACAACTAGGCAGGGATGGTGCTATCTTCTGAGGGGAAGTAAGGATTTTCAGACTGCTCTGGCATGGAACATGGAACTGATCATGCAGAAATAGTCGAAGTTAGGCTTGGAACAGGTTCAGACTAACCATACAAAGTGATTTGCAGGCCACGGATCACAAATGGTATGAACAAATCAGCTTCAATCATTCAACAATAACATTTTCCATCATATTATCTAATGAAAAGCTTGAAAATAAGAGAAATAACTTCAGTAACTTTAAGATATGCTTCAAGAAATCAGGAAAACCATGTCAAAAATCCAAAGAACTATATAAATACCAATCTTCAATGCTTATATTATTGATCTGGAAAGTTTGTATATAACAATCTTGTTGATCCATGAAGTTTTCAGCTCAAACTAGGTAGTGTTGTGACCAAATCACACATCACCCCATTAGGAATAGGGACCCCCCTTTTTTGGGAGCTTTGTGCTTTCAATGAGATTTTGATGATATCCTGGGTTATCTTCCTCTGTCGATCCGGTAATGATTTCCTCTTCTATGATCTTTGGTTCATGATTAGGAGACAGATCAACTTGCAATGATGAAGAATCTTAGTCAAACCCCATCCAAATAATGAACATTGAGATCAATCCTGAAGTATGTTTGAGACCCTGAAAAGACTAAGTCTGGTAGCCTGAAATCCTGAAAATCCTGAAAAAATGGCTAAGTCTGAAATCTGGTGAATCCTCCAAATTCTAGATTTTGCATGTTAAATCCGGTGGATTCGAGACCTATCTCAAACATCCTGAAAGGTATATTGAAAAATATTTAAAGTATAAGATACCTAAATATATTTTCCAATATACCTTTATCCTCACGACCCTGAAAAACGCCTGGCTCTTCCAGAGGATTCTAAAAGTTCATCTAATGCGACGGGACATCTAAGCGGCGCAAAATCGTGATGAAAAGGCGCTTTCAATTACAAAACAAGATGAGGATTTTCAATTGATGATCCAACGCGCCTTGACTAAAGTGCCATCAAGCCTTCAACAAATGCGATTTTTAGAAGATTTTGAGTTCTTGAAGTAATGCGCTATATTAATGCGAATTCCAGAGGATCTTAATGCCTCAAACTAATGCACCAAGGCATGAGGATTTTCAATTGATGAAGTAATGCGCCCAAACTAAAAACATCATTTTGAAGGAAAAGGAAGACTTTCAAACATCCATCCAAAGCGCTTGAATCAAGTAAGTCAATGCGAAATTTAGAGGAAATCAATATGCCTATCTAATGCGACCTAAGGAGGAGGGATTTTTGGTCGAGATTTGTTACACATTAAGGTTTTTTTTGAGAACCTCCAATCCTTCAACCAATGCGACATCATGGAGATAGATTCTAAGCACTTGGAAGGAGGTTCGTCATAAAGTCTAAATTAATTCTCAGAAGGTTCTAATGTGATGAAGTAGTGCGCCAAAACTTAGTAAGGAAGATCCTTTGCGCTTGATAGGAGGTGGACAAGGGAAAGAGGTTTCAATGTAAAAATCCAGAGGATTCTTAAATCCTTATCCAAGGTGAATTCTTAGAGGATTCTCTATTCCCTATCCAATGTGCCATACAAGGAAGAAATTGAAGGTGTCAACCAATAGGGAAATCCTAGACATCCAACCACGGCAAGCACTTAAATCCTTATCCAAGGTCAAGTCTTAGAGGCAAGTTTAGAAGATTTCAAAGTTCTTATCCCAAGCGCTAACATCAAGCATGATTTCGCTAAAGGTAGAAGAAGGTAAAGTTCATCTAATGCATCTAAGTTTTGAAGATTCCAACATAGGCAAGTGATGCGCCACTTCAAGGATCCTTTGTCTTCCAATCAATATGCTCAAAGAAGAAGAAATCAAAGGTGGCAACTAATGCGCCACACATGAGGAAGAGTATAAGGTTTGTTTTGGAGATTTCAAATTCTCAATCCAAAGCGCTTAAGGAAATGAGCAATCAAAGCATGAACTAATATACATACTATCCTTCACCCTTCAACTGGAGCGCTCAACCTAGAAGTTATCAAAACCTTGATCCATCTTGGCAAAAGCTAGAGGAATTCGAAATGCCTAACCTATGCGCTAAAGGTGGAAGAAGGTAAGATATTTCAAAAAACACCACTTTGAAGAGGATTTTAGCACCTTGAAGTGATGCGCCACTCTCTCGCAAATGAAAACAAGTTCAACCAAAGCAAATTTAAAGGAGGTGCGAAAGAGGTTTAAGTCTAGAGGACTTCAACATGCTTATCTAATGCGAAATGCAAGGAGAAATTCAAACACTTAATTCAACTTGATTTATTCAAACATTTAATTCAAGGAATGCAAGGAAGATCTAGAAGATGTCATCCAATGTAAAAATCAAGAGGATCTTAATTCTTTATCCAATGCGACCTGTAGAGGAGAGTAAAAAGTGGAGTTTTGAAAGGAAAATTTCAGGAGGATTCATTTACCTCAAACCAATGCGCCCTTTAAGGGAATTCGATATCAACATCCAATGTGAAGTGGTGAAGGAATTCATCATAAATGTAGAAGAAAATCTAAAGGATGTTGAATACCCCATCCAATGCGCTAAGGGGATGATAAGTTGGAAGTATAACATTATCACATTTTAGAGGATCTCTGATCCTTGATCTACTGCGCCAACAACCCTAGAGGAATCCCAACATGCCAACCAATGCGCCCATCTAGAAGATCTTCAAGACCTTGACTGGAGCGCTCAACCTAGAAGATCTTGGAAACCCCAACTAATACGCTTAAAGAGGAAGTTAAAACATTTAATTATTTCGCTTAATAATTCTCGAAAGAAACAAGGTTTACATTGAAATTTGAGTCATATTCAATAAAATCAAACAAAATTAAATGTTTTCCACCTCATTTAATGAGGTCGGCCTAGGTGCTTGAGGAGTTTTTTAAAGCTGATTGTGTATTTATACCTGTTGTTGCTGTCAGTTTAAATCATTTTAAGGAGCAGAATCATTTTTGAGGAGTAGATTTTATCTTCAAAGAGCAGCAATCAGGTATTGCAAGGTGCAGATTTGATTTTTTATTTTTGAATTGGATCAAATTTCTGAAGGCATTCATTTAATTCAGCTTATCAAGTAAGTCTAATCTGAATATTTTCTGATCTGATTTTCTTCCTTTTATTTCATTAGATGCATTAAAAATTGTTCAAGTATTGGTAAAACTTAAGAAGATCAATGGAGTCTAATAGATTCCTTGAACCTAGATGATAATATTTTTGCAAAACTTCATAGTTTAATGCATCAAAGTAGCTGAAGTAGAGTCTAAATTGTGTTTGAAATTACTTATTCGCGTCAAGTTTGCAGGATTATGGCAATGACTTCCAAGGAGAGACAAGCGAAGATCCGGATGGATGCTAAAGGGAAAATTCCCGAGTCAAAGCTCGTTTCAAGGTGGACAAATGTAGGAGGCACGAATATGGGCAACAGCAACTTAGAAGATATCAAGTCAGTCCTTGAGGAACCCAACGGAGGTAGTCTTGCTCGAGCCATCATGAGGAGTGGAGCTATTGAAGCTGCTTGTTTTCCACCAGCTTTGCCGTGTTCAGAGATGATCATTGAATGTGTCAAGAAGTATGACGTAGATACAAGACAAATTACAGCCAAAGATGAAACAATATTAGCTTTTTTGCAAAAGGAGGCAGTTGGAGATACTTTCAACATTCCAACTAGGGAGAGGATGATCAGTATTTCGATACAACAAGGTCAGCAGGAATACAATGTTGATTCAAAGAAAAAGTTGCAGGAAATAAAGAGAGAATGGATGGCCAATCCATCTATGAAGTTCAATATGAATAATCCTCCGCAGTTTCACAAGTCAGATTTTCATCCTGAAATTGGATACTTGATTATGTTTCTCAATAGGATGACAGGAATGCCACAATCTGCTACCTTTCAGCCTTGGATGTACTCTTTCATCAAGTCAGTTCTCAAAGGGAAGATGATTGATTGGGCTGGTCTCATCAGTCAGAGTATACATGAGCAGTTCATCAATTTTGCTAAGACCAAGACTTTTTATATGAGTTCCTATGTGGTGTACCTTCTCGCAAGAAACGAAGTCTATTTAGGTTTGACCAAAAGAGGAGAAGTTGGAATTGGGCCTAATAAGTACTTATCGCATCAGTGTTATCCTCAGTTACACCTCAAGAGTATCAATCATTATACAAGGTTCAATGATGTGTTTGCTATGTTCATAATGAAGAAACTAAGAGGAGAATTTCATAAAAGGTTGTCAAACACAACGAGAGAGTTCATTTCTGCATATGGACACTGGTATACTCAGCATGAAAGGTACACTTACATAAGGATCCAAGGGTTTACATCATATCCATACAGATTACCAAGATATCCAACCAACAGGATGGTGATGTTAGAGGTTACAAGGCAACTCTTGGAACTCATCAGGCTCCAAAAGTTAAAAAAGAAAGCCGGGATTCAATTTCCACTTCTTCTTGGACAAAATCTAGAGTGTCCATCATTGGCAGCAGCTGAATATTCTAAGATAGAGCTTCAAGCATATCATTTGTAAACTCATGGCACCAAGAGGCTTAACTTTGATCCTTTTCAAGTTTGCTGGAAATATAACAGAGAATTTAAGCATGTCAAGCAGTTGGAAGACCATTGGGCCAGTGCACAAGATGAAAATGATCTTCGAACACTTCAAAGTTCGAGACTCACCTGGGATTTAGTTAGAGCTTCCAAAGTATTCATGATTCCAGATCAGTTCACTGAAGATGATACTATGTTGATAGATGAATTTGATAAGATAAAGGATTTGCCTTATACAATTGATTGGTCAAAAAGGGATGTGTCCGAAGAAGAATTGATAAAGCCAGTCTTGGCCATGACACAAGTATGTATAAATCAACTACTGCAAGAGATGAATGATGAAGGCCGAGTTCTTACTTACAATAAGATGGATGAAGGAGAACCAGGACAACATAGTACACATAGTAGACCACAACACAGTGGAAATGATCGAAGTGATAATCTAGCTAGAAAAAGGCAAAGACCTAGTCAAGATCAAGGAGAATCAAGCCAAAGACCTCAAAAGAAGAATAATCTATCTACTTCATCTAATCCACAGGAAGGTGCTTCAGATGTTCAGAATCCCATACAAGAGATAGAAGTTATAGAAGAAGTTGCCTTGATTCCATCTGAGGAGATTCATTCAAGTCCAACTGTCATAATTGAGGAAAATGATGTTCTTGATCAAGATGAAGTAGGTCAAGTAGAATCTGATGAGGAAGTAGCTCGTGTACAACACAGTCAAGTTCAAAGACAGCAAGATCTTTCTGCTTTTCCACCTTGGTTGAGGCAAAGGATTGAGGAAAGTACAATTGTAGAAACTTATCAGCCTGCTCCAGTTGAGGAATTGCTTGTAGATACATGGAAGAATAATCAGAAGAAGAAGGCAACTGTCTTTTCGAAAATCACTCAAGATCCTTTGGGAAACAGGGAGGTACATGTAGCTATCCCTAGAGTTGATAAGGATCTAGAGGATATGGCACCTGAAGATTACAATATGACTACTATTGGAATGGGTCCAATCACAAGGGAACAGGTAGAGGAGGAACTGCAAGAGTCAGTAAATAGTATAAGAATCATGCTAAAGCAAGAGAGAAGCTAAACTAAAGGCTGAACAAGATTTTAATACATTGAAGCACTACATTCAGCAAGTCATGCAGCCTATCCAACAGAAGGAAGCTACTCCAATTCCTCCGTCTATTCTTCCACAAGAAACAGTGTCCCAAGTCGAAAATATGAGAACTTCATCTCAGGTGATGAAAGGATGGATAGAAAAGACAGAAGAAAAGGCATATACTCACCTTGAAGAAATTGTGCAAGTTTATGATAGAGTCATTAATCTTAAGGATCGAGTTCAAGCTTTATTAAAAAATTGTGCCGAGTTCAAACCTATCAAGGAGCAATACATGCCACAACTCAAGAATTTAATGGAAGCTCCATTAGAGGATCTAATTCATGATAAGGTGATTGATCGAGATGCTCCACATGACTTCATCACTTGGTATTTTTCCTTTCACAACAAGGGGCAACTAGTTGATAAAATGGAGGTAGATATGTCCAGAATAAGAAGTGTTCTTCTAAGAACAGAGAATCATATATACACTGCATTGACAACAATATGTAATCCTTATGGGGATGTTACTATTGAAAACATGAAGCAACAAGTTAAGGCATTCTACTTTCAGTATGATGGACTTGATGAGGGTCAGCTGGATAGCATATTCACACTTGCATTTCATCTTGGAGCAAATAAGTCCTGAATAAATGACTGGGAGAAGACACTTGGCGTCTATGAGTCAGATGTGGCAGTGGCAGAAGGATCCATTAATGCGGCGACAAGTGTACCAATGGAAGATGTAGCTCAAGTTGTGTCTAGGTTCATTGTATCTCATAGTACTACTATGAAAAGCACATGATGTGGCTTCCTTATCTTCTTGGAAAGCGTGCCTTTGTTCCCTCCTTCATAGCTTCATTTAATAAAGATAACCTACTTCATTTAATAAAGTGAGCCTCTTTCATTTAATAAAGAAGAGTTTGTTACAACTACTTGTGATGTGGCTTGATTTGGTCCATTGGCTTGGCCGACCGATCTTGACCCTTCATTCATTTGAGGTCTATAAAAGGGCTCCTATTGCTCTCATTTGTACGGTTGAAATTTCTGAAATTGTTGCAAGAGCTCTTTGAGATAATAAAAGATTCATTGCTTTGGTGATTCTATTTGTGTTTCTGAGTGTTGCATGGTTTAGATTTTCAAGCGAGCATCAAGTTAAATTAAGTTTTCTTTAAGTTTGTGTTAGCTAATGGAAGGTTTCCTTATTGCTTTGTGGTGAAATCTATAAGTTCATACCATTTGTAGTTTGTGGCTTGCAAATTGCAGTGCATGGTTAGTCTGAACAAAATTGGACATCAATTTGATCTTTATGTTTGTTGAATCCTTCATGAGCATAAGTGATATAAACATCTTGTACACCATAAAAGATTGCACCTATCTTGTGTAGTTGTCCATCTTGGCGAAGCAGGATCTGGTTTGGTTTCACCTTGAGCAGTAATCATCCTTACATCTAGGATTAGATTAGTGTTTCTAAACCTTACACCTTTTGTCCTTTTTTACCATTTAGTTAGAATTAGAACCAAGAACATCAATCGCCAAATCATACGCCATCAGTTGTAGTACTTAGACTCTCCAGTATTTGCTTCTGTAATCACTGAAACAACAGTTTTTTTGAACAATTGTGTAAGTCCCTTTGTGTTTAAACAGCAAAATCATACTTAGTCACTGAGCTATCTCTTACAAACTCATCAGAAAGGAACCTTGGAGTCATCTTGTTTGATCACATAGTTCAGCATTCGAGAGGCTTTGCTCAAGAGGGAGTCAGATACTTAGTATTTCACTCTAATTGTTGACTTGTTCAAAAACAATCATCAACAGGTAGAGCAGAAGTGAAGCTAACTAACAAGTTGCTCTAGGAGCATGAAAAATGAGAGAAAGGAGGCCCTTTTCTAGTGAGGCCTCTCAGCCTTTATATAGGCCAGAAAATACAAAGAGGAGGTGGGGAGATCTGATCTCCTCGAAATCGACGCCAAACCCTAAAGAGATAGGTAAGACCATGTCATAGGTCCTATGGAAGGATGCCACCTGTCCTGGGCGCCACCTTGTCTTGGATGAAAAGCTGCCACTTGCCCTGGATGCCCATGCTGACTAAGCTGCCTGGTAGGGAGGTGACTAGTCAACTGCCAGCTCATCTTGTTCCTTGGGTGCAAATTTCAGGGTGTCTAGGAACTTTCATGTGGAGGAATCCTTCCTAGAGCAGGGGCGCATTTTCCTTAGGGTCTTGGAATGGAATTCCTCCCTGAGTTGGAATTCCCTGTCGTGGAATAGAATTCCCTGTCCTGGATTCCTGGGTTGGAATTCCTCATCCTTGGCGTGGATTCCCGTTCATTTGAAATCTTTGAAAGGACATCTGATCTTCTTTTATCCCTTGCGTGAGGTCTCCCTATTACTGAATTGGAATCTTTGATGTTGCCTTCCTTGCGCCAGTCATGTTGAGTGTTGGGGGGGAGAAAGGCGGGCATTGGAATGGAGTGATGTCCTTCATCTTTCCTCGGTATGCATGTGTAGTCTTCTTGTCATTGGAACTCCAGGATCCTTGAAATGGTCATCTTCTCCGGAGTTTGAACCCTCTGCATCCATCCCGATCGCCTTGGATCATCTTTGAACATCCTCTTCATGGAACTTATCTTCGTTCTGGATTCCTGCAAAACGAGGGAAACCTCGAGTAGTCATGATGAACAAGATCCTTAAATGTAATGCAATCAAAAGATAAAGCAGGAAATACACTTGCATGATTGATCAATTTGACTTATGAATTCCTTGAATAAACAAAGGATTTTCTTCATTTTCTAGCATTCTTCATACTTGGACTAACTTTTCCTTCATTCCAGGGTTATCAGCCAGGAATTGAGGAGTTTCCAGGGTAGGGCACAACTGGAAGGAGGGAGCAGGATTCCTGCTGGGTCTGGATTCTTTCTCCTGGCGCAAATTCCACCTGGTGGAGGAATTTTGCTCTAGGAGCGCATATTCCAGTATCAACTGGACTTTCCACTTATGGTACAAATTCTACTTGGAACATGAATTTTCACAAAGGTCGCAAATTTCACATGAAGTAGGATTTTCTTGCTAGGTTGCAAATTTCAGTCCCATCAGGAATCCACTCTCCAGATCGCATATTCCAGTAGGTGCTGGATTTTGCGACCAAGGACAAAATTCTTCTTGGGGCGCATAATCCAGTAGGTACTGGATTTTGCGACCAGGACAAAAATTCCTTACTGAGCGCAGATTCCAGTCCCTACAGGATTTTGCGACTTTGACAAGTTTTCATGATTTTTTTGGCTAAGGACTTTTATCATTCTATTTTAGCAAGGATAGATTTTTGACATTGATCAGAGGTTTCATTATCCCAAATAGGATCCAACATGAGAAGTACCTTCCATCTCCTTAGGGAATCTCAGATTCCAAGGCGAAATCCTTAGACAGGTCGAGAATTTTCCTTGATGGCACACTTTCAGACTTGATTAGGAACCCTATTATGCGGGTCGCAAATTCCAGTAGGTACTGGATTTTGCGACTTGGACAACTTTCTTCTTGGAGCGCAAATTCCAGTCCCTATAGGAATCTGCGCCCAAGGACAAATTCATCCTGGTTCAGGGAATCATTCCTTCAGTTTGAAATTCCTTTCGGAGCATGGGTTTCAGAATGACTCTTGGGTTCATTGTTTGAAATTTCACTAAGTCTCAAACCCCTTTACTCACTGAAATCTGTTTGGATCACAGCCTTCGAAGTTTGGAACAGGGCATCATGCTGGGAGTGAGAGGGTTTTGAGATGGAAAGATGAACTTTGACATGGAATGACAAGCTTTGTCGAATTCAGGACCTTGGATTGGAACTTCGGGATAAGAATCCGGATAGACCTTGGAATGGGATTCTGGATAGGAATTTTGGAATAGGATTCCTAGATAGGAACTTTGGAACAGGATTCCTGGATTGGAACTTGGGGCAGAGAGTCTTGGACAGGAACTTTTGGACAGAGACCTTTGGACTGGGACTCGGACAAGGACTTCTGGACTGGAGTGTTGGGACAGGAACTTCTGGACTGGAGTATTGGAATGACTGATTTGCTTGAGTAAGGATAACTAGGGTTGCCTTCATCCTTAGGAAATTCATCGTTTTCTTCACTATTTCAAGCATTCTTCATGTTCCTTGTGAGCTAAGTGCGTGGAAACCCCTTTCTAGCTTCATGGATCTGGGCAAGAAACTGCAAGACAAAGCAAAACGATGGCGAAAGCGAGAAAAAAGGGGGTCCCCATTTGCAATCGGGTGATGTGTGAAAATGTCACAACAGGTCCCAACCTTCCAATTCCTGCATTACATATCTTGATCCCTATTAGCAAATATTTGACCATCTGGATGCTAAGCAGAAGCAAAGTACTAATAGAATTGCTCTCAAGTCCAACAGCAACAACAAGTAGCATTTGGTCTAGGTTTACAGATGTTTAATTTACATTGCAAGGGAAGGAGAAGCTCATTTTTAGTGCAGACCTCTCAATATAAAATCCTTGTACATCATAGTCATTAATGGAAGTTGAACCGAGTTTCGATGCTAACAATGTGGTGGATTTCCACAACATCTATGCTATCATTGTTGTCATAAGTTATCTTTGATTAGTAATTTACATGTGGTTTCTACAAGTAATTACATATAACTTCTCACTGAAATCCATTAACAGCTAGTAAAATATCCTTTACAGCCATGGTGCTAATGTGCATATGTCAGACCTTGTGTTAAGTCACTGTGTGGGTCTCTAATGGTACACATTTGACAGCAATATTAATTTTTTTTTCTGTTTTTAAAATATTAATTGGGACCAAATTCTGTAAGAATAACTGGATGGAACCTACACATCATGCTTAGTTGTTTTCAGCATCAATTTCCACAGCTAAAAGTGAAGAATTGTAGACAAGCGATCTCATATTGTGGTGAAATTTATTGAAATTGCCTCCTTTATTTACATGTTTACAAGGTTTCCTAGTTTGTTGGGAGGATGAATTGTGTTTTCATAGCTAGTGTATTGTTCTAAATGTATCTCTATATTCTTCCTTGCGTTGGGACTTAAGGGCCTTATGGTTTCTGGTTTCTTTAGGGTTTACCCATTTTGGGTTCCCCTCCTTTAGTTGTGCTTTTTATTGTGAATGGTTCTAGTGTTAAGTTATCTTTTCATCTCTTTGGGGTCCTTTTAATTCTTATACCATGCAATTATAACTGGCTGTCGATTGAAGTTGCATTGACCTAATCTTGTCAGTAATGGATATTAATGTAATTTCTTTCTTTCTTTCTTTTAAACTTCTGCCTATGCCAGGCTAGTCCTTGAATTTATTTTCCTCTTCTGGCTTCTTCCGCAGTTGTGTCAGTTTTGCCCGCTGTTTTGCTCCGCTAATAATTATTCGAGTCTGAATTTGCATCCTCTGTACCATGGTTGTGATAATTATCTTCTATATCTTCATCAAAATCAGTTATTTCATAATTATCAATCTTATAATCATATCCATTTACCTGATACCGAGCCATTGTTTCACCCTATCATAATCCTTGTGGCATCTGCTTATGCTTCGTCTCTGAGTGTAGTCAATATGTACCATCCTTTTCTCAATATTCAATTAAGCATGTGTTTATTCCTCTTCTTTCAGTTGAGCCAATATCTGCCCGCCTTTTCCTAATATGCAATCTTCAAATGCAAATGAATATCTATTTTTTTATTTTCTCTATAATGAAAGGTAAAATTATTAATATTAAGTTTGAAATTATTTTATAATACAGCAGAGTCCACAAGATACAGAAGGGGAAACTTGATTATGTGTGAGAAATGAATCTGTAAAAGAAGACATACTTAGGAAAACAGAAGAAACACAAAAGATCCATACGTAAAGGTAGGGATTAATGGATAAAAAGAGAAGTTAAAATGTGGCTATTTCATACATAAAAGGACCTGAAACAAAGGAACAAATAGTAAATAATGTTGCCAGTAAGACAGCCACAACATAGCTAGAGGGTTCAGACTTTATAATGTCCACCTTGCATAAAGGAACTATCAATGGGAGATCTCCTGGAAGGACATGAATGAATTTGAAAATGCATCTCCACCAGTATTCTGAACAACATGTGAGTCCAGTGTAGCAATCCACCACTCTAATGGCCCTGATGGCAATCCAATGACCAAATTAAAATCTGAAATTCAACATTCTCTGCAAGAAGGAAAATCCCAGCAATGATTGATAGTCTGCTGGATGTGCTGTTCAGTAAAACTAGAGTGCCTGAAAGCTAAAGCCACTATGTTGGAGAAGTGATGACAAAAGAAACCAGTATGAGACTTACTGGTCTGAAACAATTATTTGAAACCTGAGCCATAAAATTTCTCCCATTGGAATACTGCTTAAATGATCAATGGCTGGAAGAACTTGAAACATGAATGCAAAATCTTGAACTGCATACCTTGATCATTGATAAGTCTCTTAGAGGTAAAATCAAAGAGAGTCCATCTTGAATTCATTCACATTCATCTGAAAACCATGACATCTAACTTTTCTTCCTTGTGTTATAGGCTAGTCTGGTTGCCCAATCTCTAAGAAGAAATTCTGCATGAAGAGACTTAGAATGATTGAAGATGAGGAATTCAAGCTTGTATTTATTTTCTATCTGAGAAGAAACTTAATACAACAAACTTCTGAGTTTGGTTGAAAACTTGAAACCATTTAAAAAAAAACAGACCCTCCAATTGCAGGCCATCCTTTGTCAGGGACAGGTGCAGTCCATATGAAACACTTTAGATCTGGTGTAGGCAAGGGATGAAATGCAGAATATAAGTGTCTGAGTATTTTCTGTTTGATAATGCTGTGGGACCACAGAAGAGTGGCTGGAAGATGATAGGAGTTGCAAGCTATAGTAATTTTGAGAATGCAGTGAGAGCAAATGAAATATCCAAATAGTAGAGGCTGTGAGCTGTGCAGTTCAAACCGGTAGTGAACATTGAGATCTCTGCACACATATCAGTAAGAAACATTGAAATCTCTGTGCAGGAAGTAGTTCTACTTCTACAGATAGACACTTTAGAAATTTGGTTTGTGCCGGAAGAAGACCCCTAGTGAAATGATATCATTATGCATGTCTTCCAGAAATCACCTGCATAAATATAATTATAAGGAACAACAAAGTCAGGAAGACTCCTACTCTGTGTACTCAAGAAGTTGTCAGACAAATTCTGCAATAGTTTTTTTATGTGTCACAAAGGGAAGGGGCAAAAATCATTAAGAAAAAACTCAAGACAAGTGCCTTAACCTAAAACTGATAGGGAGGACTCTAGGCTACCTGCTCTGCATCCTATAGGTGTACAAGACTGTTTGACAACACTAGCCTTCCTACCAATTCAAAGTGCTAAAAGACATACTCTTTGCAGAGATGGAAAACTCTACTTTTCTGCTTGGTGTGGGACACATACCTTGTCCTCACTGCCTCCAAGATACTACCTCAATGGCACATAACTTTCTGAGCCTGTTGCCCACCCTTCTCACTCTGTTCAAGGGTCTGGACTGCTTGGTGCTCACTTTCCTTCTCTCTATTTTTCCACCCCTGCAAATCTATTTTTCTTACTTGTTTATCTAGCCGGACTCCTCACTGAGCTCGCCTAGAACAAGCATGCATTGCCTCTAACCGGCGGTCCGACCACCCCACAAAAGAAAAACAAACAAGAGCATGGCTCTGTTTGATGACCTCCATACTGTACAATGGGATTTGAAGAATCATCAAAACAGAGTCATGGCTGGCAAAAGAAAACAAAATAGCAGAAACAGAAAAGACTAATCTACTTCAGAATGATAAAGTGAAAACAGAACAGAATATACTAATGATCGAACTGCTGTATTTTATTTCTGTTCAAAAATTCTGATTACATCAAAATGCTTCACACATCAAAATTTACTTCTTCGATTCTCCTTCTGAACCCCTTACAGAAAGAATGCTACATCTTATGTATTTGCTCATGTCCGTTACAGGACGGTTCAACTTCCATACCGGTTGGTATTCCAACTGTCCAGCAATTCGGTTACGCTCTGTCCAACTACCACTTGACAGTTCGCATTCATGAGAACTTTTAGTCCCACATGCACCCGTTCAAGTCGGACACTGCAGTTTATATATCTGACGGCTTAGTAAACTGTTTGTCAGCACTTTTGTCGCCGACGACCCCTGTCTACCCCCATCGGCACAACCCAAACTATCGGCCAACATTCAACCATGAACTCCGATAGTCCCTTGTCTCACCGATACCAAGTCTTCACCCTCCGTCGGCGTGACCACTGTGCATCGGCCTCAAATCTTTAAGCTACGCCGACAGAAGTCCTCCCGCCGATGTCCTAAAGCACCATCGGTGTAACAGCCCATATCGGACAAGACCTCAAAAGTCACACCGAACCTCAGACTCCCGCCGATGTCATCGGGGTGACTACTCAGCATCGGACAAACCTTCGATACTTATTCCGACGGCCCTTGTCTCACCGACGCCTACAGAATGCCTTCATCGGAATGACCACAACCATCGGTGAAACAAACCATACCTACGCCGAAGACCAATGTCTCACCGACCATTCTAACCCATCGGCTTGACATACAACATCGGCCAATTCGTAACTCCCTTCGCCGATATGTCTAGTCGTTGTCTTGCTCCTTGGTGAGACTCTCTCCATCGCTCGGACGTTGGGCATGTCTTCCGATCCGCCATCTCACGCCGATGGCACTTTCGAACACAACTGTCGGTATGACTTTACCTATCGTTAAAGCTGTAAAACGTTGCGCCGATGAGCTTGCTCACTCCGATGGGTTTACTTTGCACATGTATAAACTTCTTCCCGCTCTACCCTATTTTGAAAATTCAAAACATCACAACAAAATGCAAACATATATACACATGGGCTCCAAGCCCTTGGTGCTCCTGCACCATACTCCCCCTGTGCGGAAGAAGTCAAGTCACCTCCGGTGACAATGAGGCAAAATCAATGCCCCTCTTTTTGAAGTCTGACTCTGCAACCCAGGTAGCTTCTGCTTCAGGCAACTGCTTCCATTTGATCAAATGCTCCATGTAGACACCATGTCTGGTTTGCTTCTGTACTCTTGAATCCAGTATTTTCTCTGCCTGCAGTTTGGGTTTTAGTGGCAAAGTCACATCTTTTGCTGTCTGTTCCTTCTCTGAAATGGATCCATCTGCTGCTGACTGAGGACCCCTGTATTGCACCAGGTCTTGGACATTAACACTGGTGAGATTGCCAAATCTTCTGGCAATTCAATTCTGTATGCATTATTTCCATACTTGTTCAGTATTCTGCAAGGACCAATTCTCCTCATCTGCAGTTTGGTTGGCATTCCTTTCTGCATTCTGGCTTTGTTCAAGTGCACCATAACCAGATCACCAACCTCAAACTGAATATCCCTTCTGTGGGCATCTACTCTGTCCTTGATCTTCTGTGTGTTCTCTGTCAAGGTTTTCTTCACTTGCTCATGCACTTCTTTCATGGATTGTGCAAAATCCTCGGCATGTCCACTTCTGTTCTCCACGTTTCCCATATTCCTGAGCTCACATATACCTCTGGGATGCATTCCATAGACTATTTCGAATGGACTCTTACCAGTAGTCCTATTCACACTGTCATTATAGGCAAATTCTGCCTGATGAATGACAAGATCCCAACTCTGTCCATATTCTTTGGTTATACACCTTAGTAGGTTGCCCAATGTCCTGTTTACCACCTCTGTTTGACCATCTGTCTGTGGGTGATATGCTGAACTGAATGACAAATTTGTTCCCAATCTCTGCCACAAAGTTTTCTAGAAATGCCCCATGAATTTAGCATCTCTGTCAGACACAATGCTTGCTGGAAGTCCATGAATTCTGATCACTTCTCTGAAAAACAAGTGTGCTATATGACTGGCATCATGAGTCACTTTACAGGGAATGAAATGACTCATCTTGCTAAACCTGTCCACAACTACATATATGCTATCATAACCAGTCTTAGTCTTAGGCAAACCAACTACAAAATCCATACTTACACATTCCCATGGTCTGGAAGGAATGGGTAAGGGTTGGTACAGTCCTGCATTTGAAGTGGTTCCCTTGGCCTTCTGACATACGATACACTGCTCTACATACCTTCTGATGTCTCTGTGCATCCTTGGCCAATAATAGAACCTTTGGACTAGCTCCAGTGTCTTATTCAGACCAAAATGGCCACTTAGACTGTCATTGTGTTTCTCCTGTATGAGATTTTCTCTCATAGATCCTCTTGGCACACATAATTGTCCACCTTTGAATAGCAATCCCTGCTGTAAGGTGAAATCTGCAAACTCACTGTGAAAGTGATTCTCAAAATCTTGACATACCTTGTATGCCTCAGCAAAATCTTCATCATCTTGGTAAAGATTCTTGAAATCTTCAATTCCAATGCTCTTCAACTGCACTTCCTGCATTGTGAGCAATCTTCTGCTCAAAGCATCTGCAACTCTGTTCAGCTGCCCCTTCTTATGCTTAATTGTAAAGGTATAAGACTGCAGGTACTCCATCCATTTGATATGCCTGCTGCTTAACTTATCCTGTGAGTTTAGAAAACTCAGAGCTTGGTTATCTGTGTAGACCACAAATTCTTTAGGCAGGAGATAATGTCTCCACTTCCTCAATGCTTGGACTAGAGCATACAACTCTAAGTCATACGAAGAGTACTTACTCTTTGCTTCATTCAGCCTTTCACTGAAAAAGGCTACAGGTCTGTTTTCTTGATTTAGCACTGCTCCTACAGCTATATTACTTGCATCACATTCAACAGTAAATAGCTTATGAAAACTGGGCAACAACAAAACAAGTTGTGTTGCTACCTCTTTCTTCAATCTTTCAAAACTTCTATCTGCAGCTGGTGTCCATCTGAATTTTGCTTTCATTCCACCCTTAATTGTATCCAACATGGGTGCACATATTCCACTGAAATTTCTGATAAACTTTCTGTAAAACTGGGCTAAGCCATGAAAACTTCTCACCTCTGTGGCTGCTCTGGGAGTAGGCCAGCTCAATATGGCTTCTACTTTGGACTTGTCCATCTTCAACTCTCCCTGGGACACCACAAAACCAAGGTATACCAATTCCTGCTTCATGAATTCACACTTCTCCAGATTGATGGTTAGTTGTTCATCATGTAATTTTTGCAAAACAGTATTTACATGTTCTAGATGTTCTTCCTTGGTCTGAAAATTAGAATATCATCTAGAAAAACAACAACAAATTTACCAATGTAATCCTTTAGGACTTCATTCATGAGTCTCATAAAGGTACTGGGTGCATTTGATAGACCAAATGGCATAACAAGCCACTCATACAGTCCTTCTGTGGTCTTGAGGGCTGTCTTCCACTCGTCTCCTTCCTTGATTCTTATTTGGTGGTAACCACTCTTCAGGTCTATCTTGGTGAAATACTTTGCTTTTCCAATACAGTCCATGAGATCTTCAATTCTGGGAATTGGGAATCTATACCTTATAGTTATTTTGTTTATGGCTCTGGCATCTGTGCATAATCTCCATGATCCTCCTTTCTTGGGTGCCAACACTGTGGGCACTGCACAAGGACTAATGCTCTTCCTGATCAATCCTTGATCTAGCAACTCTTGCACTTGCCTGGAAATCTCTTTGTGCTGATCTGGAGTCATCTTGTAAGGTGCCTTGTTTGGCAAAGATGCCTCTGGAATCAGGTCTATCTGATGGCTTATTGCTCTCTGTGGAGGCAATGTGGCTGGTGTACCATCACTGATTATGCCCTTATACTTCTCCAGTATAGGCTGCATCTCTTTGGGAATCTCTGTCTTCTTATCCTGCTGTCCTTCTTTTGGTTTTACTACGATGGCATAACCAATACCATCTTCCTTAAGAGTATTCAGAAACTCTTTTCCACTCACAACCAAGATATTAGGACTCTTTGTCTGAACTGCATCTTCATCCTCCAATGACTGAATTTTATAGGTGACACCATCCTTCTGAAAAGAATAAGCATTCTTCTCACCATCATGTACTGCCTTTCGGTCATACTGCCATGGTCTGCCCAATAAGAGATGGCATGCATCCATGGGTAGTATATCACATAATACCTTATCCTTATAGCCACCTATACTAAACTCTACCCAACTTTGTTCATTCACTACCACATGTTGCCCCTTATTCAACCATGTGACTCTATATGGGTTTGCATGAGTAATTCTTTTCAAATTCAGTTTTCTAACTGCCTCATCAGAAATAATATTATCAGTAGATCCTGAGTCTATGATAATTTTACATACCTTATTCAAAATCTTGCACTTGATTCTAAATAGTGCTCTCCTCTAGCTTGGTTCAGACTTTACTGGTTCCTTCATCAAGGTTCTCCTTATCATCAGGTTCTCTCCATCTTCTGAGTTCAGATTGACCTCAGGTAACTGGCTGCTGGATGCATTGTCTTGGACATAGTGATTCCTCTTATCACCTCCTTGAGAAGAGGATGTGGTCTTTTCTGGACACCTATATGCCGGATGACCAAGATTGCCACAGTTGTAACACTTCATGTTGGTGAAATAGGATCCTCTACCTGATCCTCCCGACCTTCCTCTGTTAGATCCTCTTCCTCTGTGGTTTCCTCTACCACTTGACTCCCCACTCTGCTCTGTGAGTTTGGATTCTGCTTGGGATCTATTGTCAGCATTCCTTCCACCAAAACCTCCTCTGTGTCCTCTGTTATCTCTGCCTCTTCCTCTTCCTCTGCTATTTGAGTCTTGTTTCCTCTTATTCTTTTCCTCCACTTTTAGTGCCAGCTGATAGCATTTTTGCATTGTTGTAGGACACAACAAATTGATTTCTTCTTGTATATTCCACTTCAGACCGTTAAGGTACCTTGCTACCTTTATGCTTTCATCCTCCATTACTTTGGACCTTAAGCATAGCTTTTGGAATTCTTCAGTGTATGCACTGACATCTAATTCCTTTTGTCTCAGATTCTGTCTCTTCCTGTGCAGCTGTATTTCATAATCTTCTGGCATATATGCTTCTTTGATTTTAGCTACCATTCCCTTCCAAGTAGCTATGGGCTTCTTATCTTCTTTTGCTCTTTCAGTCTGCACAAATTTCCACCAGGTTAAGGCAGCTCCCCTGAGTCTGGATTTGGCCACCTTTACTTTCTGTGCCTCGCTTACACCATCACATTCAAAGTGATTTTCAAGTCTTTCTATCCACTCCATGACCAAATCTGGGTCCTGTTGATGGTTGTTTTTCAACAAGTCAACAATTAGAGTAAAATACTAAGTATCTGACTCTCTCTTGAGCAAAGCCTCTCGGATGCTGAACTAAGTGATCAAACGAGATAACTCCAAGGTTCCTTCTAATAATGTTTTCGGTAAGAGACAGCTCAGCGATTTAAGTATGATTTTGCTGTTAACAAACAAAGGGACTTACACAATTGTTCAAGTAACTTGTTGTTTCAAGGACTATGGAAGCAAATACTAGGGAATCTAAGTACTGCAATTGATGCACATGATTTAGCAATGGGTGTTCTTTGGTTCTAATCCTAACTGATTGGTAAAAAAAGGCAAAAGATGTAGGGTTTAGAAACACTAATCTAATCCTAAATGGAAGGACGTTTACTTCTTAGAGTGAAATCGAACCAAATCCTGTTTCGCCAAGATAAAACAACTACACAAGAGAGGTGCAATCTTCAAAGGTATACAAGATGTTTAAATCAATTATGCTCATGAAAAAATTCAACAAGCATAAAGATCAAATTGACGTTCAATTGTTCAGACTAACCATACACTGTAATCCACAAGACGTAGACTACAAATGGTATGAACTTATAGACTTCACTACAAAGCAATAAAGTGACCTTTCATTAACTAACTTAAACTCAAAGAAAACTTATAACTTAATTTAATGTTTGTTTGAAAATTGAAACCATGCAAACACTCAGAAATATAAATAGAATCACCAAAACAATGAATCCTTTATTATCTCAGAGAGCTCTTACAACAATTTCAGAATTTCCAACCTCTTCAAATGAGAGCAATGAGAGCTCTTTTATAGACCTCAAAGGAAAGAAGGGTCAAGATTGATCGGCCAAATCAGCGGACCAGATCAAGCCACATCACAAGTAGTTATAACAAACTATCCTTTATTAAATGAAGGAGGTCAACTTTATTAAATGAAAGGAGCTATGAAGGAGAGAACAAAGGCACGCTTTCCAAGAAGATAAGGAAGCCACATCATGTGCCTACTATGTAGTAGTACTATGAGATACAATGAATCTAGACACCATTTGAACAATCTCCTCCATTGGTACACTTGTCGCCGCCTTAATGGATCCTTCTGCCACTGCCACATCTGACTCATAGACGCCAAGTGTCTTCTCCCAGTCGTTTATCCAAGACTTATTTTCTCCAAGACGATATGCAAGTGTGAATATACTATCCAGTTGACCTTCATCAAGTCCATCATATTGAAAGTAGAATGCCTTAACTTGTTGCTTCATGTTTTCAACAGTAACATTTCCATAAGGATTACAAATTGTTGTCAAAGCAGTGTATATATGATTTTCTGTTCTTAGAAGAACACTTCTTATCCTGGACATATCTACTTCAATTTTATCAACCAATTGCCCCTTGTTGTGAAAGGAGAAATACCAAGTGACGAAGTCATGTGGAGTATCTCTATCAATCACCTTATCATGAATTAGATCTTCTAATGGAGCTTCCATTAAACTTTTGAGTTGTGGCATGTATTGCTCTTTGATCGGTTTGAACTCAGCACAACTTCTCAATAAAGTTTGGACTCGATCTTTAAGCTTAATGACTCTATCATACACTTGCACAATTTCTTCAAGGTAAGTATAGGCCTTCTCTTCTGTCTTTTCTATCCATCCTTTCATCATCTGAGATGAAGTTCTCATGTTTTCAACTTGGGATATTGTTTCTTGTGGAAGAATAGATGGAGGAATTGGAGTAGCTTCCTTCTGTTGAATAGGCTGCATGACTTGTTGGATGTAATGCTTCAATGTATTAAAATCTTGTTCAACCTTTAACCTTGCTTCTCTTTCTTGCTTCAACATGCTTCTCACATTGTTCACTGAATCTTGTAGTTCCTCCTCTACCTGTTCCCTTGTGATTGGACCCATGCCAATAGTAGTCATATTGTAATCCTCAGGTGCCATATTTTTTAACTCCTTGTCAATTCTAGGAACAGCGATATGTACCTCTCTATTTCCAGCAGAATCTTGAGTGATTTTAGAAAGGACTGTTGCTTTCTTCTTCTGATTACTCTTCTGTACATTTACAAGCAATTCCTCAACTGGAGCAGGCTGATAAGTCTCTACAATTGTACTTTCTTCAATCCTTTGTCTCAACCAAGGTGGGAAAGCAGAAAGATCTCGCTGTCCTCGAGCTTGACTGTGTTGAACACGAGCTACTTCCTCATCAGATTCCGCTTGACCTACTTCATCTTGACCAAGATCATCATTCTCCTCCATTATGACAGTGGGGCTAGATTGAATCTCTTCTGACGGAATCAAGGCAACTTCTTCTATAACTTCTATCTCTTGTATTGGATTTTGAACAATTGAAGCACCTTCGTGTGGATTAGATGAAGTAGATGGATTATTCTTCTTTTGCGGTCTTCGGCTTGATTCTCCTTGATCTTGACTAGGTCTTTTCCTCTTTCTAGCTGGATTATTACTTTGATCATTCCCACTATGTTGTGGTTGGCTATGTGTACTATGCTGTCCTGGTTCTCCTTCATCCATCTTATTGTAAGTGAGAACTTGACTTTCATCACTCATCTCTTGCAATAGTTGATTGATACATACTTGTGTCATGGCTAAGACCGGCTTTATCAATTCTTCTTCGGACGCATCTCTCTTTGACCAATCAACTGTATAAGGCAAATCCTTTATCTTATCAAATTCATCTATCAACAAAGTATCATCTTCGGTGAACTGGTTTGGAATCCTGAAAACTTTGGAGGCTCTGACTAAATCCCAGGTAAGTCTCGAACTTTGAAGTGTTCGGAGATCATCTTCATTTTGGGCACTGGCCCAGTGGTCTTCCAACTGCTTGATATGCTTGAATTCTCTGTTGTATTTCCAACAAACTTGAAAAGGGTCAAAGTTAAGCCTCTTGGTGCCATGAGTTTGCAAATGGTATGCCTGTAGCTCTATTTCAGAATATTCAGCTGCTGATAAGGATGGACACTCCAAATTTTGTCCAAGAAGAAGTGGAAACTGGATTCCTCCTTTCTTTTTCAACTTTTGCAACCTGATGAGTTCTAGGAGTTGCCTTGTAACCTCTAGCATCACCATCCTGTTGGTTGGATACCTTGGTAATCTGTATGGATATGATGTAAACCCTTGGATCCTTAGGTAAGTGTACCTTTCATGCTGAGTATACCAGTGTCCATATGCTGAAATGAACTCTCTAGCTGCATTAGACAACCTTTTATGAAATTCTCCTCTCAGTTTCTTCATTATGAACATAGCAAATGCATCATTGAATCTTGTATAATGATTGATACTCTTGAGGTGCAACTGAGGATAACATTGATGCGATAGGTATTTATTGGGCCCAATGCCGACTTCTCCTTTTTTGGTTAAACCTGAGTAGACTTCATTTCTTGCGAGAAGGTACACTATATAGGAACTCATATGACAAGTCTTGGTCTTAGCAAAATTGATGAACTGCTCATGTATACTTTGACTGATAAGTCCAGCCCAATCAATCATTTTCCCTTTGAGAACTGACTTGATAAAAGAATACATCCACGGCTGAAAGGTAGCAGATTGAGGCATTCCTGTCATTCTGTTTAGAAACATGATCAAATATCCAATTTCAGGATGAAAATCTGACTTGTGGAACTGTGGAGGATTATTCATATTGAACTTCATAGCTGGATTGGCCATCCATTCTCTTCTTATCTCTTGCAACTTTGTCTTGGAGTCGACATCATATTCCTGCTGACCTTGCTGTATCGAGATACTGATCATCCTCTCCTTAGTTGGAATGTTGAAAGTTTCTTCAACTGCCTCCTTTTGCAAATAAGCTAATATCGTTCCATCTTTGGCTATAATTTGCCTTGTATCTACATCATATTTCTTGACACATTCGATGATCATCTCCGGACAAGGCAAAGCTGGCGGAAAACAAGCAGCTTCAATGGCTCCACTCCTCATGATGGCTCGAGCAAGACTACCTCCGTTTGGTTCTTCAAGAACTGACTTGATATCTTCCAAGTTGCTGCTCCCCATATTCGTGTCTCCTACATTTGTCCACCTTGAGACGAGCTTTGATTCGGGAATCTTCCCCTTGGCATCCATCCGGATCTTCGCTTGTCGCTCTTTAGAAGTCATTGCCATGATCCTGCAGACTTGATGCGAATAAGTGATTGTAAACACAATCTAGACTTCACTTCAGCAACTTTAGTGGATTAAATTATGAAATTTTCCTTTACAATTATGAAATATTGCTACTAAATTCAAGGAATCTATGAAAATCCATTTATCCTTCTTGAATTTTACCAATATTTGAACAATTTTAATGCATTTAATGAAGGAAAAAGAAGAAAATCAGATCAGAAAATATTCAGATTAGACTTACTTGATAGGCTGTTTTGAATTTGATACCTTGCAATTTGATCCACCACTTGCTTGAATTTGATAAAATCAAATTTATACTTCTAAAAAACTTCTTGTTGCTGCTCCTTGAAGATAAATCTGCTCTTGGAAAACAAATCTGCTTTTTGAAAATGATAAAAATGAAAAGGAGATGAGGTATATATACATAATTTGCTTTTAAAACTTTACCTCTTACCTAGGCCGACCTCCTTTATTATAGTGCAAAACATTTAATTTAGATTGATCTTTATTTAATAAATGCAATTTTCACGTTTTCCAAGGCAAAAATCATTAAATGTTTCTAACTCCCTTGGACTGGCGCACTAGATGGGGTCTTGATGATCTCCATACTTGGCCTTGCATTTCGCATTGGATGATGTTTTCGAAGTCTTCTTCATATCCTTTGGATTCGTGTTTGACTTCCTCATTGAATTTCGCATTGGATGGGGTCTTGATGATCTCCATACTTGAA
Organism: Cunninghamia lanceolata; assembly: GCA_027924645.1. NCBI lineage: Eukaryota > Viridiplantae > Streptophyta > Pinopsida > Cupressales > Cupressaceae > Cunninghamia > Cunninghamia lanceolata. The sequence continues at coordinate 3,869,516 of BSBN01000642.1, forward strand.
ATAGCATGATCTTTCTTCATAAGCTTCTAGGCGCATTAGATCAAGGTTTGGAATCCTTCTAGATGTTGACATGTGTGGCGCTTTGGATCAAGGTTTTGAATCTTCTTATCATTTCGCACTAGATGATGCTCTAAGACTCCTCTTCAACACTTCGCATTAGATGAAGCTTTAGGATTCCTCTCAACATTGGTTTAGATGACACTTAGTTTTACTCGCTTAAGGGAATGGCGCATTAGATGGAGGATTGAAATCCTCTAGACCTTGGCGCATCACTTGAGCTATTTGGATTCTTCTTATGCATGGCGCAATGGATAGGTAACATGGGGTCTTCAAAATCAAACTTCACTCTCTCTTTATGTATGGCGCACTAGATGCCAATTTTAATTTCTTGTTAAGCGCTTTGAAAGGGGTCTGGAAGGTGGCGCATCACTTCACTAGGTTGAAGTCTTCAAACTTTGATGAAATTAGATGGCCTTTGTCTTGAAGTGGATCATGCATGGTGTTGGCGCATTGGTTGAGCTTGTTGAATCCTCTAAAAACGTATCTCACTCTACCTTGAAAACGTAGAGGTATTCAGGAAGTTGGCGCACTAGATGACCTTGTTGGAAGCCTCATGATGTTGGCGCATTGGATGACCTTGGAGAAGGTGCTTTGGATAACCTTGTTGTAGGCACATTGGATCACCTTGTTGGAAGCTTGAAAACTTAGAGGTATTCATGAAGTTGGCGCATGAGATAAGACTTTAAAATCTTCTGAACTTAAATCTTGAAGGCTTAACCTTGGATGTCCACCTTCCTCCTTGTAGGGCGCATTGGATGGGACATGGAGAATCCTCTAGAAACAAATCTCATTCTTCCTTATGTTGCGCATTGGTTGAGCTTCTCAAATCCTCTGACGCTTATCATTTTAATTTGCTCCAAGATTGGTTCCAAGACTTGTCCTTTCATTTTCGCATTGGTTCAAGGTATTGAAATCTTCATTTTCTCCTTCAAAATGATACTTTTGGTTTGGGTGCAATAGATGAGTGATCGAAATCCTCAAGCATTTTCGTATTAGATCAAGGTGTAGATGGGCGCATCAGATCATTGATTGAAATCCTCTGGCTCAAGCGCCTTTTCCTTCGTGATTTTGCGCCAAGATTTTGCGCCACTTAAGTGCCCTGTCGCACTAGATCAGTGTTTTGAATCCTCTGGAATTGTCAGGCATTTTCAGGATCGCGCGAGTAAAGGTATATTGAAAAATATATTTAAGTATAAGTTGAATTTCTTATACTTTAAATATTTTTCAATATACCTTTCAGGATGTTTGAGATAGGTCCCGAATCCACCGGATTTAAGATGCAAAATATAGAATTTGGAGGATTCGCCAGATTTCAGACTTAGCCATTTTTTCAGGATTTTCAGGATTTCAGGCTCCAGGCTTAGTCTTTTCAGGGTCTCAAACATTCTTCAGGATTGACTTCAAAACTCATTATCTAGATGGGATTTGATCAAGATTCTTCATTATTGCAAGTTCATCTATCCCTAATCATGAACCAAAGATCATAGGCGAGGAAATTACTACCGTATCGGCATAGGAAGATGAGTCAGGTCATCATTAAAATCCCATTGAAAACTCATTGAAGGCACAGAGCTCAAAAAAAAGGGGGGTCCCTATTCCTAATGGGGTGATGTGTGATTTGGTCACAAAAGGTCCATTTTCCCACTGAAAAGTGGTACTCCTTCCAATGTTTTACCACTCATTGCTTTCAAAGCTTTCAAGAATGGTTCTTCTTCCAACTTAGGATCGGGTGTGGGCTCTTCATCTTCTACAGATACACCTTTTCCCTTATCCTCAGAATATTTAACTCTCTGGCTGACTTCTTCAGTCTTTTGCAACATTAAGCCTAGCTTACTCTCCATTTCTACTAGTCTTTCTTGTAGGAGTCTATTCTCCTCTTCTTGATCCTCAACCTTCTTTGCTAACTCTGCATTAGTCACCATTTTCTTGGATGAACTAACAGACTCACTTGAACTCGGTGATGACATACAACTCTTCTATTCCTATCTAGGAATAACCCAAATCTCACTGCTCTAATACCAATTTGATAGGGAGGACTCTAGGCTGCCTGCTCTGCATCCTGTAGGTGTACAAGACTGTTTGACAACACTAGCCTTCCTACCAATTCAAAGTGCTAAAAGACATACTCTTTGCAGAGATGGAAAACTCTACTTTTCTGCTTGGTGTGGGACACATACCTTGTCCTCACTGCCTCCAAGATACTGCCTCAATGGCACATAACTTTCTGAGCCCGTTGCCCACCCTTCTCACTCTGTTCAAGGGTCTGGACTGCTTGGTGCTCACTTTCCTTCTCTCTATTTTTCCACCCCTGCAAATCTATTTTTCCTACTTGTTTATCTAGCCGGACTCCTCACTGAGCTCGCCTAGAACAAGCATGCATTGCCTCTAACCGGCGGTCCGACCACCCCACAAAAGAAAAACAAACAAGAGCATGGCTCTGTTTGATGACCTCCATACTGTACAATGGGATTTGAAGAATCATCAAAACAGAGTCATGGCTGGCAAAAGAAAACAAAATAGCAGAAACAGAAAAGACTAATCTACTTCAGAATGATAAAGTGAAAATAGAACAGAATATACTAATGATCGAACTGCTGTATTTTATTTCTGTTCAAAAATTCTGATTACATCAAAATGCTTCACACATCAAAATTTACTTCTTCGATTCTCCTTCTGAACCCTTACAGAAAGAATGCTACATCTTATGTATTTGCTCATGTCCGTTACAGGACGGTTCAACTTCCATACCGGTTGGTATTCCAACTGTCCAGCAATTCGGTTACGCTCTGTCCAACTACCACTTGACAGTTCGCATTCATGAGAACTTTTAGTCCCACATGCACCCGTTCAAGTCGGACACTGCAGTTTATATATCTGATGGCTTAGTAAACTGTTTGTCGGCACTTTTGCCGCCGACGACCCCTGTCTACCCCCATCGGCACAACCCAAACTATCGGCCAACATTCAACCATGAACTCCGATAGTCCCTTGTCTCACCGATACCAAGTCTTCACCCTCCGTCGGCGTGACCACTGTGCATCGGCCTCAAATCTTTAAGCTACGCCGACAGAAGTCCTCCCGCCGATGTCCTAAAGCACCATCGGTGTAACAGCCCATATCGGACAAGACCTCAAAAGTCACACCGAACCTCAGACTCCCGCCGATGTCATCGGGGTGACTACTCAGCATCGGACAAACCTTCGATACTTATTCCGACGGCCCTTGTCTCACCGACGCCTACAGAACGCCTTCATCGGAATGACCACAACCATCGGTGAAACAAACCATACCTACGCCGAAGACCAATGTCTCACCGACCATTCTAACCCATCGGCTTGACATACAACATCGGCCAATTCGTAACTCCCTTCGCCGATATGTCTAGTCGTTGTCTTGCTCCTCGGTGAGACTCTCTCCATCGCTCGGACGTTGGGCATGTCTTCCGATCCGCCATCTCACGCCGATGGCACTTTCGAACACAACTGTCGGTATGACTTTACCTATCGTTAAAGCTGTAAAACGTTGCGCCGATGAGCTTGCTCACTCCGATGGGTTTACTTTGCACATGTATAAACTTCTTCCCGCTCTACCCTATTTTGAAAATTCAAAACATCACAACAAAATGCAAACATATATACACATGGGCTCCAAGCCCTTGGTGCTCCTGCACCAAAAACCACCTTTTAGCCAAAATTCTGAAACCAGCCTTGGAAGAAGCCGACAAACTGCATAAGAGGTACGTCTTCACAAAGGCATTCAACATTGAATATTATACTAGCACTTGCACCCATAGGAGGTTCAAGGAATACGCCGATAGGAGCAACCGACAAGTTAGAAAATTTGCCGGTGTGAATTTTTTTTTAAACGGCGTGAGACAATTCCGAGCACTATAATGCTCACATATAAAAGCCTATCGGCTAACTATGAGGTATCATTGGATGCTTACAGTATTTAAAGCTCATAATGAGTCATCACATTCCATAGTTGAAGTATGATAAATAGAGGAGGGAACCAAAGGAATGCTAAGAGTCGCTAGAACAATTGTTGCATGATTTAAAGATGTTTTTAATGAACAATGCTTTAATCCTTCCTAGACATTAGGGTGCATTTTGGTCCTACAAACTGGAACTATCTAGCTCATATTGGATCTTTATTTAATGTAGGAAAAAAGAGGAAATAGAAAGTTGATCGATGGCCTTTGGGATCAAGGGTGCCCAGTTAATTAGAAATGTTTATGTGGAGGACTAATCTTTCTTTCTCTGTGCAGAAGGATGAACACTATTAAACATTTTGCCCATATCTTTTTGGGTGAACTGACACCAAATACACATCAAAGATAAATTTTTGCACTAGTGAATCATCAAGCATGGAATGAATTTTAGAAAAATTCTTTTTGGACGAGCAGATAATGTGGTGAATCCTTGGTAATGCTGTTTATACATGATGATAATAGTTCAGTTCATTGGGAACATTCTGATTTTTGATGAATTAGGCACTTTATATCTTTCTTTGAATGTTTTTCCATACATTCTCCCAGATGAGAACATCTGACGCATCTTTGACAACTATTATTGGTACTTCTACACAGGATAATTCTTTTTTGCAAGTGGGTGAATATTGTCTAGAGAAAAATGAATCCCCTGCCAGACGCTTCTCCTCTCCTGCTAGATACATTTATCTGCATATCAGCTATGGATGCGGTACAGCTTGGATATGTCCCAGATACTGTATCCAAATGCATCTACCTGTCTGGAGCTGTATCTGGTTTGGGGTTATTAAAAAAAGAAATAGTTAAAAAATATTGTAAACATATATACATATTTAAATCACAAACAATATAAAAAGTCTTAAAAAGATAAATGACAAGATAAAATCTAAAACCAACACGATATCTATATACATGTATACATACATTTTATATACATATATATTGATTTGGTAAATTCTCCTTGTGAGGTGGTCTTCCTCTTAAATACTATGAGTGAAGGGCATCTCTTTTGTCAAATTTGCTGGGGACTTGCACCAGCCTTGCCCATAAACCATATTCTGGTCATGATCATTGCATATGCCATATACCTATGGGTCATGACCAGAATTATTTGATTGATGAAACGCTTTTCATTTAGTTATTGCATATCATTCATAATGAAATTATACCAATTGCATTTAGTCTGAAGAAACATCTAGTAATGAGAACAGTTATCCTCAACCCTTATCCTAGGGTCACCTATGACTCCTTGCTTAGTTTAAAAGATGTCATGCCATATTCAACCCAGTCGACAACAACTGGCAGACAATTCATGTACAACAATCTCACCATAATATCCCTTTACATAACCCTAACGTTGTAAGGCCACCAAATAGGTTACTGTTGCTTTTTTGTTAATTTTATGACCTTAGAAACTTCTGATTAACTGTTTGAACATAATAGGTTATAATCAATTCATCTTATATTAATCTCATAGATATTAGTCAATGCAGTGCTATTGTATACATTAAAGCCCATTACATAGAGTCCCATGCATTGTACTCCCATACATGAAATGTAAGTATAGGTATCCTTGTGCTTTGCACAGAGATGTCATATAAATTGCTCTCCAATAAGGAGAATACCCCATTTCATGTTTCAATCAATTATTAATATTTATCTCACTGCCTGGAACATTCAAGCATACAGTGACACCATGCATATCACTACCATGGTTAATATACAGTTTTTACCTTAACCTACGAACATAATACCCATGGTCACGTCCTATCCAGAGGGAAAACAGATTGCAGAGGAGTGATGTTTTCCTATTGCTGAGAAGACAGGGTTTCATTCATGTATGATCAAAACAACAGAGGATGGGTCATATACAGCTTAATGACTTACCTTTGAATTATAGCCCCTTATTCTTTTCTAGGCATCACTCTGTCCTTTTAATGTAGATTTTAACAAGAATTTACAGGGTAAAACCACTTGTGATAAATAATAATATTCTCAGGCTCAACAATACAAAGTCCCTAGTCAACTTTACATACCCATACTTACAGATCCAGCACCATACCACAGTCAGCATAGGAAGCTGTGGAATTCATAACTTCATAGAAACTTCATTATACCCTTTCAAATTGTGCAAAAAGAGTCAACCATTACAACTTAAATGCAATACATCAACATGATTCGACAAATTACCTACAGGGAGTAATACTTGTTGTAGCAATATGTAATGTCCCCTTTTTCGGAGTGTTCACAAAAGGAGGACATTGAGGCCAATTCTCATACCTTGGGATTTTTGGAGGGCATTTTGAATGTTGGGGGTGACTTGATATATTTTTCTAATGTCCTTGGGGCATTTACCTTGAATAAAATAATTTATCTACACAAGGAGCGAACCACTTTGAGAAGTTGTGAGTATGGAAATTGGTCTTTCGAAGGGCATCTCGGTGTAAGGCATGTTTCATTCCTTTTGGTTTTATGCTTCACCCTTGGAGGAGAGTCTTGCAATGCATAACATGATAATGGTTTCTTGTGAGCGCCTAAGCTTAGCATGTGGTCGGCCTAAGAGGAAGTGCATAGGTCGGCCTAGGATAATCCATTTTATTTTGGTGCCAATTTCTATTGTGTGGGTCGGCCTAAGAGAAGAAAAGAACCTTATTCTTGCTTGTACGCCCAAAGAAGGAGAAGAAAGACTAATTCAAATATTTATTTTAATTTTCTTGGCGCCTATATCATCTTGTTGCAGGTCGGCCCAAGCTAAAGGAGGTAGATCGGCTTCCTTGCAAAAAACAATTTCAAAATGTGTTATTTCATGCCTTGGTCGGCCATAGTTAGTTGAGTGCCAATATTTCATAAGAGGGTCAGCCAAATGAGAGGAAAATCAATGAAATAATAACATTTAAAGGGCTGGTCGGCCAGCTTTTGGAGAAAATAAAGAAATATGTATAAATACAAGTTGTGGCAAGGCATTTCAATCATCATGCGAATTTGTCTTTTAATTTCTTTTGGACTGCACTTTTGAGCAGCTTATTCCAAGGACAAAAACCCTTGAGAATAAAGGGTGAGTTGGACAAAAACTCAATCTCATCTTGGGAAGGCTTCATAACGGAGGTCTACTTGCACTTCATTGGAGAATTTCGAGTTTTGGAGCAGAAGTTGTATAACATTTTTGGAGCAGAATTAGAGCAGATTTCATATCATTTTGGAGCAGAATTTCGGATCAGTTTTGAGTGCCATCATTGGAAGGTTTGAGCAGAATTTTCAAATCAGATTTGAACAGCCATTGTTGGAGGTCAATTCATCATTAGGAGCGCCAGTTTTTGAGGAGAAGCATTTCATATTTGAGCGCCAATCATTGGAGCAGATTTACATCATTTGAATCAGATTTTGGATCAGATTTGAGCATCGATTTGGAGGGTTTGATACAGGTTTCAGATCAGAATTGAAACGCCTATTAGTTGCAACTCCAAACCCTAGCTGCCGCCCTTGTGTGCATGCCATTTTCATCTTCAAGGGAGCGTTGATCTTGTTGGAGGAATTCGCTCACCTAGGGTTTGCAAATTTGTCATCATCCTTCACCATTCTTTGGTATGTTAATGATCTGATTTGCAGCAGCGAAGTATTGGTTGATGTTTGGTCATGTTTGGACCAATGAATTTGATGTAATTTCCATTTCATGTAATCAGTTTGAGCAGCAGACTTGCATGATCATAAATTTCAGATTTATAGGTGTTTGTATGTGTATTTCATGGTGTATTACATGATTGACATAATTGCCGATGTGTATCTTGATTTACCATCATTTTACCATGCCTTGGATATGTTTTATGAGCACTGAAATTACTTAATAAGGTGCAGAAATAAAAATCAGATTTCAGACCTAGGGTTTTGAGGAGAAAACTAAAGGGCAGAAAATAGGGCAGAAATTGGAAAGATTAAAAAGAAAATCAGAAATTTTGGTCAATATCCTATTTGGGATACTACACAATAGAAGGAGAATAATCTAAGGTCTCTCTCTCCAAAGGATACCATCCAGTCAAGCCAACAATATGGATCATCCTTTTCAAACCCACTAAATTGACAAAGATCATTGTGCTTAGGGAAAATCATAAACGTATTATTCACACCAGGATCCCCAAGAATCCTTAGAAAGAAACCAATCCCATAATTAACTTGTATCTGCTGTCTGAAATACAATTTGTAAACCAGGGTTTCAACTCATTTTCCAATATTTTGTAGTACTTATATCCAATATGGACGAGTGAAACTGACACAAGAATCCTTCTCAAATCCTACAAGTTAAGAGAGTTTTGGACATACCTATTAGGTTTCCAACCTTTTGGATATGTACTATAGCACATTGCCAAAAAGAAATCTCCTGTTAAACTGCAACATGGGCATGTATATGGTTTACCCCTCGGTACGAGTCTCTTTTTTTTAACTTCAAGGCTGAAGTACACACACACACACACAATGCTGGGTCAAACACCCATAACCTTGAATGCAACTTGTAGTTGCATTGCATACAGGAACAATGCATGCAGTGATTAGCCAAGAATGTGTAATGGCTTCTTTCTAGTTCAGATGGGACGAGGCGTTCATTTACCTCTGCCTGGATTAGTAAATCAAAATCTTCAATATCCAATAACCAGAATAAATAGAAAAGGAACATGGTACCTCTCTCCCTTAAGCCTGCATGGCAAGGTTTTCATAGCCTTCCTTGCTACAACTTGGCATAATCAACTATCACTAATCCTCCATTTCCTTCCTCCTCCTCAGGTGTACAGGAAAGTTACTGTCAGTTAATGCTCCAATGCATAGATACTGCCATTCAATAAAAGTTATCACCAATCACCCAAAGAAAAATGGAACTTAGTTCTTGCCAACTAATGCATGATATAAACTTTTGGTAAAGAATATAGTTTTGTTTAGGTCTAGTCTAAGTTATTTCATAGGTTCAGTAATTTAAATGTATTTATAGAAATAAGAATATATTTAATCTAATTTGAGTGTAGGTGAATGATATAGGATATGGGATGATTAATGTCCAACTCTAAGGATGAAAATAGAATAATAATGGGGTGCATCAGTCTAACTCTTCCTTAGGCCTCTAGGATATTTTCTATACTTGAAGTGTGGTTCCAAACTTGTTATCATTTCTGATTTAGGCTTGCAGCATTCAAAATGCTAAGAAGGGTATCAGTACCCTAAGGGAGGGTCATTACATTGCACTTACAACTAGAAGCGCTACAAGGCTGGGACAAAATGTAGTTACAACAAAATCTTCCCAAAATCTTCCCACCATAAATTTGCAAGGACACCATGTATAACTTTGCAAGGATTTTAGTAAACTAAAAAGTTAAAGCAAACAATAATGAATAAATGAAAATTAAATATATATGTTTTTTACCTAGTTGGAGAGTGGCTCTCCTTCGCATGCATAGAGGTGAAGAAAACATCCCCTCTGCCCCTTTGTAAACTTGCAACTCATCATGTATGATGTCTCTAAGGTTCTTATCGGGGATCGATCTCTACAATCTCTACATACATGTGTTGAGGATAGCCATAACCCCCTCATTTAATCTAAATGAATTGGAAAAAAACTTAGGGTTCAAACAGTAGACAGTAATATGAATATGTTGGTGGAGTTGTTTGTTCCACCTCCGATCAATAATTCACTAGATGGGTTCATATTTGTTTCTATTGGACCCATACAAATGTTGAATCACCTCTTTGGCCCTATCGATGGGTTCATATAGACACCCCCTGGGATTTTTATCCCCATCCGCCAATTGTAGAACCCTAACCAATGGTTTTGACATCTAAAACAAGAGAGCGTATAAAAATAAAATCAAAAAATTAAACTAGATCATAAATTAAAAAAATTTAAAATCATAAATTTACAAAATCAATAAATTGTAACATTATAAAAAATATATATTTTGATAAAAAAACTTACCTTGAGGATCTCCACATTCTTGGCAAATGTATTACAAAAACTAGTCTTCACAATTCTCTCGGCTTTGATCTTCTTGCAATAAGCACTTTGCAACCACTTTTTGCACACAAACATGCACTTAAGGTTGGGCAATGTAGCTGCAATACAAGGTGATGAAATTTGTTGCAAATTGAATCACTTTTGAACACATGAGCTCTTTGCCATTAGTGTGCTCCCTCATGAGCTTTAGGACCCATGTGTGGTTGTAGATGTATTTTGTGACATTCCTCGCATTTTCAACCACATTCTTCAACCAACTAAGCTTTTTGATATCCTCAAGGATAAGGTCAATGCAATGGACAACACAAGGGCTCCAAAACAAAGTAGAATGTCTCACCTCTAGCATTGCCCGTCACTACATGGACAGTGTTCTCTACCCCCACCGCCATCACCACCTCATCCAATGAGTTGCACAAGGTGTTGGCACTTTTTAGTTTACTAGACGCACCAATTGACTTCAAGAACATTAACTGTCCTTCTATAGCCACAAGGAAGTTGATTAAGGTTTAGAGCTTACCATCCATCTACTCATTGGATCAAATGGTGCAGCCCTTTTTGCCAAATTATTTTTTGTTAATCTACTAGTAGATTTGTGTTATTGACCGCATCCTTTAACAATGACCCACTCAACTCATAGCTGCTCGGTGCCTTGAACCCTTTACATGCGAAAATTAATATGGTGACCAACTACTCCCAATAAGGATTTGTACAACATTAAATGGAATGTTGTTATAGTACCAAAAATTGGCACATGCCAACTTGGCCTCTTGCTACAATTCCCTATTCCACGCAGTATCTTCCAATGGAGGTTGCACACCAAGAATGTTACAAGGAGCAAAAAAAATGGAACTACATTTGCCCACACCACCTAATCCCTGTATTCATGGCATAGTGGAAAAATTCAGAAAGTAGATGCCCCTATATCTCCCTCTAACTCTATAGCACTAACACTTGCCAATGCCTCGGTCCTCCTCTTTTTCTCTACTTTTTTCTGATCATAAGATGCAAGCCAAGCTCTCACCTCATTCTCAACCTCTTGAACTGCTTGTGTACATGGCTCTACTCTTCGACACTGGATCCATGCAAGGTTATATTTGAGGCGATTTATGTCTCCTCTCATATTTGTCCCATAATAGTTGCAGATTACTTGGCCATACGTTGTACTTGTTGTCCCATGTTCTCAACACAGGTCCCTAGGCTTGCTGCCACTTGTACTACTTCTGGTGCCATTTTCTTTTCGGAAAAATGGAAATTAATTTGTAATGTCCCTTTTAGGTCCATTCCAACATTCTTGGAAAGCTCCAAGATTCTTGTAGAATTCCATCATCCTTGGAGAGTGCCAACTTTCTGTGGATGGAAGACTTATGCACTTAAGGTGTTGGTGGAGTTATCAAGAAAGTATAATTGGTCCAATTTGATATTTTTCATTGACTTTGGGATGATGTGGGGAAAATTATTAAATAATTATCTTAAGTTGTCTTAAGGTAACTTCATATTATTTTCTTAAAGGCTAATGTTTAGCTATTTATTTAAAAGAAGGGTGGCCAACATCATAAATTGTTTTTAATAGAGGGCCAAAATTGATAACATTAGTCATGGGGTACAAAGTGGTGACTTAAAAAGTTGTTTTGAAAGTGGGTCATGAAAGTGACATTGAAAATAGGAATTAAAAGTATTATAAAATTGAAAGATTCGAAAGTCATTTTATTTTTATTGTTGAAGGAAAAAGTGAAAAAAAAGAAAATAGTATTTTGTTGCCCTAAAAATGTCTATAGAAGAAGGATTTGAGAACAAAAAGAGACTATTTTTGATTTTGAGAAAACTCTTGTTTCAAAGATTGAACTCTGTTCATCTTCTTTTGCCCAAGGATGAAAACCTTTTTGGCAAGATCAATTTCAAGGACGAAAACCCTCCTAGTTGATTGAGTGATTCCATCCAGAGATTACTTGTGTGTTTCATGATTTGGTTTCGAGGATGAAAACCCTCTTAGCCAATTAAGTGATTTCATTTATTTATTTATTTAAAAAAAAAAAAAGGGGTAAAAACTTTATTGAAATTTAGAAAAGGGCATTACAAAACATCAAAGGGCCAAGGCCCTAGGAATCCATAAGAAACAACCATACAAAGCATGAAACAACATCATCCTTCACCAATACCATTCCCATCCTCGGCAAGAATCCTCTCCAAGTCATGTCGGAGCTCATGAGGAACCTGCTCCCACTCATCAATCTTCCAGCCATCTAAATGCTCAGAGGTCCACTTAGCCAAACAATCTGCTACCCTATTCCACTCCCTTGGAATATGGACAAAAGACACCATCTCCATCAAAGAACTTATCTGCAGAATCTGTTGCACCATCATAGCCAACTGCCAACTAACATCAGATACCTTCTGTTTATTCAGCAAATTAATCAAAACCTGTGAATCAGACTCACAGATAACCTTGCGCCATCCCAAAGCATAAGCCCTCTCTAAAGCGTAGAGGATCGCCAAACCTTCCATAAGGTTGATAGTCTGCACTCCTTCATGAATAGAAAAGAAAAAAAACATAGATCCTGAAAAATCCTTGCCAGCACCACCAATCCCAGCAGGCCCAGGATTGCCCCTTGAAGAACCATCAGTATTGAGCTTTAGAATGCTAGCCGGAGGGGGTAGCCAACTCCCCACCCTTTGAACTTTCTTATTCACCTGCCTTCCTCTCTTGACACATGCAGAAGCTGGAGACAACCCCTGAATACCCAATCTATCCACCAGCTCAGCATCCCCTTTCTCCAAAGGGAACACCACATCACACTTAGCTTCCACCATCTCCCGAATCATACCCATAATTTTGTGCCAAACTTGTTGAATCAACAGCTTCTCACCTCGAAATATTCTTCGATTCTGTTCCAACCAAATCTGCCAGAGTATGAAGGAAGGCCCAACATACCACACATCTTGCAAGAAAGAGGCCATAGAAGGAGGTCTACCCAGACTACTCCAAAAATCCACCAGGGAGGAAGCATGAACACAGGGGCTTTTCCAAACTTCCCACCAAAAATGCCAAAGCTGCAAAGTCAAGGGACAACGGAAAAACAAGTGAGAGGAGTCCTCTCCACATCCACACAAAACACACATAGAAGGACCCTGAAAACCCCACTTTCGAATATTATCCCATGTCAAGCACCTATTCCAAGCCAAAGTCCAAATAAAGCAGTTACACTTCGGCCAAGAAAGCTTATTCCACACTTTCTTCCACCAGTGAACCTCCACCCCATCCAGCCGGTGAGATAACGACACCTGATATCCAGAAGCAACAGTATAGACACTCTTAGGATTAGGAGACCAAGAAAGAACATCCCCTTCTCGGAGGGAGCTACAGCGTCTACGAGAAAGGATACTATGAAGCTTAGCACACTCCTCCATACCAACAACAGGCCACTCATCAGGATTCTTCCATCTTGCCACCACCAACTGCCCATGAGAAGAAAAGGACTTGAAGTCACTCACCCTTGAACATCCTGCCTCACAGAACCTCTGGCACAGAGTCACCAAATTAGGAAACTGAGAAACAATGGGAGGAAAACCATCCCAAGAATCAGACCAAAAATGAGCTTTTGTCCCTCTTTTACAAATCCAAAATAAGCCATCCTTGACCAGAGCAACCCCTTTCTTGAGCATACTCCAAATCACCGAGCCTTTTCCCACAAGGGGATAATGAGGAATATCAATTTGAGGGATCCCTGGGAAGTATTTCTGTGTTAATATCTTGGCCCAGATCCCATCCTGGTCCACACACCACCGCCAATACAATTTAGCAGCCAACACCATCCCTGACAACGACGACTGCCTTAACCCAAGGCCGCCAAACTGCTTCAGGCTACAAATAATGTCCCATCTGACAAGGCTCCATTTAGAGGACAATAAGCTACGAGCCCATAAAAATTGTCTTGCTAAGGAATCCAATTCCCTAACAAAACCCAAAGGGGCCACCTGAATCATACATCTATAAATGGGGAGGGCCTGCACCATAGAGTTGAGCAACTGAACATGACCTGCAAAGGACAACCAACGATGGGTCCAATGATTAACTTTCACACGAAATTTATCCAGAATATTCTGCCAAGAATCCCTGGGTAGTCTTCCAACAGAGATGGGAATACCAAGATAGGTCAAAGGGAGAACCCCAGTCTGAAATCTCAAGATATGAGCAATTCTCCTCTGAATGGAACCCGGAGTATTGAAGAAAAAGATGGAAGACTTATCTTCATTAATCAATTGGCCCGAAATAACAAGATAAACATCCAATGCCTTGCGCAAATTTGAAGCTTCCCTAATTGTAGCCATACCCATCAAAGCAGTGTCATCAACAAACTGCAAGTGAGACTGTGGAGGTAAACCACCTCCCCACCCCCACCCCTGAATGAAACCTAACTCCACATTCCTTCTTATCAAATGTCCCAGACCTTCAACAAGAAGAAGAAACAAGGAGAGAGGGGGTCACCCTGCCGCAAACCCCGAGAGGCACCAAAAAGCTCAGAGTGCTCACCATTTATTAACACAGAGAAGGAGACCGAAGTAACACAACTCATAACCCAATAAATCCACTCATCCCCAAAACCAAAAGCACCAAGAACCTTCTGAAGGAAGGACCATTTAACTCTGTCATAAGCCTTAGCCATATCTAGCTTGATGAACATCGCCTTATCTCTGGAACTGGCCACAGAGTGAATGGTTTCAGTTGCGATAACAACCCCATCTAGAATCTGTCGTCCCGCCACAAAACCACTCTGTTCTTCAGAGATTAGCACTTTAAGCCACTTTTTCAACCTATCAGCAATCAATTTAGAGATAATTTTATAAATCACATTGCAAAGAGAGATAGGACGAAATTGACTGAACCTATCCGCCCCATCACACTTTGGGATGAGAGCAAGGAAGGTAGAATTCAAAGCTCATAACATCTGTTTATTCTTACGAGACTCCTGAACAACCGCCAACAAGTCCAACTTGATAATCTCCCAGAATTCTTGAAAGAACTCAATCGGGAAACCATCAGGGCCAGGAGCTTTCCCCCTCTTCATATGAAACACAATCCCCTCTAGCTTCTCAATCGAAATATCACTCATAAGATGCTCATTCATCTCCCTAGATACCAAAGAAGGGATACAAGAAAGGCCCTGAGCTTCCTCATCAGAACCCCCCTGCGAGTCCTCCCTGAATAATGAAGCAAAATATTGCACAGCTTCACGTGTGATTTCATGAAAAGAACAAAGAGTTTCACCCCTGTCATTCACCAGAGTAGAAATAGAATTGCCATGTCTCCTGGCTTTCACTGAGTTGAAGAAAAAAATAGTATTTTTATTCCCTTCCTGAAGCCACTCAATCCGAGCCTTTTGTTTCCAAAAAACTTCCTCACGTAGCTCACACTCTTCCAGTGCTTTCAAAGCCCTAGTCTCCTCCCGCAGCAGGTCCTTAGTCACTCCATCCTCCCTAATCAACCTCGTAATACCATCCAACTCAGCTTGAGCAGCAGTCTTAGCATGGAAAATGTTTCCAAAACATTGCCAATTCCAATGTCTAAGCTGATACTTGACAAATTGAAGTAACTTAGTAAAAGTATACATTGCTGTACCATAAGCAGGTCTACCATACCTCCACCATTCAGCAACATAGTTATGGAGAGAGGAGTCACGCAACCACATAAGATGGAACTTGAAAGAAGGAGACCGAGGCACACGAGCTGAAGAAATAGCCAGCTTGATAGGCCAATGATCTGAGCCCCTCCAATCCAAATTTCAGAGCTAGAAGACCACAACCCACCAACCCAGTAGCAAGAAACCAAAAAGCGGTCAAGTCGTTCCGCAATGCAGTTATTCCCAATCCTTCGATTGTTCCAAGAAAACTGGCCATTAATGGGCTTGATATCAACAAGATTTAAAGCTGAGATGTTATCCTGAAGTAGCAACGCAGAAGGCTCAAGCCTCGCAATACCACCCTGCTTCTTAGCCAACTCAGAAATAGCATCGAAGTCTCCAGCCATAATCCACGGATGGAAAGGAACCATGCTTCGGACAAACTGAATATGGGACCACAAAAGTTGCTTACCCTGAAGTTCAGTAGGCGCATAGATATTGGAGAAGAGAACAGACTCCCTCGTCTCAACACAAGACGCAATCATAGAGATAGAAGACTGAAAGGACAGCCACCAAAGAGGGCGGATCTTCCGAGGATTCCATAAACAAGCCACTCCCCAACAGACCCTTGAGCACCAATACACTGGCACTCTCCACTCCCCCACAACTTGGGCACTAAACCAAACATACACTCCACTGATAACTTAGTTTCCTGCAAGAAAAGAACATCAGGAGATTGACTTCTAACCAAATCACGAACAACTTTTTGTCGAGGGCCACTGTTCAAGCCCCTTACATTCCAGGATAGAACAATCATTTCAAGGGGCTCGAAAAATGAGAATCCAGAGTCTTAATAGACCTTGACTCTACCAAAGTTTCCCTTGTTAATTTAATCTTTTCCAAATCCTTTTTTCTACCAAGCTTAGAAGACTTCTCCCTAGCCCCTTTTTTGGGATCCTTTTGATGAAGACCCAAATGAGAAGAAGACTTATTATTCTTCACCCCCTCAGTACCTGCATTTGAAACAAGAGGATATCCATCCTCACCACCCTTCTTCCCTACTATAATAGGAATCGATTCCACCTGGACTTCCATTTGAACATCTGTGTCCATTTGCAAAGCCCTATTATCTTGCAAAATCTGAGTAGCTTCAGAAAGAAGGCCCTTCTGTCTTGTACCCAAAGCACCCTGATCCAGATTCACCAAGCTTGGATTCTCTTCCTGATGGCTGGGATCATCTAAAACTTCAAATCTGTTGAAAGAATCTTCATCCTGCCTTTCCTTCAAAGTCCTCTTTTGACCACGATTCTTGTTTCGAGCCTTGACAGGAACGAAACCATCAGCCCCATCCACATCACCAGGAATGGGTTCCTTCCCCTTTTCAACCTAGGGGGATTGTGGGGAGGCTGGGAATCCACAGGCCTAGCCTTTGGGCATCTCCTCTGCAAATGTCCATATTGATGATAGAGACGACACTGAAAAGGAAGAGTCTCATAGTCCAACTGCTGCACCCTAGAGTAAGGACCCGCACACATATCCACCGAATCTGGCAAAGGTTTACTTAAATCAATCTCAACACAGATACGAGCAAAAGTCATCACCTTTTTAACTTGAGTCTGCTGTGAAGCACCAATTGGTTTTCCTAGCATCGAAGCCAGCAAGTGCAAAACATCATCCCACCAACATTCCATAGGAAACCTCGGAAGCCGAACCCATACCGGAACCCAGTTCGGAAGCTCTTCAACAGGATTGAAGCCCGCATGCCAAGGTTTAATAAATAACCCAATCTGACTATGAAAATAGGGACCTCCTTCAAAGACCTTATTGCGATCCGCCAAGCAATTGAATGAAACCATGAAATAGTTATTTGCTAAAAGCATAACCTCCATTTCTCCCTCTGGCTTCCAAGTCCGTTGGGCCCACGATTCAAGAAATTGTAATGAAACACGCATCCCCATAAACTTGCACAGCAATGCATGCTTCGAATAATAGTCAATATCTTCCGCAATCATCTCCAGCGGGATAACCAACCAATTTTAGCCTCTCCTCACAATGTTCAAGACATCCATTGATCTTCGTAATCCGTGTACCACCAGACAAACTTGAACCAACCAACCCTGGATCTTGTGTGAACAAATTATTAAAAACCTTCGAAGCATGCGAAGGAGAATTTGCACCAACCACTGCTGAGCGAAAATCCATCTTGGGACTAGCCCCTGCAGACTCCCTGATCGACATTGAAACTAAACAAGACCCAAGGCGGGCATGTAGGCCCCTGAGAAAAAAGAACCACCACTAGGGTTTAACCAACCCACCACCTAGCACTACCTTCGAACTATAGACCCAAACCAACCAGGCACAAAAACCCCACCGGCGGCCTCCAACCAGGCACAAAACCCCCGCACACTTAGGGAGAAAGAGACACCAATGCAGATGAAAAAACTTTGCACTGAAAAAAAAATCACAACCCCAGACCTCCCCAAAACGCATGCACTCCCCACACTTCGCACGGCCAAGAAAAAACCCAAGTGATTTCAGTTATGAATCATTGGTGAATTGAACATTTATATTTTCTAGTTTAGAATTATTGTGGAGTTATATTTCAATGTGTTTGTGTGGATTTTTGGTGTGTAACAGTTGGGTTGTTGAGATTTCATGAATTTATTTTCTTATGCAAATCTGATCGCTGTTTCTTTTGGAGTTTGTTGGCCGAACTAATCCTTTGATTAGGCCGTACAATGTCAAGAAGTGGCATCTGAATATGTGGAATGAATTGTTGTTGTTTGGGACAGTATTCTACAGTCTTTGCCCTAGCCGTACCACTGTACCAGGTTGTTGTACAATTCTGATTTGTATTGTATCAGTGAGTAATAACTTATGGGGGCTGTACAGTTGCATTTTTGGGTTGTTTTGTTTAGTTTTTGGTGGTATTCAACAGTTTGGGAGTCGGCTTAGTGTACATCAACTTCCTGTGTCAGATTTCATCCTTTAGAATAGCAAATTGTTTGCATCTTACTAGATTTCTAGTTAGGTCATACCATTGGCTTGACAATATTTTATATTGTTGTTCATTTCTGAACTAATCTTTGTTGCAGCAGTAATAATTTGTTGATTAGAATAATTTTTTAGTGTGTTGCTATTAGTGTTTTCAAAGATAATTCATTAGTAGTTTCATATTTCATGTTTATTGTAAATCTGGATGGTAGTACCACCAGATAGCATTGCATTTCATAATTGTAAGGATCTTGAATGTTTTACCGTTATATCCCTTCGCATTTTATTTTCTAGCCTGTTTTGGCATTAATCTAGTCTACTTGTTATTGGCCAATTTGGTTTGATCGGACTTGTTTGTAATTTGCTAGTGGCTTGTGCATTCACGCATACTTGTCTGTAATGTGCCTTTTTGGGGATATTCCTGATTTTATGCCTTAAAACATTAATATTTACTCTTTATCAAAGATCATGAATTTATTATAATATTCAGATCAATAAATTATAGCACAATTCTCACAGCCAATCACATCGTGAATTCCTTGGAAATACTTGCAAATTTGCTGAATTAGAGGTTTCCGTCCCTAACTCAGCAGTGGCAATATCAAGGCTTTTTGTCCTTAACTTGCCGAGAGCATGGAAGGTGGGCCGTCCTTCCAACTCTCAGTCCACCTTGGAGGGTTTCCGTCCTCCTTGATCAAGCCCAAGAGCATGAAAAGCTGTCCGTCCTTCCAACTCATGTCCAAACTTGATAAGAGCATGAAAGGGGGGCCGTCCTTGCAACTCTCATGAACTTGGAAGGGATTTCGTCCTTCCTATTTGCAAGACACTTCCTCAAATTCAAAATTGATTGCTTGATGAATTTGCTAGATTATTGCTGATTGATATTTCTTGATGGATTGACAAGTTAATGCTTGAATGAGGCTTGAATGAATTTATGCTTCAATGGATCATTTTCTTACCCAAGAAATGATCTCCCCTTTATATCTTAATTTTGAGGGGGTCACAACCTTTCATGATTTCTGCCCTTTGAAAGAGTCAAAACTACTCATACAACCGATGACTTTTGATAACTATATTTTTAATTTAATTACTTTTTACTCCGAATTGTAATATAGCTTAAGCGCCCTCTTTTATTCCCTTTAATCGCCTTCTTTTATCATGCAACTTCCTTTATGTTATAGTTGGGATTAGTTTAATGCTAAGTTGCCGGTTCTGGTGCGGGTGCAGGTTCGGGTTCGCAGGTTCGGCTAAAATTCTTTTTGGGGGTTGGGTTCGTTTTTTTATATATATATATATATATGTATATGCAAAAAAATTAAGCATAGAAGCAAGAATTAAGTGTAGAATTGCAAGAATAAATTGTAGAACACCACATAGCATCATATAATCAACAAAACCACCATCAACTTGAATATCATAAAACATAAAACTCGAACTTCAAGTTCAATATTCAAAATAATAATATGTTCAACAATCAATTTTCATTGTTTCAATGCCAAATGACAAGTGTCAATCATCATATGGATTTGCTAAATCCTCCACATCATCATCATCATCTTGAACATTAGCAGGATCATTTGAAGAACCACAACCAACACCATTGCCACTTGCGGCACTCACTGAAAAAGTGTGCTCGCTCTCTGATCCCTCAAGTGCAACATGTTTGGATTGGGAAGTAGAAGCATCCATGTCAATTTGCTCTGGCTCAACATCCCACAACTTTGATTCCCCCTCCTTATAGTCTTGCTTTTTGTGCGAAAGGAGGCGCAAGTTGGAATGCACATACACTAAATTCTCCGCCTTTTTGGAGTGCAATCGGTTGCACTTTATCGAGTGGATAAAAGAGTATGTGCTCCAATTCCTCTCAGATGCAGAGGAACTAGCAACCTATGACGACAAAGTAGAGAGAAAGAGTTAAAAATAAAAACTTACAAAGTTACAAGTTATAAAATTTATAATAATTAAAAATTGTGGAACTTCAAACTTCAAATTTTTAAAAGTCTTTAAGATAAAATTATAAATCATAAAAAACATAAAAATTTAGTAAACTTACTTGTGATAAAACTTTGACTGCAAGAGGCTGTAGGCACCGGAATTGTTGGCCATGAAAGTACCACCAATTGTGAGCATCTTTCTTGAATCTATCACGAAGAGCCTCAATGCTTAGACCATTGGAGTGTACAAAATCAGTGAACTCATCAGTGACCATATCATGCAAATCTGGATCAGGGAAGAGTCTACGAAATGTTGCCTTGTACCCATCAGACACTTCTAAATCTCTCCATGGGGGAATCCTATTTGTCACCGAAAGAATCTCACTGCTGTAATATTTTGGAGTCAATGCAAATGCAAGAAGATGCAGCGGGGTTGTCATAGTGTTCCATCTAGCCTCAATAATTTCATGCACTTGCTTGAAGAGAATTTCTTGAGGATCTTTCTTCTTCTCATTTATGATGTTCTTTATCTTCTCTATGATTGAATCAATGCCATCATATATCTCCCCCATGCAAGGTTTGTCCATGTCTGTATAACGAATCATGCTCAAAATGGGCTCGGTGAAACTAAGGAGATACTCCACACGATCCCACCAATAGTCATTTAGGATCATCCCCTTAACATTTGCTGCCCTCTCAGTGTTGCTTTGCCTCCATATGGACCAAGTAGTGCTTGTTACCATGCTGATAAGAGCTTGTTTGACCTTCACAAGTCGTCTCGAGGCAATTGTGTTTGAGGCAAAACGGGTCTTGACAACCTATTGAAATATCAAAAATAAAAAGTACAATAAATAAAATTTAATTTAAACATTTAAAAAATTGAAAACAAACTTTAACTTTTAAGAAGAAATAGAATATGTGAAATTAAAAATATATTGTTTCACTTACTTTCAACAACTCCAATGTAGAAAATGATCTAAATATGCTTTGGGACATGTGGTGGTTGGTGATGAACATTCGTATCTTCTCGGCCTTTGCATACAACTCTCTAATCCAATCAATTTTTTTCCCAATCTTTTGTAGCATTGGATTGAGAGAGTGGACAGCACAAGGTGTCCAAAAGATATGTGAATATCGTTCCTCAACCAACAACCCAGCAACTCTACAATTTTTTGCGTTGTCCGTTATCACTTGAACAACATTACGAGGTCCCACATCCTCAATGGTTGCAATGAGGATCTGAGCAATAAATTCACCATCCTTCACCTGTCCTTCACAATCCACAGCTCTCAAAAACATTGCCCCTTTAGGGGACACTGCAATGACATTGATCAAAGGCTGATTTCTTGCATCTTTCCATCCATCAGAGACAATAGACACCCCTGTCTCACTCCATGGATCCCTTAAGGGCTTCAATGCATCTTCTATACTCTTTCACCTCATTCTCCAATAAGGTGCCACGCACCTTCTCATAACCTGGGCTCTTATACCCTTTTGGAGCCTCATTAATTTTTCTCACCATCTTTTGCCAATATGGTGAGCGAACAACACTGAATGACATACCATTTGCATAAATGCATCTGGCTATATGTTGGTCAGCAATATCTCGAGCCTCATTTTGAAATGATGTTTCCAAAGGTCCCTTTGGTCTCTTGTTTGTATTGTTTGTGGGTTGCTCTTGAGGAGTGAACAAAAATGGGTGGCTCTCTATCACAACATTGGAACTAGGAATAGATGGAGGATCCATTCTTTGATTTCTGCCTCTTTTCCTTGACATGTTTGCTACTGATTTACAGCCTGTTGCTTCATCTGCTGCTTCTTGCTCCATGATATATGCTAGCACTTGCTCTCGTGGTATAGATTTATTACTCTTTCCTGGGAAAGCTTTGATCCCCATCCCAGGGATGTTACACAAATGGGCTTTCACCCGACTATATGAACTGTTATATTGCACATCACAGCCATTGTATTTCCAAAGGTAACCCCCACCATTTGGTTGTTGTTGAATCATTTCAACATGCCTCCAAAGAGGTGAGTGTGGATCGATTTTGAATTTTGATTGTGATACTGAGCTAGAACTAGTTGCCATTGTGATTCCTATCACCTGTGGGTGTGGCAATAAGTTTTGTAAACAAAATGGAAACAATGAAAACTCAAAACTTTCAAGAATCAAAACAAAAACAAAAGCATGGTGATACATTCATGATTCATATAAATAGTGTCAAAAAAAAAACAAGTTGAAAAGAATTTGTTTGTTGTTCAAAAATGCAAAAAAAAAATGAATAGAAAACCTACCTCTTTGCAAAAATCTCTTTCTTTGATCTTCTTGGCAGCCTCTAAACCATTGGAAATGAGTAGGAATGGTGCAGTAATGGATTTCCAACCTTTAGGATTCAATCTTCAAGCTTCTTTCTTCAACCACAAATTTTTTTTTTAGTTCAGCCACAATGGAGAGTTTTTGTGTTTTGGAATGAAAGAAATGAGTTGAAAATTGCAAAATTGTGTTTGTAATGTCTTTTTAGGGTTTCATTTGCATTTTAGAATGTTTAAAAAATTAAAAAATTGATGTTTAAGTTGAAAAAATAAAAATAAAAAATCAATGGGGGCGTGGGTGCGTTCCGGGTGCCATGCGGGTTCTTTTTTTTAGGCTAGGTTTGAACCCAGCGAACCCGGGTGCGTCTGGGACGCACCTAGCCCCCTTCCACCGCACCCTGCCAGCACCCACAGGGCACCCGCACCCGAGCCGCACCGCACCCGCACCCGCACCCGCACCCGCACCTCTAGCAGGCGAACCCTGCAACTTAGAGTCTTACCATACATGTCCCCGTTTTCTAAAAGGTCACCAGTGGTATAACAGGCTATGTATGGTGTGGAGTATGACAAAGATTAGCAAGTAGTGGTTCACCCCAAGGTTTCTTGTTCAAATGCCAAATGATCAAAACAGGCCCACTGATTAATCCAGCTTAGTGTATGCCCAAATCCAATCCTTGTCCTATTGTAGTAAAGCTTTGTCTCTGCCAAATATAACTCTGCCTTTGCTTTTCTCATAGGTTCACCATATGCCACATGTCATTGACCAGGCAGGGTCACAACAAATTCATCCACTGGCCTGAGATAACTTTTTCCTCAGGTTCTCTGAACATCACTGTCTCCCTCCCTCAAAAAGATTTTTCCTAATTAGATCTTTTTCTTTTCAAAATTTCATGCCCTTGAACTCTCCCACAAGCATTATACTGATGGAATTTCTCAAATAAGTCACTTCGCCTCTATAAATTATTTTTCTTCATCTGACTATTGATTGTTAAATCAATGTACACCTGAGATTGACCTTAATTAATGATACTTCTTTCAGTTCGCATG
Source organism: Cunninghamia lanceolata (assembly GCA_027924645.1). Lineage (NCBI taxonomy): Eukaryota > Viridiplantae > Streptophyta > Pinopsida > Cupressales > Cupressaceae > Cunninghamia > Cunninghamia lanceolata. The sequence goes on from BSBN01000642.1 coordinate 3,893,459, forward strand.
GAGAATTCTCAAAGTTGGAGCTTGAGTGAGTGTGTGGCATTCATGTTCCTCAAAGATGAATCTGATGGCCTTTTATAAGGTGAAAAACTTGGATCAGGCATATTTATATAAAACAGTCAACCATTAAAATATACCCAAGATGCTTGACACACATGAATGGATGAAGAGATTTTACTATGTTCCATAGGGACAAGTCCCTAGCCCGGAGACACAGGGATGGCAGGGGACATCCACTGGCTGTCCCCTGTCCTCTAGTTGGGGATGCTTCCCCTTTAAATTAATTAATTAATTAATTTTAAAACAATCAGTTTTATTCAAAAAAAAGAGTCAGTTTTTCAAAAAATCAGAGAAGAAGTGCATAGTATTCTTCAGTTTTTTTCATTGTGTACTAAACTTGGAACATGGTGATCCACTGTTCATCAAGAGAACAATTTGGATTGTTGGGTGGCATTCTTTAGTTGTTTGGTTCTGTAGAGTATCAGATTGGGCACATCATATGTTCAATGCTTCTATTTCTTCTGCTAAAACCAGGGGCCACTCTAGTTACTAAGTATACATTCTTTTGTCTCCTTAACTATTCACTGTAAATATACTATGCACTTTTGTAGCCTCATATTTTAGATCTTTATGAATTGTAATATTTGGTATAGGTTAAAGACACAGACACACACACACACGCACACACAGAGACACACACTCACATCCCCAAAAATGCCTCCTCCTGGATGGTGGAGGCACACACACACAGACACTGACATCCCCAAAAATGCCCCCCTGGACTGCCATCCTCCAACATCCCTGTCCTGTAAATGCCGTTTATATATATATATATCCCCAAAAAAGCCCTCTTGGACTACTGTGCTCTGCTGGCCCTGTCCCAGAAACACTATGGAACATAGATTTTATAACTACATTCAGTGCCACTGAATGTGAAGAATAGAAATAAAAAAATTGTGAGTGCTGCTGCTGTGTACTCGAGCATCCTTTGATGTGGATGGCATCTTACTGGTATAACATAATTGACCATTCAAGAAGAGCTGTATATCCTGAATGAGTGTATTCAGCAAGTCACCTTTCAGAGTGTCAGGACTCAGGACTATATCATCCACCCAAAATAATGGCAGCCTGTTTCGAAAAAAGCAAATAACATTTTTTTCTTGGTTGTAACGTGCAACAGGGTTCTGATGATAATTTACATTCTCTTTCTCTGAAGATAAAACATCCCATGCACTTGCCAAACCTATTTGATTCTAGTTTCCAAGACAATTTACATGTTGCCTCTGCTTGTTATATCTGTTCATGACCGGAAGAATGAAGGCTGAACATAAGGAGGGAATCAATTTTTGGACCAAGTCTCATACTTTGTAGTTGATTTTCTCTATGGTGCATGGAATGGTGATCACATCTTCCTAAATTTACTGGTTTTAATTTTGAGATATTTATGTAAGCTCTTTCTCATAGCAACAACATCAATTTCAATACTTATTTAATCAGAAACTCTCCTTCAAGGACCAATTCCTGGTAGTGTATACTAGTAGCAAGTACCATGGGTTACTGCCAGATTCAGATAAGCAGATGCCCTTTCTATATGTCGCCCTATTCTAATCTCTACTGTTGGGTTGCTCCTGTTCTGTGTATGCTATTGTATTAAGTGCCAAAAGTCAAGGACTGACAGCAACCTTTCTTGAATACAGTAGGGAACCTCACATAATTTCAAGTTCGTGATACAAGCAATGCAAAAAGAGAGCAATCTCTTTTTTTCTTCAATGATTCTTCTACCCCCTCATAAGTAGGAACACTGCATTATACATGGACAAGTGCTGTATGTTTATCGACTGGTTTGGAAGGTAGAAAATGAACATCAGTGATGCCTGCTTTTGCCTCATTCTGGATAATTTGCAAACACGTCAAGAATTTTCTAACATAAACTTGTTGAGTGTGAGATCTTTAATAATTACATGCTTGAAGCCCCTCCCAGTCATTGATAAGCCCACATGTGATCATATATTTAAAGTTCAATGTGAAGTCTGCTGATGCAGTGGTTTCTCTGAAGCAATGCTTTAAATAAATATTGTGTAGTCCAGGAAGAAAGTGAAAGACTTCAACAATAATGCTGTGTAACTTCCAGCTAGAAATATTCTTCTTTCACGTACCTTGGATTATCAAAAGGGAGTCACCTTCTCACATGCGATCATATAACTGTCCTTAGGGGCTAATGCAAGTTTGATGAGAAGTCTGCTGACACAGTGGTTTCTCTGAAGCAATGGTTTAAACAAATAGAGTGTAGTTCAGGAAGAAAGTGAAAGACTTCAACAATAATGCCGTGTAACTTCCAGCTAGAAATATTCTTCTTTTGCATAGCTTGGATTATCAAAAGGGAGTCACCTTCTCACATGTGATCATATAACTGTCCTTAGAGGCTAATACAAGTTTAAAGTTTGATGAGAAGTCTGCTGATCTCTGAAGCAATGCTTTAAACAAATACTCTTTAGTCCAGGAAGAAAGTGAAAGACTTCAATGATAATGCTGTGTAACTTCCAGCTACAAATGTTTTTCTTTCACGTAGCTTGGATTATCAAAAGGGAGTCCACCTTCAACTTCAAGGAAATTGAGATTCTTGCTAAGGGTCAACTTCAGACCATTCCAGCGTGATGGGTTTGGCCTTGTTAGTGGTTGTCTGCAATAAGTAGCTGGTGTAGGCATCTAAGAATTTGTCATCATGATTCTTGAGGAGACCACAAGCATCTGCAAAGCACAGAATTCATGTAGAGGCTCCATTAAAGTTCATTCTCATCATTCCCGTTCTTGGAAGAATCTACTTAATCTTTCCTCTCAAAGAGTGATGTCACAGCCCTCTTCCATTTTTACTTAGCATCTACGTTAACTGTATATATCACGTGGATATCTATTATGTTTTATTGCAGATACCTTCAATCTTTTATGGAAGTATTATTTTATCGCACAATCAGGAAATATTAGGCATGTTTTAAGTTATAGTGGCATAATACGATAACGATCATATATATATAGAGAGAGATGATTAAATTAATTAATAGAGGTATTATTACTATATCTTTATTTATTAGTTAAGCAAGGTAATTATGCAAATTCCTTACCTAGGGCCGCTTGAATTGTCAATTCTGAGGACAAATGTGTAGGGTTATCTTATATTATTTGAAATATAATATATACATTGTAGTACATATGTACATATAATTTAAACCAATTCTGTGGCGTAGAGTTACATATTAGAACAATTCAACTCTTCTTAATTTCTGAACCTTGGAGAATTGACACCTTTTGAGGCTCTCTGCCCAACTGTTCCACGTGCCTCGATGTTACTTCCTCTTCTGTTTGCTCGTGGAGCAGTGCTTTCCAAATTTTTGGAGATAATGATGCCATTAGAGGTTGGATTTTGGGGAAGACATTGGGAAAATCAGTAAACGTGCCTGGTTGCATTTCTACTTGGCATGCCGGTTCCATCTGTCAACCTGGAGGAGGCGTTTTTGGAAAAGAAGGGGATTGTTGACAATGGTTCTGATTCTCTGATGTTGGCTTTACACCTGTCAACTGCATTGGTTAAAAAAAAAGAAAAGCAGGGGAAGAGAGATTTCCATTTTTTGGGGGGCACTGGCAAGGGAGGATGTTGCAAATGTTGTGGAACCTGGCTTACGCCTGTAAATGGAAAGTGCAAAAATTTCGAAGGAACTTCCACCGAATCCATTTCAGCATATCCCGCAATCATTGCATTCCATGAGATGACATCACCTTGAGAAACTATGGAATGCGCTCCAAGATTTCTGGTTTGAATGTGCACCTTTAACATTTGGATTTTACATTTAATTCTCTGGTATCATGATCGGCCATGTGATAGGATTATGCATAGGATATAAAAATATTGGAGGATTTATTACTAGCTTTCTTTTAAGATTTTTCCCTAAATTGGGGTGGCCAGGTCAGAGTAGTTGTTTGCAGTTTAAGAGGATTAGATCCTCTTTATCTAGTGAATCTGGGCAGCCAAATGACTATGGCTGTGCCTTATTACAAGGGCAACTTCCTTAAAATGGTATATTTAAGCCCAGTATGGACAGTCATCAAACATAAAGGATAGAGGAATTTTGTCAGATGTTGTAGTTGCCATTGCTTTGGTAGACATATATGCAGTAGGTATTAATTTTTATTTTAGTTTTAGCTATCTGGTATGTACCTGTATAGGGGTGAACTGAACTTATGAAAATTAGTAAATTAAACAACATTCATCTCTCAATCAATAAAATGGGCGGCCAAATAGAGTCTGGATTGGATTGAGCTGTGAATATTGTAAAAAAAAATTCTTTCCCATGCTGGAATACAGGGTATAGTGTTTCTTAAACAGTTAAACTGTATATTAGTTATTGAGATATTGTGGAGAATTTATATCTGTTAATTCTCTGGAATAGATAAGCAAGAATTCTAAACTAATGGTTTAAAATGGGTTTTGTTGCATACTTGGATGTTCCTTTCCACTAAAATTCTACCTTTTCGGTACTTCATTGACATTAAAACAAGAAGTGTTGTAGAGCTGTTTGGATATAAATGTCTGAGTTATAATTTTAGACTTCAATGAGACTTGTTTCGAATGGAAAGATGAATGCTCATGTTTTCTGGATCTTTCAGGAAATAATCTCATTTTATTATGAGAAAATATAGTGCAAAAGTTTGTTTATATTTATTACATATATGAAACTGCATATACCTTTAATCATAGTGGAACATGATTCAATTTTGGTAACAAGGAATTCTTCTCTTTGGTTTAACATGATATGTAAACTTAATTTTCTTACCTAGTGATTTAGTGATCTTAAATTGAAAGTTTGTTTTGACGTGAACATGGGCATTTTAATAGGAAGAAGTTAACAACATGACTTGAGCTTTTATGGTATGATTTGATAAAAATACAAGCCGCAAATAGTGATATTTTGGTTATTGCTAAATCCTAGGATAGGATTACCTTTATATAATAGAGCTTACTATGTGAACTTAAGCACTCCAAGGTTATTCCTCTCTTGTAGAAATGGAAGTCAACTCGTACTCTTGAAAGAGTCGTGTTGACATGATATCAGTGTGATAATCTTGAACCTTGACAACTATTGTAATTTAGTTGCGCGGTAAGAGTTATAAATATTACCTTTGGGAATTTAAGATCTTCTCTACTTTGTACGTAGATTGAAGTGTGTAAACTCTCTTGGCAATTGAGTGAGATGGCAAGGATCTCGCTATTATTTGGTCTAGATAACATACAAGATGGTTAGTACACTTTCAATTTGCATCAATAGATGTTTCATTGTAATCTTAAAGTTATTTAATAATGAATGACCTATGTGGACATAACATGTAAACCTAATGACTTATATGTGACTATTAAAGTCAATTATATGTTGTTCAACTATTCTAGCGTAGAATTTATTATAGGATTGTATTGCATAACGTGTGCATTATTGCTATTTATTTTTGGAACAGTGGAATGATAAATAAGGCCTTTAGCTTTGGACTGATTTTCCATCCTCTTAGATGTCAAGTTAACAATATGTGATACTTGGACAATACTTGTTGCAACGATAGTCGTTGCTCTAAACACTGCTTGAGGCATTATTGTCATTGATTGGTTGTGCAGGTTTCTGAATCTTCTAAAAACTGAAATGTTGAATTTAGGTCCAACTACATCAAGATGAGGTAGTAAGGCCTTATTTTCCACTGTATCACCTAGTATTGGGTGGATTTAGGAAATTATGTTTTGGTGTGGATTAGTATCCCTAGTGAACTATGTAGTAAACATTATTACTTGGTATTATGTTACTTAAATTTACTTTTAAGGACTGATTGTCAATTATGGACTGGTCCTCTGGATGTTTTATCCATTCTATTGAATGTTGAGATATCATGGTGAGATGATGGGACATTCTTAAGTTATAGGCATGGATTGTCGTTGTTTATAGTAAGATATTTTTTCGATCTATTAAAACTATGTGTTGAATACTAGTCTGTTAAAAACATTGTGTACTTGTTGGAAGACTTAGCTATCAAACTAGAAAGCCTTTGCGCGTTACGTAGGCAAGGCCATTTGGGATGAGCCCCCGAGGCTTAGGTCTGGCCCCTAGGATGGGATCACCTTATGTTTGTAAATTCTCAAGATGCCTGGTGAGATAAAGCACCAGATTGATTACTATTGAATATGAGTTATTCTTATCTAATTGGATTAATAGTGTATTAGTCGATGAGATAAGGTATTATGAAAATAGTTTTCAGGGATGCATGATGTAATTAATGATCTCATAGTGTCACATGAATGGAGTCAGTGAAATAAGAAATACTTTCTTTGTAACCATATTGATTGATCATGTGTTTTTTTTGTAAATCACGATTTAATAAGTGCAATGTTGTAATTCTTATTCCTTTATTTAAGATAATTTGTGTTTTTTAAGGGGTGTTCTTACAAGTGATCAGTGTGTATCCCATTAATGGGGAAGAGAATTTCTAATGCAACCATTGTTTATGCTCGATTAATAGTTGCAATGTAATACCAGCAGGTTTGGTCAGGGCCAAAATTTGGTGAGGGTTTTTATCTGTTGTAGACAAATATATTACTAAATTTTTTATTGTATTTATTTTTGTTGGATTTATTGCATCTTATTGGCAATCATTCGGATGTTGATTTATATGATATGAGTTGCATTGTTGTTCTTTCAGGTCGAGTCTGCCCTTTTACTGGCAAGAGGTCAAACAACGCAAATAAGGTATCCTTTTCTAATCACAAGACAAAAAAATTACAAAAAGTCAATCTGCAATACAAGAGATACTGGTGGGAAACAGGTAAACGATTTGTCAAATTGAGATTATCAACCAAGGCAATGAGGACAATTGAAAAGAATGGTCTGGATGCCACAGCCAAGAAGGCAGGTATAGACCTGAGAAAATTGTGAAGTTTGTGGTGGTGGATCAAACTAATACTTCATGCATGTATTTTTGGACAAATAGAGACAAGCTTACTAAAATGTAGACTCAAATGAAGAACTTCAATTCTTGAAGATCTACGTTTCTGTGATTTAATATCCAGATCTCAAAATATTCTAGTTGACTGAAAATTCAGGGCACTTTTATCAGGAGAGACTGTCACTGAAATTTCTAAAAGAATTAGTGCATTCTTGATTGTCTGAAACACATTCACATTTTTTCCATCTCGGTATGGTTGGAATATATGGCGTTTGAAGAATTATCATTTGGTGGTAAGTTGAGTTGTGTGGCTATGTGATGAGTATGTATTATAGATTTAGTATTAGTTTTATGTGATGAGTATGTATTATAGATTCAGTATTAGTCTTGTACCATTAGGTTGTGATGTTATATTTTATAGATGCATTTAATGCTGTGTTATTGTAAATTTGTACATGCATTAAGGGCTTAAAGTGTCACTTGGAAATCTGACTGGAGGGTCTCAAGGAGGGGAATGTTGCTTTGATTCCTGCAGGAAACATTAGTAAAGAATCAGAAGATATAATTCGTTCCTTTTTCTTGTTGGCATGTTTAATTTATTGTTTTATGTATTTACAGTGCCCATGAATAGTTGATGCACATGGATTAAATGAGTTTTGTAGCATGCGTGGCCGATTTTGTAACTTTATGTCAATGCATTGGATTGGAGGATATTTTATGAGCTGTATAATTACTTCATGGATTTTGTATTTGTGGATTTCCATTTCCTTTTGGACTTTACCATCAAAGTTAGATGCATTGTTGCCGCAAACATTAAATACAAGTCCAAATGTTTTGAGGTTTAAAAAAAGCAATTGAGAGATTTGGCATGAAATTAGAAAACATTCTTCTAAAAAAACACTATAAATAAAAAATAGAATAAACTTTGAAGAATACAAATCTATGCAAGAGATGGATGCGGTATGGAGTTTTGTATCAACCATCTCATTATGATCCATCTCAACATCGAAAGAGAACTGGAGCTACTATTGTCACAATTTATGTAAAGCTAATAATGATTTAGACTTGCAAGCTGACAATATGGAACTAATTCCACGTGGCCTAGATGTCCACTAAGATGGTCTATAATATTATCGACCCCTAAATAGGGAAAAATTTGAAGCCCTCTTTTAGTGGGCATGCAATCTATATGAAATATTAGGATCGATGATGTATTGGACTTGGTAAAGCGACAACAGAGGGAAGTAGGTAAAGCAATAGACTAAATTGAAGACAAATAAGGAAGGGACAATTAAGTTAGGGATAAACAGAAGGAAATAAAGTAAATAATGGCCAAGCCAGGGATTAAATGTAAGACAATATGGTAATTGAAAGGAAATAGAGTATTGATAATTCAAGCAAGAGGAGTTGTACTAAATAGTTCCAAATCTAGAACTAAAACAAAATAGACAAAGCATTCATACAAACAACATTAAATATACTTTGAAAAACCCTTTCTTAAAAAAAAAATCTAGCAAGAACACTACTCAATATATTATTGACAAAAGTGATTACAATATGATGAAAATTTTATTTGTGTTTAAGGTGTCTTCAATTCTGTCTTGGATCCAATTTTGATGGCATGTACTTCACATACAAAACCATGTCTAAACACTAACCTACGCACTTGCAAACCAAGAACAAGTGTGAAAATTTGATTTGTGTTTAAGGTGTCTTCAATTCTTTGTCTTGGATCCAATTTTGATGGCATGCACTTCTCATACAAAATCATGTCCAAACACTAACCTAAACACTTGCAAACCAAGAACAAGTGGTTTCCAATACCACAGGCTCAAAACCATGAGCCCAAACATGGCCAATATTATTCCACTTCAACCCATGTACGTCACCTCATGATTGCATTCCCATTAATCAAATGGAACACACTAATAAGATTCTTTTCAATCATAAAACATTGAAGCTATGCATCTAGTGATCATCGAAAAAATATTCTTATGTCAACTCACTATTGCAATCTTCTAAAATTATTGTTTGGCATCTCAATGATATGCAAAATATAATGTTAACATGTTCAACAACTTGCAACAATGTGGGAACATGAAAAATAGAGATTACACACTCGAGAAAGAACACAAAGACACTATGTTTGTCTTGAAGAAAATCTTAATAGGGTGAAAAACTCTAGCAAGATTATGCCAAAGGCATTTCATTGACTGTTTAGATATCTTTACAAGTGTTACAACGCTTCTTGGGCTAAGTGGAGCTTTGATAAAGCTCACAAACTCCACACCTGATCTTCAACCTTTCAACTATGAAATTTTGACTCACTAAAAACCCTTCCAATACCACGTACTATCCATCTAAGAACAAAGTTGTTGGTTCGACCAATAAGAAATTGCCACGATGTTTGCCTAATCACCGTGGCGAATGGTTGTTTGCCTGAGCCCTATGGTGAACACATAGTCACCCCCATTGCAAGCAAAGACTGTCATTTTGCCTTTTCCACTTAATGTTCACATCTGCAACCTGAATGAAAGACCATCAAGATGATCCACACCATTGTCACATCCCCTTGACATTTCAAAGGGCCAAAATAAAAACAAATTAAAAAGAGATCAGTAAATCCAAATAATTTAATAGAAACTGATGCTTATACATCACCCAAAAAAATAATTTGGTCAAAGATGAAGACACAAATTTAATTACAAGCATGGGCCTCATAGAAGAAGGGTGATAGGTTGTCCAGAGAGGAGGAGAAAAAATTATGCGATTAGAGGAGGATATGCTGATCCACAACATTGTATACCAAGTAGGTACCAAGATGTGGACGCCACGAAAAAGAAGGGGGGTCGCACTGTTTCAAGCCTCAAGGAAACACAAGGCCTATTGCCACAGATGGACAACCGTTGATAGAGAGCGTGTGGCCTCTCTTCCTTCCAATTCTTCAAATGTGTTGACGAGCACGTAGTCCTATGAGGGAACCCATGAAATTTATATGGGAGGGTCAGGGAAGTTTCTTCTCCTAAAAATATTCTTCAACAGCTATCAAAGAGTAATGGCGAATAGGTGGGACGACTTTGGCTCCTACGTGGTTAGCAGTTCAAGTCTCGGGGATAGCAGAAGCACACAGCATGACTTTAGACCTCACCCAAGGCTTTGTTGCATCCAACATCACCCCTGGAGATGAGTACACTCCTTCACCATTACTTTCCTAAGATAATGTGAAATTCTGAATTATCCACTCCTGCAACTGAAAATAATTAGTCTGGGATGATTTATGCTTATGGAATAATATTGTAGGACCCTGCTTGAGGTTGTTACATTGTTTAGTTTATATGCTTGTGATGAGAGTGTTAAGCATGTTGTGGCTTGTTTCCTTAAACCTAAATGGTTGTTATGTTGGCATCACGAAAGTGGTCTAGTGTCACAGTGATTTATTGATTTGTGACATAATGAATGAGTGTTGTTGTGTATTTGCTTGCCTTATTCATATTAGGGTGTTGATTGGGACTAATCTCTGGACCATGGTGATCTCAAACCCAAGTGTTAGGAAAGGATAGAGTAATGGCCACTCTTCGTCATGGCATAGTGCTAAGAATTATTATGAGTCATTTGACTACCACTATTTAGAGATCTCAATTCAATCTTTCATTTAATTATTTAGCGTATATATGTTTGATATTTAATGTTGACCAAAAGGTTTAGATGATTTGGTACATGTTATCTTTCAATCTGCATATAAAATGGAATCCAAAGATTGTATCTTAAAGTCATTCTATTTCGACATGGTTGTTTGAATGTGTCTTGCAAAGAAGTATATACTTGGTTCATGGGCTGATCTTGAAGAAGTTTGGCTATTTAAGCTACCCTGGGCTCTAATAGTGTTGAAAGTATTTCATGGATACATGGAGGAAAGATATGTTGGGCACTCTATTATCCTATGTTAGCCCGTGATTATTGAGAGAATCTGGAGTATCCTTTTGAGAAAACCTAAACTAAGTTTTGTGTTTTAAATCTATGAATTTTAGATCAAAGTAGACCATTAGGAAGAACTTTTAATCATGATATCAAGACCATGAAATTGCTATAATCATGTTAGCCTTGCCATGATCCTTGCTATAGGTGAGATGATTAAATCTATGAGCTTTAGTGGGAAATTCAATAACTTCCTACACTGCTCAATATAGTAGCAACAAAGAAATACATATAGTTTGTAGTCTCATCATGAAATTGCTATAATCATGTTAGCCTTGCCATGATCCTTGCTATAGGTGAGATGATCAAATCTATGAGCTTTAGTGGGAAATTCAATAACTTCCTACACTGCTCAATATAGTAGCAACAGAGACATACATATATTTTGTAGTCTCATCAATGGATCACCTCTATTATTGAATTAGATATAGATTTGGAATTGTAGATGTTGCAACTGTGGCATGATATCAATATTATTAAATGATATAGTGTAGGTTAATGAGTGCTTGATAACTCATATTGAATGAGTTGGAATCAACTTAAAAGATTATGGCTAGTAGTGGCATAAGAAGCTTGTGTAATCAATAGGTTTACTAGCCCATGGCCAAGAAAATTGACTAGATCATAACCTTTATCTTGAAATTTAGATTGTTTTTTCTTGCGAAGAGTTACTAGAAGGCTTGGCACTAAGTGAAATATTATTTAAGAGTTATGATGCGATAAGCCTTTTGAAGGTATTACCTATTTATCTTGTCGTAAGACTAGTTAATGTAAAGAGATGGTTAGAGTTCTTTTATTTGAATAAAACCATGGCTTGGAAAGTCAGGATGTGAAGACCTCTAGGTGGTCTTGGCTATCTAAGCTTGAACGAGGTTGAATGATAGTTACTTCTTATCCTTATTGGTGACTAGAATGTTTGAATTAAACTTAAATTGGTTTTATTCCCTTACCCACCTTGGAGCTATTTACAAGCTCTCTTCTTGAATGGACTATTATAAGAATACAAGATTATCATACAAGGTAAATAATTTAGAAGGTTTAGATTATTATTATTGCTAATATTATTAAGTGCATATCTTTATATGATGGTCTGATGGATATAGTGTGTACAACTATCTTAAGTATGACTTGGGTATTGGTCATGCTTAAAGCAAGTCTATAATTACTACAGTATGTCTTTCCAAGTCCAGATGAGTGTTATGTGGTCTTGTAGATGCATGTTGTGTTTCTGATTGAGAAGGATGTTGTAATATAATATGATTATGATATTGATATCACTAAATCATATAATGGTAGGACATCGCATGGAGCCATAGAGGGGATTTGTACAATCATCAATTTGCGACAATATTATGATAGTTGTTATTGCTACCCTGTGATTTGTTGTGAGTGGATTCATTTTATACTGGCTATATTGTTATGCTTAAATTCTAAATATGGATTTGTTTTGGACAATTTATCTTCATATGATACTATCCTCTAAGGTGTATCATTTAAGAAGGGTTCTAGCATGTCTAGGAAAAATTACTAATCATAATGGAGAGGTCTGAAATGGAGATCTCGGTGTCCTTGGATGGAAGCTCTATAGTATAGTCTTGCTATATTGTGAACTTAGTTGGTTTTCCTATATACGGTTGAGCATTATTAATTTTATTAATTTATTATTTTACAATGCTATAATTTGATTAAAAAAATATCAATGAAATGCGAGGTAGGCCCCACTCCCTTCATATGAGAAAAAAAAAGACACATCACATAGAGCTCAGAGAAGAACATAATTGCATATCCTTTTAACAAAAAATGATATTAGGCTAAAGATGCCTAGAAACTACATCCCACCCAAGCACCATTGTATCCTTAATTTAAGGGGCATGTAATAGTTATGTCTAAATCATACTAGCCCTTCTTAACATGAGAATATAAAGGTATCTTTCTATTGGCTTGAATGTCATTTGATGAGGGTGTCTTCTTCTTTCTCTTTCCATGGTAGACCACTTTTCTAAAGTATTAGAAGGATTTTTCTCACTAGGAATAGTTGTCCCTGGGGCACCACAAGGATGAATCACATTAAGATTTGTTGAAGAAATGACTCCCTAACAACAAAGGGGAAAAGAGAAGTCACAAAAAGAGACACAATGGAACGAAAAATGTGAGCTTCAAATCATGAACCATTTGAGAGTCTTTCTTAGTAGATCCCAATAGAACCTTCTATATTTTTTCCCTAGCAAACATAGAATGAGGCAATTAATTCTCTATAATGTGTGCATAATGGGGATTAACTACAATGGGAATATGAGACTTCAAATAATTTCTCTGAGGAGGATTTGCCTTAAAAGGCTTTGAAGAGGTTAGAGGTTCCTTCAAAGCACCTAGCATAGTTAAGTTATGGGGACAAGCATCCAACCACCAAAAAGATTGGTCAACACTTCTATGTTTTTGGTTGGGCAATAAGTGACAACATGACCTATACCAAAGCACTTGCAACATTGAAAGGGGACAAATTAATAATACAAAGGTTGCTTACACAAGTGCTCAAATACATTTAGCAATATGTCCATCAAAAGGTCTTTAGAAGTATTAGTCTTTACCAAGGTACGAACAAAAGTAGTATGGGAGATATCAAAAGTCACTGTATCTATAGAAATAGAGAATTTCCAATTGTTAAGAAGCAAGATTTAGTCCAAAACTATAATGGAAGATTGGAAAGCCTTACCTAGATTGGTATCACTTAAAAGTATTCCAACAAAGGGTTGAAATATAAAAACTAGGGCTTTGTGAGTAGTGAATGATTTCTCAGCACCAAGTCTAATCATTTAGAATGAAGTCTAAATCCCTGGTAGATTAAAAAATTGCAATGAATAAACCTTGTGCACATAAATATATTTCTAGATCTCTCTCCTTGAGAGGCTACCGATTTGTAGACATCCAATTGTGCAACTCTAGAATTTTGGGCTACAATCAGTTAAAATAATAGTTCAAGTTGTTTTCATAGAAATATACCTCTTCTTCCAAGACTTCATTACAAAAAACTAAAGCAAGATTGTAGGAGAGCATTTGAGTGGTTTTGCACCATCCTTGGACTTACCCTATAAACCCTTGTTCAAACCATCCTCCACATTCATCAAATTCAATGCATCCTTAGACAAAATAATTGTGTAGGATGCCTTTTCCCCTAAGGAAATATTATAATATTTATTTATACTAAAAAATGAAGTCTTCTATGTGCAAACTATAATCAAGCCAGATTGGGCCTTCTTAGGAGACATGAACTTTGAAAGAACCTAGTTAGTTTTCTTGGGGGTTGGAGAAGCTTCCCAAGGGAAAGGAGGAGATCTACTACTTGCGACAAAAGAAAAAGAAATGTCATGACTTGTTTGAGTGCTCTATGATAGATCAAGGCATAGATCTTAGGTGGCAAGGCCAAAAGAAAGTAAAACATTCTCTACTGGATCAATGGAAGAAGGGACAAACAACTTTAGATCCTAGAAGCTCCATTAGAATTAACTAGATGTTGATTGTGCTTGTGTTTTCCTGTAGAGTTGCATTTAGGGTTAGCAAAAATGTCATTTGGAAATTTTTTGGGAGGCATAAGTTACATTGATCTCTTAATTTTAATAATTTTATAATGTTATAAATTTATAAATTTTATAATTTAACATTATTTTATTATTTTAATTTTATGAATTTAATTAAATTTTTTTTTTCAAATTTTATATAAATTATAAAAATATAAATAACAAATAATTTAAAAAAGAAACAAAAAGTAAAACTTATTTAAATTACAAAATATTTTTTAAATTTTTTAAAAAAACTAATAAAAGAATAGAGAAATACTTGGAAAGGTGGTTTGGGGGATGAGTAGGGGAGGTTGGTGCATAATGAGTAGTAGGTTCAATAGGTTTGATCAAACTCAAGTCAATATTCTTCATGCACAAGGTGCCAAAAAAGTTTGGTAAGACCTTCTTTATATACTCAAAGGGGGGCTTCGATCTAATTGAATCCTCCTATTATTCGATGCCACATGGTGCAATGTGGCTATTGATAAGGTTCAATCTAAGGGGCTTTAATTGAAGCCCCCTTAGATTAAACCCTAATGTGTTTTATGTAGATTTATAACCATGTTCTCCTTTTTGGCCCACTAGTGGGACACATCACCATGCTTTCACCCTAGTCTAGATGCATCTTTTGTTTGGATAAACCATGAGCATTTTTTGATGTGTGCCTTATCTCTTCAATGGTATGCATTAATAAGGACAAGATTTTACAAATTGATAGGATTCTATTCAAGATTGGGAGCTTCGCTTAGGCTAAGGGTTTGAATCCTTCAAATGTAGAAGGTGCATTATGTGAGGAGGCCATTGATGAAGAGGTACAAGTTTGTAGGGTATTGTAGGAAGTGGTAGAAGAGGAAGACACTTTAGCTTCTATTGACTTTTTTCCTATCTCTCAAATGATAAGAAGACCAAAGCTAACTATGGGTCTTGTTATGCCTTGCATACATGCCCCCTTTTCTACTCAAACAATTTGGGGACCCCCTTTTTTTGTTTTCCTTTTTCCTTTTTCCTTTGTTTTCCTATTTTCTTTTGTGTTTTGTGTTTTTGGCCCTTTTTTCCTTTGATTTGAGGCCTTTTTTCTTTAGGTGTTGGGGTCTCTCAAAACCTCGGGTCTTGCATTTATTCCCGACTAGACCTCTGTTCCCTCTCATTGTTTCATTATCGTCAAAATTTTAGAGTTCCAGAGAAAATTGGATTCCTAGGACTAGATGCCAAAGTTCGAGTTCCTCCTAGAATCCTACTTCCTGCTATGCTGTCAGCATTAATGTTGCATAGTTTTTTTATAATAAATGCACCTGGTAAACTTTTTAACGTGACCTGTGACACTGGTGTGACACGTCCTTTGGCTCCATGATAATGCTTTTGCCTGGAGCTATGAACTAGTGAGGCCACAACATGGGGGACCTCATCCCCTAGAAAGACAAACCCGTGAGCTCGTTGGCCTAGCGAAGGCATAAAGCCTTGCCAGCTCGTTAGGCCAACGGGGGTTTGAACTCTAGTGGCCACCACTACAACCAAGCGACTTAACCACTGAACCACGCCCTTATCGGTATTAATGCTGCATAGTTTGATTTAACATTTGCATATTTAATTTTTTTGTCGATTTCTTTACACATTTGCTTTCAAAATTTTAAGTTTTCAAACGAATACTGTGCCCTAGTGACTACTTCAATCAAATGCATTGATTTGTTGTGACGAATTGTAAATTTGTGAGGAATTTTCATGACTCAGGGTTCTACTGAGTCGTCGACCCAAAGCTTTTGCCTTGATTTCTTTCATTTTCATGGTTGACCAGGTAGGTTTTCCGTTCTTTTTTGTTTCCATTTTCTTCTTCCCTTCCTGCTTGTGTGTTTTGTTTTTGTTTTTCTTTATTTTCTCTTTTGCTTGTTTTTTGTCTTTCGTTCCCTTGGATGGAGTTCAATTTGAATTCGGGGCTTAGCATTCTTGTTTATTTTCCTTGCTTTTTTTGGCATTTTTGTACTTAGGTTTAGGATAGATTTTGAATGCTTTGGTGGTTTTGGGTGTTTTGTTTTAGTTTTGGTGGTAGGAACCTAGTCCAAGTTTGCTGTCGGTTGTGGGACTCTAAATTTGAACCAAAAGTCCAACATTCTCTAGGCTTCCCGAAAACTATGCCTTTTGAATGAGATAAACTATGTATTTTGGGATTTTGGAAATTGAGGCACTTAGGAACTTTGTCTGAATGTTCTTGGTCCCTTTAATTTTTTGATCCCTCCCCCTTCCATGCCTGTGGAACCTGAAGACTCGTCAAAATATGCCCACAAAAATTGAATGTTTCAAGAATCTAGAAATCTTTGAGTTCCCCGGGCTTCTGAATTCTCGCTATAGTAAAGAGTAGTATTTGCAGACTCTCGTAGCTCGACTTCATTTTTGCACTAAGTTTAGAGATTTGAGTTCCTTTTGGAATCTCGATTCTCGCTAACAAAGAGAATTCGTCAAAATTCTGGGTTTCATTCGCACCTATGCACTTAAGTTCCACGTCCCTATGTTTGCATGAAACCCAAAACCCTGCCAAGGACTAAAACACTTAGAATTTCACTAATTTGAAGGATTTTATTGCCATGTTGATGCTTATATGATTTTTTTATTGGTTTTGTAGGGACTCCAAATGCCCGAGAAGATAGAAAAGCTACCTCTACGAATGAAGTACAAGTTTTAGGGTAAGTGTGTTGCAAGTATGGGCCTAATCGGTGTTGTCATTGATGTTAACATACTTCTATTGCATTGATGTCAAGGATTGGATGAGCTGTGTGCTAAGGATATTGAGAAAATTAGTCCTATCAGAAATAGAGAAGAACAGTGAAGATAGTGAAACTCTATGAAGTGAAGATCCTAGCTAAGATGGAGATCAGGGAATGCACATTAAAGGGTTTGTAGATATGTGTCTAAAGATGATCTAGTCAAGATTTGAGAGGTCCGCATGAAGATTTGAAGAAGTTATGACCACTTGAGTGAAACCGGTTCTGGCAAGTGTTCAGAGGTGATAGAGTGACACAAATAGGTCCGGTAAGATATGAAAATGTAATATCATGTTCTGTAGATTTGATGGAGTGTTTAGGAAGCCACTGTGAATTGACAACTCAATTGGGTCGTGGTCTGGAGGTCCGCAAGCATTTATTCTAATGTGATAGTGATGACAGAATGTGTTCTTGAGGTTCTAGATGAAGATGAGAATGATTTCAGTAGACAAAAGTAGTATGGATGTTCTTAGTGATTTCAGGCAAGCTTGTGCGGGTCTCTAGATTGTGTCCAATTCGTGTTGGTGATCCACGTTGAAGATTGAACTCGCAATTGAAGATTTACTTCCGGATGATGAAGTTCTTCATAATCATGGCCGACCGGATGGTTTGCACATCTTGCGGATGATCTTGAAGGTGTTCTATGAAGCATGGCGTGTTCCTCAAGAAGATTGAAGTCCCAGATATATGTGGCCGACTGTGTGGTGATTCACATGAAGTCTTTTGTAATAAGACAAGTTGTATTTGTGTATTTACTCTATAATAAAATAAAGTATGTATTGTGCCGACTTTGATGATTATCCCAGAGTCAATGTCTGGTATAAATAAGAGTTGTGAAGTCATTTCAAAGTGTGGTGGTGAAGATGAGAGTGTGGTAGAGAGGAGAAAAGCGAAAGGCAGAGCAAAAGTGTTGAGCTTAAATGGAACTGACTCAAGCATGGTGAAGATGCTATTCTTCAGTTCAAGTATGTAATATTTATTATTCTGTAGACAATGTGTCTCCTGTAGGTAGTGGGCCTCTTGTGAGTAGTGTGCTCGGGTAGTGAGCCCTAATTAACATGTGCCATTTTGTTCTTTTCATTCTTTTAACAGAGAATACAATCTTGGGTTAGTCACCCCATGGTTTTTCCCTTAACCGGGTTTTCCACGTTAAAATCTTGGTGTCATATGTGTTAATATGTTTCTACTCTTGAATTATTGCATTGTGTTTCCATGATTGATTTATTATTATGCTACTGAATTACATGAAGGATTTAAGTGATTAATAAAAGGAAAGTTTTGAGACAACTGATTCACCCCCCTCTCAATAGTCTATCTTGAAACTAGCAAAGTGCACAAACATGGGGGACCAAAAGGGGGTCTTAAGATGCCACTTTTTTTTTCCTGAAATTAGGAAAGACTGATGTTGGATGAGAAATTGAAAATAGTTACACTTAAAATTTGAAGATACAACAAAAACAAGAGTTGTAGTGCTTTAAATCTAGTTTCCAAACTACTAATTGTTTTCAAAAATGGTTGAGATTAAGGGGTTCAAAAAGGAGCACACAAATTGGTCCTATTTTTTTCAAAAAAACACAACATAGCATTTGGTGTGTTCCCCCTAAAATGTTAACTTTTTTTTAGCATATCAAAAATTGCTTCAGTGAGAAATTAGCTAAACCATGTAGTTTATCTTTGATTTTTATGATAAAATTTTCATGAATAACTGATCTTTTACTAATTTTCAAACTGGACACATCTTGAAAAACAAAAAATTGAGCATGCCTCCCCCCTAATTTTTTTAAAAACTAATCGAAAATCCATTTTTTTGAATACGTGTAGAATGAAGTCTAGTTTCTAAAAATGTAATTTACTTGAAATTTTGATGAATGGTTAAAAAAAGTCAAAAATACCACATTGGTTTTTGACAAAAAATGGATACACCAACAAAAGAAATTAAAGATGAAATCCTTAACATACTCAAAACGTGAAAAAAATTATATGGTTAGAAAGCTAAGAGAGAGCTTAAGATTATGGTGGTATTTTTTTGACTTGTCATTGAAACACATGCAAACTTGATGGGGAGCATGGTCTAGATTAAGCAATTTTTGTTACAATATGGAAAAACACGTCTTTGGATGTCCAAAACATAGTCCAAGCTTTTGGTTTGGAATTCCAAGGTAAATCGAAGCCAAAGGCTTGGAAATTACTAAAGCAAAGCAGAACATGAGCGCATTATAATGCGCTCACGTTATGTGCATTCACATAATGTGAGCGTGTTATAATGTGCTCACATTATGGTGAAATAAAATAATCTCTCCCTCCCTCTATACCTCCTACTCTCTCTCTCTCTCACCTCTGTACCTCCCTCCCCACTTTCCATGCACTTAAAACACTTATAAGTTTCCATTCATGACAACACTTAGACTTTCAGTGCATGAAAGCAGTTAAACTTTCCATGCTTGACAAAATGGACAAAAAGCATGTGGGATCCGTGTTTCAGTCCCACATGCTCTATTATTCCCTATTTTTCATGCACAATCAGATAACAAAACACTTTTTTAATTAGTTGACATTTTGACAATCATTGTTTAGTTAATCCACCACCTTTTTTTGGTTTTTCAACGTAGAAGAAGTAAATTGCATGGTTTTAGACAAAATTTGATTGTTTAAACTAATAGTTTCATGTTTCATATTGTTTCAATGTTAATTTTCATGTATTTAGATTGAATTTGATGATATATGTTTGTTTTTTCCTTAATTTTCACTAATTCTATTAGAGTTATATTGAATTGAACATTGAATACGAAGGAACTTGCCAAAAAGATCAATTTTTTAGGATTTTGAAGCCAAAATTTTAAGGATTGGGCAACTCGAATATCGAAATCTAAGGTATGCTCTTTAAATGTATTCGTTTACTTCACTTGATGATTATGTTAAAGCATGAAATCTCATGTTATATGACAATCATGAGGGAAGTGAGAGGATTATCATTTTGACAAGTTAAATTATCATGACAAAGTGAAAATTCATATTTATTTGAGATAACAATCTATGACAACAAGCCATATCACCATGGGAAGGAAATCATCAAGATATATTGGTATATATTTATGAAGGGAGTCTTATCAATATTCAAGGATAATCCTAAACTAGAGCAAGGCCATGGAAACACTTTCACTGTGGAGTAAATGTGCAATCACATGTTGCTATTATCTTGATTCAAACACTAACCTAAACAATTAGAAGGATACTAAGGGAAATCATGTTAGTCAATGAATTATCAGCATGCTAAAATCAAGCTAAGGATTATCACTTGAGTATACTCACTTGGAAGAACTATCATATTAGCCTAAAGACTAAATTATACTGCAATAGCTATCATGCAACCCTAGGAATAGTTATGACCTCTCACCCATGGGTAGGATAGCAACTGATACACAAGGTGACAATCAAGACTAAATGATAAGTCAATTAATCTCAAATCCATGCAAAAAGATATCCATGATACTATATAAACATATCTAGTAGGTCTTGAAAGGATATTCATATGGTAGGGAAGATTGCCGTCAACTAAAAGATAACCATACATGTCATTGGCATAGTTATTAGGACAATTATAATCACAATGAGGTTGTCTTGAATAAACAGTGTCTTGTCAAGGAGGTATTAGATAGTTAAGGAAGATAGAGTATTGATATTGGTGGGTGCATGTACTATAGTACAATCAAGGAGGGTATAATGCCATCAAGATAGTCTTGAGTAAAGCCTCCTTGCATGATAATATAACCAATCCTTCGTGATGTATCTGAATCTCCATGAGGGTGATGAAGTTTTAGGGTGGAGGAAGGATAATATTGTTTAGTGGAAAAAATAGGGGATTGTTAATTCCAAGGGTCTATGTTGGATCCTCCTTTCACACCTAATATTCAAGGACACTCAATCGAGTAGAGGACTCTAATACAGATCTCATGTCACTTGGAACAAAGGGGAAGTTTGGAATTATGTAGATTTGTTGTTTAATTAAGCTCGATTATGCTCAAAACCCTAATTTCGTAAAATCGTAAACAAATGGAAGAATCTCAAAAAATGATCGCACACAGAGATATCAAATGATAATCAAATACATACTAGATTTCAAAGTTCGGTGTGCAGAAAAGTTAGGGACTTTAATGAGTGGGCGAATTAGTCCAATGTACATATTTTTGTCAAGATCTTTGAATAATGTCTGCAACACAATGCTACTGTTTTAGAGATTTAGTTGTTGCAGGATCCAGAGGACTAATGAGCGGGCACGCTAGTCCAAGCCCTAATTTTCTTCTTTTCTCTACACTTTTGATAGTCTATAATGCCTCCTTGCAACTCCACTTCTTCTTCTTTCGAAACCTGTAACCTGCAATCACAGAAAATTGGGTTGGGGGTTGTGGTGTTTAGAGGCTTGCTGCAGTTAAGCCCCAGAGAGACATTCAAGTCTTCCGAACACTGTTGTCAAATAAAGAGTCCATATCCCTACGGGATAGAGGAAAAAACCAAATGATAAATGATTGAAAACAAAAAAGAATGTCAACTCGATGGTGTAGTTCTCTTGGAAGGAAGATGCTTCTTTCATTCCATGAGGAGATGGAGTGAAATCTACATAAACAAACACAATAAAAAAACAATACTACTCTGCAACACAATGAAAAGCCTTGAATCACTTTAGCATAAGATCACAATTCACAATGTCTATCTAGTTTACAAATGAATGCCTAAACATGCTTATATATGCAACTAAACAAATTCCCGCCAAGAAATTCATAATTCAAACTTGAGGTGTTGGCATAGGACCTAATAACGATCACATAACCAACACATGAAATTAGGTCCTGACCCAAAATAAGGTAGGACCAGGGCGCGGGCGCCCAAGTTCTCCCCCTATTTCAGACAAGATTTATCATAAGTACATTCCCTCGGTTCCATTTGTCATAAAACTCAGGGGTTTTCTCACCGGAAGTCAACATTAACATGCAAGATGATCTAAATGCATTCTAAAGAACTCGAGAGCTAAACATAGGAGGGAAAATGCCCTAGGGAGACATTTTCTGATGTAACATTTAGCCCCCACTTTAATGTATGCATGAATATGAGGTCCATACATGAATTAAAGTATGGTCAACAAACACAACAAACACGCCAAGCACATAGAGCTTATGCATACACAAAAATTGAGAACTATTTCTAGCTCCCAGTCTCAGGTAGACATTAGAGAAGACATGCCGTAGACATGCCAAACACAATGAAGATAGTAATAGGCACACAAAACACGGAGAAGACAGTAACAGTCATGCAAGACACAAAGAAGGCAACATTGAAGACATGCAAAACATAGTGAATATAGTGAATGCAATGATTATTCCTTTTCTTTCATTTTTCTGATATGAATGCAAATGCAAGTGCAAGCAAAGTAAACACACAACCCAAAATGCAGGAGGGACTCATCGCCACTAGTCTTTAGACTGCATATGGGGCAACATAAACTAATGCAGAGTAGGGCTTGGATAACTTGAACACAACACAAACAATCAAACACTACAATCTTAGACCTTAACTTGGTGGGTTTCCTTCACAATCCTTAAATTCCTCTAGTAGTACACTTCAAATAGGGGTTTTCCTTCATAACCCTCCAGGCTGACCTAACATCTAGAATATGAACACCTTTTCAAATACCCTTTATACCACTTTACAACATATCAAAATTGTAGATGGGTTTACTTTGTAATGAAGCCCTCAAATTTTGACTGCTACTATTCCAATTAGGCCCAAAACATGAAAAGATCATATCTAGGCATCACCAAAACACATGTTACCAACACTTTCAAGTTTGTGAACATCAAGACCAACATATTTTCAACCATTCCACCAAGTTTCAAGATTTTTCACTAGTGGAATGGTGAGTTTTTCATGTCTCTTCCTCTCAAGCCCCAGAACCTAGGATTTTAGACCAGTTTTTAGTAATTTGGCTCTAAAAGGCTTCAAACTCAATGAAATTTGATGCAACCAAGTTCAAATGCAAGTAGATTCAATTATACATCACCTCCAATTGATTTCATGTCACAACTCAACCGTACAGTTCCATACAATTCACTGAAACAACAAAATAATGTTTAGAAATGCAGGAAAACATAGCTTCTTTATTGATTTTGTCTGCAAAACTTCAACAACCACACTTGTGTCGACCATCTCCAAGTTACTACAACATATTTTCATCAGTTTCTAACTAACTTTTCAACTTCAACCTTTTAGTTTCTTCATCTACAACATGTGACTCTTCAAATTCCACAGTTTTGCCACTTTTGGCAATTTTGACAACATTTTGCAAAAATGACACTTGACTCACCAAAACTCCTAATGACCTAACATGAACTATAACACATCCAAAATGGTCTTAAATGACCCTATTCCATAAAACCAACATAGGAAAACCAAAATTACAAATTGCACTTAACCTATTGAACCTAAGACCTCATCTAGACCCTTACAAACATGATGATCTAAAAGGACCTTATTACATAAGAGACACAAAACCAAAAACAATGACAAACCAAAATCACATGGGTGCTCCTATACCATACTCCCAAGGAAAAATGAACTCAAGTCCCATTGAGGACAGTGCTACAACAATAGATTCATGCTTGATCATGTCATTCTTTGACCCCCAAGTGACATCCTCATTTGGTAAACCCTTCCAATGGACTAAATACTAGAAATAGGCATTGTCCCTTGCCTTTTTGAGTTTCTTGCCACCTAGGATATGCTCCAACTTTAGAGGCTTGTTTGATGGATGATCTTGAACTCCTTCACCTGAGAATGTTGTTGAACCTATATCATTACCTACAACTATACCTTCTCCATCCTTGTAATGAACTTCCTTCTTCTTCACTTTAGGTGTGTGTTTGGACTTGTCCACATTCCTTGTATTTTACCCTTGACCTCTACACCTTGGCTTCTCATCTCTTCCATCTATTGTAGTGCCCCTATAACTACTGCTTGATTAGGCATATTAACCTCTGTCATGAGAGAAATGGGATGACCAATACCCCCCTTTGAAGACAACGAGTGGAACATCCCTTATATCATCATAGAAACATACTCCTTAAGCCAATATTGGATCTCCAAAATCAAGTCATTCTTCATGTCTGCTATCACAATATCTCCACGTTTAGGAGTGGCTGCAAGGTCCATGCTCCTCTTCTTCTACCTTTATGAACTCCTTTCTACCTACCATCATCACTTTAGATCCCATGGTTTGTCCTTTGTCCTCCTCCTTCAATGGTGTCAAGGAATAGGAGATCCCATCTTTTTCTATCTCATAAGTATTCCTCCTTCCATCAAACTTAGCATACCTATCAAATTGCCAAGGCCTCCCTAGAAGCAAATGACACACATCCATGGGTATTATGTCACATAGAATTTTGTCTTTGTATCCTCCTATATGAAACTCCACCCAACTTTGTTCATTCACCAAAACATGTTGACCCTCATTTAACCAAGAGACTTTGTAAGGAGTAGCATATGGTATTCTTTCCAACTTAAGTTTTTCAACCATCTCAA
The DNA here is from genome assembly GCA_027924645.1 of Cunninghamia lanceolata. NCBI lineage: Eukaryota > Viridiplantae > Streptophyta > Pinopsida > Cupressales > Cupressaceae > Cunninghamia > Cunninghamia lanceolata. Next base: position 3,918,282 of record BSBN01000642.1, read on the forward strand.
CTGAAACCATATTATCTTGATTATCTGAATCAATTACAACTTTACAAACCTTACCCAAGCACTTATAAGTTGTCCTGAAGAGAGTCCTCCTTTGTGGTGGCTTCTTTTCCACTGGTACCTTGATGAGGGTTATCCTTACCATAAGTGATTCTCTAACTTCTGGAGTAGCATGTTGTGATGGAGAGTTTACACTTTCATTGTCCTCTTCTTGTACTAATTGATTCCTTCTTTTCCCTCCATGTGAAGTAGTGGCTTGACTGTCATTGCATTGCCATGCTTAATGTCCAAACTTGTTGCATTGGTAACACCTTCCTGTGAACCCACTAGATCCTCTTCCTTTTCCTCCAAATCTACCTCTAAAGCCTGATCTACCTCCTCTAAATCTACCTCTTGAATTTGCAACTTGTTCTAGGACTTTGCTTGTATCTTCTTGGCTCTCATATGACTACCTTGGATCATAAAATGACCCTCTTCCTCTGGAACTACTGCCTCTACCCCTATTTTTCTTGTCTTGCCTTCTCTTTAGTTTTTCTTTAGCCTTGATTGCCAATTGGTAGCATTCCTCTACCGTCCTTGGGTTTGTCAAACTTAACTCATCTTGGAGGTTAAATCTTAACCCATTGAGATATCTAGCCACTTTCTCCACATCATCCTCCATGTGACTTGCTCTTATACTCAACTTATAGAACTCATCAGTATAGGTTTCGACATCCATATCTCTTTGTTTCAAATTTTGAAGTTTCTTGTACAATTGAATTGCATAATCAACCGGTAAGAACTCACCCTTGAGTTTGGATACCATTCTATCGCAAGAGACAATTTTTGAGTTGCCTTTCTTCCTCCTTTCAATCTACTCATAATCCCACCAAAGTAGGGCATGACCCTTCAATTTTGTTTTTGCCAACTTTGCCCTTCGTTCTTCTGGAATATCTTCACATTCAAAATAATTATCAAGTGCTGCTATCCAATTCAAAAGCTCTTCATCATTCAAGTTCCCTCCATACATGGGTAATTCCATACTAACCTTGTGACTATCTCCCTTGACTACCTTAGTAGCTAGGCCATTTTCTGTTCATCAGGATCCAACTCTTCTTCTTGGGATCCTCCTAGAGGGATCTCATTCTCACCCTCTTCCTCTTGGTCACTCAAATCACCTATGACCATACCTCTCATTTGACTGGTTTCAATAGCCTCAAGCATGGATACCATCATATCTTACAACTCTTTCAATTTCCTAATTCCTTTTGCAGTGTTCTCTTTCATTTCACTTATTTCCCTAGCCATATGGATACCTTTTGGATGCATCTAGTTCTCTCTTTACTTCACACTTTCCCTCTTACAGACCTACCTATGATCTGATACCAATTTGATGTAGAGAGGGGCTTGGATAACCTGAACACAACACAAACAATCAAATACTACAATCTTAGACCTTAACTTGGTGGGTTTCCTTCACAATCCTTCAATTTCTCTAGTAGTACTTCAAACAGGGGTTTTCCTTCATAACTCTCTAGGATGACCTAAGATCTAGAATATGAACACCTTTTAAAATACCCTTTATGCCACTTTACAACATATCAAAATTGCAGATGGGTTTACTTTGTAATGAAGCCCTCAAATTTTGACTGCTACTGTTCCAATTAGGCCTAAAACATGAAAAGATCATACCTGGGCATCACCAAAACATGTGCTACCAACCTCCCCTGCACTTGCAAGTTTGTGAACATCAAGACCAACATATTTTCAACCATTCCACCAACTTTCAAGAATTTTCACTGGTGGAATGGTGAGTTTTTCATGTTTCTTCCTCTCAAGCCCCAAAACCTAGGGTTTTAGACTAGTTTTCAGCAATTTGGCTCTAAAAGGCTTCAAACTCAATGAAATTTGATGCAACCAAGTTCAAATGAAAGTAGATTCAATTCCACATCACCTCCAATTGATTTCATGTCACAAATTGATTGTATAGTTCTATACAATTCAATGAAACAACAAAATAATGTTTAGAAATGTAGAAAAATAGAGCTTCTTTATTGATTTTTGTGCAAAAATTCAACAACCACACTTGTGTTGACCATCTCCAGGTTACTACAACATGGTTTCATTAGTTTATAACTAACTTTTCAACTTCCACCTTTTAGTTTCTTTATTTACAACATTTGACTCTTCAAATTCCACAGTTTTGTCACTTTTAGCAAGTTTGACAACATTTTGCAAAAATGACACTTGACTCACCAAAACTCCTAATGACCTAACCTGAACTCTAACACATCCAAAATGGTCTTAAGTAACCTTATTCCATAAAACCAACATAAGAAAACCAAAATTACAACTTGCACTTAACCTATTGAACCTAAGACCTCATCTAGACCCTTACAAACATGAAGATGATCCAAAAGGACCTTATTCCATAAGAGAGACACAAAACCAAAAACAATGACATACCAAAATCACATGGATGCTCCTACACCAGACACACAATACAAATCTCAGAGTGTAGGAGAGACTCATCACCACCAGTCTTTAGACTATGCTTGAGAACAAACACACCATACAAATCCCAAAGCACAGGAGGGACTCATCACCACTAGTCTTTAGATTATGCTTGGGAACAAATATGCCATACCAAACCTGAGTGTAGGAGGGATTGATCACCACCAGTCTTTAGACTACAACACGGGGGAAAACACATGGAAGACACAGAGAAAACATGACAAATAAGGCAATGGAAGAAGCTTATTGCTAGGTTCACTACCATCTCAGGCACATTACAGGCACACTTGACAGTTGCGCTTCACCACAAAAACCCCCAAAGACATGCTTAAGGGTAGGATAGTCTCAGATCCATCCCTGCCTACTCAGAGGACTTTTTAAAAATGATAGGATGTACAATCTCCTCAAGAAATACACCATCCCCACCTTTCACAGAAGTGCTTAAAATAAAAGGATATGCATGATATCCTCCCTCTGCAGAGGGCTTTCTCAATTGCACTATAGAATAAAGATGTGCACTCACGTGAAGATACAACATCTTGCCTCTGTAGAGGGCTTACAAACATGCTTCATTAGTACCAAAATCATCAGACAACTTACCTTTATATGCCCCCACCTTAAGGTGGGTGATATTGTGTACCGATATCAAGGAGGTTAAGGTAGGAAGAAAACACACAAGGGACAAGAGATCTCACAAAGCCCATGCCCCTAGAAGTGACATTATACTTTATGATCACCAAATGTTCCCACAAACACATTCCTACAAGAAAAGAGGTTAGAGATCTTTCCATAAGATAATAACTACATAGATAAAAGCAATGCATGCAAATCATTCACATTAAAAGCCAAGGTTTCACTGCAGATTCAAAAAATGAGTATAACCGTGGGGCTATACTACAAAGATCTCAGAATCAAATGTAAACAAGGCGAGATTCAAAGATAAACAAAGTGCATGGAGCAGATGTATTGTTATAGTTTGTTAGTGTGATAAGACAACATCAAAATATCTCACAGAGTGATTCTAATAGCCAAGCATCAGATAATATATATACCAACCCGTTGTCATGTATGGACTAGGTCCATTTTTGCTTATTCACTGAAGGGACACTTGGTCCTTATTAATCTTATTTATTTTTCATCATCCGCCAGCTAGATAGAACCACTAGATGAAGGTAAATAATAAATCAAGAGAGGAGAAAAAGTTTCTTAGGAACAATCATGTAGGAGGGTGCCCCAAGTCACCAACCGCAACTCTATGCCCCTAGGACACAACACACAACAATGAAAATAGAGGAGAAGATCAATAGAAGAATGATGATACAAATAGAAGGTCACAACAGAGGTAGTCTCCCGGTATCCTTGACCTTACAAGAGCATCAAGGGTCATTCTAGGAGACCTAAACAACACATAACACATCACGGGAGGAACACAACATGAGAGAGGTCACATAAATGAGCAAATAATGCTACAACATATGTGACCACCAAGGTTAGAAATACTTACCTGTAGGGACAACCGAACTAAAGGTTATAGATGAGCAAATCATCATCTTCCCACTTGAATGTTAGAGGAAAGTGAGACATATGGTACCATAGCCCAACTTTTATGCTTGTCTTCAAGTTGTCCATTCTTAAGCTCTTCGTGGTTTGATTCAATATTAGGTGGGATGTTTTCTTGTTGAGATGTGTTTTGTTGGGCAAACGCTTGTCTTCTCTTCCTCCTTTCTCTTGCTTGTCTATTCCTTCTTGTTCTATTGTTTAAGGGAGTTTCATGTTCTTCCATAGGTTTTTGTATGTTAGAGGAGGAAGCACCATATTCAAATCTTATTTGTCTTAGTGAAATGTTTTGTTCTCGACGATTATCTCCTGATCCTTGTAAGGATGATGGGGGAGGAACCTTAGCATAGGGTCCTCCTTGTGGATGAGGTGAGTTCTCAAATGCTTCCTTATCCACTTCTATTATACCAATTATTTTATCATAATCATAATGATCTTGTGTTACTATTAAGTCATTGTGTCCTCTAATGCGAGCTATTTTGTGAGATATCTTTCCTTATCCACTAATGCTTCATCTTGGCCAGGGAGAGCATTGGGATGAAAGAAAGGTAAGGTGTTATTAAGAAGTTTAGCTATTGTATCATTAATAGGGCTGTCCGTGGTCTTCTCATCTAAGGTTCTTGGGTATTCAACTATAGGAGAAGTAGGAATGCAAGGTTTTCATACCCTAGACATGAAATTTTGCAAGAAAGACATTATTATGAAATACTAAAGTTATAAATCAGTCCTAAATGAGTGTTTAAAATAGCAGTAAAATCTAAAAAAATATTTTAACAACAAATCCTAGCTAATGCACAAACTAGGTTATATGAAAAATGCACAATTTCAAGCAATTTTTAACAATTTAATCATGGAAATGCCATGAAAATGAATAATAAATGATGAATTTATGTAATTTAAATAATATCTAATGAAAATAATAGAAATTAAATGAAATTAAATGCAAATTAATTCAAATTATTTGAAAATGCAAGCTAAAAATGCCAATTTTTTCAAGTTTTTCAAAATTTTCAATTGTTTTGTAATTTTTCAAATGCAATAAGAAATTGATAAATAAAATGAATGCAAGTTTGAAGTACAACACTCAACAAGGTGCAAAATTCATTCAAAACATGGGTTCACCAAATGTTTAGTGGAAAAAAGAGGGGATTATCAATTCCAAGGGTTTATGTTGGATACTCCTTTCACACCTAACATTCAAGGACATTCAATCGAGTAGAGGACTCTACTATAGATCTCCTATCACTTGGAACAAAGGGGAAGTTTGGAATTATGTAGATTTGTTATTTAATTAAGCCCAATTATGCTCAAAACCCAAATTTTGTAAAATCGTAAACAAATGAAAGAATATTAGAAAATGATCGCACACAGAGATATCAAATGACAATCAAATACATACTAGATTTCAAAGTTTGGTGTATGGAAAAGTTAGGGGCTATTGGGCGGGAAAATTAGTCCAATGTCCCTATTTTTGTTGGGATCTCTAAATAATGTCTGCAACACAATTATGCTCTTCTAGAGATTTCACTATTGTGGGATCTGGAGGACTATGAATGAGCGCCCTAGTCTAAGCCCTAATTTTCTTCTTTGCTTTGCACTTTTGACAGTCTTTAATGCCTCCCTGTAACTCCACTTCTTCCACTTTCGAAACCTATAACCTACAATCACAGAAAAGTGGGTTGGGGGTTTTGGTGTTTAGAGGCTTGCCTCGGTCAAGCCCCAGAGAGACATTCAAGTTTTTTGAACACCGTTGTTAGATAAAGAGCGCATATCCCTGCCGGATAGAGGCAAAACCAAATGATAAATGATTGAAAACACAAAAGAATGTCACCTTCTCTCATGGAAGGAAGATGCTTCTTTCATGCCATGAGGAGATGGAGCCAAATCTACATAAACAAACATAATAACAAAACAATACTGCTTTGCAGCACAATGAAAAGCCTTGAATCACTTTAGCATAAGATCATAATTTGCAATGTCCATCTAGTTTACAAATGAATGCCTAAACATGTTTATATATGCAACTAAACAACTTCCTGCCAATAAATTCATAATTCAAACTTTAGGTATCGGCATAAGACCTAATAATGGTCACATAATCGACACATGAAATTAGGCCTTGACCCAAAATAGGGCATGACTAGGGCATGGGCACCCAAGTCCTCCCCCTATTTCAATAAGGATTTATCATAAGTACATCCCCTAGGTCCCATTTGTCATAAAACTTAGGGGTTTTCTCACCGGAAGTCAACATTAACATGCAAGATGATCTAAATGCATTCTAAAGGACCTAGGAGATAAACTTAGGAGTGAAAATGCCCTAGGGAGACATTTTCTGACGTAACAAATATAAGTGTCTTAAGTTGCCCAAGACTATGATAGTCCAGAAATATACATATGATCTACAAGTGTTCCCTTATACATTATACAATGATCTTGAATATGGGACTATTATAGAATCTCAAGTTGTGATCCAAATGTGTCATAATGTGACCTACTATCTTAGTACAATCAAGGCATTGACAAAGTTCACTAGGACAATCATGAATCCTCCATGCATTATAATGCATTTAGTCCTTTTGTGATCTGTATGTACTTCAAGAGTAATTGCAGTAAATAGGATTAGGTTTTTAGATCTTGGCTTGTCAAATAGGTTTGGTAAGGTGGTTTGCAAGGTATTTTAAATATCAACAGTCATAGAGGACTAGTTTTCATGCCATTTTGGAAGCTCTTGATCCTTAAGATCTCCATAAGAAAAAAACATCCTATTTTAGAGAGAAGATTGATCCTAAATGGAGTATTTGGCAATCATTATTAGCAATTGTAGTCATGATGTTATTCCCATTGTTTATGACTGACCTTTAGGGATAGTAGGAAGGATCACTTAGACACAACATAAGCCTCCCCACCATTTCAAACATTGTTAAAATATGTACACCCGGGATGTGAGTAGTGAAGACAACATGAAGATCTTTTAGAGATATAAACAAGGGTAGACAATTGTATATGAGGCTCTTATGGTGATCATGCAACTTTTACATATCACTTCTCTTTAAGCCATTCTAGAGTATGGGGTATTGAGGTCTATGGATATTGCAGGTTAAATCCATCAAAGTGAATAGCAAGTTCATGGTTTTCACAAAGCTAAGAACCCTTCCACAATTATTATGAGCTACCCTAAGTCATTGTCATGATCAAAGCCTAAAGTGTCACAGTTTCATCAAGTTGTCACTGTGCTCTTATTGTAGATTATAGCATTAACTATAATTTATGAAGCATCTGTTGACATTCTTTGAATCAGCATTAGGATTTGCCACTTCTAATGCACAGGCAGATTCAGCCAACTGAATACAGGAGGTTGCGTGAGCTCCTCCCCTTCACTTCTGGTTCTGCCGCACCAAGGGGGGTATCCCTATAACTCAAGATGTAACCTTGACTAGCTCAAAGATAGAAAGATCTAACTTGACAACAACAGGCAGAATACTCTCATGTATGGACCAAGATCTGTATGATAGATCACAAGGCTGGCAACATTCTTGGACATGATGTCTGGTTGGGTATGAGAGCATGCAGGGGGTTCCTAATCCTACTCCTACAACTAACAGGTGGAAGTATGAAATGGTTTGATATGAATTTGGATGCAAAGATGGACATGGTGTATAACACAAGAACACAGCATGATTGGTGCCTATCCAGGGCTTGGAGTCGGTAGACATACACCTATGAATGATCAGCATGAATAGCTAAAACTGGATTTCAGGGGGATACACATGATATCTGCCTTACAGATATCTCCCAATGAAGAGTGTCAAGTTATCTCTACTTATGGCATCCCTACTGCAGTATACCCTTCCCAATGTTCAACCTGAAAACAGTTTAATCTGCCCCTTGAGCAGAAGTTAAAAGATTAGACATTCAACATAGGAATTCTATGCTCTAGAATCTAGACATTAAGCAAATATCCAGATCCAGAAGAAGGATACATGCAATACTGGAGACAGAATTAACACAACACATGCTAAGATAGCATTACTCATATAAGATCAACCATGAAATCAGTGGATTCATGCCAAGTCATACAACAGGAGATACATAAACTCATAAGATAAACTGTACAGAGCAACCAGATCAGCTGGTTTTGGATTACAGAGCCAAAAATCCTCAACTTTCAACAACCTTGAATGAATAACACCGTCTGCATTATATAGCAGGAGGGTGTATTCAGCATTAACTACCAGGTTGACCAAAAATCCCGCCAGATATACAGTATCAGAGAGATGGCGCTCAAACATTACCAGATTGGCGCCCAAACTTGAATGCAGCAGGTAGGGGAGGAGACAGGAAGATTTCTCGAGCCTTGCGCCGCCGCCTAGGGATTCAGATCTTCAATCAGGTACTACATCCGTCCACGCCATCGCCCATACCTCTGCAACAATCGCCATTGATGGCGCACCAACCCGCGGCCTCGGAAAGAACATTAATTCAGCATCGCAACCACTTCCCGCCGAGACTCATCATCATGATATTTTGAATATGCAGGATACAATTATCCCACATGCACCCCGCAGCAACCTCATTAACACTTTATATACTAGGTCATGAGCATATATCATGTCGGTGCTTTTGCTCCTGACGACACTAGTATGAGACTTCATCATCATCATCCTCCAGCAGCATGATATCCTGTTGCCCGAAAAATCACCCTGACGTCATCATCATATCGCAATACAACCTGCATGATAATCGCCTTCATCGGCACAACCTGATCCATCGGAGAAACATCCTCCTGCTGAGCCTATACCAAAAGTCTGGCCGATGAACATCCTGATGACGTCATCATCATATCTGCCTACTGCGCACCTCCTCATATCCGGATGACGTCATCATCATGTTTGCAAATATCGGGGGATCTCCACAAGATGATCTGTGTTAGAAATATGACCCCCCCGGACCTCGATGACGTCATCATCATTTCAACATCAAGATGATATTCGGAAGACAACCGGATATTTGGAAATATCATCCTGATGCACTAGCATCATGCTGCACTGTAGCTCCGCTATAAGATCAGGGCGAAAGATGAATATGATGATGCTTGAAAAGATCACCCCCACTAGATAATGCACGAAGCCGGCAGGCGGATATCTCCTTGATATCAGCATCATCATGATGCTGGAACAAACACACACCCGGGTGATATGAAAATATCACCCCCTCCCTCAGAAATATCATGATGCAGATAGGCAGAGAACCGGATATCACCCTGATATAAGGATGACGTCAGCATCATCAGGATGCCAAAACAACGAACAAGAGGTGATACAACATCATCAGGATGATATTGACTAAGATCATCCTGACGTTCAAAATATGATGACCCCAGTGAATATCGGGTCGCACTTAGAAATCTTCAACATCATCATCAGGATGATCATAACCAAGATCACCCGATGATAGAAATATCACCCCGGCGAAATATCATGAAGGCAGAAAATATGATGACCCTCGCAAGCAACACGGTGATAACTGGAAATATGATGATGATGATGACGACCCTTAAGAAAAAATGAGTCAGGTCGAACAACTTAGAGAATAACCCCTTCAGAATATTGGGGCAACATCATCATCATGTCTGGGCAAGGTGATAAGTGCAAGATCACCGGATACCTTGAAAAATCACCCTCGCAAGCAGATCAGGGCGCACTGTAGCTCGTCAGCATCATCAGGATAAAAACCAAACATCACCCGATATTTCAATATGATGATGACGATGAGAAACCGGTCGACGGAGAACATGATGATGCTGACCTTCATCGAAACAAACATGATGATGATGACCTCCTCCTCAAGAAAATATGATGATGATGCTGAAAACTGCTGAGGAGGTCCATTACTTAGAACATTTTTTGGATACTTGGGGAGAGTGCCTGAATGAAGATTGCTCAAAAACTACCAGTCAATTCAGGCGCTAACAGCATCAAAGGCACTAATAACAAGGGTAAGTGTAATAAGTACTTTGTTAATCAACTCAACCATTGTTAACTTGTCAGGGCTATTAAGGACTGTCCCATTACCTACAACCCTACCAACAAAGGGTTGAATATACTTACCACTCATGTTAATACTTTTATATATTGGTTGAGTGGTCACTATGATGAAGGATAGAAAAGAAGAGAAATTTGTATCAGTAGTAGTAATTGTCTTTATCAAGGGTTAGCATCAAAAGTTTATCAAGAGTTTATCTTTGCCTAATGAAGCCATGAGTATCATACAAGGTTATTCAACATGGTTGTGAAGTGAAATGATGGCAAGAAATCATGAAAAAGTTATGGTAACCAGATTAGATGTCCAAAACTCCATTATCCCTGTCAAATGCACGCAAAGATATAATAGCCGTATGACTATAGCAGCAATAGGAAGTCTTCTTTTTTTCCATATGCATGGACCCTAGGTTTCAAGGGGGAAGAGTTGAGGCACTTACTAGATTCAAGGCATCATTATGTGTGAAAGGAAGGATCCCAAAGTTTCAAGAACCTCTAAGATTTCAAAGAATATTCATTTGCATAGCCTTTTCATGATTTAATGAAAGAGTCATGCATTATGAAGTAGCAATCAAGATCAAAAGGACACCAAATTTGGTGAAGCTGCAAAAAGAAACTAAATTTGACACTTGATTATAATTTCACAACCAATTTGAATAGGAATGGGATAGGGATTAGAGAAGGGATTTGTCCTAAATAGGAATGAATATGTTGCATCTTTAATCTAACTTGTCATGTTTTTCATATTTTTCATTGATCTTGATTAAAATCTGTGTTTCATTTTTCGTTTATCTCAATTTTTTGCTAGCTAGTAGGAGGTTGCTCTACATACACTATTTTACCAAAAATATGGTAGAGGAATAAAGTACTAAAAGAGAACCTAAGACAAGATCAAGCAAATTTTTTGAGAAGACATGTTAAATTTTTTTTCAAAATTAACCTAGAGATTGTGCCTACCACCATTTGTAAATGTTGACCATATCTTGGCCATTGATGTAATGCTAAAAACTTAGTATTTATATGATATGTTCTTAAATGTCATCTAAACGATGAATGCTAGTTACTCCATGAAGTACAAGAATGGTATGATATATGTCATCTTATCTTGTAATTCAAATGTTATCCTAGCTTAATCTTGATTTGTAAAGGATTGCTAGTATATGACATGTGTGTGATCTTTATGTTTCGGGTTGGACCACCCTAGGAAATTATAAATTTTTAGATTTATAATCATTTATTCACTTTAATTATATGATTATATTTTGAGATTTGTGTATGAGATTACTTTACTCTGTTGTACCAAGATGGATTAATTTATCTATGTTTTATTCATTATGCATATATAAATCAATATCACGTCAAGGAAATGAGCAAAGACTCTGACTCTAGAAGAGTGTGAAGTTGAGAATGAAAAGAAAAGAGAAAGAATGAGGTGACTTCGTGAAAGTAGGAAATTGTCAACCATAGAAGAAGACATGCCACCAATTCAAGAGGAACACGAATCACCTAATCAAGCTAAGAGAGAGATGGAATTGGCGAGATAAAGGCAACAAATGCAAAACCTCCGTTCAATGAGGAAATTGAATCTCGAAGTTGGAGGCACTCCATCTTTCACAGGTCAAGATGAAGGTACACCATCATTCTCTTCTCAAATTGGAGGCATTCCATCTTTTGCAGGTCAAGTTGGAGGTACATCTTCATTCTCTGCTCAAGTTGGAGGTGCATCTTCAATTCTCTTCTCAAGTTGGAGGCACACCATCATTCACATGTCAAGTTGAAGGTACACCATATTATCCATCTCAACTTCAAGGTTTTTCATCTTTTTCATCTCTAATTAAATGTACACCATCTATCCCATCTCAAGTAAATATTGAAGAAATTCCTAATACTGAGTCAAGTTTACCATTGAAAATGCCTCCTAGAATTTTGCATAGAAAGCCTAAGTTTCTAATTGATATTGATGAGAATGTTTTGAAGCCCATGCAAGATAAGATTCCCAACCATACTTGCCAAAGATATGCCAATAAGATTTGGAAATCATTCTTTGAGAGCTTAAATGAAATCAAAAGATGTCAACTATTTGTTGAATTGATAAGAAATTGAAAATTTAGGCCCACTATGAAGATTCTTGGCCTAAGAACATCGAATGCTTCAAGTGAAAAATCAATTGTAAAAAAAATAATGAACTTGCATATGAGAGTGTGGGTTCTACCTCATGCACCAAGGATAGTAATGTCACACGACATGTCATTACATCGACAATAGTAAGCCAACAAACATAGAAAGCTTGCCTCATTAGAAAGACAAGTGAAGCATTGAAAATAAGTATAAAAAATGTAATGAGAGTCATTGGAAGGTGTGAAAGAGTTAAGGATCCAAATACCAATGAATTGTGGGTATTCTCTAGGAGACTCCCATGGAAAGATAAAGTTGTTGTTGAAGCCTTGAGATCCCTCATTGAAGAATTTTGGAAAAATAATACAAGGGTATCTCATAATGCAAAAGATTTTGTAAGAAGGAGAATTGGTTGTCAAAACCATGAGCCACATCCAAAGCATTTTTTGGATGTGACTCTCAAGAGATTTTAAGAGATATATCCTTAAATCAAAATTAGTCAAAGGTATTTTAAAATGGTAAAGCATTTTTATGTAAAAAAAAACTACACACACACAACTTGTTGTTGTAGAGTACATATTGAGTTTTCTAATCATTATGATGCTTATAGACATATATGTGTAGATTTGCATACTATCGATGTTTTGCAGGAGTGTAATATAAAGTGTCCACCTAGATATTCAAGAGATTTCATATTGAGCTTCTTATGTCAATGAGTGGATGGTTAATTATTCTACAAGAACTTATGCTTGGATGGCATGTGTGACCATTGTGGTGGGTTGCAACATTTTCCAATTGGTGGACATATGGAGAACACACATGCAATAAGGAATGAACTAGGAAGTTTTGACAAATATAAGATAGTGACATACAGTCTAAAAGATTGTAAGGAAGCAAAAATATGTGAATTGGTCATTGAAACGATTCTAGTTTATCAGTTTATCTCTATTTTATGAGAGAATATAGTTTACGAGTATGCAAGGCATACTCATAGAGCTTGATGGTTGGACTTGCAATTCAAGTTATGAAAGACATGTTTCCACTTGGTACCATCATTTCGGTTGTTGACTTTGAGAAGAACTACACACTACATCCATAGAATGAGGTGCAATCATAGTATTACAACTCTACGAAGGTTGCTATATTTCTACATATAGCATTCATTCATGCAGATGACAATACAGAGGATGATAGGAAGATCTTGAGGGAGTATCATTTTTATATTAGTGATGATCACATACATTCTACAGAGTTCATGCAAGGTTGCTTTCAGATGTTCTACCATGATTTGGCTAACAGGAGCATATCATTTGATCAACATATCATATGGTTAGATAATTATGTGTCACAATTCAAGAACTCGTGGAGTAGGATGCATAGGATGAATGGTGCTCAACATATGTGGAACTTTTGTGAGGTTGGACATGGAAAGGGGGAGCATGATGGTGCAGGAGCATTATCAAAAGAACATTAGCACGAGAAGAGTTGAAGTACAAAGACAATGCAAAGTTGACAGATGTGAGATCAATTTTTGAATGGTGTAACACTACGATGGGTCCAGGTAATGAAGGTAAGTCTATAGTTCATAGATATTTTTGGTTGGTTGATGAGACTAACATTGCAAAATATGAGGATTGTTTTACATTGACAGGATCGAGTGAGCCACACTCTTTTAGAAGCTCTAATGCAGGTTCATGGAGTATTCATACGTGGCAGATGGTATGCTTTTATTCTTCATGTATAGATAAAGCTTGGTATGATTGTGAATCAAAGGAGTGGGTCGATGAATGGTCTACAAGAAGCCTAAGCCCGGTTGACATGTATCGACTCTCAACAACACAACTCACAGAGATTGAATCATTAGTTGAGTTTGACCATGTTTCAGATCTAGTTCAACTAGGTATTATCACAATTCAAATTTAATAAAATTTAATATTCCATCTTATTTTGTAGTTTTTTTTGTATTGTTGACTATATTCATTGAATTGAATACACATATCAATGCAGGGCATGTTTATGTAGTTATTGCAGCTGAAGAAAATGAAGAAGAAATCAATTATTATTTATGTCATTGTGTTGAGGAAAAAAATAAATTAGATGCCCCTATTATAGATGGAGAAAACATCGAGTACCCTACATGATTAGTGGTTGTTATTGGAACATGGCTTAGAAGGTACCCAGTGAATAAGTCTAATGTGTGGTTGTTTGAGGACTTTGACACACATAGAAAGATTCTTCATTATTCTAACCTTGTTGTGGCATCAAACATTCATTTGATTAAATATGGGGGTAGACCATTGAACAGGTCCTTGTGGAAGGTTTGTGACTCTGACCATGAGGCAATACTCGACACTAAAGAGTAGAGCATACCCGGATGGTTCATTAGATTGAATCAGTGGAATGATAGAAAGGTATGTTATTTTTCTTTGCTATCCTCATTTCACCTTCTATATTTTTGACACCTAACTTACCTTCTTATATGTGCTCCTTGGTCCTGGTTGATTAGCTTCGTTTCATTATAGAGTTCATTGGTGTACTCATTTTAGCTAAATAGTGCAATTGTATGTGCATGTAGGATTTGAGTATGCTGGAGGTAGGGATAATCCTTATGAAGTTGCCTTTGGAAGGAAAGTAAGGTAGGTTTTCATGATTATTTCACGATGATATGTCCTTTAGTTACTATTTCATAATGAGTTTTAATGATAAACCCTCATTTATTTGTTCACATTTGGTGCTAACAATTGATAGTAGTGGTAAGGAAAACCTTAATTGATGCCCTACAACACATTGGATCAAGTGAGAACACCTTTATAGTATTGAATTTTCATCTACTAAAAAGATATTAGGACTGGATTTTTACATTCAACATCTCCTGGGGCCAAACAGATGATAGCAACACATCTAGGTGGGTAGGTAACTGCTAGGGGAGATCTCTTTTTGGTGGTGAAGCCTCTTGGTCATTCTCGACTACGTTGGATGGATACAATCTCTTAAGAGCCCTAAGATAGAAAATGTGTCAAACTTTGGACCAACTATTTTGTCAAACCGTGACACCTAGGAACATCTTCTTTGCATGTACAAGTGGATGTTAGGTCCACCTACAAAAACCTACCTTAGTTTTTTTAAATCAATTTCATTTGCCTATGGTGGCAAGGAACACATTGTTCTAAAATGCTTCAGTTTCATATAGTGGAAAGATGCTAGGAGTGATATTTTGCATTCCACATCTTGTGGGGCCAAATTGACTATGCTAATGCGTCAGGGTGAGTGGATAAATTCTAGGGGAGGTCTCATTTCATGTGCCAAATGTCCAGTCGTTTGGGGCAACAGGCTACCAACAAAGTCACTTAAGATCCCTAAGTGCAAAAAACTACCAAACTTTGATGGAGGAGTTCTTAGAATTAGTGGCAGCTAGGAATGTTCTGTTTGAACCTACAAATGCATGTGGGGTCCGTCTACAATAACCTCCCTCAATTTTTCTCAACTCCAATTCTTTGACTGTGCAAAAATCAAATGCATTCTTGCAAAACACTTCATTTTCATGTAGTGGAAAGGTGTTAGGAGTGAAAATTTGCATTCCACAGCTTGTGGGGCTAAACCAAATATGCCAACGTGTCAGGGTGGGTGGATAAATGCTAGGGGAGGTATTTTTCATACGCCAATTTTCGTAGTCGTTCGGAGCAGTAGGCTATTGGCAAAGTCACCTAAGATCCCTAAGAGCAAAAAACTACCAAACTTTGACATAGCAGTTCTCAGAATTCATGGAAGCTAGGAATGTTTTGTTCAAACCTAAAGGTGTATGTGTAATGTCCCCTTCTAGACACATGGTAAGTCTATCATGGAGTTCCCGTGGGCTAGCAGTTTGGTTAGGGAACTATGGTTAGTTTGGCTCTGGAGGTCCTTGGCAGTGACAGAGTCTTGGTTCGCATTTAGTGGATCTAGTTGGCATCCTCGTGGTTGGTTCAGTGGGCTCTTGGCCGTTACTATTTTTAGTAAGTTCAGGTACTGTGTTGGTTCAGGATTTTCAGAGTTGGAACAGATGTGTTTCGTCGAGACCTTTCTGGTGAGCTAAAGATTAGTGAATTCTAACACCGTCTTCATACTTATTTTAAAGTCTGAAGATTTATTAATTTATATTAATATGGACTTTATTATATTTTGGCTGGAAAAGTGAAATTAATGGAATAAAGACAAAGGCTTATGTCTTGACCTTGGGTGCTCATCCTTAGGAGGCATAAAGTGAAATTAAATATTATTTTCCCTCCTAAATGCCCAACGCCTATCTTGGAGGAAGATAAAAAGGGTCAATTGGACCTCATTTGGGATTATGCAATGTTTTGATATTTGCTTGTGAGAGCTTTGCTAGGGTTTCTGGAGTTTGAGAATTTGCATCAAGCTATTAGAGACAGAAACCTCCATTAGTGATGGTATCCCATAGGTGTGAAAGACCACCCAACGGTGCCATTGATGGTGGATGTATTCGACATTCACATATGTGCTGAAATGGAGACATTTGAGGTTGTTTCTTGTGCTGAGTGAAAGATCTTTTTCTATTGTTGTTATAAGTTGATAATGGATGGTATAGAAGACATAAATCAAAGTGTTTGAAGTAGTTCCTTGCTGCTGTACCTTTCCATTGCTTGGCCGTACTGCATAAAGAGGAATTTGGAGTATTGTAGGGAAGCTTTTCTTTTTGCTTCTACTACTCATTCATGGTCTTTGGGAGGTGTTTAGTGCTTCAGTTGTTGCTCTTATATTTTGTATGAGACATTTGTGACATTCTATGGAAATTTGATACATTTCTAGCCATACCCACTTGCTGGTCCATTTCTGGCGGCCGTACCAAGTTGCATATTTTCATATGGGTATGTGATAGTAATTGTTTCCTGGCTATTTTACTATCTGGGTTGTCTTTAGTTTTTTTAGATTCACTGTATATTTTCTGGGTTTAGGTTCTATGCTATATATTGTGTGCTCTAGCACTACATCTGTAGGAAAACATAAAACCCCTTTCTGCATCTTCTGTCTATCTGAAAGAACACACAAAAATCTAATAAAAATCACACAATTAAAATTTTAAAAAAATACAAATAGGTACGGCACATTACAGTGGTATCAGAGCTAAAGATCTTGCCATCCTGTGAGTTTAGTTTTGACATGCAGAAGTAAAATGAGACATGTGACCTGCTGATAGATATCCGTTTAGAAGTACAAGGGCAAGACAAGGAACACAGGCTTTGCAGTTGACTAATCCAGAGAATCCGGTACCCATAAGAGATCCTTTTGAGTCAGATACTGAGATAGTGGTAGCAGCTACTGAGGACGATTCTCAGGTATCACGGATAGACCCATTTTCTAGAGAGCTTCCACCAGTTACAGGTCCTACAGGAGGGATGGGTGACAAGGAAGAACCAAAACTTAATGCGCGTGACATTTTGATCGCAATTACTCGAGAGATGAGAGAGTCTCGACGTGAGATGGTAGAGGCATAGGCCGAGTTAGCACATGCCATCGAACAGATGGGTAATGACTTAGACAATCACCGTGACAGAAACATATACAATGGAGGTGACAGGAACAGGTACCATGGAGGTGACAGAAATAGATACAATGGAGGTGACACGAACAGGTACCAGGACGGTGATAGAAATAGACATGATGGGGGAGAAAGGAACAGGAATGATGGGAATGACAGGCATAACGGTGATAGGAATCGAGAAGAACAGAGTAATGGGGATAGGTATCATGATGATAGGCGTAGAGATAGAGATGATGATGAGGCTTTGATTAATCACCATAGGGATTCGTAGTTCACTGCGGGAGATGGACCTAGTATTCTGATATTTGCTCCCAGGAATTAATTTCCTGAACAGGATCCTACTCAGGTAGAGTTCCAGGAGGAGATTCTGAGGGACTGGAGAGCATCCAGTGAGGGTTTCAGAAATGAGATGGCATTTGCTAAATATTCTGAAATGAGGACTAGGTGTAGACCTTGGAGGGGAGGTAGATCACAGAACCAAGAATTACAGAGGAAAGTAAGTAAGATGACACTTCCTTACTTTGATGGATCAGGTAAGACCACCGCGAGAGCTTGGGTCCAGAAATTGGATAGCTACTTGCAGATTAGTCCCATGCCAGAGGAGAACGCTATTACTTATGCAGCTCTACACTTGGAGGGGACTGCTCACAAATGGTGGAGTAACGGGAAGGTTACATTGGGTCACGATCAGGTCACTTCATATGTGGAGTTTACAGCTAGATTGGTCGACAGGTTTGATAAAAAGGACCTAGAGTTACAGTTCAAGGAGTTGACTCAGTTGAGACAGAGCGGATCAGTAGACTCCTACATTGCTGATTTCTAGGATATATCTGTTATGGTTCCGGATATTACTGAGCACAGGTTGGTTGTTCTTTTCATTGAAGGATTGTCGGATCAACTTCGCAGATGGGTGAAGGGTTTTGACCCTACTACACTTCAGGAGGCCATGAAGAAGGCCCGGGACATGGAATCATCAGTATGGAGGAATAAATTTCAATCCAAAGGATTCCTGCCAAGGAAAGATAAGGAGAGGGATAGGAGACCATTTTAGAGAGATGCAGGACAATAGCATAAGAGTTCTAGATTGGACAATGATCAGCTGAATGACTTGAGGAGAAAGAAACTCTATTTTCATTGTCAAGAGCCTTGGGATCCCACACACAAGTGTGCTGCCCAAGGAAAAGCCAAACAGTTAGAGTACTTTTCAGCCAACGAGTCTGTTGATGGGGAACCCCACTCAGATTACCATTCAGAGGCCAAGGGTGGAGAATCAGAGGGCTCAGGGGAAGCATCAGATAGAGAGGATGATCTAGCTCGACCCACTGCCCGTATCATGAGTATTCAGAAGGAAGGATCATTCAGAATTAGAGGGGTATTGAGCGCGCAGCGATGTATTGCCTTACTTGACACAGGTGCCACTCATAACTTCATAGAGGAGGGCTTGGTCACCAAGAGAGGGCTGAAAACTGAGGAATTTGAGGGCTTTAAGGTGAAGGTTGCAGATGGTTTTGTACTTACCTGCACTAGGAGGATACCCAATCTATCAATCCAACTGAACATATACACTTGCCAATCAGAGTTTTATGTTGTCGGTATGGGTGAGATGGATGTTGTGTTGGGTATGAAGTGGTTGAATGATATTGAGGAGTTCACTCTCAACTTGCAGACAATGGAAATGAAGTTTGAGGTGGACGGAGTTAGACATGTGCTCAGAGGCATTTCAGATGTTGGATTGAGAGTTATTTCTCTCAAGCGGATGGAGCGACTGATTCGACATGATCAGGTGGAGTGGGCAGCTGAGGTTATGGTGATGCCTGCAGTAGATCAGCAGAAGCATGTGTATCCTCCTGACATACAGTCTATACTTACTAAACACACCAAAGTGTTTAGTGATATTCCACCAGGTAAACTTCCTGATAGAGGTTTTGAGCATGTGATCGAGTTGGAGGAGGGTGCTAAGATAGTAATCATGACACCTTACAGGCACCCAAAGAGGTATAAGGATGAGATCGAGAAGGCTATCAAAGAGCTTCTCGAGATGGCTCACATCAGGCCTAGTAAGAGTCCGTTTACATCATCCGTGGTATTGGTAAAGAAGAAGGATGGGACTCTCAGAATGTGTATCGATTACAAGGAACTCAATAAGAAAACAATCAAGAATAGGTACCCGATTCCCATAATCTATGAGCTGATTGACGAGTTGCACGGAGCTTGTTACTTCTCCAAGATTGATTTGAGATCCGGTTACCATCAGATACGGGTCAGAGATGAGGATGTGGAGAAGACAACATTCAGTTGTCATTATGGGCACTTTGAGTTCCTAGTCATGCCATTTGGTTTGACCAATGCTCTAGCTACCTTCCAGTCCTGTATGAACAAGGTGTTTAGAGAGCAGTTGAGGAGATTTGTGCTGATTTTCTTTGATGATATATTAATTTACAGCAGGACATGGGAAGAGCATCTGAAACACATTGACATTGTGCTGAGCATCTTAGAGAGTGAGTCGTTGTATGCCAAAATGTTAAAGTGTGAGTTTGGGATGACCGAGTTGCTATACTTGGGTCATATCATTAGTGCTGGTAGCGTGAAGGTAGACCCAGAAAAGTTTCGGGCAATTATGGATTGGCCACCACCAAAAAATCTCTCATATCTTAAGGGATTTCTTGGCCTTTGTGGATATTACCGTAGGTTTGTGAAGGGGTTCTCTCAATCAACTGCTCCCCTTACTGATTTGACTCGTAAGGATGCTTTTAGTTGGTCTGATAAGGCACAGGAGTGTTTTGACAGGTTCAAACAGATCATGAGTACTTGCCCTGTGTTAGCCATTCCTAATTTCAGCAAACCCTTTGAGCTACAGTGTGATGCCTCAGGCATAGGCATTGGTGCGGTAATCATGCAGGATAAGCACCCCATTGCATTCGAGAGTAGGAATTTGAGGGGTGTGGAGATGAGTTACAGCATATATGATAAGGAGATGTTAGCCATAATGCATGCACTGGCTAAGTTCAGACAATATCTGATGGGCAGTAAATTTGTGGTTAAGACAGACCACAACAGTTTGAAGCATTTCCTTGGACAAAAGGATTTGAATGAGAGGCAACAGAAGTGGGTCAGCAAGTTACAGGCCTACGACTTTGACATTGTTTATGTCAAAGGAAAGAAGAATGTTGTTGTTGATGCGTTATCGAGGAGACCTCATCTGTGTGCACTAGGTGCTATAGCTGATGATTGGAGAGAATTGATTTTAGCAGAATATGCTAAGGATGAGTGGGCTATTGGAGTGATTGATGGAACCATCAAAGACGATAGGTACACGGTGGTAAATGACTTAATCATCTACAAGGACAGGATTTTCTTGGTGTCGGGTTCACAGATGAAGCAAAAAGTTTTGAGGGCATTTCATGACTTGCTTATGGCAGGGCATCCAGGATACTTCAAAACTTATAGACAGGTCAGAGAGAGGTTCACTTGGAAGGGCCTCAAGATTGAGGTGATGCAGTATGTGAGAGAGTGCCCAATATGTCAGCAGAACAAGCAAGAGCACTCACTTCTAGGAGGTTTATTGTAGCCCCTGCCCATTCCCGACAGGAAGTGGGACAGCATTTCTATGGACTTTATCACAGGGTTACCTAGAGTCCAAGGCAGGGATTGTATTTATGTGGTAGTGGATAGGTTGACGAAGTATGCACACTTCTTTGCCATTCCTATCACTTATACTGCAGCTCAGGTTGCAGAGTTGTTCTTTTGTGAGGTATTTTGACTTCATGGGTTGCCCAGGAGCATTGTCAGTGACAGGGACAGCAGGTTCCTCAGTAATTTTTGGCAGGAGCTTTTTAGGTTGTCAGGGACAGACCTCACACCTAGTACGAGTTATCACCCCCAGACTGATGGTTAGACAGAGATAGTGAACAAGTGGGTGGAAGGATACCTCTGAAACTATGTTTCAGGGCAGCAGAAGGCATGGGTTAGGTGGCTTCACATGGGGGAGTATTGCTATAATTCCACTTACCACATGTCCATCTAGATGTCACCCTTCATGGCATTGTATGGTTATGAGGCACCGAGCTTTGTTGATTTACTGTTTAGTGATAGTAGGGTGCCGAAGGCCAAAGCCTTCCTTTAGGAAAGTCAGGATATCATGAGGGCATTGAAGGAAAACATACAGAAAGCTCAGAATCAGCAGAAGCAGTATGCAGATCAGTAGAGGACTGAGCGATCATTTGAGGTTGGTGACATGGTTTACCTCATGCTACAGCCTTATAGGCAATCTACTCTCAAGAAGAGTGGAGCGGAGAAGTTGAAGCCATGGTATTATGGACCCTTCAGGGTCACCAAGAGGATTGGTGAAGTGGCTTATGAGTTGGAGTTATCAGCAGGGAGCAGGGTACATAATGTGTTTCATGTTTCTCGCCTCAAGAAGGCACTGGGGCACAATGTGACACCTTCAGTTGAGTTGCCTCCTCTTGATGATGAGGGGAAGTTGATATTAGTACCCGAGGCAATCATTGACACTAGGGATTGCAATTTGAGGAGGAGGATTATCAGAGAATACCTGGTCAAATGGAAAAACCTGCCAGTTGAGGATGCTACGTGGGAGAACGAGTGGATTCTGGAGCATCCTGAGTTGAGATTGCTTGAGGCAAGAAATCTTAGGGAGGGCGGACTGTAATGTCCCCTTCTAGACACATGGTTAGTCCATCATGGAGTTCCCGTGGGCTAGCAGTTTGGTTAGGGAACTGTGGTTCGTTTGGCTCTGGAGGTCCTTGGCAGTGACAGAGTTTTGGTTCGCATTTAGTGGATCCAGTTGGAATCCTTGTGGTTGGTTCAGTGGGCTCTTAGCCGTTACTATTTTTAGTAAGTTCGGGTACTGTGTCGGTTCAAGATTTTTAGAGTTGGAACAGATGCGTTTCGTCGAGACCTTTCTGGCGAGCTAAAGATCAGTGAAGTCCGACACCGTCTTCATACTTTTTTTAAAGTCTAAAGATTTATTAATTTATATTAATATGGACTTTATTATAGTTTTGCCGAAAAAGTGAAATTAATGGAATAAAGACAAAGGCTTATGTCTTGACCTTGGGGGCTCATCCTTAGGAGGCATAAAGTGAAATTAAATATTATTTTCCCTCCTAAATGCCTAACACCTATCTTGGAGGAAGATAAAAAGGGTCAATTAGAGCTCATTTAGGATTATGCTATGTTTTGATATTTGCTTGTGAGAGCTCTGCTAGGGTTTCTGGAGTTTGAGAATTTGCATCAAGCTATTGGAGACAGAAACCTCCATTAGTGACGATATCCCACAGGTGTGAAAGACCACCCAACGGTGCCATTGACGATGGATGTATTTGGCATTCACATATGTGCTGAAATGGAGACATTTGAGGTTGTTTCTTGTGCTGAGTGAAAGATCTTTTTCTATTGCTGTTATAAGTTGATAATGGATGGTATAGAAGGTAGAAATTAAAGTGTTTGAAGTAGTTCCTTGCTGCTGTACCTTTCCATTGCTTGGCCGTACTGCATAAAGAGGAGTTTGGAGTATTGTAGGGAAGCTTTTCTCTTTGCTTCTACTACTCATTCATGGTCTTTGGGAGGTGTTTAGTGCTTCAGTTGTTGCTCTTATATTTTGTATGAGACATTTGTGACATTCTATGGAAATTTGATGCATTTCCAACCATACCCACTTGCTGGTCCATTTCCGGCGGCCGTACCAAGTTGCATATTTTCATATGGGTATGTGATAGTAATTGTTTCCTAGCTATTTTACTATCTGGGTTGTCTTTAGTTTCTTCAGATTCATTGTATATTTTCTGGGTTTAGGTTCTATGCTATATATTGTGTGCTCCGGTACTACATCTGCAGAAAAACATAAAACCCCCTTCTGCATCTTCTGTCTATCTGAAAGAACACACAAAAATCTAATAAAAATCACACAATTAAGATTTTAAAAAAATACAAACAGGTACGACACATTACAGTATGTGGGGTCTGTTAGTGCTTAAATCTGTAGGCACCTTCCTAAAGATTCAAGCATTCAAATATGCAAGCCCCTTTCCCAAAAATCTAAAAACTCTAACACTTTCAGCCTCTGCAGTTGAAGAAATGCAAAAAATCAGTTAAGGTGCAAGTGTCTTTGTATATACAAGGCTGCTTGTGTATACATGCAGGTCAAATGTGCATTGGCGGGTCAGAAATCTCCATCGGCCTTTGAAAAATTGAGTTAGATACATTTTTGAATGTATATCGGGCTCTAAAAGGTGCATATATAAAGGGGGAATCTTTCACAGATTTTTGAGAATATTCCCGCTTTGTATATCAGGTCATGTACAAAGCAAATTATGTAAGGAGGTGCAAATATACATTTGCTACAGTGGCGAGGCAGAGATGCATGTGGTGGGGCCCGTGGATATACAAGGTCAAATGTATATGCAATATACATTCAGGCACACATACAATGGTTAGATACATTGCAGGAATATTTTGGAGAAGATTCCTTGTTTGTATGTCCAAGGGAATGTACATTGAAAATTATACAAAGGCTCGCGACATGCAAAGTGAACAGTGTAAAGGAGAGAGAAAATGGTCGGGCCCACTAGTTGTATACAAAGGTAATTGTATGTATGCCGATGTACATTCAAAGCATACAAGTGAAATATGCATTCCAGAACAGAAGGAGAAGCCAGATGAGGCGGATAAAAGTTTGAAATCCGCCTTGTATGTATGAGGCGATGGATGCAAGCAAAGGGACATACAACCTGGACGCGATGGAGGAATAAAATGCAGTGAATAAATATTTTAGGTCCGTGGGTTGTATAAAGCGCTTGTATATGCCGATATACAAGCTAATGTGTAATAAAAGAGATACAAGCCAGACTTCAAAAGGGGATACGTTCTGATGCATAGTGATTTGAAGTCCGCGGCCTGTATGTATGTATGTGTTGTATATCGCGGATATACAAAGGATGGAGATGCAAGCCAGACCTGATTTGAACTTCAATTTGCTCTATAATAGTTTGGGGTCTGCCTTGTATAACGAACAGTTGTATATGCATTTGGTCTTGCATATACAAAGGGTTTTTGGCAGGAGAACAGTGGCGATTGTATATGCATCCGTTCATGCATATACAAGGGCGAAAAAGGTAAAATAGGGAGGCTAAAGGTCAGCGATAGGAATGTGAAGTGCCTACGTGACACATAATCATTGGCCCTCAGCTTTTTTGTGGTTTTTGATGCCGATTATCTCAGCGATGGAATCGAAATCAACGACCAGGTTTTAAAGATGCATAGTTGGTCTTCCTTGCTTCCTCAGACTTGTTTTGGGCGGAAGAACTTCAGATGTGTTCATTGCTGCATCTCGCGGGTAGGTGGGTCATTATTTAGCTAATTACAGAGGCGCGATGGATTGAGTGATGGGCCAACTACCAATTTTATGAGGAATGTCCCTGAACGATGGCGCATAGCTCGAGTCCAGCTCCTCCTTGCCATTCCTTCTGCCTACTACATTGATTGATTTGGGTGCCATTCTTGGTGCATTGTAATTGGCAGAATTTTGATTTGACCATGTACGGTTCTATTGAGGGCACATTCTAATTATATCAGAGGTGTGTGCCTAATTGTTGTTGAGGGAAGACTTGGGCATTTTTTGTGTGAATAACAAAAAATAGAGCGTTTCCTATGTGTTGTATCTCTATGGAGTTTATGTGTTGCATCTGAGTTGTATCTTGCACATATGTTCAGTTTCAGTGTTAATGTTATATGAAAAATGCTTCTTGCATGTGTTTTGCTGTCTGTCTCCACTTGTATGCATTTCTTCTTCTAAATTTGGTTGCTAAGGGTTTCTCAAATTCTAGAATATAGATTTATGTATTGCATGCTTAATCGTAGACTTCTATTCAAGGAGTGGATTAAATCGTTTTAGGTTGAGTGTGGATGAGATTATATGTTAGCTGGGATATCCATAAGTAGAGATAGTTAAAATACCCATTCTTGGGTGATGTTTGTAAGGCAAACATCAATCTAACCCCTTGAAACTCAAATGACAGTTGCAAGCCATTCTCATGTATACGTCTATGTGACTCCTTTCCCTGAGATAGGCACTGGTCTGCCCTTGTGAAGTAGTTATGATCCAAAGCCCCTGCCTTGCATCCAAACCATCAATTCCATCCATTTCATAACTTCCACATGTTAGTTTGTAGTAGGATTAGGACCCCTACATACTCTCATACCTGACTAGACAAATATGTCCAAGAATGTTGCCAACCTTGTGATTTATCACACAAATCTTGGTCCACATATGAGAGTATTCTGCCTATTATCACAAAGTTAAATCTTTCTGTCATTTGGAGAGTAAATGTTACATATTTATCAAATAGGGACACCCCCCTTGGTGCGGCAGAACCAGAAGTGAGGGGGAGGCAGCTCACACAACCTCTCGTTCTCTGTTGGCCAAATCTGCCTGTGCATTGGAATTGGCAAACCCTCTACCGATTCAGAGAAAATTACCAACAGGGTCCATCCACAATAACCTCTCTTAGTTTTGGTCAACTCCAATCCGTTTGACCGTGCCAAAATCAAATGCATTCTTGTAAAATACTTTAGTTACATGCATTAAAAAGGTGCTAGGAGTGGAATTTTGCATTCCATAGATCATGGGGCCAACCTAACCATGCTAACACATTAGGGTGGGTGGGTAAATGCTAGGGAAGGTCTCGTTTTGTGTGCCAAGTGTTCCAGTCGTTTGGGGCAGCAGGCTATCGACAAAGTCACTTAAGATCCCTAAGAGCAAAAAAATACCAAACTTTGACGTAGCAGTTTTAAGAATTTGTAGCAGTTGGGAATGTTCTATTTAGACCTAAAGGTGCACATGGGATACATCCACAATAACCTCTCTCAGTTTTGGTCAACTCCAATCCATTTGATCATGCCAAAATCAAATGCATTCTTGCAAAATGCTTCAGTTTCATATAACACAACCTTGCCAGGAGCCATGTTTTTCATTCTACTTGTTGTGAGGCTGAACTGATAGTGCCAACATGTCAAGGTGGGTGGGTAAATTCTAGGGGAGGTCTTATTTTGTGTGTTAAGTGTCCTAATCATTCGGGGCAGCAGGCTACCGACAAAATCACTTAAGATCCCTAAGAGCAAAAAATGCCAAACTTTGATGTAGCAATTCTTAGAATTTGTGGCATCTAAAAATGTTTCATTTAGACCTATAGGTGCACACAGGGTTTGTCCATAATAACCTCTCTCAATTTTGGTCAAATCCAATCTGTTTGATCGTGCTAAAATCAAATGCATTTTTGCAAAATGCTTCAGTTTCATGCAGTGAAAAGGTGCTAGGAGTGAAATTTTACATTCCATAGGTCATGGGGCCAAACCGACATTGCCAACACACTAGGGTGGGTGGGTAAATGCTAGGGGAGTTCTCGTTTCATGTGCCAAGTGTCTCAGTCATTCCAATATGCAAGCTACCAACAAAGTCGAAAGATACTAGGAGTGAAATTTTGCATTCCATTGGTCATGGGATCAAATTGAATGCGTCAACACATTGGGGTGGGTGGGTAAATGTTAGGGAATGTCTCATTTAATGTACCAATTATCTCAGTCATTCTGCGCTGCAAGCTATTGACAAAGTTGAAAGGTGCTAGGAGTGAAATTTTACATTCCATAGGTCATGGAGTCAAACCAACTACACCAAAACATTAAGATGGATGGATAAATGCTAGGGAAGGTCTTATTTTATGTGCCAACTATCTCAGTCATTCCATACTGCAAGCTATCGGCAAAGTTGAAAGGTGCTAGGAGTGAAATTTTGCATTCCACAGGTCATGGCATTGAACCAACTACGCCAATATATCAGGGTGGGTGGGTAAATGCTAGGAGAGGTCTCATTTTGTGTGCCAAGTGTCATAGTCATTTCAAGATGTAAGCCAAGAATGACTAGGACACTTGGTACATGAAATGAGGCCTCTCCTAGCATTTACCTACCCACCTTGACATGTTGGCGTAGTCGGTTCAACCCCACAATGAGAAGAACAAAAATATGGCACCTAGCAAGGTTGTGCTGCATGAAATTGAAGCATTTTGCAAGAATGCATTTGATTTTGACACGATCAAACAGATTGGAGTTGACCAAAACCGAGAGAGTTTATTGTGGATGGACCCCACATGCACCTGTAGGTCTAAACAAAACACTCCCAGCTGCCACAAATTTTGAGAATTGCTTCGTCAAAGTTTGATATTTTTTGCTGTTAGGATCTTAAGTGACTTTGCTGGTAGCCTACTACCCCAAGCGACGGAGACACTTGGCACATGAAATGAGACCTCCCCTAGAATTTAACCGCCCACCCCAACATGTTAATGCAATCAGTTCAGCCCCACAAGCTGTGGATGCAAAATTTCACTCCTAGCACCTTTCCACTACATGAAACTGAAGTATTTTGCAAGAATGCATTTGATTTTGGCACGGTCAAATGAATTAGAGTTGACCTAAATTGAGAGAGGTTATTGTGGATGGACCCTATGTGCACCTATAGGTCTAGATGGAACATTCTTAGCTGCCATGAATTCTGAGGACTGCTCTGTCAAAGTTTGGCAATTTTTTGCTCTTAGGGATCTTAAGTGGTATTACCGGTAGCTTGCTGTCTTGAATGACTGTGACAATTGACAGACAAAATGATACCTCCCCTAGAATTTACCCACCCACCCTGATGCGTTGGTGCTTTTAGTTCAGCCCCATGACCTATGGAATCCAAAATTTCACTCTTAGCACCTTTTGACTTTACTGGTAGCTTGCAACCCAGAATGAATGAGACACTTGGCACATGAAATGAGACCTCCCCTAGCATTTAACCACCCACCCTGATGTGTTAGCACAATCGATTCGACCCCATGACCTGTTGAATGCAAAATTTCACTCCTAGCGCCTTTCGACTTTGTTGTTAGCTTACAGTCCGGAATGACTAAGACACTTGGCACATGAAACAAGACCTCCCCTAGCATTTACCCACCCACCCCAATGTGTTGGCATAGTCAGTTCAGCCCCACAACCAATAGAATGAAAAATATGGCTCCTGACAAGGTTGTACTGTATGAAATTGAAGCATTTTGCAAGAATGTATTTGATTTTGGTATGGTCAAACAAATTGGAGTTGACCAAAATTGAGAGAGGTTATTGTGGATGGACCCCACATGAACTTGTAAGTCTGATTAAAACATTCCCAACTAGCACAAATTTTGAGAATTGTTCCATCAAAATTTGGTAGTTTTTTGCTCTTAGGGATCTTAAGTGACTTTGCCGGTAGCCTGCTACCTCAAACAATTGGGACACTTGGCACAAAAAATGAGACCTCCCCTAGCATTTACCCACCCAACTAAACATGTTGGCACTATTGGTTTGGTCCCATGAGTTGTGGAATGTAAAATCTCACTCCTAGCACCTTTCCACTACATGAAATTGAAGCATTTTGGAACAATGCGTTCCTTGCCACCATAGGCAAACAAAATTGATTTAAATAAACTGAGGTAGGTATTTGTAGGTGGACCTCCCATCCACCTATACATGCAAATATGATGTTCCTAGGTGTCACAATTTGACAAAACAGTTGGTCCAAAGTTTGACACCTTTTTTGTCTTAGGGCTCTTGAAAGATTCTCTACGTTCAATGTAGCCGATAATGACCAGAAGGTTTCACCACTGAAAAGACACCTCCCCTAGCATTCACCCTTGCACCCCAATACATTGGCATAGTCAATTCAAGCCCACAAGATATGGAATGTGTTCTAATTACATCCATCAAAGCATAAATGATATGGGAATTTTATCAGATGTTGTAGTTGGAATTGCGTTGATAGACATGTATGCAAAGTGACAGGTGTAAAGCAAATGTAGAAAGGTGAAATGAGGATATGCAAAGCATAGAAACCATATAGAAAGTGAAATGAGGATACGCGAATCATGCCAAACGTGTCTCTCTCTCTCTCTTACTCTCTTCCTCATGTTGCAAGAGAAAGAAAAATGCACAGATGATGTAGTTGCAATTGCCCTAAGAGACATGTATGCAAAGTGTGGAAGGATAAAGAAGTGATGAAATCCTAGCTCAACCATACTCACATCAACTTGGCTCTTTCACATGACTCCTAAACTTCATGACATAGATCTTGTCTAGAGATTTGCACTACATCATATGACCTCAACTTGATATGTTCATGCAATGAACTAAGCAATTCAAGTTCTCACTAGCTCACACTAGCTTCATTGTAACCCATATAGATGGTGAAATGAGGGTATGGTAGACCTATAGAAGGTTGAATTAGGATATAATGTCAAACATATCATCTCCCTCTTGGTCTCTCTCTAAGTCACTCCCTAACTAAACATATAATGTCAAACATTTATCTAAGGTGAGATAAAGGTAGGAAATTGATGTCAAACATATAGAAGATGAAATGAGGTCATGTCTAACATGTAAGATGAGAAATTATCTATGATTATCATATCAAATCAAGTAGTTTCTATATCAAATCTAGTAGTTTAAATATCATGATTGTTATGAGATGTATATAAAAAGAAGAGTACAACAAATATGTTAATTAACACTTAGCATCAATGTAATAATTTAGCATAACCAAATTATATTTCCTTATATTATTCAAACTATGAATTGTTAGATTCATCTAATTTTTTTTTATAAAGGCCTAAATGATAAATTCTATGATTGGATGTACCTTTCCTTGTACCCACCATTCTCTTAACAAAAATGCTTTATTTTATGTTTCATATTCCATATCGGTAACATACAAAAGTATGTATATGAAGCCATCTAGGCATACAAAAAATGTCCCAAAATCTAGTTTCCTATGAACTACTATCAAATAATCAGCAACCCTTGCTTGGCCATGAAGATGGAGAGCCAATAAGTGACTCACTCACACTCTCTCTCTCTCCCATCGACTAGACCTCCTCAACAAAGATTTTTGTAGCTCCACCTATTAATACAATCAAACAATATGCACATTAATATAGGAAACATGAAATATATAACATCACATATGTAATCAATCACTTACCACTAGCTGATGATAGCTCTCAATTATCTTTTCTCTCTCTCTGTCTGTAGCTGGATGGGTTGGAGTTGTGACCTCCTGTGAGAAGCATCAAGAAGCAAAATTGACTAAACATAAATATCATTTATGTACATCAAATGACATGAGATAATGTTAGGATTAAGGTGCCATCAACCTTGTAAATCCTATGTAATTAGTTACTCCCAATATTGTTTGTAAATCACCCATAAGGGATGAAAGGTTTCACCAGCAGTGGTCTTTTTTCAACTACATGTTTATATCCAGTCCTTGAAGCTCATTCGTTCACGACAGGGGGTCTCAGGGGGTTTCCCCCCTATGAGGGGTTCAGGGGGGTCATCCCCCTGATGGGGGGTCTAGGGGCCATGCACCTTGGCGGGGGTTTGGGGGAAGTACCCTTGAAACCACATTTTATTTGATATTTTATTATTGTGAATCTGGACCGTTCCTCATTAGGTCACAGATCTGACAGTCAATATTTTGTCTGTTATCTTGCCCTATAAGGCAACCCCCTTTTATAAGGATAGTTGTACTACATTTTTATCATAGTTGAGAGTAATAGGTGCTGCTGGATTGAAGACTGAAGGAGAGAGGAAGTGCATGAATTGTAATCTCATATATTTGAAGATAATACAACTTGGAGCCTCTTTTCTTGGTGGAGTTTTTTACCTGAAAGGGTGTTCTCGATGTTATAAACTATGTTATGTGTTCTGTTCTTAATGCTTGTTATTTCTGTGTAGTGGGTTTTAATTTCTGATGCAATCTCCATTAATTCTACATTGTTTAGAAGATAATAAGGTTTGAATCAAATTTTTGTTATATGGTTTGCACCTTCATCTCTAACAGATAAAATAAGAAATACAAAATGACATTTACATGTTACTGGTTCATGCCTTAGGCAAAAGATTTGCAGACAATGCAGCTATAGCAATGCCTGCCTTCGCTGACTAAAGAAGATGAGGAGGAGTTTCCATATTCAACATCTAACAATAAAGTTCAAGGTTATTTGGCCAAAATAGATACATAACATTATTTAAATGCATGATGAGTACAAATGGTTAAATTTACCTTTGTAAAAATGGTTTTGCATCTAGGGGACCAAGGAAATCATGTAGATAGTGTGTCTTCTTGTAGGCAGTGGGCCTCTTGTGAGCAGTGTGCTCGGGCAGTGAGCCCTAATTGGCAAGTGCCATTTTTGTAATTTCCTATTCTTCTAACAGAGAATAATTCTTGGGTTAATCACCCCGTGGTTTTCTCCCTTAACAGGGTTTCCACGTCAAAAATACTGTGTCATGTGTTTCTTATTTCATGGTTAATGTTTTTGTGTTTGATTTTATGCTGCATCAATTAAAAGGAAAGTTCAATAAGGGAAATAATTAGGATAACTGATTCACCCCCCCCTCTCAGTTATCAACAGCATATGCTGGGGCAACTACCTACACTGGGGCATAAAAATTGTATCACCTCTTCAACAATTAATTTCTTTGACGCAACGCTATAGGCTGCATTGCATCAAAGAGGGGCAAAATGTAGACACCCTAAAATGACCGTGTCGTCGAATCACTTGCATTTCGTCATTTCTTCCTAATCACCTGCATTTCAACATTAATTAAATAATTTAATTATTTAATTAATTATCATCAAATTCTTCTAAATCACAAAATTGCGACATTAATTAAATAAATCCTCTTTATTTAATTAATTAAATTAAATTCCTCTATTACTCTTCCACAATTAAATAATTATAATTATTTAATTTGATCATTATCCTCTTTCCAAAAATTCACATCTACATTAATTAAATCCCATTATTTAATTAATTCAACAAATTCCCTCGTATCTAAAATTAAATAATTCTTAAATTATTTAATTAAATCAAAAATCATTCTCCCAAAATCATGCACAACAATTAAATAAATTTATTTATTTAATTTGCTTTTAAATCTTCTAAATTAAATAATTCTAATTATTTAATTATTTCTTCCAAAATATCTTCTCTAAATTTAAATAAATCAATTATTTATTTAAATTGCTTTTTCTTCTAATTTGAGTTATCTCTAATATAACTTAAGCTTTTTTTGCTCATCAATTAAATATTTCTATATTTAATAAAGCAAAATATCTTCTTTTCTCATGCAAAAGCAAGCAAGACACATGTCTTCTTCTCATTCGTTGCACATTCCTCAACTTATCTTCTCCGTTGATTCTTCTGAATTATTTGGACCGTTGATCGATCCTCCTTGAAATCTATATAAACCCCCCTCATCTCCTTCATTAGCTCTCTCTCTTCGATTGTATTTTCAGGCACACTTAACAGAGCTTCGAGCATACACTACGCGTTGATTGAGCACTATAACGATCTTTTGACATTGATCTCTTGAGCACTACACTTGCTTGTTGCAGCTATGGCTTTGCAATTTCATTGAGCAATTCTACATTCAATCCAAAGGAAACAACACAAATTTCGGTAAAAGTCTTTATTGCATTGATTATTTGTCATGGCTTTTATTTAAATGCGTTTTCTTTATGTTATTGGGTTTTTGGTTTTTATTAGTTTAGAATAGATCGATTTTCCATATACACATTCTGGCACGCCCAGTGGGACCCACTAATCCCTTGGTTTCTTTGAGAAATTTGTTTTTTCTTGAAGACACAGTACGGCACGACGCTTACGGCACTTCACAGCGCTTCTGGCAGTATATTACAGCGCTTTTGCAGGAACAGTTCAGCGCCTTTGGCAGCACGGCTGCGCTTCTGGTAGCACAGAAAAGCGCTATAGGTAGAACAGAGAAGCGCTACTGGCGATGTCATTAGGTGCTTTTGGTTAAAAATTAGGTTTTTGACTTTATTCGGGTTTTTTGCAGTGATTTCTCATTTCAGATCTGTCGTTTTGTCGGACAAGCTGTTATATTTGTCTTTCAGAACCTGATTTTTTGATATCTCCTAAGCTGATTTATTTAGGAATATCCGTGTTTTTGGTGCTAATCTATTAGGCTGATCCATTTTTCTGAGTTTTCCAGATTACACAACCCAGATCTATCAGATATCATCCTTCAAATAATAGGCCCACCATGAAAAGTTATTTTGACCTGGTTATTGTTAACAAAACTAATATTTTCTGTATCTGAGACAGAACAGCACTTTTGGCCACATAGTATCGCGCTTCCGGTTACACAGTAAAGCGCTCCTGGATATTTTACAGCGCTTTTGCTATTATCGTTACACGCTTTTGGTATTTTTCGCAGCGCTTTTGGAACGACAGTGAAGCGCTTCTGGTTATTGTTCAACGCTGTTGGCTATATTCTCTGACGCTTCTGGTCTGCATTACAGCGCTCCTGGTACACAGTAGGTCACTTCTGGTAATGTTGTTCAGCGCTTTTGGTCAAAGTTGATTTATTTTTGCTAACTTGTGAATTTTTGGTGGAACTAACGGAATTGCTGCAGCTTCTTATTACTCACACAGAGCCAATAGGTGTTTTTGACATATTTATGCAGGACGAGTGTTGAAGACCCTTTTGTTTTACCTTACTAAGTCTTAGAAACACATTGCATTCTTAAAAGGAGTAATTGAACAAATCTTTTTTGCAAATCTAAGTCTTAGGAACATACTGATTTTCTTAAGGGACAATGGACATGTATGAACAAACACCTCAATTTTCTAAAGGACAATGGACATGAATGCCAAACACTTCATTTCATAAGGGACAATTTACAACTACAATCGTGTGTGTGCATAGCTTAGTTGCACCTTATTTTTCTTATAACGGGACAATTGAACCATTGTTTGACGTGCTTGATTTTACATTTTTTTCCTTTAGAAAGGGCCTGCTTTTGGATTGCGATTCATCCAAAAGGGATGACCCTAAGCGGAGTTTTCCTTTGAACCGCTATATAAAAGGGATAAGGCGAAAGCCAAGTCCTAACCGACGTCAGCCTTACCTTGTGATGCCAAACTGAAAAGAGGTGTACAAGCTCTTTGTGGAAATGATTTTCACATTGAGCGAAGTGTTTGAAACTCTTAGTAGGATTGGTTAAAGCTTTTAGTAGCTTGTCGCATTGCTCGTAAGGCGTTGGTCCCTCAAAGTCACTAAGAACCAATTTAGATAGAGACTACCCGACCTACCTCCGAACATTGCGGTAATCATCAGTGCAAGGGAAATCGATTTAAACCCTTAAGATACTCACCATTGGCTCCCTTGAGAAGAGATAGTATTCCCTAGGACATAAAGCTCTTGTGACCTACTTGAGCTTTCCAAGGGGAGGGTGAGATATCCCTACCTATCGTCTCTCGCAAAGATACTAAATATCTGACACCTTTATGGAATGATATTTTTATCGACGGAGTATTAAGCTGTGAGCTGATCTACTGCAATGAAACCTTGTCTCTAGGGATAAAAAGTGCTTGTTATTGATTGCAACTGTATTAGACCTGTGGAAACATTGGGCTTGTTTGGAGCCTTGAACATACACTATATGTTGTGTCAGTCCTTGTGCTTTTTTTGACCACTTGTTTGCTGTGTTTTCTCTTGCCAAACCAATCCAATCAAGAAACAGAAACATCTTTGCCTTTGAAAAACATCAGTCACTACTTCAGCGCCCCTGGTACTACAGCAGCTCGCCTTTGGTAATACAGTAGATCGCCTTTGGTTAGCAGTAACCCGCCTCTGGCAAAACTCTACTTCAGCGCCCTTGGTATAACAGTAGCTTGCTTTTGGTCACTGTAGCTCGCCTTTGGCATAGCAGTAACTCGCTATTGGCAGCTCAGTCCGTCGCCTCTGGCCCACAGTAGCACGCTTTTGGTAGCACAGTCCTGCGCCTCTGGTCAAAACAGTATAGCGCCTTTGGTCCAGTACTTTGTGCATCAGAGTTTGTCCGTTTCTTCAAAGCATCTTACAGATTCCCAGCATTACATTGTGTCCTCAGTATTTCCCATGGTCACCACTAGGCTACAGCAAACCATGAAGTCTAGGCAAGTTGTCCCTAAGAAGCACAAGTCACCCCCTCGCACACCACAATCAGGTCGTCTCAACGTTACTCCCAAAGTGACTCCTAGTACACCCGCGGCAAGACCAATTAGCTCTCCAAACATGCCGCACATAGATGAACCAAGCAATCCTCATGAGGATAGAACCCCTTTGCTAAATACACCGCAGTATACCACAGGCTTGCCTCCGGATTTTGTCCCACAAGGTTATGTCATAGATCAACCCCCATCTCAAGAAGAGCGACACTTTGAAATAGGTCAATCCTCTCAAGAAGATGGGCAAGATCTTGACGAATTTATACAAGATCCTAGAGCTATAGCTGCCTTTGATAAAATCCTTAGTGAGAACCAAGATCATTTCTTTCGCTTGCTTGCAAAGCAAGGTGCCAAGTTACCTCAAGATTTTGATGTGTCCACTCTCAAGGAGAGCAACAACACCCAAGAAACCATACAAGCGGTGCAAACCATGTCCACGGTGACTACGCCCCTACCTACTGAAGGTTCGCAGTATAGGAATCCCCTTTTTCAAAATCCAACAGAGGAGAGGCCCGTATCACCACTTTTGACTCCTATGGAGATCTATCAAAACCAACAAGAAACTCTCCAACGGCAAGCAGAGTTAGCTAGGCAAGCCACCTTAGCTCGATCCAATGTGCAGCCACCTCCTAAAGTGTCCATCCCAAGCGCAAGTGGAATCTTGGTTACCCCATCACGCGTAGGTTTCCCACCCAATTACAATCCGGGGAACACGTATGTAGCCATGCAACAAGGGTCTCAACATATGCCACCTCCTATATCATCACACCTGCATGTCTCCCAACCAATTGGAGTCACGCAGCCCCAACCACAACATTCTTCTACTCTCATCCTCAAGCAACCCCCACCGTCGCAAATCACTTCTACCTATGTTCCTCCACCACAACATTCTTCTACTCTCATCTTCAATCAACCCCAACCGTCGCAGATCACTTCTACCTATGTTCCTCCTCCACAACATTCATCCACGCTCAACTTCTTTCATACATTGCCTAGCCACTCGCAACATTCCCAACATCAGGTTTCCCAAAGCTATGTGCCACCATCACAACCTAATCAAACGCACTTTAGCTTTCCTCCCCCCAATACGTTTCTTCAACCATCGCAAATCCAACATTCTTACCTAGCGCCACCTCCACCTCTGCCTAATCAAAACCCCCAATTCCAACCCAATCTGAACCAATCATACAATCCATACAATCCCAATCAATCTTACGACCCTTACAATACCAGTACGCATGGCTCACACTATAATCTTCCATACGGGCAACACCAACCACGTTTTGGACAACAGGAGACGTTACCAACCCCTCCCACGACTATGGAACTAAAGATTGCAGAGGTGCAACAACAGCTATCTGATCTTACATTTGGCCACACCAAAAAGACCTTCTCTTTGGAGGAAGTGTGCCCTTATCCTTTTGATCGGTCATTACCAATGATCCCTTTTCCTCAAAATTTCACTATTCCAAAGTTCGATAAGTACAAAGGAAAAGGTGACCCAAAAGACCATCTTAGGGAATTCTATCTTGCTTGCTTCGAGGTCTCTCACAACGACACATATCTTATGCGTCTTTTTCCTCGCAGTCTCGGAGGTCAAGCAATAGAATGGTTCTCACACTTACCTACGGGTATCAAGTCTTTCAACGAGCTAGCAGAGAAGTTTGCCACCCATTTCTCTTACAACGCAGAGCATGAGATTTCCATGACGGACCTATGCAACAATAAACAGAAAAATGGTGAAACTTTCATTTCTTTCCTCCAACGATGGAGACAAATGGCTAGTAAATTCCCTTTCAAGATTCCAGAGAAACAGCTTGTTAGCATCTTTGTGCAGAACCTCAACCAAGAGTTAGGTTTCCATTTGCAAATCCTTAGTGCTACAACCTTCGATGAAATCACATACAAGGGCATCAACATTGAGAAGGCCCTCATTGCTAAAGGTGTGGTCAAAATCTTTAAGGAGATGAAAGATAGCAATTCGCATCAACAGTCGAATGATAAACCCAAATATTGGAATAAAAACAAAAACGTGGTCAATGATGGAGTGGTCGATACTAAGCATGTCCAAACATTGCAAACACCGCTGCAACTCTCCAAACCAAGTCAAGCTCCACCTCAACAACAGCAGCAACAAAGGCAGCCTTATCCCAACCAACAGCAAAGACAACAAGAGCGGCCTCAACAAGATTACCCTCCGCGACGTCAATTTACTCCTTTGGGAGTGCCCATAGAATTGGTCTTACAGCAAGCTTTGCAGAAAAGGCTCATAACCTTACCTGATGCTCCTCCTTATGGAGAACCTATCTACAAAACTGCACGTTACAGAGATAATGAGTATTGTGAGTTCCATAGGAGCAAAGGTCATCGAACCGCATCTTGCATGAAGCTTAAGCACCTCATCCAAAACCTCATCGACGGTAATCAAATCACCTTTGAGAATGAATCACCAGCGCAACACACGAACAAGGATCTCGATATGTACAAGGAACCATTCCCTCATCATGGTCCACCTCCTCCTCAGGATAGAGGTAAAGGTATCAATCACGCTTCCACGTCCTTCGATTCCATTGTAGGTCGTTTTGAAGAGAGTCGAGTGTCTACCCTCACCATTAAAGGCAAATCTACAGACTGTGCTGTTACTACTCGTCGAGGTCATGTCACCATTCGTGCACCTACACCTAGGCTTCCAGTTCAGTCTGATTATAATCTTGTCGAACATCTAGGGAGAACACCAGCACAGATCTCTATTTTGGACCTTCTACGGTCATCACCTGCACATCGAGTAGTGCTAGAAAAAGCCCTTCAAGAGTCCTCTGTTCCTAACAACATAGCAGTCGCAGATTTCCAAGCTATAGTGGGTAATATTGCTTCGCCTTACAATGTGGTCTTCTCTGAGAAAGACCTTCCCTCCCATGATCCTTGTCACAATGATGCCCTCCATATTGAAGTGCTCATCCGTAAGCGCAAAATCAAACGCATCCTCATAGATGGTGGTGCTGGTCTCAACATCTGTTCTTTAAAGTTACTAAAGCAATTGGGATACTCTGAGGATCACGTCAACACTGAGCATAGTATTACAATCAAGGGGTATGATGATGCAGAACGCCGTTCAGAAGGTGTTATTCACTTGCCTATACAACTGGGCCCGGTCATGCTTGAAACCAGGTGTCAAGTTCTTGATATTGAGCTGCCTTACAACATTATTCTTGGCCGCCCATGGATCCATGCAATGAAAGCTGTCCCCTCCACGTACCATCAGTCCCTCAAGTTCCCATACAATGGTACGGAGATCACCATCCCAGGAGACCCTAATCCTTTTGAATTTTGCCGTGTCTTGCAAGGAAGCTATAAGAATTGCAACCAAGTGCCTAAAAATGACAAAGCCCTTGAGTCCCCTCTCTATGTTGACCCTGAAACTCTCACACAAGCCTCTACAAGTGAACCTACACCCCTCCCCAAAATCACAACTCGCTTTCGGGATATAGGCTTTGGCACTTATGATATCTCTGAATCTTGTTGTGTAGGGCGGATGCCTTTATCTCCAAAATCTTACGGCAAACCACCCATTGCTAAAGTTACCAAAAAAGCAGCTATTCCTCCCCCAACATTCCTAACCCAATTCCAACATGGACGGTTATTGGAAGAGGAAACTATTGAGGACATCTCTTCTTGGCTCTACAAGGAGAAAGAACCAGTCACGATACCAGTCAAGCAATATGGCAATGGCTTAAGGATAGTGAAAAACATGGGCTATAAAGGCAAAGGTGGCCTTGGGAAACAGAATCAAGGCACTATGGAGCCCATTGTGGTAACAAAGAAGCTAGACAAGAAAGGATTAGGATTTGGTAAGAAGGTACCACGCGCCTCGGACATCGAGTATATCCTCGACGAGGTAGCTGACAAGTTTCCCGCCGATTCGACATCTACAGAGGATATCACCGATGACTCTTCCCTCCACATGACCAATCTATTCGCAGAATCCTCCATTTTTACACTATCCTCCGTATCCTTAACTTCCACCACCAGCACCCAGAATGTCACGCTTGTCTACCCTGAACTTATCGATTGGGACCAACAAGGAGCCCCCGTTATAGATGTATTTCAGAATGACGAAGCTTTAGCTGAGTTTATGGGACTTCGGGAAGGTATCCCTCTTGGCGATCACAAGGCAGGTTTTGTAATGGAACTAGAGCCCATGGCTTACTTTGGTGAGAATGCCAAATCCTCTAGTCGCAAAAGTGCAAATAAAGAAAGATCTCTAGGTGAAAACCACACTGTGGCACCTCCTGATCATAAAATAGTAAAAATAAAGGACGTATCCAAAGGTGAAAACCCAACTGTGGCACCTGAGGATGGAGGATTTGACCTTCCCTTACCTTCTAAGTATCAAGAGAAATCAGCTCTACTAGTGGAAGATTCTACAGAGATCAACCTAGGTACAGAACAGAATCCAAAGACAACATTTCTAGCAGCATCATTATCTGACATAGAGCACAGAAATCTTAACAGCTTCTTCTTACAACGAACCATCAACTTTGCATGGACCTATGCAGATATGCCAGGGCTAGACCCTAAGCTGGTAGTTCATTATCTCACAGTTGATCCCAAAGTGAAACCAGTCAAACAGAAGTTGAGAAAGATGCACCCACAGATAGCTCTCTTGGTGAAGGTGGAAGTACAAAAGCTATTAGACGCAAAATTCATACAACCTATTGACTATTCAGATTGGGTCTCAAACATTGTACCTGTATCTAAACCTAATGGGCGCATCCGCATGTGTAATGATTTCAGAGATCTCAATAAGGCATGTCCTAAAGATGACTTTCCACTACCAAACATTGACATTATAGTGGACTTGACAGCTGGTCACGAGATGCTT
Organism: Cunninghamia lanceolata; assembly: GCA_027924645.1. Classification (NCBI taxonomy): domain Eukaryota; kingdom Viridiplantae; phylum Streptophyta; class Pinopsida; order Cupressales; family Cupressaceae; genus Cunninghamia; species Cunninghamia lanceolata. The sequence continues at coordinate 3,959,002 of BSBN01000642.1, forward strand.
TCTCTCATGGATGGATTCTCGGGTTACAATCAGATAAGGATAGCTGAAGAAGACCAACATAAAACAACCTTTACATGTCCTTGGGGCAATTACTGTTGGTGCGTTATGCTGTTTGGTCTGTAAAATGCAGGAGCAACCTATCAGCGAGCTATGACAGTGATCTTCCACGATCTATTTCATCACATCATGGAAGACTATGTTGATGATATATTGGCTAAATCTTCTAGAGCAGAACATATACAGGTCCTAGGACAGATCTTCGACAGGCTTGAAAAATACCAAGTAAGACTTAATCCTAAGAAGTGTGTCTTCGGTGTCACATCAGGGAAGCTGTTGGGATACATAGTATCTCGTAGGGGCATCGAAGTAGATCCAGCAAAAGTAAAGGCTATAGTGGAGATGCCTCCACCAAAGAACCTTAAAGCATTAAGGAGCCTCCAAGGAAGGTTACAGTCCATCAGGCGTTTCATATCACAGCTAGCAGATAAATGTCAACCCTTTCAACACTTGCTCCGAAAGGATGTCTCGTTTCGATGGGACAACAAGTGTCAGGCAGCGTTTGATCAACTTAAGGAATATCTAGCTACACCTCCTGTATTGGTTCCACCAGTTACGGACAAACCTTTGATATTGTACATCTCCACTACAAATTCGGCCCTAGGGGCCCTGCTAGCACAAAATGATGACTTAGGCAGAGAGCACGCAATTTACTATATCAGTAGAACCTTGGTAGGGTATGAGCTCAATTATTCACCAATGGAAAGGGCTTGTTTAGCAGTAGTGTTCGCCTCCCAAAAGTTGCGGCATTACATGCTGAACCAACACACAAACCTGATAGCCAAGATTGATCCCTTGAAATATCTATTAGCAAAAGCAGCTCTCACAGGCAGACTGGCTAAATGGGTTATGATCCTTAGTGAGTTCGACATTGAGTACACAGATCGTAAAGCAATTAAAGGACAAGCCCTCGCGGATCAACTAGCAGAAGCACCTATGAAAGATACACATCCTATGGTAGCAGACTTTCCTGATGAGAATCTCTTCACTCTTTCCAACTCCATAATGTGGAAATTGTACTTTGACGGTTCTTACACACAGCATGGCTCAGGAGCTGGCATCTTATTTGTTACACCTCAGAATGACTACATTCCAAAGTCATATCGGCTCGCATTCCCTTGCACCAACAACATAGCCGAGTATGAAGCACTCCTCATAGGTCTCAATACAGCAGTTCAATGGGATATCACAGAATTACAAGTATATGGAGACTCACAGCTAGTCATTCGCCAAGTCACAGATGAATACCAAACAAAGGATGAAAAGTTGGTCCCCTACAAACAACTAGTGGATGCCTACAAACCACATTTTTCTAGCATCACATTTGAGCAAATTCCAAGAGAACATAATAAAGCTGTGGATTCTATGGCTTCTGTAGGGTCACTGATTGATATGCCTGCTAATACACAGAAGTGTGAATTCTTGATCGAGCAATTGTTGATACCAGCTGTCGATGTTCCTGTTACTGAAATCATCTGCGAACTTGTTGGTCCCAATTCCCCATGGTACGAAGATATCTATGAATACCTCAAGAACAAAACCTTTCCCCCTGACCTATCATCCACTCAACGTAAAACCTTTATCCGTCGATCCTCTCGTTACATCATTCTGGGTGATACACTATATCGCCGGAGTCTCGATGGTATCCTCTTACGATGTCTTAACACGGAAGAAGCTGAAGTTACCTTACGAGACATACACGAAGGTGTCTGTGGCGCACATTCTACCGGTCCTAATCTTGCTAAGAAGATACTCAGAACAGGTTATTACTGGCCTACAATAGAGCAAGATGCTGCACAGTTTGCTAAGAAGTGTCTACAATGTCAGCAACATGGAGATCTGATTCACGCACCCGCTCATGAGTTACAACCTGTGACAACCCCATGGCCTTTTTCTCAATGGGGTCTCGACCTCGTAGGACAAATCCACCCTTCCTCCTCAAATGGCCACAAGTTTATCATTACTGCCACTGAGTATTTCACGAAGTGGGTGGAAGCCATTCCTATGACCTATATCACCGGTAAGCAAATAGCCAAGTTTATCCTAAACTACCTCATATGCCGGTATGGTATTCCCCAAGCCATTGTCACTGATAATGGGAGACCATTCAAGAACCAAGATGTCCGTGCCTTATGCATACAGTACAATATCCAACATCGCTTTTCAACTCCCTACTACCCGTAGAGTAACGGCCAAGCTGAGGCTTCCAATAAAACCATTCTCAAAATCCTCAAGAAAACAGTCAATGAAGCTGGTCGTGATTGGCACTTGCAACTCAATCCCGCCTTATGGGCCTACCGCACTAGTATCAGAACACCAACGGGTGCCACACCATATGCCTTGGTCTTTGGCTCTGAAGCCATCCTACCTATAGAGGTCGAGATCCCATCCCTCAGAGTATCCATGCAGGACCTGATCGGCGGAGAGGAGTATCGCACTTCCAGATTAGCTGAGCTTGAACTACTAGATGAGAGGCGCCTTGCCGCACTTAATCATCTCCATGTCTATCAAAACCGCCTCCGGTGTAATTACAACAAAAAGATCAAAGAAAGACGGTTTCAAGTTGGTGATCTTGTACTTAAGGAAAATCAGAGAAATCAAGCAGATCGAGAGAAGAAGGGCAAGTTTGAGCCTAACTGGTTAGGTCCCTTCATTGTGACAGCAGCATATGGATCGGGAGCTTATACTTTAGCTACGCCTGACGGCATTCCTCTAGATGAGCCACTTAACAGTATCCATCTCAAGAAGTTCTATACCTGATCCTCAGAGTATTCCCACAAAAAATCACAAAAAAAATCAAAAAATTAAAAAAAAAAAATCAAAAAAATCCAAAAATACAAAAAAATCCATCCTCTGGTGAAAACATGGAAAACAGGCGCCTTGGATAAGTACCATAGTGAAAACCTGGCAAACAGGCGCTATGCATAGAGTCAGCATCCATCGTCTATCGAGTCCTGTCCACTCCTTGTCCAGTTCGCAACCTGATTCATCCATCCATCCATAATAAAACCATTGACTTTGTTTGCATTTCCATCTCCCTATCTAGTATAGCTTGGAAATTTGTCAATGTCCATCATCGTCATCCCACGTCTTGATCTGTGTCTACAGTTCACACTGTCTGGTCCTAGGTCAAGTCTTTCTGTGTCTTCTTCGGCGGTCACCCCTACAGTTTCCTCTACCAGAATGGGGGCAACTCTTTCCTTAGCTTTAGTCTAGGATTGGTTCCTTGTTCGCGGTTCGCAGTGCATACTTCAATCTTGTCTCATTTCCACAGGTAACACCCTTTAACGGACACTTCGCTCCTACGATAAGGCTGTTATCTTCTCAACACTTGTTCTACATCATCACCTCCACCAGAACTACATATCATCTCTTCTCAATCTTAAGGTACCTTGATCCCATGGACATGGGTATGTAGGCAGTCTGGATTACGAAGGAAGTATCCAGTACTCAGGTACATAAGATCACCTCTTCTCCGCTCTCTTCCCACATCATCACACTAACCAGAACTACATATCATCTCTTCTCAATCTTAAGGTACCTTGATCCCATGGATATGGGTATGTAGGCAGTCTGGAATACGAAGGAAGTATCTAGTACTCAGGTACATAAGACCCCCTCCTTTCACCTTGACCCATTCATCACTCTATCCAGAACTACATATTTATCACATTCATCTTCCATCGTAAGTGTGCCTTGATCCCGTGGATACAGGGTATGTAGGCAGTCTGGAATACGAAGGATGTATCCAGTACTCAGGCACACATGATCCATCATTCTACACCCGTTTCAATCCATTAGCACTTCATCCTTCTAGTCTTCCGTTTGTCAAAATCCATTCGCCTCAACTTGACTAACTCAAGCCGCAAGCTAGCGCATCCTTTCAAAGCAAAAGTCCTTAACAAACTTGAAGCAAAGAGGCCTACTTCCAGAGTCATCTACTGTCCTGCATACCGATTGCCAACATTAGCTAAGTACCGCTTAACCAAGCCCTAGATCAACAAGCTTGTCTTCTTCGAAGTGTTCCATTGTCGAGACCAACACACGCGTCTCCTGCAACATGTGGCATTTCCTGCAGGTGAGACATTGTCTTTTTAGGTAGATAGCCCCCTTTAATGGACACAGATTTCCTACGATAAGGCTGTTATCTTTCCTATCCAATCTATCCTGAGCAACCTCTTTGGCAAGAGAATATGTTGGCTGTATGTTTACTTTGTAAGTCAGTCAATTTGTGTTATGGTTTATCTTTTGTTCCCTATTCCCATACCTATTCAAAGCTACCTTGATTTATCTATAATCTTGGTATGTTGCGATGCATTACGGATTGGGGGCATAGTCATTGTTTTTGTGTGCCGTGTTTGAGGAATGATCTTTAGTATCTTTCTTAGCATCATATCTATCTTGTGTGTGTTACGACCTAGCATCTTACATATTAATAATTCTTCTTGCATTTACATGTATTGAAGTTTATTTTATGTTCAAGACTATGGCTTATTCACATGTTCCAACAAGGTTATATTATGTCTAAGGGGATCTAAGTTCAAACTGTTTGCTTGCAGAGTCAACGTCCACGCACTCGGATATTACTGCACCTTGGTCTTTTATACCTTGGTGGTGAACTATCCACGTGCTATATCAAACTAAGGATTGTTCTTTATAAACAAATGTGAAACCATTGCAACAAGCTCATCCATTTACACCATCCATTTTTCCATGGCCTTATATAGTTTTCCAGCAAAGATCAATCAACAGTCTTTCTCTTATGTTCTTTTCTATCTCCACTTTCTTCTATTCAACCTCGCCTATCTCCAACAAATCTTCTAGTCGAGCATCAACATAGTTCTTCTACCGCTTCCCCATCTTCCCGCTCGAGGGGGCATATGTTGGCAAGAGACACTATATGGATTCATGGTTGTTGTCATTGATGGCAACAAAGGTCATCCCACATATCCGCAAGTCATAATGTGTCTCTACCGGAAGTCAGAATAAAGAATGTTGTGGTCCGGTGAAGAAGAACAGAGCAAGTGGCAAGGTCCGACAGATTGGTCCGGACCTCTCAGAGGAAATGTCTTGGTGCAGTGCGGATTTGGGGAAGTCAAGAGGACTACCTTTAGTGGTATATTCCAAGGATTTAGCCTCCGGTGATGGACAAGGAAAAAGATATGAATGGTTGAGTACCGGATTCCTGAGAGACAGTGAAAACAGAGGAAGAACTGACTGGCAGAGTATCAGACTGCTTTCCGGATGGGTTACTGTTGATGACAGAGGTTGTGAAGGCATGAATCATGTTTGGCCAACATGATTAATGATATCTACAAGTATATGCTTGATCCGCATAGCTTGGTGAGGAAGGATTCAGCCGACAGAATGAAAGTTTGTAAGAAACTAGACTGTTCCGGATGCCGACTAGAAAGGTGATGAAATTACTTGTACGGATATATATAGAGGATGGATTTAGTTGTGAAGTGTGTGTGGATGTGGAGAGATATGCGAATAAGTCCAGAGAAAGAGCAGAGGTAGCAAAAAGGATCCGGTATGTGAAAGATAGCAGAATAAAGAACAAAGGAAAGATGAAGTGCAGCAGATCAGTGTACTGAGCCTAACCGGAACTGAACTCCAGCATATGCAGATGCTTCCAATCAGTTCAAGACTGTGATTCTCATCACTTTGTAGATAGTGTGTCTTCTTGTAGGCAGTGGGCCTCTTGTGAGCAGTGTGCTCGGGCAGTGAGCCCTAATTGGCAAGTGCCATTTTTGTAATTTCCTATTCTTCTAACAGAGAATTATTCTTGGGTTAATCACCCCGTGGTTTTCTCCCTTAACAGGGTTTCCACGTCAAAAATACTGTGTCATGTGTTTCTTATTTCATGGTTAATGTTTTTGTGTTTGATTTTATGCTGCATCAATTAAAAGGAAAGTTCAATAAGGGAAATAATTAGGATAACTGATTCACCCCCCCTCTCAGTTATCAACAATTGGTATCAGAGCTAAGTTCCTCCTAATAGAGCCTAACAGCTTGAGGAAGATCTGGGATTTCAAATGGATGCATATGGTTTAAGAGAGCAACTCAAGACTGCTCTTGAGGATCTTGAACAGTCAAATTCTGAAGTCAGTGAATTAAAGGAAAGACTCAAACAGGCTGATGAATTCATGAGAGAATTAAAAGACAAATTAAGTCTCTCTATGAAAAAGAGAAAGGAGCTGCTTCAACAGTTGGCAAGGCAAAGTGAAGAAAGCAATACAAATGAAGAATTGACTGAGCAAACCAAGTTATGTGAAAAGTTATCAAAAGAAGTCATTATGTTAAGACATGAAATGGAATCAGGAACTATAAAGTTTACTCAAGAGATTGAAGAAAAAAGAAAGGCTGAAGACAATCTAAGACAATCTCTTAAAGAAAAATCAGAAGAATGCCACCAGATGGACAGGATTATCAGACATCTTGAATCTGATCTTGAAGATGCCAAAGATAATGAAGGAAAACTTGAGGATCAAATTGCCTCTCTCAAAAGAGACCTTCAAACAGCAAATGAATATAAAGAGAAATTCAAGATAAGTTCTTCTCAACTTGAAGTTCTTCTTGGAAGTCAAAAGAGGACAGATGACAAGTATGGTTTGGGATATGAGAAAGGAGAAAGCTCCGGATCCGGTCAGAAGAATCTTGGATCAGAAAATCCAAGGAGCAGGCCTAGAAGACCTCCGGTAAGACAGCCAAATGCTCAAAGATATCCATCCTTCAATGGATACTGCCACAGCTGCAACCACTTTGGTCACAAAGCTAATCAGTGTAGAATGAGAATGAATCAGATTAATTCATCTTTCTCCAGACAGTGCTTCAACTGCAAAAGGTATGGACACAAATCCCATGAATGCAGAATTATGCAAGTAAACAAATCATTCAAAGGTAGATGCTTCACATGCAATAGAATAGGTCATAGGGCTAATCAATGCAGATCAAGAGGATATCAGTCAAATATGCAAAGAAATATTATTTTCCAAATCTGCAATAGGTCCGGTCATAATGCTAAAGTCTGCAGAAACAAGAATCAGGACAAAAGAGGTCCGGTGTATAATCAGAATCAAGACAAGGGTAAACAAAAGATGAATGCGGATGAGGTTAGGAATCAGATGAGCAAGATTTGGGTGAAGAAAAGTTCAGAGAATGTAGAGGTTGGATCCGCACCAGACTCTGGTGCTGATATTTCTTCCGGAAATTAAAAAGTGAGCTCAGGCTCAGGGGGAGACTCAAAGAAAATCTTGTTCCCCCAGCCAAACAAGTGGTGCCGGATGTGGCACAAGATGCGGATCAAAGGGTTTGTAGATATGAGTCTTGAGACACTTCAGTCAAGTTTTCAGAGGTCCGCATGGAGTTATGAAGAAGCTGTGATCGATCAAATAAGACCTGTTCAGGGAGATGCTCCGGTATGATAAGGGATTACAAAAAGGTCCGGAAAGATCCAGAAATGCACTATCTTGTTCTGCGGATTGGACAGAGTGTTTGGGATGCTCTTGTAATACGTTACCTCGATTTATTCATGATTGAAAGATCCGGATGATATCCTCAGATCAGAACTAATCCGGGACAATCCAAGCTATCCAGACAAGGCAAACCGGAATGATGTAGGTGAAGCATTTATTGCAGACAGATACTAGGGTTCGCGGAGCAATTTAAGAGATTTCTCAAAGGTTATTTGCTCATTCTGCACTCGAGAAGAAGCGAAAAGTGGAGCTCTGCAACAAGATTCATCAAGCACACCAAGGATCTCCTGCCGAAGCTATTGCATAAAGAAATCAATCCAACCACTCCGTGCAAACCGAAGGCGCATAAGGTATTCTCCGTTTTTCATTACCTCACTGCAAATCTTTGAAGAATGGCCACTCCAAACATAGTTAAGATCTCTGATAGACCTCGCCCCTCATTCAAGAAACATCCCTACAAATCATTGGAGGTAGACCCACTAGGAGCCTTCTCTAGTGTTCCTCACGGAGTTTTACACACCGAAGACATTAGGGTTTACATACATGCAAACATTGAGGAATTTGGGGAATTCAAATTAAGAGACCTCTATCACAAGCAGCTGATTGACAATGCTTTTGAGCTTAAACCAGAGTATAAGGATATTCAGAAGAAACAATTTGAGCAATTTATTCATTTCCCCTGCTTTGAAGAAGATGAATGGGTCCGGTATGTACTGAGCAGGATGCATGACAACTTTCTATGGCTAGATAGACCCTGCAAGATTACAAAAGAGGCAATTAGAGCAGTAACTGGTCTATACTCTTCCGGAGGGGTACCTATCCTCAAATCTGTCAAGAACAACATTGTAACTGAGGCCACCGGATCAAAATTTGACAAGAGGGCAATGACCATTGAAGATATTTCGGATCCGGATATCAAATATGCATCAATGATAATAGGATACAAGATCTACCACTCCAGCAGGGAGAATTCTGTATCCGGAACTGCAATATACACTGCTTATGAAATGTTAAGAAAGAATGCAGAATATGATCTCTGCGAACTACTGCTAAGCCAATTAATGGAAAACATACAGAAAATCAAGAAGGATAAGAAGAATTCCTTTAAGTATGGTACTCTTATTGTATGTCTATTCTTCTATTTCATGAATGAGCTACCCGGAACAAGTGGATGGGTATGGCAGAATGACAAACCTGTTGCAGTCCAGATAAGAGACTATTTGCATGGACTTGGGGATGCAAAAGCGAGAAATACAGCTCTATGGGGATACTTCAAAAACTTTCAGAGCATGATGCAAGCAAGAGAGAGAATTCCCCAGTCTCTCATTGAGAAATACAAGGACTCAGTGTGCTTTATGGTTGACACTGATCAGTGCCTAATGGAGGCAGTGGAGCCAAGGACTGTCTGGATCATGCCCATGGGGTATGAAGTTGATGAACAGATAGTGGAGCTGCATGTTCAACACATGCTAAGTCAGCCCAAAGATCCTAAGGCAGAAAGGTTTGGAACCTTTGAGGAGCTGAGTGTAAAAATACATGTAGAACTCAGGGAACCTGAGATTAAAAGAAAGGTAAGAAAAGAAGTAGAGCACATTGCTCAAGACCTAGGTATCTCAAAGGAGGCACTTGATGCCAGCCGGGAAAAGAGGAGGAAGGCCGAGGAAGAAGAGAAAAGCAAAGAAAGTGCTCCGGTTGAAACTCCCACCCGGACCAGATCATCAAAGAGACCTGCACCTCCCACAACCAAAAGTTCAAAACCGGAAGTTCAGGCATCCGGTAAGAGATCCAAGACAAAAGCCACAAGGGCTTATGGAAGCCAAAAGGATGAAGAGGAAACAGAATCAGATGAGGGAGTAAGAGAAGTAAAGAAACAGAAGAAGAAAGGATCCGGTAAGCCCTCCACAGGCCAAGACAAGGAGGAAATGGCAGAGGTATCTGTTGAGAAGCCCACTCTGTCACTAGAGAGCATAATCAAGTCGGTCACGGTGGATGGAAACCTTCAACCAATGACTGAATCATATGATGACTTCAGTGAGGCCGACCAAAAGACTCTACAGGAGGCCACAGTAAAATATCTTAACATATATAATAAGGCTTTCATTGAAATAATATCTCTTATTCCTAAAAGCCTAGAAAAGGAAATGGAAGTAAGAAAGAATAATGCTCATGCTAAAGATCTTGAGATCCGGGAGCAGATAGCTATTCAGCTATATCCTCAAATTGATCCCAAGACAATGAACATTATCTTCAAGGACTGCAAAGATGAGTTCAGAAGCAAAGCCAGGATGAATCAACTCATGCTTGGCGAGACTGACAAAGTGGCCCAAGAAACAGAAGAGATCCTCTGGAAGGCCTTCAAAAGGTTCAATCTTCCGGTTGTAGAGGATTTAGGTACAGAAACAGCTGAGGACTTGGGACCCTCTGCTCCAGAAGAAGTGGCTCATGAACAAACTAGCATCTCTCCTCCGGTTTCCCCTACAGTCTTCGGATCCAAAGAAGAAGAGCAACTACAGGAGAAGGAAGCAGTGGTGAAAGACAAAGAGGTTGACAGTTCTAAGACTGCAGAAGAAAAGAAACATCTGTCTCCGGCAAGAGACACTGCACAAACTGTTCAACAATTTTTGAGTAAAGAAACTCTAGAGATTGATGAACCGGAGCTTCTAAAAGGTCCATTTGATTTTGACTCTCTCTCTCCGGTACAAACAATGAAGATAGCTTCATTTGCAAATGCCAAGGCAAATGAAAAGCTCCTGAAGTCTCATATGGAAGACTGTGAGTTGATAGAGGCTGCTTCCGGAGTACTTGTAAAGATCATGCCATCAATCCAGATAGATCCGACAGCCTCCACTTCCGGTAATCTAAAAACCTTAGTCAGCAGTGTTGATACACATTTTGATTCTTTAGAAAAATCAGCTGAAGAAAAGGTCCGGAAGGAATTTTTGGATAAAAGATTTTCAGAAATATTAGAATTAATCTCTAAGGATAGGAAGATTGTAAGCATTGGAATAAAGAGCTTAGAGAATGCTCTTAAGGATGGCGGTGACATCTATAAATTTTGTATATCCTGGTCAAAGGCAACAGCAGCATTTGACAAGAAAATAAAAGAGGAACAGGATAAGCTACAAAGCTTATCTCAAAGTTTTGATCCTCTCTCTTCCTCTATAATAAATCAAGAATGTCAGACCATTGCAGTCTTGAATGAAATAAAAAATCTTGAGAAGGAAAGGAAGAACATCACCAACCGGATGGGAGAACTTAGAAGGATTATAATCCCTAAGTTGGAAACCATGCATGAGGCCATCAGTGATGCTCAGACCACCGCCCAAACAAAAGATCCGACAGATCTCAAGCGGGCAGAAGCGTTTGCATTTTTGCTAAGTGGTCACATTTCAATTTTGGATAGAATGAAGCAAAGTTGGGCTACAGAAATGATTCAATTGCAGACATCCTTTGCAGACATTCTTCAGTATATGTAAGTATGTAAATATGCGGCTATGTATAGGAAATTTTTGAAAATTTTGGTGTGCGGACCCTACCCTTTGCCATTGATGTCAAAGGGGGAGTGAGGAGCAGTGAAAAATGAGGAATCCAACTAAGGGGGAGTTCCGGAAATTGTATATAAAGACAGAGCATCAGCAAAGGGGGAGCATAGTGAAAACACTTAGTCATTTTTCACTAAGTGTTGCCATCAATGCCAAAGGGGGAGATTGTTGGCAAGAGACACTATATGGATTCATGGTTGTTGTCATTGATGGCAACAAAGGTCATCCCACATATCCGCAAGTCATAATGTGTCTCTACCGGAAGTCAGAATAAAGAATGTTGTGGTCCGGTGAAGAAGAACAGAGCAAGTGGCAAGGTCCGACAGATTGGTCCGGACCTCTCAGAGGAAATGTCTTGGTGCAGTGCGGATTTGGGGAAGTCAAGAGGACTACCTTTAGTGGTATATTCCAAGGATTTAGCCTCCGGTGATGGACAAGGAAAAAGATATGAATGGTTGAGTACCGGATTCCTGAGAGACAGTGAAAACAGAGGAAGAACTGACTGGCAGAGTATCAGACTGCTTTCCGGATGGGTTACTGTTGATGACAGAGGTTGTGAAGGCATGAATCATGTTTGGCCGACATGATTAATGATATCTACAAGTATATGCTTGATCCGCATAGCTTGGTGAGGAAGGATTCAGCCGACAGAATGAAAGTTTGTAAGAAACTAGACTGTTCCGGATGCCGACTAGAAAGGTGATGAAATTACTTGTGCGGATATATATAGAGGATGGATTTAGTTGTGAAGTGTGTGTGGATGTGGAGAGATATGCGAATAAGTCCAGAGAAAGAGCAGAGGTAGCAAAAAGGATCCGGTATGTGAAAGATAGCAGAATAAAGAACAAAGGAAAGATGAAGTGCAGCAGATCAGTGTACTGAGCCTAACCGGAACTGAACTCCAGCATATGCAGATGCTTCCAATCAGTTCAAGACTGTGATTCTCATCACTTTGTAGATAGTGTGTCTTCTTGTAGGCAGTGGGCCTCTTGTGAGCAGTGTGCTCGGGCAGTGAGCCCTAATTGGCAAGTGCCATTTTTGTAATTTCCTATTCTTCTAACAGAGAATAATTCTTGGGTTAATCACCCCGTGGTTTTCTCCCTTAACAGGGTTTCCACGTCAAAAATACTGTGTCATGTGTTTCTTATTTCATGGTTAATGTTTTTGTGTTTGATTTTATGCTGCATCAATTAAAAGGAAAGTTCAATAAGGGAAATAATTAGGATAACTGATTCACCCCCCCCTCTCAGTTATCAACAGCATATGCTGGGGCAACTACCTACACTGGGGCATAAAAATTGTATCACCTCTTCAACAATTAATTTCTTTGACGCAACGCTATAGGCTGCATTGCATCAAAGAGGGGCAAAATGTAGACACCCTAAAATGACCGTGTCGTCGAATCACTTGCATTTCGTCATTTCTTCCTAATCACCTGCATTTCAACATTAATTAAATAATTTAATTATTTAATTAATTATCATCAAATTCTTCTAAATCACAAAATTGCGACATTAATTAAATAAATCCTCTTTATTTAATTAATTAAATTAAATTCCTCTATTACTCTTCCACAATTAAATAATTATAATTATTTAATTTGATCATTATCCTCTTTCCAAAAATTCACATCTACATTAATTAAATCCCATTATTTAATTAATTCAACAAATTCCCTCGTATCTAAAATTAAATAATTCTTAAATTATTTAATTAAATCAAAAATCATTCTCCCAAAATCATGCACAACAATTAAATAAATTTATTTATTTAATTTGCTTTTAAATCTTCTAAATTAAATAATTCTAATTATTTAATTATTTCTTCCAAAATATCTTCTCTAAATTTAAATAAATCAATTATTTATTTAAATTGCTTTTTCTTCTAATTTGAGTTATCTCTAATATAACTTAAGCTTTTTTTGCTCATCAATTAAATATTTCTATATTTAATAAAGCAAAATATCTTCTTTTCTCATGCAAAAGCAAGCAAGACACATGTCTTCTTCTCATTCGTTGCACATTCCTCAACTTATCTTCTCCGTTGATTCTTCTGAATTATCTGGACCGTTGATCGATCCTCCTTGAAATCTATATAAACCCCCCTCATCTCCTTCATTAGCTCTCTCTCTTCGATTGTATTTTCAGGCACACTTAACAGAGCTTCGAGCATACACTACGCGTTGATTGAGCACTATAACGATCTTTTGACATTGATCTCTTGAGCACTACACTTGCTTGTTGCAGCTATGGCTTTGCAATTTCATTGAGCAATTCTACATTCAATCCAAAGGAAACAACACAAATTTCGGTAAAAGTCTTTATTGCATTGATTATTTGTCATGGCTTTTATTTAAATGCGTTTTCTTTATGTTATTGGGTTTTTGGTTTTTATTAGTTTAGAATAGATCGATTTTCCATATACACACACACAAGTTCCCACATGAACTACAAAGATGTGGGGACAAATCATGCTTGTTGCTCTCACCCTCATCGGCTTGGGTGAGATAATTGATGTGCTGTGCTAGAGACTACATCTGGGAACTCAATAAATGTAGTGTCTCCACCTCAACACTCTCCTTCAAAATTGAAGGGAGTGAGACATGTGCTGTCCTCATCAGGGGTTTAGGTACACGGTTTTGGTCTCGTTGTACCCCTTCTCTATCTTGGGTAGAGCTAACACCTCTACCTTGGAACTCTCACATGTTAAAATAATTAGGAATCTCCTTGAGGACAAACTCACAATAGAGTTTCCTCAAGAAATATTGCGGCACCTCATTGTTATTACATGGACGCTCATCAAAGACCATGTACCATCTATCCCAAAAGTTTTGAGATATATCTTCATTCCTACACCAATGAATCAGGAAGCATTTTCAAGTCTCTTCTAATGTTTGACCAATTTTAGGATTGATAAATTATAAATATAATGTGATTTTTGTATTTTTTTTGTCCTTCACTTGTTGGTAAGACAATTTGTCAGCATAGTATTGCCAACACCTCTCCCTATAATCATTGCATTCGGTGACTTGGTTTGTCATCGATTCAATGTGAGAAACAATCATCTCTAATGACTTGGCAAGGGCTCTCCTATGATCGATGCTTGCACTTGGACTAGCTAACGTTTCAATTAGGGTTTGAAGATGTTTTTTGTTTTCCTCAATTTGCCCTAAATAATTTTCCTATGTGTCTCTTTCATGGTGAGAATGTGAAGGTGGGGGATTTTGAGGGTTTTGGGGATTGTTTTCAGCTTCCTTTATTGGATTAGTGTTCTATTGGTGCAGTCATGGTAGGAGGGTTCACAGAGTGAACTATCCAGGCCGTGCATCAAGAGTAAACACAATGGAAACAACTTAAAGATACAAAGTAAATGTAGATTCAATCATTCAGTATATCAAAGAATTCAACTACAAATGGGCCGGCAACATGCGGGCTTACAATTTGGCTCATGGGCTTGATTACAAAATATTAGAATATACACAAGATATAGCTTTGAAGTTCCTTCGCTCCAAGATATAGACTAAGGATTATGAATCAATTGCTAACTATATGAAATCTACTTTCCTAAGGATCTATTACATCAATGTATATCATCTCTAGTACAAAATATTCCTCTGTGTCATCCAAGGAAGATCACAAATTCTAATGAAGAGTTGTGGCGTGTGTACATGGATAGGTCAGACCTAATCATGAATTCCTGTGCAAATGTATGGAATGATGCACGGATCTCAGGGAAGGTCAGCCATGAACCAATGATCATTGTATGATGTGTCATTAGGCTCCACAAGTCGAGAAATGCTTTGTAAGTCTTCTCCTTTAGCTGATTGTCTGAGACTGTCAGGATGCTTTATTCTGAGGAAATAATTAATCTTCTGATAGTGATAACTTTTCGATACTTGATCCAAATGCTTTGAATTCTGAATATGATGTGCATGAATGAATATAGATGCTAAGTCTAGCTCTGTAAGATCTGAAATACCATTGTGGTAGAATACAGACCAAAATATAGAAACTGCTACTGACTGAACTCCCTGAACTAAACTGGAAAAAGAAAAGAAACAAATTGAACTGCAAACAAACCGGAATACAAATGTTTTCGGTTGATACAAGATTGCTCTTGAACCAGGGATGCTCTTGCATCATCTATGGTACCTTCGGGACTATAAATTCAACATAAAAAACCAATCAAACATTGCAAAAGTAAAATTTCTTTACAAACTGACAAAAATAAATCAAACCCTACCTTTCGACTGCTACACCCTCTACATTTCATTCATAACATCCTCAGGAATAGGAATGGTGAGGTGGCATGGTGAAAACATCGATTACACTTAGAACTTGATTGATTTCTCCCTCCTCTAATGTACTCACACTCTTATAACTAGTCTTTGCTTGCAAAAATTCAGAAATGGCCATGGGTTTGTCATTTTTCTTTTTTTTTTTCACTTTATAAAAAAATATAACACAAGTGCGTTATAACATGCTCGCGTTTTCCCTTGCATGGGACTAAAAAGCCAAGTGGCAACTTTTTGGTCCCACAACTTTGTGCATATACCCTTCAAGGAGTTCATAAGGCATCCAAATTCACCCCAGATTTGGTAAATATCACATAATGATCTGGGTCATATAGATTTGGAGCAATTTATTAAAGATACATTTGGAGAAAATCCTACTCCTATAGTAAGGATTATAGTAGGATCAGGGTTGGCTCATGTTGCAAGATTTCTAATTGCATTTCAGTGTCCTGAGTTGATACTTGCACGTGCACAATATTATCAATCAGTCGATGTGAGGTGTTATGATGCATATGATAATATGATTTTGGACATCACTCCTACTATGATTAGAAATTTTTTTGATCTTCCACCTTATGGACAATTGGAAATACTGACTGAGGAACAAGCTCAAACTACATTTGAAGATGACACCACTAAAAACTCAAAACATTTAAATAGACATTAGATCAAAAGTTAAAGGAAGTCTATAGAAAAGATCCCAGCCAAGTTAACAAGGTCATAATTTCATCTTGAAATTAGTGATATGACCACATTGCTTAACATGGCCTTGGACAAAAAAGATAGCAAGCCCTACCATGCATGGATGTTCTAATACATCAATGTCATTCTTAAGAATTAAAATTCTCTTGACTGGGGACAAATTATGTCTGATCAATTACATGCTTAACTTACAAATGTAGTTAACAAAAAGAAGTTTTATAGGGCTTCTTATATCATCTCTCTTGCAGCAAGGATAGGTAAATTTGTAGGATTGACCACAAAAGGCATAAGAGGTGAAGCCCTAGGAAAAAATAGAATTTGGCATTATTACCCTTAGCTAGAACTCAAAGAGACTTAGAAACATTTCAAAAGGGTTAATGATGCTTTTCTAGATGTAATAATTGGACAATTGATAGGAGAAATTGGGGCAAGGATGTCTGTTTTAGCAATGGGCGTGATTAGGGGAAGAGAACAATGGTTTATATAGTTCTAGAGATCCACTTACATAAGAATATCAGGATTCAACAAGGCACCATACCTACTGCCAAGGTATTGTAGTGATAAGATTATTTTATTAGAATTCTCCAGACAAATACTAGAAGTTCATTTGAAATTGTAGAGTAAGTACAAGCTAGGTGTGCGGTCTCCTCTTGATTTGGGATTCTACTCATGTCCCTCCATCAATTTAGCTAAGTCTACTAATGAGGAGATAGAGACTTTGAATTTGAAAGTTTATGAACCCCGGTCAAACTTTGACCCAAATGGAAGAATAAAGAAGTTGATTGGCACTATGGCTAACCATGAGGAAACTTTGGAGGACTTTTGGTCCAATTACAAAGATGATTTAGAGGTTAGAAAAAAGGAGTTATTGCAGATTGACAACTTATCAACTAAGAGCATTCAAGGTAAGGGAAGATGTTCCTAAAGAATTGTCTGATGATGGTTACACTCTAAACCCCACTTATGGCCTGAAGAAGGTTGATAATGACCCACTGCCAAGCATAAAATGGTTTCTAAAAGAGAATTTGTCCCTAGAGTCTGTAAGAAAGTGAGTCTTGGACTTTAGGAATTCATGGCTAGATGCAAGGATCACCCAATTGGGTAAGAATAAGGGAAAATGAAAGAAAGATAAAGGGCCTACCACTGAAGCACCAACATCCTTTGGAAGAAGAGTGTATAAGAAAGGTAAGAAAGACTCCAATGCACCTAAGATGAGGGGATCCATAGACATTGCCACCACACAACAAGTAGTAGACATGGTTCATGAGGCCTAAAAAAAGCATCAATTACCTATAATGCTTCAGAAGCAAGAGTAGTGGCTAGATTAGGAGTTCTTATGGCATAAGTCCTTCCTACAAGGGAACCCTTGGGTCAATATCTAGGACAAGGAGAGGAATCAAAACAACAAGTCCTTCAGGGACTTGTAAAACAAACATCTTAGCCTAGAGTGCATACAATTTATCCTCCTCCTTCCACAGAAACACTAGGGACATCCAAAGATGAAGATATTGAAAAGGTAATAGATGAATAAGTTCATATTATGGATCCTCCATCACAAGGCCCAATCATAGACATTTATGAGGATTCTCCAAAGAAGGAAACCAATCTTCCTCTTGAACAACATCAAGAAGGAGAAATCCATCAAAATGAGGTTGATCAAGAAGAGGAGGAAAATAATCCTCAAGCAAATCTGCCAAATACAAAAGCATCACAAGATGAAAGCTAAATTCCTGAACAATAGAAGATGGATGACGAAGCTTCTGTTCCTCAAATAGAACAACATAAAGAAAAAATGGTGGAGGAAGAAGATGACCATATGGAAGTTGATAAAGAAGATCTAGAGGATACTTCCATGGCACAAGAGCGTCTTCAAGAGAAGTTATAGTGGAAGATGTGCTCAAAGAAGAAGATACATAGGATCAAATGGATCAGGATGAGTTACAAGATAATACATGAAAAGATGTCTTTGTAGGATAGAAGCCACAACAAAAAGAACAACTACTTGAAGAAGAAGGGGTTCAGAAGAAGTTGTAACACATCAAGAGAAATAAGAATTAATTGAGGGTATTGAGAAGGGAATGAGATTTGTTGATACCTCCTTATCTAATGTCTTCGTTGAGAGAGAAGATTTGCATAAAGAGAATAACATTGCCAAATAAAATCCTTAGCAAGAAAAGGATAATACAAAAGAGTAAGTCATAAATAAAGAAAACCCTGATCATGTTGAATAGGATAAATATAAAGAGGATGATAAAATTTTACAAGATCCCATTGCCACAACTTGGTTAAAGATAAATCTTGAGAAGAGACAAAAGGTAGTGGTAAAGCCACTAAATCTACAAGACATGGAAGTCTAGGTAGAAAAAGGGCAAATCTAAAAAGAAATCAAGAGCCCTTTCTGCCATTAGGACCAATGAGTTAGGAGAAAGAGTTGTAAGATAGCCACACCCATGTTGGATAAAGATGACAGATATTTCTATCTTTGATGATGCAGGAGCATCCAGTGGTGTAAGGGCAATCTTGCATCACCCAAAAAAATGTGTTTCAAAATTGTTGATGTTCTTTCCATTTATTTTCAAAATTTGTGGTTCTGGTTCCATAATCGCTGCTAAAAATAGCAACTTGCTATTTTTAGAAACTTTACATTTGGGTACGGATTGAAGTGAAAATTTACAGGAAGCTTCATAACTGAAACATAAAACCTTTGGCAAAGGACTCACACAAAGATCATTTGCGAGCTGAAAGATATTAAAGTTTTTGTTGCCTGAAAAAATGCCTGAAAATTATTCAAACTTAGGTTTGAGGCACTAAACGGCCCCATACGGTCCTGAAAATGGCCATAACCAGCAAAGCAGGTTTTAGTACGTAGAGCACTCTGTAAGATTTCTGATGCATAAAATATTTCGTCAATCGGACACCCAGATCAATTATGGCTCCCGAAAGTTGACCTATTTTTGGAGGGAGATGTAAACTTTGAAATTAGGTTGTTGGCTGCCAAAAAAGCTATTAATAACCATTTTTGGGAACCCTGGGCAGTAGTAGTGTTAAGGGGGAAAGTGTAGAGTCAAGAATAGGTGGGAAAACATAAACCCTAGTTGATTTGGGGTTATAGAAGGTAGACGATTCTAGAGCCTGGTGGTGTGTAGTTGTAGTGTGTTGCAGCCTATGGACAATTGATTCCTCTGATTGTAATTAAGCTTTTGTAATGTAATGAGTTGCCCAAATCAATAAAGAAATATTCTATTTTCTGTGTTCTATTTCTGTTGTTGTGTGTTTTGTGATTTACCCCCTTCATCAAGTGGTATCAGAGCAAGGGTTCCTGAGTGTGTAGACAGATCACTGACCGTGAGGCAGTTTGCACTAGGACCTGAGGTTGTGGGTTTGCTGTGGAGATCAAGATGACTCCATAAAGAAATCATAGTGGGAGGAATTCTTTAATGGAAGAGGGTTTTAGAGCCCTACAAAGACAAATCGATGCATTGCAAGAGGAGCTAAGAAGAGGGTTTGATCTGAGAACAAGAGAAGAAAGTGAGGATGAAGTTGAAGAAGAGCTATCTAAGGAAGAAAAAGAAGCTGGAGGAGATCTTGTAGAAGTTAGGTTATTGAGGGCCATTTTGAAGATCAGAAAGAGACCCAAGATCAAAGTTTCTACATATTCTGGAGATTTGAATCTGGAACAACTTATTGATTGGATCAATGACATGGAGGAGTATTTCGAGTATGAAGATGTGGAGGACCCAAATCGGGTCAAGTTTGCAAAAACAAAGTTGAAGGGCCATGCTAATATTTGGTGGAAGGAGGTCCAATTAGAGAGGAACAAAAGAGGAAAAGGAAAGATCACTAGATGGGATCAGATGGTGGAGAAACTAAAGAAGCAGTTCATTCCTGTGGACTATGAGATGGAGTTACTGAAGAAGCTACAAGGACTAAAGCAAGGTAACAAGTCTGTTAAGGAGTATACATAAGAGTTTTATAAAATTACTATTAGGACATGCCATGCAGAGCCCAACAAGGAGAAGGTAGCTTGTTACATTAATGGGTTGAGGCTGAGTATTCAAGAGGAGCTGAGCCTGGTCACAATGACCACCATAGAAGATGCATACTAGTTTTTCCTAAAGGTGGAAGAGAAGTTGAATAAAAGATTCGATAGCAAGCAAAGGGGAAGAGATCAAGGTGGAAGGACTAGTGGGAGACCCTATGGAGGCCATAATGAAGATCAAAAGAAAAGTGAAGAACCTTGCACTAGTCAAAATCAGAGAGGTATAATGCCTACCATCCTCATGACCAGAACAATGGTGAGAAAACAGGAAGAGAAAGAGGCGGTTTCAGAGGAACCTATTTCTAATGTGGAGAAGAAGGGCATCGAGCATACGAGTGTCCACAACATCAAGGAAGGACAAATAGAAGACCTAAAGGTAATGCACGAATTGCACATGTAGATGAAGATGCGTAATTTGAGCATTCTAAAGATGCTACAAGGGGAGAAATCCTAGTTGTCAGAAGAACTTTGTTGAATGAGGAGAAAGAACCCAATTAGAGGAAGAGTTTATTCCGCACAAGGTGCAAATGTGAAGGTAAGTGTTGCGACATTATTATTGATACTAGAAATACTGACAATCTTATTTTAGAGGAGATGGTTGACAAGTTGAAGTTGAAAAGAAGAAAGCATCCACATCCATATTGGATTGCATGGTTATAGCAAGACCACAAAGCTTTGGTCAATGAGCAATGTTTAGTGAAGTTCAAGATTGGGGACTACCATGATGAGGTGCTGTGTGATATCATACTGATAGATGCATGTCATATGTTGTTAGGGAGGCTGTGGCAGTATGATAGGAGCGCTATCCATGATGGTTGTGCAAACACATATTCCCTAACAAAGGATGGACTTTGTCATAAGTTGAAGCCCTTGAAGGATGTGGAAGAAAAGGTATGTAGAACTGCCAGAATTTGCTTGGTAGATGGTAGAAATTTTTTGGAGGGAATGAAGCATGAGTGTCATTGCTTTGCATTGATTCCTAAGATTAGTCAAGAGAAATGTGAAGATGTACCAGCAAAAGTCTCAAAAATGTTGGAATAATTTCAAGATATTATCTCTGATAATGTACCAAAAGGTTTATCACCAGTAAGGAAGATAAGTCATCAAATGGATTTGATACTAGGAGCTAGTTTGCTGAATAAGGCAGCCCACAGAATGACTCCTACAGAGAGTGAAGAGCTGAACAGACAAGTTCAAGAGCTATTAAGGGACTAATAAGAGAGAGCCTAAGTCCATGTGCAGTACCTGCAGTGCTAGCACTAAAGAAAGATGGAGAGTGGAGAATGTGTATAGATTCTCGAGCCATCAACAAGATCACAATCAAGTACAAATTTCCATTACCCAGGATGGATGACATAATGGACTGTTTGAGTGGAGCCAAGTACTTTACGAAGATTGACCTGAAGAGTGAGTATCACTAGATCCGTATCAGAGAAGGAGATGAGTGGAAGACAACCTTCAAAACCAAAGAAGGTTTGTATGAGTGGTTAGTCATGCCATTTGGGCTAACCAATGCACTGAGCATATTCATGCGGCTCATGAACGAGGTATTGAAAGAATTTTTGGGAAGTTTTGTTATTGTTTATTTGGATGATATTTTGATTTTCAGTAAGACGTGGGATGAGCATCTGATGCATATCAGAAGAGTTTTAAAGAAGCTAAGAGAAGAGAAGTTGTTGATTAATATGAAGAAATGCAGTTTTGCAAATAAAGAGTTGGTATACCTGGGACTTGTTGTCTCAGAGGAAGGTCTTAAGATGGACCTAGAGAAGGTGAGGGCTATCATTGAATGGCCTATGCCAAGGAGTGCTTCTGAGGTAAGATCTTTTCATAGTTTGACAAGTTTTTATAGAAAGTTTATCAAGAATTTTAGTAGCATTTGTGCACCCTTAACTAAGACAATGAGAGGGGATAGAAAAGAGTTTAGATGGACTAAAGGAGCAGACAAGAGCTTTGATACATTAAAGAAGAAAGTCATAGAACAACCTATTTTGGTACTTCCAAATTTCAATAAGGTATTTCAAGTAGATTGTGATGATAGTGGTAGTGGTATAGGAGTTGTTTTGAGCCAAGAAGGTAAGCCCATTGCCTATTTTAGTGAGAAGCTTAATGATGCCAAGAAAAAGTATTCTGTTTATGATTAGTAGTTTTATGCAATCGTTCAGGATTTAAAGAAATGGAGACATTATTTGTTGCCAAAGGAGTTTGTTTTATATACTGATCATCAAGCTTTGCAGTATCTTAATAGTCAAGGAAAGTTAAATCAAAGGCACTTAAAATGGGTTGAGTTTTTATAGAGCTATACTTTTGTTTTGAAGCATAGGAGTGGGAAGTCCAATAGAGTTGCAGATGCATTGAGTAGAAGGCAAAAATTTGTTGATAGAAATGAAGATAGAGGTTGTTGGGTTCGATTAGCTCAAAAGTTTATATCCTAAAGATCTAGATTTTGCAGAGGCTTGGAAAGCTTGTCTGGAACCTGTTACTTTGGACATGACAAAATGGTTGGATTTCATAATCCAAGATGGCATGTTGTTTAAAGGAAGCTAGTTGTGCATTTCGAGGATTTCCATGAGAGAGAACCTAATTAAGGAGAAGCATAATGGAGGATTGGCTGAACACTTTGGTCGAGATAAGAGCATTGCTATTGTTGGTGAAAATTATTATTGGCCACAGTTGCAGCAGGATGTTAGGAAATTTGTGCATAGTTGCAGAGTATGTCAGATGGCGAAAGGAGCAAGTCAGAATACAGGTCTATATCAGCCACTACCTGTACCAGAGAAGCCATGGGATGATATTAGTATGGATTTTGTTCTTAGTTTACCAAGGACATAGAGAGGACATGATTCCATTTTTGTGGTGGTGGACAGATTCTCGAAGATGGCACATTTTATTCCTTGCATGAAGACTAATGATGTTGTTCATATTGCAGAATTATTTTTCAGAGATGTGGTGAGATTACATGGTCTACCAAAGAGCATAGTTTTAGATCGAGATACCAAATTTGTTGGTTATTTTTGGAGGACATTGTGGAAGAAGTTGAAGACAGATTTGAAGTTCAGTTCTGCACACCATCCACAGACTAATGGATAGATGAAAGTGGTGAATAGGAGTTTGGGTAACCTGCTATGATGCTTAGTAGGAGATAAGCCCAAGGGATGGGATTTGATTTTACCACAGTCATAATTTTCTTACAATAATTCTGTCAATAGGAGTACTGGTAAATCACCATTCCAAATTATATATGGGAATAGTCCAAGAAATGCTTCAGAGTTAAGGAATCTGGACAAAGGAGAAAAGACAAGTGCTGAGGCTAAAGACTTTACAGAACACATGAAGAATTTGCATGAAGAGGTGAGAAAGCACATTAATAAGATGAATATTTACTACAAGGCTAAGACAGATCAGAAGAGGAGATATAAGGAATTCCAGGTAGGTGATGACGTCATGGTTCACTTGAGAAAAGAAAGGTTCCCAATTGGAACATACAATAAGATGAAAATGAAGAAATTTGGACCATGCAGAATTTTGAAGAAACATGATTCCAGAAATGCATATGAGATAGAGTTGTTGAATGGGATCAACATTTCCCCTGTTTTCAACATTGCTGATATATTAGATATCATAAAGGTGGAACAGAGGATGGACAAATAGAAGAATAGTGGAGTATTCTAGCATCTACTTCAACAGAGGAGATAGAAGAGATCTTGGATAGCTGTGTGGGAAGAAGTACTTGGAACAAGCAATATGAAGAATATCTGGTGAAATGGAAAGGAAGGCCTATTGAAGATTCTTCTTGGTTGTCTACGGAAGAGGTTGACCATTTGGGTTTTTCTCACACAAACACCTGAGACGTGACAGGGTCACTTCTTAAATTACCCTGGGTGTTTGATGCAGGAGCATCCAGTGGTGTAAAGGCAATCTTGCATCACCCAAAAAAGATGTGTTTCAAAATTGTTGATGTTCTTTCCATTTCTTTTCAAAATTTGTGGTTCTGGTTCCATAATCGCTTGAATAATGATGTAGAACTTTCATTTTTCCAAACTGCTAAAAATAGCAACCTGCTATTTTTAGAAAGTTTGCATTTGGGCACAGATTGAATTGAAAATTTACAGGAAGCTTCATAACTAAAAAAAAACCCTTGGCGAAGGAATCACGCAAAAATTATTTGCGAGTTGAAAGATATTAAAGTTTCTGTTTTCCAAAAAATGCCTGAAAATTATTCAAACTCAAGTTTGAGTCACTAAACGACCCTGTACAGGCTCAAAAATGGCTAGAATCGGCAAAGACGATTCTTAGCATGTAGAGCACTCCGCGAGATTTTGACGCATAAAACGATTCATCAATTGGACACTCGGATCAAAAGTTATGGCTTCTAGAAGTTGACCTATTTTTGGAGGGAGATGCAAATTTTAAAATTAGGTTGTTGGCCGCCAAAAAGGCTATTAATAACATTTTTAGGAACCCTGGGCAGTAGTAGTGTGAAGGGGGAAAGTGTAGAGTCAAGAATAGGTGGGAAAACAGAAACCCTAGCTAATTTGGGGTTGCAGAAGGCAGAAGATTCTAGAGCCTGGTGGTGTGTAGCTGTAGTGTGTTGTAGCCTATGGATGATTGATTCCTCTGATTGTAATTGAGCTTCTGTAATGTAATGAGTTGTCCAAATTAATAAAGAAATATTCTATTTTCTATGTTCCATTTCTGTTGTTGTGTGTTTTGTGATTTACCCCCTTCATCATCTGAGTATCAAATAACCAAGGCAAATTTAGGTAAGCAAACTAGAGTTGAAGAAATAGCTTCATTCGGACCAGTAGTGGACACAGTGGTATCAAAAATGCAAAAGGACAAGAAAAAAGAAGAATTGAAGCTACAACTGGAACATATGAAGGTATTTATAAAGGATCTTCTCACTTCTATCTCTTAGTAGTAGGTAATGTCCTTAGATGCACCCATCTTGATGACTAAACAAGATATGGATTCTTTGCAAGTAATAAGGAAGAGAGTAAATACTATTGATCAATGGATATTCTAATTTTTAGAACAAGCTAATAAGGTGTTAGACCAAGGTTTTGAATACTATGAGCAATCTTATCAGTTAGAAAAGGATATAGATTCTTTTATGAATAGTTTCAGGATAGAGGAATACAAGCTTGAGAAGGATCATAGGCAACTAAAAGAATTGAACAAGTTAGACTCATCTAAGATTAAGAAAGCTAGAATTCTTCAAGATGAAGAATCAAGGTTTGTAACTAAATGCATTAAAATTTTAGGATGGAGTTGATGATTGAATACAAACCTAGAATTTTGAAACTCCAAAAGGAAATGTACTAGACTGCAAGGAATTTTGAGAAATTTGTAAAAGATGTCATGGGTCTTGAATTGTATTTGGGAAACATTCGTAGGTTGGACACATGTATGGTCATAAAATAAGCCTTGAGGAAAAAGATGGAGGAAGAATTGAAAGGTTCTCCAAATTTCAATGAGGCTGCCTTGGATAAATGCCTAGAAATCAAGACTAACTTCAAGTTAATAGAAACAAATATTCAACAGTTGAAAATCCAAGTAGATTTTGTCCAAAGAAGTTTTGAAGAAATCATATTTACGTTGGATTGGTTGGATGGCCCTAATGAAGATAGGGTAAACAAGTGTTTAGTAGATTTTATAGAGTTCAAACAAAGACAAAGCACTGAAGGTGCCTCCAACTGAATCTTCTATTTTTGGCATAATGAATATTCTTTACATATTTAATTCATTCTTTTTGGCAATGATCCCCATTTTTGCATGTAGTTTGCATGAGCTTGTTAGATATGCATGGCTTTAATCTAAAATTGGGAAAATCTTTCTTTCAATTCGAATGCATGAAAGTTGAGGATAAACGTCACATGCATATTTAAAGAAACTTTTTGTTTTCTGTCACTTTATAAAAGGAGGACACCTATCTCATTCAAAGGGTCCCTCGGTTGATTTTGTCTACTGGTCCAATTACTTAGATATTTTCTGCATTCTAGTTTAGTTTTACATTTGCTTTTATCATTCTAGATTAGAAAGAGATAATTTGAAGAAAGAACTAGAATTTCAGCGTAGTATTTTGCTTGATTTGTACCCGCAATTTTGAGAAAACCAATATAATGGTTCCTGTTTCTTCAGATCTATCTTCTCATGAGTGGTGTAGTGCCTAATCTCTCTTATTTCATTGATTACTTGAGAAAATATTGTGTTCCATTGACAAATCTTGAAAGTGAATTATGGATTTATATTTTAACATGCGTGTGTAATACAATGGTTGACTGCTATTTTTGCTGCTCACTTAAATTCTTTAAAATATGACACTGTTAATGTGAAGGATAGAGTCAATACTGATCTTAGCATTGTAGTTATTTGATTTCTCCAGTTATTATTGTCTAAAAATTGATAAAAGCACCCAAATCACTTTTTCTTACATACCTCAAAATCTTTTGATTCTTTTTACCAATAAATAGAATAAAAAATTCATAATCCAATTTGATTAAAAAAAAACCAAGCTCCTTGAACAAATAGACCACATTGACCACTTAATTTGCACAGTACGGTTGTGACCCAACCCCCAGGACCTTGAAGGTGATTGATTTCAAGAATCAACTATCTTTTCAGGAGAGGTGAGGTGAACTCCACCTTATCTGTGTTGCATGTGTCAATCTAGCCATGAACAGGTCTATTGCAAAGTGTATAGGGAGGACATTAGAACTAAAGAGGCTACAATTAGAAGCTTGGGATTTAATTGGTGAGGGCTCTTAGTGTATATGGAGGCTCTTCTTTCCTATAAGGGGAGGAGGTTTATTTTAGCATGTTCTTGGTTTTGTTTTGCTTCCCCCATGAAGATATGTAGAACTTATTTAAGGCTGGCATTTGATATCTCCATGGTTTTTTGTATTGGTTTTGTGGTATTTTCTTAGATTATATATTGGTATGCTTCTATAAAAGGTTGAATTTTTATATTTTTTAAGTTATAACTACTTAATACTATTGAATGTATTTCAGCATCAATTCTAATAAAAATCTTTATAGTAGAAAAACCAACACTCTTAAATTAATTTTAATATTATCATAATACAATCAACTTTTACTATTAATTCATTTATTATCATAATTATATATTAATTATAAATCATATATGTATAAAATATAACAAAACTTATATATATATATATATGTCAAAGTTATAATAAAATTAAAGTCAAATTTATAATTAAAAATACATTACATAAATTTGGGACTAAATATGTTTTTGAAGTGCACATATTACTATTTTTTATTATAGAAGACTTTTGCATAGAGCATGATCATTTATCTCTTAAATATTATTTAGAAATAATTGTTCCAGTTGAAACCGAGTAATAATGACAAATGTCTTTGAACCAAAAAAATCATTTTAACAATAACAAGTTTATTTATAAACTAGAATAGCATTGATCTCAGAAGCCAAAATTTTAAAGGAACAAGAAAAGAATATAATGGATGGACAATTGCAGATTTGCCCCTGATTTCCATTACGGAAGATAAATGTTATAATTTGGGTTTTAAATTTAGGCTTGGAAGGAGCATTCAAAAGGGAGTTGAGTGTAATTGAACCTAGGTAGATCATTGCAATAATTGTAAACAAGATAATTATCCCAAACCCACTTCATCTGTCCCTGTTGGGCATAGTTCAAGATGGAATACTCTGGACCATTCCACCAGTGATTTCCCTGGGTAGTGGAGGAACACAGAGCAAGGCTGTCGTTATAGTCGTTGGCATTCCACACACAACCTTCAATTGTGAGATTGGACAAGGAGGCCACAAAAGGTGCACTGGACCAATCAATTTTCACAGCACCTCCTTGTGTTGCCCAACCATCTGCATCCCACAGGCTTGAAAACATTCTCATTGGCTTCTCTTTCAGATATGCCACACCTTCCCCTTCGTGGTTGCGAAACACTCTGATGGGCACTCCATCTACCATTATCCTGAATCAAGATTCAAATCCTGCTTAGTCACATTAGTTCATATGGTTTGTTTGTCCATCTACCATTATCCTGAATCAAGATTCAAATCCTGCTTAGTCAAATTAATTCATATAATTTGCTTGTCCATCTACCATTATCCTGAATCAAGATTCAAATCCTGATTAGTCAAATTAGTTCATATGATTTGTTTGTCCATCTACCCTGAATCAAGATTCAAATCTTACTTAGTCACATTAATTCATATGATTTTTTTGTCCATCTACCATTATCCTGAATCAAAACTCAAATCTTGCTTAATCACATTAGTTCATATGATTTGTTTGTCCATCTACCATTATCCTGAATCAAGATTCAAATCCTGCTTAGTCACATTAATTCATATGAATTTGTTTGTCCATCTACCACTATCTTGAATCAAGATTCAAATCCTGCTTAATCATATTAGTTCATATGATTTGTTTGTCCATCTACAATTATCCTGAATCAAGACTCAAATCCTGCTTAGTCACATTATTTCATATGATTTGTTTGTCCATCTTCCATTATCCTGAATCAAGACTCAGAACTCAAATCCTGCTTAGTCACATTATTTCATATGATTTGTTTGTCCATCTACCATTATCCTGAATCAAGATTCAAATCCTCCTTAGTCACATTAGTTCATATGATGAGACAAACAAATGGAGTGAGGCAAAGGATTTACGTGATCTGAGATGGGTTCCAGATGATTGTGTAAGTGTTGAAGTCAGCAGTGGGGTCGAACCATAAATAAAATTGCTGCTCCCGGTCGCCTTCACCTTGAGAGTAGATGTTGGTGTGGAGAATATAAGGTTGCCCCGAAGTGTTTCCCAGGAATTCCATATCTATCTCATCGTGTAGCTTTCCACCAGAATGAAACTGCAATGCTAATTTTGTTAGATGATCATAATGCCTGACAATAAATAGCAGGTTTTTTGACTTTAGACTTAATTGCAGGTAAACAATCAGGGCTGACTATTAAGGTACAGATTGTTTAGGCCTATCTCACTCACAATAAACAATTTATAAGTAAGGTCAATATATTTATGTCAAGACCTAAATATAACTACTGTATAAGATCTTCCCTCTATATATAACTGATTATTAGTATGGAAATGAAACAGTTTTACTCACATAGAATGTAGTAACAGTGCCTGCAGAATTTCCTGGCACTAGCTTCATATGTATATCAAATTTCCCAAACAAAAACTCTTGCTTTGACTGGATTAACGAACCTATTTGCAAAACAACCCACTGAAATGATAAACATATAAAAGCATACACTGATGCATTGAGCTAAATTGCATAAAATATACCAGCGGCCTGATCGAGAGTAAGCTGCAAGTCCTGGCCATTGTTGAATATGTTAACATGTTCATTGCCCCATTTGACGTCTACATCTTCGTAGAAGTTGCCATAAACCATAGGAGTTGCAGCACATATGAGCAGATACACAATAATACAGTGGAAAGGAGTGAAAGAAGCCATAGCTCTTGACCAGCTATGTATTGGCTTAGAAGAGGGGCATATATTTGAAATGCTATCAATGATGAGAGAAAATTAATGGAGAAGGCTTCTTGGGTGCCCTTATAAATAGAGAAATTTGGAAGAAGACTGACACCCAGATAGATGGGGAAATGCCAAACTAGCACTTGTGCCGTTTATGATTATTGGCTTACACTCCTATCCCTGTGCTCAATTTGAATGGCTCCAGTCATTCTAAACAATACGGTCGTGGGGGAGAACCACAAGTGTTAATGGCTGGTAAGGAATTTTTTTTTTTTTTGGTTTTGTTTTTTATGATTGCTTACCAACGCCTTTTTGGAGTGAAATGGTTAATGTTTTACAAGAAATTCGTTAGTCTAATTGTAAATTGTATGAATGGGGAAGGTAAAGAATGTTCAACAATTAAGCAATAAATATTATGTTTCTTATAAATTGTATGAATGGGAAGGTAAAGAATGTTCTAACAATTAAGCAATAAATATTATCTTCCTGATAAGAAACAATACATTAATGAGTGTATTCATGAGAGTGTTAATGGATATAGAGGGAGGTATCATGAATGAGTGTATTCATGAGAGTGTTAATTGATATGAGATGTATCAATGATATTATCACTATTAGTTTTTGTTTATGGTAGGGATAGCATAGTTCTTAATAAGTTTTCTTGGAAACTATGTAAAATGAAAAAAAAAAATAATTTTTTTTAACTCTTTATTTAAAGTTTTAGTTTTTTTTCTCTAAAAATGTTACAATTTTATTTTTTGATTGGTTTCTAGGAATTTAGTTGGTAGGAAAAAATAATTTTTGATTAGTTTAAATCAATAAAAATAATTATGGAATAGCAAATAAGTGAGGTAAAAATTTAATCTAATTTCTATAGTTTTTCATTCTCTTGTGAGTATAGCTTTGCTCCATGGGATGTAAGTAGAGGCAAGCAAAACATGTGGTATTCAATTGTGTGGAACAAGTGGTAAGTGTGTCCAATTTGATTAGTTCACATTTCATAACATACTCCCAACCTTTATGGACATCCATCAAAGCATAAAGGATATTGCCTTTCTCATGCTTGACATGGACCCACCCTTAGGACATGTGGCACGACATCACTGGCTTCACTCAATGTAACTCGGGATCCACTTTGCATTCACGTGGCATGTCTTGATTGGTCGATGGGAGAAATGAGCTCAACAACCAATTTAAACTTCATGCACTTTTTTCTTGGTTTTTCCTTGTTATATGCACTTGTCCCGATTGTCATGCTTGTTTTTTAATCTATTCTTGATGGGTTTTGCTTTATAGGCTTCTGCCATTATTATTCTCACCATGAATGTAGGAAGAGAAAGCTTCATTCAGGTTTATGTGTAAAGGGTCAGCTATAGCTAATAATAATGATAGGCTTACTCTCATTTATGAGGTAGAATAGTTAACTATAGGCAAGAAGTTCGTTTTGCATATGCGGAGCATGTAGGGTTTATGTTAAGTTTTGGGGCATGGTTTTATGCAAGCATCCAAAGATCGAGCATAAAAGGGTTCAATGTTAAAATCCTTATTTTCTTTTGTAAGTGCCACTTCCAATCACCACAACCTTCACAAGAAATTATGCACAAAATTCAATAATTAAGAATTTATTTAGACATTCTCTCTTTAATGATTTTAAATTATGATTAATTTCATTTGTAGCTTATATTATGTGGATTTGATTTGAAGTTCCTTTTAGTTTCCTATGGCAATAAAAAAAGTGGCTTAGATTTCCAAACTTTGTAAGGTATCTAGATCCATTTAAGAGAAATTGGAGTGCATGAACATCTCTCACATTTAAAAAGTCCATCCACCACATTTGCTATCTATGTGCCACCCAACATGCATTAAATTGCAAAAGAAAATTCCCCTTCCATTATGCTTTGATAGATGTTTATACCTTGTTCCAAAGCTCCCATTTGGCTTTACACTTGCCAACTGCATTCGCTTGAAAGTTTCTAAATCCTTTTCAACAAATTCACTTTGTGTATATCTTGCAATCATTGCAATCCATGAGACCACATTTCTTTGAGGCACTTTATCAAATAGTTCACGTGTCTTGTCTATGCTTTCACATAGTGTGAAGATTTTGTGGCATGGTGAGGCTAGTAAAATGGAACCACCACACTAAGGTCGATGAATGTATCATGGATAACACATGGACTAATTAGAAGTGTACACATGTTAAAACTTGTTGACTAGGCATTACATTATCCTAAGGTGGTTCCACTTATGTTAAGAACAAAGTGACCAATCAAGTTTTGCCACATGTTGATGCCCCATTGACTAATGTATAAAATAAACATGTACATCTTCAAATAGCCTACCACATGCATGCCATTGAATCTCTCCCCTCCATAACACACATCATCTAATCAACTTCAAAGTGCTCAATGTTAATTATATTTTGATGTTACCTTTTGGGTAAAGATTGATGGCTTCATTTCTTTGATAGAAATGTCCCCATGCCCATCATGAGCATTTATATAAGCCATATTTCCCTTTTTACCATTACTTCATTCCCTATTCTCAAAACTCCACACCATAAGTGTATCCTTGCATGCTCTAGTTGAGTTGATCACCCAGTTGCAAAATTAACTTCAGGCATTGCCAACATTCTCCTTGCCCATGCTAAAGTGGATGCTTTGGAATAGTATATGGACATACATCAAATCATAATGGAATGGGGATTTTTGTTAGATCTATTATAGTTGGAAATGCTCTTGTAGACATGTATGCAAAATGTGGAAGCAAAGACAAGGCAGTGAACTATTTTTAGAATGCCTCAAGGAAATATGTTCTCATGGAATGTCATCATTGTAGAATATGCACAAAATAGATTTAAAGAAAAAAGGATTTATAAACTTTCAAAGAAATACAATTGTTACCTTTGTAAATCCAAATTCCATAACTTTTTCTAGTGTTCTGCTTCCCTGTGTAAGCAATTTTAGTAACATTTGGTAGGGACTTCAACTGTAGTGTATCTCTTAGTAATATTATGATTAATTGAAAGAGATGGAGTATGATTGCATGAGTCATTATATTTAGATAGATTAAGATAATATACTTGAATGAATTATGAGATAATCACTAACATATGTCAGTAAAGAAGTGTCATCATCATAGGTCATATTGGAAAAGGTAGCAAGTTCATTTTGAATGAAGGAAAACACATCTAGACTAAAATTTAGAATTAAAATGCTTAAAACTATGGAACCATAAGGTTAAAAACAATGAACGGATAAACACTAGATAGATCAATAAATGCATAAATATAAATTAGATCTAAAAATGGATGGGAAAATTAGAAATGAGAAAATTGAAAGAACGTTAAACCCCAGGGAAAAGTAGTAAAGGGGATTGAAAAGTTGGGGTCACCAAAATGTAGGAAAATAATGGAGCTAAGATCTATAAAATGATAAAAGGAAATGCGATGGTTAGAAGTCCTTAGCTCTAATTTGTCAATTAGATGAGGTTTGTGATTGATATTTTTCTATAATGTATACTTGACATGATCATTATTGGAGTTGTTATTGGTACAACACTACTTTAGTTACTAGAAAACTACTCAAGTAATTTTGTCTACTTATGGATAGGGTTGCACATGGTGTGTGGTCTACATTCCATAAATTAGTCATGTAGTGCATAAATGTCTTATGGTCTTAGGAATCTACAAAACATGTTCAAATGCACTTACACCTATGTTTAAAATTCAATGGTGTTGAAAAACACTTGTAGGAGCCCACTATATATAAAGGGAAATCTTATTGACTTCTTTGATAACATTCAAGTCCCTTGTTGGCACTATTTTTAGTATTGTTAATTCGAGGTGCCTTTGTGCCCTTGTAGCCCTATTTTGAGTACTGATTAGAGACAATTTGTGTCATGGATTCATATGTATGTATTGTTGTGGTCTTATTAGGATTTCGTCATGGTGGTTCATGTTGTCTTGTATGGCTTCCTACTTAATTTATTAATGAGTTATTCCCTGCCACACATCACCTTTACTGATAGCAGACCCAAGGTTATGTTAATATGGCTTGTAACCCATGGTGGCAACTTATTGTTGGTTACATGTATGTTCATCCAATGGGGCCCCTCTCCTACATGGCATGCAAACACTTTTTCCATTGACTTGTGTTCATCTGATGTGGATATAATAAATGCTCATTTTATCATTGGGCATGGCCCCCAAAGTAGTTTAATTTATGCTTCTTGTGCCTGCATGGATGTATATTATTCATTGTTTTAAACATACAACTCCAACATCTTTTGGGATGTGGATTAAACTCAAGATGTATAGGATGTAGCTAGTGCCCTATGGACTACAAGTTATTGAAGGTCTTATTTCTAGTGATTGTGTTCTCTCTATGTTATCATGTTCATTCCCTAGCCATGTTTTAACTTGGAGTTTTCTTTCTTTAGTTGGTGGAAATTTGTTGTAATGACTCTGAGTGCTTTCCTCTTCTCTTGGGTGACATTGTTGATCTTGTTGGTGACCTATGGGGCCATGCGTGATATTGTTGACACTCTTGGAGCCATGTACAGAGTAGTGGCAAGGGATTTTAAGTTGTATAGGCAACTTCTTAGCTTGTTGCAACATTTATTGCTAAGTATGGCTTGGACACGACTCAAGGGGATATTTTCACAATGGATAGATGTATCTCATGATGCCACTAGCTTGAGATTATAAATTTTTTCTATTATTTGTATTAATTATGAAGAATTTATATTCTCCTATGTACTCCTATGTAGATCTAATGTGGATTTCTTCCTTTTGCATGTACACTCCTTAAGCGTACAAGTGAATTATAACTATGTGTAGGTGTAAATGCTAATGAAAATTAATTTTCCACTTGTGTAATCACCAAAAAATATGAATGTAAATTAAAATCTATATATGTAGGCTTGTTGCATATTCTAAGGGTTAGTCCTAGAGTTAATTTTTAAACTTGTGTGTGTTATGTTGTTCTAGGATATCAAACAATGAATGTCAAGTTATAAGGGCTGAGAATATGTGTTTTAAATTAGGGAAAGGTAATTCAAGCAAAGTTTTGTTTTGCAAATGTGTGTCTCCATATTGTGATACAATAGTTTAGGGGAGTCTTTGAACCTAGTTGGTAGTCCCCACTTGCCACACTTGTTTGCATGATTGTAGTAGGACTAGATGAATGTATGGAAACATTCTAATGCATTGCAAACTTCTTTGTGATGGTCTTTCCTATCATATGTGGGTTGTTTCTAACTTGAGATGGATGATCCATTATCTCCACTTTTAGATGTCCTTAATCTTTTAGTTTGTATATATGTACATGCTTGTTTCCATTACTGATTTGTAGGAACGTTTTCATCTTTCTTACAAGCTATGACTTAACTACCCAATGAAGTAGGCATTGGTCTAATTAGCGAGATACTAAACATATTTAAATTTAGTCATTCTTCTCTATTGTAGCTTAGGATTAAAGTATGTGTTGCATGCTTTCACAGTTTAGTAATCTAATTCATGCCATATCCTTTGCAAGTTGAAACAAATCAATTATTAGAGAACCATGATGGTTTTGCTTTATTATTGCATATATGTATGATAAGCATAAGGGGATTTACATTTAGGATGCAAATTATTTTTATCTCTTTGTGTATGTGCAAGAATGTTTTCTATTTGTTTATTAGACGTCTAGTTGCATCCAATATTGGCATGAGCTTAGTGACATATTTTAGAGCTCATAGTGCACTGGATGTATTTGCTAAGGGCCTAGTGTGTGTTAATCTTCCATTGTCTTTTTTAAAGACCTTAGGGAATACCCCTTTTCCTAGCATAGCCTAAAATAGGAGAGTTCATCCACTCTCATGAATTGGCCCTTATTTGTCCACATTTTGTTGATGAGTTATCACCTTATCCTCTTGATGATAAATTCCCTTGGCCTTGAGGATTGGTCTTGTCTATAGTAGTGTGAAGCCTACAAATTTGAGACCCAACAAATGACAACATTGATGAGGATAGTTTGAGAGGTTAAAGGTGCAACAAAGACTCTACTATTAGATTGAACCAAGAAATACATTTCAATCCTTGAAGATCAGTTGGTTCTTCAAGGTTGTCGTCAACATTGAGGTGGTGACTCTATTGTCAAGAAACAAGTTCGTGTTTCTATTGTAAATCTACTTATTGAGGTAAATCAAGACAGATTCCAAGTGGTGTAGTAGTTTATGATAAATGTACATGGGAAATTTTTTCTTCTCTTTATGAGGCAAGGTTCTTTTCATAAAAAGAAACATATACTTCCATGAGAGCAAGGTTTAGTTTTTAGCATGTTATGAGTTTGCATTAAGACATTGATCCGTGGTTGGAGACTATTCTAGGGATACTCCCTCACATGTTTCATCTTATACATCTAGTCCAAAGTACTATGAAAAATATGGCAACCATGACTACTATAGTGATGTCTCCTTGTGTTGTTCAAGTAGCAATGCATCTTATCCTAAATCATCTCAAAATCCTGATGGACCTAGGCATGAAGTTAGTGACCTCAAGAGTTAAAAAAATGAATTTGAAAATAAAATTAAGATGATTTACTTGAGGTTGCACTCCAAATTATATCCTACTATCACAAAGAATCAAATGACCAATCTACCAAATTCTCTCCTTGCTAATGAGTACATGCAATTAGATTTGTCATAGATCACTAGTGACTTGACTTTCATGCCTAAATAAGTCTACAATCATATGCCTAGGTTTGATGGGAAAAATGCTTCACAAGGGGAAACATATGTGAAAGAATTTTATGATTTTAAGGAAGAATGTTAGTTTCAAGATAAGGATATGTGTTCAGGAGATTCTTTGTTAGGTCCTTGAGTGGGAGTGCATGCGAATGGTTAAATAGTTTCCTAGATTATTATTTTTCTTCATAATTTGTAGGCTTGGCATAGTTGAATGTATTGACATATTTTGTGAGGCCTTTAATCCTTAGGCAATCCTTCTTCCACCTAATTTTAAACCTAGAAGTTTGGACTAGACTTTAGGGTGGGTAAATATAGTGTAAACATCATATACTATAAATATAACACCCCAAGTTCTATTTGTGATAAAGTATATAATTTTTCATGATTAGTTTTATGTGGTACCTTGTATGGGTATTGTTCATGATGAAAATGTTGTTGATATATGTTCACAAGTGACAAAGGTGTGTGAAGTTTCATCATGTGATAGCTAAGTGAATGAAGAGATAGGTGTATGCACACATAGTCAATGTGTTGAATTGGTTCTTGAAGAGAAGAGTGTTGGTAATGGTGAGTTGATGTGGTACCTTGTATAGGTGTTGTTAATGATAACCATGTTGTTGGTATATGTTCAAAGGTGACCAAGGCATGTGAAGTTGCATCATGTGACAACTACATGGATGAAGAGATAGTGTATGCATACATGGTCAGTGTGTTGAATTGATTCTTGAAGAGGAAAGTGTTGGTAATGGTGAGTTGATTACAATATGTTAGTAGTATACCATGTGTTGGTGATTCCTTTGAAGACTATACTACAAATGAGTTCTCTATTGAGATTGAGGTATGTAAGAGTATTTCTTATGATGGTTGAGAGGATTAAAAGGAAAATACATGGACAAATGTTTAACTTAATGAATTAAGTCATGGGATTGATTATGTTGATGGTGTGTATACAAATGATAAATGAATGGTGCAAGAACATAACTTTTAGTTTGATGTAGTCTCATGTGTTTTATCTCCACTGATGATGGTCATGCTAATGAAGGGCCCTCTACTCTTTCTTTCCCATATAAGGATGAGATGGATAGGTTAGCTCTTAAGAATGAATTTACTAATATGAATCATAGTAAGGACATGGATTTTTAGTTTGATGGACTTGCCTTTAAACATTATGATGTTGGTTACAATGTTGATTCATATGATAACCTATTTATATGATGTAAAGCATGTAGTCTTCCCTATGTTGATTATGATACAAATGGGATGCAAGTGTTGGTTGTCCAAGTAAATGAGGAAAATATGGAATATGTTATATGTATGATTTTAGCAGTGATTATGTTTTAGTAGGTTGCAATGAAGAACACAAAACATAGACACAATTTGAAGGCTTTGGTTCTTCACATGAGGTGTTTCAATTTTTTTTTTTTTCGTGTTGATGGTATAGATGTGAATTTGATTCATGCATATGATTCAATTATAGATGAGTACATCAACATTTTTGGTAAAAGTAGGATGCAAGGTTTAGATGAACTTGAGGATTCACATGATGTAGTCTATCTTGGGATACACTTGAGCTAGATGTATTTGAGTTTTAATTCAATGTGAACCTTCTTTTTCATGTTGATCTAAATGTTAGTTAGGTATACTCTCCTATGTCTTGTGAGCATTGAAATTTTTATCTTAGTCTTGACTCACTTGGGATGGTTACAATCCAGGGTGACAATGTTGACATGTATTGTAAGTATTTTCATTCTCCCTTATATGTTAATCATGCTTCTATGAAGTGTAAACATTTATGCATAACCACATGGATGAACTTGATGTAGACTCTTTTGGATTCTAGTTTCCATGCCAAGTTGAATATTATTTCTTCTCAGCATTATCCTTTTGGCATTGGTAGTTTGCATATGCTTGCATGTAAGAGACACCTTTTGTTGTAGATGAGTAGAAATTGCACATTATCTTGAGGGGGATTGGATCCTTCATCAAGATGGTTTTTGATATCTAGGTAAGAAGCATCATGTATTTTTCTATATCCTTGTTCCGTAGAGTCTCCTTATAGGATTTGACTTGCAACATGTTTCTTTGAGTTCCTTGCAACCATATATACCTATTAGTCTCCATTGTATGCTTACATGTAGAGAGTTGTTAGTTATGGTATTTTGTTATTTTGTCTTCATGTATATGCTTCTTTCATTGTTTCTCCTTGTTACCCTCATGGTCATTTGTATATCTATACATACTTATTTGTGTGAATGTTTGTAGTGTGTCTTTTGTTGCTCTTATGGTCATCCCTTTTCCTTTGGGTCTATATCCTAGAGCTTATGGATTATTGTAGTTTCCACATGT
The DNA here is from genome assembly GCA_027924645.1 of Cunninghamia lanceolata. Taxonomy (NCBI): domain Eukaryota; kingdom Viridiplantae; phylum Streptophyta; class Pinopsida; order Cupressales; family Cupressaceae; genus Cunninghamia; species Cunninghamia lanceolata. The sequence goes on from BSBN01000642.1 coordinate 3,997,696, forward strand.
GACACTTATCCTCAATGAAAGAGTATATTGTCATTATTCTAAATATAATTAATTCAAGGTGCCTTTATGCCCTTGTAGTCCTATTTAAAGCACTAATTAGAGACACATTATGCTAGGGATTCATATGTATGTATGGTTGTGGTCTTTTGTTCATGGTGGCTCATATTGTCTCATATGGTTATCTACTTGAATTATTTAGTGAGTTGTTGCCTATCACACATTTCCTTTAGTAGAAGTGGGCCTAAGGTTATGTCAAGGTAGATTACAATCCATGGTGGTGGCTTATTATTAGTTACAAAAATTAATCTAGTGGGGCCCCTCTCCTACATGGCATGAAAACACTTTCCCATTGCCTTGTGATGATGTGGCTACAAAAATACTCATTTATCCTTGGACACACCCCCCAAGGTAGTTTAATTTATGCTTCTTGTGCCCACATGGATGCATATTATTCATTTATTTAAGCATGCAACTCAAACATCCTTTGGGCCATAGATTTCTACCAAGAACTCAAATTTGATAGTGTGTAGCTTGCACCCTATGAAAAACAAGTTATTTAAGGCATTACTCTTGGTGGTTTTGTTCTCTTTGCATTGTCATGCTCAATCCCTAGTCATGCTTTGATGTTGTTGATACTCTTAGAGCCATGTGTAGAGCATTGGTAGGGGATTTTAAACTATACATGTGACCTCTTGGCTTGCTGCTATAGTTATTATTGAGTATGGCTTGGGTGTGGCTCAAGGGAATATTTGCATGATGGATAGATGTATCCCATGCTATTGTTGGCTTGATATTGTGAAATTTAGTTGTTACTCTTCTTAATTGGGAGGACTTTCTGTGCTTCTATGTACTCCCACACAAATCCAATGTGGATTTCATTCTTTTGCATGTACATTCCTCATGCCCATAATTGAATTATGATTGTATGAAAGTATAAATTCTAATATAACTCAATGTACCACTTATGTATTTACCCAAAGGATGAATGTAAACTAGAAGCTATATATGTAGGCTTGTTGCATATTCTAATGGTTGGTCCTAGAGCCAATTTTTAGAATTGTGTGTGTGTGTCTTAAGTTGTTTTAGGGTATCAAACAATGAACTCCAAGATATAAGGGTTAAGAATAAGTGTTGTAAATCAAGGAAAGGTAATTCGAGCAACATGTTTTAGTGTAGACATGTGTCTCCATAGTAGGTTGTAACATTTTAGGGAAGTATTTGAACCTAGTTGTTGGTTTCCACCTACCACACTTTCTAGCATGATTTTAATAGTACTAGATGAGCATATTAATTTTTTTTAAAGCATTAAAAACTTCTTTGTGATGGTCCTTTCCTATTACATGCAGGGTGTTTCTGACTTAAGATAGATTGTTAAGTATGTCTACTTGCATACATCCTTAATCTTTTGGTTTGCATGCATGGACAAGCTTGTTTCTATTGTTAATTTGCAAGCATGTTTTCATCTTTCTTGTAAGATATGACTTAATTGCCCAATGGAGTAGGCACCAATCTAATTAGTGAGAGGCCAAACATATTTTAATTTAATAATCCTTCTCTATTGTAGATTATGATTAGAGTATGTCTTGCCTGATTTCATGGTTCAATAATATAACTCATGTCACATCCTTTGTAAGTTGAAACAAATCAATAGTTAGAGAGCCATGATCATTTTGCCTTCTCATTGCACATTTATATGATAAGAATAAGGGGATTTATATTTAGGACTGCAAACCATTTTTATCTCTTAGTGTATATGCATGAATTTTTTCTATCTACTAATTGGAGGTCTTAGAGGTCTAGTTGTAACCAATACAAACATGATCTTAGTGACATATTTAGAGTTCACAGTGCATTGGATGTATTTGCTACGGGCCTAGTGTGTCTTCTTCTTTTATTGTATTTTTTGAAGACCTTAGGAAATACCCCCTTGAGCTAGTTAATCCTAAAGCAAGAGAGTTTATCAACTCATGAACTAGCCCTTAGTTGTCTACATGTTGTTGATGAAAATTTCTTTCCCTATCTTCTTGATGATAAATTCCCTTCACCTTGATGATTAGTGGTGTGGAGCCTATAACTTTGAGATCCAACATGCTTCTTCCCAATGAATAAGATTGGATAATACATTGGTAAGAAAAGATACAAAGTTCCTAGATGGTGAATTAATGTGTTGTATTTCTGATACAAGTGTTGATGTAAGCTATATGCCACTATATGACTTGCTACAAATGATATCTTATATATAATTTAATTTATATTTGAAACTAATGACCTAGGTCTTGTCCTTAAATCTAAGATCTTGGATGCTCAATTATAAGTATTTGGTGTGCAAGTTGATAGGTAATAGTCATATTATTTGAAAGAGTAGGCTTGTGAAATCTAGGAAAATATACTTGAAATGGAAGGAATATATCTCAAGTCTAGTCTTGTCTAGAATTATCTAGTCTCATTGTATAATCTAGGGTACACAAATATGTAGCAAGAAACAAAGGATTTGCTATATAAACTTATGTCATAGCATGTTCATTCATAGGGTACTAAATAGTACCTCTATTTCCATTTCCATCTCAAAATATTTGATTAATATCATCCCTCCCAATACACTTTTCTAATTCTAAATACCCCTTATTTTGCCATGTATATGAACTACCCATTTTTTGTGATATTTTATACCCCTTTTTATTTCTACCTCCTTACAATGCATTTCAAATACCTACTTTGAATTAAAGTTCAAAATATTATTAAAGTTTATTCAGATATATGATTTATACTAAACCCATTTCTAGGTAACAATTTCTCCATTTCCATTTCTATAAGATAAAAATTTTAAGACATGACTATTTTATAAATGTAGTCTAGCAATCACCATCCATGTGGAAAACCCCCAATATCAAATCTCATACCTTAATTGATTTATTCTCTTTACCCCTTGATAGAAAGAGGTACAACACTTTAGATTTTTATTGGTTATTAAATCTATTTTATGAATAGATGTGGTATGGTACTTGTTGGATGGTCTTTTTAGACAAACCAACTTAAGAGGTGAGGGATCACCTCCCCTCTTAAAAAGGAGACCAATACTTGATATCCCCAAGCTTTAGGATTACCAAGTTTTGGCTATACTAGGATAAACCAAAGGCTAATTCCATGGTGTTTTACAAGAGGCCTATTGGTAAGCTCATCAAAAACATAGTAAAATAGTTGTACATGAAAATAAGATCTCAATATTTCATTATTTGATAATGCTTATAGGAAGAACAAGTGTTGTAGGTGCATTCCTAGGCATCCTAAAAATGTGGTATCATGTCTAAGAAAGTGGAATTTGTGGTCTAATTTAATAGTTTGAGTGTGTGTAAGTTTGTGGTTAATAGTATGTGGTGGTAAAAGTTAGCACATTCCATAACATTAAGGATTTAGACTTTACAATTGTGGTGGTAGTTTTGTGTGTTCAGTCTTTATCTTCTATTGAAATTTGGGGTTAATTGTATAATCAAAGGGTGGTCATTTGATTCATGAAGTGTACATGGGTTGACAATTGGAACTGTTTCTATTTGCAAAAGGTTTATTATAGGTTTGTGCCAAATGCGATTGTTTGAGAAGTGTGTAAAAACTATTGTGAAGGCCTGTGGTGCATCATATGGAGATTCTCAATCACTGATCATTGTAATTTGTAAGTTTATTATTCCCATTTGCTGACATGTTTCATGTGGTTTCAAGATTTACACCATCTTGAGGCCAATGCAAATCATGTGAGGAAATTTAGGATGATATAAATAGAGGGTTTTGAATTGGTTGAAAGCAAGTGAAGAAGATTAGGATGCAGTAGAAGTGTAGAAGGTAAGTCCAGTAGTGAGGAAGTGAGATCTGAGTGATAGATTGTGGTAATCAATAATATGATGTGTGATACAATACGAAGGTATTGAATGTGGCATATAGGGATGTTGTCTAGTGGTGAGGATTAAATGTACTTGTACTTGAGTCATTGTGTATCTTGTGTGGAAAGTCTATGCTAAAATTTTGAGGTTATACTATACTAGAAATCATTATGTGGTCACTTGTAATAAGTCTAGAAGTGGTATTTCCATAGTTTAGTGAGTATTTGCATGTAGGAGGCCTTTGTGGAAACTATCCATTTATGTAACCTTGTTGTTATCGAATGAATATGTCTTGAGATGTAAGATTGACCATTGCAACAAACTTTGTGGTGGTAATTTAGTGATAATATTACAAGCTATCTATTTAATAACATGTGTTATTTTATACAAATTTCTATGTTTGTGGTCTAAATTATGGTTGAGTAATTGTTGATAGGATGCATTGTTGGATAGTCCTTCCTTGGACACTCTACCATGATTACATTGTGGTATTAGAGTGGGTTGGATCATGGGAGTAGGATTGGTGTGTATTGAGTGCACCTAGTTGATGGGTAGGAAAGTCACATTTTTGAGCATGTGAGTTAGACAAAATATGAGTTGTGGTGATGATGTCCTATAGGTGTAAGTAATAAATTATACTTTGCAAGAATTAAATAAAGTTTAGATCTGTGGTAGTCCATGAGGGTTTGTAGATAGAGCACTAACTGTGAGGTAGTTTTAAAGGGGTAATTGTGGACAAATTATTGATCTGAATATGCCACTGAAGAGAGGGCATGGTATTATCAATGTTGTAGGAAGAATGGAGGAGATGCATGAAATGTTGAAGGCTATGCAAAACTAAATGAATACACTAAAGTAGAACCACCAAAGTAACCCTAACCCTAGGGAAAAGGAAAGTGATGAGGACAAGGAGGCAAATCTAATGGAATCAAGTGGAAGCAAAGAGGACAAGGAAGAGAGAATGTTGAAGCCTATAATTGACATAGGCAAAAGGACCAGAGTGGACATTAAAAACTATTTTGGGAACTTGGATATTGATGAGATGATAGATTGGATCCTAATATAGAGGAATATTTTAAGTATAAGGACATTGCAGACCTAGATAGGGTATGGGGTGGTGCAGTGCACCTAGGATATTTTTATGTCAAATTTGTGAAATTTTGTTTGATGGAGACTAGATGGAGTTTTCAAAATAATGTAATGAAGCCTTCTAAAGGCATTGTCATGTAGTGGAGGCCTAGAATAGGCATTTACCTTAGTAGGTCTGCAGTTTTCCTAGAATAGGATAATCTATTTTTAGTTTTCTATCAGGACATGCTTTTAATGCCTTCTTATTTTGGTTTTCCCACGATGTGGGGAGCATTGTAATAGTGGAATTCATGGTAAAAATATAGTTTTGGCCTCTCACATGTTGAGGCAGTGTGGATTTTAAGGAAGTTTGAAGAGTAATAGAAGAAAACGACCAAAATTTCTGTATTTCACTATTTTTTCTGTAATTTGCACATTTTGTCCTTGCCCGTACTTTACTGTCATAGTGGAAAACTAATGAAATCATGTGATCATGGAGTTAAATTTCATTTAGCTAGGATAGAAGGATTTTCATTGGTTTTGAATAATCTTATAGTCAGATTTCTGAGAATTGCTCTAAAACCCTTGTTTTAAGGGTTTTAGTGAGGTTTATGGATTCCTAACCTATCCATCTGTGTTAGAGCCCCAAAATGGATGGAATGGGTTTAGGATGGTATGTTTTATAATGGGTTTTGAGTGCAGGAGTAGGGGACAAATGTGAGTGGGTGTTTGGAGCCATTGAGGCCTAATAGCTCTATGTGTTGGGCTAACTAGCTCTGGTAGAGTGGAGATTTGACCATGAAATGACTTGGAGTGACCTTGGACCCAAAAAAATTATGAAATCTATCTATTTTTAACCTGTTGAGCACCTTGAAGTAGAAGTTGGAAGTTTGGAGTGAAGTTTGTGAGCACTTTGTTAGTAAAATTGACCTAATTAGGCCTAGTAGGAAACCAGTGCAGTCATGTTTTGATCTTTGTGTTCTAAAGGACCCCCTATTGTATGTTTTATATGTTGAATAAATTGATAATGGGTACTCAAAAAGTCCTTAACATTCTGGTTTGGAGGCTAGCAACAAAAGTTATTACTTGACAATCCCTTTTTGAGGGTTACAAGGAAGTTGGGGCAGTTGTGAAGGAAGTAGTATAAGGGATTGTCTCCTAAACATTTTGATGGTTTTGTGAGCATAAAACATTCAAACATAGGTGGTCTAGGGTCCCTATAAGGTTAAGGAAAGAGTCTAGGTGTATGACCCCAAAGATGGTGTTATTGGTTAGTCTTGGAACCATGGAAAATGATAGGACAATCATGTCTAGAAAGAAGACCAATGGAGCAACTAGGCCTACAAGGCCTAAAAGTCTTGTTTTCCCTACCATCCCCTGTATCCTCTTCCCCTGAGTAGTGGGTTGTGACCCCTTAGTTGTGTTGTCTCTGCATCAAGTGGTATTAGAGCACAGTTAGTAGATCGGTAGTGATTGTGAAGTGTTAAACTGAAGAGGTAGTTTGTCAAGATGCCTCCAAGAGTGAGAAACATGGCTCAAGAGATGAATGAGTTGAAGGAGAAACATGCTAGAGAGTTGAGGGAGCTGAAGGAAAGAATGGCTACCCTAGAACAAAATCAGAGAAGAGGAGTGGCTCTAGGTGATGAGAATGAGTCTGAGGAAGAAGAAGAAGCTAAGTATGAAGATGCGGAAGAAGAGTTAGACCCTGAGGATCAGAGGATGAAAAAGTTTCCAAGGGAAATAAAAGAAGACAAGCACAAGATAAATATAGATATGCCAAAGTATGGGGGAAGCCTTAATGATAAAGAGTTGCTAGATTGGATTGCAACATTGGACAATCACTTTGAGTGTGAAAAAGTTCCTGAGGAGCAGAAAGTGAAGATTGCAAAGACCAAGCTGACAGGTCATGCTTTGTTATGGTGGGATTATCAACAAATAGAGAGGAGAAAATAAGGAAAGGCAAAGATTGTTTCATGGGACAAGATGGTAGCTAAGCTCAAAGGTAAGTTCTTACCCAAAGATTATGAAGTTCAAATGTTTAAAAAGCTTCAAGGTTTAAGACGAAAGGAAATGGATGTTAAGTCATACACTGAAGAGTTTTATAAGCTAAGTATAAGGTTTGGTCAAAGTGAAAGTGAAGTACAAAAAGTTCCTAGGTATATTTGTGGTTTGAGGTTTAACATGCAGGATGAACTCGTGTTGGCAAATCCAAGGAATGTTGAAGAATGTTATCAGATGGAAGTAAGAGTGGAAGAGAAGTTGAAGAGAAGAGAAGACAAGATAGTTAGAGGTAGAGACAGTACTTCTAGAGGCAGAGGATCCTTTCAAAACACAAATCAAGTCAATGAGAGTCAAGAAGAGATGAGCAAGGTACAAGGACAAGGTGCAAAATTCAAACAAGGACAAAGTGCAGATTTTAGAGGTAGAGGTTCTAGAGGTAGATTTGGTGGTGGAAGAAGTGCAAACACCTTTGTAGGTAAGTGTTACAATTTCCAAGAGTTTGGAAACCCATCATACAAGTGTCCTAAGAAGAAATTTTTTACAAGTGATGGTGAAAGGAAGAATGAGAGGAGGACTTAATTAGTCCAAGAAGAAGAATGTGGTGGCTCTACTCCTACTAGTTGTGTTGGTGAGGTAGGGGAAACATTGATGCTGAGATAAAGAGCACTATTGAAGACCTCCAAGGAGAAGGAGCTGATTCAAAGGAAAGCACTGTTTAGGACAACTTGCAAGTGCAAAGACAAGGTATGTAAAGTGATAGTGGATTTAGGGTGTACTAACAATATGGTGTCTAGTTAAATGGTAGTCAAACTAAAATTGCAAAGAATACCTAGGACACACCCTACAAAGTCTCTTGGGTAAGTGATCATCAGTCCATTTTAGTAAGAGAGCAAGCATTATAGAGTTCAAGATTGGAGCATATGAGGATAGGGTACTTTGTGACATTTTAGCCATGGATTGTTTTCATGTGATACTTGGAAGACCCTGGTAGTTTGATAGATTTGCAGTCTATGATGGAAGAGCTAATAACTTCACCATTACGAAGGATGAGAAGACTTTTGTACTAATGCCAATGCAGGAAGAAGTCAAGGAGTAGTCAACGACAACAAAGATAATAATGTTTGGTAAAAAGGAGCCAGTGAGGCTTCAGGAGAGTGGAAACAAGGAGTGTGCAGCCTTTTCAAGGCATAAAGTTGTTGAGACAACATATGAGAAGAGTGAAGATGATTTGCAGACAGTTGTGAAGAGGAATGTCTTCATGTGGAAGAAGGAAGTGGATGGGAAGGTGTCTTGGTCTGAGATAGAGAAGTGTAAGAGTGAGAAGCTTGAAATGCATGAAGTGATTATAGTTGGGACAGTCAAGTGTCCTATAAAGAGGCAGTTGGATAATGTGAGGACAGAGATTTCTAAAGGTAATAGGACAGAGAACAAGATAGTTACAGGTTTGACAGAGGTTGCAAAAGGTAATGGTACAATGGATAGTGAAAAGAATGGAGACAAAAAGAGCACGAGGCATTGGTGTAAGTAAGAAGCTGAGAGGGAAGTGTTGACAGTTGACAAAAGGTTGAAAATAGAGGTAAAAGAGAGTGAGGTAGAAGAGTTTGTTGATAAGAAACACCCCATAAGGTAGAGTGTACAAGAAATAAATATGTCAAGGACAGTGAACCTATTGAACACAAACATGCAGATCAAAGATGTGAAGAGCACAAAAGTGGACAAGCTACAAAAAACTTTCCAAGGGACTTGGAACAATTACAAGTTGGGGTGTTTGGTGCAGTCCACCTAGGATATTTTTTATGTCAAATTTGTGAAATTTTGTTTGATGGAGACTAGATGGAGTTTTCAAAATAATGTAATGAAGTCTTATAAAGGCATTGTCATGTAGTGGAGGCCTAGAATAGGCATTTACCTTAGTAGGTTTGCAGTTTTCCTAGAATAGGACAGTCTATTTTTAGTTTTCTGTTAGGACAAGCTTTTAATGCCTTCTTATTTTGGTTTTCCCATGATTTGGGGAGCATTGTAATAGTGGAATTTGTGGTAAACATATATTTTTGGCCACTCACATGTTGAGGCAGTGTGGATTTTGAGGAAGTTTGAAGAGTAATAGAAGAAAAAGACCAAAAATTCTATATTTCACTATTTTTTCTGTAATTTCCATGTTTTGTCCTTGCCTGTACTGTACTTTCATAGTGGAAAACTACTTAAATCATGTCATGCATGGAGTCAACTTTCATTTGAGCTAGGATAGAAGGATTTTCATTGGTTTTAAAGAATCTTATAGTCAAATTTCTAAGAACTACTCTAAAACCCTTATTTTGAGGGTTTTATTAAGGTTTATGGATTCCTAACCCATCCATCTATGTTAGAGACCCAAAATGGATGGAATGGGTTTAGGATGGTATGTTTTATAATGGGTTTTGAGTGTAGGAGTAGAGGACAAATGTGAGTGGGTGTTTGGAGCCATTAAGGCCTAATAGCTATGTGTTGGGCTAACTAGCTCTGGTAGAGTGGAGATTTGATCATGAAATGACTTGGAGTGACCTTGGACCCCCAAAACTTGTGAAATCTATCTATTTTCAACCTGTTGGTCACCTTGAAATAGGATTTGGAAGTTTGGAGTGAAGTTTGTGAGCACTTTGTTTGTAAAACTAACCTAATTAGGCCTAGTAGGAAACCGTTACAATCATGTTTTGAGCTTTGTGTTCCAAAGGACCCCCTATTGTAGGTTTGATATGTTAAATAAATTGATAATGGGTACTCAAAAATCCCTTAACAGTCTAGTTTGGAGGTCAGAAACAAAAGTTATTGCTTGACAGTCCCTTTTTGAGGGTTATAAGGAAGTTGGGGCAGTTGTGAAGGAAGTGGTATAAGGGGTTGTCTCCTGAGCATTTTGATGGTTTTGTGAGCATATACTAGTGAAACATAGGTGGTCTAGGGTCCCTAGAAGGTTAGGGAAAGAGTCTAGGTGTATGAACCCAAAGATGGTGTTGTTGGCTAGTCTTGGAACCATGGAAAATGAGAGGACAATCATATCTAGAAAGAAGACCAATGGAACAACTAGGTCTACAAGGGCCTAAAAGTCTTGTTTTGCCTACCATCTCCTGCATCCTCTTCTCCTGAGTAGTGGGTTGTGACCCCTTAGTGGTGTTTTCTCTATATCATTGGGGAAGGAAGTCCAGATAGAGAGAAATAGAAAGGAAAAGACTTACATTTCAAAGTGGGATAAGATGATGGAGAAGTTGAAATCTAAGTTCATTCCAGTGAATTACTAATTGGAATTATTGAAGGTGATGCATAATTTGTACTAGGGAGATATGACTATGAAGGAGTACACCAAAGAATACTATAGGTTGACAATTAGGTTAGGGCATCATGAGGAAGGGGTTGAGAAAGTGACCAAAAATGTCAATAGATTAAGGAAATACATCCAAGGGGAGTTGGATATGTGGAATATCTAGACAGTTGAGGATGCCTACTAGAGTTGGCTCTCACCTTAAAGAAGAAACTAAATAAGAAAGAGGAAAAGTAGAACCACCAGAGAGGAAGAGAAGAGAACTAAAGTAGTAGGATGAGATTCAACGATAGGGGATCAACCCCAAGAGGTCAAGGGAGAGGTAACTAGTACCATAGAAAAAGAGAAGGCCAAAGTTTCCACCGTAGAGAGAAAGAAGATGATAGTATCCATTGTGACAATAGGGTAGATGACTGTTTCATCTACTACAAAGGTATAAAGGATGGTGGAAGCTACCACAAGGATGAAAGAGTAAAAGATACTCATTAGAGGGAGGCTTAAGAGGAATGTGGAGAGAATTCTCAACAAGGTAGATAAGGATATGAGAGAAAAAGGTAGAAATCCTTTAGGGGAACCTATTTTAGGTGTGGGGAGGAAGGACATAGAGCATTCAAATTCCATATAAAGAGGGAAAAGGATAGTGCAAGGATTGCATTTGGGGATGAGAGGTCACCCACTTTAGAGAGGGATCCTGAGTGTGGGATTCATTAGCTTCATGGATAGCTTTGATGTGTGATAAGAGGGATGAGCTGACATAAAGGAAGAGTTTGTTCAGAGCTAGATTTAAGAAAGTTGGTAAATGTTATGAGGTGGTGGTGGATAGTGGTAGCACAAATAACTTGGTGTCTACGGAGATGGTTGACAAGTTGGGGTTGAGAAGGATGAGGCATCTGCTCCCATACTGGATAGGCTAGTTGCAGTAGGGAGACAATATTTTGGTGGAGGAATAATGTTGGGTGAGTTTAAACATAGGGGTATACCATGAGGATGTGTTGTGTGGCATTGCACCAATGGATGCGTACCATTTTTTTTGGGAAGATGATGGTAATTTGACAGAGAAGAGATGTATGATGGGAGAGATAACACATATGTGATCCAGAAGGATGGTCAAAAAATAATTTGATGTTGTTGAGGGTTAAGTGAAGGATAATTTTATAATAGCACTAGTGTGTGTGTTGGGGAGGGATAACATGCATTGATTCTAAAGATTGTGGCATTGCTGGAATGGGTGGCAACACTGCAAATGCAAAAAAAGTAGGAGGTTGTGAGAATGAGGATCACCAAAAGGAGACCATCCACTAGATAGGATAGATGAAAAATAGGATGAGAAGATGTCTTAAGGAACATGTAGCAGAGGAAAGCATAACAGAAGGGTATGTAGTAGCTAGGAAAGAGGTTGACATATGTGAGGGATTGGTCATTGAAAAGGGCAAGTGGATTGTGACTGAATACAAGCTAAAGAAAAATAGTGTGGAGGACGATTGGTGAAATAGAGTAACAAATAATGTGGGAGAAAGTAGTACTTAGGGTTGATTTCTTGAGACATACTCGAGGAGGTGGAAGGAATGAGTTGAAGTAGTAGAGTAGAACCTCTAGGTAGGGCAGACTGTCCTAGAAAATGATGGACTCATTTTTCTACCCCAAGAGTTTGATGCAAGTGCATCCCTAGGCATCCTAAAAATATGGTATCATGTCTAAGGAAGTGGAATTTGTGGTCTAATTTGATAGTTTTAGAGTGTGCAAGTTTGTGGTTAACAGTCTATGGTGGTAAAAGCTAGTACATTTTGTCACATTGAGGATTTAACCTCTATGGTTGTGGTGATAGTTATATGTGTTGATTATTTATCTTCTATTAAAATTTGAGGTATATTGGATAATTAGATCTTGGTAATTTGATTCATGAAGTGTACGTAGGTTGAAAATGTCTTCAACTAGAATGATTTCTATTTGTGGAAGGTTTATTTTGGGTTTGTGCCAAAGGTGAATATTTAAGAAGTGTGTACTTTAACCATTTTGAAGGTCTATGATGTATCATGTGGCCATTCTCCACCATTTGACTATTGTAATTCGTAAGTTTGTTATTCCCATTCGGTGATATGTTTCATGTGGTTTTGGGCTTTGTGCCATCTTGAGGCTAACATAGATCATGTGAGGAGCTTGAGGATGATATCACTAGAGGGTTTTAAATTAGTTGAAAGAAAGTAAATTTAAGACTAGGATGGAAATGAGACATAGAAGGTAAGTTCAATAGCAAGGAAGTGAGATTTGAGTGACAAAGTGTGGTAATTAGTAATATGATATGGGATACAATCTAAATGTATCAAATGTGTTATATAGGAATGTTGTCAGGTGGTGAGGATTAAATGTATTTGTACTTGAGTTATTATGTAGTCTATGCAACAAGTCTATGTTAAAAATTTTATGTTATAGTGTACTTGAAATCATTATGTCATCACTTGTAGTAGTTTGGAAGTGGTGTTTCTATATTTAGTCTGTATCTACATGTAGGAGGCCTATGTGGCAACTATCCATTTGTTTAATCTTGTTGTAATCAAATGGCTATGGTCTACCATGTAAGAGGGCCAATTGTGGTAAACTTTGTCATGGTAATTCATCAATAATCTTACAAGCTATCTATTCAATTTAACATGTGGTGTTTTATGTGAATTTCTATGTTTGTGGTGTTTTGTGGTTAAGTGGTTGTTGATAAGATGCACAGTTAGACAATCCTTCCTTGGACCCTCCTACTGTGACTTCATCAACAAGAGAAAAGAAGATCTAATCTAATCCTAATCAACCCTACTATAACCAACTAATAAATAAAATACAAAAGAGAAGTGGAGAGAGAGAAAGGGTTTATAAATGGGGAGAGAAGGCATGAGAAAGGTGGATTTATTAACCATAAAGGAAACCCTCAACTTCTAAGCCTCTTCTATAAACATAATAAACTACTCAAACCACCATCATTCTAGGTTCAATATGAAGAATAAATAATGCAATAATTTATGGAAAATAAGTGAAACAAAGACAAATGATTATATCTGGAAATAAAAGAGATAATAGGAAACAACCACCGTAAAATTATGTGTGGGATGTAACAATCAAAATCATCTCCAAATATACATTCAAACACATTAACATTGTTTAAAAATACAAAAAATCATATAAGCTACAATAGTTGCACCCCTTGACTAACATAAGTTACTTATAAAAATAGCAAGAATCCTCACTAGCTAATTACAAAGGGGAAATTGTGTTTCCCAAGTTTCCCAACCCAACTCCCACTAACATGACAATGAATCTAGTTTATATGGACCTTCCCATTTTACACAGCTCAACAAGTTTTATGTCTAAGCCACCAAACCCTATCACAATTAATGTCTAGTATAAAGATTTGGAAATTAGATGTGCAATCTTCTTGGGATAAAATGATTCAAGATCAATTGAAGATGGCTTGAATTTAATTCCTAGTAATGTGATCTCTCAAATCATTTTTGTAGCTACAAGTATGTTAAGCCACCTAAATTATTCACCTACATCATCTCACAAGGTCCTACACCTACACATATTCAATACTCAAATTGAATCAAAATGGATCTAGTCTTCACTGAATTCTTAGCTACCGCCCCCCTCACCAGGCTAGCAACAAGCTTCTAGAGTATTTCATGTCAATAATTGATGATTTTCCTACACACAATAAAACATAATCAACTCTTTGATAAATATTGTTAAAGCACTGCATTGATGCACTTAAGAAAATTAGATTTAACATTTATTCCTTTATTTGCATAGATTTTTAGTTATCTAGACCTTTTTGTATAAAATAATTGTTAAATCACGCCCAAGATAATTCCATGTGTCAAGATTTGTATTTGTCTCTTACCACATTTGAGATGTCATGAAACAATAATTATGGGATTTTACATTGCTAGTAGATCTTCAAATTAAATCATTGCTATGTTTTTGTACCATCCTTTGTATATTTTTAGTTCTATTTTTTGGGTAGAGAGTTGACTAGGTCCAGGTTGACTAACTATATTACTTGTAGGTAGGTGTATACTCAAGTATGTAGGTATAATTGATTAGTTATTAGTTGACATCATATGAATGTTTACACATGTTGGGATAATTTGTTGGTTGTTTTCCTAGGGAAATATTTTCTTTAGAGGTGCTTGATTTATATCTTGATTTGGATTATAATAGTTGCATAGAACTTAGTTTAACAATAATGTATTTTGCATGAGCACTTGGTTATTATTAGTATTTGGTTATATGCAATTGCTTGTCCCAATCAGAGCAATGATCCCAATCCATAGTTCTAAGGTGTCATTTGTTGTTTGACTAAGATAGCCTCATTATATGTTAATAATAAATATGTAAATGTTGTTGATATTCTTCTCATTGACATGGAAGTCAATGGGTCCAAATCCCTATGTTATTCCCAAATAGAAGCCTCCTCCATTTGTATGTATGGTGCTGCTAATCTAAAGTACAACTTATGGAACCAAGCTTTGAACATACTCATTGGTTCATTAGTTTTTTTCCAAAAGTAAAAAGTGATGGTATAAAATAGTTGTGTATCTAATCATTTAAAAATGATTTATTAAAGTAGTTTCTAACTCATTCCAAGTGCATATTGAACCATTTGGCAAGCCAAGGTACTAACTAAAAGAAATACCATCTAATGCATAAGCAAACAATCAACAAGCTACATCTTCATGTTGAATTTGAATGTGTATCAAAGCATCCTTATAGGCTTGAATACGCTCCTCAATTGTTTGGATTCCACCATGTGTGTATTTTGGGCAAAATTTCTTAAGATTTTTAAGGAATTCATGAAGTTGACCTTCTATATTGATAAGGTAGTTTCCTCCACATAGCCATGTATCTTAGATAACCATTTGTTAATTTGGTGGTACAATAATAGGGATGACTAATTGAGGACTTAGAGATCTATAAAAAAATTCTTAGGATTAAAAATGGGTGTTGTAGATCTAAGTAAACTATTGGAATCTTATGTAGGCCTAGATTTTGATTTTACCTTATTAGCCCAAATCCTCCTATGTTTAGTAAGATTTTATAATTTAGAATCAATTTGGATGGATTTTGACCTTGTGGTGACTCCTTCAGGTTCGTGTTATAGGCCATCCTTCTTGCACTAGTTTTGTTGATGTGCATTTTGACACATGTTGAACTATTCCATTCAAGGGACTTGAATGGAATTAAAGGAATAGAATACAAGGTACTATTTGCAACAATACAATCTAATTAGTAGGAGAGATCAATAAGTATAAATGAATTCAATTCATGATCTCATTCATCATCCCATGCATAGATGTACTTGTAGCTAAAGAATTTTTTTTTTTTTAGAATAAGACACAAGTTTGAAGTCCTAAACTAAATGCTATTCTTAATCCTAACTCAAGCCCAATATAACAACTTTTATAAAAAATACAAAAGATAGGTGAGAAGAAAATGGTTTTGAATGAGCTTGTTTGATTTTGTCTTTAAATCTAATTTTCCAAGTAGACATTTATCTAATTTTCAAACCACTCTTGCTTGACTAATATTCATATAGTCAATGACACAAGATGGTGCATCTCCTAGGGATTGATTAGCTATGAAAGAAAGAGAAAACAACCACCATATTCAATTTGAAAATTGAAAGCACAAACTCTCACAACCTTAATGCTAAAAGATATTTCATACAATACCACATTAGAATGATCAAGTTGACTACAAAACATGTGTTACAATAAAAAGAACATTAGTGATATGAAGCACTCGTTTAGATTCAACAAATACTTAGTGGATCATAGATAAAATTTTAATGATTGAAATACCATAGAAGAAAGAAGAAAAGAGTAGAATATAAGAAAATTTTAATAATAAAAATGGGATGAAATGGTTTCCAATGTCAAATAGTGTCAAGTTTTTGGGACTTCATGTGATTCTCATGTTAAGGAAAAAAAATCATTTTCCTCTAGTTAGCCTTGAAATTTGAATTTAATTTGAAATTATAAGCTAGAAAAGACACTATTTCAAAGAGGTAAACCCAATTTAAAATTATCAAAGGGGCAGTCCTCAACATGCTAGTCCTCCTCTTCAAGTAATCCTCAACCCATACAATAATTAGTGGGAATGACCTCTTTAATTAGGTCTTATGTTTTAATGATTAGATTTGTTGATTTCCATGGTCTTTAATAAGCCCTTGTTAGACCTTCAACAAATCCTCTATTTGAGTGGTAAGTGGACCTAATCGAGCATCTAGTAGTCCATCCTCAACTTCGATAGATTAGTGACCTAATCTTCATAATAAAATAGACATAAATATTTCTCTTCTCCTATTTGGTGAGAAAATGATCATTTTGCAAATAGTGGCAACAACTTATTGAGATAAGCTCTTCAATATTCATGTCAATCTCAACTAAGACTGCTTTAGCCATACTTCTATTCTACCCCAAGTGGTTGTTCTCCATAATTAGTAGGTTCATGTTCTCTAAGTTTTCCAATTAAAAAGCCTTGCAACAAGAGAGAAAGTATCAATTCTTTTAAGAAAATTCACAAATATTACTCATTATTCTATTTGAATTCCAGAATAGTGATTAGGTCTTAATTAATGCATTCATAGGATTCAGAAATGGATATCAAACTTTAAATGGCTCAACTTTTATACAATTCAACAATGTGTTTAAGCTATCTAGTTTTAGATTGTTGTTTGCCTTCTTATGATTGTCTTTTTATCTTGTGAATGCCAGCCTAGATCAAGTGTTTTTAGTTCTAAACCAAGATTGAATTATAATCATAATTGGGTCCACACAATAAGCTTGTGAAGAATAGGTCAATTTTAAATCCTGCAATATATCAGTCATGTCTACATTTATACCAAGTTCATGTTTATAGTTTCATCCTTAGCGCATGACTCATGGTAAAGTATTTTGGATGTATGAGAGTAATCAATGCCTCCTTAGTAGCCATGTATCACTATTATATATACCAAGTTTATTGTTTCAATGTCACATGCTAATGCCAAGCTCATAGTATAAACTAGGTTTAAGAAACACACAACCTAGAAAAAAATTACAATCATATCCATGCCTAGAGTTCATAATTGATGACCTAGTCCTTTATTCTTGTTAAATAAGTGTTGTATACTTTACATGTTTTAGTCAAGATCAAGATACTTTTGGGTCCTATTTTAGGTTTTTCCTATTTTTCACTCATATTTATCTTTTATATGATTCATGCAATTATTCACACCTATATGTGAACAAGCCTCATTTTATTTACTAGCACTTGCACCCATATCCTCAAAGTTATGAACGAGTGTACAAAATCATAATTCACAAGGCTTCAATCATGGAGACATGAAGGATTTTGGCCATAAGGACACAAATCTAGATGAAAGCATCGTGTCTATACAAAACAAAGCCATAGCGCACTAGCGAAGGCTTGGATATGAACAATGAGACCACAACTAAAACAAAGAATGAACATCTAGATGTTTTTAATGATATAAACATACAAGAGAACCAAACAAATAAGATCATCTCGAGATGCACATGAAAGTTTGCCAAGAAAATTATCAAGCATTAAATGGGATAGAACCATACATACCTAAAATTAAAAGCCTCTCAATATGGTATGAAACATGTGGATATGAAAGGTAGTTATATAGCAACAAGCTAGGAGTTCTAACTTAGACAATATATAGAAATCTCCCATGTATAAAATAGAGTAATTACAAGGCAAGATTATGGTTGCCAAAGCATAGACCAACAAAAGCCAATATATATGCAAGATTATACTTTTTTCAGAGAGTCCCTTATGAAATTTTTATTAGTTAGGAACACTTGTATAATAAAAAAACAACTTTAAACCATTCCCATCATAAAGGCTTAACATACATGAGCTAGGACTTACATAAAACAAGGCATGATAACAAATGTTAGGACCATCTTGAAACATAATCAATAACAATGTTCACAAGCATGAGAATGGAAAACCAAACCAAACCTCAAAACTTCCTATACTCATTAAAATTAAATGCTAAATGTAAAAACTAGGGAAATATCTATATTCTTTAAGATGTCATTATGATACTTTCAAATACCCAAACAAAGAATTTTTTTTGACATAACAAACTAGGGATTCATGAGAAGATATATTAGAGCATCAAAAAACATGAAAGATTACTAGAATTGTGAAAGCAGGGTCCCTAGTTACTTTGGATAGGGGTATGTTGTGGAGGATATAATGGGAAATTTTTGGCCTTTAGCAAAATACAACTTTCATGTCATACATGCAAGAGATACAAGGAACAAATCCACCCACATTCATAGGCACAACATCTAAAATCATCTCATCAACAAATATTTGGTTAATAGAAAATTTTTATCTAAACTGATTATTTATGGGAGAAAGCAACACCTTATTTGAACCAACTCAATGCATAAAGCTTGGGGTTTTGATAAGTTTCAATACCAAGTCTTACAACAATGTTTTGTGAAATGAGGTTATCTTGGGAACAAGAATTTGAAAACTTATCAAATTTAACGTTCTTGACACTAAACTTAATGCTAAATAACAATGAATTTTCATTTTCTTCCCATGCCAAAAGATTAAAACTAGCCCTCTTTTTAGTGCATAATAACTTCCAATCAACTTCTAAACTACAAGATCACTTTCTTTACCATGTTAACAATCGTAGACATAGTGGTCTTCTTACCCTCTTTACCTTTCTAGAATGGATACTTCTCTAGATGAAGCTTCTAACATGCCTCATCTATATGACCATCTACATCATAGTGGAAGGCTTTGACTTCAACTATTAAGCATGTAGACATGCTTCATCAATGCCCACTAACTTATAAAGTAATATGGATCTCCAAATATGTCTATGAAGGCCTCCAATGAATTTCATAAACACCTCCTCACATTGCACATGGCTATGAAAGCCTCCAATGAATTTCACAAACACCTCCTCACATTGCACATGGCTATGAAAGCCTTCAATGAATTTATCCTCACATTGCACACCCTTTTCCATTTGAACAACCCTTCTTCAAAACTCAATAGTTTCCTCTTGCAAACTTTGTCCTTATTTTTTTTTGATAAATTGTCACTCTATACATTTTTTGACTCTATGAGGTAAAATTGTTTCTTAGTCAACTTCTTAATTTGATCCCAAGAACCATTTTAGGAACTTGCTTTCTTAAAGACAAAATATAAAAATACTTTTTAAACTAGAAGTTAAAGCATGCTTTTCCATTTTAAATGTAGTAAAGTAAAAATTTTGCTCTAAAATAAGAGAATGCATACTAAAAATAACTTGAAATATACCAATCAATTGTCATGCTTCTTTGCATCTAGATCTCCTTCAAATGGTGGAATGCCAAACTTTCTTTGAACCTTGAGTTGAGGTGTCCTTGATATACTTGATTTGTCATGGCTTTAGCTAATATTTTGAGGAACATTATGTCTTCATCACTATGTCTCTTTCGATGCTTCTTAGTTCTACTTTCTAGTTATGGGATTTAATGTCATCTTCCAAAGGCAAAAAATATTTCCTACTTGATCTTGTTATGGTAATCAACCTAAAAAATTTCTTAGATCAACTTTTATTAAAGGAATGAACTTGCTATGATAGCAAACTTGATCCATAACTAGAAAATCTAGGCTTTACGACTAGTCATACATATCTTATTAAAAGATTAATAAAATATACTTTACAAGAAACAAAATAATACTTAAGCTAAAAGGAAATTGAGAGAAATAACACCACAATAAGAAGACATAAATAATTTTACATTATAGAACCCAAATTTTAGAAGAAAACTCCAACAAAAGTGAAATAAAAACACTCATTTATCCACTATCTTCAATGGGAAATACAATATTAGGCCCCATGGGTATGCAACCAACTTGAATCAACTTAATTAAGTCTCTAAGATCACTAGAACAAATCTCTATTGTACACTTTGTAATTTCTACTCTATAAACTGCACTCATTTTAATGTCCACTCCCTAACATGTTTTAGGCCTCATTTTAGTCTATTCTTATTTAAATTTATGTTTTCTCTTGTGTTTTATCTAATTCATGATGTTTTTACTATTTTTGTCATTTTTATTATTTTTGTGCCATGTTGGACTTTGCCACAATTGTGGAGACATCTCCATGATCACAAAAGTATTTGCCCCGAAAGTAAAATAATGCTGACTATTTTTATCCTACTCAACCAAATATCCCCCTATATTTTTCCAATGGCCCTTTTGTGGCATCTTTATTTCACATTTTATTAAGAAGAGTATTCATTGGTTGATTGAGAGGCACCAATTCAAAACCAAATTAAATCCATTTTTCCTCTATATTAAGTTTTTCTTAATTTCTCACTCTATGTTTTATTCCTAATTCATCTTATAATTTCCTCTTACATTTTGAAATGAAGCAAAGGTGTAGAGCATGCTTTTGACACTAATCTATGAGAGGAGGTATGTGCTAAAATTAGTTTGATAATAGTTACAAGGTAATAAACACACAAGTAATATGCCATAACACAATGACTTATGTGGGGAAATTTTTTTTGAGAGAACATGCCACATTTTAAAGCAACTCAATGTATTACTTAGAAATCAATGGTTACAATACACTTGTAAAGTCATCCTTTATAGGAGTATCACCATTAAGAGCTTTGGAGTAATTCTAGCAACATAACAAGACCTATAAAATTTACTATGAAATATCCATCTCAAGCGCCCAATAAATAGAAGTAATATATGAAACCATCAAATGATAAATAGGAAACCATGAGATAAAACCACCCAAAATGTGGTTCCCAAATCCTTAGTCAAAATCTAATGTTCAAATCCCAAGATGAGTCCATAGACTAAAAATAACATATCCTTTATGCCTATCATAAGCTTGTCATAATCCACTCACCAACTTGGGTGCTATATTTTGGCTTCATTATCTCCAATCAAAGATGCCTTATGATGTGTCATAACATGTGTCATAAGTTGGTAAACAAGTGTAACTCCCTCTTATAACTCTTATGCGTTATAAATGCTCTTACATTTATGATGTGATAGGCTTAACTTTTGAAGGCCATAACTTTTGATCTAGAAAGTTGATTAAGACCAATTTTTTAACTTGAAGGTCTCAGCGAGGTCCATGTTGTCATAACCAACCTGCTCTAATTAAGGCCCATTTTGAATTTTTTGTTGGAACAACTAAGATCACTTACAAAATCAAGAACACTTCCACAAAGTTGAACGTGCACAATGAAACCAAAAAACTATCATACAAGTGAATCAAATGTGAAGATTGTGCAATTTACAAAGAGACCTTGCTTATAGAGGAAAGGTTGATGAGGTAAGATGGTAGGACTCTAAGTCTGACTACCCCTTAAAAAGTGAATGACACATGTTGAATACTTGAGACAAGTGTGAAGACATGTTTTGAGTCCACATGAGGTGAGACAAAAGGGCATCTTATCCTCTAAGAAAACTTAATCTAAAGGTGTGAATAGGTCTACTAGTCAAAAGTGAACTGGTTAGATAAAGAACCTTTTCACACTAACAGCCCTCTTAAGTGATACTTAGGGAGAACACAAAAGATGGGTCTTGATAAAAAGGTTTGATGAGGTACCCTGTTGCAAGTATGTACCTAATCGATGCCATTGATGTCAACATATCTATGTTGTCATTGGTATCAACTATGCCCTCATTTTGTTACTTACTCAAAGATGTTGAGGCTATTGAGAAAATTAGCTCATTCGGTAAAAACACTGAATTGTAGTAGAAACAATGCATTACATGCAGAAGAACAATCTAGAAGAATGCTCCACATTTCCTATAGAATAAATATCTTTGCATGTGGATTGGAAGTTATTTAGAAGCCTATTTGAAGATGTTATATTCCAAGGTTGAGCCTTTAGAATGAATATTTAAGTAAGTTGTGTTCACTAGTGTGAAAATTACCTTTTTTGTATGTTTGATGGTGACAGGGAGAAATTATTTTGCTTTGCATTCCTCCGCATTGAAGTATTTTGGTCTGTGGTTTAGAAATTAAGTTTGTGATGATGATAAGTGCCTTCAAATGCACATTTGGTTCATGATTTGGTGGTCCGCAAGCTATCTTTTACTTATGACAGTGGCTGACAGTGTTGTTCTTGTGCTCTGGTTTGAAGAATCTTATTAACAAAGTAAATTAAAGACTGTGCATTTGTTCCTGGTGATTACAATGTGCTTGTGGATGTGGATGTCTCCTGATCATGTTCCTAACTTTGGATTGGTCTGCAAAGAGAAAATTGGATCATGAATGAAGAATGTTTTTGCAAACCTAGTGCTATCATTAGTCTTGGCTGACCTAGTTAAATTCATCATTTGCAGAGATGCATCAAAGATTGGAGAAGCATTTCCATGGCGTGGAAGATTGTGTCTAAGTCCTAGCTAAGGCATGGCATGATCCACATACATTCTTACATCTTTTCCTTAGCTAAAATTGTATTAGGTCTAGACCTGTTTTATGTATGTTTGTAATGCTGACCTTGGAGATTAATCCAACGGTTGATGAATGTAATGCCAACCTTGATGCACATCCCAAGGTTGATGAATTGTATAAAAGTATGTAATGAAGTTGCGAAAGAGTGTGTGTGTTGCAAATATGAAGAGATAAGTGGGAAAGTGTGATAGAGCAGAGTATAGGAGTCATATTACGCTTCAATGGAACTGGACCCTGGCATAGAGTAGATGCTATTCAATCAGTTCACCATCTTGGCAGTGAGCCACCCTTTTGTAGTGAGCCATTCTTAGGCAGTGAGCCATTTTTGCAGTGAGCATTTTGGGTAGTGAGCCCTATAGGTAGTGAGCCTCTATTTTTTGGTATTGCTATAACATATATATATTTCTATGGGCTAACACCCACCATGGTTTTTCCCTTTTAGGGTTTTCCATGTAAAAAATTTGGTGTCTATTGTGTCGAATGTGTGGTTGTGATTAAGTTAATGGTTACATGCTTTCATGTTTGAATTAAATATGAATAATTAAATTGTTGATGGTTTGATTTGCATGTGAAGCTAAGTTTTTGTGACAACTGATTCACCCCCCCTCTTAGTTGTCAAGTATATTTTAACAATTGGTATAAGAGCAAGGTTCCTTTGAAGAAAGCCTAACATCTTGAGGAAGATCTAGGATGTATTTTAACAAGGAAGTTCTACAATTTGATGGGACAAATTATTTTCTTTGGAAGGTAAAATGAAAATCCATCTCCTTTGTCTTGGTTATAAAGATGGCTAGCTACACAGTCACAATTTGTCATGCCTGAAGGTGGTTTGACAACTAAAGATATATCAAAGAATATGAGTTGGATGTAAAAGAAAAGGATGCTCTGTTAAGTTCCTTAAGTGACTTAGTGTTGACAAAAGTTGTGGACCTTGAATCTGCAAATGAGGTATGGGAGAAGCTGAAGAATCTATATGAAGGAGATGATTCTGTAAGAGAAGCCAAGCTATAGAGCCTGAAAGTGAAATATGAGGGTTTGAAGATGAAAACATAATATCCTTTCTACAAAGAGTTGATGAACTTGTCATTGGAATAAAAGGTATGGGAGAAACTCTCAGTAATAAGGAAATTGTGATGAAAATTCTCAGATCACTACCAAAGTCCTATATCCACAAGGTAGTTGCTATTGATAAAAGTATTGACAGTGATCAGTTACTTGGAAAGATTACATCCTTTGAAATGAGAGAGTTTGGTGATGCCCTACCTAAAGTTGAGTCAACCTTTAAAGCCAGTACTTTAGAAAAATCTCCAGAGCTAAGAAGTACAAAGTGGATGATGACTTTGAAGAACTTGAAGCTAAATTTGTTAATAGGCTACAAAGAGGCTCCAATAAGTTTAAGGGTAAATTAACTTTCAAATGTTTCTCTTGTGGTGAAGTAGGTCATTATTCTTCTAGATACCCTGAAAGAATTGAAAGAAATAAGAAAAAATATGAGAGTAGGCCTAGAGTTCCAAAGAAATGCTACTATGTCAAAGATTTTGATGATGAAGGTGTGACTGATGATGAATCTATTGTTGGAAAGAGACACTGGTACGCATGATAGGTGTTGTCATTGATGGAAACTAAGACTGTTCCACTCATCCACATAACATAATTTGTTCTTACTGGAAGTCAGAATGAGAATTTATCTAAGTCCAGGGATCTAGAAATAGAGCATATAGAAGAGTTTAGTATTTTAACTAGCAGATCTCTCCAGTTAATCATTGTGTGTTACAGATCTGAGGGAGTGTAGAGGGATGTCAGGACTATCCAAATCCAAGATTCTAGCCTCTGGTAACAAAGGGATTAAAAGTTTTAAGCATTTGAGTACCGAGTCCTAATATGACAAAACAATTCAGTGAAGAATAGGCCGACTTGTGTTTGATCCTTGTGCGGATCCAATAGAAGTGTCTTGATGAGTTGCTTATGAGATATAATGTTAATGGATGACATGTATTGTGACTTGCAAGTGTTATTTCTGGTACGCATCTTTATTTGTGCGTCGATTTAGCCGATTGAACAAAGTATTTGTATTGTGTGTTAAGTTCTTCATAAGGCTGACAGAAAGGAGATTTAATTTATTGATGCAGATATATATAGCTGATGGATTTAAGTATTGTGGTGGGTGATAGTTATGCAAATATAGAGTAAGTGTGAAAAAGGTAGATAGAAGTGTGAAAGAAAGGAGATCTGAGGTCTGGATTATGGCAAAGCAGTAAAATGGGTAGAATAAAGATGAAATGTGTGAAATCAGTATTCTGTGCTTAATCGACACTAAATTCTTGCATTGATAGATGCTACTCATCAGTTCTAACAATCTGTAATCCTTCTATAATCATTCTTGTAGGTAGTGAGCCTCTCTTGAGTAGTGAGCTTTGGGCAGTGAATCCAAAGGTAAGTGCCTTCTCCTTTTGCAATACTTTTAATAGAGTATAATCTTTTTGGGTTAACCCCCAACATGGTTTTTCCCTTAACTGGGTTTCCATGTTAAAAATCTTGGTGTCAACTGTATTGATTATGTTTCTACTCATGTGTTATTGTTTCATGCTTTAATGTCTACATCTTTAATCTATTTGCAAGTTATGAAAAACCATTAAAAATAAAGAAAGTTTAATTCTGTGGGACAAGTAATTCACCCCCCCTCTCAGTTGTCTAGCCTAATTCCAACAATTTGTATCAGAGCAAGGTTCCTTTGAAAAGTTTAACAACTTGAGGAAGATTTGGGAAGATAGTAAAATGGATGAATATAACCTCCAAGGACAACTTAAACTCACTTTATAAGATCTTGTGCAATCTAGAGTAGAAGTCCAAGAGCTGCAAGAGAACCTTAAAAATGCTGAAGACTTCATTGAGACCTTAAAAGAAAAATTGAGCAAATCCAATGAAAAGAGGAAGGAACAATCTCTTCAACTGAGAAATCATTATGAAGACAACAACAAGAATGAGGCCCTCAAAGAAAAGACAAAGGAATGTGAGAAGTTAGCCAAAAAAGTTGTCCTAAAACATGAGATGGAATTTGGGGTGATGAGGCTAACCAAAGAAATTGAAGATAGGAAGAAAATTGAAGAAGACATGAATCAAAATCTAAAAGAAAGAACTGAAGAATGCTACAGATTAGACATAATAGCTGGTCTCCTATAATCTAATCTACAAGAAAGTAGAAACAATGAGAGAGAACTAGAGAGGCAAATTGTCATTCTCAGACATGATCTAGAAGTTGCAAATGAATAGAAGGAGAAGTTCAAGATAAGCTTAGCTAAACTTGAAGCACTGCTCGAAAGTCAAAAAAAGGCTGATGACAAGCATGGTCTTGGATATGAGAAAGGTGAAGCTCTAGATTTGGACAAAGAAAGTTTTAACCAAGGAATGGGAGAAACAGACCTAGAAGACCTCTGGTAAGACAACCTAATGCTCAAAGATATCCATTATTCAATGGAAATTGTTTTAGTTGCAACAAATTTGGTCATAGAGCTACTCAGTGTAGAAGTAGAGTAAATCAAAATTGTCCATCCTTCTTCGATCAATGCTTTAAGTGTAAGAGGTATGGTCATAGATCAAATGAATGCAAAAGTATGACAATGAATAACTCTAACAATAGATGAAATGGCAACTCTTTCAATGGTTACTGCTTTACTTGCAATGAATTTGGACACATCACTAATTAGTGTAGATCAAGAGGAAATCAAGTATATAAGCAAAGAAATGTTGTGTGCTTTAATTGCAATAGATTTGGTCATATTGCAAGATTCTACAGAAGTAGGAATAATGAAAGAAGAGTCCAATAAATAGAAAACCGGATGAGCAAAGACAAGACAAAGGCAAGTGCAAAATTGAAGTGAATGAAATCTAGAATGAAATGAGAAAGACATGGGTGAAGAAAAGTGTTATGAACTATAATAATGGGTCCGCATCGGAATTTGGTGTTGACAATTCCTCCAGGAATTAAATCAGGAGCTCTGGCTTAGGGGGAGCTACATTAAAGATCGAATTTCCCTAGCTAGTAAGTAAGTGCCTAAATCTGGCACAATGAATGAAGCTTGAGAAGCTTATTACATAACTTTTGAAGAAACTTCCAGAAGATAAGAAGCTAATGTGACTAATTGCAAAGCAATTAAGGAATGATTGCATGTAGAAATAGTGTAACCGGATGTGTTAGGGCAAAGCATTTATTACAAAGGCAAATTAGGTTTATGGAGCATAAAAAGCTGTTCACTCCTCATTTGAATCACTTTGCACTCAAAGAAAGAAATAAGAATAGTGTCTGAGCTGAGATTACAAAGAATTGAAGTGCGTCAACCCCAATTTCATGAAAAAGGTATTTATCTGCAAAACTTTGAACTTGTAATCTTCTTGCAATGGCTACACCTTTGGTTGTTAATATTACTGAAAGGCCTCGACCAAAATTTAAAAAGAATCCACACAAATCAATAGAAGTCGACCCATTAGGTGTATTTTTGAGCATTCCATATGGTGTGCTGCATACTAAAGATATTAGGGTTTATATTCATGCAAACATAGATGAATTTAGGGACTCAAGGTATGTGGATTTGTTTAAGAGTCATTTGAGTGATGAAAATCATGATCTTAAACCCAAATATAAGGTACTATATGATAAACATTTCATTTAGATTATGGGGTTTCCAACATTCATGGGTCCGGTATGTTTTAACTGAATGCATGATGAGTTTTTGTGGTTGATGAAACCATTTAAAATTACAAAGAATGCTATCAGGATTGTGACTGGGTTGAATTCAACCAGTGGATTACCCATGCTGAAAGCTATGAAAAACCAGATAGTGACCAATGCTACCAGTACCAAGTTTGACAAAAGCGTAATGACCATCCATGATATTATAGAACCAGATGCTAAGTTTGCATCTATGGTGATTGGCTACAAGATTTACCACTCTAGTAGGGAAAACTTTGTCTCTTGAACTGCCATATATGCAGCATATCAAATGTTGAAAGAAAATACAGATTATGATCTATGTGAGCTATTACAGAACCAACTGATTGAGAACTTGAGCAAAATTAAGAAAGACAAGAAAAACACCTTTAAATATGGTACCCTGGTTCTATGTTTATTTTTCTACTTTATGAATGAGGTGCCTAGAGTAAAGGGTGTGCACTGGACTAATGATGAACTAGTTGCTAATTAGATCAGAGATCATTTACACAACATTGGTGACTATAAAGAACAAAAAACTGCAATCTAGGGATACTTAAATTTTTTTTAGAATATGATGTATTCTAGAGAAAGAATCCCTAAATAAGTTGTTGAGAAGTATAAGAATGAAGTATACTTTATGGTAGACACTGATCAGTGCTTAATGGAAGTAGTAGAACCCAAAACTATTTGGATCATGCCAATGGGATATGAGGTAGATGGAAAAATCCTGAATATGTATGCTCAACATCTCTTGAGCAAGCCCAAAGACACGACAGTTGAAAGATTTTGGACATATGAGGAGCTAAGTGTAAAACTGCATGACAAGCTTAGAAAACCTGAAACCAAAAGAAAAGTAAGAAAAGAAGTTGAGTAGTTGGCTAAAAATCTAGGCCTCACAAAGGAAGCTATGAGGCAATTCAGGGAAAGAACTGAAAAGGTAGAGAAGGAGAAGCATGACAAGAAACAAGGAAGTGCTCTGGTAGAATCTTCCTCCACATCAAGGACTACTAGAAGCTCTGCTACTGCTTCTATTTCCCCAAAATTTGCAATTCTTGAGAAACCAAAAGGAAAATCATCCAGAAAAGAATGAGGAAAGAGAAAGAAAACAAAGGCCACAAGAACCTATAAGAGCACAAAAGTTGAAGAAGAAATGGATTTAGATGCTGAGGTAAAGGAGTTGAAAGCCCCTGGAACAAAAGCTACCAAGGTGACTAAGGAGAAGACCTCCATAAGAAAAATGGCAAGTAAAAGGAAGAAGACAGATACATATGTTGAGAAACCCACACTTTCTATGGAAGATGTAATAAAATCAGTCACTGTGGATGGAAATTTGAAACCCATTACTAAATTTTATGATGAATACAGTGATGCAGATAAGAGGGTATTAAAAGAAGCAACTGTTAGATATCTAAATATCTATAATAAGGCCCTGATTGAAATAACTTCTGAGATCCCTCAAAGTCTTGCAAACATTCTAGAGTTGAGGAAAGAAAATGCAAAAAGTAAGTATAGAGAGCTTAGATAACATATACTGATAAAAATATGCCCTCAGTCAGGAGCAAGAAGAGAATGGACAAACTGATGCTTGGAGAAGTAGATGAAATAGTTAAAGAAACACAAGAAATACTTCTAAGTGCATTGAAGAGACACAATCTTCCATTTGTTGAGGAGGAGACTGATGATGGGATTGATTCATCAATCCCAGATATTGAAGAGCCTGCTGATGACACACCAGTTTGGATGAAGAAAAGCAATAGAAGGATGAGCAACAATATGGAATAGATGACTCCTCTATTCTGGAAGTGGAGCAAATAAACAAGGAAGATACATAGATGGTTGATATAACCGATGATGTAGGAGATACTCTAACTCCTCTTGATCAATCTGGGAAAGAAGACAATGATGAGAATACTACTACTACACAAGATCCTCTAGAATAGATTTCAAATGGTGAGGACAAAGGAAAGAATCCCCCTGTAGATGACATAGAGAAAAGTGAAGCATAGAAAGAAGAAAAAGTCAAAGGTAAGGAAGATAAAGTAGAAGAAGATGGTGCAAATGTTGATGCACCCAAACAAAATAGTCCTGTCACTGAGAAAACTCAAGGAAAGGAAGATGGCCCTAAAATTGTGGCAAGAAACACTACAGATATAGTGAAGAGTTTCCTGAGTAAAGAGATGCTAGAGTTTGATGAACCAAAACTGATTCAAGGACCAATCAACCTGGATATTCTCTCTCTGGTCCAAATGATGAAGATAACATCTTTTACACAAGCTAAGGCAAGTGAAAAGATATTGAAATCTCACATAGAGGACAATGAGCTATTAGGGCTTACATCTGGTATATTGGAGAAGATAATGCCAATTTTTAGAAGAATCCATCTGATTCTCCCTCTGAAAATCTAAAGAGTCTTGTAAATTCTATAAATACACACTTTGAGTCCTTTGAGAAGTCTGCAGAGACTAAAATCTGGAATGAATTTTTGGATAAGAGATTTAGTGAGCTAAAGGGCCTAATAGGAAATGATAAAAGGATACTTGATATCAGTATAAAGAGTATTCAAAATACTCTCAATGATGGAGGTAATGTATACAAATTTTATCTGTATTGGCCCAAAGTTATTGAGGATATTGAGAAGAAGATAAAGGAGCAAGAACAAATATTGCTAAATTTATCTCAAAATTTTGATCCTCTAACAGTTTCTCCGATAAGTCAGGAGTGTCAAGCAATCAACTTGATTGATGAAATAAAGAAGCTTGTTAAAGATAAGAGTAATATTGTGGAGAGAATGTGTGAGCTCTGGGGATTAATCTCCCCCAACTTAGAAATAATGTTTACTGCTTTATCAGAAGATCAAGTTGCAGTACGGATAGGTGATCCTTCAGATTTGTAGAAAGCAAAAACACATGCATTCCTACTAAGAGAACATAACTCAATTTTGGATGGCATGAAAAGTAGTTGGGCCTCTGAACTTGTACAGTTGAAAAATAGCTTTGCAGATATCATCAAGTTCACGTAAATATAATGCATGGATTATTTATATGCGACCTTATATACAAATTTCTTGTGAATATTTTGGTTTGTGGATTCCACCCTTTACCATCAATGTCAAATGGGGTGTGAAGAGCAGTGAAAAATGAGAAATCCAAAAAGGGGGGAGCTTTGAAAATAGTGGAAAGCACAAGTACAAAGAGTAAGGGGGAGTAGCTCCGACACTTAGTCATTTTTCACTAAGTGTTTCCATCAATGCCAAAGGAGGAGATTGTTGGCAAGAGACACTGCTACGCATGACAAGTGTTGTCATTGATGGAAACTAAGACTGTTCCACTCATCCACATAACATAATTTTTTCTTACTGGAAGTCAGAATGAGAATTTATCTAAGTTCGGGGAGCTAGAAACATAACATATGATAGAGTTTAGTATTTTGACTAGCGGATCTCTCCAGTTAATCATTGTGTGTTGCGGATCTAAGGGAGTGTAGAGGAATGTCAGGACTATCCAAATCCTAGATTCTAGCCTCTGATAACAAAGGGATTAAACGTTATAAGCATCTGAGTACCGGGTCCTAATATGATAGAACAGTTCAGTGAAAAACAGGCTGACTTGTGTTTGATCCCTATACGGATCCAACAGAAGTGTCTTGATGAGTTGCGTATGAGATATAATGTTAGTGGCTAACATGTATTGTGACTTGCAAGTGTTATTTCTGGTACGCATCTTTATTTGTGTGTGGATTTAGCCGGCTGAACAGAGTATTTGTATTGTGTGTTAAGTTCTTCACAAGGCTGACATAAAGGAGATTGAATTTATTGATGCGGATATATATAGCCAATGGATTCAAGTATTGTGGTGGGGGATAGTTATGTGAATATGGAGTAAGTGCAAAAAAGGTAGATAGAAGTGTGAAAGAAAGGAGATCTGAGGTCCGAATTATGGTAGAGCAGTAAACTAGGCAGAATAAAGATGAAGTGTGCGAAATCAGTATTCTGTGCTTAACTGAAACTGAATTCTTGCTTTGGAAGATGCTACTCATTAGTTCAAACAATTTGTAATCCTTGTGTATTCATTCATGTAGGTAGTGAGCCTCTCTTGAGCAGTGAGCTCTGGGCAGTGAGCCTGAAGGCAAGTGCCTTCTCCTTTTGTTATACTTTTAATAGAGTATAATCTTTGTGGGTTAACCCCCACCATGGTTTTTCCCTTATCTAGGTTTCCACGTTAAAAATCTTGGTGTCAAGTGTGTTGATTATGTTTCTACTCATGTGTTATTGTTTCATGCTTTAATGTCTACATCTTTAATCTGTTTGCAAGTTATGAAATAAAATTAAAAAGAAAGAAAGTTTAATTCTATGGGTCAACTGATTCATGCTCCCTCTCAATTGTTAGGCCTAATTCCAACATCTATGATGCTAGTACTAGTGTAAATGAATGCCTTTTTATTGCTATTAAAGACGATCCCATGTCTACTAATTCTACTAGCTATGTGAAGGAAGAAAAGCAAGTGGAAGAAAGTGCTTTGGCTATTCAAGTTGAGAAAGATAAGGATGAGTGGATCATTGATAGTGGATACTCACATCACATGACTGGTGACAAAACTAAGTTTGTAAGTTTGGAAAAGTATGATGGAGGACTGGTTATGTTTGGAGATAATGTAGCTAGTAAGATTGGTGAAAAAAGATCTATTTTATTTGATGGAAAGCATAATACTGATAATGTCCTATATATGAAGGGCTTGAAGCATAATATTTTGAGTGTTGGTCAGATGTGTGACAAAGGATATGATCTAAGATTCAAATACAATGGGTGCAAGATCATGGAAAGATCCAGAACTGTGATTGCTACCAATAAGAAGACAAAAGGTAACATCTATCAATTAAGAGGAACTAATGATTATTATTTATTGGCCTAGACAAATGAAAGTTGGTTGTGGAATAGAAGGATGTGTCATATAAACTTTGATAATCTAGTAAAGATAAGTTTAGGTCAAATTGTGAGAGATTTACCAAAACTTGTGAAACCATCCAATACAATTTGCAAGGAATGTCAGTTAGGGAAGTAAACAAGAATAAGTTTCAAGAGAAAAGAACAATTTTCTATTGGTTTGCTAGATCTAGTGCATACCGATCTTTGTGGTCCTACAAGGGTTAGAAGTCTTCAAGTTGACAGGTACTTCATGCTTCTTATTGATGATTACTCTAGAATGAATTGGATTACTTTTCTAAGAGACAAATTAGAAGCCCTAGAGAAATTCAAATCTTTCAAGGCAATGGTTGAGAATGCAATAAAGTTGAAGATCAAATGCTTGAGGTATGATATAGGAGGTGAGTTCACATCAAATGAATTTAACATTTTCTATAAAGAGCATGGAATAAAGAGACAACTGTTTGCATCTAGGACTCCTCAGCAAAATGGGAAGCATATTTGTTGGAAGTGTTTTGGAAAGAGGCTATTCATATTGCTATTTACATCTAAAGCAGAGTTCAAGTGAAAGGTAATGGTACTCAAACTCCTTATGAATTGTGGTATGGAAGAATTCCTATAGTAAAATATTTCAAAATCTTTGGAAGCAAATGCTATATCAGGAGAGATGAAGATCTAGGAAAGTTTGATACAAGGTGTGATGAAGGAATCTTACTTGGATACTCTACCAAGAGTAAGGCCTACTAGTGCTACAACAAAAGGCTCAAAAAGATTGTTGAGAGTACAAATGTGAAGGTGGATGAAGACAAGGATATCAGACCTAAATTACTATGAACCAGATAAACCTGTGACTATAATGAATGAAGAAAAAGATGAGCAAGAAGACAATTAGGATGAAGAAGAGGTTCCGAAAAGTGTTTCCAAGACTCCCAGGTATGTAAGGATCAATCATTCTAAAGATCAGATTATAGGTGACAAAAACAAAGGTCTGCTGATAAGGAGAAGAGCTGTAGAAGAACAATTAAATTACTATTTTCTTTCAAAGGTTGAACCAAGGCCAGTGAATGAAGCATGCAATGAGGAAAGCTGTATCAAAGACATGGAGGAAGAGCTAAAGCAGATAGAAAAGAATGATACTTGGGAATTAGTTCCCAGACCTACTGACAAAAATGTTTTTGGAACCAAATGGGTTTTCAGGAATAAGATGAATGAAAATGGAGAAGTTGTAAGGAATAAGGCAAGGATTGTATGCAAGGGATATGCTCAGATTGAAGGAATAGATTTTGAAGAGACTTTTGCTCCAGTAGCCCAGATTGAAGCAATCAGAATATTTCTGGCATTTGTAGCCCACAAAGATTTTAAAGTATATCAGATGGATGTAAAGTTTGCATTCCTGAATGGTGAGTTAGAAGAAGAAGTCTACATTGAGCAACTAGAAGGATTTACGTTATCAGACCAAGGATATGTTGTGTGTAGACTAAAGAAAGCCTTGAATGGACTCAAGCAAGCCCCTAGAGCTCGGTATGCAAGGTTGGATAAGCACTTACTGCAGTTAGGGTTCAATAAAGGTACTGCTGATAGTAATCTTTATTTCAAAATTAATGAAGATCAAATACTGATTGTTGAAGTCTTTGTTGATGATATCATTTTTGGAGGCAATGCAGATATGTGTATGAAATTTGTTGGTGAAATACAAAAAGAGTTTGAGATGTCCATGTTTGGTGAGATGAATTTCTTTCTAGGTCTGCAAATAAATTAATTAGATAAATGAATCTTCATATCTCAGTCTAAGTATGTGAAAGAGTTGTTGAAGAAGTTTGGGATGGAAGATTCTAAACCAGTGTGTACTCCCATGGTGACTGGCTACAAGTTGAGCAAAACTGATGAATCACCTAAGGCTAATTAGAAAAATATAGATCCATGATTAGAGGATTGCTTTATCTAACTCAAACTAGACCTTATATTATGCATGCAGTATGTCTTGTTGCAAGGTTTCAAGATGATCCAATAAAATCATGTAACGCTTCAACCTGGCTTACACTCACTTGATAAACACCCACCTTATTTTTTTAAACTTCTTTTTAATTTACATCAGTTTTTTTTTTCAACCTTAGTTTTCTAATGTAACTTAATCTAACCAAAATATCATCTAATTTTTCCAAAACATCCACAAAATGCAAGCTCTTGAAATTTTAAATAAAATGCCAAAAAAATAAAAATAAATAAATAATATACTTCCAAATTAAAGAACTATGTACCTCTAAGGTTGTTATAGCTTAACATTCATAATAATCTCACATTTCACCAAGCTAGAAAGAAGGAAGTAACTCTTGTAAAGTAAAATGAAAGTACTCCTAAGTAAATAAAATAACTCTTAGATAAATAAAATAATTCTTAACTAAATAAATAAAATCCTTCTGAAATTACGTTTAAGTAAATAAAAATCACTCTTAGATAAATAAAATAAGTCTTAAATAAATAATTAAAATTATTTTTAAGCATTTGTAAAGTAAAATAAAATTACTTCTAAGTAAATAAAATAACACAACTTGTTGTACAAGGTATTTTAATTCTTGTGAAATAATAATACTCATTAACGTAACTCCAAGAATATATGTTTTTTTTTCTCCAGATAAAAACACAATATTAACCCTAATTTTTTTAAAAAAATCTAAATAATTGATTTCATTTTTTTCCAAGGCTAAGAATACTTGATTGGATGACATGAGTACAAAAGGGAATAAGTCAAGATAAGGAGGGCATGGAGTGAGAACTAGGTCTAAGCATGGTTGAGTGTTATTAAAACTAAAAGGGGATAAGACAAGTATAGAGGGACTAGAGTGGGACAGAGGTAGAAAGATAAAATACTTGTTTGGATTAGTACTTGACTAACTTGGATTTTTCCTTAATCAAATAACACGTAATATCTACTCTAACTTAAAGAAAAGGATAGTGGCTTATTTAATAATGTACATGTTCAATGAGAATGACAACATGCTCAATAAGAATAATCAACATGATTACTAATTAAACAATAATTCAGATTAATTATTTTCACCTTATGTAAGAAATTATGTGCTCAAAATAACAACAATACAATGATAATTAATCCTTCCTTTAGTTTTTACACAAGGCCAGCAAAGTAAATTAATCCGTTCAATTTATTACATGTCTGGTAAAAAAAATAATAAAAATAATAATAAACCCGACAAGCACCCTATCCACATGTTATTAGACAATGATAGCTAAAGTTCTTTCACCCACCCACATGATGAAGAAAAACCTTAAAATTGAATTTACACATCAAGCCTAAGACAATCATGTCTTTTTAATAGAATTTTAACTAAAAATTGGGGAGTCATAAATAAGGTTCGATAGTATATACATATAAAAAGGTTGTCTGACCAACAAACTGAATAAGAATAAATGTTTGCTACATAGCTACCTGAAAAAAAATAAACTAATTTAAAAAAAAAGGTTTCCTCTATAATTGCATTAAGCACATTATGATCAAAATTAGGTCCTGAAAAGAACGTCCCAACTAAGTAACAAGAAATGAATTTTCTTTTATATCCTAAGATGAAATCCATACGTGAGTAAGTCCTATGCGGCAACGAGGTAAATTTGAAAAACATAGAGCGTAGCACAAGTAAAAAAAAACATCAAGTTCGATGCCTTTGTGGGGAACATTTAATTCCTTAAGCAATTACCTTAACAGAGTTAAATTCACTCTTAAGTTAAATTATCTACAGGAGATTTGTTTCAGCAAATAAATTTAAAAAGAACGTTAAAACATTTGCTAGAAAAAAACTGACGAACTTATTGTGTCCCTAATGGTGGGATGGGAGTTTGCCCTAATTAGGGCAATGACTCCCATGTCCTAATTTTATTTTATTTTCTATGTACTTATCCACTACGGCCCTAAACTCATTCACAGATTGTTTTGTTGGCCGTCGCATAGTTTCTTCTCTTCTATGTTTCTCTGTTTCTTGTTTGCAGGTGGACAGGGCAAGCTGTGCAAAGAGAGGTACCCAGACTATTTTTATTATCTTTCCTTAAATTTTAGGTTGAGATCATCCTTTTGTGGGTCGTTAGATGGATCTCGTATGAAGGTCCAAGAGGATTTTGGTGGGGTTGTTCTCTCGAAGACATGCCCTTGTTTTTGGGCTAAGTCTCCACGTACAAGAGAAAACACTTTAATCCATTCATTTTGTTTTCCTCTGGCATAGCCCTAGAGAAGGACGACCTAAGATAGGGTTAAGATTTTTTTTTAATCTATTATTTCTTTGTCAAGAACTTACATTCGTGTTTAATAAATTTTCATGATACAGAGTTCTTGTTTTCTCTTTTTTTTCCTTATGTGCTTTCAGAGTGTTATAAAACTGCTTAGCACTCTCCCAGTCTTGGAGCTTATAAGAGTTCAACTTGTATAAGACATGATCTTTAACATTTGTAGTTGTCCCCAACACCACTGATACAAGAAAGGTGTGTTCGTTGAATTCCTCTTTTGCTGCTATCTATTTATTTTCTATAATGAGACCAGAAACGTTGATTTAATGGTCTCTAATAATATCTTCGCTGTGTACTACCAAGTTTGGCTGGTTAGGAGCTCTAAATAATATCTGAAGGAGCATTGCTTCAATTCAGCCTAGCATTAGAGGTGAGGAGATGCCCCACATTGAGTGATTCTCTTAAATAGGTTGCTACAGGTTGAAATAAGGAAGTGATGGAGGACTGACACATGGTCTACACTACAGTAAATATGTTGCAAATTTGGCTTGTAGTTGATTTGGAATGATCAAAATCTTTATCTCCTATCCTATCTTACTAGATCTGTATTCGATTGTGAATCTTGTATGTAAGATAGGATAGGAGATAAAGATAGGATAGGGAGAAATTGTTTTGCTCCACATTCCTTCACATTGAAGTATTAATGTCATGCCCACATTTCCCATGAGGTCATGACATGCAACACATGTGTCATGCCCACATTTGTCATGTGGTCATGACACGAAATATCAAAATCTTTTCTGCATGTCCCTAGGAAGCCTGTCGCACGCGTCTACGTGCTTGGTGGCAATATGCATAAGGCGTAAACATGTCAATCAAAACTCAGGGAAGAGTACTTGCTTATGCAATCCCCTGCGTGATGATAGCCAACTAGGGGGTTATGCAATGTGAAGAGCATCACTACTAGGGTTAGAATCGATTTAATTCAAAACCCTATGTTTCCTAGGTGCGTGAAATGATTTTGATTGAATCAAAATCAAACCCTAATTCTAATGCATAATTAAAATTGGATAACAATAATGTTTCAATGATAAAATGGTCACATGATGTGATGAAGTGATAAAATAGACGTCACAAAAATGCTTTTAAAATAAAACCCTAAAATTCTGAGAAAATTCGGCAGCATAACGCGTTTTCAACATTTGAAATAAATATTTCAAAAAGAATCCCTATGGAAAATAATTAAGGGTAAAATTAAAATTAATGAATGTATAAGGATAGATTAAATAATTCCAAGGCTGAAATAAATATTCACCACTCAACAAAATATAAAAATTAAAATTAAATAAACAACCAAATTAAATTTTCAATAATAAAGTCCTTTAATAAATATAATTGCGACAATTATATTTATTAAATAACTCAAGTAAAAAAATTAAAAAAAGAATAAATCAAAACATCCCCTCTGGAATAAAATTGATTAAATTAAAAATAAATTCAATAAAAAGATCTCCCCAAAACATTAAATTAAAACACACTAGATAATTAAAAAGGAATGCCCAAATTAATTTAAAAGGCAAGGGATCAAGAATCCCAATAAATCAAATTCCCATTCCCATTTAATTAAATCTCACATGAAAGCATAAATATCACACTCCAAAATAAAATTATAAATCAAAATAAATTTAAAACACTATGGGAGGCAATAAATCCAAAAGTCAAAATGTAAAGAATAGAGGGAAGTTTGAATTCTCGTGCACAAGAATAAATGGGGAATTAAATAAATTAGTAAAAACTAATTCCCTCTCATCCTCCACTCAACCCTAACTAAATATTTTATTAGTTTCCCAAAAGGAAACCCTAACCCTATTATCCATCATATTCTATTGTTTTCTTTTCATCCTATGTTTTTGTTTTCCATTTTGCCTCTCTATCATTTTTTGTTTTCACTTTTACAGGTTGAAGCAATTTCCTTGATGGCTGCCAAGGAATGCACAGAGGTATACATACTGAGTATACCCCATAGGGTTTGTGCAAATGTTTTTTTTTTGATATATATATATATTTACTTATATATATATGTATACATTTTTGCATATATATATTTATATATAACTAAATATATATACATTTGCCTAAAATATTTAAATGGGTATTCTCATTTTAAAATGCAGTGATATATATATGTTTGTAGATCTAAAATATAGAGCAGACAAGAATAAAGGCTGAATGGCATAAGAGGGGCGACGAGGGTCTATACTGCCGCCGCCACAGACTGTTGAATGAAGGTTTTACTAGGGGTAAATGGTGTGGGGAGGGGGCCGAGCCCCCACCCACACCCCCCCTCCCCACACCCATGAACAAAGGAGAGATGGGTGGGCGGCGGTGAGACCGTCATCCACCCACTGTGTTCTCTTTTAAAAAAAAAACCTAACTCAAAAACATCAATCCGTCCTTACTAAAATTCATTCTCTCTCTTATGCTCTTTGATAGTTAAACTCAGTTTATTTAACACCTTATATATATATATATATATATATATATATATATATATATATTCACAGTTACATGCATATGTCCTTTTTTTGTTAATAACAGTAGCATTATATATATACAAAACACACAATAGAACATCATAACCAGATTTATGACTTGTAAGAACTATTTGAATATGTACAAATTAAATAAATAGATTTACTAATCTTTTTTTTTTTGACAGAATGAATATAACAGAACCACATATTTTCTTTTGACAGCAATTTAAACAAATCAGATTTCTTATATTCCCTTCTTCTAAAAATAGAATCATAACATGAGGGTATAAATTTTCTTTTGTTTTCTAAAATGTATTCCAACAGAACTAATCTATTTTCTTTTCTGTTTAAACATCCAACATAACTCAAAACTACAACATATATATATTGACAGCAACTATATTTTTTTTGAAGTAAAGAACAACAACTAAATAAAATCTCTTTTGACAAACCTTCCAAAAACCACATAACCACAATAACAAATCAATGAATATCTTTTTTTTTTAATACATATAGAGGAATATTACACCTTTGAATTTCTTTTTCACACTCAAGAACAAGGAGAGTAATAATTTATAGCTCAACAATAGGGCCACCAAGGCCATGGCTTCCAAAAACTAGCCAAAACAAATGAAGTAAATAATGGTGAAAAGAAACTTCTTCAATTTTTCAAGAGCCCAACAATGACCTGCAAAACATAAACACAAAGGGAGAACCAAGCCACTAAGGAATGCCCTTCTCCCTACCATAGACCCACTAGTGGGTCACCCCTGAGCTGAGGAGGTAGGAATCACACGGTCTTGCACACACACCACAACACAAGAAATTCCTAAACACACAAAACATCACTCCCATGGATTTGCACAAACAAAACTCAATAAATTGAGTTTGGAGGGGGTAGGGAAGTGGACCCCTCAACTCAAGAGGCCAGCCCAAGAACTCCAAAGATCACAAAAATCCCAAGGCCTCAAGCCAAGCACATTTTCACCCAAAACTTAAAATCACAATGGCACTCTTGCCAAATCACATATTGTTTCCAAAACTCATATGATGCCCTCAAGGCTAAAATAGTGCAACACAAAGGAGATGACCTCAAGGAGGTTCACTCTCCCCTACCCCAAACTAGTTGAGTCTTTCCTCCAAAATGGAGGTGCTCTCACCGCACACATCCCACACAAAAAAAAATAAAATGACAACCCACATAATATGCAACCACATACACAAAAGAAAACATAAGAAAAAGGGTAATGGCCATAGCCATGGAGCTTACCTTTAAAAGCCCTAAAATGCAAGCACGTTTGATGAAGAGCTCCAAGCTTCCCAAAATTTTTTCCAATTCTCCAAAATTTTCTCCCACACTCTCAAAACCTCCTAGAATAAAAGAAATTTTCCAAAAAAGAACCCCACACTCCTCTCTAAGAGGAGGTAATATAGGCCTTCCAATTTGGCCTTGAGGAATGAGAAGGTGACACTTGTCACCTTCTCCTTCCTCATCCCATGCCACTTGCATGGGAGGAGTGTGAAGGTGACAAGTGTCACCCTCCAATTCCATTCCATTCCTCACCTTATCCACTTGTGCTCTCACACATGTGTGAGAGACCAAGTGGTGAGGTAGCAATTCCCTTCAAGCCTCGATGAGGACAAGGGATGCCATATGGTATCCTCTTATTCTCCAAGAGAGCCATTGTTGGCAAGAGACACTATATGGATTCATGGTTGTTGTCATTGATGGCAACAAAGGTCATCCCACATATCCGCAAGTCATAATGTGTCTCTACCGGAAGTCAGAATCAAGAATGTTGTGGTCCGGTGAACAAGAACAGAGCATGTGGCAAGGTCCGACAGATTGGTCCGGATCTCTCAGAGGAAGTGTCTTGGTGCAGTGCGGATTTGGGGAAGTCAAGAGGACTACCTTGAGTGGTATATTCCAAGGATTTAGCCTCCGGTGATGGACAAGGAAAAAGATATGAATAGTTGAGTACCGGATTCCTGAGAGACAGTGAAAACAGAGGAAGAACTGACTGACAGAGTATCAGACTACTTTCCGGATGTGTTACTGTTGATGATAGAGGTTGTGAAGGCATGAATCATGTTTGGCCGACATGATTAATGATATCTACAAGTATATGCTTGATCCGCATTGCTTGGTGAGGAAGGATTCAGCCGACAGAACAAGAGTTTGTAAGAAACTAGACTGTTCCGGATGCCGACTAGAAAGGTGATGAAATTACTTGTGCGGATATATATAGAGGATGGATTTAGTTGTGAAGTGCGTGATGGTGTGAAGAGATATGCGAATAAGTCCAGAACAGAGCAGAGGTAGCAAAAAGGATCCGGTATGTGAAAGATAGCAGAATAAAGAACAGAGGAAAGATGAAGTGTAGCAGATCAGTGTACTGAGCCTAACCGGAACTGAACTCCAGCATATGCAGATGCTTCCAATCAGTTCAAGACTGTGATTCTTATCACTTTGTAGACAGTGTGTCTTCTTGTAGGCAGTGGGCCTCTTGTGAGCAGTGTGCTCGGGCAGTGAGCCCTAATTGGCAAGTGCCATTTTGTAATTTCCTATTCTTCTAACAGAGAATAATTTTGGGTTAATCACCCCGTGGTTTTCTCCCTTAACAGGGTTTCCACGTCAAAAATACTGTGTCATGTGTTTCTTATTTCATGATTAATATTTTTGTGTTTGATTCCATGCTGCATCAATTAAAAAGAAAGTTCAATAAGGGAAATAATTAGGATAACTGATTCACCCCCCCCTCTCAGTTATCAACAGCCATCTCCCTCCAAGATGCTCTCACACATGTGTGAGAGCCTTGAAGGGAGATCCCACACACTTGGGAGTCTTGGAGAGCTCCCAAGTCTTCTTGGTGAAGGGATCCCCAAACTTTGGGAAGGGAGATGGGTCTTTCCCAAAGCATGACTCATCTCCCACCCTTAGCCATTTCAAATTTCGTCACTTTGACTAAACTCCAGTTTAGAGTGACCAAAAGTGAGTTACCCTAAGGTTTAGTTAGTCAAAATTGACCCTAGACCCAAGGGTAACCACCTAGGGTAAGTTTTGGGACACTAAGGTACACCTAGGGATGCATAAATTCACTTTAAATGGCCCATAAATGAAAATAATACCAAGTGGTGTAAAACAATTATAAATATACAACACATGATATAAATCAATCTAATAAGGGTGAACATAGGCCAAAATAAATAAATTAAGCATGCACACAAGGAACATCCGATCACACGTGATCCTCATCCCTCCTGGGAATGGATCGGTTTCACAAGGAATAACATATGTGTGAACACTACCTTTGATTTCCCGTGGCTTGGGAATATAATCCTGCACAACTAGATCAAGTGTCAATCACATTATGGATAATCATAGCTAAAGCAACTGAAATTAAATTCATGTCATTGCATACATCATTAATCATTTACTACATAATTTAATATTAAAACTGCATCTTCTAACCAATGTCTCATAATCCTCATCAAATAATATATCCACATAATGAACTTGAAATCACATCAATAATCATCATCAACTATATCTCATATATCTAATATCATCATAACATCAAAATATGATCAAATCAAATCACCACATGTCTAATCAATGTCAAACCAAAAGTCAGGAGCTATATTCTAATTTGCATAATGGAAATAATAGTCTCTCAAAGTCTGACAATGTCACCAACTGTAATGTAAAAGGATCAAAATAAGGAAGGAAAATAATTGGCCTCACAATTTTGGTCTGCGATTTAGAAATTAAGTCTGTGATGATGATAAGTGCCTTCAAATGTAATGGTTCATGATTTGGTGGTCCACAAGCTATCTTTTACTTATGACGGTGGCCGATAGTGTTGTTTTTGTGCTTCAGTTTGAAGAATCTTATTGACAGAGTAAATTAGAGATTGTGTAGTTGTTCCTAGTGATTACAATGTGCTTGTGGATGTAACCTGATCATGTTCCTAACTTTGGATTGTTCCACAAAGAGAAAATTGGATCATGAATGAAGAATGTTCTTACAAACCTAGTTCTATCATCAGTCTTGGCCGACCTAGTTGAATTCATCATTTACAGAGATGCATCAAAGATTGGAGAAGCATTTTCATGGCATGGAAGATTGTGTCTGAGTCCCAGCTAAGGCGTGGCATGATTCGTATACATTCTTACATCTTTTCCTTAGCTAAAATTGTATTAGGTCTAGACCTATTTTATGAATGTTTGTAATGTTGACCTTGGAGATTAATCCAACGGTTGCTGAATGTAATGCCAACTTTGATGCACATTTCAAGGTTGATGAATTGTATAAAAGTATGTAATAAATTTGTTAAAGTGTGTGTGTGTTGTGAATATGAAGAGATAAGTGTGAAAGGGCAGAGTAGCTCGGAGTCATATTGCACTTCATTGGAACTGAACCCTGGCATGGAGTAGATGCTATTCAATCAGTTCACCATCTTGGTAGTGAGCCACCCTTTTGTAGTGAGCCATCCTTAGGCAGTGAGTCATTTTTGTAGTGAGCATTTTGGGCAGTGAGCCTCTATTTTTTGGTATTGCTATAACATATATATATATATTTCTATGCGCTAACACCCACCGTGGTTTTCCCTTTCAGGGTTTTCCACGTAAAAAATCTGGTGTCTACTGTGTCGAATGTGTGATTGTGATTAAGTTAATGCTTACATGCTTTCATGTTTGAATCTGAATCTGAATAATTAAATTGTTGATGGTTTGATCTACATGTGAAGCTAAGTTTTTATGACAATTGATTCACCCCCTCTCAGCTGTCTGGTATATTTCAATAGTACCCATGTACAATAAACTCTCTCACAAACAGAGAAAAGGAGAAAACATAGTGGAAAAAACTCCTCTGCAAAAGAGAGAATTAAAAGGGAAAATAAGTCTCCTCAAAGATATCCCTAAAAGATAGCAACATAAATAACTCTTGAAGCATGTAAAAGATATAAAATCTAAGGAATAAGCACTGATGTCTGCTGGAATCAACGAACCCTCCAAGAATGTAGATCAAGATGAGACAAAAAAATCTACATGAGTGCCCTCAATAACACTACTCAACTATATGTACATAGATGGCAATAAAGGAAAAATAATTCGTGAAGTTGAAAATATAGATGGTACAATGATCAAAGAGATACAAAACACTACACGAGTGGCCCCATTGATGTAATGCCCCTCCATTTCTCATCTTGGATGTGCAGATGGTATGGCTAAGGAGCATGAAGATGAAGGTAAACTAACAGGAATATTTAGGGTATGTTAGACAATTGATGTTGTATATTATATGATGTTGGTAGATGCTACATTCATGTTGGTGATATTCCTGATTATCCTCATGTGTGGTTTTATATGATAGTTAGCATGTTTTATTGATAATCCTTACTGCGACACTGATAATCCATATGCTCTGACATTGTTTTACATTTAGATAATTATGATGTTGATCTTACTATGATTGTCATAAGTTAGAATTAATTTTTATGACTGATTTTGTATTATAGGATGATCTGATTATTGTGTGGTGTGAAAAGAGATAATATCATACCACTCATTCATGAG
Source organism: Cunninghamia lanceolata (assembly GCA_027924645.1). Taxonomy (NCBI): domain Eukaryota; kingdom Viridiplantae; phylum Streptophyta; class Pinopsida; order Cupressales; family Cupressaceae; genus Cunninghamia; species Cunninghamia lanceolata. The sequence continues at coordinate 4,042,402 of BSBN01000642.1, forward strand.
CGTTTGGCGACGTTGTGATTCTCTTTTACTCTGTGACCGTTTGATATTTATTATACTTGTGCAGAGACCGTGTTGTGTGCTGCAGGTTGTAGGTACTAGGCATCGACTCCACCTGAATTGACAAGTTTGAGCATGCCCTAAATCAATGGAAACTATTAAACGGAGATAACATATGGTCCCCTAATTAGCCATCATTCTTGGAAAGGATGAGTATCCAATTTTACACCCAGTCAGTGTTGTCTATATGGGAATGATAGTCACTGTCGTTGTGGTCATGCTTTTCGATCGTGCATAGTGTCAGGTATTGTTTGACATTGTTTGATTGCTTCTTTGGTTAATTGTTGTATTAAAATAATATTATTAGTTATGAAAGTATTTTTGTTAAATAAATAAATATATATAAATGTCTTTATGAGAATTTGAATTTATAAAAATAAATAATAAAAAAAATAAATGTAAATGCTAGCTACAAATAAATAAATAAATTAATATAATTAAATATTGTGTTAAGTGGCAATAAGAATAGATAATATTTATGAGTTTTCATAAAACTCATATATAGTAAATACTAGATAAATAAAAAAAATGATTCTTGTCTAGTTGTAAAGGAAATAAATAAGATAAAAAATATATATTGTCTGGTGTGGTTGTAAATGATAAAAAAAATAGCAAATTGTAAGAAAGGGTTTTAGGCAGAATTTATTGCCTTTAATGGGGGGAATATTCTAGAAGATATTGGGGGGGTTTCTCTCTCATAATAATCTTGAGCAGACGGAAATTTTTGGGGGAGAGGAGATGGGAGAGACTGATTTGTAGTTGCAGTAGTTTAACCTGGCATCGAATCTTCAACCCAATCAAGCAAGTGTAATCAGGTTCCTTTGGTTCTAATTTCTGTCTCAGTTTTCTGTTGAAGCAAATGTTTGATTTATGATTTTTCATGTCGATTTTAATTTGCTTGAGAGGTTAGAAGCCTTGTTATCAGATCCAATTGTGCATGTCTGTATCATTGCATTTCTAGAATCATTGATTGAAGTGACTATCTATTTCTCACCCATTTCATCTCTGGTTTTTTAGTTTGTTACGTCAGCCATAACTTTATTTTTACAAATTGGGTTCCTCTAATTTTTTTATATATGGTGCAAGACCTAGTTATCCAAATCATATCCTAAAACCAGCCATACCCAGTTTGTAAATTTTTGAGATATGAATATTTTGTGATTGTCTACCTCTCACCCATTTCATCTCTATTTTAACAGTTTGTTGTGTTAGCCATAACTTTATTTTTACGAACTGGGTTTCTCTAATTATTTTATATATGGTGTATGGTCTAGATATCCAAATCATATATGAAAATAAATCATACCCAATTTCGTATTTTTGAGATATGAATATTTTGTGACTGTCTACCTCTCACCCATTCCGTCTCTGTTTTAGTAGTCTGTTGTGCTAGCCATAACTTTAGTTTTACGAATTGGGTTTCTCTAATTTTTTTATATATGGTGTGTGGCCTAGATTTCTAAATCATATCAAAAAATACACCATACTTAGTTTATCATTTTTGAGATATGAATATTTTGTGACTGTCTACCTCTCACCTATTTCGTCTCTGTTAAAACAATTAGTTGCGTCACCAATAACTCTATATTTTCGAACTAGGTTTCTCTAATTTTTTTTAACAAATTTGTCTTGTGTATATCTTATGATCATTGTTTTCCATCATATGAATCTCTTTGAGGCATTCTACCTATCAGTCCACGTGCCCTGTCTATGCTTTCACATTTTGCATTGCTGGTAGCTTCTAAAACCTTCTCAACAAATTCATTTGTGCTGATCTTGCAATCGCTGATATCCATGAGATGCCGTCCATTTGAGGTGTTTGTCAAAAAAAAAAATTTACCTGAGAAGTTCCAAAAATTATATCTTCTTACCTATGCTACCATAGGTGAATATGCTTTCAATATTAAATAACTGCTATTGGTGATTAGAAAGTTATAGTTATATATTGATGAGTTATAATTGTTAGATGATTGATCATGCTTGGATTAATGTTACATTCCTTAAAAATATTTTTGAAGGGTATTAGTTTATGATGTGCTTAAGAGTGAATGTGATGTGAAAATATTGTGTTTTTAATGGTGTCAAGTGTTGTGTCATTTGAGGAAGTTGTTTCCAGAGGCCTAGGAGGGTGTGATTGTGTGGGGGTTGGCTATGCTTGCATCATGTGAGTTGAATGAAATGCATTCTTTAAATATTGTCTCCTATTCATGTTAGTATGATACATGTGCAAGATGGATAATGCCTTTCTTAGTGAACCTATTCATGTGGTTATGATGACTATGCAAGATGGATAATGCCTTGCTCTATGTGATGTGAAATGATGTGTATTCTGTGTTGTAAATGTAACATGATGGGAATGTGGTAATTCATACTTGGTTTATGTTTTGAGACAAGAATTAGTCCCTTTGATTATGATTTGTATGTAAGAAGGTAAATGCCTTGCATTATATATGTTACTTGTCATTGTGATGGTAATTGTCTTGCTTCATGGATAGGGTCTTCTAGATGCAGGTAGGGGAGTGGCTTTCAATGCGGGGCCAGTGCCCAAAGTGGTTGCCAAGATAACCCATTGGAAGTTTTTAATCCAGTGATAACTTAATAATAAATTTAGAGGGTTGGGTAGTTTCTATGCTAAATAAGATAATTGGATGCCTCACCCATGCCTATAGTGCTCGTTCAAGCTAAGGATGGGATGAGAAGACTGTGGTTGGCAAGATCAAGTTCCTTGTCCTCATGAAAGGAATGTTGGTTTCTCATGTGTCACTATATGGGGCAGGTGTCTAGTGAGAGACTGCCAGGATAACCATAGATGGGGGCTGATGTCTGGAGGGCTAGGATAACCCATGGATGGGGACCAGCATCTGGTGAGAGACTATGAGGATAACCCATGTTAGGACCATGCGATGACACTCTTCCCTATTGCAGCCTAGCATTCCCTAAGTATGTTTTCCCCTTTTATTGTATGATTGCCTCTGGAAGTGATGTTTGAGTTACTTGTGTTGTTCATATTGACCTGTATTATATTGGAGCCATGTGTAGTCCTTGCACCTGTTAGTCTCCTGTCTTTATGACTATTTTATGTTGTGGGACCTTATATTATCTCCTAGCACTGGGGGTGGACCTTAGGGTTCCACATAGTTGGGTGGTTGTGCTTTATCTCCATTGGTTTGCTTGCTATTGATCGTGATCAAGAATGATGTATTACTTGTAGCATATTTCAGATCTTGATCTAGCTCAAGGAGACAGATATTTATGTTCTTGCCTTGTAGAATCATATACTATTATTCTTGATGTATATACTCCAATGTAATCAGGAAAGCGATATTGTAAGCAATGTAATGGTGCACCTTCATGTAAAGGGAATTGTATATGTACTTGTAATCCTTTATACATGACCTTAATGATTACTTATCTGATGATATAATATGGAATTGTATGTGTTTACTCATCGGATGCAATTAGACTTAGAATGAATTGTGGTTGTTAGTTAATTCATAATGTTGGTTAGATCTTATTTTAGTTTGTTAGTAATGTAGCCGTGGGACCCTAGAAGATAAAGTTTAATTTAAATGTTATGAATAAATATGATTTACATTTCTTTGTTATTTCTTTCCTCAAAAAAAATTCTTTTTTTGGTTGCATAGTCAAGCTGTTCTCTAAGGTTTCTTGGTGAGGCATTACATTTGGTATCAGAGCCTAGCTTTCAACACTGAGATCTTTGGATTGTTGTTGTTGCTCTACGTTAAGTGTTTTTTCTCTTAATGGTGAGTTGGTAATAATATCTCTCACCTATGTGCCTTAGTATGACGCTAGAAGGTTGATAAGTTTACAGACTCGCTCTTTTAAAAATAAATTCTTTATGCCCTTTTTCACTTATGTGTCTGCTATGTGTTCTGTCTCCTTCTTTTATGAAGATGTGATGATATATCTGATAATATGAGTTTTTTGAATGTTAGTGCTTGCTAACTTGTTGAGGCCTTGAGTTACTCTTGTGGTCTCTAGTGCTTTAGAAGAAAGAAGTATGAGTACTGTTAGTGCATGTAATTAGGGGTGTGGTGTTTGCCCCCGCTAGTGATGTGAATGTCCTATACCCATCCTATGTGGGGTGTTGTGAAAGATCAGTGGTGTTTTGTGTTCCCTATTTTGGTGAAGTAATCATATTTGGGGGTTATGTTTAGCTATGGGTGTAGAAGCACCATGCCATATTTATGTTAATTGCAATATATGTGTAAGCATTGGAATGATTTAATCACTTGGTGGCATCATGCATCACGAGTCATGAGGATTATGTGGTGTTGTCATGTGTGGCGTATCTTTACGCAGTTGCTTGATAATCTTATATCTATCTCCTAGTTGGCCATGACCTCATGTAGAAGTTCTGTTATGGTTTATGAAAGTTATCATTGTGTATGCTTGTGTAAGAACTGTATGTAGGAGATCAAATTGGAGCTTGTGTTGGACCAATGAGATCATGAATGTGATATTGTAAGTCAATTATAATTTTGAATTATTCTTGTGTGTGACATCATACATTTCCTCTGTAAGTATCTTTTTGCATAAGGAAGTAATTGCATATGTTCATAGTTTGGTAAAAATGAATTGTACTGCATTAAAGATAGAAATTTTTTGTAAATAAGTAGTGACTGTGTTGCCTTAAATCCTTGTATAAAAGTTGCTTAGATAAGAAGATGTAGATAAATTAATTGTTTGTGTGTTTGTTGTACATTTTCTAACGCATTCTAGACCTTGTGTCCTTGGGTGTTATGTAGCGGATACTCCCTTTTGTGGCTAAAATTAGTCACATCGTGATGTGGATTTGTTTGTAATTTGGTTGTTTTAGAATTTTATATAGTTGTTTCATGTGTAATTGGTGGGCTAATAGTGAATTTGTTTTCTTGAACTCTCTTATGATAGGAGTGGTCACCAAAACTCTTTTCTTTATACTTAGTTTATTGTTAAAAATTGTTGACATTTTGTGACTTAAGATTGAATTTGATTATTTCCCCACTTAGGTTTGCATCTTAAAAATTCCTATGGTGGCTATTCTGAATGTTTGTTTCTGTTGGCTCCATTTCGTGTTAAGTGTTGTTTCTATCATGTTCATTTTGAACCTCTAATAGTGTGTTCAAGGGAGGACTCCGTGGAGGATTGTACTTTGCATGTTCGGTAATTAGTTGGAACCATAGTGGAAATAAGAGATAAGATGTACTTTTCTTTGTTAATATGTGAATTCAATTCTTTAATCATATGAAATTCTCAAAATATGTGTGATTGGTTATAAGCAGATCACATGATATGCCTTAAAGGTAAGGAATTGATGTCCTTCTTATCTTTATTAGACGATTGTGTTTATCTTATGAACAATTGCTTAATATGGATGCGTATGTTGGTAATAAAAAATTACAGTACTAATATGCTATGTTTCCACCCTAGTCTGTGACTTCCAGGAGTAAGTCAAGTCTCAGGGGGGAGGATGTAATGCTCCTCCATTTCTCATCTTGGATGTGCAGATGGTCTAGCTAAGGAGCATGAAGATGAAAGTAAACTAATAGGAATATTTAGGGTATGTTAGATAGTTGATGTTGTATATTATATGGTGTTGGTAGATGCTACATTCATGTTGGTGACATTCCTGATTATCCTCGTGTTGTTTCATATGACAACATGTTTTATTGATAATCCTTGTTGCAACACTGATAATCCATATGCTCTGACATTGTTTTACATTCAGGTGATTATGATGTTGATCTTACTATGATTGTCATAAGTTAGAATTGATTTTTATGTGACTGATTTTGTATTATGGGATGACCTGATTATTGTGTGGTGTGAAAAGAGATAATGTCATACCACTCATTTGTGAGCATCTGGTGACATTGCAATTCTCTTTCACTCTATGACCCTTTCATATTTATTATACTTGTGTATAGACCGTGTTGTGTGCTGTAGGTTGTAGGTACTAGGCATCAACTCCACCTAAATTGACAAGTTTGAGCGTTCCTTAAATCTAATGGAAACTGTTAAATGGAGATAACATATGGTCCCCTAGTTAGCCATCATCCTTGAAAAGGATGAGTATCTAGTTTTACACCCATTCAGTGTTGTCTGTATGGGCATGATAGTTAGTCACTGTCGTTGTGGTCATGCTTTTTGATCGTGCATAGTGTCAGGTATTGTTTGGCATTTAGGTCATTTAGTTTGGCATTGTTTGATTGTTGTTTTGGTTAATTGTTGCATTAAAATAATATTATTAGTTATGAAAGTATTTTTGTTAGAAAAATAAATATATATAATTGCCTTTATGAGAATTTGAGTTTATAGAAATAAATAACAAAACAATAATAATAAATGTAAATGCTAGCTAAAGATAAATAAATAAATTAATATAATTAAATGTTGTGTTAAGTGGCAATAAGAATAGATAATATTTATGAGTTGTCATAAAACTCATATATAGTAAATACTAGATAAATAAGAATAAAAATGATTCTTGTCTAGTTATAAAGGAAATAAGTAAGATAAAAAAAAATATTGTCTGGTGTGGTTGTAAATGATAAAAAAATAGCAAATTGTAAGAAATGGTTTTAGGCAGAATTTATTGCCTTTAATGGGGGAATCTTCTGGAAGATATTGGGGGAATTTCTCTCTCATAATAATATTGAGTAGATGAAACTTTTGGGGGGAGAGGAGATGGGAGAGACTAGTTTGTGGTTGCAGTAGTTGAACCCAACATCAAATCTTTAGCCTAGTCAAGCAAGCATAATCAGGTTCCTTTGGTTCTAATTTCTGTCTCAGTTTTCTATTGAAGCAAATGTTTGATTTATAATTTTTCATGTCGATTGTAATTTGCTTGAGAGGTTAGAAGCTTTGTTATTAGATCCAATTGTGCATGTCTGTATCATTGCATTTCTGGAATCATTGATTGAAGTGACTATCTATTTCTCACCCATTTCATCTTTGTTTTTTTAGTCTGTTACGTCAACCATAACTTTATTTTTACAAACTCGGTTCCTCTAATTTTTCTTATATATGGTGTACAACCTAGTTATCCAAATTATATCCTAAAATCAGTCATACCTAGTTTGTAGTTTTTGAGATATGAATATTTTATGATTGTCTACCTCTCACCCATTTCGTCTCTGTTTTAGCAGTCTATTACATTAGCCATAACTTTATTTTTACGAACTGGGTTTCTCTAATTGTTTTATATATGGTGCATGGACTGGATATCCAAATCATATCTGAAAATCAATCATACCTATTTTCTTATTTTTGAGATATGAGTATTTTGTGACTATCTACCTCTCAACCATTTCATTTCTATTTTAGCAGTATGTTACGTTAGCTATAACTTTAGTTTTACGAACTAGGTTTCTCTAATTTTTTTTATATCTGGTGCGTGGCTTGAATTTCTAAATCATATCCAAAAATCCACCATACCCAATTTTTCATTTTTGAGATATGAATATTTTGTGACTATCTACCTCTCACCCATTTTGTCTCTATTAAAATAGTTAGTTGTGTCACCAATAACTCTATATTTTTGAACTAGGTTTCTCTGAATTTTTTTTAACAAATTTGTCTTGTGTATATCTTATGATCATTGATTTCCATCATATGACTCTCCTTGAGGCATTCTACCTATCAGTCCACATGCCCTGTCTATGCTTTCACGTTTTGCATTGCTGGTAGCTTCTAAAGCCTTCTTAACAAATTCATTTGTGCTGATCCTGCAATCATTGATATCCATGAGATGCTGTCCCTTTATGGTGTTTGTCAAAAAAAAAAATTACCTGGGCAGTTCCAACAATTATATCGTCTTACCTATGCTACCATAGGTGAATATGCTTTCAATTATAAATAACTGCTACTGGTGATTAGAAAGTTATAGTTTTGTATTGATGAGATAGATTCACTTTATAATTGTTAGATGATTGATCATGCTTGGAAATTAATGTTACATTCCTTAAAAATATTGTTGAAGGGTATTAGTTTATGATGTCCTTTGAGAGTGAATGTGATGCGAAACTATTGTGTTTTTAATGGTGTCAAGTGTTGTGTCATTTGGGGAAGTTGTTTCTAGAGGCCTAGGAGGGTGTGATTGTGTGGGGGTTGGCTATGTGTGCATCATGTGAGCTGAATGAAATGCATTCTTGAAATATTGTCTTCTATTCATGTTAGTATGATACATGTGCAAGATGGATAATGCCTTGCTCAGTGTGATGTGAAATGATGTGTATTCTGTGTTGTAAATGTAACATGATGAGAATGTGGTAATTCATGCTTAGTTTATGTTTTGAGACAAGGATTGGTCCCTGTGATTATGATTTGTATGCAAGAAGGTAAATGCCTTGCATTATATATGTTACTTGTAATGTCCCCATTTTTGAGTCCTATTGCAGCACAGCTGGAGCTGACTTTCTAGGTTGGTGACATCATAACCAAAGGAGTATTTCGATATCACTAGGGTGTTTGGGTGACCAGTGGAGTTGGTTAACACTTTCCGGAGAGATTTCAGACAACTTGTCTGTACTTACTATTTATAGTAAGTGCTTGCATGTCGACACTCTTTCTGGGTTTTTTCTAGGTTTGTTCTCTTTGGTCTTTGGGAAACACTGCTATTTTTAGTAAGTGTCAGTATGGCACTATTTTGGTGACTTGGTAGTTAGCTATTAGCTCTCTTAGACTTTACATTGTGTTCAGAGTTATCAGATGGTTTGTGGATCTAGTTGGCACGTTCTGTGTTGGCTCAGTTTGCTTATGGTCGTTACTTACTATTTTTAGCAAGTTTAGGTTTGGTGTCGAATCAAGATTTTCAAAGTGGGGTTGGATGCGTCTCGTCGAGACCTTTCCAGCGAGCTATAGATCACTGAATTCTGAATTCATTTGGGCCTCCATTTTAAAGTCTGTAAATTAATATTATTATTTAATATTGGACTCTGGGTTTTATTGGTTACGTGATGAAAATGAAATATTTAAAAGGGTCATTTAAGTCATTTATGGAGCGCTCACCTTAGGAAATATTAAAAGTATAATTAAATGGATAGTTCCCTCAAAAAGTGAAACACCCCTCTTGGAGAGTTATAAAAGAGAGAAAAGTGCCTCATTTGTATTATGCTTGGTTTATTATTTTCTTCTCTTTGAGATTTCCCTGTGAGGGTTTGGAGCTTGGCTCTAGGGTTTGAGGATTCAAACCAGAGGCTCTTGGAGATGAAGACTTCTATGAGTAGAAGCATTTTATAGGTGTGCAATACCACTCAAAGGTGCTTCAGAGGTGGATGCATCCAGTATTCGCATTTGTGTTTAAATGGAGTTGATGAATTGAAGAGTTGATGCATTTCTTAACATATCTATGCAGTTTATTGAGAGTTTGTATATGTAGGCTGTAACGATTGTTTAATGGCCGATTCAGGGCAGATTTATTTGGGGTTTGGAGCTGTTATTATCTACTGTGTTCTTTCTTGGTTGGTCGTACACCCCTCATGGAGGTCGTACCATATTTGTGGGCAGATTTGTGTGAGTTCTTGGCATATTTCTCTTTCTAATCTAATCACCCCACCTTATTGTCAGGATTTATTCTATTGCAACCTTATTTTAGAAGCCATACACCATTTTGTTTACTGTTCATCACTTCTAGCATAGGCCGTACATCCCCAGAAGTGACATGGGAGCATTTTGGCTTCATTTCTCTTTGTGGGTATTGTGGATTTCACATTGCTAGAGGCATTTGGAGCCCTTTGTATTGCTGATATTATTTTGTATGCTCATCTTTGTATTTCTTGGGAGATTGGAGTGATTTCCAGCCATACCAATTGCTGGTCCAGCTACAACTGTTGTATGAAGTTGCAAATTTCAACATGGGTATGTGATAGTAATTATTTATTGGCTATTTTACTATCTAGGTATCTTATGTCTAGTCTGAAAGAACACAATAAAATAATAAAAATCACACATAAAAAAGATTTTAAAAATACAAACAGGTACAACACATTACAATGGTATCAAAGCAGCGTATCTTGCCATCCTGTGTGGTTATATATGACATGCAAAAGATGAAATGAGACATGCAGCCTACACATCAGTATTATCCTAGATGCAATAGATCGTAACGAGACATTCAGGTTCCCCATATTTATCCCTTTGCAGGTACAGATACAGTAAGGGTAGAGGAAATGGATGATGAAGATTGGGAAGGGCTCAATATCCAAGAGATGCTGAATAATTGTAGGAGACAAAAAGAGGATCTGAGAGTGTTATGACAAAATTCTAATCAATTGATACAAAAGATAGATAGGTATTGCCTCAGGAAACCTGATAACATTGACATATGTGAAGATAAGATTAAAGAAGATACTACCATGAATGAGGTGGTACATGAAGAAAAGGTTAAAACAACAACTGTGGATCCTAGTTCGGATTCAACTAGTGATGATTCTAATGACTTCCTTGATGATTCCTATGGGGCTAATAACTGTATTAAGTCCACTCATACATTTTTAGATGAAGGGCATGGAGAACGCAAATTTGATGGTGACTTCAAAACAATTTTTGATGATACTTTATCTTATTCTGGTAATGTTAATTCAGGTGGCCTTGGTTTTGAATTTCAAACCAAGGCTATGGAGAGAGATACTTACATTGATACCAGTGTTGGTGAATTAGAGGTGGTTGTTGATAGGCCTTGGGAAGAGATGAGATAATTAGATGATATCCTTTTGCCAGCTAGAGATGATGGTTTCTTTTCTTATTCTAGTGTTGATGACACAAGTGGTTGTTGGTTTGACTCTTAAATCCAGCCTATGATGGGGAATGATTTATTCACAAAAGGCACCAGTCATGAGGAAAACAGTGATAACATTTTCCTTAATCTAGGTAAACAACACTTTAGCACATGGGATCCAGGTGTGATGGTCCCAACATTGGAGGTGGGTCCTACTAGGAATGGATATACTTTTGGTCATATTGTAGTTCCTAATTCATTTACATAATTGGGCTCAATGGACAACATTGATGACCCTGATGATGTTGATAACAACCTTGAAAACAAATCAGATTTGGTGTTGCATGGTGCTAATCATAAATCAAAAATTTTTTATGAAGTTGACAAGTCTCAGGGGTCCTATCTTTTGCCAAGAGAACTAAAGGTAAGTGAAGACTTGATAGCTGAAAGAATTGAATTCGAGCCTCTGTATGATGAATACAGAATCACAAAACAAGAGGCATGCATTGAGGAGCTAGCTGAGTTGGGGAAGACTACCACAAAAATTAGTAATGCTGAGCCTACTCTTGAGATAGCAGCCATTCCATGTGAGGATGATAGATGTGTGGAGTTCCCTAACATTGACACTCAAGATTTGGGTGTTAAAAATGAATTATGTGATCTGGATTCAAGCCATAGCAAATCTAATTTTGTAAATCAGAGCTTAGAAGAGAGGAATGAGATAGAAGATTTACTTAATGGTGATGGGTTCCAGGATAGCTCTTTGGATGAGAATGCATCTACATTGGAGGCAGCGATGTGCAATGATTATGTCCAATCAGCAGCTTCTATTATGTCATTGGAGCCATTCTGTGAGGTACATAATAGTAGTACCTTTGTCGAGGATGTGTGCAGAGCTGATAGCACACATGATGATGCTTACCACTCAGTGAGTGATGATGATTCAGCCTCTTACCATAGTGTAGAGTACAAATTAGAAAATTTGTGTGGAGACAATTTGTCAAAGGGGTCTAATCATTTGGCAGGGCAATTTAAGGTGAACGAAGGCATGGTTGCTTCAGCCTTAGAACACTTTGATGTTGCACAATAGTTGGTGACACATTGTTGTTGGACTCCAGGTATATCTGAGCACCTTGATAGTGGACTTTCCTTTGCCGAGTTTCAGACAATTAGGGATACAGTTGGGATCATGAAGAATAATTAACTACAGTTGTTATCTGATAGAGATCATCTTCTTAGGATCAATGGTATTTATCATGATGCTCTAAGGGGAAAGGAAGAGGAGGTTGATGAGCTCAACTATGAGGTTGAGGTTACCACAGACTCTTTGAAGAGCACTCAAACAACCCTTCAGGAGTCAAAGCTACGGATAGATGAGCTTACCGTGGAGTTGAGATTGGCATAGTCTTCATCACCTGCAGATACAATTTGGATATCTATGGTAGCGTGTGGTGATGAGCATACATCCATGTATAGTGGTAATAAGTATGTGGAGGATGTGGCTACATCCATTTCATTTACTGGTGTAGGTGACACAGATGGGATGATTGTTTTGGATGAGTGTAGCATGGAACAATATGTTACACTAGGTGTTCCTGATGTTAGTCCCATTTCAGGTGATGCAGAGTAGATGATTGATGGCTCTTGTGGTACATTAGTGAGTTTTCCAGAGAGTCGTGTGATAGATGATCACACTACTCTATCCTTTTCATAGGAGATATGTAGGGAATCATCCAATGGTGTGATCAATTCTCATGTTGATTTGTTTCCCTCTCCTAGAAGCAAATTAGAGTTTGCATCCTATGCAGCTGATTGGGATAGACAGCTTATTGAGCCGCAGCAATAGTGAGATCAGTTGAAGATTACTAAGGATAAGGTTGTTCAAACCTTAATTCGTATTGACAGTACCCACAAGTTTGTGGAGGGTCTCTTGTGGATGGCACAATTGAAGGAAAGACATATAGGGGTAGTTGCAGGCACATCTACATCTAATTTATGAACTATCTAGCATGCCATGGAGTGGATTAAATCAGAATACCTCTAATTACTTTCAGATTGGGACTTTGCTATTGGGTATGTAGAGAGGACTTGTAGAGTATCTACTCAATTAGCCATTCAGGATCAGAGACATGAGCCATCATCTGATTCGAGTGCTGAGAGTGATGAGGAGTGTGTTCCCCATGACTATGACGTTCAACCATTGACACATGTAGGTGCTTTTTATTTTCACTGCATAGTAAGGAATGCTCATCATTTCTCCTTTAGTCCACATATGGATGACCTGATGATGCGTAAGTGTGGATTGGATCGGGATCTATACCATCCATTGTGGGATGAAGGGTTGTCATCTACAAAAGATGGAACTAGGGATTACAGATGGCTGACTCAGATACATTTAGAGGATTATTTGTAGAGTCAGAGATTAGAGTACCATCATGGTGATATTCACCTGACAGAGTTTGCAACTTCTTTGTCTCTAAAATTTCCATTGGAGACATGGCTTCAGAGATGTTGCAATGTCAGTAGGAATGATGGCTTGTTTAGTTTTTACAGCAGTGATGGAGGAGAGTTTTATCATTCCCTCATTTTGAGAGGAGCAGTTACATATCTTCTAGCACCTATGTTGGATAGTTAGCACATCCATAGGAGTTTGGCAGGGGATGATAGGGGATGTTGTGGTTTAGACACTTCAAGATTTACTTACCCCTTCATGATTGTTGGATGTGAGGTTCTGATGTGTTGGGATCCAAGTGGTGACAAGTTTGACATGTCAGTTTACTTGGATTCCATTGTGTTGCTTCACCACTCTCTACATGGTGAAGATTATATCAGAGTAGCATAGTGGAAGTCAATAAGTGATGTGTATGGCAGACTTCCACATTGGCTTTAGGACCTAGGGGCTCCTATGTCTAGCAGATTGCTTGATACTGTGGTAGCTACTTACATTGATGCTGAGCATGGTTTTACCTCTACCCAATAGGTGTAGTGGAGATGCTGTTGTACATTCTCTAGATTGATTTGGGATCCTGGTGTTTAGCTTTGGCATACAGATGCAGATTGCTTGAGGGCAAGTAATCTTTGGGAAGGGCAGATTGTAATGTCCCCATTTTTGAGTCCTATTGCAACATAGTTGGAGCTAAATTTTTGGGTTACTGACAACATTACTAGAGGAGTATTTTGATGTCACTAGGGTGTTTGAGTGATCCAGTGGAGATGGTTGACACTTTTTGAAGAGATTTTAGACAACTTGTCTGTACTTACTATTTATAGTAAGTGCTTGCATGTCGACAATCTTTCTAGGTTTTTCTGCATTTGTTCTCTTTGGTCTTCGGGAACACTAATATTTTTAGTAGGTGTCAGTATGGCATTGTTTTGGTGACTTGGCAGTCAGCTATTGGCTCTCCCAGACTTTGCATTGAGCTTAGAGTTATCAGATGGTTTGTGGATCCAGTTGGCACCTTCTGTGTTGGCTCAGTTTGCTTATGGCCATTACTTACTATTTTTAGTAAGTTCAAGTTTGGTGTCAGATCAAGATTTTCAGAGTGGGGTTGGATGCGTCTTGTCAAGACCTTTCCAACGAGCTATAGATCACTGAATTCCAAATTTATTTGGGCCTCCATTTTAAAGTCCGTAGATTAATATTATTATTTAATATTGGACTTTAAGTTTTATTGGTTAAGTGATGAAAATGAAATATTTAAAAGGGTCACTTAAGTCATTTATGGAGCTCTCACCTTGGGAAATATTAAAATTATAATTAAAAGAATATTTCCCTCAAAAAGTGAAACACCCCTCTTGGAGAGTTATAAAAGAGGGAAAAGTGCCTCATTTGTATTATGCTTGGTTTATTATTTTCATCTCTCTTTGAGATTTCCCTGCGAGGGTTTGGAGCTTGGCTCTAGGGTTTGAGGATTCAAACTAGAGGCTCTTGGAGATGAAAACCTCCTGGGTAGTAGCATTCTACAGGTGTGCAATACCACCCAAAGGTGCTTCAGAGGCGGATGCATCCAGTATTCATATTTGTGTTTAAATGGAGTTGATAGATTGAAGAGTTGATGCATTTCTTGACATATCTATGCAGTTTATTGAGAGTTTGTATATGTAGGTTGGAAAGATTGTTTAATGGTTGATTCAGGGTAGATTTATTTGGGATTTGGAGCTATTATTATCTGCTGTGTTCTTTCTTGGCTGGCCGTACACCCCTCATGGAGGTTGTACCATATTTGTGAGTAGATTTGTGTGAGTTCTTGGCATATTTCTCTTCCTAAACTAATCACCCCACCTTATTGTCAGGACTCAGTCTATTGTAACATTATTTCAAAAGCCATACACTATTTTGTTTGCTATTCATCACTTCCAACATAGGCCGTACATCCCTAGAAGTGACGTGGGAGCATTTTGGCTTTATTTCTCTTTGTGGGTATTGCGGATTTCGCATTGCTAGAGGTGTTTGGAGCCCTTTTTATTGTTGATATTATTTTGTATGCTCATCTTTGTATTTCTTGGGAGATTGGAGTGATTTCCAGCCATACCCATTGCTGGTCTGGCTACAACTATTGTATGAAGTTGCAAATTTCAACATGGGTATGTGATAGTAATTGTTTATTATCTATTTTACTATCTGGGTATCTATTAGTTTCTACATATCTATTGTACTTTTTCTAGGTTTGCATTCTATGCTCTATATTGTATGCTCCAACAACACACCTGTAGAAAAACTAAAAACCCCTTCTGCATTCTTCTATCTAGTCTGAAAGAACACAATAAAATAATAAAAATCACACATAAAATGATTTTAAAAATACAAATAGGTACGACACATTACATTACTTGTCATTGTGATAGTAATTGTCTTGCTTCATGGATAGGGTCTTCTAGATGCAGTTAGGGGAGTGGCTTTCAATGTAGGGCTGGTGCCCAAAGTGGCTGCCAGGCTAACCTATTTAAATTTTTTAATCCAGTGATAACTTAATAATAAATTTATAGGGTTGGGTAGTTTCCACACTAAATAAGATAATTGGATGCCTCACCCATGCCTGTAGTGCTTGTTTAGGCTAAGGATGGGATGAGAAGGCCGTGGTTGGCAAGATCAAGTTCCTTGTCCTCACGAAAGGAATGCTGGTTCTGTATGTGTCACCCTATGGGGCCGGTGTTTAGTGAGAGACTGCCAGGATAACCATAGATGGGGCTGACGTCTAGACAACTAGGATAACCCATGGATGTAGACTGACGTCTGGTGAGAGATTGCGAGGATAACCCATGTTAGGAACATGCGATGACACTCTTTCCTATTGTATCCTAGCATTCCCTAAGTGTGTTTTCTCCTTTTATTGTGTGATTGACTCTGGAAGTGATGTTTGAGTTACTTGTGTTGTTCATATTGACCTATTTTGTATTGGAGCCATGTGTAGTCCTTGCACTTGTTAGTCTTTTATCTTTCTGACTATTTTATGTTGTGGGACCTTATGTTATCTCCTAGCATAGGGGGTGGACCTTAGGGTTCCACATGGTTGGGTGGTTATGCTTTATCTCCATTGGTTTTCTTTCTATTGATCGTGAGCGAGAGTGATGTATTACTTGTAGCAAATTTTAGATCTTGATCCAGCTCAAGGAGACAGATATTTATGTTCTTGCCTTGTAGAATCATGTACTATTATTCTTGATGTATGTACTCCAATGTAATCAGGAAAGTGATATTGTAAGCAATGTAATGGTGTACCCTCATGTAAAGGGAATTGTAGATGTACTTGTAATCCTTTATATAGGACCTTAATGATTACTTATCTAATGATATAATAGGGAATTATATGTGTTTATTCATCTAATGCAATTAGACTTAGAATGAATTGTGGTTATTAGTTAATTCATAATGTTGGTTAGATCTTATTTTAGTTTGTTAGTAATGCAGCCGTGGAACCCTAGAGGATAAAGCTTAATCTAAATGTTATGAATAATTATAATTTACATTTCTTTCCTTAAAAAAAAATTCCCTTTTTGGTTGCATAGTTGAGTTGTTCTCTAGGGTTTCTTGGTGGGGCGTTACAATTGACACTACTGAAATGTGTAAGTGGTGCTCTACAAAGATATTAGAGTCTTGCAAACATGGATCAACTAAAAATGAGAGAGATGATGTGTCCAATACTTCATTAAAAAAGAAGAATAATGAAACCAAGTGATACCTCCCATAATGCTTTTTTTTGATAGTTATTGGCTTTGTTATTTTTCTCAATTAATTTGTGGAAGAGTTATTTGATGTTGCATTCATATTGCTACTCCAATACCATGTTGGAATAGCCAAGATCACTTGCAAAAAATGAAACCGCTACTGTTGAACTGTGAACATTGAACACAAAACCGCATGAGGAAACTATGGCCACTAGCAATAGGCAGATGAGGATGTGAGGACCGCCCTTTTTACTTCTGTTGTTATGACTATTTACATTTCGGTTATTGTTACTTTTTATATTTGTGGGATAGCAGTTCCCGGAATTGTCAAACTATTAAACTTTATTATGATTTCGAAAAAACTAATTGGGTGATGTTTGGATAAGTTTACATTTCAGAAAAGTTAATTAGGTGATGATGGAAAATTGTAATATGATTTCATTTATGTTAATTAGAACTATGTCATGATAATGCATGTTTTTAATTTGCTTCGGCTATGATGATTATATGTGGATACTGATCTTGTAATTTAGTGTGCAGGATTTGCTAATCGAACCACAGATTTCGGAGATCATTCCGCACCTTGTTATTGTTATCCCCTGTTAAGCCGATCTGGTTCCATGAGGAACCAAGATCTTTCTGTGTTTGATGTGATGTTGTAATGTGGACTTTCGTATGGTCGAGTGGGTTTGGTTACCCTCTTGTAACAATATTTTATGATTTGTGTTGTAAAAAGTTTGAATTTGAACTTCTTTATTTTATTTAAATCTTTGAGGCCTTTTCATGTGCTTTACCTTGACCATGGGTGTCCTGGATGGGTTAAAGTTGACCCTGGGTTATACCCCATGGGTCCAGGGGCCCATTTGGCATGGGTAACCCTTGAGTAACCTCCATCTAGTCATCTTAACTTTCCCCTGAAGTTAAGTGGCGAAAATTGGGGTATGGGGGGGGGACATGATGGGATTGTACCAACACCCAACCCATCCCTCTTCAATCCCCAAGGTAAGAGATGACTACAAACCCATCCATTATTGAAGGATTGACTTGAAGTCACCCTCTCCATTAGTGAGATTCCCCCATGTGTTGTGGGGCCATCCATGTGAAGGAGGGAAGAAGAGGCATGGGTCACCTGTCTTTTACTCCTTTAACTCCTTTTATTTCTCCCATGCGTAAGAGAAATGACATGAGGAGAGGGATAAGGAGTACTCTAGGGATGGGTGAGTGACATAAGCCATCAGGACAGAATAGTGGTTTTGGGAAGGGTGAGGAGGTGACAAGTGTCACCTCCCCATTCCTCTACACTAATAAGCATTTTGGGTTATTTGTTTCCAATTTTGGGATGAGAGGGAGTCAGTTGAATTTTGGGGAGACTTTTTTTATTATTGCCAAAAATAAGAAAGTTAGCTTGGAGGTGAGGAAAGGGAGAGGGAGTGGTTGGCTAAGGTTGGAAGAGAACTCAGTGGAGCTCTGCAACATTTTCATTCCAGGAGGGCTTTGTAAGGTTGGTTTGATTTTTACCTTTCTTTCGTATATCTGAATGTGTATGTAAAGTGTATGTAAAGTGTGTGACAGATGATTATTTGTTTGTGTTTTAGATGTGTTTTCTGTGGGGTTTGTTGTCGGGTTGTTTGACAGAGCTTCTCCCACTTGGGAGAAATGCTCATCAAGTTTGGGGTAGGGGAGGAGAGATCCTCCTCGGGTGCATACCTGTTTCCATCTTTTGGGATGTTGAAAGCCTTGAGGGCATGTATCTGTGACTGTATCTTTGACTTGAGAGTCAAATACAGATTTCTTAAAAATTTGTGATCAAACTTGGTTTGAGGCCAAGAGAAATTGTGTTGGTTAAATTATCTGTAAGGGTGACACTCTGGAGTCGAGTGTGTCCACTCTCCTGCCCCTTATGAAACTCACTGTAGTTGAGTTTCCGTGTTGTGTAATTTACCACGGTGTTTGTGTGCTTTGGGTTTGTTGTTGTCCCTGTTGTGAAGTGGAGTGCTTGAGTTACCCAGGTGTGAGTATGGTCTCCCTAGCTCGGGGGTGACCCTCTTGCGGGTCTACGGAAGGGAGGAGAGCTATATGAGTGGTGTTTTCTTCTTTGTTTGTCTTTGATACGCAAGTTTCCTCTTGGAGCTTATGGTTGGATTTGGAGAAGTTATATTTATGAAGAAATAGTTTATTCTTTGTTGTCTTGAGAATTAGATCATGTTCTTTTCATAAGAGTGTAAAAGAGAGCACCTCTCTTGATATTGTTGTAATTTATTGTCACCCTGGGAGTGAAGGAAATAACCTCCGTGATCTTGTTATTGGGTGTGACTGTTACTTAGTTGTTACTTAACTTCTTTGTATGTTGGTTGGGAGAAGGGAATCCTTATCTTTCATCTTGTTAAGGGTAGTGAACGAGTTAATCTTCTTGTATTGTGTATGATGTAATTATTTACCTTGAATTTCATATGGAAAGTTTGAAGTTATATAAAAAGTTTTACTGTATTAAATGTGTTATTGAAAGGAAGAGATCATTACTTACTTGCAATCAAATCTGAACTTGTTTATGTAATTATAAGAATAGATTTTCTTAAATAGTTGAAATGGACACTTACTTGACAAATTACAGAATTAAACTGATTAAAAATCCATTTCCTTTGTTCTTTGGATTAGTAGTTATTTAATGTTATCAAGTTGAGATTAGTACGAAAGAAATTGTAATTATGAGATAATGTGATTGTAAGAATTTTGCATCTACTTGGTAAAATTATTTTTTCATTTTATCCTTTTTGAGAAAGTTTTGTTCTCTATTAAAATTTGAGTAAAGGTGAGATAAAAGTATATATATATATATATATACTCTTTATTGAATTTCTTATATGATCATTTTAACAAGACATGAGAAACTGAATAAAGCACTGTATTTGTGAAATTTGAGTTATATATATATATATAAATATATATATTTATATAAATATATATATTTATATATAAATATATTTGAATTGTTATATATTTTACCTTTTTATTTGTTAAACAAAAATTTGAGACACTGTATATATTACTGAGTAATATCATGCAACTGTTATATATATATATATATATTTATTTATCATTAATTATTAATGAGATGGAATTTAACACTCATGGAAATCGAAATAAGGATTTGTAGGTTCGCTGTGTTAAACACAGTATATAAAAATAATTTACATGTGGCGGTGGGGTTTGAAACCCCACCGCAGTCCCTTTTAATGTGTGGAGAGGGGCGGAGCCCCACCCACACCCCACATCGTGGGATGTGGGTGGGGCTCCGCCCCTCCCCACATCCCTATATATATAAAAAAAAAACCTTCGGCCCGCCGATATGCTCCCCGCTGCGTGCTGTGCGCGGAGCCTTCCCCGCCGCGTGCTGTGCGTGGAGCTTCCCCACCACGCGGCCCTTCCGCCGCTCACACTCCGCTCTACCCAGTGCGGCCTCCGCCGCCCACACTCTGCCCTGCCCTCCATCTCCGCCTCCGCCCTCTGGTTCCGTCCGCCGCCGCTCCCCTTGGCCCCTGCCCTGCATAAAAATAATCACAGTTAGTTCTTTATTTTTTTTATGTTGAACAAAACAACCAAAGAAAATGATACTATAATCCCATGGTAAGGGTTTTATAAAGAGGAGAGCCTCCTATTTAGTTTAACAATGTTATATATATATATTTATATATATATATACATATATAATCATATTATATTCAAAAGAAAAGAAGACATATTATTGTTAAATTATTAGAAATATAGAAGAATAACAATTGAGATAATATAAAAAAAAAATAGTAATAATATTTACATAATTAAATAAAATAATCTAACTATTGTATTAATAGTATTAGTACGAATTAATAGTAATAATAACAACAGTAATTATAAAGATAAGAGAAATATAGTTGTGTAAATAGGTATATATATATGTATCGAAATATACATATGTTATTTAAATGATAATTTTATCGGAGAGGCCATTTGTTTTCCCTTTACAATCTAAGAGAAAATAAAATTATAATTTAACGAGAGCATAAAGGAATATACTGTAATACTCCGGGAAGAGTTTCTTGGAAGTTTCAACTATCAACGCAAGTCAATAACCGGGAAAATGAAGAGGAAAATTACACGTCACCTTGCTTAAAAGATCACTGGAAATAAACTTAACAAGCCATCACAGACATTCCATGTGAGGCCATTTTAATCTCAACTGTAGTAAACGTCCAGATAAGTAAACCTGTAAGAGAGTAAAAAGAAGAAAAAGTAACATTGGAAAACACAGAGGAGAAAATGCGCGACATTTCCCACATGGGATAAGAGAACTAAGTTGATGGACCCTTCCGCAAAATTTACTTAGGAACAAGTTTAATTAATACAAACGTGGAGGAGAAACCTAGAACGGAGAAAACCAGGAGACTGAGTCCAGTGAAGTTGTATACCAGCCTATGTGACTTGGACCATCCGGAAGTTAGGATTAATGTTAATAATAGATACAGTGATAACCCTGATTGATGTCAAATATGAAGAAAGGACCGGATAAACATAAAGAAAGCATAGAAAATGAAAGAGAGAGAGACCGAAATATAAACAAACTAAATTATCAGAGAAATAGTTAAGGTGAGCGTGATAAAAATACAATCAAAATTAAGACCCAGAGAAAAGGGAAGAGAGAGCAAACGAACCGCCTTGTTGAGAATGCTAAGTCGAAGGAGGAGTATATTTTAGGAAACAAGAGAGGAGACAGACAACCGTGCCTTGTTGAAAAATGATTAAATAGGGAGATCACGAGTCGGTTTAGTCGGAACAAGGCATTGTGGGAAGTTGTTAATCTATCAGTGAACCACGTGCATAATATAGTGTTGAGTAATTCTCACTTACGCCGTAAGGCGTTATGCTGCCAGAATTTGCCGAGATTTAGATTTAGGAACCTTGATAATATCACCCTTGTAATGACATTAACGGCGTCGTAGAGACCCCCTTGTTGGTCTGCTTGTGTCTAGTTACACGCAATTGTACTTGTACCCCACCGACGACTGTAGTGTTTTCACCTTGAGCGAACACCACCGAGCATGCTTACGCATGTGAGGGGGTTTTTAGGGAAGCCTGAGAAAATTTTTGATATTTCATGTCATAACCACATGACAAATGTGGCTATGACACGTGTGATGTGTGTTGTGACCACATGGAAAATGTGGGCATGACAGAGGAGATCTAAAACTCTAACCAAAGAATGCAAGAGATCATGAATGAGATCATGGAAGATGACGTGGAAAAGTTGACAAAGAGACCGTGCCAGGTGCCAAAGATCTTGACTCAACAACTCTTTCAAACCGTTGGAAGTTTTGAATGGTGCAGTAGATCTATGGAAATATTTTGACCAGAGAACAAATCCTACCCTAAATAAAATAAACCCATGAAAATAGTAAATGCTCAAAGATAGGAATTGAAACAATTAACCATGACAAAGGGGGAAGAATATAGACCTCAACCCATGATCTACAACCAAACAAATTGGACGACAATGGAGATCACTATGGCTTGTGAATGCTTTGGTGGGGAGAAGGCTCAACAAAAAAACATAGCTTGGAAACCCTTAGTAGTGGTACTGGTAACAAGGCTAGACCAGAAAAAGTTCACCCAAAACATGAAATAGAGGTCCAACAATTGCCCAAAAGGACAAAATATTGAATCAAGAACCTTGATTTTGCCCCAAAACATCAAGAAATTTTCCAAACCACAAAGGAAAACCTACAAATATTCAATTTGCAAAAAAACAATTGCATTTTGAAACCAAAAAATTTGTACAATCGAGTATGGTATAGTCACACGGCCGTACTATTCAAGTATAGGACCCCCAAAAAATAAAAAAATCCTTGTGTCCAAAATTGATTTTTGGATAGTCAATCTATACAGATTTGGCCCTTTCATACTCAACAATGAGGTCCATTGGGCTCCATGATGCATCATTGATAGGGCTAGGTGCAGGATTTAACTAAAAAAGTAGGAAGGGACTTGCGAGCTTGCTCTGATACCATGTTGGAACAACTAAGATCACTTGCAAAGTGAAGAACACTTCCACAAAGTTGAATGTGCACAATGAAAGCTAAAAACTATCATACAAGTGAATCAAATGTGAATCTTGTGAATTGTACAAAGAGACTTTGCATATAAAGGCACTGTTGATGACGTAAGATGGTAGGACTCTAAGTCTGACTACCCCTTAAAAGTGAATGACACATGTTGAACACTTGAGACAAGTGTGAAGACATGTGTTGAGTCCACATGAGGTGAGACAAAAGGGAATCTTATCCTCTGTGTGAACTTAAGCTAAATGTGTGAATAGGTCTACTAGTCAAAAGTTAACTAGTTAGATAAAGAAACTTTTCACACTAACATTTTTTTGGGGCCAAAATTAACCTCTAGAGCCTAGAAATTGCTTTTTTTTATATATAGTTTAAAATTGCATTTGTTGCACACCTTAGGATGTAAGATTGAGAGACCTTTCCTAACACATTTTTCTTGTATTTTTCAAAAGCTCTTTTTTATAGTTTATTGCAATCTTTGAATTTTGGCATTAAAGCAATTGGGTATTCTGTTGTGGCTTTATTCTCCATGGTATATCCATTGAAGTTGTTGTTATTGTATTTTACAAGCCATTATCTAAGTACAACAAAGAAAATAAGAATTACATAGAGATGGTTTCCACTGTAACCTCTCATTTGATGGTGAAATCCTCTTCATTCTATTTTCTATTAGTATAATTTATATTTTAGATTTCTAATATTGCTTGTAAGGTTTTGTAAATTCTATTTCCCTATTATTTCCCTCCATCTCTTGTTGAGGGAATAATAATTCTTTGTTCTTCCTTCTATTCTACATTCACTGAACTCTTTTAAATATTAGAAAGTGTTCACATGGTTTCTCTTCTCTTGAGGAAGCTCCATCATCCTCTCCCTCTCCTCTATTGCTCCTTGAATTTGTCTTTCCTTTGTCTCTTTCAGGCAATTCAAGGAGTCCCTCTTTGGTATTTATTCTTAATCTTAAATATTTGGGTTATTTAAAGCACTCATTATTTTACCTCTATTGGCATAATTTGGATTTCACATTCCCCATTAATCCTCTTACACACTAGCATAAGAATAAATCTCCTTATATTTATTTTCATTATTATCTACATTGTTCACACTACTATTTGATTTTTAATCTTAGGCACATCTAGATTAAGTGCACATACTCTTCTTATTGATTTCTCATTGAAGCTAAAGGAAACATAGGAGCTTGACCACCTTGGGAAGATCCTAAGAAGTCCTAACCATTTTTGACAAGCTCCTAAGAAGTCAAAATAGGATAAACAAATTGGAAATTTAATCCTATGACACCATATGGTTTGACATATCTCACCTCTTCTTGTTCCTTTGGTTAATTTATTTAAAAATAATCATTTTAGCACTCACTTCATGGGCTTCTTTCACTTTTATTTTAATTGTCTTGTAGATAATCTTGCTACTATATAGTATTTTACTTTTTCCTACATAGAGGATGATTCTTTGAAAGGATGGACTCCTCCATGATGCAACAATATCCCTAAATAGTAATAGTCCTTACTTCTCCTCTTGTAACTATTTTCTATCTTGGCTTCTATCTGTCAAATGTCAAACTAGGTTTCAATTTTTTGTTTCCCTTTACACTCCAAATAAAATAGAATTGTTTCCTTCAATATTTCATTCATCTACCTTAGGTTTGTCTCCAATTTTCCTTTTTCTATTACCTAAGCTAGTAAATGGACCTAGTCTAAGTAGTCCACATGAAAACATTTTATTGGAAAAGAATATCATA
Organism: Cunninghamia lanceolata; assembly: GCA_027924645.1. Lineage (NCBI taxonomy): Eukaryota > Viridiplantae > Streptophyta > Pinopsida > Cupressales > Cupressaceae > Cunninghamia > Cunninghamia lanceolata. Next base: position 4,067,186 of record BSBN01000642.1, read on the forward strand.
ACACAATCTAGCTTGTTATTTATTACAATCACATAGTGTTAACATTTGTTTATTTAATTTTATAAATAGTTATTATTCCTTTTCAAATAGAGTGTTAGAAAAATTAAAGTGTGGATTCTTCTCTAGTGAAAGGCATCCCATTATATTTACTTTACTTAATTTCACATTAGAGTATTTAACTTTATCCACCACCACTTAATTTCAATTACATACTTTCAATATTAAACTTTTCCTATGATAGTCATTTGAACCTATGAATTATACTTTAATCCAATACATTTCAACTCAAATCCTTTTATTGTCCTCTATGGGTGTTTATACATGTTATGTAGACTTGAACAATCTTGTCAATGTTATTAGAAGTAATTAGAAATACAAAATAAGAATAATTCAAAGTGTTCTTAAGTTTCACTAGCCATATAAAAACATGGGACAAAACTATCACTTTTGTATGAAACTACCCTTACATTTTTCCAATCCGTGTGGTAATTTTAAAACAGTCACAATAGTTATGTAACTTCTACCTAGAAAAATCAATGATTTCACAAAAAATTACTAGAATACTTTATTTTCATAAATTTTCCAACTTTTTATGCCCACAACCCACTTCACATGTCTTCTAAACTATGTTCCACTTCTCCAATAAAGTCAACTACTCTATTCACTCATCAAGTTTAATGTAGTCCACATCTAATGAGACACTAACTTGAAATACAAATATTTTATAAAAAACAATATTTTAATTCACAAGATTCAATAGATAAAAATTAAATTAAATAATTGATAATTTTTAAAGTTAGTACACACAATATAATACCTATTTTTCCATGTTCCCAAATAAGTATAGGAATACATCTAGAATAACTCTCATCCTTTAAAATAAACTGATGGTCCTTGATTAGTGTTGGTGTGAACAAGGTTATTACATATCCAGTTTACCCTTCTGTGAATAATTCATATTATTTAACTATTTATTAGTTAAATAATATTCACACGTCACACATAAGTCACATGTTAAGTTGATTTAGTGAGTCTACTAGATGTTTCTAGTTGTGTAGATAGTTGTTGATAGTTAGCATCTTATCCTATAGTTGTCACATGTCATAGGATTAAGACACTTGTTACATTACTACAACATCCTGTCTCTCATCCTTGTCTTTATAAGCAAGGCATATCATGTACATTGTAACAATCTTTTGCATTCATTGATAGAATAGAATTATTCTCTCATTTGATCTCTCTTGTGCTCTCATGAAGTCCTAGATCTTGGGTGGCTCAAATCATAGCCAACTCTAACATGGTATCAGAGATCTAGGAAGAATTACTTTGTGTTAGTCATTTTTTTGAGAGATCTTGAGTGCAAATCATGGTAGATCTTGATAGATGAGTATGCTCTTCTCTTACATCGAATGATGACTTGGAAAATATGAAAGACTTGATGGAAATACCAAATTTGTGAGGGTTTCTATTAAGAATTTATAGGTCAAATAAAACCAATTCCACATAATCCAATAGGAGAATAAGATGTAGAAATAACCATAATGCAAAAATCAAATGAACAATCAACAAGATAACATAAGATATACCCTAGAAAACCCTCAAGAGGGAAAAACCCAGCCTCCAAAAGCATCCACACTTATATGTATTATTCAACAATAAATATATTATAATACATGCCATGAGTCTCCATAAATACATTTGAACCATCAAGCACCTCCAATGCAACCTCCATGTGTCCAAGCATGAATCCACACATCACCTGCCATGCTTCACAATATGCACTTACAGGAGAGATCTTAATACAATGACAACCTCTCACAAACTTCCAATCCACCTACAATGAAATAACCAACCCTTACCCAAACCACTAACCATGTGATTGTTTTTATAGACCAAGCTCACACAAATACAACTTGTGACCTATTAGATAAAACCATGGGTAACACAAAACCATTAGCCTGCAAAACCATTGACCCCACATTTGATTATTGGTACTAAGTCTCCCCAATTAATCAAATAATACAAATAAATAATTAATCACTCTATGTGTCCCACACACATAAAATAATTAATCCAATGTTACATACAACTTATACAAGTGGTAACCGAATAAAATAATACAATATTATGCAAGGTGTACAACACCTATTTCCCAATAGTTTCCTCTTTGTGTTCTTGTATTGTAGGTTTATTTTAGAGCATGCTACTACAAATCTGAGCACACCATTATGTTTAGGAGGTTCGAGATAGTGAAGATTGCCTTTTGTTTCGTCCAGATCAGACATTAGAGGCCAAATCTATGATGGTTTGAAGTTGGGAGGTGCATGCAAGATTCAACAGGTACCTGATCATTTTGAGCAGTTTGGGTCAAATCCAACCTTGCCATTGTGCTCAGGAGGCCCAAAAACCCTAAGATTGGCTGTCAATTCATCGAAATTGAACAAAATTGCAACAAAAGGAATTTTTTTTCAAATCATCACCATACAAAATCTGTAGAGAATATTCCTTGTGCAGTGCCATATTCTTAGAATCTTTGCGCAAGTGTCATGGGAAGATTCTTCATTTCTATTCATCAGGTAAAAATTTTCTTTATGGGTTAATATTTAATGTCTATGGGTTAATAAATAATTTTTGCAGATTAAAGTTTTTTCGCAGAGCATACCCTATCATCGTAGGGTACCTACAACTGTGTAACCTGCAACCATCAGAAGGTGCCATGTGGCATCCAAACCTCTACGAGCCCTCAAATCACTCATTGTGGCTTCAATGTTGGTGACATTTTAAATGCCTTCCCTGGTGGTGGCATCGACAGAAGAATCATTCCCCGCTCCTGTGGCATTGACCGCCCAATGCTAAGATTTATCAACGACATCTGTAGACAATCCTCCCATTAGCTGGTGAAAATAAAAACTAGTGGGTAGTTACAAACACTAGTGGTTGCAAACTGCAAGCTTTTTTTCATTAGCGGCAGTCTAAATGCTTGTCGGTGGCCAAAATCTGTCACCAACAGCACTGAAAAACCATCCATCGGCAACAATAAAACCACTAAGTAGTGGCAGAAAAAACATTGACACCAGAAAAATGCTCAATAGTCACACCATTGCTGCAAAACCACTATTAGTCCCCATAAGTGGTTTCAAGGCACCCTAAAAGCAGTTTTCTGCAACAACTTTGGTAGTTTTTGTTTAAAAATAGTGGATTTTCAGTCTACAGGTGGTTTAAAAAAATGGTGAGCGATTTTGAAATTAGGGAAGGAATCTTCAAATATTCCAGGGTAACATCATTTTTAGTGTTTGCTGACATCATTATGATGTCAACATGATGTCATAAGTCAGTGACTATACATAATATTCCAGTTTGCTAAAGAATATTCCATCAGCATCTCTTTGCTTACGTCAACATTTTATGGGTTGACGTCATCTTTTTCTGGTAGGTTAATGACGTTAGCATTCCAATAGGTGACATAATCTTTATGATGAATCCAGGAAATATTTCAAGGAATCTTCATAGATTTCTGCTAAAGATTCTACTAACATCGTGTTGATGTCAGTAGCCCTTGGCCCAATTTGGCCCCCCTCTCATTGGAGTTTTTAATTTTTGAAGTCCAAGTTTAGAGGCTCATATCTAGCTCTTTTTTTCTTCATTTTTCAGGTAATTATTTTTGATTTGGGCTAGAATTTCACAAGCTTCATAGTGGTGCAATCGGATTTTGATTTTGGTATATCTACTTTTTCCAAAAATTGCAGTTTCTCTCACCAATACCTTAGTAGTTCCCATTGTCAGAACTTCAAAGGCTTCGTTCGGGTTCATACAGTAACATTTTTTAAAAGTGCATTATTTTTTGAGTAATTTCCAGATCTACTATCAATTTGATCCAGTTTTGCTCAGAAATTACACTTTCAGTTCTAGCCTAGTCCTCGCTTTTGCATTGTACCAAAATCAAAGACCACTTTGCTATTTTGGCTTATGGAAATTGTAATTGGACTGATTATAAAGTCCCACAATCATTTTTTTCTAGGGGGTGATCTCATTGATTGAGTAAAAAGGGGGTTGTACTTGTGTTCTTTTTTGTACTCTTGTATCATAGATCCAAACGAACATCCTCTACTCACACCATATAAGTATCATGAGTGGAAAACTAAAATGGAGATGCATTTAAGAAGTTTGAAAATTCATAGAGTAACAATGGGTACAAAAATTGAACCAATAGCATCTGCAGAAAAGAGAAAGTGGTACAATAGATGTGATCAAACCTATGGAACATTATGCTTGTCTATTTATCCTAATCTCCTTTTTCATGTTGAATCTTGTAAAACACCTAATGAAGTGTGGACTACCTTAGAAAATATCTTTAGTAAACAAGATACTATGAGAGGTTTCAAATTGGAGAATAAATTAATTGGTTTGAATCCAACCAACTTTGTAAGCATCCAAGACTTCTTCACAAAGCTAAAATCACTTAGATTGCAGCTCAAACAATGTGGAATTGAGAAAGAGGACACTCAATTGATTCTTTCAATCCTTACCAAGTGTTGGTGCCTGAATTGACTGTTAGCTAATTCAGCAATTTTTCATGCAGGTACCTTCCCAAAAAATCCAAAAAGTTTTAAGTATTGGGGCCCCTCAGTGTTTTTCAAACATCTGCATCATAGTTCTTGAGGAGATGGTCTTCATGTTTTTTCCATCGGCGTAAGTTTGTGAGCGTTTTGGCGATCACGCTGATAGCACGGTGTGTTCTTTTTACATCGCTGAGACTTTATGCTATCGGTGAATGAGATTGTGGTTCTACCGATGGTGTTGATCTCGCCGACAGGGGTAAGTCAAGTATTCATTGGCAGGAGTGGGAGCTATCGGCTGCGACATTTTGCAGTTTGCTAATGAAGGGAGTCACCTCGATGGGGAATGCCATCGGAGTGAGATGGTATATTGGGCTGGCATTGTTTCGATCTGCCGATGTGAGGAGCTTGGCCGATGAAGAGTCATCGGCGTGGGTCTCACCGATAGAGGGTGTGTTTTGTTTGACCATCGGCGAGACTATTGTGATCGGCGGAGGAGCTTTTTGTTGCTCCGATGGTCTTTGTCTCGGCGACGAGGGCTGTAGAGCTGGTATTGGGGTGACGGGGAGGATTGTCTTGGCAACAGCAGTAGGCATCGGCGTGAGCGGTGTTATCGGCCAAGGGGTTTCTTGTTGCTCCGATGGGTAAATGTCTCACCGAGGGAACGACTTGACGATATTTTGGATGGCCATCGGCGTAACATTTGCGGTCAGTGGGAGGATTTTCAGGTTGGCTGAGAGTGTTGGTCTTACCGACAGGGGAATGTGATGTAGCGGTCGGGGAGACTTCTGAGGTCGGTGAGAGATTTTTGGGTCGGGCCGACGGTGTTAGTCTTGGTGATGGGCTCTTGGGCGAAGACTTGTGTGTCGAGCGCGGCAAAAGTGCTCGACACTTAGTATGCATGCGGCCCCGTTTTTAAAGTGATATAGGGCTCTCTACACTGTGTATGTGGGATTATTTTCCTACATATTTTGAACCTACGGTGAAGCATGTTTTGGCGGGAAATCTTTTTTGAATGCAGCGACTATTTTCTCGATGGCTGCAGGTGGTTGAGACCCTTAATGGCGACGATGCAGGGATGTGGGCAATGGTACACATGGTTAGGTCGCCTGATTTTTGAATGAAGACCCCAGATGGTGGCGCATGGCTCGAGGCCCCCCTTTGTCTGCTGCATTAATATTTTCTAAGCGCCATTCCTTCTGAGGACTGTATCTGGCGGAATTTTTGTCAAAGCCATGTAATTAATTGCTTGTGGTACACTACCTGGCTGTTATAAGCAGGAAGTGTTACTCATTTTAGGTTGTTGAAAGTTGAACATTTTGGCTCTGTGATACAACACAATTGGTTTTGGCTACTCTGTCCATAAAAACTTGTGAGTTTATGTATCTCTTGTTGTATGTTTTTGCACGAATCCACTGATTTCATGGTTAATTCTATATGAGAAATGCTATGTTAGCATGTGTTTTGTTAATTCTGTCTCCATTATTGCATGTGTCTTTCTTCTGAGTCTAAATATTTAAGGAATATTTAAAACTCTAGAACACAAAATTCCTGTGTTGAATGTTTGATCTCTTAACTTCTGCTCAAAGGTAGATTAAACTGTTTTCAGATTGAACATTAGGAAGGGTATACTGCAGTAGGGATGCCATAAGTATAGATAGCTTAACACTTTGTATTGGGAGATATCTGTAAGGTAGGTATCATATGTATCCCCTTGAAATCTAGTTTTAGTTGTTCATGCATATCATTCACAGGTGTATGTCTACTGACTCCAGGCCCTAGATAGGCACCAATCTTGCTTTGTGTTTGTGTTACAACCATGTCCAGCTTTGCATCCAAGCTTAAAATCAAAATCAAAATCTAAAACAATCTTTAAGATATTAGAATTAGTTTTAGGATCCAAGTCCTCTGTCTACAACTGCAAATAAGCCCAAAGCTAGCCCCTTTGCTCTTATCTTACAGTTTTGGTCTACTTACAGGAGGACTTATCTACTTTCTGTCAGCATCCCAGCCTTGTATGTATATCCTCATGGATGTTGAGTAGGGAATACGCCCCTAGGTTTTGCAGAGCCTGAAGAAGAAGAGGAGATAAAATATAGAGTCTATCTCCTACACTGTTGGCCCCTAGCCCAGAGATCCTGTTGATCATTGATGGCTACCTTGTAGGGAAATCTGGGAATAAGCATCCAGTCTGGGAAAACACCAACGGAAATTGGTGACTCTGCTGGGGAGAAAGTTGATGAAAAAGTGTTATATCTTGTGACCCATCTGAGTCACCAACAGAAATTGGCGACTCTACTGGGGAAAAAATTGATATATTTGTGACCCATTCGAGTCACCAACAGAAATTGGTGACTCTGTTGGGGAAAAATTTGATGAAAAAATGATATATTTGTGACCCATCTAAGTCACCAACAAAATGGTGCTCTGCTGGGGAGCGAACCTAGAAAAGTAGCTTTCAGCTATTGTAAATTTTGTCCTCTCTGGAAAGGTGGCGACTCTGCAAAAGATTCAAGTGCACATGAAATGTTTATGTGTGTTGTGACAGAAAATGTGATTTTCAGACTTCAACATCTATATGAGAAAAGGTACCCTGTTTCTTCCCACTTATATTTGTTGTTCTACTGCATAAGTTAGATGCCAGGGGAGGTTATAGGTCTTAGGAATATTAAAGATGTCTAAAAATAGAAATTTCATGAATCCAAATATGTATACACCCATACTCAGTGAAAAGGGAGATACATTGTTATGTGACAGAATAGAAGAGTTAAAAAATAGGTTGATATCATTAGAGGCTAGGCAGGCCCAGTTGAATAGTGATAACCCTGTTGTGTCTGCTAGTCAGAAAGCTAAACCTCCTGTCAGCCCTTTTGATCCTTTGTATGACCAACTGGATTTGTCATGGGTTGATTATAAAGTAGAAAGTATGCCTGCTAGGATATACTGTCAGATGCCTAGATTTAGTGGTCACAGTGTATGTGATGGGAATGCACATATCCAAAATTTTCATGAGTTCATGGGAAAACATTCATTCAGAGATGAGGATATGTGGATGAGGTTTTTTGATAGGTCCTTTGATGCAAAAGCAAAAGACTGGTATTTGAGCTTTCCAAAGAGATTTTTTGCCTGTTGGCATGAGCTTACTGACTGTTTCAAAAAGGAAGTTGCAAAAGAACCTACTGATCTTGTTGCAGAATTGATGAAAATCAGAAAACAAGATAAAGAGCTATGTATTGATTTCAGTCATAGGTTTGCAGTAGCCCTTTCACAGCTCCCAGAAGTCTTTAGACCTGACACTTCAGCCTGTGTTGGCATATTCTTTGAGGCTTTTGAGGAGGGTTCTAGTGCAGTACTGAGGGATTTCAAGGTGACAAGTATGCAGATGGCATACAAGTTCGTAGAAAATATAGAAAAAATTAGAAATGAGCACCTACTGAAATCCCCGTCCCCAGGCTTTGGTGTGAATAATGGTTGTGAAGATGCAAATGACCAATTGATTAAGACATCATGTGAAGATGAACAGATAAATACTGAGGATGCCATGGAAAGGACTAGTGAGGACTCCCATTGCAATGATAAGGCAGCTGGCCATGAAAACAATAATAAGGTTGTGGACAACAATGAGCAACTTTTGGAATGGAGCTGTGGAGATAATTGTGAGTATTGTACTCAAGACAGAGAAGATATAAGCAAACAGAGAAACAGTCCCATGTGTGACCCATTGCCTTCCTTTCAAACACATGGAGATCATGAAGAGCAGTCAGGGATTGAAGCAAGTGCTAGTACAGAGCATGGTTGTTTTTCATTTGATGGTTGTTTTGCTTATGACACACAGGCTGATACTCCTCCACAAAGGGAATCAATTGGTGATGAAGGTGCATGCTCTGCTGCCCATGAACAAATGGCATATTATGATCAAGCTAATGTACCTGGGTCACCTATCTTTGACACATATGGTGATGAGGATCTATTTGAATATGGTGAAGGTTTGAGCACTATTTTTGATTTGGATTCTGTTTCTCATCCTGATGAAATAGGAAACAACATACATCAGGTAAGTAACTGTGAAAATGTGCCTGATTTGAAAGAGATGCCAGAGCCTGATCTTTTCCAGTTTGATGCTACTATTGGTTGTGTGCATGATGTGCATAATTGTGAATTTGAAAGCTTTTCTTTTGAGAGGCCAGCATATGAAATGAGCTCTAATTTTCCTAGTTGTGTGGTGGACTCTGAGTGTTTCCTATTTTCGGTTCAGCTAGGAGATCATTTTGTAATGCATACTGCTGATGCAGATGATGACAAGTGTTACATACCATTTGAGTATGCATTGCATGATACATTCTACACCCACATGTCACATGATACTGAGGGTTGTCTGCATAGGGGCGACAATGACAAGCCAAATCAGAGGGTTGAATATGTAAATGACAAGGTTTGTCTGTGGGTGGATCCTTGCAATATCTCCAAGCTTGACCCAGTGCATGCAGATGAAAACAAGATATTTGACAAAGGGAGATACATGTTTTTCTTTTCTTGGTGGCCTTAGGCCATCAAGAGTGTTTGGTGATGTAGATCACTGTAACTTCATGACTCTGTGCCCAATGGATAGGGGATTGGTCTACATCCCAGAGATTTGGGGTTCTCGCTACAGTCTTGCACTTGCACGTCCCCAATCAAAGCCACTATTGGTGCTTGAATTGACTGTAAGCTAATTCAACAATTTTTCATGTAGGTACCTTCCCAAAAAATCCAAAAAGTTTTAAGTATTGGGGCCCCTCAGTGTTTTTCAAACATCTGCATCATAGTTCTTGAGGAGGTGGTCTTCATGTTTTTTCCACCGGCGTAAGTTTGTGAGCATTTGGCGATCACGTTGATAGCACGGTGTGTTCTTTTTACATCGTTGAGACTTTATGCTATCGGTGAATGAGATTGTGGTTCTACCGATGGTGTTGATCTCGTTGACAGGGGTAAGTCAATTATTCATCGGCAGGAGTGGGAGCTATCAGCTGCGACGTTTTGCAGTTTGCTGATGAAGGGAGTCACCCCGATGGGGAATGCCATCGGAGTGAGATGGTATATTAGGCTGGCATTGTTTCGATCTGCTGATGTGAGGAGCTTGGCCGATGAAGAGTCATCAGCGTGGGTCTCACCGACAGAGGGTGTGTTTTGTTTGACCATCGGCGAGACTATTGTGATCAACGGAGGAGCTTTTTGTTGCTCTGATGGTCTTTGTCTCGGCGACGAGGGGTGTAGAGCTGGTATCGGGGTGACGGGGAGGATTGTCTTGGCGACAGCAGTAGGCATCGGCGTGAGCGGTGTTATCGGCCAAGGAGTTTCTTGTTGCTTTGATGGGTAAATGTCTCGCCGAGGGAACAACTTGATGATATTTTGAATGGCCATCGGCATAACCTTTGCGGTCGGCGGGAGGATTTTTAGGTTGGCCGATAGTGTTGGTCTTACCGACAGGGGAATGTGATGTAGCGGTCGGGGAGACTTCTGAGGTCGGTGAAAGATTTTTGGGTCGGGCCGACGGTGTTAGTCTTGGCGATGGGCTCTTGGGTGAAGACTTGTGTGTCGAGCGTGGCAAAAGTGCTTGACACTTAGTATGCATGCGGCCCCGTTTTTAAAGTGATATAGGGCTCTCTACATTGTGCATGTGGGATTATTTTCCTACATATTTTGAACCTACGGTGAAGCATGTTTTGGCGGGAAATCTTTTTTGAATGCAGCGACTGTTTTTTTGATGGCTGCGGGTGGTTGAGACCCTTAATGGCGACGATGTAGGGATGTGGGCAATGGTACACATGGTCAGGTCACCCAATTTTTGAATGAAGACCCCGGATGGTGGCGCATGGCTCGAGGCCCCCCTTTGTCTGTTGCATTAATATTTTCTGAGTGCCATTCCTTCTGAGGATTGTATCTGGCAAAATTTTTGTCAAAGCCATGTAATTAATTGCTTGTGGTACACTACCTGGCTGTTATAAGCAGGAAGTGTTACTCATTTTAGGTTGTTGAAAGTTGAACATTTTGGCTCTGTGATACAACACAGTTGGTTTTGGCTGCTCTGTCCATAAAAACTTGTGAGTTTATGTATCTCTTGTTGTATGTTTTTGCACGAATCCACTGATTTCATGGTTAATTCTATATGAGAAATGCTATGTTAGCATGTGTTTTGTTAATTCTATCTCCATTATTGCATGTGTCTTTCTTCTGAGTCTGAATATTTAAGGAATATTTAAAACTCTAGAACACAGAATTCCTGTGTTGAATGTCTGATCTCTTAACTTCTGCTCAAAGGTAGATTAAACTGTTTTCAGATTGAACATTGGGAAGGGTATACTGCAGTAGGGATGCCATAAGTATAGATAGCTTAACACTCTGTATTGGGAGATATCTGTAAGGCAGGTATCATATGTATCCCCCTGAAATCCAATTTTAGTTGTTCATGCATATCATTCACAGGTGTATGTCTACTGACTCCAAGCCCTGGATAGGCACCAATCTTGCTTTGTGTTTGTGTTACAACCATGTCTAGCTTTGCATCCAAGCTTAAAATCAAAATCAAAATCTAAAACAATCTTTAGGATATTAGAATTAGTTTTAGGATCCAAGTCCTCTGTCTACAACTGCAAATAGGCCCAAAGCTAGCCCCTTTGCTCTTATCTTACAGTTTTGGTCTACTTACAGGAGGACTTATCTGCTTTCTGTCAGCATCCCAGCCTTGTATGTATATTCTCATGGATGTTAAGTAGGGAATACCCCCTAGGTTTTGCAGAGCTTGAAGAAGAAGAGGAGATAAAATATAGAGTCTATCTCCTACACTGTTGGCCCCTGGCCCAGAGATCCTGTTGATCATTGATGGCTACCTTGTAGGGAAATCTGGGAATAAGCATCCAGTTTGGGAAAACACCAACACCAAGCTTGGTCCCTAACTATTCAGTCTTTGTTTCTACCTTTTATACTACAATGGATGCAGTTGGGAAAGCTTTCACAATGCCTTCACTTGATGAGTTTGCCACATCACAAGGGAGCAAGCTAAGTTAGTACACATGAGCACATTGAAGTCTCATAGACCTCAAGCTCTTCTTGCTAATCAAGGTACAAAGGATCGAAAGGCTTCAACTAGTAAAGTCAAGATACAAAAAAAAAGGATTTCAAGAATAATGAGAAAGTAAAGGAGTCAAATGATTCACCTAAATCCTGATCCTCTTCCAAAGAGGAATCTTCTAAGAAGGAGAGACCAAAGTGTGCATATTGTAAGAAACTAGGACATGATGAGCATGAGTGTTATGAGAAGAAATTGATGAGTTGACTCATATTATTGAACAACACAATATCAACTTGACATCATCCATGTCACCTAGTACATCCTCTTCTTCAACACCATCATCATCTATACAGATAGTGTCATGACCCCTAATTTCAATAATTAAATTTACTTATTAATTATGATATTTTATTGAGAATAATTAATATTTATTTATATTTTCAAGTTAGTGGAGCTAATTTTAGATTTGTTTATGAAATTATGATATAAGTTATAAAGAGAATAGAATTTAGCAATAAGGTCTTGATATGGTTTAGTTAATTGATTTAAATTAATTATTCTTGTGTGTTGTGGGGAATAAGAGCTATTTTATCATTATTTTGGAAAAATTAAGACCATAGATCAATCACCTATGGGTAGGGTACTTGTTTATTCAAAAAAATTATGTTTTAGAGTTGTTTTAATGCATTTTTACTACACAAGAAAATGGGTGACGAAATTAGAAATGGTAGAGTCTTCTTCTCTCGAAGAAAAGAAATAAAAGGAAATCCAAGAATCACATTTCTTAAAAAAGAAACAGATGCCACAAGCAAGAAGAGGAATACAAGGAGTCATTGGATCCCAAAAGAAGAATATGAAACTTGACAAAAGGAGATATTATAAGGAGATTAAAGTTTGGCTTTAGTAAGGAGAAAATCAAGAGAAGAACCCAAGTTTATTTCTAATTTTTGCAGGTCATGAATAGGATGTTCATAGCTAACATTGAAGATAATTCTTGAAGGAAATTACAACCATTTCTATGAGGCAAAGAAAATATACATCCACAGTGACTTGTTAGATGAAACATTTCTGAATTTCATGAGGAGGGCAATAGAATTCTAGGTAGAAGAAAGGAAGCGTTCAACTAAATAATATGGAAGCTCTTAAATTAAGGAATATTGTAGTCTCTCTTCAGATGCATTTGGAGGTATTCTTCATTAATTAAATCCTTGAGGTATTTCCTTGAAAACTCACCATTATTTATGTTAAAGTTATTCTAAACTTTCTTTTAAGAAAACTTGTTGTCTCATGAAATTAATCTTATTATATGAATTAGTTTATAAAAAGGTTTCTGGGTTTTTAGAATCATGTTTTCAGCTTTCGGAAACAACTTACGGTTTTAAATTTCATTAAGAATTAAGAAATTTATTGTAATTTTAGTACTTCTACAACCCTACTATAAACCCTGCTAATGTTTTATAAATTGCTTTTTGCATGGGATAAGTATTGTAAAATTGTTTCTAGGTTTTATCTCCCTTATTTTTACCTTTCCAAAACATCTTGAATTTTATAATTAGACTAAGAAATAAGAAAGTTATGACAGATTTACTTCTAGGTGGTTTTTCATGTTAAGGCTATTTCTATTCAATTAATTCATATTTTCAACCATCTTGAATGTTTTGTCAACAATTGAAATTGATTTATATAGGTCAATAATTTAAAATAAGAATTTCATTTAAGTAAGTAGAGTGAATTATTTTCTTAGAATCTTTAATGTGTAACTAGCCAGGTATGAGAGAATAGAACTCTTGAGATACTTGTGCATTGCTCTAATGACTTAGGAATTGGAAGTTTTCTTATTGAATGGACAATTTAGTAGGCTCTTCATTAAATACCTTAAGTCATATTTTACTTGTGTTGGATAATATAAATGTAGATTAGAATTTAGGAATGAGGCTAAAACTTTAAATTATAGTATAGATGAGGATGAGAGAAATATAATAGAAAGTGTGTTTCATATCAATGTCCATGGGAATAAGTAGGTAGAAATTATAAGTTGAAATTACGTTTAATATATTAATATCATATAAGTTCTTAGATTTATAATAATTATGTTTTAATACATTTGTTCTAGTATGGTGTAGGGTTGACTATAAAGGGTTCATTCTTCTAATAAGTTTAGGATGATACAATGAATTAGTGAATATATGATGATAAGTTATGTCTTTCTTTACTTGATGCATTGTAGGAAGTTGAATGGCAAAAATAATGATTAAATTAGTCATCTTTATTTGAGAAGGTGTAAAGGACATTCTTTCATCTCTTCTAAGTGAGTAGATATTGCATGCATTAGTAAGGTGTCGATAAGGGTTTTATGTGTTGTTAATCATAAAATATATATTGTGGAATAGTGCTATAAATCAGTTTATCTAGAACTTGATAATACGATGATAATTTTCATAATTAAAATAGACTTTTTCATTTATTGCAATCTAAGTAATTGTTAGTGGAAATTTATGCTTTTTATCCAAGAATGGTTGGAATATTTTTGTTATTATAACTTCCCTATTTTACCCTGTAGGGAATATTTAAAATTTAGTTATTGCATGCACTTTTTAGAACTCGAATGATTTAGTTAGCATATGATGTATTTAATCTTAAGAACACTATGGATGTGTATGTTTATTGATTCTAGAAAATATTATTTGTTGAACCAGATCCCTTGTGAGTTAAAGTATCTAAGTCAACCTTATGGTTGCAAGACTAGTTACCCAAACTACGAAGCCTCTGCACTGCACGTATGTAGGCAAAGCCATCATTGATGAGCCCCCAAGGTATTAGGTCTGCCCCTTAGGGCCTGTAGGTTTGTTATCATGTGCATTGATATTTAATATGTTGTTCGTTGATTTTACGGGACTAATGTTTATATCTAGTTGTGTAGATTCATTTGTGCAGTTACTACTACGAAGACAAGCATTATATGAATGGTGTAGGTAACTAATCAATCTAAAGGTGATTATTAGTTATTCTATAAATTGTACTTCTCATTATGTATCACCAATGTATTGGAAAACAATTATAAAAGATGTAATATGACTTCCTTCTTGTAATTGTAAATGATCTTTGCTTATTATGGAAACTCACTAAATGTTAAAACATTTATGGATATTCTATTAATGAATTGATTCCCTTTCCATTTTTGGTTTGAGTTGCTTTTCGAAGGTTATTTTTAGTAAGTGATATTTTTAGACTTTATAGATAGGGACATCATGAATTGCAAATGGGACAAACAAGGGAAAAGGACAAGCACTCTTTTCTTCTACAAGTCTTTAGTCAGAGAGATATCTTCTTGATTCTGAAGCTTCTCATCATATGGCATCTTCACAAGGAATTTTCTCTTCATTTGAGTCATGTACTTTGCCACCTATTTTGATGGGTAACAATACATACATGCATGCAACTAGAAAAAGGGACTATTGATATTGGTTAGGGTAATTTCAATAATGTGTCGTGTGTACCTTCCTTGTCAACCAATCTCCTTTCCATATACTAGATTACTCATTGTGGTGTAGACAAGATAGTTGAGTTCACTCTTGATTTAGTGATTGTACAGGACTTGAAGAGTAGAGATATCATTGTTGTTGGGATGGCTTATCATGCATCTTGCTTCTATACATTCTCCCATTTTGCTTCTTCTGATGTTGTAGATCCATTGATTGATATTCAAACTCATGCGTCAAGTTTGAATCATGTTTCTGAGAAGAAGTTTGGTCACTTGAACCTTGGTGTTCTTTCACCCACTTTGGTTCATGAGACTGGTGTTGAGCTTCCATCTCCTCAACCTCCTACTTCTTCAGAGATCGAAATCGACATGGGTTCTTCTATTTTAGTTGAGTAGGATCATTCAATTCTTTCAGACACAACTTTGTGGGATACTTTCTTGACAGGTATATTAGACTTGTTTTGTGAGTCTCATATTGTAGATTTGGAGGACACACTTGAGTGGATATCTCTCATCTTTGATGAAAGTCTTCATGTGTCTACCCAGGATTTCAATGGATTGGTCACACCTCATTGGGTAAGTGCAAGAAGATGGGGGGCCAAAAAGGGGTCTTAAGTGGCCACTTTTTTTTTTCTTCTGAAATTAGGAAATGCTAGCCTTGGATGAGAAATTGAGCATAGTTACACTTAAAATTTGGAGATGCAACCAAAAAAATGTTTGTAGTGCTTCAAGTCTACTTTCTAAACTACTATTTTTTTTTGAAAATGGTATAGATTAAGGGGTTCAAAAGAGGGAGCCACAGAAATTGGTGTTGTTTCTGTCAAAAAAACATAACATAGCATGTTTTGTGGCTCCCTCAAAAGGTTAACTTTTTTTTGGTATTTTGAAAATCGCTTTAGTGAGAAATTACCTAACAACATGTAGTTTATGCCCAATTTTTCTAATATTTTTTTGATGAATATATGATTTTTTACTAATTTTCAAAGTGGACACATCCAAAAAAATAGAATTTTTGCCATGCTACACCTATAAATTTTGAAAACTAATTGAAAATATATTTTTTTTAATATGTGTAGAATGGAGTCTAGTTTCTAAAAATGTAATCTTTTTGAAATTTCAATGAATGGTTAATTTACAATGAAAAAAAGACCAAACAATGGTTTATGCCCAAAAATAGACACACAAACAAAAGAAATTAAAGATGAAAGGCTTAACATTGTCAAAATGTGAAAAAAATTACATCGTTAAATAGCTAAGAGAAAGCCTAACATTACCCATGTGTTTGATTTGTTTGACCTTGAAACATGTGCAAATATGAGGATTAACATGAACAAAATTATGTGAAAGCACATCTGTTGATGTTGGGAAGGCACTCCAAGCCTTTGGGTTGGAAATCCAAAGTAAATCCCAAGCCTAAGGCTTGGGAATCCCAAAGTAAAATATAACGTGCTCGCGTTATGTTGTGTTTTGTTCCCTTTTTTTGCATGTTTGTCAGTGTTTGCCCAGTTCGACATAATGTGAGCATGTTATAATGATCTCGCGTTATGTCTTCCTTTGAATGATTTATGTTCAAGTTTCATAAGTATGTTTGATGAATGTATATATGTATATATGTATGATTGTAGGTATGTATGTATGCTTGTATGTATGTACATATATGCATGCTTGTACGTATGTACATGTATGCATGCTTGTGTGTATGTACATGTATGCATGCTTGTGTATATGTATATATGTATGCATGTTTGTATGTATGCATGTATGTATGTATGTATGCATATATGTGCATGTATGTATGTATGCATGTATGTAAGTGTTTTGGGTTTAGTGAATAGAAGGACCTGAACCTGTATAGTTTTTAGGGTTGAGGGTTGAGGGTTACAATTGAGGGTTAATATTCAGGTTGTTGAGTGTATAAGATTAAGATTGTAAGGCATGGGGATTAGGGTTTAGGATATTGGGTTTAGGGTTTACGATATGGATTGAGGGTATATAAGGCATAGGGTCACTTGGGTTAAGAGCACGTATGGTTTAGGTTTAATTTAAGTATAGGGTTGATGCACAATATTCAGGGTTTAGGGTATAAGGGTGAGGTTATATGGTATAGGGATGAGGGTTTGTGGGTGTAGGCTTTAGGGTTTAAGGTATAGGGTTGAGGATTGAGAAACTAGGGCTTAAATATATGGTTGAGGGTATAGGTTGAGGGTTTAGGGATAGGTTCTAGGGTTTAAGGTTTAAGGATTAAGGGTTGAGGGATAGGGTTTAAGGTTTAGGGGTAAGGGATTAGGGTTTAAGGTATAGTGTCTTGGGTTGAGGGTTTATGAATAGGGATAGCTTTTAGGGTTTAGGGATAAGGGATTAGGGTTGAGGGTTGAGGGATTAGGGTTTAAGGTATAGTGCTAAGGGTTGAGTGTTTAGGGATAGGGTTTAGAGTTTAGGGTTGAGGGATTAGGGATAAGGGTTTAAGGAATACTTTTGTGCATTGAGGGTTTAGGGATGGGGTTTAAGGTCGAGGGATTAGGGTTTAGGGTTGACAGATTAGGGTTTAATGTTGAGAGTTAAGGGTTTAGGGTTTAGGGATAGGGTTGATGGTCAAGGGATTAGGGTTACAGTAGAGTGTCGAGGGTATAGGGATTAGGGATAGGGTTTAGGGTGGAAGGTTTACGGATTGAGGGTTGAGGCTTTAGGGTTGAGCATTAAGGGATTAGGGTTTAAGATATAGGGTCAAGTGTCGAGGGTTTAGGGATAGGTTTTAAGGTTTAAGTTTTAAGGGTTAAGGGTTGAGGGATAGGGTTAAGGGTTTAGGGATAAGGGATTAGTGTTTAAGGTATAGTGTTGAGGGTTTAGGAATAGGGATAGCGTTTAGGTTTAGGGATGAGGGATTAGGGTTGAGGGTTGAGGGATTAGGGTTGAGGGTTGAGGGATTAGGGTTGAGGGTTGAGGGTTGATGGATTAGGGTTTAGGGTTGAGGGATTAGGGTTTAAGGTATAGTGTTGAGGATTGAGGGTTTAGGGTTAGGGTTGACAGATTAGGGTTTAATGTTGAGAGTTGAGGGTTGAGGGTTTAGGGATAGGGTTGATGATCAAGGGATTAGGGTTAAAGTAGAGTGTCAAGGGTAGAGGGATTAGGGATAGGGTTTAGGGTTGAAGGTTTAAGGATTGAGGGTTGAGGATTTAGGGATGAGGGTTAAGAGATTAGGGTTTAAGATATAGTGTCGAGTGTCGAGGGTGTAGGAATAGGTTTTAGAGTTTAACTTTTAAGGGTTAAGGGTTGAGGGGTAGGCATTAGGGTTTAGGGATAAGGGATTAGGGTTTAAGTTATAGTGTCAAGGGTTGAGGGTTTAGGAATAGGGATAGAATTTAGGGTAGAGGCATTAAGGATAGGTTTAGGGTTGAAGGTTTAAGGGTTGAGGGTTGAGGCTTTAGGGTTGAGGGTTAAGGGATTAGGGTTTAACGTATAGTGTTGAGGGTAGAGGATTCATGGATAGGGTTTAGGGTTTACAGATAGGTAGAGAGGTGAGGGGAAACAAAGGTGAGAGATAGAGAGGTGAGGGGAAAGATATAATAAAATGAGAGAATGAAGTTGACAAATTGAGGGAAAAATGGGTAAGGAGGAGGGAGAGATGGAAAGGAAGGGAAATATGTAGAGAGCCGTGAGGGATATACAAGTGAGACCTATAACCTAGGGAGAGAGGGGTAAGAGAGATAGGGGAGAGATGGGGGTGAGGCAAATAGGGGAGGAGAGGGGTGGATAAGGGTTGAGGGTTTAAGGCTTTAGGCTTTAGGGTTTAAGGGTTGAGGGTTTAAGGGTTGAGCTATTAAGGGTTTAGGGTTGAGGGATTAAGGTTTAAGGTATAGTGTTGAGGGTAGAGGGTTTAGGGATAGGGTTCAGGATTTAAGGTGTAAGGGTTGAGGCTTGAGGCTTTAAGGATAGGGTTTGGGGTTTAGGGATAAGGGATTAGGGTTTAAGGTATAGTATTGAGTGTTGAGGGTTTAGGGATATGGTTTAGGATTTAAGGTTTAAGGCTTGAGGGTTGAGGCTTTAGGGATAGGGTTTAGGGTTTAGGGATAAGGGATAGGATTTAAGGTATAGTGTCAAGGGTTGAGGGTTTAGGGATAGGGTTTAGGATTTAATGAGTTGAGGGTTGAGGCTTTAGGGATAAGGTTTAGTGTTTAGGGTTAATTGAGAGACTTGGATGGCTAAGGATGGATGGAGAGGAAAATAAGGAGTGACCGAGAGATGCAGAGAGGGGAGAGGTAGAGAGGTGAGTGGGAGACAAAGGTGAGAGATAGAGAGGTGAGGGGAGAGATATAATAAAATGAGAGAGTGAAATTGACAACTTGAGGGAAAGATGGGTAAGGATGAGGGAGAGAGGTGGAGAGGAAGGGAAATATGTAGAGAGCCATGAGAGATATACAAGCGAGAGACCTATAACCTAGGGAGAGAGGGGTGTGCGAGATAGGGGAGAGATGAAGGTGAGGCAAATACAGGAGGAGAGGGGTGGATAAGGGTTGAGGGTTTAATGGTTAAGGCATAGGGTGAATTGGGTTGAGAGTGTATGGTTTAGGTTTTAAGTATAGGGTTGAGGTACAATATTCAAGGTTTAGGGTATAAGGGTGAGGTTATAGGGTATAGGGATGAGGGTTTTTGGGTTTAGGTTTTAGGGTTTCAGGTATAGGGTTGAGGATTAAGGGATTAGGGCTTAAGTATATGGTTGAAGGTATAAGGTATATGGTTGAGAGTTTACAACTGGGGGATAATGTTTAAGGTTGAGTCTCTAAGATATAGGGTTTAGGGTTTAAGGTTGAGGGTGTAAGGCATATGGATGAGGGTTGATGGTTTAGGGCATAAGTATAGGGTTGAGGGTATAGGGTAGAGGTTTGAAGGTTGAGGGATAATGTTCAAGGTTAAGTGTCCAATGTTAAGTGTATAGGGTATAGGGTTTAAGGTTTAGGGTTTTAAGGGTTGAGAGACTATGGTTAAGGGTTGAGGGATTAGGGTTTGATGTTGAGGGTTGATGTTTGAGGGTTGAGAGTTTAGGGATAGGGTTGAGGGTTGAGGGATTAGGGTTAAAGTAGAGTGTCAAGGGTATAGGGATTAGGGATAGGGTTTAGGGTTTAAGGTTTAAGGATTGAGGGTTAAGGCTTTAGGGTTGAGGGTTAAGGGATTAGGGTTTAAGATATAGTGTTGAGGGTGGAGGTTTTAGGGATAGGTTTTAGGGTTTAAGGTTTAAGGGTTAAGGGTTGAGGGATAAGGGATTAGGGTTTAACATATAGTGTCGAGGGTTGATGGTTTAGTAATAGGGATAGCATTTAGGGTTTAGGGATGATGGATTAGGGTTGAGGGTTGAGGGATTAGGGTTGAGGATTAAGGATCAAGGGATTAGGGTTAAGGTAGAGTATCGAGGGTTTAGTGATAGGGTGTAGGGTTTAGGGTTGAGGGATTAGGGTTTATGGTTGAGGGAATAGGGTTTAAGGTAAAGTGTTGAGGCTTAAGGGATATGGTTTAGGATTTAAGGTTTAAGGGTTGAGGGTTGAGGGTTGAGGGTTTAGGGTTAAGTGAGACATAGATGGCAAAGGATGTAGGCAAGGAGCAACTAAGAGCCATAGAGAGGGGAGAGATAAGTGAGATATAGAGAGGTGAGAGATAGAACATGAGCTAATGGAACTAGAGGTGAGAGATATTACAAAGGTGCTATCAAAGGTGTGTTGAGAATTAAGGTGTCTCAACCTTGGTAATTCCTTGTATTATTTCATTATATTTATTTCTTTATTACCTATTGTATAATTAGGATGCAAATCCTATTTTGTCATCTTGTGGGAGTTGGCATGGTGATGTGTCATCCTACGTGGAAGGTGATCACATGTAAATTTGTCCTCACATGAGGAGATAGGAATCTCACTTAGTGGTAGGAATATTTTGCCATGTGTCGACATCTTGGATAGTGTGTAAGGGAATATTGAAAAAATGGTTATGACAAATTCTTATGACAAATCTATGACGCGTAAAGTCGTAAATGGAAGATTCTATGACATGTGAAGACATGTGTCGAGAAACATCTTGGAAGAAGGAATCTTTGGGCGCCCCAAGGAGGGTTATGACATGTTGTAAGAGAATATGCTATTTTTAGCCTGTGTATGACAGATTCTCTTACAATTGTAAGATATGACAACTATGACGGATTCTATGATAGTCGTAAGTGTCATAAGAGTATCTGTCATTTTTCAACTTGGGAATAGGTGACCTCTTTGGGATGGGGTGACATGACAAGTGTCATGAACATTCTACAGTGTTGAACAAGTGTCCCTAGGCATGGGTTTTGGTCCATGAGGCCATGTTGGATGCCCATCCCAAGATAGAGCCATTTTTTGCCTTGTATTTTCTATATAAATAGGTGCTCTAGAGAGGAGATGTATTATGTGATTGACAAGTACTATTATGCTATCAGATTGTCTCTAGATACGAGTGTCAAAGACTCCTACAAGAGCATTGGCTTTGAAACTGTATTGTAACCTTGATTGTTTACTGAAATACATTTGAGCTGTGTTTTGGAGTGTGGGGTTTCTCACCCGTAAGGGTTTTCCCCACGTATATCTTGTCTCTCTCTTCTTCTGTCTTACTTTCTTGTGTATGTGTTTGTTGCAATATCTCTGTTGTTGGGTTAATAACACTGTAATTGTAAAGATTGAAAAGAATTTTCACTCATCTCTCCTCATTAGAGTAGTGTAGGAAGTGATTTTTGCACACCTAGCTTCCTTTCAAGTTGAGATAGGCACACATATTTATGGATCAATCTATAGTATGACAAAACACGAGCGCTTTATAACGCGCTCACATTTTGTATTGTTATACAAATGGTAAAAAGGCTTGGACCCCTATGATCCAAGCCCACACACTCTATTTTCATGTTGTTTATGCACGTGTTCTGAAAAAAAAGTGTTTTCATGCTATTGGGAAGTTCACATGCATATTTTGCACATTCTACCACCTTTGCATGATCTTTCCACCACCTTTTCTATTTTGCCAATGTGAGGAGGAGATAACATAGTTTTCACATCGAATTTGATATATATCTATTCAAGTTTCAATTTTTGTAGTGTTGCAACGTTAATTGTGATTGAATTTTAGGAATTTAACATTATATATTAGTTAATAGTATTGTTTTTACTAATTCTAATTGAGTGTTATTTAATTTAATGTTGAAAAGGAAGCAAGTGGTGAAAAACTCAAATTGTTGAGTTTGATGCAAGAAGAAAAAAACACTACATAATTGGGTACTCTCTCCATTCGAATCTCCATTTTTTAGGTATGCCAAGTCTTTACATGCATGTTCTTTACATTTTCCTTAATTCCATTTGAATTAATTTATCATGCTTTATCATACATATTTATATCACTTGTATCCAGTATGCATAATAAAAGACTATGTATACATATCTTGTGTTTATATAATAGATTGTGTTTTCAATTAGTTCATGGTATGCATAATAAAAGATATCTCAAAGGTCAACATTAATTAAAATAGACACAATCATGATCAAGAAAGTAGCCTACAATCTCACATGGTGCCATGTATATTTTCTACACTTGGGCTCTTTAATAATTATGTGTAATAATGAATTAAACAGACCTTAATATACCGTGATGTCAAACTATACAAGAATAAATCCTTACAACATATAAATATACAATCCATTAAGCATAATGAAATACTATTATCTTGTCATATTAACAACTTAAAATACAAATGAATAGGTGCCAAGATCATACAAGTATGCACATGACATGATGATTTGTATGCACATATCTTGGGCTAGGACATTCCTTATGCACCTATTCATGATGATTTGTATGCACATGACACATAAATATTTCAAAATTTCCTAATTGTCCTTTGTTAGCACATGATGGTGGTTACCTTGATCGACTATATACCATTCAATACCCTAAATTACATAGATTAGTCTAATGATTTTTATGATAGTCCTAGGTATGTCTCCAAATATTCATGTTTCCAAGCTAATGTCCACTTGTTTCCAACTTCTTAGTCGTGCAAGAAACAATTCCAAGCATTATATTCATCATAAATAAGTCACTTTTAGTCAATAGAAGCCAAAATACATCAATTTGCAATCATGGATTAGTTAAGGACAACTAGGTGGTAAATTTTTTGCCATTGCCAACTTCACAAATTTGGTCTCTTATCTTGTCCTCCTTAGTTTTCTCCATGGATCTCCATCATTGTCTTCATGAATCGTATAATTCATCATGTCACAGTGGCTTCATCATTCCATAATTATCTTCTATTCCTTTGTAGGACAACAAACAGGGTTTTTGTGGTATATCTTGTAGAAAACAACTCCAACCCATAATCCAAAAGCTGTTTAGGATACCCTTTTGGGAGTTTTAAAACATATCCAAAATTTAAGGGTTGTTGTTTTGTAATACAAGACCTTAAAATTGACTGTCCCACTTGACAAGAGGCCTAATTAGGCTTGTGCAAATAGGTCACTATAGGTTTTTTGATCTCCAGGCTTCCAATCTTCAAAACAAGACTCCAAACATATCAAATTGGTGACTCTTCACTTGTAGCCTCAAAGTAGTCAACATGAAGTCCCATGTACTCTTCACTTGTAGCCTCAATAGGTGACTCTCCTTTGACCTTATCCTCATAGGATTGAAGTGAACTTTGTACCATAATGCTTTGTATGGATGCACTAACATTGTGCAATAATACTTTGTATGGCGCAATAATGATTTGTATGCTTTGTACCTATTATGGTTGAGTGACATTACTCTTCTACATGATGATTGTATGTACATTTACTATGAAGGGTTGAATGACATACATTTTAGTTATTTGTATGGATTCATTTCTTAGGAAATAATAGTGGTCTCTTTATCATGCTACAAACAAGTTCTCTGTCATGCCGAGGAAACAATCAAGAATTAAATCAACATAGGAAGAGATAGAAGCTAAGAATGAAAAGAAAGCAGTGGTTATGAGTGAGCTTTGTGAGAAGAGGAAATTGGACATGATAAATGAAGACATGCCAATTGAAGAGGAAACACAACCATCATAAAAGATATGGTATTAGCGACACAAAGAGAATGAATGCAAAAACTTTATGCTATGAGAGATTTGAATATTGTAGTTAGAGACATGTCCTCTACCGCAAGTCAACATGTAGGGACACCATCTACCGCATCTCAAGTTGAGAGTACATCATTACTCACATGTGATGAAGGAGGTATGCCATCGTTCCCATCTCAACCTCAAAGTATGTCATCTATTCCATCTTTGATCAAAGGTATGTCATCTAGCCCATCTCATTTAAATATTGATGAAATTCCTAATGTTGAGATGAATTTACCTAACTAAACACCACCTAGAATTTTGCATAGAAAGCCAAAGTATTTTATTGATATTGATGAGAATATTTTGTAGCCAATGGAAGGTAAGATTCCAAAACGCACTTGTACAAGATATGCTCATAAGATTTGGAGATTGTTCTTTGAAAAGTTAAATGAGACTACAAGATGTCAACTATTCATTGAAATGATGCGAAGTATAAAGTATAGGTCCATCATGAAGATTCTTGGGTTGAGAACATCAGAGGCTTCAAGTGAAAATCTATTGTCAAGAATCTAATGAGTGCATATGAGAGTGTGGGTAACACCTTACGCACAAAAGATAGTAATGCAACACAGCGTGTGATTACATCGACTATATTATGTAGTCAAATAAGGAAAGCCCATCTCATTAGAAAGATGAGTCAAGCATTGAGAATTAATAGGAAAATTTTATCAAGAGCTGTTGGAAGACGCCAAAGAATTGAGGACACTAATGCCAATGAATTATGGGCGTTCTCAAGGAGACTACCATGAAAAGATAAACCAATTGTTGAAGCATTGAGATCACTAATTGAAGACTTTTGGAAGAATTACACAAGGTTATCTTTGAATCAAAGGGATGTGGTAAGAAGGAGAATCAATAGTTGAAACCGTGAGCCACATCCAAAGCATTTTTTGCATATGATTAAAACATAGTTTTTTGGTAAATTTCTAGAGAGATATCCTCAAATTAAAATTTGTCAAAAATATTTTGAAAAGATAAAACCTTTCTATGTCAAGATAAATCACACATGCACTACTTGTTGTTGTAGATTACATATTGAATTTTCTAACCATTTTGATGTTTATCAGTCTATATGTTTAGATTTTTATACTAACAATGTTTTGCAGGATTGTGGCATACATGCCCTACCAACATCTTCAAGAGACTTCATATCAATACTTTTATGTGAAAGAGAGGAAGGTCAAATATTCTATAGGAAATTATGCTTGGATGACACATGTCAGCATTGCGGTGGCTTGCAACGTATGCCAATATGTGAACATATGGAAAGAACACATGCGGTTGGAAATGAACTAGTAGAGTTCAACAAGTATAAAATAGTGGCATACAATACAAAAGATGGTAAAGAAGTAAAGAGGTGTGAATTGGTTATTGAAAAGATTCTAGTGTATCAGTTTATGCCTATATTTCGTGACAACATAATGTATGAGTATGCAAGACATGCCCATAGAGCTCGATGGTTGGACTTGCAATTCAAGTTATGAAAGGACACATTTCTAGTTGGTAGCATTGTTTCAGTCATCAACTTTGTAGAGAACTACAGTCTATAGCCACAGTGTGAGGTGCAATCACAATAAATTTACAACTCAACACAAGTTTCTATATTTGTGCACATCACATTCATTCATGCGAATGATAGTACAGAGAATGATAGAAAGATCATAAGGGAGTATCATTTCTATATCAGTGATGATCACACGCATTCTACGGAGTTTGTGCAAGGTTGCTTTTAGGTGTTTTACAATGATTTGGCTAGAAGGGGCATAAAATTTAGTTAGCATATCATATGGTCAGATAACTATGTGTCACAATTCAAGAACTCATGGAATTTCTATTGGCTGAGTAGGAGGCATAATTTTACAGGTGTTCAACATAT
Organism: Cunninghamia lanceolata; assembly: GCA_027924645.1. Taxonomy (NCBI): domain Eukaryota; kingdom Viridiplantae; phylum Streptophyta; class Pinopsida; order Cupressales; family Cupressaceae; genus Cunninghamia; species Cunninghamia lanceolata. Next base: position 4,093,286 of record BSBN01000642.1, read on the forward strand.
GTGAAACTTTTGTGAGGTTGGACATGGAAAGGGGGAGCATGATGGTGCAGGAGCATGTATCAAAAGAGCCATAGCACGAGAAGAATTAAAGTAAAAAGACAATGCAAAGTTGATAGATACAAAATCGATCGTCGAGTGGTGTAATGCTTCCATGGGTCCAAGTAATGAAGGTAAGTCTTTATTTCATAGATTTTATTAGTTGATAGATGATACTAACATTGCACCATATGAGGACTATTCTAGACTGACAGGATCAAGTGAGATGCACTCTTTCAGAAGCTCAATTGTAGGTTCATGGAGTATCCATCCATGAAAGATGTCATGCTTTTGTTCTTCCTGTACAATTCAAGCCTGGGATGAGTGTGAGTCAAAGGAGTGGGTTGACGAATGATAGTTAAGTTATCTTAGCCCACTTGATACGTATCAACCCCTAACAACACTGGAACTAACACAGATGGAATCATCAGTTGAATTTGACCACATATCATATCTAGTTCAACTAGGTAATATATCTATTTGCATAGTTTTTAAAATTTCTAATGTTATCTTACTTTGTAGTGTTTTTGTAATGTTGACTAATTTCATCTAATTTTCTACACATATCAATGTAGGGCATGTATATGTAGTTATTGAAGATGAAGATAATGAAGAGGGAACAAATTATTACTTGTGTCATTGTGTTGAGGCTAAAAAGAAATTAGAGGCCCTAGTTACAGATGGAGAACACATTGAATACCGTATAGGCTCAGTGGTTGTTACTGGAACATGGCTTAGAAGGTACCCACATAAGAGTGTTAATGTTTGGCTATTTTAGGACTTTGACATGCGTAGGAAGATTTTTCATTACTCAAACCTTGTCGTGGCATTCAATGTTCATTTGATACAAAACCGGGGTAGACCTTTGAACAAGACCTTGTGGAAGGTGCGTGAGTCTAACCATGAGGCAATACTTGATACAATAAAGAGTAGAGAAGACTCGGATGGTTTGTTAGATTAATTTGCAAGTATTCACATTGATTTTGTAAAGTCATGTTACATTGAGTTGTAAGTATGCACATTAATTTGTAAGTTTACATAGGTTTGCCTTTTTTTATTTGCTGCTGCATTTTTACACATATACACATTTTTACATCATCATGTTATGCTTCATGGGGTTAGACCTAAGTGATGGATGAAGCTAATCTTTAGAGTAATGTTAAAATCTAGGTAATGTATAAAATATAGCTATCTCTAGGTGTCTTTGTTTCTAACTAGATAATAGGTGTCTCTACTTGTGTCTTAGGTATATACTATATGTCAACTAGGTAGATAGATGCTAGAAAAAAAGTATTTAATCTAATATAGGTTTCTTAGGTAGATACTATATATCAACGACCTATCTAGAGACTAGAATAAGGTATAATCTAGAATGATCTAGGTGTCTTCTAGGTAGATACTATATATCAACTACCTGTCTAGAGAATAGGATAAGGTATAATTTAATCTAGGTGTCTTAGGTAGGTACTATATGTCAACTAGGTCTACCATAATAGGTGTCTTAGGTAGAACGATAATCTAGGTGTCTAGGTGACTTAGGTCTAGACTACGATAAGGTATAAAGACTAGGTGTCTTAGGTCTACTATGTCTATAAAATCTAGATACATACTATACAATAGGTATCTTAGGTGTCCTACGTCTACTATAATACATGTGTCTTAGGTCTTAGGTGAGGCCACATGAGTGTCCACCTTCACATGGTTGGCCTTGTCAGTATAGAATATTTATATTTCTTGAAGCTAAGGGAAGCTCTTTTTCTTAATAGGAAAACTTTATCAACTTCAATGTTCAAGAGGGGTCAAAAAGTGAAATTTTGTTTTGATTGAAACAATTGTATGTAATAAGATCTTCTAAGACCATTTCATATGTTTTTGAGTCAGTTTGAGTCATTTGTGGTTAGTTTGAGTCTTTGAGTCTTGTTGCAAAAACATGTCAATGTTGTCAAGTTACACAAAGCAACTTTTGTATTTTTGCATTTTTGGTGTCCTGCTCTTGATGTGGCCAAAATGATAGTTCCAACACATTCAGATGGGTATGTTTGGGCTAGGCATGGTCTTGTTTTGCACCCAAACATGCCGAAATAGTCTGAACTACATTGTACCGACGATATCCTTGAAGAGTCCAAAGTGCAAAAAGGTAGAAATCTTTGACGAACTGTTACTCAAAAATTGTGTCACTTAGAAACATTCTGTCTAAGGTAACATAATCACATAGGGTCCCTCTACAATAACCTCTCTCAGTTTTTTATATTTCTGAGGCATTTTCCCGTGGTGAAAGGTTTTCTGCTGCCCCAAAAATTGTCAGAAGGAGGTAGTGTAAAGTTGCAAAGGGGTGTAAATTTCGTCCTTCTTCTGATGTGACCAAACTGACTATTCCAATGCATCTAGATGGGTACATTTAGGCTAGGCATGGTCTTGTTTTGTACCCAAACATGCTGAAATAGTTCAGGCTACATTGTACTGGCAATATCCCTGAAGAGTCCAAAGTGCAAAAAGGCAGCAATCTTTGATGAGCTGTTACTCAGAAACCATGTCAATTAGAAACATTCCATTTGAGGAAATATGATCATATAGGGTCCCTCTACAATAACCTCTCTCAAATTTTTATATCTCCAAGGTGTTTGCCTATGGTGAAAGGTTTTCTGCTGCCCTAAAAATTGTCAGAAGGAGGTAGTGTAAAGCTGCAAAGGGGTGTAACTTTTGTCCTGCTCTTGATGTGACCAAACTGATTGTTCCAATGCATCCAGATGAGTATGTTTAGGCTAGGCATGGTCCTATTTTTCACCAAAACATGCTGAAACAATCTGAGCTACATTGTACCGATGATATCCCTGAAGAGTCCAAAGTGCAAAAATGAAGCAATATTTGACGAGCTGTTACTCAAAAACTGTATCACTTAGAAATATTTTATCTAAGGTAACGCGATCACATAGGGTTCCTCTGCAATAATCTCTCTTAGTTTTTTATATCTTTGAGGCATTTTCCCATGGTGAAAGGTTTTTTCTGCCCTAAAAATTGTCAGAAGGAGGTAGTGTAAAGTTGCAAAGGGGTGTGTAACTTTCATCCTACTCCTGATATGACCAAACTGACTATTCTAATACGTTGAGGCTAGGCATGGTCCTATTTTTCACCCAAACATGTCGAAACAATCCAAGCTACATTGTACTAGTGATATTGTTAGCAAGAGACACTGCAAGGCATGTCATGTGTTGTTATTTATGGCAACTATGTCCATTCCACACATCCGTAGTGAAGTATCAGGTCATACTAAAAGTCAATTCCAAGATTTGTCCAATATGGATAGATAGGAATATGGTATATGGCAGAGTTTAGTATTTTGGTCAGTGGATCTCTCCTATTAATCATTGTGTGTTGCAAATCTAAGGAGTGTATAGGAATGTCAGGACAATCTAAATCTAAGATTTCAGCCTTTGGTGACAAAGGGATTAAAATTTATGAGCACTCGAGTACCGAGTCCTAATATGACAGAAACATTTTGTGAAGAACAGGCTGACTTGTGTTAGATCCTTGTGCGGATCTAGTAGAAGTGTTTTGGTGAGTTGTGTATGGGATATAATGTAAGTGGCTAACATGTATGGTGACCTGCAAGTGTTATTTCTAGTACGCATCAATATTGGTGTATGGATTCAGCTGACAAAACAGAGTACTTGTATTGTTTGTTAAGTTCTTCATGAGGTTGACAGAAAGGTGATTAAATTTCTTGATGCAGATATATATAGCTGATGGATTCAAGTGTATTGATTGATGTTGTGAAGTGATGATGGAGTAAGTGTGAAAAAGGTAGATTAAAGTACAAAAGAGAAAAGATCTAAGGTCTAGATTTTGGTAGAGTAGTAAATAGGACAGGGTAAGGATGAAGTGTGTAAGATCAATATTTTGTACTTAACTAGAACTAAATTCTTGCATTGGTAGATGCTACTCATCAGTTCAAACAATATGTAATCTATTTGTAATCATTATTGTAGGTAGTAAGCCTCTTTTGAGTAGTGAGCTCTGGGTAGTGAGCCTGAAGGCATGTGCCTTCTCCTTTGTAATACTTTAATAGAGTATAATCTTTGTGGGTTAACCTCCACTGGGGTTTTTCCCTTATTTGGGTTTCCACGTCAAAAATCTTGGTGTCAAGTGTGTTATCTATGTTTCTGCTCATATGTTATCGATTCATGCTTTCATGGTTATAATTATGATTTGTTAATAAGTAGTAGAGAAGAATTAATTGCATCAAGTGTTAAAGTTTTGAGACAATTGATTCACCCCCTCTCTCAGTTGTCTTCCTTAATTCCAACAATTGGTATTAGAGCAAGGTTCCTTGGAAGAAGCTTAACATCTTGAGGAAGATCTGGGAAGGAGTTTTCAATGGGTTCACTCAGAGAACAACTTCAATTGGCTTTAGATGATCTTGATCAGTCCAATGCAGAAATAACTGATCTAAAAGAGAACCTTAAGGATACTGATGATTGCATAGAAATGTTAAAATAAAAACTAAAGAAATCTATGGAAAAGAGGAAGGACCTACTTCTATAGCTAGCTCATTTTACTAAATAAAATGACATGAATGAGGCTTTGGAAGATAAGACAAAAGAATGTGAGAAGCTGACAAAAGAAGTTTCTATTCTCAAACATGAGATGGAATCTGGGGTGATGAGGCTAACCAAAGAAATTAAGAAAAGGAAGAAGACTAAAGAAGACCTGAATCAAACTCTAAAGGAGAGAACTAAAGAATGTTGTAGATTGGATGGAATAGCTGGCCATCTAGAGTCTGATCTACAAGAAAGTAGTGACAATGAGAAAGAACTTGAAAGGCAAATTGTCATTCTCAAACATGACCTAGAAGTTGCAAATGAATACAAGGAGAAGTTCAAGATAAGCTCAACTAAACTTGAAGCACTGCTTGAGAGTCAGAAGAAGACTAATGATAAGCATGGTCTTGGGTATGAGAGAGGTGAAAGCTCCGGATTTGGACAAAGAAATTTCTAATCAAGGAATGGGAGAAACAGACCTAGAAGACCTCCGGTAAGGCAACCTAATGCTCAAAGGTATCCATATTTCAATGGAAATTGTTTCAATTACAATAAATTTGGTCATAAAGCTACTCAGTACAGAAGTAGAGTAAATCAAAGTAGTCCATCCTTCTTCGGTCAATGCTTCAATTGTAAGAGGTATGGTCATAAATCCAATGAATGCAAAAGTATGATAATGAATAACTCTAGCAATAGAGGAAATGTCAATTCCTTCAATGACTACTATTTTGCTTGCAATGGATTTGGACATATGGCTAATCAGTGCATATCAAGGGGAATTCAATCAAATGGGCAAAGAAATGTTGTGTGCTTCAATTGTAATTGATCCGGTCATATTGCAAGATTCTATAGAAGCAAGAATAATGAAAGAAGAGGTCCAGTAAACAGAAAACTAGATGAGCAGAGACAAGACAAAGGAAAAGGCAAAGTTGATGTGAATGAAGTCCATAATGAAATGAACAAGACATGGGTGAAGAAAGGTAAAATGAATGTTGACAATGGGTCTGCACAAGAATCCGGTGCTGATAATTCCTCCGAGAATTGAGTCAAAAGCTCTGGCTTAGGGGGAGTTGCATTAAAAATCAAATTCCCCAAACCAGTAAGTGGGTGCCTAAATTTGGCATGATGAGTAAAGGTAAAATAGGCTATTATAGATATTTTGGAAGGATTTTCAGAAGAAAAAGAAGTGGATATGGCAATTTGCAAAGCGATTCATGAGAAATTGCTCAAGAAATAGAGTAACCAGATGAAGTTAGGGCAACACATTTATTACAATGACAAATTATGTTTTGAGGAGGATAAAAAGTCACTTTATCATGCATTTGAATCACTTTGCATTCAAAGAGAACAATAAGAAGAGCATCTGAGCTAAAAATCTAGAGATTGAAGCACGAAGAACGAATTCAACTGGCAATTGATCAACCCTAACTCCACGGAAGAAAAAGGTACTTTTTTGTGAAGCTTTGAATCTGTAATATGTTGAGATGGCTACTCCTCTTATTGTTGACATTACTGAAAGGCCCCATCCAAAATTTAAGAAGCATCCTTACAAGTCTGTTGAAGTCGAACTATTAGGTGTATTTTTCAGTGTCCCATACAGAGTATTGCATGTTGAAGATATTAGGGCATACATCCATTGTAACATAGATGAATTTGGAAATCTAATATTGTTGGAATTATTTGAAAACCATCTAAAGGATGATAACTATGATCTGAAATCAGAATTCAAAACCATAGAGAGAAAACATTTTCTACGAATAATTGAATTTCCAACTTTTGATGAAAGCGAGTGGGTCTGATATGTTTTGTGCCAGATGCATGATGAATTCATATGGATGTTGAAACCTTTCAAGATCACAAAGGATGTTATCAGAATTGTAACTGGGTTAAATTCAACTAGTGGTTTACCCATGTTGAAATCTGTGAAAAACCAAACTGTTACTGATGCAACCGGTGCAAAGTTTGACAAGAGGGATATGACCATAAATGACATTATAGAACTACATGTTAAGTTTGCTTCCATGGTGATTGGCTACAAGATCTAGCACTCTAGCAGAGAGATTTATGTCTCTGAAACTGCTATATATGCAGCATATCAAATGTTGAAAGAAAATGCAAATTATGACCTATGTGAGCTATTATAGAACCAACTGGTTGAGAATTTGAGAAAAATCAAGAAGGATAAGAAAACCACCTTCAAATATGGTTCCTTGATTAAATATTTACTCTTCTATTTCATGAATGAAGTGCCTAGAGTGCAAGGTTTGCACTGGACAAATGACATGCTAGTTGCAATGCAAATAAGAGATCATGATCTACATAGCATTAGAGACTCAAGTGCACAGAAAATTGCAATCTAGGGTTATTTAAAAAAAAATTAGAATATGATGCATTCTAGGGAAAGAATCCCTAAGTCAGTAGTTGAGAAATACAAGGATGAAATCTATTTTATGGTAGACACAGATTAGTGCCTAATGGAGGCTATGGAACCTAGAACTATTTGGATTATGCCTATGGGCTATGAGGTTGATGAGAAGATTTTGGACATGTATGCTCAACATCTCCTAAGAAAATCAAAAGACACCCATGTTGAAAGATTTGGAGCGTATAAGGAGCTAAGTTTAAAATTACATGTTGAGCTCAGGAAACTAGAGATCAAGAGAAAAGTTTAGAGGCAAGTTGTAAGGTATGCTGAAAGCATTGGCATAACCAAGGAAGCAGTGAAGCAAAACATAGAAAGAATTGAAAAGGCTGAAAAGGAAAAGTAGGATAAGAAACATGAAGATGCTCTAGTGGAATCATCCTCCACTTCAAGGACTACTAGGAACTTTTCTGCTACTTCTGTTCCCCCTAAACCTACAAAATAGGAAGACAAATCATCTAGTAAGGAAAATAAAAGAACAAAAGTAATGGCAAAAAGACCATATGGCAGCTTGGAAGAAAAGGAAGAAGAGAAGACATATACATATGATGATCTCAAAGAACTAAAGGCCATAGGCACCAAATCAGTTAAGGTGTCTAAAGAAAAGTCTTCCAGAAGCAAGGTGACTCACAAGAAGTAGAAATTAGAGGCTGATGCAGAGAAGCCAACTCCTGCTGTGAAGGACATTGTTGAATCAATCACCATTAATGGAAATTTGAAACCAATAAATGAATTCTATGATCGGTATAATGATGCAGACAAGAGACTTATAGAAGAAGCTATCATCAAATACTTGAATATATTCAATCGAGCACTGGTAGAAATTTTATCTGAAGTCCCAAAGGGTTTGAAAGATATTTTGGAAATTAGGAAAGAAGCTTCCAAGGCAAAAGACATGGAGCTGAGAGAACATGTGTTAACCACTTTATGTCTAGTGATCTCCAGCAAAGAAGTAGACAAAATCTTTAAAGAGGTCAAAAATGAATTTAGGAGCAAGAAAAGAATGAACAAATTGATGATTGGCGACATAGAATAAGTTGTCTAAGAAACTGAGCAGATTCTGAGGAAAGCCCTAGACAAAAACAAGTTCTTTGTGGTTGAAAATGAACATGCAGATGACACATTAGCTGCAGATGAAGAAGAATAGTAGAAGGATGAGAAACATTTTGGAATGGATGACTCCTCTATCTTAGAAGAGGAAGCAATAAGCAAAGAAAAATACGGATGAAACTATTACTATAGGAGGTATTCTAACTCCTCCGGATCTTTCTGACAAAGAAGATACAGAAATGAATGATCAAATTAAAGATGATTAAAGAAGATTGAAGAGCATGAAATAGAGGAGGTTAAGGACTATGAAGAAGAAGAAGTCAAGGGTAAGGAAGATAAAGCAGAAGAAGATGGTGCAAATGTTGATGCACTCAAACAAAATAGTCTTGATAATGACACTAGGAAAACTCAACGAAAGGAAGGTGGTCCAGAAATTGTGGTAAGAGACACTACAGATGTAGTGAAGAGTTTCCTGAGTAAAGAAATGGTAGAGTTTGATGAACCAAAACTGATTCAAGGACCAATCAACCTAGATACTCTCTCTCTGGTCCAAATGATGAAGATAGTATCTTTCACACAAGCCAAGGCAAGAGAAAAGATATTGAAATCTCACTTAGAGGACATTGAGCTATTAGGCCTTCCATCCAGTATATTGGAGAAGATAATGCCAACTTTCTAGAAGAATCCATCTGATTCTCCCTCTGAAAATATGAAGAGCCTTGTAAATTTTGTAAGTACACACTTTGAGTCCTTTGAGAAGTCTATAGAGATTAAAGTTTGGAATGAGTTTTTGGATAAGAGATTTAGTGAGCTAAAGGACCCAATAGGGAATGATAGAAAGGTACTTGATATCAATATAAAGAGCATTCAAAATGCTCTTAATGATGGAAGTGATGTATACAAATTTTGTCTATCTTAGCCCAAAATTATTGAGGATATTGAGAAGAAGATAAAGGAGTGTGAACAAAAACTGTTGAATCTATCTAAAAATTTTGATCCTCTAACAATTTCTCCAGTAAGTTAGGAGTGTCAAGCAATTAGCTTGACTGATGAAATAAAGAAACTTGTTAAAGAAAAGAGCAATATTGTGGAGAGAATGTGTGAGCTCCATGGATTGATTGCCTCCAAGTTAGAAACAATGTTTACTGCTTTATCAAAAGCTTAAGTTGCAGTTTGGACAGATGATCCCTCAGATATGAAGAAAGCAGAAACACATGTATTCCTACTAAGTGGACACATCACAATTTTGAATGGCATGAAAAGAAGTTGGGCCTTTGAACTTGTATAATTGAAAAATAGTTTTACAAATATTCTCAAGTTCATGTAAATATAATACATGGATTATTTGTACATATGTGGCCTTGTATACAGATTTCTTGTGTAAATTTTGGTTTGTGGATCCCACCCTTTGCCATTGATGTCAAAGGGGGAGTGAGAGACAGTGAACAAGGAAAGAAAATGGAGAATCCATCAAAGGGGGAGTAGTGGAAGAATATATAAGTGTACATAGTAGGGGGAGTCAGTCATGACACTTAGTCATTTTTCACTAAGTGTTGCCATCAATGCCAAAGGGGGAGATTGTTTGAAAGAGACACTGAAAGAGATGTCATGTGTTGTCATTGATAGAAACTCAGTCCATTCCACACATCCACAGTGCAGTATCAGATCATATCAGAAATCAGTTCCAAGATTTGTCCAGTCTAGATAGATAGGAACAGGGTATATGGTAGAGTTTAGTATTTTGGTTAGCGGATCTCTCTAGTTAATCATTGTGTGTTGTGAATTTGAGGGAGTGTAGAGGAATGCCAGGACAATCTAAAACCAAGATTTCAGCCTCCGATGACAAATGGATTAAAATTTATGAGCACCTGAGTACGGGATCCTAATATGACAGAATAGTTCTGTGAAGAACAAGTTGACTTGTGTTAGATCCTTGTACGGATCTAGTAGAAGTGTTTTGGTGAGTTGCGTATGGGATATAATGTTAGTGGATGACATGTATGGTGACTTGCAAGTGTTATTTCTGGTACACATCAATATTGGTTTATGGATTCAACTGACAGAACAAAGTACTTGTATTATTTGTTAAGTTCTTCGTGAGGCCGACAAAAAGGTGATTCAATTTCTTGAGGTGGAAAGATAAAGCCAATGGATTAAAGTATATTGATTGATGTTGAGAAGTGATGATGGAGTAAGTGCGAAAAAGGCATATTAAAGTACAAAAGAGAAAAGCTCTAAGGTTTGAATTATGGAATAGTAGTAAATAGGGTAGGGTAAGGATGAAGTGTGTAAGATCAGTATTCTATACTTAACCGAAACTAAATTCTTGCATTGGCAGATGCTACTGATCAGTTCAAATAATCTGTAATATGTTTGTAATCATTACTGTAGGTAGTGAGCCTCTTTTGAGTAGTGAGCTTTGGGCAGTGAGCCTAAAGGCATGTGCCTTCTCATTTGTAATACTTTTAATAGAGTATAATCTTTGTGGGTTAACCCCCACCGTGGTTTTTCCCTTAACTGGGTTTCCAAGTCAAAAATCTTGGTGTCAAGTGTGTTATCTTTGTTTCTGCTCATATATTATTGATTCATGCTTTCATGGTTATAATTATGATCTGTTAATAAGTCGTAGAGAAGAATTAATTGTAGCAAGTATTAAAGTTTTGAGACAAATGATTCAGCCCCCCTCTTAGTATTTTGCCCTAATTCCAACAGATATCCCTGAAGAGTCCAAAGTACATAAAGGAAGCAATCTTCGATGAGCTATTATTCAAAAACCGTGTCACTTAGAGACATTACGTTTGAGGAAACACGATCACGTAGGGTCTCTCTACAATAACCTCTCTCAGTTTTTTATATCTCTAAGGTATTTTCCCATGGTGAAAGGTTTTCTGCTGCCCCAAAAAATCATCATAAGGAGGCACTGTAAAGTTGCAAAGGGGTGTAACTTTTGTTCTTCTCCTTGTGCAGCCAAACTGATAGTTCCAACGCATCTGGATGGGTATGTTTAGGCTAGGCATGGTCCTTTTTTGCACCCAAACATGCCAAAACAGTCCGACCTACAAACACTAACTAGTCTTCAATCTTCAAACACTGCAAATACCATGATATCCTACATAAAACTGATCAATCCTCATATAGACACGTAGATGTTCCTTCCAAAAACTCATATCAATGACCAAAATCTCACAACATGTCGTATAGATCTCATTCTAAAATTTATTGGTCTTCTGCATCATATTACAAGCCCCATATGATAAAATTCCTTCACAATTTCTCTACAATTTCCTTGAAAGACACCATTCAATCATCAGTTATTCTTCACTATTCTTTTCATGATGTACATCATCACTTAGGTATGTCTCTGTATGTCATCATAAACCAAGTCTCACATCATAAACTGTCACACTGAGAGAGAAAATAATTTCTTTGGTCATTGCAGTGCTGAGCAGAATTAAAAAGCTGTCCTTTAGCCTTTTATAAAGGCATGCCTATCAAATTCAACTGCACATAGATGACTATTTGTATTCCAAAAGGCTTTTAAATACTGACCTTCTAATCCTTTTTCCTACACTCATATCAATTAGTTATGACCTTCAATTATGATTTGGTGCTCAGGCTTATTAGAGTTTACCGGAGAGGCTGGTTGAGTTAGGTTGAAGGGCCGGTGAACTAATGACTTAAAGACCCTTTAGTAGGTTGACTTAAGTGATAGTAACATGTGATTATAAGTCAATATTAAATTAAAACAAAAGTGCACTTTACACACAACATGCAATTGAGGTTTTTAAAGTCTTAAGAAAAATAGATTCTTTTAAAGGTTTAATGCCCAATATGCAAACCCTAACTATCAATAAGAAAGACTTAAACATTCTTTCATCAAGAGATATCTAGAAAATTTTAGAGACCTTAGAGACATTAGAAGAAAGATATTAGAGTATGACACTTATCATAGGCTTAGGGTTCTAAGACATGAACAACTTCACATTCGAATCAAACTCATGACTCCCCTTGATAAATATAACTCTACTTGATGATGACATTGAAGTATGATATGAAAGCTTGTGTATTCTCTAACTTCTTATTGCATGAACAAAACCACATCCACCATGAACATGAACCTTGCATCATATCAACCTTCCAAGATAGACCTTATCATGAAAACCATATTCACAACAAAACCTTGCATGAACAAAACCACATCCACCATGAACATGAACCTTGCATCATATGAACCATGTTTGTCTTGTACAACATCAAGATGAACTGAGAGACCTTATCATGAAAACCATATTCACAATATCATGTACCTCATGACCATCACCTACCTTGAATCACTGTATCACCTTATCAACATCATGGCATCAACCTTGACATCAATGACAAATAACCTTGACCCTTTGACATGAATGACAAACAATCTACAAATTGATTTATGGAATTAGAGTCAAATTGGTAAATGTGATGACATGATACATATTAACATGGTGAGATGCAAAGTATACATTTATAATATTAACCACATTCTCAAAGGGATTGTTGATGACTTATATAAGCCTATAGCCCCAATGTTATGTTGCATACTCAAATTAGGTAAGACTCAATGTACTCTCATAACCTCGCCTTATATGCAAGAGGAATTACATTTAATAGCCAAAATGGTCATCAAGTGCTCATAAGCATATGATTTTGACTATCTTATTCAAGACAACAAACATACTCTTTGCATCCCAATATGGTATAATAACAAGAAATTAAGAAATATTTTCAATTGAGCAACTCATAAAGAATATGGATCAACATACTCATTTGAATATTTTCAATTGAGAAACTCATAAAGAATATGAATATTTTCTATTCAACATGATGATTCATTTTTATTTCAAATACAACTTTTATCTTTTAGTTCTAGAATGAGGTTTAGGTGATACTTGAATAACAATAGCTGGCTTATTGGATCAACAAAAATCCTATGTAATACAATTGGACTTTAAATATTTGAAGTAACCATCTACAAATATCCATTGAAACGTGGATTTATAATGCAAATATGGATGCCATAAATAAAAAAGATTTGTATTAACCAAATATCCATATAGGCATACATCAATATCTATCGATATAAGTATAACATATATACAAAATAGCCATATAGGCTTTCAAGAATGCCATATAGGCATACAATGTCTCCTATATATGCAATACAAAATATATGTCCACAAATGCCATATAGGCATACAACAAAGGACCCTAATAAGAATTCATTCCCCTCTGTTTAGTGAAGGGAATAGATCACGACCAACCTTTGATCTTCAGGAGGATGGAGACGTGTATGAGGGTGGTCTACTATGAACTCAAGGGCTGCTCCTCCTATTTAGTTCTTAATGGATCTGTAGCTATTACAATTAAAAGTATAGACATTAATATATATAAATTACATGTTATAAAAAATGAAACATATTACAAAATAATCACTTACCGCTACCATATAATCTGTCTCCTCATTTGCATTAGTAGCAGGATTAGATTGTGGTGATGTAATGTCCTATAGAAACCATCCAGATAGAAATTAAACTTCAAATCAATAATCATTTAATTTTTTAAAAATAAACAACTATAACAATGAATGTAATTTGAAATTTACTAATCTGCCTCATACCCCCGTCAAAGGCATGGAGCTATGAATCGTAGTGGACATACCATGCTCCATTGCCCTATGAACTTTGAGAGGTGTCTCTGCAACTTGCATCATCTGAAAATAAAATGACATTATTCAATTACAAAACTAGAATAGTGATGCAAGTCATGTTGGTTTAGGACAGACAACTGAGAGGGGGGAGGTGAATCAGTTGTCACAAAACTATCTTTTCTTTAAACACTTAAATCCTTCTTGTATTTTAACAGCATAATAATAATTCAATCATGGAAGTACAATGCAATAATTTTAGAGCAGAAACACACATATGACACCAAGATTTTAACGTGGAAAACCTGGTTAAGGGAAAAACCACGGAGTGACTAACCCAAGATTGTATTCTCTGTTAAAAGAATAAGAGGAACAAAATGACACTTGCCAATTAGGGCTCACTGCCCAAGCACACTGCTCACAAGAGGCCCACTGCCTACAGGAGACACACTGTCTATAGAATAATTAATATGACATACTTGAACTAGAGATTAGCATCTTCACCATGCTTGAGTCAGTTCCATTTAAGCTCAACACTTCTACTCTACTTTTCACTCTTCTCTTCTCTACCACTTTCTCATCTCTCCACACGGATACTTTGAAATGTCTTTGCAATTCTTATTTATACATGACATCAACTTTGGAATGATCATCAAAGTTGACACAATACATACTTTATTTTATTACAGAGAAAATACACAAATACAACTTGATTTGTTGCAAGAACTTCATGCGTATCACCACACTGTCGGCCACACCTATCTGGGACTTCAATCTTCTTTGAGGAACATGCCATGCTTCGTATAACATGTTCAAGTTCATCTGCAAGATGTGTAGAACATCTAGTCGGCCATGATTAGGAAGAACATCATCACCTGTAAGTAAATCTTCAATTACGAGCTTAATCTTCAATGCGGACCACCAACACAAACTAGACACAATCTGGAGACCCTCACAAGCTTTCCTGAATCACAAAAAACATACATACTACTTCTTACTAAAATCATTCGCATCTTCATCTGGAACTTCAAGAACACAGTCTGTCATCACTATCACATTAGAATAAATGCTTACGGACCTCCAAACTACGAACCAATTGAGTTGTCAATTCACATTGGCTTCCTAAACATTCCACCAAATCTACAAAATAAGATATTGCATTTCTAGATCTCACCGGACCTATTTGAGTCACTCTATCACTTCTGAACATCTGCCAAAACCAGTTTTACTCATATGGCCATAACTTCTCCAAATCTTCATGTGGACCTCTCAAATCTTGACTGGATCATCTTTAGACATATATCTACAAACCCTTTGATACACATTCTCTGATCTTCATCTGGCTGGGATCTTTACTTCACAGAGCTTCACTATCTTCACTATTCTTCTCTGCTTTTGATATGACTAATTTTCTCAATATCCTCAGCACACAACTCATCCAATCCTTGACATAAATGCAATAGGAGTATGTCAACATCAATGACAACACCAGTTAGGCCCATACTTGCAACAAGTCATGTCTCCTAACATACACACATGTTCACCTAAACATGGAAGTACACACAATAAAGCACACTATGATATTCATTGTCACCAATGCATCACTATGATACAACTAGACACATAATACACATAATCACAGTGAAGATTTTTCTCTGTTGGTGATATACTATAGTTCTTTCTTATGTTTCCTCAAGTCTCCATTGCTGTTGTGCTCTTTTGGTACATGTTTATGTGAGTTCTTGGAGGATTTTTGTGCTCTCTTTCATCTCAAAGAATATAGTAGTATTAAATGAAGGGTACTCATTAGATTTAGGTGGGTTATATGTAGGATCAGATGTAGGGATGGAAGAAATTGAGCCAATAGGATTGACATAAGTTTGTAGAGGAAAGGGTTAGTGTAGATTTGAAGATTTTGGTTAGGGGTGACTTGTTGCCCCCATAATTAATACCTAAAACCTAGATGATGTTCGAGTTAATCATATGCTACATAAGATCTCATAGGTTGATGCCCCTCTCTGGTGTCATGTCCTGGGGTCTAAGTGGTGGTAATTGGATGAGATTATTAGGGAGAATTTGTCAAAGAATAGTGTGGAGGGGATCAACAAGCTTTGGTAGACATGTATGGAAAATGTGGTAGCATAGACAAGGTAGTGAGTTGTTTGAAAAGATGCCTCAAAGAAAACTGGTCTCATGGTGATGTCCTTGTCTATTCATCTTTTTCTCATGGTATTCCATGAGAGCACATTTCTTTGAGGCATTTTTTCAAATTTAACTATAATGTAATTAAAATTTTGTCATCTATCAACATCTAGCTATTAGTTATGCAATGTCTAATAATGCTTTGAGTTTGAAAGATGTACAATACAATGTAATCAATGATATGACTATAAAATACAAAAATCTAGTAAGTACAATTCATTAGTTAAATTGTTTATTTTATTACCTCAGTGAAGCTTTGAACTACACCACTACTAGCAGGTGTTGTCGTGAAATCTCCAAGATTAACCTATTCAACATCTAAAATCAAATATTAGAATACCATTCTTATAACAATTCTATTCACATGTAATATTTATAATTTTTTACTAGTTACATATCCCGGCAATAGATGTTGTAGTGTAAAATGCAAGTGGAGTACTTCTGAGAATTGCATCAATGCTATGACCCTAAAATTTCATCAAAATAATCAAACTAAATTAGTTAATCTTTCATTTCAAAAATAAAATTTAATAAATTAAATTCAATGAACTTGCTAACATTTACTTGAGTATCAAGGCCGAAAGTCTCACTCAGGAGGGTATCTGTCATCACCATTTGCTTAGCTATAGATGTAGCCTACGCACCTATGTCCTGACTATCCATGGGGTCATAACCACAGGTTGACCCACAAGTCTGACAAGTATGGGGTGGAACCCTACTCCTCGCACTCTCTCTCGACCCATGTTGTGCTGCAGGATTAGCATGTTCTATAATGCTCTGGGTTAATGCACTAATGGATTGAAGTGTCTCAACCTCAACACTCTCCTTCACAATGGAAGGGATAGACACATGCTCATGGGCTGGTCTGCTGACTACTCATCTCACTAGATGTTGTGGGTCAACACGTGCCCCTGGTCTATCTTGTACTGACCCCTCCACCTCTACCCTGAAACTCCCACATATTAAAATAGTTTGGCACTTTATTGAGAACAAACTTGCAGTAGAGTTTCCTCAAAAAGTATTAAGGGACCTCATTATTGTTGCATGGAGGATGGTCAAAAACCATCCACCACCTTTGCCCAAAATTGTCCCTTATTGCTTGGTTGTTACACCAATGGATAGGGAACCTCTTGCATGTGATGGGTGGAGGTTGATTTGTTTGTGGGCTTGTGAAAATGGAACACAAGTCCAATTTTGTAGTTTGTAACTTTTTTACTTCTTTAGACAATAGCTTGTCTGCATAATACTCTCTAAATTCTCTCCTCTTTTCTGACCAACTATATATTTGCTTGCTAATTGAATCTACATTTGATAACATAGATTCAAGAGATTGAGAAAGCGTGGATCTAAGCAAGGTTGAAGTTGAAGGATCTTTCAACCTTGCAATTATGTCTTCAATTTCTTTTTTATTATTTTCAATTTTCCCCATTAGATTTTCTTGTGTTCCAGGGGCATGTCGAGGAATGGATGGAGGAGTTTGTTGTTTGGGTTGTTCTTCGGCAGGTATTTCTTGTTCAGGTGATTCATGATTTTGTGGATTTTCAGGAGGAGGAGGAAGAGGTGCATTAACATTTCCTGTCAATTAAGGAAATTTACATAAAAAATCAACTTAAACCTACCTATTTAGAAACAAATTCACACACCAAAAAATAAAACTCACTCCTTTGGCTTGCTCGACATTGTGGTGGCATTTTGGTGATGGCTCAGTGAGATTTTGGTGTCGAATTTGGTCTTCAAAAATGTGAGTGTGCTCCTTAGGGTTTGCAGGCCACAAGTGCAGAGAAAACAAAAGGAATGAATGAGTAGAAATGCTCTTTTTTTATATATAGTTAAACATAACGCGATCATGTTAATGCGAGCGCATTATGGCTTGGTTTTGCTGAGCCTTAGGCTCGTCATCACTAAACCATAACGTGAGCACATTATAATGTGCTCGCATTATGGCTTGAATTTTTTTGAAAAAAAGTTGGCCACTTTTTGGCCCCCCAACTTTTTGCACCCACCCCATTGCACAATGCCATTGTTTGATTTTGACATGTGGACATTTTAGTAGTCTTCAGTGACATCCATCATGAGACTTCTTCCCTCATATCTCTTATTGGAGATGGAGTTTCTTCTACATCAGCCTTTGGACCTATTTCTTCCTAAGAGGAGAAATGTTGTTTGTAGGTATAGGACACTTTCTAGCATTCATCTTCAGGCATTCACCGTCTGCAAATGAGCTATGTCATTGTGGGGGGACCTATAGTCTCACTCTTTCTCTCCTATGGGGGTGTATTTGATTGTATATATGTGATAGAAGTTGTCCTTAGGGGGTCATGTTGAGTCCTCCTACTATCACTTCTTTCACTTTCATTATTTTATGCATTCTCATTTTTGGAGAGGAGTTTTGTCCCATGAGGTTTTCTCCTTTTCTCCACATGAGAATTGTTTGTATAGGGGCACCTAACATGACCTAATATCCAGGACCCATCATCCATCATTGCATATTTGTTTTAGTCAGTTACTCCCTAAGTTGCACTTAAGGGGGGTGTTGGTGTGAACATGGTTATTACCTATATGGTTTACCCTTGTGCGAACTATTTATATTATTTGACTATTTATTTGTTAAATAATATTCACACATCACACATAATTCACATGTTAAGTTTGCTTAGTGAGTCTACTAGATATTTCTAGTTGTTGATAGTTAGCATCTTCTCCTATAGTTATCATGTCATAGGATTAAGACAATTGTTACATGACTACAACATCTTGTCTCTCATCCTTGTCTTTATAAGCTAGGCATATCATATACATTGTAACAATCTTTGAACAATCTTTTGCATTCATTGATAGAATAAAATTATTCTCTCATTTGATCTCTCTTGTGCTCTCATGAAGTCCTAGATCCTGGGTGGCTTCAATCATAGCCAACTCTAAAAATTAGAGGCTATAAGTGTGAATGATGTGAATATAAGATAGCTTCAATACATTCTCATGAATTTAAAAATTTTAAACCAAATCATAGCACCAACAAGTAATGGGACTAATCTGAGGATTTTTTAAGAAAATGTTTTGTTGTCTATTCCTATTAATGCCTAGGGTGTTGACATCATTTTCCACTCGTTAAGATAACACATCTTTCAAATTTCTCCTTATAATAATTACAACACAAATTTATAAGATTTTGTTAGTTTTCTTAACCTTCCTCAATTCTTCGTTTTGTATCATTTATTTCCTTGTTCCCTCAAAAACTAAAATGATTTAAGAAAATGACTTGTGCCCTTGAACATTGGGTAGTTGAGGATTCATATCAAGTCATCATATATATTAGATGGGTTGAACCATATATGGACAAGGATGTCTGTAGTCATTGCCAAGACCTTTTAGTTATATCATATTCAATTATTTCTCTCTCATTTGTAGGGTGAAATATAAATAACTTATAGTTAAGTACAAGAAATCCAGACCAACTACTTAGCCATGGATATGCTTTAGTGGCAACCATATAGAATCTATAAATTTTATTAATTTTTTTAAGATGATTATTCCATCACAAAATCTCGTACAATTATCTCTATTTTTCTATATCCATCAATATTGTTGAATATTGTTGATAAACTGAATGACCTTGTTGATAAAATGAATGACTTCTATATGAAAAGTTCATACAATACACATATTTTATGATAAATTAGAATAATGAGATTGTAAAGAAAAGATAGAATTCTAATGGATATATCCCAATCTTAGAAGTATGTTTGATTATTCTAACCAATGCACACATACATGTGTCTAGATAGGATGCATGAGGTTTCATCAGAGCTCAAATGTGTAAGTAACAATATTAATTAAGAAACTTGAAAATTGGAAATGGAAGCATTCTACAAATTAGCCATGCGTAGGATGGAAATCTTATTCGATGATACTATGGGGGTGGTTCGATTGTGTGACGTTACTGTGCAATCAAAGCTTGAACCATATTTAAAACAAATTTGACATATTAGATCATCTTATACTCTATTCAGTCAAACCAATTTATATTATAGAAGTTTAATACAAATTACCAAAAAAAACATTTAAGTTCAATATCCTTGAACGAAAGAAACTTTATGCAAAATTTGCCTTGTGATCCTTTCTTAAAGTTGCTCTCTCAACAAAAACTCTTCTCGAAAGACGAAAAAATCCTACCCTAAAAATAAACTATATAATTTACCATATTTATTTCTTATAATAATATATCCAAACTCTCTCTTTGACCATCAATATCCCTCCACGTATATAGTAGGACTCATGTCCAATAAATTCTTTTTTCCTTCCACTAATATCACTCCAACAACTTCTAGCCTTCCTTTTACATTGGAACCGATCAAAACCAAATGCAATTGTTTTTCTTTTTGTTGATTTATTTGCATATATAATTAAAAGTAATTTTGTAAGAAGAAGGGGGCCACATTTTCATTCTTTACTGGTTTGATTCAACCAAATAATAATGATGGTTCACACATATGTCCATATTAGCAACCACTTCGATATGTTTTTACTTTTTATTGTGAAACTTACAATTTTGTACAACCAAAGTTTTGACTAGGTACTACCCAAAAAAAAATAAAAAAATAATGAGAGTTTTGTACTACTGGAAACTGAGTAATAATTAGTATATTTATATTTGAAAATATATTAAGTACCAGTGAGATATCTAATTTGTTTTTTTGGTTTTTAGTTTTTAGTTTTGACATTTATAAATTATTGCAGTTAATATTATATTTTGGTTTAAAATAGCAAAAACATTCAGGTTTAGTGGTGTATTTATTATGGCTTTTCATTATGATTTATTATAGCCATGCATTGAATTTTATTTTATTTATTTGTTATTTTATTTATTTTTTTAGATTTTTGTATACTGGTTACAAGAATCCAAAAATCTTTCAGCCCTTGCTATGAGTGTAGAATGCTCTACATAATAACAATATCATAGAACAAAACAAATCATTTAAAAGACAATAAATTTATAAATATAAACTAAAATATTATTGAGCTCAGAGGCTAATAGAATGGAATAGATGTGGAGTTTGTTTATCTCTGGTGTCTATTAAGCATAGACAAATTGGTCTTGGAAGGAGCATTCACCAGGAAGATTAGTGTAATTGAATCTGGGCAGATCATCACAATAATCATAAAGAAGATAATTATCACGAACCCACTTCAACTGTCCCTGCTGGGCATAGTTCAAAGTGCCATACTCTGCTCCATTCCACCAGTGATTTCCCTGGGTAGTTGTGGAGGAACACAAGGCAAAGCTCCCGTTAGCGTCATCGATATTCCACACACAACCTTGAAGTGAGAGATTGGTCA
Source organism: Cunninghamia lanceolata (assembly GCA_027924645.1). Taxonomy (NCBI): domain Eukaryota; kingdom Viridiplantae; phylum Streptophyta; class Pinopsida; order Cupressales; family Cupressaceae; genus Cunninghamia; species Cunninghamia lanceolata. Next base: position 4,114,554 of record BSBN01000642.1, read on the forward strand.
AGGAGGCTACAAATGGTGCACCAGACCAGTCAACTTTCACAGCACCTCCTTGTGTTGCCCACTGATCTCCATTCCACAGGCTTGAAAACATTCTCATTGGCTGCTCTTTCAGATATGGCACACCTGTCCCTTCATAGTTGTGATACACTCTGATGGGAATTTCATCTACCAATAACCTGAATCAAGATTCAAATCCTATTTAGCCACCTTAATTTGCTCAAATTGTTTATTATTTGGGATTGACATTAATAAATAAAGTGAGGTAAAGGATTTACGTGATTTGAGAGGGATTCCAGATGATTGTGTATGTGTTGTAGTCCGCAGTAGGATCAAACCATAAATAAAATTGTTGCTCTCGTCCACCTTCACCTTGGGCATAGATATTGGTGTGCAGGATATATGGTTGCCCTGAAACGTTTCCCAGGAATTCCATATCTATCTCATCATGGTGGTCTCCCCCGGAATGGAACTGCATCAATAATTTTGTCAGCCAATCGTTTACAAATATTCTGTTCAATTGAGCATCAACATGAGACTAATACAAGCTCTTAGGAGCACAATCATGAGACCAATATAAGTAACCACACTAGAAACCACCAATGGAAGACCAAGAGTCAATACTTAGAAATAGACTTATTCAGAAACCACCTCTAGACTAGAAGCCAACTATTTTGTTCAACTGAGCATCAATATGAGACTAATACAAGCTCTTACAAGTACAACCATGAGACCGATACAAGCAACCACACTAGAAACCACCAATGGGAGATCAAGAGTCACAACTTAGAAATTGACTTATTCAGAAACCACCTCCACACTAGAAGCCAACTATAGAACATGGCCTAATATTCTGTTCAACTGAGCATCAATATTAGACTAATACAAGCTCTTACCAGCACAACCATGAGACCAATACAAACAACCACACTAGAAACCACCAATGGAAGACCAATAGTCACAACTTAGAAATTGACTTATTTAGAAACCACCTCCACATTAGAAGCCAACTATGGAACAGGGCCTAAATTTGATGATGACGCTGCCTGTCAAGCAAATTTTTTATGATGGTTATCCATTCAAAGGTGCCCTCAAATTTAGGCCCTGATATGGAAGATCAAGAATCACAACTTAGAAACCCACTTATTAGATAAGTTCCTTTGGGAATTGAACTTGGGTCTCCACAATGAGAACTCAATGCTTTAACAAATTAAGCTCAACCCCTTGGACATGACCTTATTGTTTCTAAAAAAGGTTGTAGTAAATCTTGATAATGAAGCCTTATATTTTTTAAAAATGATTTGAGTTTTTAATTGTATAATAGATATAATATTTCCACAATCTATAATAATATTTGCAAGTGCTTCTCAATGTACAGATGTAAAAAAATTTCTCATTAACATTTCAAAAGACAATTGAATGAGGAAATGCTTCTTATTTAATTTCTATTATAAAAAATAAAATAAGATATTATGTTTTTCTTTACTAAATTCTCATGATTTATATAAAATCTTGAGAAAGCCATTTCTTAAAATATACTCTGAATTCAAATGAAACAGTCTTGATATAAAATTTTGACAAAGCCATTCATTAAAATATACTGTAAATGAAACAGTCCTTACTCACATAGAACGTAGTAACAGTGCCTGCAGAATTTCCAGGCACTAGCTTCATACGGATATCAAATTTTCCAAACAAATACTCTTGCTTTGACTGGATTAACGAACCTATTTGCAAAACAACCCACTGAAATCATAAGCATATAAAAGAAAAATATTGATACATTGAGCTAAACTGCAGAAAATATACCGGAGGCTTGATCAAAAGTAAGCTGCAAATCCTGGCCATTGTTCAATATATACACATGGTCTTCGCCCCATTTCGCGTCTACATCTTGATAGAAATTGCTGTAAACCATGGGAGCTGCAGCACATATCAGAAGATACACAATAAAGCTGGAATAAGCCATAGCTCTTGACCAGATATTAGCTTGGAATAGGGTATATATTGAAAATGTTAACAATGATGAGAGCAAATGAGGCTTTGTGGGTGCTCCCATAAATAAAAGAATTTGCGGGAGGGGAGACACCCAGCTAGATAGAGGAGACTTCAAAATAGATGTTGTGCTGTTTATGATTAATAGCTTACACTCCTATCTATCTGCTCAATTTGAATGGATTAAGTTACGGTCTGGTAAGATATTAGATTTGGTTTTGATTTTTATGATTAATAGCTTACACTCCTATTTATCTGTTAATTTGAATGGATCAAGTTACGGTCTCGTAAGATATTAGATTTGGTTTTGATTTTTATGATTGAGTGCCAACCCTTTCGGAGAGAATTGGTTAATGTTTTATAGGAAATTGGTTACTCTAATGCCATGAATGGGGAAGTTAGTTAAAACCTCAATTCTCAACCATCTGCTTCGCATCTTGCATATTATCTCTATTAACCGCCACTATGGTGTATAACAGCCTGCATCCTCTTTTAAATTATCCAAGTCATAGATTGGTATCTCCAGTTGTCTATATTTTTGTTAAAGATAACTATTATTGTACATGAGTGTTCGGATGTAGCAACCACTTCATTTTGCACTATCACATCCTAGTTAAGGCATGTGTTATGAACTTTTAGTCTTCCCAATTTTGGCTTTTGTAAGAGACAATGTCTTAATGTAATTAGATATCGACAAATGACACAACCTTGTGTTGAGTTAGGTTCATTCTTTGACATTTTACCTATTTTCATTTACGCCTATTCCCACACATTTAATTCTATTTTCTCTATATTTACACACTTTCACATACAATCCATATTTATTTTACCTTCCATTAGACATTTGTTATCCTAGGTCAATCCTACATGTGTAAGAGGGATCCCTTGTCCATGGATTTCACTTTGAAATTCCAAAATTCAAATTCAAATTTGGTTCACTCCTACGCGTTTCACTAGATGTTATGAGCCAACTAAACATGTTTGTGTGATTCAAATTGCTATGTACTTGTATTTAAAGACAATCAATTGCATTCATTTATTGTCTACAAGCATTATCATTATCATTCACATTAAAGGGGAAAGCATCCTAGGAACACTCAATTGGTGCAATCAAAGAAATTAGAATACATGTATAATCATTCTAGGGCACATTTGCATCTTTAAAGATTGTTGTCATCAATTATTTCCATGATTGTAAAGCCAATCCTATCTAGAGGGTCTATTGGTGTTCAACAATGTTACTCCACTGATATCAAAGCAAGGGGAATATTATTAACCTAGATAGAGAGGCAAGATTTATCATCAAAGAGCAAATAGTTAGACACCAATTAATAAGAGAAGACATCTCTTATATACTTTAGGCTCTACTAAACCTAGGAGGGTGTTCCCCGAGGTCATTGAATAAGATAGTTGAAGAGAAATACAAAACTATAGTTTGGGCTTTAAGTAACCATACCCTATGGATACTATGAACAAACCTACAAGACCTTAATTAAGTAGATGATACAAGTATGCACATGTAGGTAGATATGTAAATAGATTAGTACCCCTTCATGTTAATCCCTATAGATTTATATACACACATGCAACCTCAATCCATGATACATGACCCTATATATGTGTAATCAGCCACAATAGTCAAAAGATTTAGCAAATCTTATAGTGTTGGGCTATGTAACATGGAAAAACCTAAAACTAATCCTAAATTAAATAGCAGAACAAAGGTATAGGTTTAAAGTAAAAGATTCATCATTTAGCAAAAAGGAATGATGTCTATCTAATTGGGAAATAGAGCCACAATCAAGAAGAGAGGGAGACACTCTTATGATTTAAAAATAATAGACACCTCACATAGTTAAACATACTTCAAGGATCCATTTCCAATCAAGAACATCCCATTTGCATTAAGAAAAACGTAGTCACAAAATCATTTGCATCAATTTATAGCACTACAATATACTAATTAATCCTTAAAGCAATCAAACTAGCAAAATGTGGTTAGAGAGACATTGTGGCACACTCAAAAGGTCTACTAAGTACATTCTAGTTAGCCATGAAGACATTTCCTTATTGAGATGTTTTAGCATTACAACACCTCATAATCATAAAAAGTAACGCCCACCCCTACTAGGATAGTAACATGAAACCATCAAGATTTCAAGGAACAAACTTAGTACTACCCAACCAAACTAGTTTAATGAACAACCTGTATTGTATCTAACAAATATCCATATATAGCATTACACATCTTCTTCTCAACTTCAAGAATGTGAGCATATGTGATAAATCGTGGTAATTCAATTCCAACATAAATCCCATCAACACACAACTATAGACAATCAAATTTTATCTTGTGTAAATAGAGGATTTGTCCAAATTTGATTATACTATATTTAATAGAGGGAAAAACTTATCATTTATGTAATCTACTACCTACAACATTCTTTTATTAGGTAGTCTCTAGCCATCATTAAATTCTAGATAGTCACCCATGGATCAATACTTGATTCTTGTTATCTTCTCTACAAATGACATGGTTCAATCATGTCTCACTAAAGTCTTAGCCATTTTCTATAGACTTGTTTAATAAATAATTGCTAGGTTAGATGCTTAATCCACAAGTCTTGACTTAGTCATTGTAGCCTCCAGATCATCCTCGAGCCAAGCAAATCACTAGCACATTAGATCTTTAGATACTTACAATCAATAAATTATCAAGGACACTTGGATTATGACATATCCCCAGATCAATCATAGAGGGGTTTTAAGGACTGATAAATTGAATCCAAAATCCACGTGTTAATTGTATAATTTCCTTAGACTCCACATAAATATTCATGACTAAAATAGACAAGTCAAGGGTGGAATACATTATCAAGTAGACTTGAAACAACCACTCAACCCTAATTGATAAGGGAGCTTAGGTCTGCCAAACATTTGGATGTGATAACATGAGAATATTGAACATGAACCTCCTCTAAAATTCTAAAAAATATCAAGCTCAAGTTTAGAATGTAGACCATACAAGGTTGTATATATGAAATATTCTTGACACCAAACTTGAATGCCCTACTCAACTAAAAAACACAAGATTTTTGGTGTCCACCATGGCTATGAGCTAAACTATGAACACAAGAGGCCTTGTGAGTTTTCTAGTTAACCAAACACTTGGCCCTAGGGTATAAACAAGCATTTTGGATTTAAAAAATCTCTTTAGACGTATGTCTTTCTCATTGCAAATAGATAGGGTTGTTAGGGTTTTAGGGGAGAACAAAGACTAAAAACATAAAGTTTGCATGTGAACCCCCTATACATCATGACATATAATAGGTTCAAGTATGCAATTACATGACACTTCATTATGATACTTTGGATTTTAAACATGCACTTAAGTATATCATATAAGGGGACTTGAGTCTAAAAAAACATGGGAAGAACTCAAATTTTAGAAAGGATAGGGGATTTTGAACACTTCACTCAACATGAATCCATATGGTATCTCAAATTTGTATATAACATGACATAACAATATTCACACATGAGAGCATAGATGAAATATGAGATAAAGAAAGTCTCGGGTCTAATATTCGAAACAAGTGAGCCAAGACACAAGACTAGGACAAGCATGATACAAATGGGATATGCAAGCTTAAGACATTTAAAATAGGATACCAAGCCACCACATGACAATACTTACATAAAGTTTAGCCATTGAATACAAAGCACAAGAAATTACCATAGAGGCACAACATAAGACACAAGGCATGATTTGAGCTCAATATTTTAATGGGTCATGTTGTCCTATTTTGCTTCCCAACCAAATAGCCCAAATCCATGAAAATATCTAAGTGTTGTCCCCTTTAGAAATGCAAGGAAAAACATCTCAAATCAACTAAGTCTAAAAAATCTTGAGTTTTCCTTGTGTTTTTAGCACTTTCAGAGTTTTGGAGTTCAGAGTCCTCCCCTTCACCATGCAATCATAATCAGCTCTAAACTCCACTTTGTTCCTTGTAAAATCCTCTAAGTGTTCAAAGTTCATTGGTTGTCAGGGGTCAAACCTCCTTTCTTTCTTCTTTCCTTTTCTTTTGGAAAGAGGAAGGTGGAAGGCCCAAAGTTTGAGCTCTGACTCTTTCCCTTTGAAAATAATTCTAAGTGTAAGGCTGGTGCAGTCACAGTTAGGAGGGTCCTCAAAGAGAACTATCCAGGCCGTGCAACTAGACTAAACACAATGGAAACAACTCAAAGATATGAAGCAAATGCAGATTCAGTCATTCAATATATCATAGAATTCAAATAGAGATCGGCTGGCAGCATGCGGGCTTACAATTAGGGCTCATAGGCCTGATTACAGAATATCAGAACAGACACAAGATATAGCTTTGAAGCTCCTTTTTGTGAATTCAAACTATGAACTTATTCTCATGATCATAACTACTTTCCTAGGCATCTATTACATCAATATATATCATCTCTAGAATATAAGATTCCTCCGTGTCAGCCAAGGAAGATCACAAACTCTAATGAAGAGCTGTAACGTGTGTAAACAGATAGGTTGGACCTAAATGAATGGAACTCCTCCATAAATGAATGGAATGATGTGCGGATCTCAAGGAAGATCAGCCATGAGTCAAACAACATTGATTGATGTGTCTTTTAGCTTCAAAAGTTGTGGAATGCTATGCGGGTCTTCTCCTTTAGCTGATTATTTGAAACTATCAGGATGCTCTGCTATGAGAAAATAATTGATCTTCTAATAGCGATATGTTTCCGGTCCCTGATCCAAATGCTCTAAAAATTGGATATGATGTAGATGAATGAGTCTAGATGCTAAGTCCAACTTTGTAAGATCTAAAATGTGACTGCAGTAGAATGTGGACCAAAATATAGAGACTTCTACTGACTGAATTGCTTGAACTAAATTAGAAAATGAAAGGAAACAAACTGAAATGCAAATGTTTTTGGTTGCTGCAAGATTGCTCTTGAACCAGTGATGATCCTGCATCAGACATCTGGGGTTATTGAAAAAGTTAGTCCCTCAGTTTGTTGGGGCTAGAGGAAAACCAAGACGGTCCACCTCAGCTTGAGAAATCCACGTTGAATCTTCTTTCAACCTGCCTTTCCACTTCACAAGATATTCTTTGTATTGTCTTCCTCTGGTGCTACATCCAACTTTGCTATCCAAGATGTCTTCAAGTTGCTTTGGTGCTTGCTATGGTAACTACTTCTTGAAGTCTTTTTCAATGCTGTCACTGAACTCTACTTCATGATACTGATGTAGGTCTGCAATGTTGAAAATAGGTGGTATACCCAATGTCTTTGGTAACTCCACTTCATATACATTTCCTGAATCAAACTTCATGATTATCTTACAATGTCCAAACTTCTTCATCTTCAACTTGTTATAAGTCCCAACTGGAAATCTTTCTTTTCTCAAGTATACCATCACTTCATCTCCAACTACAAATTCTTTGTCTCCTCTTCTCATCTTCTTGTTCTTTATATTTGTTGTTCACCTCTTCTAAATGTTTCTTCACCTGATTATGCACTATCTTCAAATGTTCTGTAAATTCCTCTGCTTCTGCACTTCTCTTTTCTTCCATGTTGATGTCTCTTAACTCTGTCACTCCTCTAGGGTTTACTTCGGTAACAATCTCAAAAGGTGTTCTTCTGGTACTCCTGTTCACTAAATTATTGTATGCAAACTTTGCTTGTGAAAGAATCAAATCCCAACTTCCTGCCTTCTCTCCAACCAAACATCTCAACAAGTTTCCTAAACTCCTATTTACTACCTTTGTTTGTCCATCAGTCTGTGGATGAAATGCTAAACTGAACTTCAAATCTATTTTCATCTTCTTCCAAAGTGTCTTCCAAAAAATTCCAAGAAATCTTGTGTCTCTGTCTGAAATTATGCTCTTAGGTAATCCATGCAATCTCACAATCTCCTTGAAAAATAGGTCAGCTACATGCACTGCATCAGTTGTCTTCTTACAAGGTATGAAATGTGCCATCTTTGAAAATTTTTCCACCACTACAAATATTGAATCATGTCCTCTCCGTGTCTTCAGCAATCCCATTACAAAATCCATACTGATGTCTTCCCAAGGTCTCTCCGGTACTGTCAAAGGTTTATACAATCCAGTATTCTGACTACTCCCTTTTGCAACTTGACAAACTCTACAACTCTGCACAAATTTCCTAACATTCTTATGTATTTGAGGCCAAAAGTAGTTTTCACTCACCAAAGATATTGTTTTATCAATGCCAAAGTATCTTGCCAATCCACCACTATGCTTCTCTTTGATCAAATTATCTCTCATTAAACTTCTACGTATGCACAACTGATTTCCTCTGAACAACATATTTTCTTGAATGAAATTGTAATGTAGGAAATTGGGATAGTTGGGGTTTTGATTAGTTTATGTCTATCCTCCTTTCACCATTTACATTCAAGGGCCTTGGGTCGAGTGGCAGAGCACTATCAGGCCCTTGGTCACTTTAAGATGTAGGGAAACTTGGATTTATGTGATTTGAATGCCAATTATCTTCTCTTGTGCTCAATTATGCCTTAAAACCCTAATTATGCAAATACGGAAGTAAACAGACAAATATCAATAAATGCTACTACAGAAAGATGTAAAATGACAAATAACTACATACCTATTTTCAGGGTCCAGAAGCAGAAAAGTTGGGGACTAGATAGTGGGTGCCCAAGTCTAATGCCCTGGTTTTTGTTAGGTTCTGCGAACAAGGTCTACAACTTGTTCCCGCTGTACCAAATATTTTTTCATCACAGAACTTCGAGGACTAATGAGTGGGCACCCAAGTCCAGGGTGCTATTTTCTTCCTTGATCTACGAATCCGACACTCTACTGTACTCTCCTGCACCTTCAACCTATAACCTACAATCATGAAACTTTGGGAGGGGGTTGTGGTGTTTAGAGGCTTGCCTCAATCAAGCCCCAGAGAGACATTCAAGTCTTCCGAACACCATTGTCAGATAGAGAGTGCATGCCCTTGTGAGGCAGAGGCAAAAACTAAATGATAAATGATCAAAAACACAAATGATGTCACCTTGTGGTTAAGATCTCATGGAAGGAAGAAGCTCTTCATGCCATGAGGAGATGATTGCTCAATCTGCAAATAAAAACACATAGACAACACAAATCTACTCTTGCAACATAATGAAAGCCTTGAATCACCTTTAGGATGCCAAAAGATCACAATTGCTTGCTAGTTGAAATCTAGTTTACAAATGAATGACTAAACATGCTTTTATATGCAACTACAAACACTCCCACCAAGAATTTAGTAATTCAAACTTACCATGTTGGCGTAGGACCTAATTAATGGTCACAAGACGACACACAAAATTTGGTCCTGACCCAAAATAGGGTAGGACTAGGGCACGAGCGCCCAAGTCCTCCCTCCCTATTTTGGACAGGGATTGGTTCAAGGGGTCCCCCTAGGTCCCATTTGCCATAAAACCCAGGGATCATTCCATTGGGATGTCAAAATATGATGCAAGATGTCCTAAATGTACACTAAAGACCCAAGAGCTAAACCTTATGAGGGAAAAGCCCCCAAGGGGACATTTTCTGAAGTTACATTTAGCCCCCACTTTAATGCATGTATAAACGCAAGGCCAATACATGCATTGAAGTACAATCAACAAACACAGTGCAAACATGCCAAACACAGAGAAGACACACCAATAACTGAGAAGACAATAATAGGCACGTAAAACACAGAGAAGATAGTTACACTCATGCAAAACATGGAGAAGACAACAAATGCAAAGAAGACAGTTAATGCATAGAAGACAACAATGATTTCTTTTCTTTTCTTTTTCTCATATATGAAAAGCAGATGTAAGTACAAGGAAAGTAAACACACCACCTATAATGCAGGATGCACTCATTGCGTAGGCCTTTAGACTATATACATGGGGCAACACACATGCAAGACATACAAAACCTCCCAAAATGTAGGATGCACTCATCGCGCAGGTCTTTAGACTGCATATGGGGCAATAAACACGCCAAACAAAGCAAGCATGCCAAAACACACACACTTTGAAGACACGGAGAAAACACAGCAGACAAGCGATAGAGTGTTCCTATTTCTAGGATCAACACCATCTCAAGGACATTACAGGCATACACTGATGATTGGGCTTCACCACAACAATCGCCGAAGACATACTTAAGGGTTGAGTTAGTCATAGAACTGCTCCCTGCCTCCACAAAGGACTTTTGAAAATGACAGGATGATGCAATCTACTTCAAGAAGTACACCATCCCTGCCTCCGCAGAGGGCTTAAAATAAAAGGATATGCGCGTGATATCCTACCTTCACAAAGGGCTTAAGATAAAAGGATATGCACATGATATCCCACCTCCGTAGAGGGCTTAAATGATTGATTGATTGCAAACAAACTCAGAATGTAGGATGCACTCATTGCACATGTCTTTAAACTGCATTTGAGGACAAGCACATTGCTAACATCTACAATAGACAACTTACCTTATATATGCCCCCACCTTAAGGTGGTTGATATCATGTGTCGATATCAAGCACATTAAGGTAGAAAGAAAAAACACAAGGGAACATAGACTTTCACAAAGCCCATGCCCCTCGGAGGTAACACGTACTTTACGATCACTAAATGTTCCCACAAACACATCCCTACAAACATGTTAGTATCTACATAATCATGATAAACATCAACACCAATGCATATGATCAATCACACAAAGAGCCAAGGTTATACCATGGATTCAGAGATCGAGGATAACCATGGGGCTATATCATGAAAATCTTAGAATTGAGCATCACCAAGGCAGGATTCAAAGACAAACAAAGTGCATGGAGTAGCAGTATTGTTAGGTTTGTAAATGAGATAAAAACATCATCATAATCACTACGTAAAAGCATAGAGTGCTTCTACTAGCCAAGCGTCAAATAATATATCAACCCCATCATCATATTAGGAACTAAGTCCAATTTTTTATTTCTCACTAAAGGGACACTAGGTCCACATTAGTATAATATGTTTTTTGTCATCTGCCTGCTAGATAGAAACACTAGAGGGAGGGAAACAATAAATAAAAGAGGAGAAACAAGTGCCTTATGGACAGTCACATAGGAGGGTGCCCCCAAGTCACCAACCACAACGCTATGTCCATAAGACACAACACATGATGAAATCAGAGAGAGAAGCAATATAGAAGAATAATGATACAAATAGAAGAAGGGCCACAACAGAGGTGGTCTCTTGGTATCCCAGACCTTACAAGAGAATCTGAGGTCATTCCAAGAGGCCTAAACAACACATAACACATCACAGGGGAACACATCACAGAGGTAAAGGGTTAGAAATACTTACCTATAGGATCATCCGGGCTAGCGGTTGATGTTGATCTTAATCTTTATCTTAATGGTTAAGGCTTGATCATTTCTTCTCTCTTCCATGTGTTCATGGGTTTGTGAGGGTAATCTTTTAGGAAAGGTATCCATAAATGATGGTAGAGAGGGGATGTTGCCATTTTCTCTATCAATTATAGGAGCTCTTGTAATCCCAATTACATGAGATTGTTGAGGAACCCGAAAAGTGCCCATTTCAGTCCATATATAGGGTGTTGGAATACCTTGGGTTAGAGGGGTAGTGTGTTCTATAATATCATGTAGAATTTCATTATTTTCCAAGGTATGTACAGGCTCTAGTAAAGATGCACGATCCATTTCTTTGTTTAAAATGTAATTGAGAAGGTCTTGAACATTAGGTGGTAAGTTTTCATTATGTTGTAGCAAGTGGTCACAAAGAGAATCTGCATCATCTAAAGCTTCGTCCGGGTTAGGGAGAGTGGGAAGGGATGGAAAAGTAGTATGGATAAATGTATCAATGATATCTTCTTCTTGTGCCAAAATATCCTCACTAAGTGGGGTTATATTGGGACAAGTCTCTTTGTTCGATAAATCGCCCATTGCTATATCATTCTCATAGATTTCAAAGAGAATGTCCATTATGTCATCATGAAATGAGGGGAGAGAGGGAATACTGTCTTCACTACTACTTTCCCCATGATTGTTTTCAGCGAAAAATGTAGTGAGATTCTCTATGATTGAAGGAAAAACATCCACAATTGCAACAAAGCTATCAAAATAGGCTATTGTTTGAAGGATATCAGAAGTAGTGCTTTTGTTCATGTCAATGCCATAGATGTATGCTATTTGATGCAAAACTTGAGGGTGTTTATCAGTGAATTTGCAAAAATTATCATAATTCAAAATGTACTCAAATAGATCTTCCAAAGTTGATTCTTTAGGAGAAGCCATGAATGCAAAACTATGCATCAAAATGACCTAAAATGCTTGATTTTTTTTGTACTTTTTCAATGCAAATATATGAAAGAAAAGATGTTGTAAGGATTTTGATTAAGGGTAGTGAATAATATGTTTGATATCAGTCCAATAAAGCAATAATATCTATCACAACACACTCTTGATGCAAATCTAAGATGATGACAAGTCCAAATCTAGTGAAAATACACTAAAATATGTGATTTTCTCACCAAATCTCAATGCAAAAGAGCATGACGAAGGGTGTTGTGAGGAAAATGATGATGGAAAGTGAATAATATCAATAATAACATCCAATTAATGCCAAAATATCCAACACAACATGCTTATAGTGCTACTCAAGGTCAAACCCTAGTAAAAATATAGCAAAAAATGCAATTTTTCACGATTTTTCAACTCCAAGACCTAGCGAAATGGGTGTTGTGAAGAATTTTAGGAGGTGAAATAATTAATAGAAATGATATTAGTCACCTCAAGCCATAAAACTTGTCACAACATGCTTGGAGTGCAAATATAGGCCAAACCCTAGGGAAAAAATTGCAAAAATGTGTAAATTTTCACCAAATTTTCAATACAAGTGCCCAATAAAGAGGTGTTGTGAAGATTTTTAGGAGGAGAAGTAGATAATAACCCTAATAACAGCCAATTAGTGCAAAAATATTCTTCACAACATGCCTAGGGTGCAAATTTTTAGAGTCGATAAGGCCAAATCTAGTGAAAATCAAGGTTTTCCAAGCCCTAGGTTTGAGATTTTAATGCAAAATGCTATATGAATGTCTTGAAATATATTTTATGATTAAAATTAGTTCCAATCAGATCTGAAAATTATTTTCAAACCCTAAGATGTAAAATGCAAGTGCACATCTAATAAAAAAGCAATGAAAATGCTAGTTTTTTTTTTGTTGAAATTTTCTATGCAAAATTGCAAATTTTTGAAATCTAAATGCAAATTTTCACTAAAATGCAACACTACAGCCAAATGAAAATTTGAATAAGTGTCTAATATCAGTAGAAAAATATGAAACAAGATTTTACCTACAAACCCTAGTTTTTGGAATTACTAGGTTATATGCAAAATTCACAATTTTCAACAAAACCCTAGCAATTTATTGATGAAAATGCAATGCAAGCTATTGAATTTTTGTAATTTTCTAAAATTTAACTCAGATCTAATGTAAAAAATAGAAATTTGATGAAATTCAAATTATTGATGCAAAATGCAAACCCTAGCATGCTATTTTTTTTCCAATTTTTCCAATTTTGCAATTTTTTTGTAAGTTTTCCAATGCAATAAGATGAATGACACTATAAATGAATGAAATCAATACAAATCTAAAGAAAAACACTTATCAAGGTACAAACAAGTCTAATAACACGGGTTCACCAAAATGTAATGGATAAAATTGGGATAATTGGGGTTTTGATTAGTTTATGTCTATCCTCCTTTCACCATTTACATTCAAGGGCCTTGGGTTGAGTGATAGAGCACTATCAGGCCCTTGGTCACTTTGAGATGTAGGAAAACTTGGATTTATGTGATTTGAATGCCAATTATCTTCTCTTGTGCTTAATTATGCCTTAAAACCCTAATTATGCAAATATAGAAGCAAACAGACAAATATCAGAAAATGCTGCTATAGAAAGATGTAAAATGACAAATAACTGCGTACCTATTTTTGGGATCTGGAAGAGGAAAAGTTAGGGACTAGATAGTAGGCACCCAAGTCCAATGCCTTGGTTTTTGTCAGGATCTGCGAACAAGGTCTGCAACCTGTTCCTCGTTGTACCAAAGATTTTTTCGTCGTGGAACTTTGAGGACTAATGAGTGGGCACCCAAGTCCAGGGTGCTATTTTCTTCCTTGATCTGTGAATCCAACACTCTGCTATAATCTCCTGCAAGTTCTCTTTTTCTGCAACTTCAACCTGTAACTTGCAATCATGAAACTTTGGGAGGGGGTTCTAGTATTTAGAGGCTTGCCTCAGTCAAGCCCCAGAGAGACATTCAAGTCTTCCGAACACCATTGTTAGATAGAGAGTGCATGCCCTTGTGAGGTAGAGGCAAAAACTAAATGATAAATACTCAAAAATACAAATGATGTCACCTTGTAGTGAAGATCTCATTAAAGGAAGAAGCTTTTCATGCCATGAGGAGGTGATTGCTCAATCTGCAAATACAAACACAGACAACACAAATCTACTCTTGCAACACAATGAAAGCCTTGAATCACCTTTAGGATGCCAAAAGATTACAATTGCTTGCTAGTTGAAATCTAGTTTACAAATGAATGCCTAAACATGCTTTTATATGCAACTACAAACACTCCCGCCAAGAATTTCATAATTTAAACCTACCGTGTTGGCATAGGACCTAATTAACGGTCACAAGCCGACACACAAAATTTGGGCTTGACCCAAAATAGGGTAGGACTAGAGTGCGGGTGCCCAAGTCCTCCCTCCCTATTTTGGATAGGGATTGGTTCATTTAGGGTCCCCCTAGGTCCCATTTTCCATAAAACCTAGGGTTCATTCCATCGGGATGTCAAAATATGATGCAAGATGTCCTAAATGCACATTAAAGCCCCGAGAGCTAAACCTTATGAGGGAAAAACCCCCAAGGGGACATTTTCTGACATTACAGTCCAACCACTTACTCCTATCTATCACAACAGGTGTTAGAAATGAAAGCAACACTACTTCAATGGAAATCTGATACGAGATAAATTTTAGCAAACTTTAACTATGTGTTATTAATGGAGATTGTAACAAAACATAAACCCATAATACAAAATTATACTAGAAGTAGAAGGAATCACATAACACAAGTGTTTAATGTGAAGAAAACCCTTTCAGGTAAAAAACTCCACCAAGAAAAGAGGCCAAGTTGTATTATCTTCACAAAAAGAGATTACTCACTTCCTTTGTCCTTCAACCTTCACTTCAGTAGAACTTGGGTACCTATAAACTGTTATATGCATCTCATCTACTATGCTATGGTTTTTATAGAATTTACACAACCTCAAGACATTAAATGACTTCTTACAAGCCCATAACACTTGTCAAGAGTCAATAATACAACCTTGGGCGTCCATGGCCAAGAATAGGCTCTTACGGGGTCATAAATGTTGTCATACATGCATCCTACACTTGGAAAAATGTTCCCATGCAAACTTTAATGACTTGGGGCCAAAAATAGTCACAACATCTTATGACGTGTCATATGCTATTATTAGTGTCATAGATTCTTATGACAACTTACAGTTGTCATAGAATCTCTTACACCTTCTTACAACATCTGACATGCGTCATAACACTAAAAATAGATTATTCCTCCACATGTGCACCTCACTTTGACCAATTACCATTTACCATAGTAAATGACATCCTATAACTATTGCTGGTAACTCTGGGACTTACCGTGCAGTAACTCCGTAATTACCGTGGATAGTAAATAATTTTTTACCACTGCTAGTGAAACTTGTACATCCCTTATGGGTAATTACAAATAATAAATGGAATAATACAATAATGGGATTTACAAGGTTAATGGCACCTTATCCCAACATTCTCCCACTTGATATTATACATTGTAAATCAACCCAAAGGAAATCAAATGAAAAATAATTAAGCACTAGAAACAAGGCCCATGGCCTCTCTGCACCATACAAACTTCTTTGTGCTCACAGGCTTGGTCAATGAATCTGCAACATTCTCCTGATTGTCTATCTTCTTCAGCTCAATCTCTCCATTTGCAATCAACTCTTGAACAAAGTGATACTGGACATCAACATGCTTAGTTTGAGCATGATACATAGGATTCTTAGCCAAACAAATAGCACTCTGGCTATCACAACCAATCTAAATGTTCCTGCAATCAAAACCAATACCTGTACACACTCTCCTCAATCAAACTTCCTCCTTAGAGACATGAGTAGCAGCCATATACTTTGCTTCTGTAGTGGACAAAGCAACTGTGGGCTGCCTCTTACTCATCCAATTCACTGCACCTCCAAATAGAGTAAACACATAGCCACTAGTTGGCCTTCGACTATCCAAGTCACCTGCCCAATCTGCATAAAAAAAACCCTGTATGTCCAAAGATTTATCAACACTATTGGTACTAGGATAAACCAAACAATGATCAAGAGTACCTACAAGATATTTAAACACCCTCTTCGCATAGTTCCAATGCTGTCTACTAGGGTTAGACATAAATCTGCTCAAAACTCCCACTGCTTGGGCAATATCTGGTTTAGCGCAAACCATTGCATACTTTAAACTCCCTACAACACTAGTATATGGCACATTAGACATATATTCAAGATCATCCTCAGTCTTTGGACACATATCTAATGAAAGCTTAGTACCAATGGGTAAAGGAACTCTAACTGGGTTACAGTCCTGCAAACTAAACCTCTACAAAATAGTATTCACATACTTACTTTGTGACAACCAAAGCTTTCTATTAACTCTGTCACTCCGAATCTCCATTCCAAAAATATACCTTGCAGCACCAAGATCCTTCATCTCAAATGCACCTGAAAGTTGGGCTTTAAGCTCACTAACCATACCCTTAGTATTGCTGAAAAACATGTCATGAACATACAAAGCAATAACCAGTATAGAATCATCAACACAATGAATGTAAACACAATGATCCTCCTCACTTCTAACAAAACCCAATTTCAAAACAAATAAATCAAACTTTTGATACCACATTCTGGGGGACTGTTTCAGACCATAAAGAGACCTCTTTAACCTAGAAACCCAATGTTCTTTTCCTTTTACCTCAAAACTTGTAGGCTGTTGCATATAAATTTCTTCTTCAAGATCTCCATGCAAGAATGCAGTCTTAACATCTATTTGCTCAATCTCCCAATCATAAGTTGTAGCAATGGATAAGAGAAATCTAATAGAAGTCAATTTAGCAATAGGAGAGAATATCTCAGCAAAATCAATCCCCTCTCTCTGGGAGTAGCCCTTGGCTACTAATCTAGCCTTGTACTTCTCCAATGACATGTCTGCTCCAAATTTCTTCTTGAAGACCCACTTACAACCTATGGCCTTTCTTCTTTTGGGAAAACGAACAAGATCCTAGGTGTTACAAGAGTCTAAATCCATCATCTCCTCCTGCATGGCTAACTGCCAAGACTCACTATCATCTGCAGAAATAGCTTCCTTATAGGAGCTAGGTTCATTGTTAGCACTCAATAAAGCATATACATAATAGAAATCTGGTTGGCTATACCTGTTAGCTAGATTTCGTTGTCTTGTGGATCTCCTCAAGGGTGGCGTAAGAGACTCTACTTGTTCTTCTACATGATCATCTGCACCAACTTCTTCTGTAACAACAGACTCATCTTCATCAGAACTACTTGAATCTTCTTCTTCTTCTTCACCCCCCAATCCATCATTCTATTCTTCATGAGGCACATCTTACTGCTCTAAATCAAAGTGCACCTTCTTGACCTTTTCATCTTTTTCTTTTGGCTGATCAAGTTCAGAAATAAATCTAAGTTCCTTGAAAATAGCATCTCTAGAAAAGATAATCTTGTGGGTTAGTGGATTCCAAAGCTTATAACCTTTCACATTATCACCATATCCAATGAATGTATATTTTTCAGCCTTTGGGTCCAACTTAGATCGCTTTTCCTTAGGCACATGAACAAAAGCCTCACATCAAAAACCATTAAATGTGAAACAAAAGGTTTCTTACCTGTCCACACTTCATAAGGTGTCAAATCAAGAGCCTTACAAGGAGATATGTTTATCATATAGCAAGCAGTACACACAGCCTCTGCCCAAAGGCATTTATCCAACTATGCATCACTAAGCATACTTTTGGCCCCTTCCATAATTGTTCAGTTCATCCTTTCTGCAACACCATTTTGCTGTGGTGTATAAGGAGTTGTCTTTTGTCTGATTATACTTGCATGCTTGCAGAACTCATCAAATTCCTTAGAGCAATATTCCCCTCCATTGTCAGATCTTAATATTTTTATCTTTAAACCTGATTGGTTCTCTACTAAGACTTTGAATTCCTTAAACTTAGTGAAAACTTCAGATTTACGCTTCATAAAATAAATCCATGTAAATCTGGATACATCATCAATGAAGGTTACAAAATAATGAGATTTTCCAATAGATTCATTATCCACAGGTCCAAACATATCCGTATGAATAATTTCTAACTTCTCTTTTGCTTTATTGCTTCCTGAAGGAAATAACTTTTTGTTTTATTTACCAAACACACAATGCTCACAGAAATCAAAGTGTTCATCAGAATAGGAGAAATCATCCAACAAATTTTTATTCTTAATAGTTTTTAATACATTATTGCTTGTGTGGCCCAATCTACGGTGCCACAACATACATGTATTTTTAGTAGTAGCCTCAGATACATAGGAGGCATTACAAACTATAGTGGCTTCAAGCTTAAACAATTTCTTGAATCTCTTCCCTTTCGCTACCACCAAGTTCCCTCTCACCAATCTGCAGCCATGCTTGTCAAATGTCACATGCATTCCCAAATAATTCAACTTTGAAACTGAAATCAGATTTCTAGCTAATCCAAGAACATGCAAAATACTAGGGAGGTTTTTAATCCTCCCATCATTGAAACACAACAATACCTTTCCTTTCCTCACAATCAGATATGTAGAGTTGTCACCAAGGTAGATATTACCTCCATCATATTCTTCATATGTGGAGAACCATTCCTTATGCAGGGTCATATGAAATGAGCATCCTAAGTGAACCAACCAGTGATCATTAGAAACAAGATTACATGTAGAAAGTAAAACTTCTTCACCTACATTCAAGGACTTATCCGAAGCACTCTCCCACTATTTCTTGGGGTTTCTGCACTCCTTCACATGTCCCCTTTTACCGCAGTTCCAACACTTAACTCTGTTCTTTTTACCAGGAGTCTTAGACTGGCCCTTGGACTTGTCCTTAACCCCTTTTTGATTTCCTTTAGGTCCCCTTTCCTTAGACCTTCCCCTGATACTAAGAGCATCCCCTGAATTATCTGAACTCTTCTTCCTCAATTCATGTGACAGTAGCACTGAAACAAGAGCATCCAACTTCGGATCCGCAAGGTTAGCAGTGATAGCAAGGATAACATTCTCCCAAGACTCAGGTAAAGAACAAAGAAGTAAGATACATTTATCTTCCTCACTAACCTCAACATCTACTGAATCAAGCTGACTCACTAACAAATTAAAAGAATTTAAATGCTCTGCAACTGATTTACCTTCTTTCATTTTCATGGAAAATAATTTTTTTTAAAATAAAGTTTATTTACCATACTCTTGGCTTGATAGATCTCATCCAACCATTTCCACAACTTGTATGTAGTCTCTTCCTTTGTGACATTCAATAGGATAGAGTCTGAAAGACACAACCGGATGGTTCCCCGTGCCTTCTTATCCAGTCTATCCCACTCATCTTGAGAGACATTGTCAAGTTTCTTCCCTTTTTGGACAACCAGCCATTGGTTTCTTTCTTCCAACAAATCTTCCATTTTTAGCTTCCACAACTCATACCCCATTCCATTGAACTTCTCAATGTCCATTCGAGAGGTTGATGCAATGGTGGATGCAGCCATAATAACAACATAGGATCTGCAAAACAAATGCAACCAAATCTCCCATTGTAGCTACAGCTTCCACACTACCACCCAAGAGTTAAAGCTGGCTAGGCTCTGATACCAAATGTTAGAAATGAAAGCAACACTACTTCAATGGAAATCTGATTCAAGATAAATTTCAGCAAACTTTAACTGTGTGTTATTAATGGAGATTGTAACAAAACATAAACCCACAATACAAAAATATACCAGAAGTAGAATGAATCACATAACACAAGTGTTTAATGTGGAGAAAACACTTTCGGGTAAAAAACTCCACCAAGAAAAGAGGCCAAGTTGTATTATCTTCACAAAAGGAGATTACAAATACATTCTTTTCCTTTGTCCTTCAACCTTCACTCTAGCAGAACCTGGGTACCTGTAAACTGTTATATGCATCTCATCTACTATGCTATGGTTTTTATAGAATTTACACAACTTCAAGACATTATATGACTTCTTACAAGCCCATAACACTTGTCAAGAGTCAACAATACAACCTTGGGCTTCCATGGCCAAGAATAGGCTCTTACGGGGTCATAAATGCTATCATACATGCATCATACACTTGGAAAAATGTTCCCATGCAAGCTTGAATGACTTGGAGCCAAAAATAGCCACTTACAACATCTTATGACGCATCATATGCTATTATTAGTGTCATAGATTCTTATGACAACTTATAGTTGTCATAGAATCTCTTACACCTTCTTACAACATCTATGACATGCTTCATAACACTAAAAATAGATTATTCCTCCACATGTGCACCCCACTTTGACCAATTACCATTTACCATAGTAAATGACATCTCGTAACTACTGCTGGTAACTCTGGGACTTACCATGCAGTAACTTCGTAATTACCGTGGACAGTAAATAATTTTTTACCATTGCCGGTGAAACTTGTACATCCCTTATGGGTAATTACAAATAATAAATGGAATAATACAATAATGGGATTTACAAGATTAATGGCACCTTATCCCAACAATAGGTTCCTTACATGCTTTCCAAGGTGTTTCTTAGGCATGAGAAAGGGCTTGTAACAACTATCCTCCAGCAGAGATAAACTGGGTAAAAGGTGTATAACTTCCTCCACTAAGAGAGAGTGGGTAGAGGGGGTTTTGAGAGATACATCTTCTAGGTCTTGTTGGGTAGAGGGTAGTTGTGGAAAGTGTTATTATGTAAACCGATCACCGAAGGAGAGGCAGTTTGCACTTGAAGCTTGAGCAAAGTTGCTGATTTGTAACAGTAAGAGGAATGGGTATTAGTGTAAAAAGACTCGTCATAATCCCATTTTTGGAAAGATATTGGGATGAAGTAGAAAGAAGAAAGTACCAATAGGGATTGGAAGAGATCTCAAGAAGAATGGAAATCTTGGAAAAGATTTATTTTCTTAATAAGGTTGTGACTGTAGAAAGCAGACAAGAAGAGAAGAAGAAATTTCTCATGGTAGAGGACTTGGATAAAAATAAGAAAATGAGAAAAGAGAAGGTGCAGCAAGGAGCACCAAAAAAAGAAGAGAAGAAGGTGTCTAGGACAGAGGCACCAGAGGAGACATCTTGGTCTCTCAATTTATTTTCTAATGATTTGTTTGAAGTTGTGAATGCAGGTGTGAACAAGACTAAGGATAAGCCTTTGGAGGCAAAGAAAGAAAGGGAAAGAAGAGAGACCATCGATAGAGCTAGAGATAAGAGCAAATGAAGACAAGTTGCAACAATAGATGATAAAAGAAGATAGTTTGTAGTCATGGTGTAAAACAAGGAACCTTAAGATGGAGAGAGGGCTGATAAAGAAAAGAAGAAAGCCTATGAAGAGAAAGAGGTGGCAAGACATGAAGCCAAGAATATAAGAAAATCAGGACAGTAGAACAATGAGGAGGTAAAAGTAAGTTTTGGTAGTGATTTTGTTTGTGCAAGTGAAAATAGAAATGTAAACCTCCAAGTTAAAAATGAGAAGAATACAATAGTAGATCATGGATATATAATACCATATTGGCAAAAGAAATCAGTCAAGTAGATGTGCAGCAAAGAGGAGAGGTTTGTGCTAACCTGTGTGACAACAAAATAGCATCAAGAATGGAAGATATAACAGAAATTCAGAGGAGACAAGATGATAGGCCAAGTGTAAGGGCAACAAGGCATCCATCCAGGAAGGTGAAGGATCAAGCAGTGAAGCATGGGACAGCAATAGAAGAAGTTGACAATGAGAAGAAGACAATAAAAGAGAAGAGGGAAAATGTTGATGAGGACAAGTCCAATGAACCAGAGCACATGATAAAGCCCCTAGAAGCGGATAGAAAGGACAATAATGCCTCTGAGCATATTGGAGAGCCTGAGAAAGAGAAGCATGCTACATGCAAGGTGAGAGGTAGACAATTTGATTTGTATAATGATAATGTGAAAGCTTTGTATAAAACTTATGAATATGAAGAAAAGATGAGGTTGACTGTGGAAGAAAAGAAAATGAGAAGACAAATATATGAAATGAAGAAGGAGAATGAAAACCAAAGGGAAAAGGCAGAGAAAGACATGAAGGATGAAGAAGGAACAACAGAGAATAAAAAAAATAAGGATAAATGCTTACTTGGGAATAAGGTTGAGGAAGAATTTGAAGAAAGGACAACAAACAAAAGTGGTGCAGATGATTTGTGGGCTCAATCCTATGAGATCAAACATGAATTGCAGAAAGATAGTGTTTGAGAAGGAACAAATGCAAGTGCGACAGCAAAGAAGGATGGAGGAAGAAAGGATTCAATTGGTGATAAAGAAATGGGTGCAACAGTACAGGCAAAGGTAAATAAGGAAATCTTTTATGAGGACATTATTATAAATTCATTTGGCATATTGACTAATAGAAAGTTTGAGCATAAGTTTGAGATGGTGCATGATATTAAGGATTGTGATAAAATGAAGGGTATTAATGATTTGTGGTTGTTTAACTGGGACATGAAAGGGAAGGTATATGGAGTGATGAATACAAACATATGGAAGGCTAAGCATACTTTTACAGGAGTTGATAGACTGATAGAGTAGAGAAAGTTATATGGGAAATTGCAAAAGATTTCAAGTCAATTAAATGCATTGGAGAAGTGTTATTTTCCTAACTCTATGGTGATTGTAGGTTATTCCAAGAAAGACTAGGAAAGAGGGCATAAAGCAAAGTTAAGTCAATGTTTAGAAATTTCATATTGTCTTCAAGATATGAGGAAAGTTGGTGTTCGAAGTGATGTAGAGTATGAAGGTGGAGAAAATCTTGTTCTTGAAGAAGAGGAGAAATATGTGGCAATGACCAGTAGGAAGGAATATTTTGGAGTAGAAAGTGTAGACCTGGTAAAGGAGATTATAGTAGAAAAGAAAAATGTCAAAGGTTCAATTGAAATTACAGCAAAAGAACAGGGCTTAGGTATTGAGAAGGAAGACATATTGTTAAAGGATAACATTGCAGAAGAAAAGACTTCTGAGGTAACTTTCTTTACACAACATGAGGATGAAGTTTTATTTCCATTTGAGGTTGATGATTATGAAGATGGGATAGAGTTATGGAGATTTGTAGTTGACAAAGAAGTCAGCAGGCGGATCTATAAGAGGAATGTGGAAAGCAAATGACTACAAAAGAAGAAACTCAGTGTTACCTTTTGAGTCGCCCTTGTTTATTCATATATCGGTAATTTTTCTTAAGCAAAAGTCAGTTTACCGTATTGTGTTTTTGGTCATTTCTGCGCTTTGTAAATCAACTTTTAGTCCTTCAATTTTTACCCGTGTATCGTCTTTGTATAAAAGGTTTGAACCTTTGAACCTGAAACATTCTCAAAGTTCAAGGTTCAATGGTTCAATATGTCTGAAGTTTCATATAAAGCAAGTTGTCTTACTGTTTGTCTTAAGCGTCTTTATACTTTCAGGTTGAACTTGAACCTTCCGCGTGTACCCCATAAAGAGGTTCAAGGTTCAATGGTTCAACGATTTTAAGGTTCAACACATTGTCTCCCTATGAGTCGGGTCACACAGTTCCCGTGTCTATTAATGTATCGTTCGTTGAACCTCCCACTTGTACTCTCCCGCGGGGTTCAACGGTTCAAAGTTCAATAGTTCACTGTTTATAATCGGCAACCTTTTACCGAAGTCGTGTAACCTTTTGTTGGTCCACATAACCCTTGCGTCGTTGAACCTTCATATTGAACCTTCATGTTGAACCGTGTCTTCATAAGTTCAACGGTTCAAAGTTAAAGTCTCTGTTTCAATAAGTCAATCTTTTGCCTGCCTACAAAGTCCAGTTGACATGCTTGAACCATCACATTGAACCATCGCGTTGAACCATGTCCCATAGGTTCAATGGTTCAATAAGTTCGAAGATTTGGCAATTTTGGTCCCGTTGGCTCCCGCAGCTTTCTAAGTCAAACTTAGCGAGAGAGTTGGAGGAAATTTTGTTAGGAACCCATCATGAAACAGAAAGCTCTAATTTGGTGGAGACCATGGATAATCATTGTACTTCATGATGGCGCACGGATCTTACTTGCTATTAATGAAAAAATCAGAGTTCACGTCTTTTCGAATATTTTTGGCACGTATTGTTTCAAGCGATGATTATTCATTCTGGTAAGCACCATTATTAACCAAAAACAAGCTAATTTTAGCAAGAAAATATACTGTGCATTGCGGAGAAGAATAGCGCTGGAAGTGTAAGGCTCTCGTTTTTCAAAGTTTTCGCAGTGAATTCAAATATCCTGAAGGTGAGTCCTGTTTCCCTTGTGCTATTCTGAATTCTTATACTGGAAAGAAAAGCCTCCGGAATTTTTGTTATTTTTGAAATTCGAAGTTTATTATTATAATCGCCCAAATATGTCTTTGAAATCTACATGTTTGGGAGACGAACATGGCCCTGGTCTCACTTACTCTCACTCAGAATTTGGGGATACTGCTTTAGTTCAATATGACTTAGAGGAATTCATAGGAAGAACTAGAAATCCTGTCCAAACCCCCTCCATGAAGAAAATTGTGGACAGTGGTTTAGTTGAAGCCACAGCCTTTCCTCAAGCTATATTCTGCCCCGAGTAGGTTCAAGAGTGTATAAACAGATATGATCCCCAACACAGGTGTGTTAGAAAAGCAAACGGGGATGTGTTATTTCACGTTGACAGACAAACCCTCATGTCTGTGATGAAGATACCGCCTAAGGAGGCGTATTCTAATCTTGACATTACTTCCTCCAATGGGTATTTCTCAGAAAAGAGACCAACGTATAGAAGTGTGATAGCAAGAAATTGGCTGCTAAAATTTCAAAAAGGCGGTTCAAGGCTACCCAGACCCCTTACTAGAGATCATTTAATACAGGAAGTAAGGGATATTGTGGTGTTATTGAACAGATTGAGAGGCAATCAACGTGCCTATTACTGGGAAGACTAGATGTATTTTTTTATACAAGTCATCCTTCAGGGTGAACAAGACTTGGATTGGGCTGAGATAATAGCTGACTGTCTGCATCAGAGTTTAAATAATCGTCTGGGTAACAGGGATTTCTTTATGTCTTCTTATCTGTTTTACTATTTAGCATCCACAAGAGATTGGTTTGACCTGCCTCATGAGCCTTTAGATGAGAGCAGCAAAATTTATCAATATTACTCACAGTTGCAAAGAAGAAATTGTTACGAAAATTATAAAAGAATTAATGACGTCTTTACTGGAAAAATAACCTATGAACTGGCAGGCAATCCGGGTAAGAGACTGACCAGTGAAGCAATGCAACTGATCAGTATCTACGGCAGCTTTTTCATCCAATTTTCTGAATTTACTTATATCAGAGTTGGAGGGTTTGATGGTGAACCCCTGAAGTTGCCTAGATATTTATTCGATCGTTTTGTATTGATGGAGGTATGTCGGCAATTGGCACATGTTGATAATAAATTCCCATCAAAAAAGGGTTGTGGTATTGCTTTTCCTATTGAACTTGGGCATTATTCATGCCACTCAAAATCTGATGCTTTAAATCTGGAGGTGAACCTCAAAAGGTTCAAGTTTCAATTTTTCACTGCCAGGGTTCAATTTGATAGTAAATGTTTTGTTAAAGATAACCTAGATTCAGGAACAGGGCACTTGCATCTTCCTAAGCTGGAGGATTACTGGGAGGACTGCCCAGATGAGTTCGAAGTGAGGAGAAGGTTATGGTGCAGATTTTCTTTGGGGTAAATAATTACTCTTAATTTAAAAATGGACATTTCTGGAATTTTTGTTGATGATGAACAAGTGGTTGATCCACAATTTGAGAAAATAAAACACTTGCCCATCCCTGAGGTGGACTGGAGCAAGAAAGAAGAGGACAGAATTGAAATTAAAACCCTTCCTGTGATAAGGAGGACTGAAAAATGGTTGAAAGAAAAAAGGCAGGAAGGGCTGCAGAGTAAAACCATCCAACAATTCTCTTCAGTGGCCGCATCATCACTTCCCATGGTCTCTTCTAATCAACCCCTTGCTATCTGTGGTGCAGGTGCATCCAAGACATCGGCTGAGAAAAACCCTGCCTCCAAGAGGTCCAGAAGGGTCCTCACGGACATTCTGCCATCCTGTGTTACCAGATTGAAGACAAAGGGGAAGAGGAAAAAGAAGACTTCTGAGACAATAATTGTCGACTTAAATTCAGAGGAAGAAGCAGAGGACCCTATGGGGGACAAAGAACCAAGCCCGAACAGAACAGAAACAGCTGACACTGGTTCACAGTCAGAGACCTTTCTAGACGTCCCTGAGGTGTTGATGATTTCAAATGAACCTTCTGACGGAGAGAAGCCCAGGAAGACAGTCTCGGACCTTGCACCGAAATGGCTGGAAAGCTCTATATCTGACAAAAAGAAGGTGATTCCTTTTGTTCTCCCTCTGGAGGACATGGTAAGTAAACGTCTGGGGAAGACCCCCAAGTCCAAGAGACTTAAAACAGTGTCCAGGATAGATGTTGACCCAAGCACTGGTAACTGGAGTGTAGAAATAGCCAAGCCAGTGACCGAGGGAGAGGTTCAAGATCCTACAGTGCATGACTTCACTGTGGAGAAGATAGATCTCGGTACTGCCTCCAGAGCTGCAGATGTACACCATCTCGAAGCTTCCACTAAAAGAATGGTCAATCGAACGATGAAAGATGAAAAGGACAAAAGAGAGTTAAAACAAGCTCTGCGTGCAATGGCAGAATATATTGAAGCCATTAACAATCCTAACCCACAGCCAATCTCACAAGTTCCCTTGTCTTTCGACCCAAAGTCACCTGTCAATCAGAAAATGTTAGATCAAGTGCATCGAAGCAAAATGGTTTCAAAAACTTTTGACAGTTGGTTAGACAGCATAGAGCAAAAGGGAACTGATTATATTTATGAACTCAAAGGCATATATGATCTGACCACCACTACCATTGAAGATCTTAAAACACAGGTTGCTGTCTAGGCTAAGGATGAAGGTAAGTGGACAAGTGTGATAAATCAAATAGAGGAAGTCCGGAAATATGGACTGGAAAAGTTTTTGGCAGAAAAGAACTTGGCAGGAGTAGACGAAGATTTGTTGTACGTGAACAAGAAGAATATCGAATGGAGGAACTCCATATCCAGACAAGGGTGCTTTGAACTCTCAAAGCTGATTAAAGAAATAGCGGAATTTACTCAATCACTACAGCATGATTTGCAATGTATCGATGTAAAATACTTAGAGGATGACGGAAAGCCTGTGGAGGATGTTGAAGCAGTAGTCCAATCCTTCAGAGATAAAATCCACTTTATTAAAGAAAATGATAATATTCTGATCGAGGATTTCTCCAGGGTCTCCAAAGTCGAATCTCTACTCTATCTCTACATCGACGCACTCCCTGAGCACAAGGAAAAATTTGGGAGGATGCGAAGGGAAAAGGAGGTCTAGAAATTAAGGATGAAACACATAGTTATACCAAACTTCCCTAAAATTCAGGAGTTCGTGGCTGCCTTTCAGGAGTGGAAAGCCTAGCATACTTCCCAGGCTACCGACAGCAAATCAGGAGATGCTGATTCATCGCCCCAGTCATAACCATGCCAGCTCGTTCTTTTTCTGTTATTCAATTTATGTTATTTCCACCATCTTTGATCTTTTATAATCAGTTGTTGAAACTAAATCCCGTACGGGTCAGAGTTATGTTAACTCTGGGTTTAATTTGCTCAAAGACTTGGTTAAGATATTCATATATATATGTTTTTTCTTTTTAAGGAAGAGAGAGAGAAAAGTTAGAAAGGAGGTGAATTTTCAAAAAATACTGTACTTAACTTAGCATTATATGATGATTGTTTGAGAAAATCTTCATCTGTGAATGAGAAAAGAACAATTGCTGCTTATTTGGATCTGTGCGTCTGAATGTGTGGAATCAGATTTTCTGTGTGAAATCCCCTTTCACTGGGTAATTGCTCTTTATTTGGACAATTTATCATATGTGTTCAGTTCTTTATTGGTTAAGCATGTTTCTATGAATGTATTCACATATTCGAAAATATCAAAACAAAATCTAAATATTCTACCTTGTTGTTGTATAAATTATTGCATTCATGACATGGCTATGTATGAATGTTAGTCTGCCTTAATCGTTTTCTGGTTAAAAATGCATTTGATTAATTGAATAGGTTAAATTCATTGAAAATCACAAAGGGAGCTGTACCTAAAAATTCAGAGGGGAACCAAAACAAAGGGTTCACCCGTTTGTTGTTTAACCCATTTGTTCTTTTAAAGAGAGGTATAGAGTCAGAATAGATTATTTTCAGAAAAGACAAATCTGTTAACCAACAGTTTTTGGCAACTCTACTGGGGACATTTTGATAAAATCATTAATTAAGGATTGGTCGCCTGAATATGAAGCAACAATGGTGCTTCCACATGAAAACATAATTCCTGTTCTGCAACCCAACCTTGGATTTCAAGACGAGCAGGAAGATATTATTGGCCAACTGAATACCCTTGCCTAGCGTACTCGTCAGAATAGTGAAGATTACAGAAGAGCAAGTAGAGTATTAGAACAAGAAGAAGAATTGGCCGATAACCTGAGAGTGCTGTTACTCAGGCAGAGAAGGAGGCAGGCACGAAACGCTGCAAGAAACCAAGCCCTTGAGGTACAAAGAAATCAATAACTGCCTATCCAGTTTCAATATTTTAAGCTGGATTCTAGACCATACACCAGGTCTTCGAGAAGAGAGGGAGTTGAGGACCCTATTTTTCAAACACTGCAAAGTCTTAATTTCCCTTATATCCCTACTCGTGCAAGAAGAGCAAGAAGTAGACCCCCTAGTCCTCCTAAATCTTCTACTTCCTCTGTTTGTCAAGCTTTAGTCCTTTCAGGCACTGCTATCCCTTTAGCCATAAATTTTCTACCCATGGCTCAACCTTGGGGAGCTGCCATAGGGCCTTTGAACCTAGGGGCCAACCTAAATCCATTACCTAAAAATGCAAGAGAAAATTTGCCCAGGTTCAATGGAGACGGCAAACAATCACCAGAAGAACATTTGTGTGCTTTTACAGCAGCATGTAGTGTACTAGGTGTCCAACACCAAGACGTTGCCATAAGACTCTTTGTACAGACTTTGACTGACACTGCTGCACAATGGTTCTACCACCTGACTGATTCCTCAATTACAAATTGGAACGAAATGAAGACTGCTTTTGAAAATAGGTTCAAAAGTGCAGAGGACGAACATTACCTCCTCGCACAGCTGACTCAGCTAAAGAAAGAGATTCATGAACCTATGAGGGAGTTTGTGGCTAAGTTTAATAGAATTGTGAATAAAATCCCTGCTACTAAAAGACTGTCTGGTGAAAATCAAAAATGTTTCTTTATTAATTCTATGCCTCCTGATATTAGCTTCCATCTCAGGAGAGGTGTAATCACTGACTTGCCAGCTGCACAAGCCTTAGCAGTCGGATTGGAGGATGATCTCATTATGGTCGGTAAATGGAAAAGAGAGGTTCAGGTGCCAAATGCCCAGCCCTCATCATCTACAGACCCTGTAGTGCAAAGGTTGGTGAATGATATGATTGCCTTAAAGAGGCAACTACCCAAAACTGGTGCTCCCTTCCAAAAACCCTATCAGGATATAAGCAGAAGGAATTCGAATCAACAAGCAAACACTGGTAGAGTTTTACCCCTGACGGCAGCACAGCCAAGACTGGCTATTGAACCTGCTCCTGGGAGAGGAAACATGTGTATATTTCACTTAACTACCAACCATGATGGGAATTCTTGCCCAGAAATGCTCAGGTATACTCAGATGACTGCTACTCAAGACATGTTAGGGGAAGCCACAGAAGAAGAAAGAAACTTCCAGGAACCTAGCGGCTCTGAGATACACTTCCTGGAATATGAATCTGATTCAGAAAGGGGAGGTGAAATATTGGTAACCCTTGAAGATCCTTCATGCGCCGTGCTCACCAGGGGTCAGAGAAATATGAAATCCTCTAATGCTCAAGAAGTACCTGGCAAAGGTAAGGAACCTTTAACCAGAACTTATGATGCTAATTTGAAGGCTTAGGAAAATAGATTATTACATAGAAATGATCTAGATGCCCCTTTTGATATTGTAAATTTATGTAAGTCTACAAAAATTCAAATTTCCCCCATTGAGTATCTCAAGTTGAAACCTACTGAACTTGATAAATTGGTCAAACATGTTAAAGGCAGTCCTGCACAAACTGAATTTGAGAATCAATTGGATGTTGAGACTGAATCCCCCATTGCTAGGTTATTTGCTTCCTCATCTGAATCACCCTTGTCTTCCCCCAAAACAACTCCTAATTCATCCAATAGTGCCCCATATACTGATTTGAAGCCTAATCCTTTTTATGTGTCCCTGTTTATCAATGGTCATAAACTTAGTAACTGCATTATAGATTCAGGAGCCTCTGATAACATTATGCCCTCCTCTATGGCTAAAGCCCTAGGATTATCACTCACAAAAATGTTTGGAAGATGTTATTCTATGGATGGAAAACAGGTTTCCTTGCTTGGGCAGATTAAAGATGCACGAGTCGCACTCGCAGCTTATCCTGACAAGAGGGTGAAATTGACTATTCTGGTAGCAGATATTCCTGCTAGTTATGGAATGCTTTTGAGCAGGACATTTTGCAAGGATTTAGGTGGACAAATCAAACTGGATTGGTCAGAGGCCACAATCCTAGTGGGGAAGCAGAGAGTGAAATTGGAACCTGAACCCAAGTGCAAATTCACTGTCTATCCCTCTGATGATCCCAAGGCACAGATTTTATTTGAGGAATGTGAATTTGGCAATTATTTCTTCTCTTCTGAACAGAACTATGAGGCAGAACCCAAAGAAGAATTAATGCAAAAACCTGTACATTCTAATGATCTATGGGTTATGGAATTCGATGGCAGCTGTGCTATAGATGGTTCAGGGGCTGGGGTCGTATTAAACTCACCTGAAGGTGAGTTGTTTTCTTATTCTTTTAAGCTAGAATTTAAGAACACCAACAATACTGCAGAGTATGAAGCTTTACTGCTCGGATTATTTGAAGCCAAAGAAAAGGGTGTGAAGGTACTAAAGGTGAAGGGTGATGCCGAACTGATTGTGAAATAGGTAAGAGGGATCTTCTCTGTGAAAAATGAAAGATTAAGGCATTACAGAAATAGGGTATGGGATGAGATCGAATATTTTGATGCTTTCTCTATAGAAGCAATTCCCAGAGATCAAAACTCCCGAGCAGATTCTCTAGCAGTATCAGCTTCACTCCTTTTGCCACATCCAGATTTCAAGAAAAATTCTTATAGGATAGAAATGATATATCGTCCTAATATCCCTGATAATGCCGAAAACTGGCAGGTTTTTGAAAGTGATAATCAAATCAGAAAGTTTTTAGAAAATGCAGAAATGTTTCTGGGGGCCTACTTTGAAGGTTCCGAAGCAGAGTGTAAAGAATTCAGTCCTGACCCTGGGATTAATCCAAGAGAGGATATAATTCAATTGAAGGGGAACAAAATCCCTAAAGGGCTGGTCTCTTTGGAACATCTGTTTTCTCGAAAAGATGAATATGTTAAAGGCAAACCTTCCCGTGTTTCTGATAAAGCAGAGGATTATGAGAAGATAAATATTGGAGATGAAGCTGATCCTAAATGGGTATCCATTGGTAGGTGCTGCTCGTCAGAAGAGAAGAACAAATTGATCAAATTGCTGATCAAATATAAAGATGTTTTTGCCTGGTGCTATGATGATCTCAAAAATTTTAGACATGGACAGTTTCAACATCATATTCCTTTGAAAGCAAATACAGCTCCATTTAGACAGAAGCTGAGGAATTATAATCCAAAAGTTGCTGAAGCCATTTTCAGGGAGATCGATAAGATGCTAAAAGCTAAGATTATATATCCAATTCATCACTCCACTTGGGTGGCAAATATTGTCCCAGTACGAAAAAAGAATGGAGAAATAAGGATTTGTGTCGATTTTAGAAATTTAAACCAAGTCAGCCTGAAAGATAACTATCCCTTGCCTGTGATGGACCACATCTTACAGACAGTTGCTGGGTCTGAAATGATGTCTATGTTGGATGGCTTCTCAGGTTATAATCAGATAGGTGTAGCTGCTGAAGATCAACACAAGAAAGCTTTCACCACACCCCGAGGGACTTTTGCCTATAGTTGAATGCCCTTTGGCTTAATTAATGCGGGAGCAACTTTTCAGCGAGCAATGGATTCATCTTTTAGAGACCTGAAGAACAGGATTATTGTTATTTACCTTGATGATTTGACTGTATTTTCCAAGAAGAGAGAAGATCACTTGAAGAATCTGGAGTCTGTCTTGCAAAGGTGTCGAAGCCATGGCATCTCACTCAATCCCAAGAAGTCAATTTTCTGTGTGACTGAGGGAAAATTGTTAGGACACCTAGTCTCAAAGGATGGAATCAGAATTGATCCAGAAAGGGTCAAGGCAATTCAACAACTTAGCTCCCTTCAAACAGAACCGGAGTCAAATCCTTCTTTGGTCAAATCAACTTTCTCAGAAGGTTCATTCCCGACTTTGCTGAAATCACAAAACACATTGTTGGGATGATGAGTGAGAAGCAACCTTTCAAATGGAATGAAGTTGCTAAGAAGGTGTTTGAGGATGTCAAGGAGGCGATTGCAAACACTCCCACCTTGGTAAATCCTAATTTTCAAAAGGATTTTATCATTTATTGTTACTCTTCGGAACATACCATGTCAGGTATTTTACTGCAAAAAAATGAATTGAATGAAGAGGTTCCCATAGCTTTTATGAGCGTCCCCCTCAAGAAACATGAGCTGAAGTATTCTTTAGTTGAAAAACAGGCCTTTGCAGTTGTTAAGGCTGTTAAACAATTCAGATATTATATACTTCATTCCCACTCAGTTGTATTTGTTCCAAATTCGGCCGTGAAAAGTATTTTGACTCAGCATGAAGTAGGATTAAACAATAGAGCAACGTGGGTTGCTAAGATTCAGGAATATGATCTAGAAGTTAAGCCTACTAAACTGATCAGGGGTCAAGGCTTATGTAAGTTGATTGCTGAGAACAAAGAACAGGAAGGAGAAGAACTCCCCACAGTCTTATTGGTAAGCTTACAGGATCCATGGTTTTTGGATATAGCACACTATCTTACATATGGGGATTGTCCTGATCACCTGACCCCTAAAGAGAGAAGAAATCTGAAGCTAAAAGCTGCAAAATATGTTATCTGGGGAAATATCCTTTACAAGAAGGGGTTAGATGGAACTTTCCTGAGGTGTGTAGACAAAGAACAACAAGAGAAACTCTTGGAAGTT
This sequence comes from Cunninghamia lanceolata, assembly GCA_027924645.1. Classification (NCBI taxonomy): domain Eukaryota; kingdom Viridiplantae; phylum Streptophyta; class Pinopsida; order Cupressales; family Cupressaceae; genus Cunninghamia; species Cunninghamia lanceolata. The sequence continues at coordinate 4,148,307 of BSBN01000642.1, forward strand.
TTTCATAACGAAGCTTGTGGTGGACACTTTTCTTCTTCAGTTACAGCTTTCAAAATCCTCAGAAATTGTTACTACTGGCCAGGAATGTTTAAAGATGCATATAGGTGGGTGGCCAATTGTGAGAAATGTAAAATGTTCTCAGGTAGGCCACAACTTGCAGCTCTACCTTTGAGGCCTGTTGTTGTTGAAGACCCTTTTAAACAGTGGGGATTGGATTTTATTGGGCCTATCTCACCACCCTCAAGTGTAGGGCACACTCACATTTTAATAGCAACAGATTATTTCACAAAATGGGTTGAGGCAGCCCCTGTAAAAAGAACAACTTCTAGAGTGGTTTGTGATTTTCTTAAAAGGAATATCTTGGTACGTTTTGGTGTGCCTCAGAAGATTGTAACAGATAATGCTACCAGTTTCTCCTCAGTCGAAATGACTTCTTTCTGTTATGAGCATAGTATTTCTCTCTCCCATTCATCAGATTATTATCCCCAGGGGAATGGACAAGCTGAGTCCAGTAACAAAAACCTTATTGCTATCATGAAGAAATTGGTGAATGATAACCCCAGAGATTGGCATAAGAGGCTATATGAAGCACTCTGGGCCGACAGAATAACTCCTAAAAGAGCAATTGGGATGGCGCCTTTTGAATTAGTTTATGGAATAGGTGCCCAATTATCTTTACCCCTGGAGCTATCTACAGCCAAACTGCAAAGTGTTATTGAGGATCAATATTTCCAGGATTCCCTGGAGAAGAGGATTATGTATTTAGCCAAAATTGAAGAAGAGAGAAACGAGTTGGTTGACCGAATTACTATGCATCAGGCCAGGGTCAAAGAAATTTTTAACAAGAAGACAAGACCCAGGAAGTTTATGGAAGGGGATGAAATATTATTGTGGGACAGAAGGAGAGAGCCCAGAGGTGCACATAGCAAATTTGACTCGCTTTGGAGTGGGCCTTTCAAGATTCACCAGGTACTGGGTCTGAATTCTTTCAAACTGGAGTATCCTGATGGAACTGTTTTACCCCTGTCCTATAATGGACAGGATCTCAAACTGTATCGCCTGTAAGCAGGGTCCCCTGCTTTGTACATAGTCTTCCCTCTTGTTCAGTTTTGTGTTTTCCTTTCCCATTTTTGTTTTGCCCCGGGCTGTCTCTTTTCTATCTCTTTTCTTCTCTTTATTCATCTTCTGCGAAACCAAAACCTCTGAGTTCTCTGCATTTTGCCATAAAATGCAGTCCCCAGTCAGAGCCATTGTTACCTTTTGAGTCACCCTTGTTTATTCATATATCGGTAATTTTTCTTAAGCAAAAGTCAGTTTACTGTATTGTGTTTTTGGTCATTTCTGCGCTTTGTAAATCAACTTTTAGTCCTTCAATTTTTACCCGTGTGTCATCTTTGTATAAAAGGTTCAAACCTTTGAACCTGAAACATTCTCAAAGTTCAAGGTTCAACGGTTCAATATGTCTGAAGTTTCATATAAAGCAAGCTGTTTTACTGTTTGTCTTAAGCGTCTTTATACTTTCGGGTTGAACTTGAACCTTCCGCGTGTACCCCATAAAGAGGTTCAAGGTTCAATGGTTCAACGATTTTAAGGTTCAACACATTGTCTCCCTATGAGTCGGGTCACACAGTTCCCGTGTCTCTTAATGTATCGTTCGTTGAACCTCCCACTTGTACTCTCCCGCGGGGTTCAACGGTTCAAAGTTCAATAGTTCACTGTTTATAATCGGCAACCTTTTACCGAAGCCGTGTAACCTTTTGTTGGTCCACATAACCCTTGCGTCGTTGAACCTTCATATTGAACCTTCATGTTGAACCGCGTCTTCATAAGTTCAACGGTTCAAAGTTAAAGTCTCTGTTTCGATAAGTCAATCTTTTGCCTGCATACAAAGTCTAGTTGACATGCTTGAACCATCACATTGAACCATCGCATTGAACCATGTCCCATAGGTTCAACGGTTCAATAAGTTCAAAGATTTGGCAATTTTGGTCCTGTTGGCTCCCGCAGCTTTCTAAGTCAAACTTAGTGGGAGAGTTGGAGGAAATTTTGTCAGGAACCCATCATGAAACAGAAAGCTCTAATTTGGCGGAGACCATGGATAATCATTGTACTTCATGATGGCGCACGGATCTTACTTGCTATTAATGAAGAAATCAGAGTTCACGTCTTTTCGAATATTTTTGGCACGTATTATTTCAAGCGACGATTATTCATTCTGGTAAGCACCATTATTAACCAAAAACAAGCTAATTTTTGCAAGAAAATATACTGTGCATTGCGGAGAAGGATAGCGCTGGAAGTGTAAGGCTCTCATTTTTCAAAGTTTTCGTAGTGAATTCAAATATCCTGAAGGTGAGTCCTGTTTCCCCTGTGCTATTTTGAATTCTTATACTGGAAAGAAAAGCCTCCAGAATTTCTGTTATTTTTGAAATTCGAAGTTTATTATTATAATCGCCCAAATATGTCTTTGAAATCTACATGTTTGGGAGACAAACATGGCCCTGGTCTCACTTACTCTCACTCAGAATTTGGGGATACTGCTTTAGTTCAATATGACTTAGAGGAATTCATAGGAAGAACTAGAAATCCTGTCCAAACCCCCTCCATGAAGAAAATTGTGGACAGTGGTTTAGTTGAAGCCACAGCCTTTCCTCAAGCTATATTCTGCCCCGAGTTGGTTCAGGAGTGTATAAACAGATATGATCCCCAACACAGGTGTGTCAGAAAAGCAAACGGGGATGTGTTATTTCACGTTGACAGACAAACCCTCATGTCTGTGATGAAGATACCACCTAAGGAGGTGTATTCTAATCTTGACATTACTTCCTCCAATGGGTATTTCTCAGAAAAGAGACCAACGTACAGAAGTGTGATAGCAAGAAATTGGCTGCTAAAATTTCAAAAAGGCGGTTCAACGCTGCCCAGACCCCTTACTAGAGATCATTTAATACAGGAAGTAAGGGATATTGTGGTGTTATTGAACAGATTGAGAGGCAATCAACATGCCTATTACTGGGAAGACTGGATGTATTTTTTTATACAAGTCGTCCTTCAGGGTGAACAATACTTAGATTGGGCTAAGATAATAGCTGACTGTCTGCATCAGAGTTTAAATAATCGTCTAGGTAACAGGGATTTCTTTATGTCTTCTTATCTGTTTTACTGTTTAGCATCCACAAGAGATTGGTTTGACCTGCCTCATGAGCCTTTAGATGAGAGCAGCAAAATTTATCAATATTACTCACAGTTGCAAAGAAGAAATTGTTACGAAAATTATAAAAGAATTAATGATGTCTTTACTGGAAAAATAACCTATGAACTGGCAGGCAATCCGGGTAAGAGACTGACCAGTGAAGCAATGCAACTGATCAGTATCTACGGCAGCTTTTTCATTTAGTTTTCTGAATTTACTTATATCAGAGTTGGAGGGTTTGATGGTGAACCCCTGAAGTTGCCTAGATATGTATTCGATCGTTTTGTATTGATGGAGGTATGTCGGCAATTGGCACATGTTGATAATAAATTCCCATCAAAAAAGGGTTGTGGTATTGCTTTTCCTATTGAACTTGGGCATTATTCATGCCACTCAAAATCCGATGCTTTAAATCTGGAGGTGAACCTCAAAAGGTTCAATTTTTAATTTTTCACTGCCAGGGTTCAATTTTTCACTGCCAGGGTTCAATTTGATAGTAAATGTTTTGTTAAAGATAACCTAGATTCAGGAACAGGGCACTTGCATCTTCCTAAGCTGGAGGATTACTGGGAGGACTGCCTAGATGAGTTCGAAGTGAGGAGAAGGTTATGGTGCATATTTTCTTTGGGGCAAATAATTACTCTTAATTTAAAAATGGACATTTCTGGAATTTTTGTTGATGATGAACAAGTGGTTGATCCACAATTTGAGAAAATAAAACACTTGCCCATCCCTGAGGTGGACTAGAGCAAGAAAGAAGAGGACAGAATTGAAATTAAAACCCTTCCTGTGATAAGGAGGACTGAAAAATGGTTGAAAGAAAAAAGGCAGGAAGGGCTGCAGAGTAAAACCGTCCAACAATTCTCTTCAGTGGCCGCATCATCACTTCCCATGGTCTCTTCTAATCAACCCCTTGCTATCTGTGGTGCAGGTGCATCCAAGACATCGACTGAGAAAAACCCTGCCTCCAAGAGGTCCAGAAGGGTCCTCACGGACATTCTGCCATCCCGTGTTACCAGATTGAGGACAAAGGGGAAGAGGAAAAAGCAGACTTCTGAGACAATAATTGTCGACTTAAATTCAGAGGAAGAAGCAGAGGACCCTATGGGGGAGAAAGAGCCAAGCCCAAACAGAATAGAAATAGCTGACACTGGTTCACAGTCAGAGACCTTTCTAGACGTCCCTGAGGTGTTGATGATTTCAAATGAACCTTCTGAGGGAGAGAAGCCCAGGAAGATAGTCTCGGACCCTGCATCGAAATGGCTGGAAAGCTCTATATCTGACAAAAAGAAGGTGATTCCTTTTGTTCTCCCTCTGGAGGACATGGTAAGTAAATGTCTGGGGAAGACCCCCAAGTCCAAGAGACTTAAAACAGTGTCTAGGATAGATGTTGACCCAAGCACTGGTAACTGGAGTGCAGAAATAGCCAAGCCAGTGACCGAGGGAGAGGTTCAAGATCCTACAGTGCATGACTTCACTATGGAGAAGATAGATCTCGGTACTGCCTCCAGAGCTACAAATGTACACCATCTCGAAGCTTCCACTAAAAGAATGGTCAATCGAACTATGAAAGATGAAAAGGACAAAAGAGAGTTAAAACAAGCTCTGCGTGCAATGGCAGAATATATTGAAGCCATTAACAATCCTAACCCACAGCCAATCTCACAAGTTCCCTTGTCTTTCGACCCAAAGTCACCTGTCAATCAGAAAATGTTAGATCAAGTGCATCGAAGCAAAATGGTTTCAAAAACTTTTGACAGTTGGTTAGACAGCATAGAGCAAAAGGGAACTGATTATATTTATGAACTCAAAGGCATATATGATCTGACCACCACTACCATTGAAGATCTTAAAACACAGGTTGCTGTCTGGGCTAAGGATGAAGGTAAGTGGACAAGTGTGATAAATCAAATAGAGGAAGTTCGAAAATATGGACTGGAAAAGTTTTTGGCAGAAAAGAACTTGGCAGGAGTAGACGAAGATTTGTTGTACGTGAACAAGAAGAATATCGAATGGAGGAACTCCATATCCAGACAAGGGCGCTTTGAACTCTCAAAGCTGATTAAAGAAATAGCGGAATTTACTCAATCACTACAGCATGATTTGCAATGTATCGATGTAAAATACTTAGAGGATGACAGAAAGCCTGTGGAGGATGTTGAAGCAGTAGTCCAATCCTTCAGAGATAAAATCCACTTTATTAAAGAAAATGATAATATTCTGATCGAGGATTTCTCCAGGGTCTCCAAAGTCGAATCTCTGCTCTATCTCTGCATCGACGCACTCCCTGAGCACAAGGAAAAATTTGGGAGGATGCGAAGGGAAAAGGAGGTCTGGAAATTAAGGATGAAACACATAGGTATACCAAACTTCCCTAAAATTCAGGAGTTCGTGGCTGCCTTTCAGGAGTGGAAAGCCCAGCATACTTCCCAGGCTACCGACAGCAAATCAGGAGATGCTGATTCATCGCCCCAGTCATAACCATGCCAGCTCGTTCTTTTTCTGTTATTCAATTTATGTTATTTCCAGCATCTTTGATCTTTTATAATCAGTTGTTGAAACTAAATCCCGTATGGGTCAGAGTTATGTTAACTCTGGGTTTAATTTGCTCAAAGACTTGGTTAAGATATTCATATATATATGTTTTTTCTTTTTAAGGAAGAGAGAGAGAAAAGTTAGAAAGGAGGTGAATTTTCAAAAAATACTGTACTTAACTTAGCATTATATGATGATTGTTTGAGAAAATCTTCATCTGTGAATGAGAAAAGAACAATTGCTGCTTATTCGGATCTGTGCGTCTGAATGTGTGGAATCAGATTTTCTGTGTGAAATCCCCTTTCACTGGGTAATTGCTCTTTATTTGGACAATTTATCATATGTGTTCAGTTCTTTATTGGTTAAGCATGTTTCTATGAATGTATTCACATATTCGAAAATATCAAAACAAAATCTAAATATTCTACCTTGTTGTTGTATAAATTATTGCATTCATGACATGGCTATGTATGAATGTTAGTCTGCCTTAAGCGTTTTCTGGTTAAAAATGCATTTGATTAATTGAATAGGTTAAATTCATTGAAAATCACAAAGGGAGCTGTACCTAAAAATTCAGAGGGGAACCAAAACAAAGGGTTCACCCATTTGTTGTTTAACCCATTTGTTCTTTTAAAGAGAGGTATAGAGTCAGAATAGATTATTTTCAGAAAAGACAAATCTGTTAACCAACACTCAGGAAGAGCAATTGCAAACATGGGACAAATATGGAAGTGGCACAACAAGCAATGCGAAACAATTGGAAGAAGTGGAAAAAGAGGTTGAAATATAAGCATTTTATTACAAAGCTCATGAGCAGGAGCTCATGAATCTTTTCTAGTGGGGGGGTCTGATGCAGGGGCATCTTACCCTACAATTTTGGGTTTTCATCTTTCTGATGTTTTTAATCTTTTTGATAGCTTTTGTTAGGGGTGACTCTCCTTATCTTCTGTCATTATCTTGTATGATCCTATCTATGTAAACTGAATTCATATGAATCTCCTGTTGCCATATAACTTGCTAGGTTGAATTAAAGTATAATTTGAACCCTCTTGTCACCCGTGTGACAGAAACTTGCTTGGATAAACTTTATCTCTGTTGACCATTTCTAGGCATTAAATTTCCACTATTTTTGTGGTGGGGTCGTGGCTGGCAATTATGGGTAGCTGGCATATCCAGCAATGCTTTTCTTTATTTCTACCATTTCTAAGGTAGAAAGGACTAAAATGCCTCCAGTTGTGCTTGAGAAAATAGAAAGCAATTCCCTTCTAATTTTGATGGCGACGGTTTCTTTTAGCCTGCATAGTTTCCTCATTGCTGGGTGCGATGGTTTCCTTCAGGTTAGTTGGCAGTTTCTTTTTCTATTTTTGGGGGTGACGGTAGCGATAGACATATTCCTCTCTGAGTGTTCGCAGAAGAGGAAAAAGGATGGCCAATGGTAATATAAGGGCCACGGAGAATGCTGAGGAAGGTGGAGTGTGGATAGTAAGAAGAAAGGCCGACTGTCTGATGAAGAAGAAGGCTGAAAGGGAAATTGAAAGAGAGGTTGATGGTTCTGAGGAGTCGTCTGTCGGATTAAGAACGTTGATAGTGCAGGAGGGTGCCGATGAACAATAGAATAGGAGATTCGAATAGTTTCATTTCTGCATTATGTAAGGCCATTTGTGTAGGCCAATATTAGATGTGTGGTCATGGCATAGAATAGTGTGATATTGTGTTTCCTTCTGTGTTTGTGAGTTCAACATTAATAAGATTCTGAATATCTCTAGTTCCTGTCATTTTGTTTTTGACTGTTTAATTATGTGTAGAAGTTCTCTTAATCTTCGATCATTATTTATGAATGTCTATATGAATAAAGGAATTGTGAAGTCATTTGAAAATTCTTGTCTCTGTTTATGGAGTTATTCATTGCTTGAGTTCCTTGCAAGTGGGTTTTGAACTATGACTGCTAAGGTCATCATTTAAAAGATATAAAGCAATGTGCATGTGTCATTGGAAGCCGGGTCATTGTGCATGAGTTACTCAAACTTGTGCTATCATTACTCTCTTTTGGAGAGGGGTTTTTCCCACAAGGTTTTTCTCCTTTACTCTGATCATGAGAGTTTTCTTTATGTACATGGGTACCTAATATGACCTCATAACTGGGACCCATCCTTGCATGTTTTGCATTTGTTTCATTCTCCCTAAGTTGCACTTAAGGGGGTTGTTGGTGTAATTAATTCATTAATTACACTTTATTAAGTTGACTTAGAGCTTCATAAGTCATTTTTAGGTTTTCTTATCTTGCTCACATAAAAGCAAGTTATCATACGAAATTGATTAATTTAATTTTATTTATTGCATCCAATATTATGCAAATTAATCCTCTTTACTTTTTTTCTTTTGTAGAAGGTAAATCCTTGGTTTTGGAGGTGATCTTGGTAGGTTGAGTCAATCAGTGACTCTTGCATCTCCTTTGTGGAAATGTATAAATACTTCATCACCCAAGTATATTTTATAATATAAGTTGAATGCAAACACATGTTGTAGGACCATTGAGCAACCAACATCCCTTCTCACAACCAGAAATCCATTAAGCACATCTATTATATCAAGGGTTTGTATTAGTTACAACTTGTTTGTTTTCATTAACTTTTGCTTACCCTTTGCTCACCCTTTGCTCAATCCAAAGTGTTTAATTTAGTGTAAGTTAGAATAGATTGTTTACATTACTTTCTATTTATATTTTATATCTTATATTTCATCACTCACAATTAGAAACCAATTTAATTTAATTTGTATTTAATAATTATATTTAATTAATTAACCTAAATAATTTGAGAAAACTTTTATATTTTGTTTATACTTATATATATTGAACGATTGCTGCATGCCACAACACAATATATAAATTTGTTCTTACCAATGAGTCAGTATTCGCCCATGCTTTCATTCAATATTTTGTAAGGCTAATTTTTAGAGGATTTTGAAATAATATAAATACTGATTTTTATCATCGGTTCATTGAAAAAAATATCATAACAGTTTAAAAGGAAATAAGGCACAACCTTAATTACATAGGCATCCATTAGCAATTTGTATGAGTATGCGAGCAAGTTCTTGAGGCTTGGAGAAGAATGGACAGTGATCCGATCCTTCTATCTCGTATACCATTTGGGGAGGATTCTCTGCGATCATTTTTTTCTGGAATTCCTCTGTAATAAGTTTATCTTCTTTGGCCACAACATATGTTCGAGGAACTCGTCCATAATTTTCATTCGTGTAGGAAACAGCTCCTTCCCAGAAAGGAAACCTTTTGAGCAGAGAATCAGTTAAACACATATCCTGCATTGAGTTCCATCATATCAACCAGTCAATCAAGCAATTAATTTCTCTATTATACAATTAAGCCGAGAGTTGTTGATGTCAATAATTTACCAAAGAGGGCGAGTTTTGTGACAAAAATTCTTGTGAAAACTGCTTGCCAAGCTTATGCGACGTGGGTTTATTTTTTTCTCCATTCGCAAAGTAAAATGTGGTGTCTCCAAAGTTTCCAATTCGAGACGAAATCTACAGATCCACACAAATAATTAGAAACATGATAACTGAAATTCAAATTAAAATTATTAACAAAAATAAATTTATGTTTTATATAAAAAATTAAACAAAATCTGTATTGTCTTCAAATATAAATACAACTAAAAGTAATATCAAAATACAAAAACTCTTGTAGTCCTAAATGCAAAAAAATCTTATAACAAAACAGTCACCAAAACATTACAAGATTGAAAGCAGAATATTAGAAATAAACCTCACTCAAAGCATCAAAGATAGTCGTTCCGCTGAGGATCATCAATGCAGTAATGAAAACAGCACCAGCGATTTTATGTGGGAAGCGCTCCATTGTGTAAGTCAGATTGAAGCCACCAGCGCTATGGCCAACCAAAATCACCTATACAAATATTATCATGTAAGATGTAAACTATTGTCATGTTGTAACTTGTTATGTCCAGAGGTTTTCTACACTCACAGCAGCAGGATACAGATGAGAGCACTCATTTAAAAAAACAAAAGAAAAAAAGCAATTGGAAAAAATAAAAGATAAAAACCAAAAAAAAATTTTGGAAGAACCTCTAAAGATATCATTCCTCTTAGCATAGATATATTTTTTAAATATAAATATACTAGTTTTATCTCCCTATAGTTTAACCAGCTGGCACATTGTAAAACGACCTACTGATCAAAATCCTTTGACAAACTGATTGAGGAAAGAATGTGTTGAACAGGTCAAAAGAATGTGATTAAAGAGGTCAACAAAAATCGACAGCAAACCAGGGTTGAAAATCTGTAAACAGCCAACGTGCCGGCTGTTTACAATGGAGCTTTTATCTCTGCTGTATAAAAATTTGGAACAGAAAGAATGGAATTGAAAGTTAAAAGGAAATAGCCGTAAATTTTTTGTTTGTTATATTAGAGTTCCAGATGTTCCAAATAATAAATATGTTTAAGATTGACCGAAATATATACCTTCTGATTGGAAGGAAGAGCCGTAAAGAAGTCTGTAAGAGGCTGATTGTACTCCTCTAATGTGGAAATCTGATCTGCATCAGTGGGGTCGATTCCTTGGCCGGCCATGTCAAGGGAAGAGACAGTATGACCCTCTTTCATAAGGAGGTCTGCAATTTTGTACCAACACCAACCGCCAAAGCAAGCTCCATGGACCAACACAAAGTGGAAGCTTTTTGAATCACACGCCATTACTTCTACTTTTCTCAAAACAATTCCTCCCAAGTCATATTATAGGATATGCACCAGGCCGATATTTGTAGGCTATTCTCTTTTGCTTCTCAAGGCATCTTAGGAGGACTTCTGGTTATTCTTTCGATCTGGCTCAACCCATTGACGAGCAATATAGTATTCAAACGATAAACAATACCAGCTGCACAGATCGATATTGATTGTTTGGAATAGTAAAATCTTCGAGAGTAGGTAAGCACAGATTTAGTACTCATTTTACACGTATCTGTCATTGTTTTTATCAGGGAGGATGCATATCATTGATACGCACAATGTCAATGCTTATTCATTAGTTATATAATTGTATTGAGAATCTAATGATATTTTTTTAATACTGTATTTATTCAGAGGATAACGACAGGAACTTATTTTAATTATAATTCTCAGAGCCAAAGTCCCATCGGTCGAAGTAGCCCTTCACGACACGACGATGGGAAATTGTTTTATATCTTCAATGAATGTCGTTTAGAGCACAATAGAATATAAAAAACTTGTAAAGAAAAAGATAGGAGATGTTGTTTTTTTTTTTTTTTTTTTTTGGGATAGAGGTCATCCACAAATTTGTTTTTTTGCTACTCAATTTGGGAGCACGAGCTTTAGACTAAACCTCTTTGGCTACGAGCCAAGGATTGAGGGGTATCTATTCTGCCAAATTCTCCTGGGGCACAATCCTGACCTCATCCCTTATGGTGTCGAGGGTCTTGCATTCAACAAGACTTGATCCATGGTGGGCTCATTCAGAGCCTTTCAACTTCACCAGAAAACCAAGATGCATATTAAAAAAAAAAAACAAGGGATAACAATTTATGAACTTTTAAGACAAAAGTCGGTTTTACATAATGTAATGGTGAAAACCACGTATTCGTGTTATTGTCCTTTATGGTTTGGAGGTTTTAGATGATTAGGATATCTTTTATATATTTATTAGTGTGTAAATTGGAGTATTTTTGTTAAAAAGGTAAATAATTTTATCTTAGTTCTGTTTCAATTTTACATATTCTAAGAGTTTAGACTCACATATTAAATCCATCATGTGCTACATTAGTTAAGATTCACAAGTACAAAATTGACCCAAGTCACTTCCTTGTGCATAGATTTGAACCCTAAACTTTTAAATTCAAATATTTTAAATTAGATCAACCTTCCCTTCCCTTACTAGCAATTATGAGTTAACTAAAGCACACCTTATTTTAAACCACACTTGATGTATTTAAGAGCCATACCTAATTCATTTGAATCATTTAGGAGCTATAGAGGACCAAAGAATTATCTATAAAGCATATCTAGACATGTTGCATTGTGCCAACATCCTAGAAGCATATTCCATGATTCCATGATGTCCTCAATCTTTGATCATTGTTATTGAATTGATTGGCATAAAGACTTGAAAAAGGAGAACAATCCTTGACTAGCGAATTCCCAAATACTATCTATTGAAACCATTTAATGAGACGTAAGTTTATTAGATTGAAGTGAACCTCTTTTTGTCAACAAATTTCCACTAGATCATTTCCATAGGTGAAGTTTAGATCTCTATATAAAGTCCACTTGAATTGCATGCACAAAGTTTAATTGTATGAGTGCAAAGATCAAATCCATAGGTGCAACCTTGAACTTGATAATTTATAGAGAATTTTATTGTTCTAAGTGAAAGGAAGCTAAGGTAGTGGAGCAACTTCCTACACTAATATTGAGGGTCCGAGAGATATGAAAAACTTTTTAGATATTTACAAAAGTTACAGAAATAAACACAAATAGCAATCATACCATAACATAGTAATTATGTGGGGAAACCTTTTCAGGAGAAAAACCCCACACTCCAAAGCCACCCAATATATTATTCAAGAATCAAGAAGATTACAATATACTTGTAGAGCAAGCTTAACAGGAGTATAACCAACAGAGATCTGGAGGCAACTTAAAATCTATAAGACTCTCACACACAACCTCCATCTCAAGCTCCTGATATATAGGAGACACAATATAGTAAACCGCCAATGGTAATTATAAAACCATGAGCCAAAACTACCCAAAAGTGGTGCCCAAATTATCTCAAATCAAGGATGCCTTGTGATGTGCCAAATCACACACCACCATGTGTAACTCTCCCTTTACATCTCTTTTTAAGTGTTCAACATCTTTTCACATTTCCCAAAATAGGAGGTCCATCTTACAGAGGCCATAACTTTTGATCTGAGTGTTCGACTGGTGAACTGTTTAATGCGTTGGAAAGCTCATGAAGAGATTTATGAAGCTCTAACAAACTTCATTGGAAACAACAACTTTTGAGGCATTTAGGGACCTCTAAGTGCCTCAAATATGAGTTTGAAACATTTTTTAGGAGTTTCAAAAAAAGAAATTTTAATATCTTGCAATCTAGGTATGATCTTGAGTCGAAACTCATCCAAGATGTTTACTTGGCAATTCCACACCTTTTGAGAAAAAATTGGATCCATCCGAGCTCAAGTGTAGAGCTACTAAAAATAGTAATCCCTACCATATTTAGCCCCTTTTGGAAACTTTGAAAGTTCTAAACCATTTTTCAAGATAAAGGGTATTCGAAAAGACCAAAATTGGGAAGAATAGTAACCTTTTGTAGTTGCAAGGTTGAGACACCTTTCCTAACATTCTCCCACTTGTCGAACACCTTACAAGAGCAAAGGGAGTATCAACACCATGATTTAATTGCTAGGGGCCAAGAGGCCCATAGACTCCAAAAACCATCTAAACTTCTTTGTGCTCATAGGCTTACACTAGTAGGATTTGACAAATAAATGACTACATGACTAAAGCTTTTAGTCACAACAACTAAAAATGACTAAATTCTACTAATTTTTTTGCAACTCAGCTATAAATGAGTAAATAAATGACTAACTTGGTCATCGACTAAAAAATTATTTAGTCATACAAATAAAAATGACTAAATAGTTAGTCATAAATAAAAGTGGGTTATTAAAAAAAATACTTTGAATTGAAAAATTATTGGCGGGATGCTAATCATTTCCTCTCCATTGCTACAATTGAGAAATTGGCAGGATGCAAATATTTCCTCCGATGTCTTTTCATTAGTTTGAGAGATGAGAGCCTCACAAAGGAATGTAAGCTCGAACTGATATCTTTAGTACAAAAAATCCTTCATCTTGGTCTTTCTGGATGCTCATTAATGAATGAGTTTTCCATGTATGAAGAGGATTAGCATTTGAAGCTTGGGTCTTTTTGCAGACGTTTGATGGAGAATATAGGACTTCTTTAGCATTTATAACTTTAGGACACAAGGATATCAGTAATGTAGTATGACTTAGTACAGAGTTCTTCCAGTATTTTGGTGTTTTTTGAGTTGATATTGAGAAGCAATATAAAGCTTCCAAATTTAACAGTTTTTGTTTAAAATGTCATGTTTTTTTGTTTAAAGAGGTACATATGATGTTCTTCTTCACAAACATACAACTTCTCTTCATTCCTCATCCATACTCCAAGAGATTGAAACAGATGTTCATTGCCGACTTCCTCTCTATTTTTTTATAGCTGTGATAAAAGCTCCCAACCAAAGTTAATGCACTCTCACAAGATTGTCACAACAGGCCCTCCGATCTAAGCTTAATTTCTATGGGCATTATCAAATTTTCTTTGCCTCATTTAGTGATAATGATGATGTTAATTCTTCAATGCCTATACTTTGATATGGACTTAGAACCTACTTCTACCTCCAACCATGATTTCCATCAGTTTTATCTTCCTTCAAGATAAATCTTCCTCTCACATGGTCATTTTCAATGTTGGTGATATAAATCGGGTCTTGTTTGACATATTTATGGTTTTATGATTTGAGGATCACCATACTAAGTTAAGATCTTCTGGTGTGCTTATTGGTCAACTAGAATTCATATTGAATTCATGAAAGAAAAATTGTTTCACTACTTGTTAATTAAAAGTTTAATTTTTATATAGCTATAAAAGAGTAGTTTATTATTCATATATACTAATATAGTTATTCCTTGTGCAAAACTTGTCAATCATCACTTTGTTTTGAATTTCCCTTTTTCTCATCCTCGTAGCCCAATCACGTACTTGCCATTCCCATGGTAATTTCTTATTCAAATTATATTCCTTGCATTTTAGGGGAGCTTCTAGGCATTCACTTTTTAGATTTCCACATACTCCCTCTCCCCTGCATCCCCAGATAACAGAATTGGAGGGATCAATGAAACATTGAACCATAGAGAGATGCATAAATGTGTCTGAATGTGTAGCTACTTCCCAAGTCAATGTATTGGTACTTGAAAATATAAAGAGAAAATAACGCAAAATATCTCTTCAATGGCTGTAAATTGTTCATATCTAGGTTTGCTTAGTGTTTTTTTCTTTGCTTTGTGTTTAAGAAAAATTATATTTTAAATGTCCCCAAATTCGGGGAGCATGCTCTATAATCAAGGCATGTCCCAACTCTGGACTAGCAGCATATGGGGTACATACAAGTAAATACCTAATTCAATAATTTTTGACCTGATGCAAATGCCCATATAATGGTGATTGAGAGAGATCTACATATATAATTTACTCTATACATATATACATACATTTGTATATCTATGTTTATGTGTATACACATATGCATGTACTTGTGTATTTGTATGTATATACACAACACATATATGCATGTACAAATGTGTAGATTTATATATATAAAGAGATGAGTGTAACAATGATAGCTCATTGAAAGAATCGCTTGAGTATTAAATATTCCAAGTGGTTAATCCTAAAAGAAAAGATATCTAATAGAGTGTATATATGCATGTATGTAAGTGAATATGAGTATGCATGAAAATGTCTATAACAAATACATATTGAAACATATCAGCTATGAATATGCAGAGTCTATCTCTACCACATAAGACATCCTTTATATAATGATGTGTATATTCCTAGACAATCAATATGCTAGGTGACCAAGCAACCAACTCAATAACATTGCAGAAAAATTCCTTGCTTATATTATCAGGGATTTAGGAGTTTACATTGCCTCCAATATACACATTCTATTTATAGATTTACATAAAATTCTAGACATTTTTCTTGCAATGCTCCCATATTTCTGCATCCTCCAATACATTCAAATATAAACTGATTGGGTCTGAAACAACCTTTATCTGTTTCTAATTTTATTCAAGTAGTACAATTAAAGTTTACACTCGATTAGTTTTTCTTGGTGCTCTATATTTGATCTATTGAATATATTAGATAAGATTTGTGTTTTTGTCATTTAAATGAAGAAATGTACCCGTTTTCCATGTAATTTTAGAACATGATTGTAGGGATTGAAGGATAAGTTTGTAATTTTGAGGTTGCTATTGCTCAATCTATCCCTTAAGGACTATCATGTTTTGCCTCTAGACCAAGCATCTCCAAGTGTTATCCCACTGTCCTTTGACAAAAACTACTCACTACCTTCCTTAACACAGGCTTGTACCTATTAAAGATAACACTATGACTATGTTTTTCTATTCACTATCTCTTCATGAATTTAATATTTGTATAAGCTTCCTAATGTAGGGATACTAGATGCAAATGTTACAAAGCTATGCACTAGGAACAACCAATTAAAATTGACATTTGAATATTAATTTCTCAAATGAATATGTGAAAAACACAAATTACTACTTATGAAATATGCATTATTTTCCATTGTTTTCCATGGTAGATTTTGTCTCTATGAATACTAAACACTATGAATAGTCATAAGATCTTAGGTTTGTTAAACCCTAGCACCTTCATCAAAATCTATGGAGGTTTTCCATGTTAAACCTTGTTAGACAAGGTAAAAAAGAAGTCATTGTTATCAAGTCAAAAGACAATAACTCAAATAAATGGTTTGTGAAGATAATATGAATGAGTTTCATGATAGTCACAAGGGAAGTCATAGGTATGTGATGTTTCATTAAGGACTCACAAAAGATTTCTCTCATGAAAAACAATGAATGGAGAATATGAAGGCAGTGTATAATGACATGTCAAACCAAATGACAAAGAGAAGTATGACAAGGCTTTCATGGCAATGTTGTTTAAAGAGTGGTGTCTCTAAGAGATTTAATGAGATTTTTTTAAATATAAGGGAATCCTAAGATTATCGTGAACAAGAGCATGTTCTTTGGCATAGGAGTAAGTAAGTGATTTCTATCTCCACATTGTGAGTGAGTAGAAGGTAGTATATAAAGATTTTTATGAGAAACTACCTTGAATTGGGCCTTAAGGTTTTGTGTCATGAAAATATTGCAGATGACAATTATAAGTTAGGGACTGCATGACAAGTGTGCATGAAAGATAGATGACAAATAATCCAAAGGTCGCCTATGTAGGTCACAAGATAGCCTACACAATCACACTTACAATCATGATAGAAGTGTTAAGCATCTTGTTTTAAAATTTCAAGATGCTAATGGATGAGTTACATCCTATGGAAAATATAAAAGAGGATAGTAAACAAACTTCTAAAAGTAGTCAAGTATATAGTTGGTGATAAAGGACAACGTAAGAGACTGTTAGAGCATGGTAGGTTAGAGGAGAGTATTAAGGCAATCCAAGGGTCTTATGTTATTTCCTAGAGTTTGTGAGACCATAAGAATACACATGATCTAATAATACAGTCAAATGCCCTGTGACACAAATACGATGATAGTCTACATTATCATGCAACAATTAGTCATCATAGCGAAGAAGCATATCACAGCCATATGACTGTTGAAAAAGGGAATAGATTAATAATGAGGTGTGACAGAGATATTAGTTTCAAATGACAGTATTCTCTTATTGCAAACATAGGAACAACAATGTTACATTCTAGACTTGACTCCCTTGACTCAAAACCTATGAGTAAAAGTGTGAAAAGAGTAAGGTTTGAATTTGAGAGAAGACCAATACAAGTGGTATCAAATAGTCATATGACAGTGCCTGCTCTTGGGTTACAGAGTCAAATTATTGAAAGGTTTGTGTTTTCCTTCTAGTCACAACTCAAATTACTTGGCATGGAATTTTATATGGCTGGCATAAACATGCAAGGTTGTTTTCATCTAGTTCCACTTACAAATCCAAATTGATTTCTCCATATTACTATGACCTGCTCAATGGAATTTAATCCCTACTTGAGGAAACGCTATCAAACAAATCACACAAAACAGCAAATGTGTTTTGAATAACTACTCATATACTTGATATGTTAATTCAAATAACAAGGAAAAATAAAAATGGAGACAACCAGATAAAGTATCCAAGATATTTAACAAGTAATTGAGAACTAGAAGTAATGGCACCAGAGAAATGCATCTTTTCTATTGAATTGCTTCAAAGAACAAGCCTTACAATTGTCTTTTTCCAAAATCAAATTTCCCAAAGAGAGCCCCAAGGTCTTAGTTTCCTTCTTATAAGGACGAAGGAAACAACAAGATTTAGACCTTTCACATTCAAAATGGCTTTTCATATTCCCACCCTTGATATATTATATTACAATGTTTTTCTTTTGACAAGTCTAAATTAGATTGCCAAATATATTTTGAATATATTTAGAAAAGCATAAAAAATAGAAAGAGACAAAAGAGGACATCCAAGATTTATTGATGCCAGCTTTATGCTCATTGCTTCCCCATCTAATCAGTCTTCAGTTGCAGGATATTTTTATAAACAAGTCAGCAAGTTTATAGCATGGTTTTTATAAATATGTTGTAATATCCCAACGAAACCCTAGTGTAGATAGGATGATGTTATATTAGGTAGAGAAATTCAATATCTATAATATGGAACAATGGTTGCACTTCCAAGATGATGAAAAGTTATTTAACTTTTTATGGGATATAAAATGTAGTAAATTGGTTAGACAAATTAATCTAATTATGAATTAAGTTTCCTAGGGAGGAGACTTGGTAAAAGTATTTACACTTTGATTCACTTGAAACTCAAGGGAAAGGTATGCTAGGGATCAGATTATTAATAGTTAATTCATGTGATGTTCTATTCTATGTAATTTGGTAGTACTTATAGTGAAAACTAGTAAGGTCAACTTGACGACATGATATGCCAAAGATTGGATGTTAAATTTTAAGAACAACTTAGAGGCAAAGTATGCGAAGAGTTTGGTGATAATATGTTTTTGATCTTGTGTGTTGCCTTAAACTTATGTAATCATTATTATTCCATAGTCATGTGGGATGAGTGAAGCAAGAGATAATAGTGTTGTGAATGAATAAACTGCATTTATGCGATTTATAATGCTACTTTTCCCAGAGTTATTTAATTAATTACAGTTGATTTAAATAGAATAAATACTAGAATTTAATGATTTAATGTATGTAAAGTTATTAATTCCAATGTAAATTGCAACATATGATAATTTAATAGGAACTCTAAAGTAACTAATTAACATTGTCAATCGAATAACACAATCCATAGTCAGATTAACATCAAAACCCATATAATAATTTCAATATCTTTTATTAATAATAAGTTTAGTATTTATCTAAATCACTGAGCACTTGGATTGGCCACTCTCACCCTAGGAAGATTCCAATGGTCTTGTCCTTCATTATGTCTATGGCACAATTCAGAAGGAATATTTCTTATTCAGAACACAATGTATCATGCTCAACACAAGTGCTCCTGAGCCAAGCTCAACACAAGTGCTTACCCAAGAAAATGCTCCACACAAGTGCTTCAGGGCCATGTTCAACAGAACAAGTGCTCAACACAAGTGCACACAAGCCCTGGCTAGGGTAACCTCAAGTGTACAATGTACCTTGAGTTGGACACACACTGTGTGCTCCTTCTCCAATGCCCATAGTCCACCTAAACCACCTTCTTCTTCCTTGAGTGTTCTCTATGTCCCTTCCAAGTCTCACATAAATGCCTTATATAACCTTTTAAGGGGTGGTTTCTAAACCATCACACCCTTTCACAAAGGTTCTCATTAATAATTATTTAATAAACATAATAATTTAGGTCCCTTTTAAAAGGTTTTTTATAAATATTTTTAATTTATCTCTATTTTAACCAAAGGATCATAATATATTTTTTTTTTCTGTCTCTCTTTGAATTATAAAGGGTTAAATAAACTTGACTCTCTTATAATTTTAAAGGTTTATTTATAGAATAGCTTTATTTTCCATTTTGGGGAAAAGTCCTATAACACGATTGATAATTGAACTCTTTGGCCAAAGTGATGTAATAGTTGAATGCATCATCAACTCATTTTACCACAGAGTCCATGTCAGTTAGATATCATGTTAGCTAGAAGGGATCTAGGGGTTCATGAAAGGATACATACGATAATTGTGTATATCTTATATTTGCAATTGGTTCTCAAATTGGTTCTACTGTAGTCATCACTATCTACCATCCTCATTGAAGGGTAGGGCCACTTCCAATAGGAAGGTGTGCGGGGGATCACTAGTCTATTGTTGGAGGTAAAGTGCTCAGATGATGCTCTCCCTCCTACAATTGATAACCATATTGCATGCACTCAGATGAGAAAAAGATGACTGATGGTCAACTTTATTGTAATAAATGTTCAATTCTGTAATATTGATGTACATAGGTGGATTGTAAGGACAATAGTCCTAATCCAATTTTGTACCCTATTATTATTTTATTTGTACACATATATCATGATGATCTATGTAATGAAGTAATGTTGGAACCTTTAATTTTGAAATGTACAAATTTTTGTTCATCTAATTTTTTAAAATTGTATCATTTTTGGGATAATTTCAAGTATATTACTTGTTTAAACAATAGTGGTTGGAAAGTTTGTTACAAACAAGATTGCAGTCCCTAATTTTTCTTAGTACTTTGCATTCCGTAATGAAATGCTTGTATGAATTTTGAGGGTCTTGATTGAATAACTTAACAACTGCCATGTTGTTATCATACAAGAGCCTTTTGTAAAGTGACCTAAAAATACCCTTTCTTGGTAGATTAGCAACACTAAATCCTTTGATTGTTATGCGAAGTTCTTGGTTATAAATTTGAATGAAACCTTACCCAAAAAACTAATTGTCACTAGTGCCCTTTTAATTCTTCTATAGAAAATGTAAATGCACCCAAAATACAAAAGACTACAAAGAAAGTGCCAATTGAAGTAACATGTTCAATGCATTATGATTTTTGGTAAAGCTTGTGCAATTTTGTAAATTCAACTAGCTTGACACTACACATAATCTTGAATTTGCAAAAAATGATGTTGCACTTAGGTTTCTAAAAGATCTTTGATTTTGGATTGATTCATTCAAGATGTTGTATGAGAAATTGAAATATTGAAGCATAGTGAGATTTCTCATAGAGCATGACATGAGCCATCTAGGATCAAGGATCAAATGAATATAAAATAATTACATAAATTATATTTGTAAGTGATAGAAATGAATATTCAAGTCAATTTTACAATAGCAAATATGAGCTTATAAAGCCATCTATTTTTAACCTTTTTGATGACTGTCAAATACCCATATAACAACTATCTAAAAACTGCCAACAACATTAATCAATTAACCAACACTTAAAATTACTATATAGTAAACATATGTAATTTTGAATCATAACATTTGACAAAACTATGTGTTCCAAATGGGAAATAAACATTAACAAAACACAACAAGCTAATACTTTGTATCATATAAACCTAACAAAGCCCCTTATCCAAAGGAGAAAAATTACTTGATGATTTGTAGCATCCATCAATCTAACTCATCTTGCCACTTCGTAGACTCAGTGTCTTATTGCCTAGTAGTAATCAACTAGTGTCAACACCTATATGCATCCTCCTAATGCCTAGCCTTTTGACTTACATTGTTTTGTAACATCTTCTAGTCTTGTACATCAAATGTCCTATGACATTGCCTCCTATAGCTCAAAGATCCATTCCCTCTTCTTGACACTACAAATGATATGATTGTGTGTTGAAATTTAGCATCTATCAACATGACTCTAATCATTTGTACATGTAGGATAAGAAATATTTGCATTTCCCAACTACAATGATCACTGTCCTAGTGATTCCTTGTACCTACAACCCCCAAGTGCATCCTCAATTAATGAGGTCAACTACTTGACCACATATCAGTTGGCCCTACTTTGCCTTTACTTCTCTAGCATAGGAAACACATGTCAGAGGTATTAAATGACTCACTGATTGATCATTAAGACCTACTTCCCCTATCAGTTGAGAGGTAAGGAATAGAATAACATAAAGTTATACCAAACTACTACTCCTTATCAAAACTGAACAAAAGGAAACCAAAACCCAAAATAATATTGAATAACAAAAACACCAAACTAGAATTGAAAATACAACACTACACTTACTAAAATTGCCTCTCAATCAATGTGCCCAATATTTGACCAAGAAGCTAATTGGAGATGGGAATGTTTCTCCAACCTCTTAGTGCGTCTTCCAACCTCCATTTTGACTCCTAAGCTCTAGCATCTAGAATATTATGCTTCTCAATGATTTTGAAAGAACAAGCATAATATGTGGCCATATTCATATGGGAAAATGAAAGTTTAAACCAATAATGCACCCTTACAATAAAATCAAAAAATATTTATTCACTCTAAAACACATGTTTATGTCTTATTTAAATAAAACTTTAATTCATGAAAGATATGTAGCTTATGAGACTAATCCTCTTTGAGAGATCGGATAAAGAATAAGTAAATATTAAACCTAGAAACACATAACTCTTCATACAAACCATTCATCAGATAATAGCTTTCCCTTTCTTGCAGACTTGTGTGTGCTAAAGTAAACAAGAAAGAACTATACATTTTTTCTTCATCTAGATCCAAGGTCTTCCATTTTTTTAATAGATTGAGTAGGTTCCACAACAAAAAATATTGAATGATGACTCACATGTTAGTGGATTCAGAAAACACAATCCATGTTCTTTGATTGCTATTGGTAAAGTATGTTGACCACCTACAACTTCCACTTGTGAGACATCAATAATAGTAAAATATAAATCCTTTTTCCTCAAGAAACCCAACCAATGTTGTAATATAAATCACAAACTTGGCAGTTCTCAATTTGACTGAATGTGGCCTTTGTTTCTAATAGATCTTCTAACACTTAAATCAAATTTAAATAGAAAAACAAATAGATATGTCACCTCGTTATGAATTTGCAATTTTGAAATTTTGCATGACAACAAATATACCTTTCTTTTCTAGATGATGCTTTCATGAAGACTAAGAATAACTTTATCCAATATCATTGTACTTAACTTACCTTTCATACTTTTAACCATGAAACTCTAATACCACTATAGGATCTAGCATCAAATACACATGAAATAATAATAGAAATTTATATTTGCAAGTGACACAAATGAACACAAATAAATATATTATTTTTTAGAGAATTTTACAATGCCAAATATGGGCTTATAAAGCCATCTTTTTCAACAATTTAGGTAACTATCAAATACTTGTAAAACAACTATCTAACAACTACCTAACAACATTAAAAAATAAGTCAACACTTAATATTACTACATATTAAACATTTAAAACATTTTGGATCATAACATCTTATAGCCTAGACAACTCATTGAAAGACATATCAGTGCCTTTAAGACTCTTATGTTGCCCTATTAATATTGGTGGCACAGTTCCCTCCAATTTATTTTTAGCACGTTTTAGGTATTGCAATTCCAAGAAACTATCATATCACCAAGGATATTAGTTGATGGCTTGAATGTGTTACATTTTATGTAGCAAAGACAATCTTCCCATCAAATTTTTATATAATTTATTAAAAAGCATTTTCTTAAACAACCTTTCTGATGAAGACTAAGACTAGTAATGCCTCCTCCTACTTGGTATATGTCTTAAATGCAGTCCATCCTTCTAATCGTATAGGGGTTTTGACTATGGGCACAATGACAATGTCTATTATTGGGATCTTTGTTAACTTCTTTCTCTAAATCCAAACCACCAACCAATAGTAAGCCCCCTAAGGGTTTATAGGTTCAACCAAATGAAGCAATTGGAACTATGATTCTAGGTGAGAGGGGAATTATAGCTGGCTACTAGGAAGCAATTAGAATTATGGTCTTGGGTGGGTGGGGGGGGCTACTATCCTAAGGAGTTAGGTTTTAATGTATATAAAAGAGTTGGCTTTCCATGCTAGTCATATTTGATCAGCCATACTAAAGTGGAATTGCAAGCATTTATGTTTATGATGCTACGAAGTGAGGGGATTGGTTGGTTCGAGATGATTAGGGGTGGCAATATTCATTATATTCCTATTGGATTCAAACAACAAATAATCTTTGTATTTGTGATTGTAATCTCCATGTGTGTAATCCAAACCTTTTTTGCATTAATAAAATGTGTATTCTTGTTTGTCCAAACATCTTATTTTGTGTCTCATTGTTAGTCTGGGCATGTCTAGTAACCAATTATTCAAACAAATCATTACCGATACTACATCATTTGTTCCCATGTTATATTTATTTATTTTTAAGTTGTGAAAAAATGCCTAACACATGCCTTTGTCACTTTGGCCAATGCAACATCAAGGTCATATGAATCCATGGACATGCTAGGCATGCTTTGTATGCCCTTTTCTCTTTTTGCACCTTTCTTATATTCAATGGGTGTGCAATCATGTTAAGCACACTCCAAGTGTCTTTTTCCTTTTCTTTCATCTTTTCAAAAATGATCATTTTAGATGAAAGTGTGCATAACATGCAGTTTTGACTAATCTTTAAATAAGGAAAAAGTGTACACAAGGGTGAGCTTTGTTTTTGGGTTTTACAATTTTTTCTCATTTTCTTTATATTTTCCAAAACTTTCACTAGTTTAAAATTTTTAGCACATTAATCTAATCATTATAAAAATAAATCACCTAAAACATCATCCAATTCTAATTAACTCATGAAAAAATTATGTAAACAAATAATAGATTCCTAAAGACTATCTAAAATAAAATGGAAAGCATAAATATAGATCAAATTATTCTATAAATATAAACAAAATTTCTCTGTTCAATAAAAATCTAACACATTATATTTTTTAACCTATTTAAATAATTAACCACAATAAATTTTAAAACAAATAAATCTTATATTATAATAATAAATTATAATAATTAAAAATACTTCCAAAACTTTATATTTAAAAAAAATATTAATAGTATAATTTATTTGAAATACAATTTAAAAAAAAAACTATTTATAATAAAACAAACTTATACATTCTTTGTTTAATAACTAAAATAATTGATTATTTAGTCAAAATATTATTTAAATAGACAATGTTGGAAAAAGTATATATATATAAGAAAGACAACCTTAGTTTTACCATTTAAAAGAAATAAAAATATAGATTTAAATATATATGATCTTTGAAAGAAGTTCGGAAAAAACTATTGCTGGTGAAAGAAAATCACTAAATTTTAATAGTTTGTACTTAACTGCTCTCACTTTGATCTGTGCTGCTATTTGGATGGCCTGCTCCATTCCCTACATTCAACAGATTCTGGATGGATGAATGCTCTTCTAAGTTGCCATATGCCATGTCATACACAATCTTTTCGAGCATACCTTCCACCTCTCTCATTGTTGGTCTATCCACTGGATATTGCCTAGTGCATTGTAGTCCTAATCCAATAAAACTAAGTAGGCAACTTCCATGCTCAGAGGATTCCATTTCTTCAGCAATGGTAACATCTAACTAATCAACCAACAGCTCTTTGTCGACCACTCCCTCCATTGCCTCAAGGAATGCCTTCTCACCCATATGGGCAAAGTAACATCTCCAGAAAACATACCGTCAGTAGGCCTCTTTTTAGTCACCATTTCAAGAATAAGCATCCAGTAGCTATAAACATCTCCCTTGGTACTCACTTCTCCTCCCATTCCATATTCTCGCAACAGTAAAAAGTGATTCGTTGTTGAGAAGAAAACTAGTATATGAGGGAAAAAAAGATAAGACAAACACATAAATTGGAAAAAATGTCGGGCTTGGGTCTTTACCTGGAACAAGATAGCCTATTGTTCCCTTCAATCTGGATGTGCTGCTACTTGTAGAAACATGGGAGGTCAATAGACGGGAGATTCCAAAATCAACCACATGGGCTATCATGGTTTCGTCCATTAACACATTTGAGGGCTTCAAGTCGCAGTGAACAACAGGGGGAGAACAATCGTAGTGCAAGTATGCCATCCCGTGAGCCACATCAAGTGTAATGTTCACTTTCATCTTCAAACTCAACCTACTTTGTGTTTCATCCATGTGGACGTGTTGTTCTAGGCTCCCTTTTGACATAAATTCTAGTACCAGAGCCCTGAAATCTGCAGTGGAGCAAGAGGACAAGACTTTGACAAGATTGTGGTGCCTAATTTTTCTTAGTATTCTACATTCCCTGACAAAATTCTTGTATGAATTTTAAGTGTCTTGATCGAATAACTTAATAGCCACCAACTTGTTATCAAACAAGAGCCCTTTGTAAACTGACCCGAAGCTACCCTTGCCTAGTAAATTAGTGGCACTAAATCCTTGGGTTGCTGTGTGAAGTGCCTGGCTAGAAATTTACATGACACCTTGCCCCAACAAACTATTTGTGAATGGTACCCTCTTAATTCTTCTATAGAAAATGTAAAATACCCCCAAGATGCAACACAATCCGAAGAATGTGCCAATTGAAGCAACCAAGACAATGTTCATGTTCAATGCATCATGATTTTTGGCAGAGTTTGTACATTTGGTAAATTCAACCAGCCTGAGGCTGCACATAATCCAGGATTTGCCAAAAATGAGGTTGCACTTAGGTTTCTGAAATCTCCTTGATTTGGGACTAATCCATTCAAGTTGTTGTGTGAGAAATTTAAATGCCGGAGCATGGTGAGATTTGCAATAGAGTGTGGCACTGGCCCATGTATATCAAAAAATTTGGATTTGCAAATGGAAATGATCAAACAATGAAATGCATAACCTAAACCCAAATCATTCAATACCTCAAAGATGCAAGATGAATTGTTTGATTGATTTGATATGTTGGTTGCTCACAATTCGGCAGCATAACATTTGCATAAGATTGAGATGATAGATGGAAGATTGATAGATGGAAGATGATAATGATAATGGCTTGAGATAAAAATTTGGCAGAATAAGGGTACTTGAGGCTCAATGCATGCTAATGGCTTATGAGGGGGTTGATTTATAGGAAAGGCTTGGTTCAAATGGATGGTTGAGATTAAAAGGATAATTGATTGATGTGGACGGCTAGGATTGATTAGTTATTCCCACTCTTCAAGGGAGTTGTAGTCATGTGACAAGTGTAATGAGGATAGGGCTCATGTGTGACCATATACATAAAAAAGTATTACATGTGAAAGATATTAAATAAAGGATGTAGTACCACTTATCTTTTTTAAATGAAAGAGGCACACATGTCGACTTATGATGAAAAGTGAGGAATTAATTCAAATTAAAATATTTGAATTAGTTGGGATATGAGTTGGAAATTAATTAAATAAATAAAATTTATTTAATTAATTGGCTTAATGGATTAGTGGGATTAAGAATGGGATTAGGACAAAATGTTACATGATGTCTAAATATGTATTTGACTAGGTTTTGCAGGATATGGACAAATTTGGGTGTCTACAGCCCAGAAAACTCATTGAATGACATGTCAATGCTTTCAAGGCTCTTAAGCTGTCCTATTGATATTGGCACCATTCCCTCCAATTTGTTTTTTGCAAGGTTTAGGTATTACAATCCCGAGTAACTACCAATATCGCCAGGGATGGGCCCTGAGAGTTTATTAGCATAGATATCTATGGCTTGAATTTGTTGCATTCCTCCTAGTGAGGGTAATCTTCTTGTTAATGAATTGTGTGAAAAATTGAGATAAAACACCAATGAATGGAGGCTTGAAATATCCATGGGGATATTTCCTATGAGGATGTTGTATGAGATGTCAATCATCTCTAGGTGGAAACATTACCCAATGGCATTCGGTATCCTTCCTATGAGCTGGCAAGGGAGCAAGGGAGGCAGACTGTTGTGCCTAGAATAATAGAAGCTACAACAATGTATGGGCAGCATAAAACAAACACACAGAAAAACAAATAGAGAAGAGAGATAAAACACAAATGACAATAATATATATTATATATTTTCTCTTTCAAGATTACATTCAAACTTGATACAAACTTCATTGAGAGTTGCTGCTCTATTTTGCTGATATGCCCCAATATCTGGAGCTGCTAAACAATCACAGTGCTGCTGCTCTTCTCTTCTCATTGCTGCAATATTCTTTTATACCCTCTGCTATTCTTCACAAAACATTCCTTTTGCAGATTCTATTCTCTCTGCTATTTTCTTCTTCTGCTGTAGGCTTACACCCACTCACACATACCACACGGTCAAATATCTTTCCCTCCTATTTGTCTCATTTACTCATGCCTAGAAGATGGGTGCTCAAATTCATTTCAAATTCAAAATCAACTACCAAATTAATTGCTGGCAGGTGCAATGGATGCTTGGGCTGATATTGGAGATCCCTAGCTCTAACGCAGGGGCTAGCAACAATAAATGGTCTGACAAAAGATTAAATTCTTCCAACACTCACCCTTAATCTGAAGTCAGATGTCATTCCAAAATTTTCTTTCCGGAAGTGATCTCCGGAGTTACACCTTTGCATTTTCCTTTCTGGAGCACCTCCGGAGCTGCACATACCTTCCAGGGTTGAACCTTTGGAGCTTTGCTGCTATCTTTCTGGATCTGAACCTTTGGAGCTATCCTCTTTTCAGGGATGCACACCTCTAGAGTTGTCAACAATGCCAAGCCTGTCTCTTAGGCATTCAAAAGAATCTTTTGGCAATGCCTTTGTGAAAATGTAAGCGAGCTGCTCCTTGGATCTGCAATACTGCAACTCAATCTCTCCTCGTTCTACCAACTCCCTTATGAAATGATAATGGATCTCAATGTGCTTACTTCGTCCGTGGAAGACTGGATTCTTTGTCAGGGCTATTGAAGAAACATTGTCACAATGAATGGTTGTACCATCTTCTTGCTGCTCATTCAAGTCTGCAAGGATCCTTCTCAACCAAATAGCTTGACATGCTGCTACATTTGCTGCAATATACTCAGCTTTTGCTGTAGAAAGAGAGACAATGGGCTACTTTTTGGATGCCCATGATATCACGCCTAAACCCATGTGAAATACATAGCCAGATGTGCTCTTTCGGTCATCTACATTACCTGCCCAATCACTATCCGTGAAACTAGCCAACTTAAACTCATTAGAAACATCATACAAGATGCCATAGCCTATTGTGTCATTCACATACCTCAAGATCCTCTTTCTTGCTTGCCAATGTGTGTCCTTAGGCTTCTCCATGAACCTAGAAATCAGGCTTACAACATACATCAAATCAGGCCTAGTGGCTATCAAGTACATGAGGCTTCCAACCATGCTCTTGTAGAGAGTTGGGTTTACTTCCTTGTTGTTGTCCTCTTTACTCAATTTTAGACCTATGGTTGTTGGTATAGGGGTGGGTTAACTATTCTCTATTTTAAATCTCTTCACAATCTATTTAGCATAGTTAGTTTGTGAAATAAATATGCCATGCTCTGTTTGTTTGACCTCAATGCCAAGAAAATACTTTAGCAAACCTAAGTCTGTCATCTCAAACTCATTCTTCATTGCCTATTTGAAATCAACAATGAAAAGATCACTATTGCCAATAAAAATAAGATCATCTACATACAAAACAACAATCAAAATATTACCTTCAACTGCTTTGATGTAAAGAGTAGGCTAACTGTTGCTTTTGCTAAAGCCATTACTCACTAAATATGAGTCTATTCTGTTGTACCATGCCATAGGTGCCTTTTTCAGCCCATAGAGGGCTTTCCAGAGCCTATATAGTTTGTTCTCTTGCCCTGGGACTTCATAGCCAGGTGGCTACTCCACATACACTTCCTCTTTCAGCACTCCATTCAAGAAGGTTGACTTTACATCTCTTTGAAACACCTTCCACTTGTGTTGGGATGCTATTGCTATGACTGCCCAAACTATTTATATCCTTGCAACTGGTGCATATGTCTCATCATAATCTCTTCCAATCTATTGTGTGTGCCCTTTGACAACTAGCCTTGCCTTATGTCTTTCAATATTTCTTTGAGCAGTAGACTTGGTCTTATAGACCCACTTAACTCTAATCACTTGTTTACCCTTGGGTAAATCAGTTAGCTGTCATGTGTCATTCCTCTCTATGGCATCCAACTCTTCATCCATTGATTTACACCATTTCTCTTCTTTCACAGCTTCTTCAAAGTGGATTGGATCACTACAAGAGAATAATGAAAAATCCAAATTCTTATCCATATCAGCATACCTTGTGTTGTCATAAATCTACTTCACACTCCTTATCCTCTATGGCATCAATGATGTGAGTGTGGGGTCTGAGTTACCTCCAGAGCTACTGCTATTCTGACCTCTGAAGCTACTATACTGCTGACCTCCAGAGCTGCTGCTTTGCTAAACTTTGGAGCTGCAGATCTCTGGAGTTGTAGACCTCTAGAGCTGCTAATCTCTGGAGTTGTGCTACTGTCCACCTCCGGAGCTGCTCTGCTGAACACCTCCAGAAATACTATTCTCCAATGCTCTACGATAGTTTATCTCTGAGCTGCTACTCTCTGTAGTTCATCCAGAGTTACCATCCTTTGGAGCTTCTTCATCTTTAAGGGGTATTGTGACTAAAATACCCATGGTGCTATCCACCGTTCCATCCCATGCTTCATTCTCAATAAACTCAACTTCCCTGTTGATCACAACCTTTTTGGTGATGGGATTATACAGTCTGTAGGCTTTTGACTCTTCACTATAGCCTATGAAGATACATTTTTCACCTCTATCATCAAATTTCTACCTTTTCTCTTTAGGTACGAATGCATATGCCACACACTCAAAGATTCTTAGGTGTTCAACACTCCATTTGTTGTTTGTCCATGCCTCTTGTGGAATCCTATCACGAACGGCCTTTGTAGAACACCTATTCAATAGGTAAACCGTTGTTGCTACATCTTCACCCCAAAAATCATGTGATAGTCCTTTTACTTTCAGCATGCTTACTACCATCTCTTGAATGGTTTTGTTTTTCCTTTCAGCCACTCCATTTTGCTGTGGAGTATACTTAGTTGTAAACTATTTATGTATGCCTTCATTCATGTAGAAATTCAGAAATTCCTTAGAGATATACTTTCCCCCTCTATTTGTTCTTAGGGCTTTGATATCATGACCACTTTATTTTTCAGCTGATGCCTTAAACCACTTGAATTTCTCGAAGGCTTCTGATTTGTTCTTAAAAAAAACCTAGATTTTTTTGCTATAATCATCTATGAAGGTCGTGAAATATACATTCCCACCTAATGTGGGAGTCTTCATGGGGCCACATAAATCTGAGTGCACCAACTCCAATGGTGTTTTTGCCCTTCTAGAATACCCTGATTGAAAGGGTTGTCTATGCTGCTTTCCTAAAATGCAGGCTTCACATTTTCCATCGGGCTCTATGATGTTTGGTAGCTCTCTAATCATGCCTTTCTTGGACAATAAACTCAAACCAGAAAAACTTAAGTGCCCATACCTCAAATGCCACAATTTGGATGGGTTTTTGATGATTGTCCTAAAGGCTGTTTGTTGTCCCACTACTGTGAGAGTTGGAGATAGTGCTGGAAACTGCACTAGAGATAGTACCGGAGATGGCACTAGAGACTCTATGTGTATCTTAAGAGGAAACATTCTATTTCTTATCATCTGCACTGTTGCAATCACTTTCTTACTACCTCCTTGTCAAATATTGTGCACTCTCCATTTTCCATCAGGATTCTATAACCATTTTGGACCATCTGTCCAATACTCAATAGGTTATGTTTTATGCCAGGGGCATAATAAACATCCTGGATCTTCCTCCTTTCACCATTCTTAGACTGAATGTTGACTGTACCTTTTCCCATAACGGGAACTTGCTCATTGTTTCCCATTTTTATTTTAGTCTTGATGCTGCTATCTATGGAGGCAAAAATATTTTTATTTCCACTCATGTGGTTGCTACAACCACTGTCTAGGTACCATATTTCATCACTACTCCTTTCAACAAGGTTGCAAATAATAAAAATATTTGATTGTTTTTCATTTTCAGCCTTGTTCTCATTTGCTACATTAGCATTTTGGCCTCCATGATCACATTGTTTCTTTCTACACTCAATAGCATAATGACCAAACTTATGACAGTAATAGCATTGAACATTGCTTTTGTTATACCTCTAATTAGAACTGATATTCTTCTTCTTTTCTTAATAGCTTGGCTGTGAGTTGCTTGCCTCTTCTTGACTGTTTGAAATTCCTCTTCCGAAGTTGCTTCTTCCTCTACCTCTTTGACCTCTACCTCTGCTATTTCTTCCTCTTCCCCTACCTCTTGCATTGGTTTGAGCTTTGAAGGCTTGCTAAAGGGAAGGAGTGGATCTATTCAACCGTTGGTCATGGCTTTGTAGAGAGCCCATCAACTCATCCACAGTCATCTTGGACAGATCCTTAGTCTCCTCAATGGTTATGACAATAGGGTCAAATCTAGAAGGTAGACTCCTTAAGATTTTCTCAACAATCCTTTGTTCATCCATGGTTTCTCCATTTATCCTTAGCTGATTTATCATGGTAGAAACTCTAGTGTGAAAGTCTAAAATAGACTCACTCTCCTTCATCTGTAGGGTCTCAAAATTTCTTCTAAACAGCTAAAGTTTGACTGATCTCACCTTGTCAGTCCCTTATAGTTGTTATGTAATATTTCCCATGCATGTTTTGAGTAGTTTGCTACTGCAATGCGGGGGAAAATAGCCTCTATTAAGGCTGCCTCAATTAGACTGAGGGCTTTTGCATCCTTCATTCTTATTTCCTTCAACTAGTTTCTTTAAGCATTAGTTAGGGTTGCATAAGATGTTGGGTCTAAAGTGTCTGTGAACCCATTGATGACCAAATCCCATAGGTCATTAGCAACCAGTATTGTCTTCATCTTCTTAGCCCATATGTCATAGTTCTACCCATCAAATGTAGGTGGCTACTGTCATCCTTTGCTATCCCCACCTCCCATGCTTCTTAAATCTGAGAAAGCTGATAATGCCTAGACAAACTAGGGCTTATTTAAGAACACCCACAACAAATTTCTAACTGTTCAAAAAAATAGGGCTCCGATACCACTTGTTGGCAAGGGAGCAAGGGAGGTAGACTGTTGTGCCCAGAATAACAGAAGCTACAGTAATGTATGGGCAGCATAAAACAAACACACATAAAAACAAATAGAGAAGAGAGATAAAACACAAATGACAACAATATATATTATATATTTTCTCTTTCAAGATTACATTCAAACTTGATACAAACTTCATTTAGAGTTGCTGCTCTGTTTTGCTAATATGCCCCAGTATCTGGAGCTGCTGAACAATCACAATGCTACTGCACTTCTCTTCTCACTAATGCAATATTCTTCCATACCCTCTGTTATTCTTCACAAAACATTCCTTCTGCAGATTCTATTCTCTCTACTATTTTCTTCTGCTGCTACAAGCTTACACCCACTCACACATACCAAACGGTCATGTTGCAAGTATGAGGTGAACTAGTGTTGTCATTGATGTCAACATACTCATATTGCTTTGACAAGAAGGATTGAATGAGCTGTGTGCTGAGGATATTGAGAAAATTAGTCTCAATCTGGAACAGTGAAGAACAGTGATGAGAAGAAGGCAAAAGTACTCAATAGGTTGAGATTCAGAGGATGTAGATTAAAGGGTTTGTAGATATGAATCATGAGATGATCCAATTAAGATTTCAGAGGTCCACATGAAGATGTGAAGAAGTTGTGATCGATCAAGTAGAACTGGTTCCGGGAGATGCTCCGGAGTGAGAATGTTACAAAAAGGTCCGGTGAGTTCTGGAAGTGCATTGTCTTGTTCTGCGGATTGGACAGAGTGTTTGGGAGGTCCTTGTAATGTGTCATCTCGATTGGTATGTGGTTTGGAGGTTTGGAAGCACCTCTGGCAGTATGACAGTGGCGATAGAATGTGTTCTTGAAGTTTCAAATGAGGAAGAGAAGAGATTCCAGTGAGTAGAGGAAGTGCGGATGTACCTGGTCATTCAGGCAGGCTTGTGAAGGTTCTTGGATCGTGTTGAGGTTGTGTTGTTGATCCGCATTGGTGGTAGAGCCCAGAATTGAAGATATTCTTCCGGATGAAGTTCTTGTTTAGACTAGCCGACCGGATGAGTTGTTCATCTTGCAAATATTCTTGTGGTGGCCGACCGGATGTGTTATTCATCCTGCGAATGTTCTTATGGTTGATTGCCGACTTAGATGATTATTCCTAAGCTGATGACTTGTATAAATAAAGGTTTGTGAGTTCATTTCAAAGTGTGAGTTGTGGGAAGATGAGAGTGGTATAGCGAAAGAGCAAAAGGGAGAGCAGAAGTGTTTCAGGCTTAAATGGAACTAATCCAGACATGGTGAAGATGTCATTCTCTAGTTCAAGGTTGTGATCCTTATGATCTTATAGACAGTGTGTCTCTTTGTAGGCAGTGTGCCTCCTTGTGAGCAGTGTGCTCAGACAGTGAGCCCTAATTGGCATGTGCCATTCATTTTATCTTATTCTTCTAACAGAGAATAATCCTTGGGTTAATCACCCCGTGGTTTTTCCCTTAACCGGGTTTTCCATGTCAAAAATCTTGGTGTCTAATGTGTTGATGTTTATCTGCTCCGGTGTTTATGCTTTCTGCTTTCATGAATGGTTAATTAATATGTTGTTAACTAATAAAGAAGAATCAAGTGTTTCAAATAGAAGCAAGTTTTTGCACAACTGATTCACCCCCCCCTCAGTTGTGTGCCCTAGATCTAACAATTGGTATCAGAGCCAAGTTCCTCTGAAAGGAGCTTAACCGCTTGAGGAGATCTAGGATGTTGTCATACAAGAAGGATAGTCCAAAGTTCAATGGAACCAACTTCACTCTCTGGAAAGGTCGCATGAAATGTCACTTGGAGTGTATGGGAAAAGCATACTTGGCCATGGTCTCAAAACCATATGTACCTCCACAGGGTGGTCTGACAACTCTGAATGAAATCACAGATGCTGAAAATAATTTGCGGACCAAGGAAGCTCTTCTATGCGCATTAAATGACTCAGATCTCTCAAATGTTATTGACCTACCAACTACATATGAGATCTGGACTAAACTGGAACTTCTGTATGAAGGAGATGAGTTTGTCAAGAGTGCAAGGTTTGAAAGTCTGAAAGGAAAATTTGAAAGATTGAAGATGAGAGATGATGAAAATAACACTACCTTTATGCCAAGAGTGAATGAGCTAGTATGTGGAATTAGAAATGCTGGTGGGACTTTGGATGAAAATGAGATTGTTTGCAAAATTCTCAGATCTCTTCCTGCTACCTACAAAATCAAGGTTGCTGCCATTGATGAATTCAGAGCCCACACAACTATCACAAGAGAACAATTGGCTGGCAAACTAGCTACATTTGAAATGACTGAGTTTGGAGATGATCCCCCCAAGACTGAATCTGCTTTTAAAGCCAGTGCTTATGTGAAAGGCAAACAGAGATTTGATCCGAGAGAAAACTCTTCAAGGAAGATGTCATGGTATGATCAAGCAAAAAGAGACATGGAAGAGGAAGAAGCAGAAACAGCTCAACTTGAAGCCCTCATTGCAAAAAGACCTCCAAGACGATCTGGTAAGTATGAAGGAAAATTACCCTTTAAGTGCTTCAATTGCAATAAGATTGGTCATTTTGCTTCAAGATGTCCAGAAAGATCTACAAGGTCAAATGCTAACAGACAAAGGTTTCAAAAGAACTGCTATTATGTTCATGAAGAAGATGATAATGAAGGAGTAACAGATGATGAATCAGAAATAGGAAGCAAATCCGGAAATGAATGGGTGTTTATTTCCATCATGGAAGAAGATTCAATATCCTCTGAATATGTCAATCATAAGGTTGTAGAAAGAGCTTTGGCTGCCCAAATTGAAGAAAATGATGATTGGGTTATTGACAGTGGATGCTCTCACCATATGACTGGTGACAAGAACAAGTTCTTAGATTTGGAAAAGTATGAAGGAGGAATGGTAAAGTTTGGTGACAATTCTGCTGGCAGAATCAGAGGTAGGGGAACTATTTCTTTTGATGGAAAAAGCAAAACTGGTAATATACTATATGTTGAAGGATTGAAGCACAATCTTCTCAGTGTTGTTCAGTTAGTGGACAAAGGCTATGATCTCCGGTTCAAGAATGGAAGATACAGAATCTTTACAAGCTCCGAAACTGAAATTGCATCTGGTACTCAAACAAAAGGTAATATCTTCCATCTAGTTGGTTCTAATAAAATTTATCTGTTTGTTCAAATTGATCAGAGTTAGTTATGGCATAGAAGGATGTGCCATGTGAATTTTGATAACATCATCAAGATAAGCAATACTCAGGCTGTAAGAGATCTTCCTAAATTAGTGAAACCTACAAATAGTTTATGCAAAGAATGTCAGCTAGGCAAACAGAGCAGAGTCTCTTTCAAAAGCAAGGATCAGTCCACTACCAAATTGTTGGAATTAGTATATGCTGATCTCTGTGGTCTGACAAGAATCACGAGTATGCAAGGTGATAGATATTTCATGTTGCTAATTGATGACCATTCCCGGATGATGTGGGTTACCTTCCTAAAAGAGAAATCAAAAGCCCTTGAGAAGTTCAAAATCTTCAAAGCTATGGTAGAGAATCAAACCGGATTGAAACTGAAGTGTCTAAGGTCTGATAGAGGTGGTGAATTCACATCCGGTGAATTCATAGACTTTTGTGAGAAGCATGGCATTAAGAGACAGTTGTCTGCTCCTAGGACTCCACAGCAGAATGGAGTAGTTGAGAGAAAGAACCGGATCATCCAGGAAGCTTCCAGGACAATGATGATGGAAGAAAATGTTCCTCAGATATTTTGGAGAGAAGCTGTCAGCACTGCAGTCTACACTCTTAACCGAGTTCAAATTAGAAGCAACACCGGTAAGACTCCTTATGAACTTTGGTTTGGTGTAACTCCTACTGTAAGATACTTCAGAGTATTTGGTAGCAAATGTTATATCAAAAGAGATGAAGATTTAGGAAAGTCTGATGCTAGAAGTGATGAAAGAATTTTCTTGGGTTACTCCACTCAAAGCAAAGCATACTGGTGTTACAATAAGAGATTGAGAAAGATGATAGAAAGTACAAATGTGAAGGTTGATGAAGGAATGGAGAAGCCCTCAAGATTCTATGAATGTGATGAAGATGATCAAAATGATCCTCTGGTGCAAGGAGCTCCATCCTCCTCTGAAATTCAGATCCAGACTGATCCGGTAAATCAGGAAGAAGAAGTTTGTCTGAATGAGCCTGATCAAGAATTAGTAGTGCAAGAAACTCCCAAAGTTCCAAGGTATGTAACTCTAAATCACTCTGAAGATCAGATCATAGGTGACAAAAGTAAAGGGGTACAAACAAGGAGAAGAATTGCTCAAGATTCAAATGAATACTGTCTGATTTCAAAGATTGAACCTAAGACAGTTAATGAAGCTTGCAATGATGAAAACTGGACCAAAGCAATGGAGGAAGAATTGATGCAAATTGAGAAAAATCATACTTGGGATCTTGTTCCCAGACCTAGAGACAAGAATGTGATTGGAACCAAATGGGTCTTCCAGAACAAACTGAATGAAGTTGGTGAAGTAATCAGAAACAAAGCTAGATTGGTTTGCAAAGGCTACTCTCAAATAGAAGGAATTGATTTTGAAGAGACCTTTGCTCCGGTGGCAAGAATTGAAGCAGTCAGATTATTTCTTGCATTTTCTACCTTCAAAGACTTCAAGGTATATCAGATGGATGTCAAGTCTGCCTTCCTAAATGGTGATCTGGAAGAAGAAGTTTACATTGAACAACCGGATGGATTTCAATTGTCTGATAATGATGATATGGTCTACAAGTTGAAGAAAGCATTGTATGGATTGAAGCAAGCCCCAAGAGCATGTATGAAAGGTTGGATTAGCATCTTGTGCAAATTGGATTCAACAAAGGTACTGCTGACAGTAACTTATATTTCAAAATTGATCATGAAAACATTTTGATTATTGAAGTGTTTGTGGATGATATCATTTTTGGAGGAAGAGATAGTATGTGCAAAACTTTTGCAAATCAGATGAAAAGTGAGTTTGAAATGTCTATGCTTGTTGAAATGAATTTCTTCTTGGGTCTGTAAATTACTCAAACAAAGAAAGGGATCTTCATTTCTCAGACCAAATATGTGAAAGAATTGTTGAGGAAATTCGGTATAGAAGACTCAAAGCCAATGAACACTTCTATAGCAACCGCATGTAAGTTGAGCAAAGATAATGACTCTCTAAAGGTAGATCAGATAAAGTATAGATCAATGATTGGTGGATTGTTGTATCTCACTCAGACTAGACCAGATATAATGCAGGTTGTTGGTCTTGTGGCAAGATTTCAGGCTGATCCTAGAGAATCTCATGTTATAGCAATCAAGAGAATTTTTAGATATCTAAAAGGGATAGTGGAGTATAGTTTGTGGTATCCTAGAGATCATGATTTCTCTCTTTATGCTTACACAGATGCAGATTGGGCAGGAGATGTGGATGACCGGAAGAGCACCAGTGGTGGAGCATTCTTTTTGGGAAAGAGATTGGTTTCTTGGCTAAGCAAGAAACAAGATGCAATATCTCTGTCTACAACTAAAGCAGAATACATTGCAGCAGCAGGTAGTTGCACTCAAATCTTATGGATGAAACAGATGCTAAGAGACATTAAAGTTGAATATGAGGAGCCTATCACAATTTTCTGTGATAATTCAAGTGCAATTAATATTTCTAAGAATCCAGTATTGCATTCTAAGACTAAGCACATATCTATCAAGTTTCACTTTTTGAGAGAACAAGTGAACAAAGAAGAAGTCAGATTGGAGTATGTACCCTCCAAGGATCAGATTGCAGATATCTTTACTAAACCTCTTCCCAAGGACTCTTTTGAGTATCTCTGGGAGAAGTTAGGGGTCATGGCCCCTCTGGTGATGAACTAGGATGCACTGATGTGCATCAGTATGGTGGATATCACAGTCATATCTTGTGATCCGGATTGATGATGGGGAGCTGCTACTAAGGGGAGGCAGCTGGTATGATTCTGATGTGTTAGAATTGCAAGTATGAGCCCTTTGCCATTGATGTCAAAGGGGGAGAGAAGACATGTGAAAAACAAGTGGTTGATGATCAAAGGGGGAGCAGTCAAGGAAGAGAAGACATGTGAAGAGTTGTTGTTGATAGGGGGAGCTGTGACAGAAAGCAGTTCTTGTCTTGATGGTTTTTCACATCATATGTTGCCATCAATGACAAAGGGGGGGATTGTTGCAAGTATGAGGTGAACTAGTGTTGTCATTGATGTCAACATACTCATATTGCTTTGACAAGAAGGATTGAATGAGCTGTGTGCTGAGGATATTGAGAAAATTAGTCTCAATCTGGAACAGTGAAGAACAGTGATGAGAAGAAGGCAAAAGTACTCGATAGGTTGAGATTCAGAGGATGCAGATTAAAGGGTTTGTAGATATGAGTCATGAGATGATCCAGTTAAGATTTCAGAGGTCCGCATGAAGATGTGAAGAAGTTGTGATCGATCAAGTAGAACCAGTTCCGGGAGATGCTCCGAAGTGACAGAATGTTACAAAAAGGTCCGGTGAGTTCCGGAAGTGCATTGTCCTGTTCTATGGATTGGACAGAGTGTTTGGGAGGTCCTTGTAATGTGTCATCTCGATTGGTATGTGGTTTGGAGGTCTGGAAGCACCTCTGGCAGTATGACAGTGGCGATAGAATGTGTTCTTGAAGTTCTGGATGAGGAAGAGAAGAGATTCCAGTGAGTAGAGGAAGTGCGGATGTACCTGGTCATTCAGGCAGGCTTGTGAAGGTTCTTGGATCGTGTTGAGGTTGTGTTGTTGATCCACATTGGTGGTAGAGCCCGGAATTGAAGATATTCTTCCGAATGAAGTTCTTGTTCAGACTAGTCGACCGGATGAGTTGTTCATCTTGCAAATGTTCTTGTGGTGGCCGACCGGATGTGTTATTCATCCTGCGAATGTTCTTATGGTTGATTGCCGACTTAGATGATTGTTCCTAAGCCGATGACTTGTATAAATAAAGGTTTGTGAGTTCATTTCAAAGTGTGAGTTGTGGGAAGATGAGAGTGGTATAGCGAAAGAGCGAAAGGAAGAGCAGAAGTGTTTCGGGCTTAAATGGAACTGATCCAAACATGGTGAAGATGTCATTCTCCAGTTCAAGGTTGTGATCCTTATGATCTTGTAGACAGTGTGTCTCTTTATAGGCAGTGTGCCTCCTTGTGAGCAGTGTGCTCGGACAGTGAGCCCTAATTGGCATGTGCCATTCATTTTATCTTATTTTTCTAATAGAGAATAATCCTTGGGTTAATCACCCCGTGGTTTTTCCCTTAACCGAGTTTTCCACGTCAAAAATCTTGGTGTCTAATGTGTTGATGTTTATCTGCTCCGGTGTTTATGCTTTCTGCTTTCATGAATGGTCAATTGATATGCTGTTAACTAATAGAGAAGAATCAAGTGTTTCAAGTAGAAGCAAGTTTTTGCACAACTGATTCACCCCCCCTCCTCTCAGTTGTGTGCCCTAGATCTAACAGGTCAACTATCTTTCCCTCCTATTTGTCTCATTTACTCATGCCTAGAAGATGGGCGCTCAAACTCATTTCAAATTCAAAATCACCTACCGAATTAATTGCTGGCAGGTGCAATAGATGCTTGGGCTGATATTGGAGATCCCCAGGTCTGACACGGGGGCTGGCAGCAATAAATGGTCTGATGGAAGATTAAATTCTTCCAACAGTTATGACTTAAGTCAAGTTTTCTCAGCGATTGCAAACTGCCCAAATATGAAGGAATGTTTCCAGAAATATGGTTTAGCAGAAGGAATAGGTATTCCAGGTTTACAAGCATGTTGAACTCTGGTGGAATGCTGCCTTGCAATTTGTTGGAGCTCAATTCCAACACTTGCAGATTCTTCAGATGGCCTAATGCACTCAGAACCTGCCCAATTAAATTGTTATAACTGAGGTACAATATGATTAACTCAGTAAGGTTTCCAATCTCTTCTGGTATATTGCCAACGATGTTGTTGCTACCCAAGGCCAGTTTTGATAGCCTAGAAAAGAGGTTTCCTATGCCCCTTAACAAAGTGCCACTGAAATTGTTTCTCCCTAGACCTAGCTCTTCAAGAATGGAGCAGTTAAAAAGTACATCTAATACACACATTGGAGCACATTGTCCATTTGGCAGGCTGTTAAACTCAAGGTTCAGTACTCGTAGAGCATTTAGCATTCCCAATTCTTGAGGCAACACACCACTTAGCATATTCCCTGAGAGATCAAGAATTGAGAGTTGAGAACAATTTCCCAAGGACTTTGGGATAACTCCAACAAATTGATTAAGTCCCACAGTAAACATTTGTAAGTTGGGGAACTTCAGGCCAATATCTGCAAGAATGGAGCCCACGAAGCTGTTCCTAGTAAGAGAAAGAACTTTTAGAGGAGTCAGCATCCCCAACTCTACGGGTATTGCTCCGCTCAACTTGTTACATGCTATTGCCAACAAA
Organism: Cunninghamia lanceolata; assembly: GCA_027924645.1. Taxonomy (NCBI): domain Eukaryota; kingdom Viridiplantae; phylum Streptophyta; class Pinopsida; order Cupressales; family Cupressaceae; genus Cunninghamia; species Cunninghamia lanceolata. The sequence goes on from BSBN01000642.1 coordinate 4,189,548, forward strand.
AAGAGTGAGGAACAGTTTCCAATAGATTTTGGTATGCTGCCACTTAACTGATTATACAGCAAATCCATCTCTTGCAATTTGGGTAGCTTATAGCTGATAACCTCTGGAATTGTACCTTCAAACATTTTTTTCTCTAGCACTAATATATTCAATTCAATATAGTTCATGAGAAAATAAATTGATCCTCCAAGGCTATTATTACTGAACCACAGTTCCTGCAGTCGAGTAAGTGAACACAATTCTGTCAGAATGGTACCATACAAAGAATTCGAAGACAAATCCAGCCTCTCAAGAGATGAACAATTCGCCAGGGCCACGGGAATGCTACCTGTCAGACTATTCTCAAAAAATTTGATCTTCCTCACTCTCCATAATTTGCCAATCTCCATGGAGATGCTACCGTTGAGTTTGTTGGAAAACAAGATACAGATATTGTAATCTGGTCAATGTTGTTAATATCTCAGATGGAATTGGTACTTCAAGTGCATTCTCGTACAGAGACAAGAGACGCAATTTTGTGCAGTTAGTCATGGACTTGGGGATAGTGCCAGTTAAAAGATTATGCCCAAGATCTAAGGCTTTAAGTGTAGTGCAATTTTCCAAGTTTTGAGGGATGATACCAGTCAAATTATTGAAGGAGATGTTGAGTTTTTTCAAGTTATGCAAGGAACTTAGCTCTAGTGGTATGCTTCCGCTCAAGAAATTATTGTTTAATCGGAGTTGTAAGAGATTTGTGGATGCACACAGACTAACTAGAATTGAACCTTGCAAGCTATTTTTATATAGCTTAATGTACTGCAGCTTTTCTAATTTACCAAGCTGATGGGGAATGAGGACAGATAAACGATTATTAGAGAGGTCGAGCATTGTAAGGAAGGAGAGATTGGCTATGTGAGGGGGTATCGTACCAGCCAATCTCTTGTATTTGAGAACCACACTCACAACCCTTTGATTGCCATCACAAGTTATTCCAGTCCAGTTGCAAATATTATTTCCATTTACCCAGTTGGACAAAGAAAGAGTTGGATCCATTTTTACAGACTTTTTTAATTCAAGCAAAGCTTCTGCATCAATCTGCAACTCATTGGATGAAGATGTAACAAAGACAAAAGTAGTGAAGATGAGTCAAACAATCAACTGACCTTTCCAATTCATGGGCTCTTCCAAATTATTCATATCTGAAAGCATAAATAATCCACTGCTATGGCGTTTGCTTATCCCTTCTTGTAAATCCTTTTCACTCGAACTAAATTCCCTCAATATATTAAAATCACTTAGGGTAGGTCCCCATGTGGCTGCTTAGCTTGCTCAATATTTTTAGGAGATATTTGTGGAGCAAGTGATCCCATGGATATTTTTTTTCTAACAGTTAAATTTTTTTGCTATATAAAAAATAGAAATTAGAAAAAATTATTTATTTATATAAAAAAATTTGGAGAAGATTTAGAAGAAAATTAAAAATGGAGGAAGGAAACAGACAAATGCAGCCACATTTCATTATGCAGTTGCTGCATAACTTCAGCCCCCCCTTTTTTTTAAAGCTTATTTTCAATTCTTAAGTAGTAGCTGCTCTACTTAAATTTAAGCAGAAAACTCACATAAGCAGCAGCATGGGGACATGGGGTTAGAGTATTTCCTCATGCTGTTGCTTAGCTTATTTTGGCTAGCTCAAATTTTTTAGGAGATATTTGTGGAGTTGGTGACCTCATGAATATTTTTTTTCTATTTATCTTAAGCAGTTATCTTAATTTGTTGTTTTTATTATATTAAAAAATAAAAACAAGTTATTTTAATTATCTTAATTCATAAGAAAATTTTAAAAAAGGGGGAGAAGGAAATATATGCAGCCACATGGTATATTTTTCATTACTTATTTGCAATTCCTAAGCACTAGCGGCTCCACGAAAATAGGGAAAGATTCTATATTATCCTTTTCCCATAATTTAAATTTCCATGGGACCACTCCAACTGCTTAAATTTGCTTAAATTTAAGAAGAAAAATAATTTAAACAACAGCATAGAAACATGGGGTTAGACCACATTCAGAGCAAATGCATACCGAATGTGGTCATGACCAGGGAACTGTATCAGGGGCTACCCAAAAAAAAAAAAGACATCCATCGTTTTCCCCGGTCTGCACGGAAATTTTTTTTTTGAATGCCCACACTGTTCATTAATTAGGTATTTCAGTGACAGTATCCTTCAATCGCTCAAGTAGAACCCACCTACTTCTACTTGGAAATTTCCAAGGGGCTGTATTCAATTTAAATATAACGTATTTAGACGTTAGCCTGTAAAATCTTTATAATGAAAGCAACGACCAAATCTTTATAATGATCCTGGAAATAATATGACGGTAAATTTGGCAAGCTTATAGTGCTAATTTCCTGAGTGAGGTGACATAATGGCTTTCCAGCTAACGGCTTTAAGGTACTTTTCTCCGTCTGTAACACAGCTTGGTGCAACGCATCTTAACGCGCTTTTATCGATTGTCTAACTACATTTCCACGCGCGTTTATTGAGTCATGCGACACAACGCGTCTAGCGTTAACTTAGGGGGCTTCCTAAATTATCTCCGTGGTCTTGTTGAAAATTTTTAAAGCATTTTAAAATAGGTGGTCCAATGATTTTTGTAGTTGCATAGGCTTAAAATTTTAAGTTCTGATATTTATGGATGGTGGTGGTCTCAAAAAATTTTTTGGTTACAATAGTTTAATGCTAAATGATTTAGCAAAGATTTCTTAGGACATACAAATAAAAACATTAAAATTGAACAAATAAAAAATATTTCTTCCAAAATATTCCCTACATTAAATGGTAGGGATCTAAAAATTAGTAGAAAAATCCCTAAGCTGATTGCACATGCTTAAAATTAACAAACTAAAAAGAAGGGGCTCCTATTTTAGAGGAAAAGATTCTATTGCACATGCTTAAAATCAACAAACTAAAAAGAAGGGGCTCCTATTTTAGAGGAAAAGATTCTAAGTTATGTCATAGCATTTTTTTCACTTCATGGGACCCCTTGCTGCACAAAAATAGATCCTTTAACAACTCCATAAACCCCTTCCTTATTGCAGAGGTCCTTTCTTAGCCAACCCAAATTGATTTCACTATTATTTTTTGAAATTGAATAAAAGTTAAGAAAGTTCATATTCATAAAGAAATAAAAAGAATGTTTTTTAAAGAATATAATAAGTAAAGCCATTTAATTAACTTAATAATGAGTTATAATTAATTATGTGATGAAATTTTAAATTAAATTAAAAAGAGAAAAAATATTTAATTAATTTGGATTTGATAGATAGTTGTCCACTTTTTTTTATCATAACTTTTGAATTATAGTTTAAAATTGCTTATCGGTGTTGATGAATCCCTTTGGGAGATTACTAAGTGGGGATCTTTCTTATGTCAAGCCTCTAGATCTAAATTAAGGTTTCAAATAATGATCGAAGACACACACCAAGGAATCATGCATTATGCCTAGGGAATGAAGATGTTATGATGGCGTTATGCTCTTGCGATGATATAATGTGTAACATAGCTCTCTCATGATCTAAAAGTAAATTAGGGTCTGTCCTTTTATACCACACTCTAGCACACAAATTAACATATTTTGTGCTCAACTTGGCAAGTAACAACTTGTTGGAATTGTTGGTGGTTAAAGATCTATCATGACACTTAGGAGAGAATTCTCACACAAAAGAGATGGACTAGAGATACCTTAAACTTATAGACAAGTGGGGAACAATGATTCTCCTAGGCACGCAAACTAAGGTTTGCAACACCACCTACTAGATCTAACAAAAATATGTGTACATGTGGATTTGTTGGTTTTGAGAAGCCCTAATGGTATGGAAACCTACATGTATATATTTTTACAAATTTGTATGGGAATCTCCAAAGAAAGATGGATGTATTTTCTACTCTATTACTAATCTCAAAACTACTCTAAAAATGTGGAATAGTAGTTAATTTAAGCATGGCGCATGGTAGGGAAAATGGATATAAAATGATCATAAGGGTTAGAAATGGGACATGCATAAAGAAACAATGTAAAAAGGGGATGATGCTGAAATAGATGATTGACCAATCAACTTTCTCTTCAACATTCAACCAACTTTCAATTATGAAAAGCTATGCTTATGGTACAAGCTAACTCAACTTACTTAAATGCAAAGCTACTTGTGCATAGAACCCCCTAAACCAATATCTTCATGGACAACAAATTTTAAATATACACAACCAAATTTGCAAAAATTAGAGGATAATAAGCAAGTAAATATAAAATTAATTTAATATTAGACTAGAGGACACTCATAGTCAAGATATGGAAAATAAAGTGTATAGTAGTACTTCTATTTATCAAGAGCCAAAAAATCTTTACATCTAAGGTGAAAGGAAGCAAGGTACACGAAATGGCTTCGTACACTGAACTAATGAGGGGAAACTTATGCAAATGTTTAATCATTACAGTAACATAGAAGAAGATACACAACATAAATGAAATCAGCAATACCATAATACAAGATGTACATGGGGAAAACCTATTCAGGTAACAGACCCCACACTACAAAGCACAACCCAAGGGTAAGTGCAAGAAGATGGGGGGCCAAAAAGGGGTCTTAAGTGCCCACTTTTTTTTTGAAATCAGGAAATACTGACCTTGGATGAGAAATTGAGCATAGTTACACTCAAAATTTTAAGATGTAACAAAAACAATGTTCGTAGTGCTCCAAGTCTACTTTCTAAACTACTAATTTTTTTTTAAAATGGTATAGATTAAGGGGTTCAAAAAAGGGAGCCACATAAATTGGTGTTGTTTCTATCAAAAAAACATAACATAGCCTGTTTTGTGGCTCCCTCAAAAGGTTCTTTTTTCTGGTATTTTAAAATCACTTCGGTGAGAAATTAGCTAACAGCATGTAGTTTACGCCTAATTTTTCTGATAATTTTTTAATGAATATTTGGTTTTTTACTAATTTTCAAAGTGGACACATCTTAAAAAATAGAATTTTGCTCATGCTACCCTCGTAAATTTTGAAAACTAATTGAATTTTTTTTAATATGTGTAGAATGAAGTCTAGTTTATAAAAATGTAATTTATTTGAAATTTCAATGAACGGTTAATTTATAATGAAAAAAAGACCAAACACTGGTTTTTGTCCAAAAACGGACACACAAACAAAAGAAATTAAAGATGAAAGGCTTAACATTGCTAAAATGTGAAAAAAAATACATCGTTGAATAGATAAGAGAAAGCCTAACATTACCCAGGTGTTCGATTTGTTCAACCTTGAAACACATGCAAATCTGAGGGTTAGCACGAATGAAATTATGTGAAATCCTGTAGAATATGCAAAAACACGTCTTTGGAGGTTGGGAAGGCACTCCAATCCTTTGGGTTGGAAATCCAAAGAAAAATATAACACAAGCGTGTTATAACATGCTCGCGTTATGTTTTGCATTTTTTTCTTTTTTGCAAGTTTGCCTGATGTTTGCCCAGTTTGACATAATGCGAGCGCATTATAACGCGCTCACGTTATGTCTCCATTTGAATGATTTTGTTCAATTTTCTTAAGTATGTGTGATGTATGTATGCTTGTATGTATGTATGTATGTATGGTTGTATGTATGTATGTACATGTATGCATGCTTGTATGTATGTATATATGTATGCATGTTTGTATGTATGTGTCTGTATGTATGTATGTATGTAAGGGTTTTAGGTTTAGGTTATATAAGGACCTGAGCCCGTATAGTTTTTAGGGTTGATGGTTGATTTTTTTGGTTTTAGGATTTAAGGTATAGGGTTGAGGGTTGAGGGATTAGGGCTTAAGTAATAGGTAGAGGGTAGAGGGTTACAGTTGAGGGATAATATTCAACTAATTGAGTGTATAAGATTAAGTGTGTAAGGCATGGGGATTAGGGTTTAGGATATTGAGTTTAGGGTTTACGATATGGATTGAGGGTATATAAGGCATACGGTGACTTGGGTTGAGAGTGTATGGTTTAGGTTTTAAGTATATAGTGTTGAGGCACAATATTTAGGGTTTAGGGTATAAGGGTGAGGTTAAAGGGTATAGGGATGAGGGTTTGTGGGTGTAGGCTTCAGGGTTTAAGGTATAGCGTTTAAGATTGAGGGATTAGGGCTTAAGTATATGGTTGAGGGTATAGGGTAGAGGGTTGAGAGTTTATAGTTGAGGGATAATGTTTAAGGTTGAGTGTCTAAGATATAGGGTTTAGGGTTTAGGGTTGAGGGTATAAGGCATATGGATGAGGGTTGAGGGTTTAGGGCATAAGTATAGGGTTGAGGGTATAGGGTATAAGGTAGAGGTATGAAGGTTGAGCGATAATGTTCAAGGTTGAGTGTCCAAGGTTAAGTGTATAGGGTATAGGGTTTAAGGGTTTAAAGTTTAAGGGTATCTAGGGGTTGAGAGTTTAGGGTTTAAGGGTTTAAGGTTTGAGGGATTAAGGGTTTAAGGGTTGAGGGATTAGGGTTTAAAGCATAGTGTCAAGGGTAGAGGGATTAGGGATAGGGTTTAGGGTTGAAGGTTTAAGGATTGAGGGTTGAGGCTTTAAGGCTGAGGGTTAAGGGATTAGTGTTTAAGGTATATAGTGTCAAGGGTAGAGGGTTTAGGGTTTAAGGTTTAAGGGAGGGTTGAGGCTTTAGGGATAGAGTTTAGGGTTAAGGGTGAAGGGATTAGCGTTTCAGGTATAGTGTTGAGGGTTGAGGGTTTAGGGATAGGATTTAGGATTTAAGGGTTGATGGTTGAGGCTTTAGGATAAGGTTTAGGGTTAAGTGAGAGACCTATATGGCTAAGGATGGATGGAGAGGCAAACAAGGAGTGACTGAGAGACATAGCGAGGGGAGAGGTAGAGAGGTGAGGGGGAGATAAAGGTGAGAGATAGAGAGGTGAGGGGAGAGATATAATAAAATGAGAGAGTGAAGTTGACAACTTGAGGGAAAGATGGGTAAGGAGGAGGGAGAGAGGTGGAGAGGAAGTTAAATATCTAGAGAGTCGTGAGAGATATACAAATGAGACACCTACAACCTAGGGAGATAGGGGTGAGATGGGGGTGAGGCAGATAGGGGAGGAGAGGGGTGGATAAGGGTTGAGAGTTTAAGGGTTTAGGGTTTAATGTGTTGGAATTAGGGCAGACAACTGAGAGGGGGGGTGAATCAGTTATCTTAAAACTTTAATGCTTGTTGCATTTAATTCTTCTTTACCACTTATTAACAGATTAATGATATAACCATGAAAAGCAAGAATCAATATCACATGAGCAGAAACCCAAATAGGACACTTGACACCAAAATTTTTAACGTGGAAACCTGGTTAAGGGAAAAACCATGGTGGGGTTAACCCACAAAGATTATACTCTATTAAAAGTATTACAAATGGGGAAGGCACATGCCTTCAAGGCACACTGCCCAGAGCTCACTGCTCCAATAGGCTCACTACTTACATAAATGATTACAAGAAGATTATAGAATTTTTGAACTAATGAATAGCATCTACCAATGCAAGAATTTAGTTTCAGTTAAGCACATAATACTGATCTTACACACTTCATCCTTATTATGCCTTATTTATTGCTCTGTCATGATCCAGATCTTAGATCTTCACCTTCACACTTCTTTTTGCCTTTTTCATACTTACTCCATCATATCCATCACACTCACACACCAAAACACTCGAATCCATCAGCTATATATATTTGCATCAAGAGATTCAATCCACTATAGTCAGCATCAAGAAAACTTAGAACATTTATTAAGAACTCTGCTCTATCAGCTGAATCTATACACAAACAATAATGCAGACAAAAATCTTGTGTTCTCAAATCATCAATCATGTCAGCCAAAACCACTAATTATCATAAATTTCTTAACCAACATATTTTCTTCATATGGACCAAGATCAAATGCTAGGTTGGCCTGTTCTTCTGACTATACTGACTAACTAGAGCCTGATACTTAGATGCTTATAACTTTTGAATCCTTGATCACCAGAGGCTAAATTCCTGGATTTGGATAGTCCTAATAATCCTTATTACTTCCTCAGATCCACAGCATACTATAATTTACCACTGAAGAGATCTGGACCAAGATACTGGACCCTGTCACATGCTCTATTTCTAACTACCCAGACTTAGACAAATCTTCACTCTAACTTCTGGTATGAACAAACTGTGTTGTGCAGATGTGCAAGAGAGACTTAGTTGCCATCAATGACAACACTTGTCATGTGCAGCAGTGTCTCTTGCCAACATAAGGGTCAAGGGTTTAGGTTTTAAGGGTTGAGGTATTGAGGGTTTAAGGGTTGAGGGATTAGGTTTTAGGGTTAAGGGATTAGGGTTTAAGGTATAGTGTTGAGGGTTGAGGGTTTAGGGATAGGGTTTAGGATTGAAGGTTTAAGCGTTGAGCGTTGAGGTTTTAGGGATAGGGTTTAGGGTTTAGGGATAAGGGATTACGGTTTCACGTATAGTGTTGAGGGTTAAGGGTTTAGGAATAGGGTTTATGATTTAAGGTTTAAGGGTTGAGGGTTGAGGCTTTAGCGATAAGTGAGAGACCTAGATGGCTAAGAGTTGAGAGATAGGGGAGAGATGGGGTAAGGTAGATAGGGGAGGAGAGGGGTGGATAAGGGTTGATAGTTTAAATCTTTAGGGTTGAGGGATTAGGGTTTAATGTATAGTGTTGAGGGGTGAGGGTTTAGGATTTAAGGTTTAAGGGTTGAGGGTTGAGGCTTTAGGGATAGGGTTTAGGGTTTAGAGATAAGGGATTATGGTTTAAGGTATAGTGTCTAGGGTTGAGGGTTTAGGAATAGGGTTTAGGATTTAAGATCTAAGCGTTGAGGGTTGAGGCTTTAGGGATAGGGTTAGGGTTTAGGGATAATGGATTATGATTTAAGGTATAGTGTCAAGGGTTGAGGGTTTAGGGATAGGGTTTAGGATTTAAGGTTTAAGGGTTGAGGGTTGAGGGTTTAGGGATAAGGGTTTAGGGTTTAGGGATAAGGGATTAGGGTTTAAGGTATAGTGTCGAGTGTTGAGGGGTTTAGGAATAAGGTTTAGGATTTAAGGTCTAAGGGTCGAGGGTTGAGGCTTTAGGGATAGGGTTTAGGGTTTAGCGATAAGGGATTAGGGTTTAAGGTATAGTGTTGAGGGTTGAGAGCTTAGGTATAGGATTTATGATTTAAGGTTTAAGGGTTGAGGGTTGAGGCTATAGGGATAGGGTTTAGGGTTTAGGGATAAGGGATTAGGGTTTAGGGTTGAGGGATTAAGGTTTAGGGTATAGTGTTGAGGGTTGAGGGTTTAGGGATAGGGTTTAGGATTTAAGGTTTAAGGGTTGAGGGTTGAGGCTTTAGGGATAGGGTTTAGGGATAAGGGATTAGGGTTTAGGGTTGAGGGATTAGGGTTTGAGGTATAGTGTTGAGGGTTAAGGATTTAGGGATAGGGTGTAGGGTTGAGGGATTAGGGTTTAAGGTATAGTGTTGAAGGTTGAGGGTTTAGGATTTAAGGTTTTAAGCTTGAGCATTGAGGCTTCAGGGATAGGGTTTAGGGTTTACGGATAAGGGATTAGGGTTTAGAGTTTAGGGTTGATGGATTAGGGTTTAGGGTTGAGGGATTAGAGTTTGAGTTATAGTGTTGAGGGTTTAGGGTTGAGGGATTAGGGTTTGAGGTATAGTGTTAAGGGTTTAGGGTTTAGGGATAGGTTTTAGGATTTAAGGTTTAAGGGTTGAGGGTTGAGGCTTTAGGGATAGGGTTTAGGGTTTAGGGTTTAGGGATTAGGGTTTGAGGTATAGTGTTGAGGCTTGAGGGTTTAGGGATAGGGTTTGGGATTTAAGGTTTAAGGGTTGAGGGTTAAGACTTTAAGGAGAGGGTTTAGGATTTAGGGATAAGGGATTAGGGTTTAGGGTTTAGGGACTAAGGTTAGGGTTGAGAGATTAGAGTTTGAGGTATAGTGTTGAGGGTTGAGGATTTATGGATAGGGTTTAGGGTTGAGGGATTAGGGTTTGAGATATATTGTTGAGGGTTTAGGGATAGGGTTTAGGATTTAAGGTTTAAGGGTTGAGGGTTGAGGCTTTAGGGATAGGGTTTAGGGTTTAGGGATAAGGGATTAAGGTTTAGGGTTGAGCGTTTAGGGTTTAGGGTTGACGAATTAGGGTTTGAGGTATAGTGTTGAGGGTTTAGGGATAGGGTTTAGGATTTGAGGTTTAAGGGTTGAGGGTCGAGGCTTTAGAGATAGGGTTTAGGGTTTAGGGACAAGGGATTATGGTTTAGGGTTGAGGGATTAGGGTTTAGGGTTGAGGAATTAGGGTTTGACATATAGTGTTGAGGGTTGAGGGTTTAGAGACAGGGTTTAGAGACAGGGTTTAGGGTTGAGGGATTAGGGTTTGAGGTATAGTGTTGAGGGTTGAGGGTTTAGGGATAGTGTTTAGGATTTGAGGTTTAAGGGTTGAGGCTTTAGGGATATGGTTTAGGGTTTAAGGTTGAGGGATTAAGGATTAGGGTTGAGGGATTAGGGTTTGAGGTATAGTGTTGAAGGTTAAGGGTTTAGGGATAGGGTTTAGGATTTAAGGTTTAAGGGTTGAGGGTTGAGGCTTTAGGGATAGGGTTTATGGTTTAGGGATAAGGGATTAGGGTTGAGGGTTGAGGAATTAGGGTTTAGGGTTTAGGGATTAGGGTTTGAGGGATAGCATTTAGGGTTGAGCATTTAGGGATAGGGTTTAGGGTTGAGGGATTAGGGTTTGAGGTATAGTGTTGAGGGTTGAGGGTTTAGAGATAGGGTTTAGGATTTAAGGTTTAAGGGTTGAGGGCTAAGGCTTTAGGGATAAGGTTTAGGGTTGAGGGTTGAGGGATTAGGGTTTGAGGTATAGTGTTGAGGGTTGAGGGTTTAGGGATTAGGGTTTGAGGTATAGTGTTAAGGATTGAGGGTTTAGGGTTTAGGGATAGGGTTTAGGATTTAAGGTTTAAGGGTTGAGGCTTTAGGGATATGGTTTAGGGTTGAGGGTTAAGGGTTGAGGGATTAGGGTTTAGGGTTGAGGGATTAGTGTTTGAGGTATAGTGTTGAGGGTTGAGGGTTTAGGGATAGGGTTTAGGATTTAAGGTTTAAGGTTGAGGGTTGAGGCTTTAGGGATAGGGTTTAGAGTTTAGGGATAAGGGATTAGGGTTTAGGGTCGAGGGATTATGGTTTAGGGATTAGGGTTTGAGGTATAGTGTTGAAGGTTGAGGGATTAGGGATAGGGTTTAGGATCTAAGGTTCAAGGGTTGAGGGTTGAGGCTTTAGGGATAGGGTTTAGGGATTAGGGATAAGGGATTAAGGTTTAGGGTTGAGAGATTAGGGTTTAGGGTTGAGGGATTAGGGTTTGAGGTATAGTGTTGAGGGTTGAGGATTTAGGATTTAAGGTTTAAGGGTTGATGGTTGAGGCTTTAGAGATAGGATTTAGGGTTTAGAGATATGGTATTATGGTTTAGGGTTGAGGGATTAGGATTTAGGGTTGAGGTATTAGGGTTTTAGGTATAGTGTTGAGGGTTGAGGATTTAGGGATAGGGTTTAGGGTTGAGGGATTAGGGTTTGAGGTATAATGTTGAGGGTTGAGGGTTTAGGATTTAAGGTTTAAAGGTTGAGGCTTGAGGCTTTAGGGATAGGGTTTAGGGTTTAGAGATAAGGGATTAGGGTTTAGGGTTGAGGGATTAGGGTTTAGGGTTGAGGGATTAGGGTTTAGGGTTTAGGGATAAGGGATTAGGGTTTAGGATTGAGGGATTAGTGTTTGAGGTATATTATTGAGGGTTGAGCATTTAGGGATAGGGTTTAGGGTTGAGGGATTAGGGTTTGAGGTATAGTATTGAGGGTTGAGGGTTTAGGGATAGGGTTTAGGGTTAAGGGATTAGGGTTTGAGGTATAGTGTTGAGGGTTGAGGCTTTAGGGATAGGGTTTAGGATTTAAGGTTTAAGGTTTGAGGGTTGAGGCTTTAGGGATAGGGTTTAGGCTTTAGGGTTGAGGGATTAGGGTTTGAGGTAAAGTGTTGAGGGTTGATTGTTTAGGGATAGTGTTTAGGATTTAAGGTTTAAGGGTTGAAGGTTAAGGCTTTAGGGATAGGGTTTAGGGTTTAGGGATAAGTGATTAGGGTTTAGGTTTGAGGGATTAGGGTTTACAGTTGAGGAATTAGGGTTTAGGGTTGAGGTATAGTGTTGAGGGTTGAATATTATTTAACTAATAAATAATTATATAATATGAATTATCCATAGAAGGATAAACCAGTTAGGTGATAACCCTGTTCACACCAACACTTCAGATTTGATTCTAAGGAAATGAACCTATGTCCTTATACTTTAGTCATCAATGAATGATAAAAAATATACAAATTTAGAAATTGAAGGAACATTCATAGCACCAAGCACATTAGAATGAATCAGATCCAACACCTCAAAAGATTTATGAGAACTAGAGTAAAACTGAACACAATTTTGTTTTCCATAGATGCAATGTTCACAAAAATCAAACTTAAGATTATAGTCATTTAAAGCCTCAATGAGGTTCTTATTTTCATGACTCTAAGACCCTTCTCACCAATGTTACCAAGTCTCTCATGCCGCAACATTGTTTTCTCAACAGGAAGTTTCATCTCCAAAGCATGAGTACCCTTAGGTACCCAAAAAACATGACCATCGGAAGTAGATGTAACAAATTTCTTCATTGTTGGTTCCAATGATGAGGATGAAGAATCTAAAGATCTCTTTTTTGAAACAATAGAATGATTAAACTAAACAATGCATGCATCCAACTAAAATAGACTACCTCTCCAAACACTCTTAGCAAGCACCATAGCTCCTCAATTCATCTTACATCCTCCACTTGAGAAGACAACCTACACACCCACATCATTAAATATACCTATATAGAAAGAAGGTTTTGTGCCAAACCAAGGATATGAAAAACACCATTGATCCCCTTCACTCATCCATCAGGCAATCGGATCAAGACTCTTCTATGGCCAACAATCTTCAGGTGAGTCATCACCTAGGTACACCTTCCCACCATCAAAATCTTTATACTTTGTGAACCAACCTTGATGTGAGGTCATGTGGAAATAAAAATTAGAATATATCAACCACACATCTTCCAATGCATGGCTGGCCAAGGCAACAACAAAAGCATCACCATTATCTTGGGACTTGTCAAAATTTGAATCAGAGAAGTTCCTTTTCTTCTTCTCCTCCTCCTTACACTCCTTTTAGAAGTGCCCATGTTTCCACAATTCTAACACAGTGCCTTGGACTTTCCAAGAGACTTAGATCTCCCATAGGATCTGGATCTTCCTTTATCATCTTTCCTATCCATCTTCTTCCCTTTTTCTTTGGGTCTATATCATGAACCATAAGAGCCTCCTTAGCCATTTCTAAGGTTTTTCTTTGCATGTCTTCGAAAAGTAATGATGTAACCACCTCATTCGTCTTGAACTTGGTGGCGGTACTCCCAATGGCCATCACAAGGTGGTCCCATGAGTTTGGAAAGAACAAAGCAAGGTCATACATCAATCCTCCTCCTCCATCTTCACATTAATGGAGTTCAACTAAGGAACTAACATGTTAAATTCATTTTGATGTAGGGGCATCTTGCCCTACAATTTTGGTTTTCTTTCTTTTTTGTTGTTTTGGTTCTTTTTGTTATCTTTTCTTTGTAGTTAGATGGTGACTCTTTGTCTTCTATCATTATCTTGTAAACTCCTATCTTTTGTAAAGCTAAAATTTGATGGGAAGTTCCTATCGCCATGTGTTTCTTATTTTTGTCACTTGCTCTGGGGAATCAAGTTTTGTTTGAAGTTCCTGTCACTCGAGTGAAAAAAACAAAAGAGAAATTTCTAAAGAGTTTGATCTGTCATTCTTCCTAACCCGACAATTGCTTTGGCGGTTAGGGAAGTCGAAAGGTTGCATGCATTGAACAGATGTAGAAAAAATGGAAACCATCAAAGGAGTTTATGATTTCTGTGAATCTATTCAGGGGGAAGTTGTAAAGTCTCTTCTAGGTAGTTTGAAGGTAGTTTAAGAAAGCAAAAAGAAACCTCTAGTGACTGTTACAGAAAGCAGAACCCCGATTGTTGTAGAAGATGAAATGATAGCAGCTAGGAAAGAGAATCAGGAGTGCAAAGTAGAAAAGGGAGTGACATCATCTGTGAGAGAGGAGGATAGGAAGAGAGCATCGGGTGTGAAGGCAAAGAAGGTAAAATTTTGTTTTTGACTACACTTAGAAGAGGTTGATTGTTGCAGGCCATAGATAGATTTTGTAATGATTTGATAATGGAATATAATAGTGAGGATTTGGGTTTTACTTTCTATCTTTGTGATTTCAATGTTAATAAGAATCTACATTACATTCTTCCTATCATTTTGGGTATTCAATTATTAATCTCCTATCATTATTTCTGAATCTTTGTTTGATTGAATGCATTGTGAAGCTTATTTGATTCTGTGACTAGCAAGGCAACCATCAAATTGGTATCAAAGCCTGAAGAGATTGGGCATTGGTAAGTGGTCAAGATGCCTCCAAGAAGAATGGCTAGAGGAGGAGGCCGAGGCAGAGGCCAAAGACACCATGGTGACCCTGAGTTATGATAGAATTTGGCTGCAAGGATGGAATCCCTAGAGAGAGCACAGAGGAGAGGAAACCCTCATGATGAGGATGCAAGTGATGAGGAGGAAGAACCATAGAGAGAAGAGAATGAGGAAGGACAGGTGGAACAAGTAGATGAATTTGAGGAAAATTTTCTGAAGACAGTCATGATCCTAGGTTCTAGACCCAAAATAGAGGTACCAACTTATGCCGGAAGCCTCAATGGTGAAGACTTGATAGACTGGATCAATGACTTAGATAAGTATTTCAAATATGAGGGTGTAGCAGAGGAAAAAAGAGTAAAGTTTGCTTGCACCAGATTGAAGGGCCATGCTGCCATGTGGTGGGATGTTGTCCAAACTGAGAGGAGAAGGAGAAATAAGGAGAAGATCAACTCTTGGGATTGAATGGTGGCCAAGTTGAAGGCCAAATTTCTGCCAAGTGATTATCAAGCTAATTTCTTTAAGAGATTGTAGAATTTGAAGCAGAAAGATATGTCTATGAAGGACTATATGAAGGAATTCTACAAGTTAGTAATCAAATTTGGGCATGCTAAAGAAGATGTGGAGAAAATAGCCCAATATGTGAATGGTCTCAAGTATAGTTTTCAAGATGAAATGAGTCTTTTGTCCCCTAGGAACCTACAAGAGGCTTATCAACTTGCCCTAAAGGCAGAGGAGAAGCTGCAAAGAAAGCAAAGTCAGCAAGAGAAGAAGAGAGGAAGAGGTTTTAGAGGCAGAGGATAACAAACAAGTAAGGGACAACAACATCATCAAGGAGAAGAGATTGGAAGTTCTAGTGGGACAACCAATAATGATAGAGGTGGATATCAAGGAAGAGGAGGAAGGTCTTATGGAAGAGGAGGTTCACAAGGTAGAGGAAGAGGATTTGCAGGAAAATGTTTTAAGTGCAATCAATATGGGCACAAGAGTTGGGAATGCTCTGAATCATCACAAGGAGGACATTCAAAATTTGAGAGAAGCAATCAAGTTGTCCATGTTGATCAAGAGAATGTGGGATCACTAGTACACCACAAGGATGAAGTAGAATCAGGTTGGTCTCTAATGCTTAAGAGAGTGTTGTTGAAGCCACAAAAAGAAAGTCAAGAGCCAATTCAAAGGAGAGCATTGTTCAAAACCAAGTGTAAGTTAGAAGGTAAATGTTGGTAAGCTCATTATAGATAGTGGTAGCACTGATAATATTGTTGCAACTGAGATGGTAGAAAATTTGAATCTTAAAAGGATTAAACACCCCATTCCATATTAAGTGACTTGGTTACAAAAAGGTCATCAAATATTGGTTAGTGAGCAGGCCTATGTTGATTTTCAGATTGACAGTTATAAAGATTGTGTTTTGTGTGATATAATGCCCATGGATGTGTGCCATGCTTTTCTTGGAAGCCTATGGCAATTTGATAGGAAAGCGGTGCATGATAGAAGGGAGAATACATATACCATTGAGAAGGATGGAGAGAAGCATACCTTGCTGCCAATAAAGGAGAAAGAAGAGGACAATAGTAGCAGCAATAGTAAGGTAATGATGGTAAGTGGTAAAGAGTTTTTGAATGATTTGAGTAATAAAGAAATTGGTTATGCTTTGGTTCCTAAACCTAGATGTGTAATGACTTCTACAAAATTGGAGGATTTGCCTATTGAAATACAAGACATTTTGAATGAGAATATGGATATTGTTTCAACTGATTTGCCTAATGAATTGCCTCCTATTAAAAGCATTAGCCATCATATGGATTTGATTCCAGGTGCTAGCCTTCCAAATAACGATGCATACAGGTTAACACCTATGGAAAATGAGGAGATAAGGAAGCAAGTGGATGATCTTTTGAAGAAGTGTTTGATAAGGGAAAGCTTGAGCCCTTGTGCTATTCCTGTAGTGTTGGTTCCAAAGAAAGGAGGGGAATGGCGTATGTGTACTGATTCAAGGGCAATTAATAAAATCACAATAAGATATAGGTTTCCCATACCTAGAATTGAAGATTTAATGGATTGTTTGAGTGGCTCCATGTATTTTTCTAAAATTGATTTGAAAAGTGGCTATCACCAAATAAGAATTAGACTGGGGGATGAATGGAAGACAACTTTTAAGAATAGTGATGGGTTGTATGAGTGGTTGGTTATGCCTTTTGGATTGTCTAATGCCCCTAGTACTTTTATGAGACTAATGAGTGAGGTTTTGAAACCATTCCTTGGTAAATTTGTGATTGTATATTTGGATGAGATTTTGGTGTTTAGCAAGTCTAAGGAGGAGCATATAGAGCATTTGAGGTAGGTTATGAGGAGGCTACATGAAGAGAAGTTGCAGATCAATTTGAAGAAGTGTGTGTTTATGCAGACCGAGCTAGTTTACTTGGGCTTTATGGTGTTAAAAGATGGGTTGAAAATGGATAAGGAGAAGGATCAGGCCATACTTGATTGGCCATCTCCAAGAAGTGTCATGGAGGTAAGGAGTTTTCATGGTCTTTCTAATTTTTATAGAAATTTTATAAGAAATTCCAGTCATGTAGTAGCACCTATATTGGAGACTATTAAAGGGCATAAAAGACCATTTGTTTGGACCAAAAAGGCTGAAGAAAATTTCATATTTCTTAAGAAGAAGGTAAGTGAACAGCCCATACTTGCTTTTCTTGATTTTGATAAAGTGTTTCAAGTAGAGTGTGATGCTAGTGGTTTGGCTATTGGGGCAGTTCTAAGTCAAGAGGGAAAATCGGTTGCATATTTTAGTGAGAAATTAAATGAGGCAAAAAGAAAGTATTCTTCTTATGATTTGGAGTTTTATGCTTTGGTTCAGTCCCTCAAGAAATGGAGACATTATCTATTACCCAAAGAGTTCATTGTGTATACAGATAACCATGCTTTGCAATTCATTAACATCCAACACAAATTGAATCAAAGGCATGCTAAATGGGTTGAGTATATTCAGAGTTTTAACTTTGTTTTGAAGCATAAAAGTGGTCAAATGAATAGAATTGCTGATGCCTTAAGTAGGAAGAGTTAATTATTGTGTGAAATACAAACTAATAGCATGGGGTTTGAGAGTTTGAAAGAATTGTATGCAGAGGATACAGATTTTGGAGAAGCATTTGCAGCTTGCAATGATCCTATTTGAAGAAATAAGGAGCCATGGATTGATTACATGATTCAAGAAGGTTTGTTGTTTAAGGAAAACAAGTTGTGTATTCTGAGAGGCTCCATGAGAGATAATTTGTTGAAGGAAAAACATAGTGGTAGTCTTGCTGGTCACTTTGGGAAGGATAAAACTTTTCTACAGCTGAGCACTCATTATTATTGGCCAAAGATGAAGGCAGATGTGAGAAGATATGTGGAAAGGTGTAGAATTTGTCAACATTCTAAGGGAAGAAGTCAAAATGCGAGGCTCTATCAGCCATTACTAGTTCCAACCAGGCCTTGGGATTCGGTGAGTATGGATTTTGTTTTGGGTTTTCCTCGTGCACAAAGGGGTAATGATTCAATCTTTGTTGTGGTAGATATATTTTCAAATATAGTGCATTTCATACCCTTCAAGAAGATGAGTGATGCCACTAATATTGCTAATTTGTTCTTTAAATAAGTTGTAAGGCTACATGGTATTCCAAGAAGCATAATTTCTGATCAGGATATTAAGTTTGTGGGTCATTTTTGGAGGACTCTATGGAGGAAATTAGGCACAAATCTAAATTTTAGTTCTTATCATCCACAAATAGATGGTCAAACCAAGGTTATCAATAGGAGCCTTGGTAATCTATTAAAGTGTCATGTTGGTAGTTCACCTGGAAGTTGGGACCTCATGTTGGCACAAGCTGAATTTGCATATAATGATTCCCCAAATAAAAGCACAGGTTTCAGTCCTTTTTATGTTATGTATGGTATGCACCCAAGAGGTGTATTTGAACTTTGGGATCTTGCTAGTATGGAGAAAAGAAGTGCATATGGGGAAGAATTTGCTCAAGTCATTCATGACATTCAGGAGAAGGTAAAAATAACATTGAAGACAACAATCAGCAATACAAAAAGTATGTTGATCAAAAGAGATCATTAGAATTTCATATTGGAGACCTTGTATTGGCACATCTTCAAAAGGAGAGATTTCCTACTGGAACATACAACAAACTTCAAATGAAGAAGATTGGTCCTTGCCAAATCCTTAGGAAGTTTTCTGCCAATGCATATGAGATTTCTCTACCTGCAGAACTGAATATATCTCCTATTTTCAATGTGGTAGAATTGTATTCATATAAGGGGGATATAGAAGAAGAGGAAACTAAAGAAACAACTCCATCTCTGGAAGAACAATCTAGGACAGTCACTACTCCACAGTAGATCGAATGCATTCTAGACAAGCAGTTGCTGAAGAAGACCCATAAGCACAAGTATTTCAAATATCTCATCAAATGGAGCAATCATCCCATTGAAGATGCTTCATGGCTCATAGAGGATGAGATCATTAAGCTAGGTCATTCAGTAGCAGACCTCATGAGTAGGAGCTCATGATTTCTTTCTACCCGGGGAGTTTGATGCAGGGGCATCTTGCCCTACAATTTTGGTTTTCTTTCTTTTTGCTATTTTGGTTCTTTTTGTTAGCTTTTCTTTTTAGTTAGGTGGTGACTATTTGTCTTATGTCATTATCTTGTAAACTCCTATCTTTTGTAAAGCTAAAATTCAATGGGAAGTTCCTGTCACCATGTGTTTCCTATCTCTGTCACTTGCTCTGGGGAATCAAGTTTTGTTTGAAGCTCCTATCGCTCAAGTGACAGAAACAAAAGATAAAGTTATGAGTTTGATCTGTCGTTCTTCCTAACTCGATGGTTGCTTTGGCAGTTAGGGAAGTTGATGTTGGAGTACAAGACCACTGAGAGGGGGGGTGAATAAGTGGTCCATAATTCTTAACATCTTATGCACCTTTTAATTTACAATACAGAACATGAGAGAGGCTTCAATAATCTATCAAACACATATGCATAATTATGAAGATGAATAGTTTGAACAAGATTTTATGAATAAAACATTAAGACACACATACATAGTGTTGGAAAGAGACACAGTGTAGCTTCATGAGTGTTGTCATTGATGGCAACAAAGTTCATCCCACCCATCCGCAGGACATGGTGTGCTTATACCGGAAGTCAGATTGAAGAGTGTTGTGGTCCGATGACCAAGAACAGAGCATGCAGCAAGGTCCGACAATCAAGTATGGATCTCTTAGAGGAAGTATCTATGTAGAGTGCAGACTTGGGGAAGTCAAGAGGAGTACCTTGACTGATAGATTCTAGGGATTGAGCCTCCGATGATAAAAGAGTGAATAGATATAAGCACCTAAGTATTGGGTTCCTGTTTGGCAGAGTAGACTGAGGAAGATCTGACCGATAGAGCATCAGACCTTGATCTGGATGAGATATTGATGGTGTCAAACTTATTGAGGTATCATTCGTGATTGGCCGACATGATTGATGACTTCTATGAGCATCTCTTTGATACGCATCACTTGACAAGCAAGGATTCAGCCGACAGACCAAGAGTTTGGGAAAATAGTAAGTATTCTAGATGCTGACTAGAAAGTGGATGAAATCCTTGGTGCAGATATATATACTAGATTGATTTCGGTATGGAATTGTGTGGTGTTGTGTGCAAAGAAAAGCAGAAGAGCAGTGTGGAAGTAGTAAGGCAGATCCAGTATGTGACATAATAGCAGGACCAAAGAAGATAAAGAATGAAGTGCAATAGATCAGTGTATTGAGCCTAACCGGAACTGAACTCCAGCATAAGTGGATGCTTCTCATCAGTTCAAATATCTTGTTACTCTCTTTATAACTTGTAGATAGTGAGTCTCTTGTAGGCAGTGAGCCTCTTGTGAGCAGTGTGCTCGGGCAGTGAGCCCTAATTGGAAAGTGCCATTTTGTATTTATATTCTTCTAACAGAGAATACATTCTTGGGTTAGTCACCCCGTGGTTTTTCCCTTACCAGGGTTTTCCACGTCAAAATAATTGTGTTATGTGTATTGACTTTATTTGTGCTTTCATGATTATGGATGCTTATTTGCTTTGATGCTAAACTAGTTGTTAAAGAAGAACAGAAAGTTAAATAAACTAAGATAACTGATTCACCCCCCCTCTTAGTTATCAATCATTGGTATTAGAGCCAAGTTCCTCCAAACAGAGCCTAACAGCTTGAGGAAGATCTAGGAATTCAAATGGATGTGTGTGGTATGAGGGAACAACTTCAGTCTGCCCTAGATGGTCTTGAGCAATCTAACTCTAAAGTCAATGAATTGAAGGAAAGACTCAAACAAGATGATGATTTCATAAATGAATTAAAAGGGAAACTGAGTATCTCTATAAAAAAGAGAAAGGATCTACTTCAGTAATTGGCAAGTCAAGGTGAAGCAAATGATACAAATGAAGATCTGAAGGAGAAAACCAAGTTATGTGAAAAGTTATCAAAAGAGGTCATTATGGTGAGACATGAAATGGAATCAATAGTTATAAAATTTACCCAAGAAATTGAAGAGAAAAGAAAAACTAAAGATGATCTAAGACAATCTCTCAATGAGAAATCAGAAGACTGCCACAAAATGGATAGAATAATCAGGCATCTTGAATCTGATCTTGAAGAAGCCAGAGAAAATGAAGAACAACTTGAGAATCAGATTGACACTCTTAAAAGGGATCTTCAAATAGCAAATGAATACAAAGAGAAATTCAAGATAAGCTCTGCTCAACTTGAAGTTCTTCTTCAAAGCCAAAAGAGGGTAGATGACAAGCAAGGCTTGGGGTATGAAAAAGGTGAAAGCTTTGGATCCAGTCAGAAGAACTCCAGATCAGAAAATCCAAGAAACAGGCCTAGAAGACCTCCGGTAAGGCAACCAAATGCTCAAAGATATCCTTCCTTCAATGGATACTACCACAATTGCAATAACTTTGGTCATAAAGCAAATGAGTGCAGAAGAAGAATGAATCAGACTAATTCATCCTTCTCTAGATAGTGCTTTAATTGCAAAAGGTATGGTCACAAAACTCATGAATGCAGAAATATGCAAATGAACAATTCATTCAATGGTAGATGTTTTGCATGCAATAGAATGGGACATATGGCTAATCAGTGTAGATCAAGAGGATATTAGTCAAACATGCAAAGAAATGTTGTTTTCTACAATTACAATAGATCTGGTCATGTTGCCAAATTCTGTAGGAGCAAGAATCATGATAAAAGGGGTCTGGTTCATCATAATCAGAATCAAGACAAAGGAAAAGGAAAAGTGAATGCGGATGAAGTTCAAAGGGATATGAACAAGATATGGGTGAAGAGAAGTACAGAAAATGATGGGGATGGATCCGCACCAGAATCTGGTGTTGATATTCCTTCCGGAAACTAAATAGATGAGCTTTGGCTCAGGGGGGAGTAACAAAAGAAAAACATTTTCCCCCAGCCAGTCAATACGTGCCTGAAAGTGGCACATGAAAGGTTGCGGATCAAAAGACTCTCAGAGAAATATCTAAATAATCCATGATAAAGATATGGAAGATCTGCAAGAAGGTTTGAAAAGATTAATCTTCCAAGATTGATCCGGTTAAATAGTCATCTGGTAAGAACAAGATCTTCATAGTCAGATCCGGTATGATTCGAATTTGAGGTATCCTGATTTGCAGATAAATGGAATGATTCAGAAAAGGAAGATAGATTGTCATTAATCACTAAGAACAACTCTAAGTGGATCTCAGTGATCCAGAAAAGATCTTTCTTAGAATAAGGAGAACAAGGCAACCGGAATGACTTAAGTTGCGCATTTATTGCAATGAAGAATTAGGGTTTGCTCAGAGATAAAAGGGTTCATTTTCTCATCATTTGCACATTTACATTAGTGAAAAAGATAAGAAGAGATCTGCAAACAAGTTTGCTTCATCTCTCTCAAGGATAAATCATAGAATTTGAGTCAACTGGTGATCATTTCGGCTCATTTCGTGAACCCTAGAAGTGCAAAAGGTATTTTCTGCTCTTGAATATCTCTCTATAAATCTTCTTGAAAATGGCTACTCTGAATGTTGTGAAGATTACTGACAGGCCACGCCTTAAATTTAAGAAGCATCCCTACAAATCTCTAGAAGTGGATCCCTCAGGTGCATTTCCAACATTCCGTATGGTATTTTGCATATAGAAGATGTTAGGGTTTACATTCATGCGAATATTGAAGAATTTGGGGAATCCAAGTTAAGGGACATCTATCACAATCAGTTAATAGATGATGCTTTTGAACTCAAATCACAGTACAAGGCCATCTAGAACAAACACTTTGGACATTGCATCCATTTCCCCTATTTTGCAGAAGATGAATGGGCCGGTATGTTTTGAGCAGAGTACATGACAACTTCATGTGGTTGAATAAGCTGTTTAAGATCACAAAGGATGCCATTAGGGCAGTGACCGGATTGCACTCATCTGATGAGTTACCTACTCTCAAATCAGTCAAAAACCAAACTATGAGTGAGGCCACTGGATCTAAATTTGATAAAAGAGAAATGACTATTGAGGATATCACAGATTTGGATATCAAGTTTGCCACCATGATAATAGGCTACAAGATATGGTGCAGGAGCACCTACCTGACAGCTGGCCTCCATCAGGCAGTTAGTTTGTTTTAGGTCTGGTTAATGTTTCCAAGAAGGTCTTATAAGACCAATGCATGTAATAAGGTCATGTTGACCATACTTTACTATTTTTTGGTAGTTTGTTATGACAGCTATTATACTGTATGTCCGGTTGGATCTCCCAGCCGCCTGGAGAGATTTCCCAGCCGCTTGGAGTCGGGTCGGTAGTACTCGCAAGAGATCCTATTTATGTATTAGGATCGGTTGGTTTTAGAGATAGATACAGATTGAGCAGTATTGCAGAGCATCGATCAGACTTTGCAGAGAGTGAGGCAGAGGGAGAGACTGAATATTGTATTTGCATCTTTTGAAATCAATAAAGAGATCTTGTTTGTGTCCATTCTCTGTTTTGAATTCCATTATGTGATCGATTTGCTGTTCTGGTGGTTTCATGGATTCGCTGATCCATTCCACTGGTTGATTCGTCGAATCGGTGGAATGGCCATGTATAATAGCTTAGGGTTTAGTCTGCATTTTGTGTTTGTTTGCATGCAGGTGTGCAGGATCGTCGTCGAGAGGTGTTGAGAACCCTAGCATGGGTATGTGCTAGGTCGTGCTGGTAGTTAGAGTCTGGAAAGTTGTCCAGGAAGCAGATCGGGTCATCCCAGGAGGTTCGGCGGATCGGAACGGTGAAAATTCACTAAGGTTGGAAAATCCATCACAACGGCATCATCAGGATATTTCTGTGTATATCCTGCAGATACTTCGGGCGTCATCGGAGTAGATGGAGGTGAGCATGATGCAATCGTTTGCATAAGGTGAATGCGTTTCGGGTGATCATCATCAGGTGTTGCCGAGGAGGAGCGTATCGGCATAAGGTAGAAGATCAGGTTGATAAAACCATCGCGGGCCGATAATGTTAAGTTTGGCCGACAGCAGGATATTGAAGGAACTGCATGTGACGTCATCGTCATCAGGATAATCGTCATCAGGATATCAGGGTGACGTAAGCATCGAAGGAAAGGTGTATGAAGTTGTCGTCATCAGGATATATGGGAGGAACCGGATATTTTATATCCTGCTGATGAACATGATGTCGAACATCATGATGCTGCAGATAGAGGTTGGCGGTAGGGTGAACAGTGAACATCAAGAGGATGTTTACGCTTGCCGAATATGATGATGCTGCCGATAGCCGGATATGATGATGCTGCTGACAGACGAAAGGTCAAAGGTTTGTCTGCAGGAGGATATCGGTCGGCAGAGAAAATATGATGATGCTGACAGTGTTAAGGGAAATATGATGATGATGATGAAGGGTTGCGGACATACATGCTGTATGTCAAGGTTTTAGTGTGGATGCCTCTGCATCATAGTGGTATCAGAGCTCAGCAAAAGGTCTGGGCTGTTGTGTGTTGATTCTGTCACCGAAAGGGCAGAGGTAGAGTTGATTCTGTCACTGAAAGGATAGAGGTAGAGAAGTGAGAGGTTGACAAAATGCCTCTGAAAGGTAATGGTACTGCAAGGGAGTTGCAGGAGATGAAGGAAAAACATGCCAGAGAGATGAGGAAGATGAAGGAGCTTGCTGAAGCACTTTAAGCTAGGCTTGTAGCCCTGGAAAAGAACAAAAAGAGGGAAGTGGAAGACAGTGAGTCTGAAGAAGATGAAGATGTTGTTGAAGAGTATGAAGAGGTAGTTGAAGAACTGGATGCTGAAGACCAGAGATTTGCAAAACTGTTAAAGGCAGTGCAGAGTGATAAACCTAAGGTAAAGGTTGATGTTTCCAAGTATAATGGAAGTTTGAATGAAGATGAGTTACTGGATTGGATTGCTGCACTTGATAATCACTTTGAATGTGAAGATGTTGCTGAGGATCAGAAGGTAAAGATTGCAAAGACCAAGTTAGGAGGTCATGCTTTGGTATGGTGGGATTATGTACAATCCGAGAGAAGGAAACAAGGAAGGTCAAAGATCACTTCATGGGATAAGATGGTAGCAAGGATAAAAGGTAAATTCTTGCCTAGGGATTATGAAATTCAGATGTTTAAGAAGCTGCAATTTTTAAGGCAGAAGGAAATGGATGTGAAGGCATATACTGAGGAGTTTTATAAGTTGAGTATGAGATCTGGTCATCATGAGAATGAGGTAGAAAAGGTGGCTAGGTACTTGGCTGGTTTGAGATTGAACATACAGGATGAGTTAGTTTTAGTTAACCCTAAGAATGTGGAGGATTGTTACCAAATGGCAATCAGGATTGAAGAAAAGATGAATAGGAGACAAGATAAGTCCATGAGAGGAAGAGGCAGCAATATGAGGGGAAGAGGAGCAGCCCCTACAACAAGGCAAACCAATGAGGGTCAAGAAGACACTGGTAAAGGACAGGGACAGTCTGATTTTAGAGGTGGATGGAAAGGTAATAGAGGCAGATTTGGAGGTGGTAGAGGTTCTACTACATTTTTAGGCAAGTGTTACACCTGTGGTGAGTTTGGTCATCCATTTTTCAAATGTCCAGAAAGCAAAGGTTCATCATCCAGAAATGATAGAACGAATGACAAGAGAATACAACTTGTGCAAGAAGAGAAAGTAGAGCAAAGTGTGCAAAGTTCAAACACTTATCAAGGAGATAGAGTTCCTGACGGTTATGGATATCCTGAGGAGGGAGAAGCATTGATGCTAAGGAGAATTAGTTTGCAGGCGTCAAAGGATATGATGCAAAGAAGAGCTCTTTTCAAGACCACATGCAAGAGCAAAGGTAAAGTATGTAAGGTTGTCATTGATACTGGTTCAACAGACAACATGGTATCTCAGGAAATGGTGGATAAACTGCATTTGGAAAGGATTCCACATCAACACCCTTACAAGGCATCTTGGGTGAGTGATAGTCAATCACTTTTTGTCTATGAACAGGCATATGTTGATTTTCAGATTGGAGCATATCATGATAGAGTTTTGTGTGACATTTTGCCCATGGAATGTTGTCACCTACTGTTGGGTAGACCATGGCAATTTGATAGAAGGGTACTGTATGATGGGTATGCTAATACCTACACCATCAAGAAAGATGGGAAGACTATTATGTTGATGCCATTGCAGGAAGATGCTGCAGCACAGGGGGCAGCCCAAATCATTTTAGTGGGAAAGAAGGAATTTGTGCAGAAGCCTATAGGAGCAGGCATAAAGGCAGTTGAGGACACTACAGGGAAAGAAGTTGTTAAGGACAACAGTTTGAAGAAAGTTTCAGTTGTGACTGACAGAGGTCAGCAGCAGGTTCAGAAACAGGTTTGCAAATAGCAACCAGTTGAGAGGAATGACAAGGATGTTGTCATAGTTGGGACTATTGTTTGTCCTATAAAGGTTGAAGGAAAGACAGAGTTGAACATTGCAAAAGTTCAAGAGGTAGGTATTCAGACAGAGGTTCTGGTCAGACAACCTGACAAACACAAGGTATGTGAGAGAAGGGCCTACATTAACAGGCATGAGGATTTACTTGCAAGAAAGCAAGTTACAGTTCAGAAGTCTTGGAGCAGCCGCAAGCCAGCAGAGGACAAAGCTGGAACAGGTCAAGACACTGCAAAGGCAAAGTGTAAAGGTGGAGGACTTCCACATCCTAACTCATGGGACATGAGTTCTTTTCTGTTGGGGAGTATGGTGCAGGAGCACCTACCTGACAGCTGGCCTCCATCAGGCAGTTAGTTTGTTTTAGGTCTGGTTAATGTTTCCAAGAAGGTCTTATAAGACCAATGCATGTAATAAGGTCATGTTGACCATACTTTACTATTTTTTGGTAGTTTGTTATGACAACTGTTATGCTGTATGTCCGGTTGGATCTCCCAGCCGCCTGGAGAGATTTCCCAGCCGCTTGGAGTCGGGTCGGTAGTACTCGCAAGAGATCCTATTTATGTATTAGGATCGGTTGGTTTTAGAGATAGATACAGATTGAGCAGTATTGCAGAGCATCGATCAAACTTTGCAGAGAGTGAGGCAGAGGGAGAGATTGAATATTGTATTTGCATCTTTTGAAATCAATAAAGAGATCCTGTTTGTGTCCATTCTCTGTTTTGAATTCCATTGTGTGATCGATTTGCTGTTCTGGTGGTTTCATGGATTCGCTGATCCATTCCACCGGTTGATTCGTCAAATCAGTGGAATGGCCATGTATAATAGCTTAGGGTTTAGTCTGCATTTTGTGTTTGTTTGCATGCAGGTGTGCAGGATCGTCGTCGAGAGGTGTTGAGAACCCTAGCATGGGTATGTGCTAGGTCGTGCTGGTAGTTAGAGTCTGGAAAGTTGTCCAGGAAGCAGATCGGGTCATCCCAGGAGGTTCAGCAGATCGGAACGGTGAAAATTCGCTAAGGTTGGAAAATCCATCGCAACGGCATCATCAGGATATTTCTATGTATATCCTGCAGATACTTCAGGCGTCATCCGAGTAGATGGAGGTGAGCATGATGCAATCATTTGCATAAGGTGAATGTGTTTCAGGTTGATCATCATCAGGTGTTGCCGAGGAGGAGCGTATCAGCATAAGGTAGAAGATCGGGTTGATAAAACCATCGCGGGCCGATAATGTTAAGTTTGGCCGACAGCAGGATATTGAAGGAACTGCATGTGACGTCATCGTCATCAGGATAATCGTCATCAGGATATCGGGGGGATGTAAGCATCGAAGGAAAGGTGCATGAAGTTGTCGTCATCAGGATATATGGGAGGAACTGGATATTTTATATCCTGCTGATGAACATGATGTCGAACATCATGATGCTGCAGATAGAGGTTGGCGGTAAGGTGAACAGTGAACATCAGGAGGATGTTTACGCTTGCCGAATATGATGATGCTGCCGATAGCCGGATATGATGATGCTGCTGACAGACGAAAGGTCGAAGGTTTGTCTGCAGGAGGATATCGGTCGGCAGAGAAAATATGATGATGCTAACAATGTTAAGGGAAATATGATGATGATGATGAAGGGTTTGCAGACATACATGTTGTATGTCAAGGTTTTAGTGTGGATGCCTCTGCATCAAGATATATCACTCCAGCAGAGAGAATTTTGTATCCAAAACAACAATCTACATTGCTTATGAAATGTTGAGAAAGAATGCAGATTATGATCTTTGTGAACTCCTTCTGAGCTAACTGATGGAAAACCTACAAAAGATCAAGAAGGAAAAGAAGAACTCTTTCAGGTATGGTGGGCTGATACTGTGTTTGTTCTTCTACTTTATGAATGAGCTGCCTGGATCCAGTGGTTGGGTGTGGCAGAATGACAGACCTGTTGCAATTCAAATTAAAGATTACTTGCATGGGCTTGGTGATGCCAAAGCACAAACACAGCACTGTGGGGTTACTTCAAAAACTTCCAAAGCATGATGCAGGCTAGAGAAAGAATTCCCCAATCCCTAGTTGAAAAATACAAGGATACAATGTGCTTTATGGTAGACACTGATCAATGTTTGATGAAGGCAGTAGAACCAAGAATAGTATGGATCATGCCAATGGGGAATGAGGTTGATGAGAAAATCCTAGAACTGCATATCCAACATCTGCTGAGCCATCCAAAAGATCCTAAGGCAGAAAGGTTTGGAACTTACCAAGAACTAAGTGTAAAAGTTTATGTTGAACTAAGACAGCCTGAGATCAAGAGAAAGGCAAGGAAGGAAGTAGAATATTTTGCCAAGAGGCATGGAATTTCAAAAGAGGCACTTGATGCAAATAGAGAGAAGATAGAAGGGGCAAAGAAAGAAAAAGAAAAAGCACAGAAAGAAGGTGCTCCAGTGGAAGTCCCCTCCCAGACCAGATCCTCTAAGACCTCTGCACCTACCACTACTAAGAGCTCAAAGGCATCAAAACCGGAAGCAAAATCATCCAGTAAAGGAGAAAAGAGAACAAAGAAAAAGGCTACAATATCATACACAAGCCTCAAAGATGATGAAGAAACAGAGACAGATGAGGAAGTAAAGAAAATGAAGAAGAAGAAGAAAACAACTGGTGAACCCTCCACCGGTCAAGACAAAGAAGAGAAGGCAGAGGAATTTGTTGAAAAACCTACTCTCCACATTGATGATGTAGTCAAGGAAGTTACGGTGGATGGAAATCTGCAACCAATAACAGAATTCTATGATGAATATAATGATGCAGATAGAAAGATTTTGGAGGAAGCCATAGTTAAGTACTTGAACATATACAATAAAGCATTTATTGAAGTCATCTCTCTAATTCCCAAAAGTTTAGAGAAAGAACTTGAAATGAGGAAGAACAATGCCCAAGCAAAAGATCAAGAAATCCAGGAGCAGATTACTATTCAGCTCTATCTGTCCATCACCCCAAAACAAATGAACAATATCTTCAAGGACTGCAAGGATGAGTTCTAGAGCAAAGCTAGAATGAATCAACTTATGCTTGGAGAAACTGACAAAGTTGCAAAGGAAACAAAAGATATCCTCTGGAATGCCTTCAAAAGATTCAACCTTCCTATTATAGAGGACTTAGGTGATGAACCCTCTATCATGGATGACAAAGGAGAATCTACTGAGATAGTAGCAGAAGAGGCAAAGGAAACAAGTGAAGAGAAAGCTAAGGACTTTAATTCCTCTACTCCGGAAGAGGAAGTCCATGAAGAAACACACATCTATCCTCTGGTTTCTCCAGTAGACTCTGGATCTAAAGGAGAAGAAAGATTAGAGGAGAAAACAAGTCAAGAAGAAGAAGTGAAGGAAAAAGAAAAAGACCAAACATAGAAGACCCCAGGAGACAATTCTAAGACTGCAGAAGGAAAGAAGACTCTGTCTCCAGCAAGAGACATTGTAGAGCCTGTCAAAGATTTCTTGACCAAAGAGATGATGGAATTTGATGAATCGAAGTTGCTTCAAGGTCCATTCAATTTCGATTCCCTCTCTCCAGTGCAAACCATGAAGCTAGCATCCTTCACTCAAGCAAAGGCAAAAGAAAAACTTCTGAAGTCTCACAAGGAAGACTGTGAGCTCATAGAAGCTGCATCTAGTGTATTAGAGAAGATTATGCCATCCTTCCAAAAGGATTCTTTGGCCTCCACATCTGGTAATCTAAAGTCTCTTGTAAATTTTGTTCATATGCATTTTGATTCCTGAGAGAAGTCAACAGAAGAAAAGGTCTGGAAGGATTTTTTGGGAAAGAGATTCTCTGAAGTACAAGGTCTAATAACCAATGATAGGAGAGTTATGGATATTGGAATAAAGATCTTAGAAAATGCTCTTAAAGATGGCTGAGATACATATAAATTTTGTCTATCCTGGTGTAAAGTGACCAAGGACATTGAGAAGAAAGTAACAAAGCAAGAGGATAAACTGTTAAGTTTATCTCAAAGTTTTGATCCTCTCTCCTCCTCCATAGTAAATCAAGAGTGTCAGGCTATTGTAGTCACAAATGAAATAAAGAAGCTTGAGAAGGAGAAGAAAAATAGAATAAACAAGTTGAGTGAACTTAGAGAGATAATTATCCCTAAGTTAGAAGCCATGCATGAGGCGCTAAGTGATGCTCAGGCTACAGCCTAGACCAGTGATCCGATAGATCTAAAAAGGGCAAAAGCTTTTGCATCCCTGTTGAGTGGTCACATCTCAATTTTGGATAGGATGAAGAAGAGTTGGGTGATAGAAATGGTACAGCTGAAGACCACTTTTGCAGATATAATCTAATATATGTAAGTAAAACATGTATATATGTTTTATGCAGCTAAGTATAGATTATTTTTGAAATTTTGGTGTGCGGACCCTACCCTTTGCCATTGATGTCAAAGGGGGAGTGAGGAGCAGTGAAAAATGTGAAATCCATCTAAGGGGGAGCTCCGGTAAAGTGTACATTAGAACAGAGCATCAGCCAAGGGGGAGTGTAGTATGACACTTAGTCATTTTTCAATAAGTGTTGCCATCAATGCCAAAGGGGGAGATTGTTGGAAAGAGACACAGTGTAGCTTCATGAGTATTGTCATTGATGGCAACAAAGTTCATCCCACCCATCTGCAGGACATGGTGTGCTTATACCGAAAGTCAGATTGAAGAGTGTTGTGGTCTGGTGACCAAGAACAGAGCATGCAGCAAGGTCGATAATCAGGTCTGGATCTCTCAGAGGAAGTATCTATGTAAAGTGCAGACTTGGGAAGTTAAGAGGAGTACCTTGACTGATAGATTCCAGGGATTGAACCTCCGATGATGAAAGAGTGAATAGATATAAGCACCTAAGTATTGGGTTCCTATTTGGCAGAGTAGATTGAGGAAGATTTGATCGGCAGAGCATCAGACCTTGGTCCAGATGAGATATTGATGGTGATCAAACTTACTAAGGTATCATTCATGATTGGCTAACATGATTGATGACTTCTATGAGCATCTCTTTGATACGCATCACTTGACAAGCAAGGATTCAACCGACAGACCAAGAGTTTGGGAAAATAGTAAGTATTCTGGATGCCAACTAGAAAGTGGATGAAATCCTTGGTGTGGATATATATACTAGATTGATTTCAGTATGGAGTTGTGTGGTGTTGTGTGCGAAGAAAAGCAGAAGAGAAGTGTGGAAGTAGTAAGGCAGATCTAGTATGTGACAGAACAGCAGGACCAAAGAAGAGAAAGAATGAAGTGTAGTAGATCAGTGTACTGAGCCTAACTGGAACTAAACTCCAGCATAAGTGGATGCTTCTCATCAGTTCAAATATCTTGTTACTCTCTTTATAACTTGTAGACAGTGAGTCTCTTGTAGGCAATGAGCCTCTTGTGAGCAGTGTGCTCGGGCAGTGAGCCCTAATTGAAAAGTGCCATTTTGTATTTCTATTCTTCTAACAGAGAATACATTCTTGGGTTAGTCACCCCGTGGTTTTTTCCCTTAACAGGGTTTTCCACATCAAAATCATTGTGTTATGTGTATTGACTTTGTTTCTGCTTTCATGATTATGGATGCTTATTTGCTTTGATGCTACACTAGTTGTTAAAGTAGAATAGAAAGTTAAATAAACTAAGATAACTGATTCACCCCCCCTCTCAGTTATCAACACATAGAGGCATAAATAATAACACATGTTTTGATTAGTGGAAAACCTCATAGGGATAAAAAACCACTCTAAAAATTTGCCTCACTAGCTTAACTAAATCTTCCAATTATAAAGCCTCACTGACCTACAAAGCCTCACTGGCATACAAAGCCTCACTAGAAAACAAAGCCTCACTGGCATACAAAGCCTCCTGGCAAACAAAACCTCACTGGAATACAAAGCCTCACTGGCATACAAAGCCTCACTAGAAAAAATGTGGACACAAGAAAGAAATTTCAATTTAGTAGAATGCCTTGATTCTCTACAATACATCAAATGTCTTAACTCTCTTCATCACATATAAAATTCTTACTGAGAATACATTGCATGCTTTCTTCATCAAAAGATAGACCTGCTTTGATATTAAAACCTTCTATGCAAATGGTTGCATATTGTCTTCTTTGTACTTGATTCACATCTGCAAATATATATCATTCATCTCTCTCAATCACTTAAATCATCTCACCAAATCACCTACAAATATATCTCATTCACCTCTCTCAATCACTTTCTAAATAACCTGATTCACCTGCATTTTCTTCTTAAAAAAACCACACTCAAATAATGTCTTCAACTCATCATATCTCAGACCTCCAAAATCCCATACACAATGCACCTACAAATTCATTATATAAAAAATAGAATGTCCTTTCATATTCCTCCTTCTCATTCACATATTCACATATCAAATAATTAGTCGAAGATCTCCTTTTTAAACACAATCTTTTCTTCAGCATACAGATCCTCAAAAATAATCTATATAGAACGTGCAAAAATAAAATCACATATTTCTTATTTGCATAACAATTTCCATCCATGAAGAACCTACAAAAAATTAGATCATATTCCTCTTCTTTACATGACCATTCATATTCCTTTTCCCAACTCTTTAATGACTTTCAATCAATACACCTTCTCTGCAAATATCATCTTTCATTTAAAAATTAGAAGTCATAAAATCTTCAATAATCTGCTCTGAAAAAAATAATATCTTTCTCTCATCTTCAGACTCATTCTTCATTTCTATGAGAATAGAAAAAGTAGGCATTTAAAAAACCTTTATTCACAAAAGCCAAATAAATCTCCACTAAGTCTTTTCCTCAAAAATAAATAATAAAAAAATACTCCTCCTTAGTCTCTTTAATGCCTCAAGAGAGTTTAAAATAAGAAAGAAATCTCCCAAAAATAACCTTTAAATCTCACACAAAATCTGTCTTTTTAAAAATGCTAAAAATAGTCTTAAAAAGCACATTCATTGCTTTCATACAAAGATTGACATTCAAATGCACGTCAAATACAAAGCATAGTAGTTGGGGTCTCAGTTTGAATGATGGCCATTGATCAGGGTCTTCGCGCCCATCAAAACTTTTAAAAGGAACCTTTGATTTCATCTTACCGCCTGATGCAAGGGAGTTTAACCAGTGAATCCGGTAACACTAGGTAGAGGGGGCTAGTAGAAGGATGGCCATGACCCCTTTAAGTTGTAACTTAAGTTACAACTAACCTCTGATTGCAGGTCACTATTTATTTAAAACAAAAAGTGCATTCCTTATGTGACGATTAGATTTAGGTTTATAAAGGATGCATTAGGAACTTAGACTTAGGACTTTAGTCCCTAAACAAGTTTTTGAAATAGATTTCCAAACCCTCTATCTTATGTATATGTACTCAATGAATATATCCATTGAAGAATCTTTGTTCCATACACCTTTGAAAATGATGGGCAAATCAAGAGTGATACTTGTGGATAAACCTTTATGTGAATGAATGGATTTCAACCAATGAAATCAAAACAAATAAAGGCTATATCAAGAATCATCATCAACTCAAAATACACATTGCCATTGTACCTTTGCAACTCCCAAACACCTTGACAACTCATTGAAGTATGAACCAACTATAAGCAATGAAGTATTTTAAGAACTCTTGAAGCACTAACTTGATCAATCTCTCAACTCTACTCAATTCCGGAGGCACATTTCTTAAACCAAAAACATGTGAACACAAACAAGGCATGAACCCAAACATTGATAAACAAATACACCCTTTGATCCTGTGATGAGTCATGACATGATGAAGACAAATACATATTGAAGGCATCCTGATGAAGACTGATGACATCCTTTTGTTCTTTGACATGATGATAACACTGAATCTCTATGAGGTCTTGTTCCATCAAATTACCAAATCAGTATCCTTTGATCTTGGGGTATCTTGACATGAAGTATGAACTTATCATAAAGCCATAAAATAACTCTCATGAGTTTTGACATGAAGCACCATCAACTTGTATCAACCTGCAACATGTGCACTTTTCAACAATCTCTTCCATCAAGCATCCTAATCCTGAACCAAGTGAACTCTTGTGAACTCCTGCATCTTGTAATACCTTGTAACATTCTCTGCAACAACACAACAACACTTACAACATCATCTTGAGCACAACACAACTTCTCTTTTACCATCTGTCTTAGCACCAGCTTCTTGTACAACATAACCACACCTGGTTGACATCAATGTCAATCATATGCCAATAGTCGAAAGGTCGCAGGTATTGAAGGGATGCAGAAAAAATGGAAACCATTGAAGGAGTTTATGATTTTTGTGAATCTATTCAGGGGGGAGTTGTAAATTCTCTGTCAAGTGGTTTGAAGATAGTTGGAGAAAGAAAAAAGAAACTCCAGTGACAGTTACAGAATGAAGACCCCTGATTGCTGTAGAAGATGAAATGACATCAGCTGGGAAAGAGAATCGGGAGTGTAGAGTAGAAAAGGGAGTAACATCATCTGTGAGAGAGAAGAAGGATAGGAAGAGAGAATCAAGTGTGAAGGCAAAGAAGCTAGAATTTTGTTTTGACTACACTTAGAAGAGGCCGATTGTTGTAGGCCATAGATAGATTTTGTAATGATTTGATAATGGAATAGAATAGTGAGGATTTAGGTTTTACTTTCTGTCTTTGTTATTTCAATGTTAATAAGAATCTACATTACATTCTTCCTATCATTTTGGGTATTCGATTATTAATCTCCTATCATTATTTTTGAATCTCTATTTGATTGAATGCATTGTGAAGTTGATTTGATTCTATGACTAGCAAGGCAACCATCACATTCAAATGATCTGCAACAAATCCTCCATCTTCCATCTTTAGAGAAAACAGATTCTTTATCAGGAATAACTTGTTTACTAGGGACTTGGCTTGATAAATTTCTCAAAGCTTCTTCCATTGAGTTATAGTCGTAGCCTCTTCATGAATATTCAACAAGATGGAGTTAGCCAGATAGAGTCTCACAAGACCCTTGGCTTTACGACCTTTGAGATCCCAGTCTGCTTGAGACATTATCATTGGTTTTGTACCAGATATGGCTTCCCATAAATCTTGATCTACAAGAATGTCCTGCATTTTAAGTTTCCACAACTCAAAATTACTACCATTAAACTTCTCCATCTCTATTCTTCTAGATTTATTTTCCATCTCCTTCCTACAAAAAGATCACAAAATGCTTTGTACAAACTCCCACTCAATTGAAGATCAATACAAAAAATGCTCTACCCAAAAACTATGACCAAAAGTAGGCCAGGCTTTGATACCAATTGAAAGAAGCAAGGTGCATGGAATAGCTTCCTACACTAAACTAATGAGGGGAAAGTTATGCAAATTTTTAATATTTACAGTAATATAGAAGAAGATACACAACATAAATCAAATCAACAATATCATAGGGTTAAAGCAAGAAGTTGAGTATACATTTCACGAAAGTCTCTCGCGGATGAAAAATGCTGCTTGGAACAGGTACCCATTTTGAAAAAAATGGGTACCCGTTTAGGATCGGGCTCCCAAAGCAAAACAGGTACCCGTTTTCAAATTTTTTTTTTTGTTTTTTACATGCCTATGGCCAATTTTTTTATTTTTTAGAAACAGGTACCCATTATTTTTAAAACAGGTTCCCATTTATAACGGACACTCGTTATGAACGAGCATCCATTTATAATGGGTACCAGTTTCTAAAATTTTGAAATTTCAAACCTGCCAATTTGCATTGGTTTTAGGCTCGGAAACCCAAGCCTTAGCTTTGGACCTGCAACTAGGAGACCAAGAAAACAACAAGAAAAAAAACTAGTTTCGCCACTATGGCTGACGACTTTTTTTTAAGAATATTTTAATGAAATTAAAACCCATTATAGATCTAAAAGTCTAGTTTTCAAATATGTAATTTTTTCTACTATTGAACATAATTTTCTATTTATTATTTATTTTCTAAACAAACTAACTCATAAACTTGAAATAACATAGGTTACTATTTTTTAATTACTTTTGATTTTGAAAGTTTCTTGAAAAAAAATTATGTCTGACCAAACTAGACATCATTCTCTACATGATGAAAAAAAAATTAGTGAATTGATTAGTTTAGCTCAAATTATGTTGGTCGTACATGAGGGGTTTTAAAAAAACACTAATTAGAGCCATTAAAAAATTAATTAAAAAAATATTATCAAAAAATTACAAAAAAAATATCCTGACCAAAATTCAACATCCTGAGAATCTTTCCACAAAAGGAATTAGAAAAATACATTGATTTAGGTAAAATTATGGTGGTCGTACACATGCATGCTTTTGCAAAAAATAGGGGACTTTTAAAAAGCCACTTTTTGTACATCCAATAAAAAATCAACTCGCATCATCTAGATATTAGAAAAAATTACATATTTGAAAAGTAGAAACAAAATCCTACATTTCTTATTTTTACATCATCTTAATATTTTATTTTCAAGTGCTTCAAATTGTCACTCCAAGTATGAAAAAATTTGAAAAATAGGAAAAACACTTCCACTTTTTAGCCAAAAAGTGAACTCATCTTCTTGCATTTGCCCCATAACACAAGATGTATCCAGGGAAAACCTTTTTTAGGTAAAAAACCCCACACTCCAAAGCACATGCCAATGTATTATTCAGTAATAAAATAGTGGTTGCAATACAATTATAGAGCCAAGCTCTTCTAGGAGTTCACCATCACATAGTATCTGGAGTAATTATGGCAGCATAACAACACTTGCAAATCAATTGTACAAACTACTCCAACCGGCACCTTATTTATAGAGAGATGCAAGCATGAAGGAAGCTTCTAGAGAAAGCAACAAGAGATGGGCATCCAAATCCATGTGTCACACTTTCCCAGCACACGTTTGACTTTTGTGACACTTGTACAGTATTCTCTTACACCTCTTACAACCCTCCATACTTGGGTGCCCCAAAATTTTCCAAAATAGGTATGACAGATGCTCTTACATCATCATAAAATTTGTCATTTATGAAAACACTTATAATTGTAAGAGAATCCGTCATAAATGACAATTAAGAAATGATTCTCTTACAACCTTTCATATCCCAAACTTGGGTGCCCACTTTCCCATACAAAGATGAAGTGACACTTGTCATACCTATCATAAGAATCTCTTTTTTTAGCTCTTACAATGTCATAGAATCTGTCATACTCTTATGTGTCATAAACCGTAATAAACCTTCTTATAACACAAGAGAGATGCCGACACATGACAAAATATTCCTACCACAAAATGGGATTTTTACTTCCTCATATGAAGACAAATTTCATATAGCCACCTTCCATATAGGATGACACATTGAACCGTGCCAACTCCCACAAAGTGGCATAATAAAAATACATGAATAATTACAAATATAGGCAAAAAATAACAATTAGATAAATAACAATGCTAGGAATTTGCAAAGGTTGAGACACCTTAATTCCCAACATAAGGAAAGCCTTGTACTTATATATTGCCAAAAAGGAAAGATAGTCTTAACTATTGAGTGATAAGTTAATTGAAAGGACTAAAATAACTAACATGCTAATTTAAAATTAATTTCCCTTTAATTAGATAACTTGTTCAACACTCCTCATATGGGGGAAGTTTTACATTTAATTAAATGAAGCCATAATAAATGATAAAGAAATAACATGCTTTGCTCCATAAAATTTTAATCAAATATAAATTTTATTAAAATCTAAAGGTAGTGAAGAATTCACCACATTTTTGGTAGCATCTCAATGAACATTGCTTGCAAGCGTAATAAAATTCCTATGTCCACTGGGTATAGAGCCAAATAGGTAGCATTGCTAATCGATGCAACCCCATAATTATTTTTTGTTTTTAGGCCACTAGCACAGAGAAAGAAGTGACAACCACTAGCACGGTCAAGAGGCAATGCCCCTTGTTGGGGTTAAAGGGGTCATTCTCCCTTGTAGAGGTTAAAGGGGCAACCCCCATTGCAAGGTCTAGGGATAATGGCCTTGAAATTATCCTATTGTGGTATAGGTAAGGTTGAGGAGAAGAGAACCTTTCCATCAAGCATAAATATTCTATCAGAAGTGCATTGTAAACCATTTGGATCAAATATTTTGAAGAAAAAAACCACTAAGGAAGGAGAGCAAAATTAACCCAAAAGTGCTAAAAAATAATGGTGACAAATAAGGAAACTACTATTGTACTCAAACAAATCTACCAACAAAGGAAAATGAATGAGACAAATGGAATCAGAGGTGTCAAAAACCATGGTGGGACCAATATTAGCACTATCTAAAGAGGACCAAATATGCATTGTTGGTTCTAGGAGAGATCAATAGTTTATGAGCATTCAAAGGGTTGATGAGGATAATAACTTTGAAAAGTTCTAAGAACCAAAAGGTACCAACACATTGCAAGCTTCCACCAAAGAAGATGTTTGCACAAATTTGGGTTGTTAGATCTAGGAGAGATTAATGGCCCAAAAAATCTCAAGGTAAAAGGCTATTACTATTGGATACAAGGCAGATAACTAAAAGAGGGGGTGAATCAGTTATCTCACAATTTTTTTTTTTGTTATCTTAATATTCAGTATAGCATCAAAACATGAAAGCATATGTAATCATAAGAGCATAAATAAATCAACACACATAACACAAGGATTTTTACGTGGAAACCCTGTTAAGGGAAAAAACACTGGGTGACTAACCCAAGATTGTATTCTCTGTTAAAAGAATAAAGGAGTACAAAATGGCACTTGCCAATTAGGGCTCATTGCCTGAGCACACTGCTCACAAGAGGCACACTGCCTACAAGAGACTCATTGTCTACATAACTTATAGAAGATAATCAAGTGTTTGAATTGATGAGAAGCATCTGCAAATGCAAGAGTTTAGTTCCGGTTAGGCACAATACACTAATCTGATGCACTTCATTCTTCCTCTGTTTTAATGTTGTTGCTCTGTCATATCCGGACTTGAGTTATTGCTTTTTCATCACCTACTCGCTACACACATTTACATGCTGAAATCTGTCTTTTATATATATCTGCATCAAGGATCTTTATCAACTTTCTAGTCGGCAACCAAAACACTCAAGATATTTGCAAGTTACTGATCTGTCGGCTGAATCCATGATTGTTTTGTGATGCATACCAAAAACATAGGCATAGGAGTCATCAATCATCTCAGCCAACAATGTTTAATCTCACAAGTTGCTTGATCAATACCTTTTACTCATCCGGATTGAAGTCTGATACTTTGTCGGTCAGTTCTTTCTTAGTCTGCTCTGCCTATCTGGTACCCAACACTCAGATGCTCATATCTTCTTCATGCTTTATCATAGGATGCTAAATCTCTGGAATATAGTAATCATGATACCCTTCTTGACTTTCCCAAGTCCACAACTTACTGAGCTACACCATCTGAGAGATCCGGACCTGATTGTCAGACCTTGTTGCATACTCTGTTCTTGTTCACTGGACCAAAAAAAATTTCAATCTGACTTCCGGTATAGGCATACTATGTAGTGCAGATGTGTGGGATAGACTTTGTTGCCATCAATGACAACACTCATGAAGCCACACAGTGTCTCTTGCCAACAATCTCCCCCTTTGGCATTGATGGCAACACTTAGTGAAAATGGCTAAGTGTCATAGTAAACTCCCCCTTGGCTGATGCTCTATCTTTTGTACTATTTTACCAGAGCTCCCCCTTAGCTGAATTCCACATTTTTCACTACTCCTCACCCACCCTTTGACATCAATGGCAAAGGGAGGAATTCGCATACCAAAATTTTGCAAAAATTAATCTATACATGACCGCATAAGTGTATATACATGCTATGCTTACATATACTTAAGTATGTCTACAAAAGTGGCCTTCAATTGTACAAACTCTGTGGCCCAGCTCTGCTTTATCCTGTCCAAAATGGAGATGTGACCACTCAAAAAAAATGCATATGCTTTTTCCCTTCTTAGATTTGTCGGATCACTGGTCTGGGCTGTGGTCTGAGCATCTGTCAAGTCTTCATGCATTACCTCTAACTTAGGGATAATTATCCCTCTGAGTTCACTCATCCTATATTCTTCTTTTCTTTGTCTAGCCTTTTTATTTCATTTATAATGACAATGGCTTGTCATTCTTGATTCAATAAGGATGTAGTGAGGGGATCAAAATTCTGAGATAAACTTGATAGTTTACTTTCTTGTTCTTTCACCTTCTTTTCTATGTCCTCTGTTACTTTGGGCCAAGATAGACAAAATTTGTACAAATCCCCGCCATCTTTAAGAGCATTTTCAAGGCTTTTTATTTCAATGTTCATGGTCCTATCATTAACAATGAGTCCCTATACTTCAATGAGTCTTTTTCCTAAAAACTTCTTCTAGACCTTACCAGAGATTTCAAGTTACCGGATGAAGAGGCCGAGGGATCCTTTTGTAATGATGGCATAATCTTCTCCAGTATGCCAAATGCCATCTCTAACAGTTCACAGTCTTCCATGTGGGATTTGAGAAGTTTTTCTTTTGCTTTGGCTTGAGCAAAGGATGCTATTTTCATTGTCTGGACCGGAGAGAGAGATTCAAAGTTTAGTGGCCCTTGAAATAGCTCAGTTTCATCTATCTCCATCATTTCTTTGTTCAAAAAGTCCTTAACTACCTCTGCAGTGTCTCTTGTCAGAGATTGAGACTTCGTTTCTTTTGGGATATTAGAAGAGTCAACATTAGTCTCTTCTACTTGTTTTTCCTCTTTTCCTGTAACCTCTTCTTCTTGATTTACTATCTCCTCTTTTCTTCCTTCTCCTTCAACTTCAAGATCTAGAATGTCAGCAGTGGAACCTGGAGAAGAGATGTCATCGGTGTTTATTGCTTCATGAGTTTCCTCTTCTAGAACAGAGGAGTCCAAGTCCTTAGACTTCTCTTCATCTGGCTCTTTTGATCCTTCTTCATCTTTTTCAGAAGATTCTTCATTGGTTACTTTTGATCCTTCAACATCCTTGGTAGAAGGTTCTTCATCTGTTTCCTCTACAATAGGAAGGTTGAATCTTTTGAAAGAATTCTAGAGGATGTCTTTCGTTTCTTTTGCTACTTGGTCAGTTTCTCCAAGCATAAGTTTATTCATTCTTGCTTTGCTCCAGAATTCATCCTTACAGTCCTTAAAGATCATGTGCATTTGTTTTGGGGTGATGGAAGGATAAAGTCGAATTGCTATCTGTTCCCAGATTTCAAAGTCCTTTGCTTTTGCATTTTCTTTTCTCAGTTCAAGTACTTCTTCTAGACTTTTAGGAATTAAGGATATAATTTCAATAAAATCTTTATTGTAAATATTCAGGTCCCTGACTTTAGCTTCTTCCAAGATCCTTTTGTCAGCATCATTATATTCCTCATATAATTCTATTACTGGTTGTAGATTACCATCCATAGTGACTACCTTGATGATATCATCAATGGAGAGAGTGGGCTTTTCAACAAATTCTTCTGTATTTTCTTCTTTATTTTTACTGGTAGAGAATTCCTTGGATGTTTTCTTCTTCTTCTTCATTTTCTTAATTTCCTCATCAGACTCTATTTCTTCATCATCCTTGAGACTTGAGTATGACCTTGTAGCTTTTGTTTTCATTCTCTTTTCTCCCTTTTTGGATGTCTTGGCTTCCAGTTTGGTGGCTCTTGACCTCTTAGGAGTGGTAGGTGCAGAGCTCTTAGAGGATCTAGTCCGGGAAGGGGCTTGTACCGGAACACTTCCTTTCTTTGCTTCTTGTTTCTCTTTCTTAGCTCTTTCCATTTTCTCTCTGTTGGCATCTACTGCCTCTTTTGATATGCCAAATCTTTTGGCAATTTCCTCAAATTCCCTTCTAACTTTTCTTTTTATCTTCAGTTGTCCTAGCTCAACATGTATTTTTACACTTAGTTCTTGAAAGGTTCCAAACCTTTCTGCCTCAAGGTCCTTAGGCTGGCTCAATAGGTGTTGAATGTGTAGCTCCAAGATTTTCTCATCAACCTCATATCCCATTGGCATTATCCACACTGTTCTGGGCTCAAATGCCTCCATTAGGCATTGATCAATGTCAACCATGAAGCACACTATATCCTTATATTTCTCAACTATAGATTGAGGAATTCTTTCTCTGGCTTGCATCATGCTCTAAAAGTTCTTGAAGTAACCCTAGAGAGTTGTGTTTTGGGCTTGAGCATCACCAAGTCCATACATATAGTCTCTAATCTATATGGCCACTGGTTTATCATTTTACCATACCCAACCACTTAATCCGGGTAGCTCATTCATGTAGTAGAAGAATAAACATAGTATCAAACAACCATACTTAAAGGAGTTATTCTTATCCTTCTTGATCTTCTACAAGTTTTCTAATAGTTGTTTTAAGAGAAGATCACATAGGTCGTAGTCAGCATTTTTCCTTAACATTTGATATGTTGTATTTATTGCAGTCCCAGACACATAGTTCTCCCTGCTTGAATGATAGATCTTATACCCAATTATCATTGAGGAAAATTTGACATTTGGATCTGTGATGTCATCAATGGTCATTGCTCTCTTGTCAAACTTGGATCTGGTAGCTTCTGTTACAGTTTGGTTCTTGACAGATTTGAGTTCAGGTAGCCCACCAAATGAGTGCAATCTAGTTACTGCCCTAAAAGCATCTTTTTTTATCTTGAAGGGCCTGGTTAACCACATGAAGTTATCATGCATCCTGCTTAGGACATACCAGACCCAATCATCTTCTACAAAACAGGGAAAGTTGATGCAATGTTTGAAGTGTTTATCCTGGAGAGCCTTGTATTGGGGTTTGAGTTCAAAACTCTCATCTATTAGTTGTTTGTGGTAGAGGTCCATTAATTTGGAGTCACCAAATTCCTCAATTTTGGCATGAATATAAACCCTAACATCTTCAATGTGCAAAACGCCATGCGGAATGCTAGAAAATGCACCTAAAGGATCAACTTCTAGAGATTAATAGGGATGTTTCTTGAATTTTGGGTGCGGCCTATCAGTAATCTTAACAACCATTGGAGTAGCCATCTTTGCAAGAGATTTGGAGAGCGCTTTTCAGGATGGAAGTACCTTTTTACTCTTTGGAGTTTGAAATGGGAGTCCGAACAATTCGCCAGTTGAATTCAATTTTGCAGTTGATCTTTGAGTGATTTGTAGAAGCTTTGATGCAGAGCTCTTCTTTTCTTCTTCTCAAATACAAATGTGCAAATGATGAGTGAATGAACCCTTTTGACCTTGCACAAACCCTAATTTCCTCTTGCAATAAATGCACAACTTAAGTTATCCGGTTGCCTTGTTCTGAGAGAGATCTTCTCAAATCACTGTGTTGTACTCAGAATCTTTTTCAGTGACAATTGCCAATGTATCTTCCCTTTTCTTTCAATTATGCCATGGATCCGTTGATCAAAGTATTTCAATTTTGAATCATACCGGATCTGTCTATGAAAATCTTGCTTTATCAGATGTTTATCGGACTGCATCAATCTTGGATGATTAAATTCTTGCAAAGCTCCATGCGGATCTTTCATATTTTTACCGAGGGTTATTTAGATATTTTTCTGAGAACCCTTTAATCCGCAACATTCTATGTGCCAAATTTAGGCACCAATTGACTGGCTGGGGGAATT
Organism: Cunninghamia lanceolata; assembly: GCA_027924645.1. Taxonomy (NCBI): domain Eukaryota; kingdom Viridiplantae; phylum Streptophyta; class Pinopsida; order Cupressales; family Cupressaceae; genus Cunninghamia; species Cunninghamia lanceolata. The sequence continues at coordinate 4,233,747 of BSBN01000642.1, forward strand.
TATTTTTCTTTGTGACTCCCCTTGAGCCAGAGCTCATCTGTTTAGTTTCTGGAAGGAATATCAGCACTGGATTCTGGGGCAGATCCATCTCTAATATCTTTTGTACTCTTCTTCACCCAAATCTTGCTCATCTCCTTTTGAACTTCATCTGCATTTACTTTACCTTTGCCTTTATCTTGTTTTTGATTATGTTGCACCAGACCCTTTTTATTCTGATTTTTACTTCTGTAGAATTTGGCAGTATGACCAGATCTATTGCAATTGTAGTAGACAACATTTCTTTGCATATTTGATTGATATCCTCTTGATCTGCATTGATTAACCATATGTCCCATTCTATTGCATGCAAAGCATCCGCCATTGAATGAATTGTTTAATTGCATATTTCTACATTCATGAGATTTGTGACCATACCTTTTGTAGTTGAAACATTGTCCGGAGAAGGATGGATTGGTCTGATTCATTCTTTTTCTACACTGAGTTGCTTTATGACCAAAATTGTTGCAATTGAAGTAATATCCATTGAAAGATGGATATCTTTGAGCATTTGGTTACCTTACCAGAGGTCTTCTAGGCCTATTTCTTTGGTTTCCTGATCCAAAGTTCTTCTGACCAGATCTAGAGCTTTCACCTTTCTCATATCCCAAGCCACACTTATCATCTACCCTCTTTTGGCTTTCAAGAAGAACTTCAAGTTAGGCTGAGCTTATCTTGAATTTCTCTTTGTATTCATTTGTTGTTTGAAGATTTTGTTTAAGAGTGTTTATCTAATTCTCAAGTTGTTCTTCATTGTCTCTCGCTTCTTCAAGATCAGATTCAAGATGCCTGATTATTCTATCCATTTTATGGTAGTCCTCTGTCTTCTCCTTGAGGGATTGTTTTAGATTATCTTCACTTTTCCTTCTTTCTTCAATTTCTTGGGTGAATCTCATAACCCCTAATTCCATTTCATGCCTTACCATAATGACCTCTTTTGATAGCTTCTCACATAGCTTATTTTTCTCATTCAGATCTTCATTAGTATCATTGTCTTCACTCTGATTGGCTAATTTTTGAAGTAGTTCCTTTCACTTTTTCACAGAGATACTAAGTTTTTCTTTTAGCTCATTTATGAAATCATCAGCTTCTTTGAGTCTTTCTCTCAAATTATTGACTTCAGAATGTGATTGTTCAAGATCATCTAGGGCAGATTGAAGTTGTTCCTTCATACCATATATATCCATTGAGATTCCTAGATCTTCCTTAAGCTATTAGGCTTTGTTTAGAGGAACTTGGCTCTGATACCAATTGTTGGATACAAGGCAGATAACCGAGAGGGGGGGTGAATCAGTTATCTCAAAATTTATTTTCTTTTATTATCTTAATATTCAGTATAGCATCAAAACATGAAAGCATATGTAATCATAAGAGAAGAAATAAATCAACACACATAACACAAGGATTTTTACGTGGAAACCCTGTTAAGGAAAAAACCACGAGGTGACTAACCCAAGATTGTACTCTCTGTTAAAAGAATAAAGGAGTACAAAATGGCACTTGCCAATTAGGGCTCACTACCCGAGCACACTGCTCACAAGAGGCACACTGCCTACAAGAGACTCACTGTCTACAAAACTTACAAAAGATAATCAAGTGTTTGAACTGATGAGAAGCATTTGCAAATGCAAGAGTTCAGTTCTGGTTAGGCACAATACACTGATCTGATGCACTTCATTCTTCTTCTATTTTAATGCTACTGCTCTATCATATTCAGACTTGAGTTACTGCTTTTCTTTGCACCTTTTTCATCACCTACTTGCTACACACATTTACATGCTAAAATCTCTCTTTTATATCGACATCAAGGATCTTTATCAACTTTCTAGTCGGCAACCAAAACACTCAAGATATTTGTAAGTTACTGATCTATCGGCTGAATCCATGCTTGTTTTGTGATGCGTACCAAAAACATAGGCATAGGAGTCATCGATCATGTCAGCCAACAATGTTTAGTCTCACAAGTTGCTTGATCAACACATTTTACTCATCCGGATTGAAGTTTGATACTCTACCAGTCAGTTCTTTCTCAGTTTGCTCTGCCTGTCTGGAACCCAACACTCAGATGCTCATATCTTCTTCATGCTTTATCATCAGATGCTAAATCTTTGGAATATAGTAGTCATGATACCTTTCTTGACTTTCCCAAGTCTGCAACTTACTGAGCTACACCATCTGAGAGATCTGAACCTGATTGTTGGACCTTGTTGCATACTATGTTCTTGTTCACCAGACCAAAACAATCTTCAATCTGACTTCCAGTATAGGCATACTATGTATTGCGGATGTGTGGGATAGACTTTGTTGCCATCAATGACAACACTCATGAATCCACACAGTGTCTCTCGCCAACAATTACATGTATTGACCCACTTGGTCTTCAACAAGTTTATTAACCATTAATCATAATTTAGGGTGAAGTTAGGCATTAAAAAATTTATCAATTAATTATTTTTGAAGGACTTATTTACTTAAAGTTGACATGTTTACTCTTTGGAATGTTTTGGTTTAATTGAATACTCAGGTGATGATGCTAGTCTGTTCAAGATACTTTGTCCAATATGGGACATTCATATCATTAGCCAACCTAGGCTCTTCTATCCATTGGTCTTACTTGTTCATATGGGATGAATAAATTAACATAGCCAATTCGGGTCATTCATCTATCCGGTACGAGATAGGCAACATAGTTAGCCATATGAGCTCTTCTATCTATTATGGGATATATAGAAATATTAGCCATACAAGCTTTTTAGGTTAGGCGGTTTTAAAATTTCATTCTCATGTCTTCAACATTTAGATATACTCATATTTCCTCCTAAAGGAAAATTTATTTTTATTAAAATTTTCCATAGCTACAGTCGAGGCTTGGAGCTTTCTCTCTTGTTTGAGTGACTTTTCAAAAACTTCATTCATGTTCTCTAGTCCATGCATATCTACTTCCACCCTGTATCTACTTTTGCCTCGATGTTGGTGTTTAACCCCAAGAGGAATTTCCTTGCCCTTGATATATTCAATTTCAAAGTCATATTCACTTAAAAATTCCAACCACCTTCTTTGTCTTGCATTTTGGTGGAGTTCAGTGAAAATATACTTTAGCCCTTAATGATCTATTTTTAACTCAAAAGGTTTTCCCAAAAGAAAATGTCTTCTTTTTTGCAAGGCATGTATAATGGATGCTAGCTCAAGATCATGAGGAACATAATTCACTAAAAATGAGTTATTAGTTTTCAAGATTCATATGCAACTATGATGTCATCTTGCATGAGTACACCCCCTAAACCTTCAATTGAAGCATATGTTACAATAGTGAAGTGACCATTTGGATTAGGAACCTTCAAAATAGGAGTCATGCTCAATTTCTCCTCTAAAATTTGGAAAGCTTTGTCACATTGCTCCATCCATAAAAAAATTTAACTTTTCCTTTGCAATGAAGTGATAAGATTTGATACTCTTGAAAAATCTTTCACAAACCTTCTATGATATTCAATTAGTCCCATAAAACTTCTCACCTTGGCCACATTTATAGGTACTAGCCATTCTACTATTGCCTCAATTTTATCAAGATCTATCATGATACCCTTTGAAGATATGATATGCCCCAAATATTGAATTTATTTTTTGAAAAAATAACACTTAGACAACTTTCCATATAACCCGTGTTTTTGAAGCCCATGCATAACTAATTCAAGATATACTATGTGTTCTTATTCATCTTTTGAGTATATTAAAATTTCATCCAAGAACACTATCACAAATGTTATCCAAATGATTGTGGAACACACAATTCATTAAGTTTAAAAAAGCAATCGAAGCATTAGTTAACCCAAAGGAAACCACTATGAATTATGGTGAGATTTTTTCTCCAGTTGTTAAGCAGACATAGAAATTTGCTTCTTATTATCTATAATAATAGCCTTTGATCTTGAGATTGATAAAATGGATGTAAAGGTAACTTTCCTTCATGGTGATTTGGAGGAAGAGATCTACATGACACAACCATAGTACTACATGAAATAAGGTAAAAAATCTTTGGTTTGTAAGTTGAAAAAGTCTTTGTATGGTCTTAAATAGTCTCCTAAGATGTGGTACCAAAATTTTGATTCCTTTGTGTTGGGTTTGGGATTTTTGAAATTCAAATCAAATCATTGCATCTATTATAATATGGATGGTGATCGATTTCTTATTATTGCATTGTAAATTGATGATATTTTTTTAATAATAGTAAGGATGTGATTTGTGACTTGTGACTTGAAGTCTCAACTTTCAGTATAGTTTGAGATGAAGGACTTAGGGGATGCTAGATATATTTTAGGTATGGAGATCAGAAGAGATAGAGCACATAGAAGGTTCTGGTTAGGCTAGAGAAAGTCTATGAACTTAGTGTTGGAGAGATTTAGTATGACACCTTGTAGACCATTTTGTGCTCCTAGTTAGAATGAAATTAATTTATATAATGTTTGAATTCACCCAATGAGAAGGAGGACAAGGCTTGAGTACCTTATTCTAGTGTTTTTGGAAGCTTGATGCATGCTATGGTTTGTATTAGACCAAACATTGCCCAAGTAGTATGACTCTTGAGCTTCTTTATGGCTAATCCTAAACAAGATCATTGGGATGCAATTAAGAGGGTCTTTAAATATTTGTGAGGTATGTCTAAGTATTCTATTTGTTATCATGGTGATTCTATAGGTGATAAACACTCATTAGATATCCATGGATTTGTGATTCAAATTAGGCATGAGATGTCAATAATAGAAGATCTACCAATAGATATGTGTTTATTTTATATGGTGGTGCTATTAGTTGGATAAGTAAGTGATAAGTTACGATCATTTTTTCCACTATAGAGGTTGAGTACATGGTAGATACTCATTCCTATAAGGAGGTCATCTATTTTAAGAGATTATATTCATATGTGGGGTTGATTCAGGGAGCTATCATAGTTCTTTGTGATAGTCAGAGTGTCATATGTTTGGCAAGGAACCCAACCTTTTATGCATGGTCGAAGCATAATGATGTATAGTACTATTTTGTTTGTGAAATGGTATAGGATGGTAGGGTGGTGTTGGAAAAAATTGACACCTTTTAGAATTTTTTGATAAAGTAAAAGCTTAGAAGAGGACCCAGACCCATTACAAAAGGTGGCCCCCAAGGAAAAATGAACAAGTCTCATGAGGAGTGAGACAACAAAAGATAAGCAGCTAAGACACAAACCAGCAAGACAACGAAAACAAAGAAAGCCAACACAAAACCAACAGAGTCCTAGTTACATTTCATGTTCAAGCTTCTTTATGCCTTTGATGACCTTCCATTCTCTGCTCAGGTAATCAATTTTATTAGATAAGGTGAAATTACTAGTCTCAACAATGTCTTGAGGGGAATCCTCCTTGATGGTTTTACTTTTGTTGTTCTAACCTTTGGATCTTGTTCTATTCGTAGGACCAATGCCATTGATAGAATGTTCAATAGCCTTTCCAACTAAGCTGGTAGACTACTCAGGAACTTGCACATCCATGTACTCTTCCTTTCTTCTCAAGCCTTCTCTTCCCACTCTCTTCCATCTTTGCATTAGAATTTTCCCCCTTTTGACTCACCTTCCTCTTCTCTAGCTCAGACTAGAAGACATACAATGTAGTAGCAGAATTCTTGACCACAGTCCTACTAAATTCAATAATTTCTCCCATATTCTTCATGATTTTCTCCTTAGTAACCTTCATTCTCTCCATCTCCTATTCTAACCCTTCCCACTTGTAGAAAGTGGTTGTGAATTTCCTAGTTTCTTCCCAAATTTCCTCATCTTCTTTTTCGTAATCCCAGCCTTTAGGTTTTTCCAGGACCACCCTCTCAAGTTTTTGAATTCTGTCTTTAGACACTTTGAACTAAGACATGATCCATTTAAGGAAATCATTTTGAAACCCCAAAACCTTCTAGAAATTATGCATCCCCTTCTGAATGGAAGCTAAGTTATTAGATTTTATGGAAAATCTTTTACATGTCAAATTATGAGAGAGCTTAGGGGGAAAGAGAAGGGATGATCCACAAGCTTATTCTCCTTATGGTTAGTAGTAGAGGAATCAACAATGAGCTTCGAGTTAGGGGAGCTAGTTTCCATCCTAGGTTGAGAAGAATCATGAGTAGGGGCCTCACTAGGAGGGGTGGGTTGTATGGGTGGGCTACCCTTGCCAATGTGATCAAGAGGGGGATTATTCATTCTACCTCTAAGCCAGGGATGTTGGATTCTTTTGGAGAATCCAGGAGGGCTACTTAGAGAGTCTGGGATAGTAAGATTCTCTTTTTGACATTTACTAGTCTTAGGAGAAAAAGAGACCTTCTTAATAATTCCTTTGGTGGGAACAGACTCAAGGGGGGTTCCAATACTATCCTTGACAGCATAAGAAGCATGGCTAGGGGATTCTATGTCACTAGATTGATCTTTCCACTTTCTCTTGGACCGACGAAGAGAATCCTCCTCAAACATAGGCTTCGAGATATCAACCGAGTCAATGAAATCAATGTCATGGCTAGGGTTAACCATAGCCTCCATTTTTCCTTTCTTCTTAATATTATTCTAAACATTAGGCTCCTCCAAGGAATCAGAAACCCTATTAAGATACTCCATAGAAGTCTTGTTATTACCCTCATTATCAGGACAAGGGAGAGGGTCGAGTTTTCCTTTCCCTTTTTCTTGCATACCCTTACTAGGGTCACAATTCTCAGAGCTATGGCCAACTTTGTGTTTTCCATCTGAGGGAGGGTTCCCACCCTCCTCCTCTACCTTCTTGAAATTCTTACTAGCCAAAACTTTGCAAGGGTGTTGGTCTACCAGGACAAGGTTAACAATCCTAGGAAGGCAGGGAGAGGTTGGGGTTTCACCAAGCTAGAACCTATACAGTTTGTAGATAATCCCCTCATGCAAGGGAAGGGTTTTTTTCCCTATAAGAACTTGGATAACAAAATATTTCAAAGAAGAATAGACCCAACAGGAAAAGTTAAGTCTCACTCCATTATGCAGATGGTTAAGCATGGGAAATAAATAAGAATAAAAATGCTTGTACCCACCTTCCAATGTAATAAGCCTCATAATAGCTTCATCAACATCTTTCCACACGCCAAGAAAATCTTCTTTGTTAAAACCATTCTACAACCTTTCGACCTTTTCTCCTGGCAACATGGATCTTTCCATAGCATCGTGATTATGGCCTTTGATCTTTTTGGGGAGTCTCTCACCATCTTGGTTGATCTCAAAGGTGAGACCTCTCACACTCACCTTCCCCATCTTCCATGACATTGCAAAATCCCTGGATAAATTTGAATCATGATCGTTCATAACATCAAAGTAATGAACTATATTGCTCATGGTTAAAATATACCAAACTTCTTCATTGCTTCTGATTGAGTCACAATTAGATGGCTCAGTGTGGATTAAATCCCCTCCCATGGTGTGAGATCTCGCAACCTTACCTTGCTCATTGTTTCTATCTCTACAGAATAGGAGTCGAAGATAATGAATATGTAAAATGTGAACAATAGAAAGCCTAGTTTTTGCAAAGATATCATGCTTCTAGAGAATTCTCTCGCTCATGCAAATTAAATGCCTCAATTCATGAATTTGTTGGAATATGATCATTAGAGTGTAATTTAGCTTGGTACTTACACCTAATATGAGCAGTGATGGATTAAATATTGTGCCAACTCCTTAAGCCTCTGACATCATTACTAAAGGTGGTGAATAGGTTGGCAATAGTGTTACGCTCCCTATAAATATGCCCAACTTTATTTACTTCAAAGGAAGATAACAAGGTCTTGATATCTTCTATAATGTCCATATAAGACCAATGAGGGATAATTTTATAATTAATCATGTCAACAATATTTTTGGAATCTCCCTCTAGCTAGATTTTGGAAATGCCCTTGTCCTTAGCCAATCTAATTCCTTGAAGGGTAGCCAATGCCTTTGCATAGTTATTAGTGTCGTGCCCTAGGTTTTTAGAGAATGCTCCAAAGAACTTGCCTCTTGAATCCCTAAGGATTCCATCCCCTCTCACCTGACCTAGATTGCCTCTTGACAATCCATAAAAGAGAACTTTAAACCATCCAGGGTCAAGAGGGCACTTTTTAGAATGTTGTAGATGCATTAATGAAGCCATTAAGCACAAAAAGTTTAGGTGGTGTTGTGAGTCTATGGGCCTCTTGGCCCCTAGCAATTAGTTGATAGTTTTGGTACTCCCTTTTCTCTTTTAAGGTGTTTTACATGTGGGATAATGTTAAGAATTGTGTCTCAACCTTGCATCCTAATGTTAAAAACACAAAAATTGCAATTTTCAGGTTATAGAACAAAAAACTCTATTTCTAGGCCATAGATGATATTTTTGGCCCTAAAAAATGTTAGAATGGATTACATAACTAGAAAGCAAGTTATGGGAATGTAGATCTCTTCAATCTCTATTATTGTATTAAAATGAGGCTCAATCAACTTCTTGGAATAAAAGTTATGGCCTTTGAAAGTCGGGCCTCCCACATTAGAAATGTAAGAATATCTATGACACAAGAGAGTTGTAAGAGGGAGTTAAACTTGTTGGCCAACTTATGATACATTTTATGACATGTCATAAGGTATATTCGAAAGGAGATAATGGAGCCAAATGGAGTACCCAAGTTGGTGATTGGATTATAACAAGCTTATGACATGTGGAAGGAAGATGTTATTTTTAGCATTTGTAGTCATCTTGGGGATTGGACATTAGATTTTTAACTAGAGATTTGGAAACCACATTTTGGATGGTTTTAGGTCATGGTTTCTTAATTACCATTTGATGGTTTCATGCATTGCTTCTTCTATTTGTTAGGTTCTTGAGATGGAAGCTTTATATAGTGAATTTCTTGTAGGTACTATTATACTACCAAAATTGCTCCAGATTTTTTATTGGTGGTATGTTGATATGCGCTAGACAACTAAGAGGTGGGGGGGTGAATCAATTGTCTCAAAAACTCAATCACTTCTGTACTTAAACATTAATCACTCATCCACAATTATTATGATTTATCATTGAATGCATGAAATCATAAACTTAACCACATATACAACATTAAACACAAGAGACACCAGATTTTACATGGAAAACCCCAAGGTGGTGAAAAAATCATGGAGAGGATTAGCTCTCAAAATATATTGTAATCTTTGAAAAATGATGTTCAAGCTTGGTCACTCCACGAGCCCAGAACATATTGGCTCAGTGCCATGAAGTCTCAACCCTAAACCTAGAAAGATTACAATAAGGGTTGTTAAACCCTGAGGGCTGTTAAACCCTACTGGTTGCTCATTGCCAGGCTCACTACCATGATCAACATCTTCTTCATGTCTGAGATTAATACATTGAAGTACAACAATTCCTCTGCTCTACCTTTTGCACATCTTTCCTTATCTTCCCATCTTCGCACAAGGACACCTTTTTCACAACTCAACTACAAGTATTTATACACTTCATCAACCTTGGAATGATCATCAAGGTTAGAATTACAATCATCAACCATTGGAACAATCTCCAAGGTCGGCATTACAAACATTTACAAAATAGGTACTGACCTATTACAACATTATGCAAAGGAAATGAAGTAAATATGTATGCAGATCATGTCACACCTTAGTTGGGACTCAAACACAATCTTCCATGCTTCAACATGCTTCCATGATCTTCAAGGGATCTTTGCAATTATTGGAATTAACCAAGTCGGCTAAGACTGGTTACACACTACATTATCTGGGAACAATCTTCAAACACGATCTCAATTACTTAACGTGGACCAATGTCAAGATAGGAACATGATTAGGAGACATCCACAAGCATGTTATAATCATCAGGAGCAACTGCACGAACCTTAACCACTTTAGCTATAGGAATCTTCTCACAGGAACACATGAACTTCACTGTCTTCGACTGTCATAAAAGAAAGATAGATTGCGGACCACCAAAACATGAACCACTACAATTGTAAGCACTTATCATCATCCTAGACTTCCCTCTAGAAATACAAAGAAAAATACTTTATTGCGGAGGAATGTGGAGCAAAACACTTTCTCCCTGTCACTAGAGAATAATCAGAAGGAGCAGGTTTTACTCTGGTGAATGCAACTTTCTCAAAACTTCACACTAGAGGCTTGAACTCAGGATTTAGTATCTTCAGACATCCCTTCAAACAACTTCCAATATGTGGACCTAGATCTATAAGCAGAAGGAAATGCAGAGCAATCTATCAGACTATTCTTTAGTATACAACTCACTATCTATACTGCACTTCACTGTAACTCACTTGATTCTTCCAGAGAGGCCAATTTTTTCAATATTCTCAACATATAAAGTTTCCAAACAAGTAGTAGAATAGGATATAGTTGACACCAATGACAACAAATATATGTTGACATTAATGACAACACTGATTAGGCACATACTTGCAACAATCTTCCCCTTTTTCATTGATGACAACATATGATGTGAAAAATTGCAACAACCATCAAGACAAGATTCTCCCCTTATCTCTTTACACATCTGCACTCCTTGTCTGCCTAAGTTTTTCACATGACTTCTCTTCCCCTTTGACATCAATGGAAAAGGGCACATACTTGCGCTCTTCTGCTCTGATCCAGTCTCTCTTCTGAACTTTCTAACTACTCCCCCTAAGAAGTAGCTCTTGAAGCATCAATCCAGATCTAGATGTAAAACTCTGAGCACCACTAAACTGATGCACTCTTATGCATCTTAGTTTAGAGCAGAAGAGGTCATAACCCTAACTTGTCTCTAAGATACTCAAAAGTATCCTTGGGTAGAGGCTTGGTGAAAATGTCTGCAATCTGATCTTTTGTAGAAACATACTCCAACTTGACTTCATTTTCTGTCACCTTTTCTCTCAGAAAGTGATACCTAATGGATATGTGCTTTGTCCTTGAATGCATCACTAGATTCTTTGATATGTTTATGGCATTTGTGTTGTCACAAAAGATTGCAATTGAATCTTCATACATAACTCTGATATCCTTCAAAGTCTTCTTCATCCATAACACTTGAGTGCAACTACATGCTACTGTAATGTATTCTGCTTCTGCAGTAGACAGAGATATTGAATCCTATTTCTTGCTCAACCAAGATACCAGCCTTTTTCCCAAGAAGAATGCACCTCCACTTGTACCTTTTCTATCATCCACATCTCCGGCCCAATCTGCATTAGTGTAGGCACTGAGAGTAAAATCATTGTCCTTAGGATACCAAAAACCATAATCCATTGTACCTTTTAAATATCTTAGAATTCTCTTGACTGCCATCACATGTGATTCCTTGGATTCTGCTTGAAATCTTGCTACAAGGCATACTACATGCATTATGTTAGGTCTGGTTTGAGTCAGATAAAGTAATCCTCCAATCATAGATCTATACCTTTTCTAGTCTACCATGGGTGAGTTATCATCTTTACTCAACTTACAACCAGTTATCATGGGTGTGCAAACTAGTTTAGAGTCTTCCATCCCTAATTTCTTTAACAACTCTTTCACATACTTAGGCTGAGAGATGAAGATACCTTTATTTGATTGATTGATTTATAGATCTAAAAAGAAATTCATCTCACCAAACATGGACATTTCAAATTCACCTTGCATTTCTATGGCAAAGACCGTGCACATACCGTCATTGCCTTCAAAAATAATATCATCAACAAAGACTGCTACAATTAGCATTTGTTCATCGTTGATCTTGAAGTAGAGATTGTTGTCTATAGTGCCTTTACTAAACCCTATCTGTATCAGATACCTATCCAACTATGCATACCATGCCTTGGGGGCTTGTTTTAATCCATACAAAACCTTCTTCAATCTGCATACCATGTCACTCTGATTCGATGACTGGAATCCTTCCGGTTGTTCAATATAGACTTCTTCTTCCAACTCTCCATTTAAGAAAGTAGACTTCACATCCATTTTGTATACCTTGAAATCTTTGTAGGCTGCAAAGGCCAAAAACATTCTTATTGCTTCAATCCTTGCTACTAGAACAAATGTTTCTTCAAAGTCTATTCCTTCAACTTGAGAGTATCCTTTGCATACCAACCTTGCTTTGTTTCTTACCACTTCGCCATTCTCATTCATCTTGTTTCTGAAAACCCACTTAGTGCCGATTACATTTTTATTTGATGGTCTAGTAACAAGATCCTAGGTCTAGTTCTTCTCTATCTGCATTAGTTCTTCTTTCATAGCCTTAACCCAATTCTCATCATTGCAAGCCTCATCCATAGTTTTAGGTTCAATCTTGGAAATCAGACAGAAATTTACTTGTTCCTCTGCAACTTTTCTTTTGGTTAAGATCCCTTTGCTCTTATCTCCTATGATTTGATCTTCAGAATGATTAAGTCTTACATACCTTGGATTTTTGGTAGCACTTACTGGAGCTTGTTCCTCTTCATCTAAGTTGTCTTCATGCTGTACAACTTCTGAAACATTTGGTTCATCTGATTCATATCCACTTGATTCTAAAGACCTTTCCTTATTTTCATCAACTTTAACATTTACACTTTCAATGATCTTATTCAGCCTCTTATTATAGCACCGGTAGGCCTTGCTCTTGGTGGAGTAACCAAGGAAGATTCCTTCATCACACCTAGCATCAAACTTGCCTAGATATTCTTCTCTTTTGATATAACATTTGCTACCAAAAACTTTGATATATTTCACAGTAGGAACTTTACCATACCACAATTCATAAGGAGTCTTAGAACTGTTACCTTTTACTTGGACTCTATTTAGGATATATACAACAGTGTGAATTTCCTCTCTCTAATATGCTTCCAGAAGATCATCTTCTTTCATCATGGTTCTAGCAGCTTCTTAAACTGTTCTATTTTTCCTTTCAACAACTCCATTTTGTTATGGAGTTCTAGGCGCAGATAACTATCTCTTTATTCCATGTTCTTCACAAAAGAAATTGAATTCATTTGATGTGAACTCTCCTCCTCTATCAGACGTCAAACATTTGATCTTCAAGTCCATCTCATTTTCAACCATTGCCTTAAATGCCTTGAACTTATCTAGAGCTTCAACTTTTTCTTTCAAAAAGGTAACCCAAGTCATTCTAGAATAATCATCAATAAGCAACATGAAATACCTGTCTCCTTGCAAACTTCTTAATCTGGTAGATCCACACAAATCTGTATGCACTAGCTCAAGTAGCCCATCAACTGATTGGTCCTTGTTTTTGAAACTCATTCTTGTTTGTTTCCCAAATTGACACTCCTTGCAAATAGAATTAGCAGGCTTCACAAGCTTAGGCAAATCTCTAACAGCCTATGCAGTACTTATCTTCATAATGTTATCAAAATTTATGTGACACAGCCTTCTATGCCATAGCTAACTCTCATCAGTCTGAGCCAACAAACAATAGTTATCAGTTCCTTTCAAGTGATAGATGTTACCTCTGGTCTTCTTACCAGTTGCAATGACTGTTCCAGAGCTTTCCCTGATCTTGCATCCATTGTCCTTGAAGCTTAAATCATATCCTTTGTCACACATCTGACCCACACTCAAAAGATTGTGCTTTAATCTTTTCACATATAAGACATCTTCAGTATTATGCTTTCCATCAAAAGAAATAGATCCCTTTCCACAAATCTTACCAGCTGTGTCATCTCCAAACCTAACCAGTCCACCATCATATCTTTCCAAACTCACAAACTTACTTTTGTCACCAGTCATGTGGTGAGAGAAGCCACTATCAATAATCCATTCATCTTTGTCCTTAATGACCTAAGCAACCAAAGCACTTTCCACTAGTTTTTCTTCCTTCACACAGCTAGTAGGATTAGTAGACATAGGATCTTCCTTAATAGCAGTAAACAAGCATTCATTTCTAGAAGTACTAGAATTATCTGGTTCACCATTATCTGACACTCCATCATCATCAAAATCTTCAACATAATAACATTTCTTTTGGGTCCTAGGCCTGTTTTCATATCTTTTTCTATTTCTTTCAATTCTTTCAGGACATCTGGAACCAAAATGACCTACTTTACCATAGGAAAAACATTTGAAAGGTAATTTACCTTTAAACTTACCAGATCTTCTTTGCAATCTATCCACAAAGTTGGATTCGATTTCATCAAACTCATCATCAAATTCTACCTTGTATTTTTCTGATCTGGAAGTTCTCCTAGAAATACTAGCTTTGAAGGCAGTCTCGACTTTTGGTAGGGCATCTCCAAACTCTCTCATTTTGAAGGCAGTAAGCTTACCAAGTAACTGATCTCTGTTAACAGTTTTTACTTGCATAAACTCTTCAATTGCAGCTATCTTGTGACTATAGGATTTTGGTAGTGATCTAAGAATTTTCATCACAATTTCCTTATCACCCAAAGTTCCCCCTATACCTTTTATCCTGGTGACAAGTTCATCAACTCTTTGCATAAAGGATGATATGTTTTCATCTTCATTCATCTTCAAACTTTCATATTTCACTTTTAGACTTTGTAGCTTGGCCTCCTTCACAAAATCATCTCCTTCATATAGATTTTTTAGCTTCTCCCATACCTCATTTGCAATTTCAAGATCCACAACTTTCGTCAGTATTGAGTCAGTTAATGAGCTTAGAAGAGCATCTTTTTCTTTGACATCCATCTCATATTATTTGATTTCATCTTCTGTCATCAGATCATTTTGAGGCATGGTGTATTTTGTTTCTATAGCTTTCCATACTTTGTAACCAAGACAAAGAAGATGACTTTTCATTCACGCCTTCCAAAGAACATAATTCATCCCATCAAAATGTGGCGCTTCCTTCTTGTAAGACATTTTGGATCTTCCTCAAGCTGTTAAACTTTCTTCAGAGGAACTTGGATCTAATACCAATTGTTAATATGCGCTAGACAACTGAGAGGGGGGGTGAATCAGTTGTCTCAAAAACTTAATCACTTATGTACTTAAACATTAATCACTCATCCACAATTATTATGATTTATCATTGGATGCATGAAATCATAAACTTAACCACATATACAACATTAAACACAAGAGACATTAGATTTTATGTGAAAAACCCCAAGGTGGAGAAAAAACCATGGAGAGGATTAGCTCTTAAAATATATTGTAATCTTTAAAAATGATGTTCAAGCTTGGTCACTCCACGGGCCCAGAACATACTGGCTCACTACAATGAAGTATAGCTAGGTCTAGCAGGCTCACTGCCTCAACCCTAAACCTAGAAAGATTATACTAATGGTTGTTAAACCCTAAGGGCTACTAAACCCTACTGGCGGCTCACTACCACGATCAACATCTTCATGTCTGAGATTAATACATTGAAGTACAATAGTTCCTCTACTCTGCTTTGCCTCTGCTCTGCTATGCCTTTTGCACATCTTTCCTTATCTTCCCATCTTTGCACAAGGACACCTTTTTCACAACTCAACTACAAGCATTTATACACTTCATCAACCTTGGAATGATCATCAAGGTCAGCATTACAATCATCAATCGTTGGAACAATCTCCAAGGTCGGCATTACAAACATTTACAAAATAGGTCCTAACCTATTACAACATTATGCAAAGGAAATGAAGTAAATATGTATGTGGATCATGCCACACCTTAGCTGGGACTCAAGCACGATCTTCCATGCTTCAACATGCTTCCATGATCTTCAACAGATCTCTGCAATTACTGGAATTAACCAAGTTGGCTAAGACTGGTTACACGCTACATTATCTAGGAACAATCTTTAAACACAATCTCAATTACTTAACGCGGACCAATGTCAAGATAGGAACATGATTAGGAGACATCCACAACATGTTATAGTCATTAGGAGAAACCACACGAACCTTAACCACTTTAGCCATAGGAATCTTCTCATCGGAACACATGAACTTCACTGTCTTCGACTGTCATAAACGAAAGATAGCTTGTGGACCACCAAAACATGAACCACTATAATTATAGGCACTTATCATCATCCCTGACTTCCCTCTAGAACCGCTGAGCAAAATACTTTATTGCGGAGGAATGCGGAGCAAAACACTTTCTCCCTGTCATCAGAGAATAATCAGAAGGAGCAGGTCTTACTTTGGTGAATGCAATTTTCTCAAAACTTCACACTGGGGGCTTGAACTCGGGATTTAGTATCTTCAAAGATCCCTTCAAATAACTTCCAATCCATGGACCCAGATCTATAAGCAGAAAGAAATGCGGAGCAATCTATCAGACCGTTCTTTAGTATACAACTTGTTAGCAAGAGACTCTATATGGACTCATGAATGTTGTCATTGATGGCAAAAAAGGTTATCCCACACATCCACAAGACATGATGAGTCTTTACCAGAAGTCAGATTGAAGAAGTGTTGAGGTCCAGTAAGCAAGAACAGAGCAGTCAGTAAGGTCCGACAGAAAGGTCCAGATCTCTCAGAAGAAGTATCTCAGTGAAGTACAGATTTGGGGAAGTCAAGAGGAGTACCTTGAATAATAGAATCCAAGGATTTAGCCTCTGGTGTTGAAAGGATGAAAAGATATGAATACTTGAGTGTCAGGTTCCTGATTGGCAGTGTGGACAGAGGAAGAACTGACTGACAAAACATCAGACATTATTCTAGATGTGTTAATGATGATGGTAAAGGTTCTCAAGGCATAAGTTATGATTGGCTGACATGATTGATGACTTCTACAAGTATATCCTTGATCTGCATTACTTGGTATGTAAGGATTTAACCGACAGATCAAAGTTTGAGAAAAATATTGACTATTCTGGATGCCGACTAGAAAGGTGATGAAATCACTTGTGCGGATATATATACAAGATGGATTTAGATGTGAAGTTGTGTGTGGTGTAATGTGTAGTGCAAAGAAAAGTAGAAGAACAATGTGAAAGTAGAAAGGAAGATCCGGTATGTGAAAAGACAGTAGCACAAAAGAAGAGATGAAGTGTAGCAGGTCAGTTTATTGAGCCTAACCGGAACTGAACTCCAGCATATGTGGATTCTTCTCATCAATTCAAGGATCTTTTTATTCTTCTTACAACTTGTAGATAGTGAGTCTCTTGTAGGCAGTGAGCCTCTTGTGAGCAGTGTGCTCAGGCAGTGAGCCCTAATTGGCAAGTGCCCTTTTGTATTTCTATTCTTCTAACAAAGAATACAATCTTGGGTTAATCACCCCATGGTTTTCTCCCTTAACAGGGTTTTCACGTCAAAAATATTGTGTCATGTGTATTTCCATTTCATGGTTATTTTTTCTTATTTGAAGTGATGCTGCATTAATCATTAAGAAAGTTCAAAAAGCTGAAATAATTAAGATAACTGATTCACCTCCCCCCCTCTCAATTATCAACAATTGGTATCAGAGCTAAGTTCCTCCCAACTGAGCCTAAAAGCTTGAGGAAGATCTAGGAATTCAAATGGATGTGTATGGTATGAGGGAGCAACTTAAGTCTGCCCTTGATGATCTTGAACAGTCAAATTCTAAAGTCAATGAATTAAAGGAAAGACTCAAATAGGCTGATGACTTCATAAAAGAACTAAAAGAGAAACTGAGTCTCTATATGAAAAAGAGTAAGGAGCTACTTCAGCAATTGGCAGGTCAAGGTGAAGCCAATGATACAAATGAAGATCTAAAAGAGAAAACCAAGCTATGTGAAAAGTTATCAAAGAAAACATCATGGTAAGACATGAAATGGAATCAGGAGTTATGAAGTTTACTCAAGAAATTGAAGAGAGAAGAAATCCTGAAGATGATCTAAGACAATCTCTCAAGGAAAAATTAGAAGACTGCCACAAGATGGATAGAATAATCAGACATCTTGAACCTGATCTTGAAGATGCTAAAGACAATGAAGAAAAACTTGAGGATCAAATTATCTCTCTTAAAAGGGATCTTCAAACAGCAAATGAATACAAAGAGAAATTCAAGATAAGCTCTGCTCAACTTGAAGTTCTCCTCGAAAGCCAAAAGAGGGTAGATGACAAGTGTGGCCTGGGATATGAAAAAGGTGAAAGCTCCGAATCCAGTCAGAAGAATTTTGGATCAGAAAATCCAAGGAACCGGCCTAGAAGACCTTTGGTAAGGTAGCCTAATGCTCAAAGATATCTATCCTTCAATGGATACTACCACAACTGCAATAACTTTGGTCATACAGCTAATCAATGCAGAAAGAGAATGAATCAGACTAATACATCCTTCTCCGGACAGTGTTTCAATTGCAAAAGGTATGGTCACAAATCTCATGAATGCAGGAATATGCAAATGAACAGTTCATTCAATGGTAGATGCTTTGCATGCAATAGAATGGGTCATATGGCTAATCAATGCAGATCAAGAGGATATCAATCGAATGTGCAAAGAAATGTTATTTTCCAAATTTGCAATAGATCTGGTCATATTGCCAAATTCTGTAAAAGCAAGAATCAGGACAAAAGAGGTCCGGTACATCATAATCAGAATCAAGATAAGGGAAAACATAAAGTGAATGCGGATGAAGTTCAAAGTGAGATGAACAAGATTTGGGTGAAGAAAAGTACAGAGAACGTAGGGGATGGATCTGCACCAAATTCTGGTGCTGATATTCCTTCCGAAAATTAAAAAGTGAGCCCTGGCTCAGGGGGAGACACAAGAAAACCATTTTCCCCCAGCTAGCCAATTGGTGCCAGAATTGGCACAAGGAGAGTTGCGAATTAAAGGGTTCACAAGAGATGCATCCAAATAACCTATGGTTAAGATCTGGAAGATCCACAAGATGTCTAGATCAAGATTGATCCGGTTCTTCAAATCATCAGAATAAAGCAAACTGGAATGACTTAGGTCGAGCATTTATTACAACTTGGTATTAGGGTTTGCAGAGTAATATAAGGGTTCTTCCTATTAAACACTTGCTCATTCTACATTTAAGAAGAAGAAAAAGAGGAGCTCTGCGACAAATTTCCTCAAGCCCATCAAAGATCATTTGCAGAAGTCAGTTCATCCAGAAATCGATCCGGCTCACTCCATGAAAACCTAAAGGTGCAAAAGGTATTTTCTGTTCTTAAATATCTCTCTACAAATCTTTTTAAAGATGACTACTTTGAATATCGTGAAGATCACTGATAGGCCTCGCCCCAAATTCAAGAAACATCCCTACAAATCCTTGGAAGTAGATCCCCTAGGAGCTTTTTCCAGTGTTCTACATGGTGTCTTGCATACAAAAGATATTAGGGTTTACATTCACGCAAACATTGAAAAAATCGGTGAGTTCAAATTGAGGGATATCTACCACAAACAACTAATAGATGATTCATTTGACCTCAAACCCCAATACAAGGCCCTCCGGGAGAAGCACTTTGCACAGTATATACATTTCCCTTGCTTTGCTAAGGATGAATGGGTCCGGTATGTCTTGAGCAGAATACATGACAACTTTATGTGGTTGAATGGACCATTCAAGATCACAAAAGATGCCATTAGGCCAGTTACCGGTTTACACTCATCTGGTGGGATACCTACTCTCAAATCAGTCAAAAATCAGACTGTAAGTGAGGCTACCAGATCTAGGTTTGACAAAAGAGCAATGATAGTAGATGACATCACTGATCCGGATGTCAAGTTTGCATTCATGATCATCGGCTACAAAATATATCATTCTACCAGGGAGAATTCAGTACCTGGAACTGCTATTTACACTGCCTATGAAATGTTGAGGAAAAATGCACACTATGACCTTTGTGAGCTCCTTCTAAACCAACTCTTAGAGAACCTGCAGAAGATAAAGGACAAGAAAAATTCCTTCAAATTTGGTGGCCTAATACTATGTCTATTCTTCTACTTTATGAATGAGCTACCCGGATCCAGTGGATGGGTATGGCAGAATGACAGACCGGTTGCCATACAGATCAGGGATTATTTGCATGGACTTGGTGATGAAAAAGCACAAAACACAGCTCTCTGGGGTCTCTTCAAAAACTTTCAGAACATGATGCAAGCTAGAGAGAGAATTCCCCAATCTCTAGTTGAGAAATACAAAGACACAGTATGCTTCATGGTAGAGATTGATCAGTGTCTAATGGAGGCAGTGGAACCAAGAATAGTATGGATCATGCCAATGGGGTATGAGGTGGATGAGAACATCGTGGAGTTGCATGTCCAGCACATGCTGAGTCAACCAAGGGATCCCAAGGCAGAAAGGTTCAGAACCTTTGAGGAGTTGAGTGTAAAGATCCATGTGGAACTTAGACAATCGGAGATGAAGATAAAAGTGAGAAAAGAAGTAGAAGATGTTGCCAAAAGATTTGGCATATCAAAAGAAGCACTTGATGCTAACATGGAGAAGAGGGAAAGAGCAGAAAAAGAGAAGGAAGAAGCTGAAAAGGAAAGTGATCCAGTAGAAGCTCCTACTCGGACAAGATCCTCTAAGAGGTCTACACCTACCACGGACAAAATCTCAAAGATATCAAAACTGGAAGCAAAATCATTCGGCAGAGGAGAGAAAAGAACTAAAACAAAGGCCACAAGGTCTTATGTCAGTCAGAAGGATGATGAAGAAACTGAATTAGATGAGGAGATAAAGAAAATGAAGAAGCAGAAGAAAACATCCAGTGAACCCTCTACCGGTCAAGGTGAAGGAGAAAAGGTAGAAGAATTTGTAGAAAAACCCACTCTGTCTTTAGATGATGTCATCAAATCAATCACTGTGGATGGAAACCTTCAGCCAATGGCTGAATTCTATGATGCTTACAATGAAGTAGACCAAAAGATCTTGTAGGAAGCAGCAGTTAAGTATCTAGACATTTATAACAAGGCTTTTATTGAAATTATATCTCTTATTCCCAAAAGCCTAGAAAAAGAGTTAGAAATAAGAAAGAATAATGCCATGGCAAAAGATCTTGAGATCCGGGAACAGATAGCCATTCAGTTATATCCTTCAATCGATTCAAAGCAAATAAACATGATCTTCAAGGATTGCAAGGATGAATTCTGGAGCAAAGCCAGAATGAATCAGCTCATGCTTGGTGAGACTGACAAGATAGCCAAGGAAACAGAAGAAATCCTCAGGAATGCCTTCAAAAGATTCAATCTTCTTGTTATAGAGGACTTGGGTGTTAATCCTTTAGCCACAGGTGTTGAAAAGGAATCCACTGAGGAAATGACAGAAGAACTAATGGACACCGGTGAAGATAAGGGCTTGGAATCCTCTACTCCAGAAGAGGTGGCCCATGAACAAACAAACATCACTACTCTGATTTCCCCTGCTGACTCCGAATCCAAAGGAAAAAAAAGAATAGAGGAGAAAGAAGTAGAGGTGAAGGAAAAAGAAGATGACAGTACCAAGGTTGTAGAAGGAGAAAAAGCTCCAAGAGATAGTTCTGAGACTGCAAAAGGGAAGAAGAATCTGTCTCCAGCAAGAGACATTGCAGAAACTATCAAAAAGTTCTTAGACAAAGAGATAATGGAAATTGATGAACCGGAACTTCTGCAAGGGCCATTTAATTTTGACTCTCTTTCTCCGGTACAAACAATGAAGATAGCTTCATTTGCTAATGCAAAGGCCAAAGAAAAACTCCTGAAGTCTCACATGGAAGACTGTGAGCTTATAGCAGCCGCATCCGGAGTGTTAGAAAAGATCATGCCATCTTTTCAAAAGGATCCCTCAGCCTCCTCATCTGGTAATCTCAAATCTTTGATTAATAGTATTAGTACACATTTCAATTCTCTAGAGAAATTTGTTGAGGATAAGGTCAGGAAAGAGTTTTTGGATAAGAGATTCTCTGAGTTGCAAGGGCTAATAGCAAATGACAGGAGAGTAATGGGTATTAGGAAAAAGAGCTTGGAAAATGCTCTCAAGGATGGAGGAGATGTATACAAATTTTGTATATCCTGGTCTAAAGCAACAGTGGAGATTGAGAAGAAAGTGAAAGAATAGGAGGACAAACTAACAAAACTTTCTCAAAATTTTGATCCACTTACCACATCCATAATAAATCAAGAATGTCAGACGATTGTAGTTTTTAATGAAATTAAAAAGCTTGAAGAAGAGAAGAAAAACAAAATCAGTAGGTTGAATGAACTTAGAAGAATAATTATCCCTAAGTTGGAGGCCATGCATGAGGCCTTAAGTGATGCTCAAACTATAGCCAAAACAAATGATCCGACAGATCTGAAAAAGGCAGAAGCTTATGCATTCCTGTTGAGTGGTCACATCGCAATTTTGGATAGAATGAAGCAAAGTTGGGCGACATAATTTATCCAGTTGAAGACATCTTATGCAGATATCCTTCAGTTTATGTAAAGTATAGCATGTTTAAATACTTATGCGGCTAAGTATAGAAGTGTTTTTGAGAAAAAAAAAATTGTGCGGACCCCACCCTTTGCCATTGATGTCAAAGGAGGAGTGAGGAGCAGTGAGAAATGAGGAAGCCAACTAAGGGGGAGCTCCGGAAATTCAAAAAATGTACATAAAAATAGAGCATCAGCCAAGGGGGAGTATAGTGTGACACTTAGTCATTTTTCACTAAGTGTTGCTATCAATGCCAAAGGGGGAGATTGTTGGCAAGAGACTCTATATGGACTCATGAATGTTGTCATTGATGGCAACAAAGGTTATCCCACACATCCGCAGGACATGATGAGTTTTTACCGGAAGTTAGATTGAAGAAGTGTTGATGTCCGGTAAGTAAGAACAGAGCAATCAGTAAGGTCTGGCAGAAAGGTCTAGATCTCTCAGAAGAAGTATCTCAATGAAGTGCAGATTTGGGAAAGTCAAGAGGAGTACCTTGACTAATAGAATCCAAGGATTTAGCCTCCGGTGTTGAAAGGATGAAAAGATATGAATACTTGAGTGTCAGGTTCTTGATTGGCAGTGTGGACAGAGGAAGAACTGACTGACAAAACATCAGACATTATTCCAGATGTGTTACTAATGATGGTAAAGGTTCTCAAGGCATAAGTTATGATTGGCCGACATGATTGATGACTTCTACAAGTATATCCTTGATCCGCATTACTTGGTATGCAAGGATTCAGCCGACAGATCAGAGTTTGAGGAAAATATTGACTATTCTGGATGCTGACTAGAAAGGTGATGAAATCACTTGTGCGGATATATATACAAGATGGATTTAGATGTGAAGTTGTGTGTGGTGTAATGTGTAGTGCGAAGAAAAGCAAAAGAATAGTGTGAAAGTAGAAAGGAAGATCCGGTATGTGAAAAGACAGCAGCACAAAAGAAGAGATGAAGTGCAGCAAGTCAATTTATTGAGCCTAACCAGAACTGAACTCCAGCATATGTGGATGTTTCTCATCAATTCAAGGATCTTGTTATTCTTCTTACAACTTGTAGACAGTGAGTCTCTTGTAGGCAGTGAGCCTCTTGTGAGCAGTGTGCTCGGGCAGTGAGCCCTAATTGGCAAGTGCCATTTTGTATTTCTATTCTTCTAACAAAGAATACAATCTTGGGTTAATCAACCCGTGGTTTTCTCCCTTAACAGGGTTTCCACGTCAAAAATATTGTGTCATGTGTATTTCCATTTCATGGTTATGTTTGCTTATTTGAATTGATGTTGCATTAACCATTAAGAAAGTTCAGAAAGCTGAAATAATTAAGATAACTGACTCACCCCCCCTCTCAGTTATCAACACAACTCACTGTCTATACTGCACTTCACTGTAGCTCACTTGATTCTTCTGGAGAGGCCAATTTTCTCAATATTCTCAACATATAAAGTTTCCAAACAAGTAGTAGAATAGGATATAGTTGACACCAATGACAACAAAGAAAGTTGACATCAATGACAACACCGATTAGGCACATACTTGCAACATGATACTCCTATAAAGGCTTAGACTCTGCAAGTGTATTGTAACGATTGATTACTAAATAATACATTGAGTTTCTTTGGAGTGTGTAAGTTTTCTCCTGATAGGGTTTTCCCACATAAATCATTGTGTTATGGCATATTGCTTCTATATTTATTTCCTTATAATTGTATGATTAGTTTAGTTTTTACACATACATCTCTCATATATTAGCCTAAAAAGTGTATTCTACACCTTTTTTCTCCTTTCCTCCTTTCATCCTCATATATTTATGTAAGGAAAAGGTTAGACTATTGATTGATTTGTTCACAGTTTTTAATAATGCACTCATATTTACTAATAAGAACATATATTTTATAATTTTGAATTTGATTCTCCAAACTATGATGACCAAGGTAGCTCATTCTTACTTTTTAGATGATGGTTCCATAGAAGGAGCAACCTAAACAAATTTAGCGAGTAGTAAAAATATTGATCATAAACTTATTCTAAAATTTGAGACTCTTAAACAAGGAATTGTATGATCAAAAGAGAGTTGTATATAGTATTTATGTCTTGTATTCCTCAAGAAAATATTTAAACATTATCATATGGACACTTTCTTTGACAATAAGCATTTTATAGGCTCAAATAAACTTTATTTTTTTTCTGTTACCATGAGGTCCAATAACTTTGAACATGGAAAAATACTTATAACAAATGTAATAATTATTTTAGAGCTCATGGTTTTGACATAGATGTTTTTATATACCATTCACTTATCTCATGAGATTAAACTAGCTATCTTTCCAAGCATTGGTTGATCCCATGCCCTTTTAGTGAATACTATTATGATTTGTGTTGTACTACCTACAATTATATTATATTTATTATAATACATATTTATGTTTTGTTTTTTTTTTAATAGAGTTGGTGCTTTCTCTTGGTCTATTGTACTAAACCTTGTTTTTAGCCTCATTATCTTTTGTGAGTATTTGTGGACATTAATAATAATTTCAATTTCAATTTATAGAAAATAGGGTTTGATAAATGATAAAATTCCTTGGCTCTATACCTAGTGATGTATATGCACTCAAACTATATCTAAACATCAAACTCAATAGTTAAAGGTAAATTTTTTTCCAATAAAAATAGGACAATTAAATTTACCATTTTTGAGTGTAGATAATTTGTAAACTTATCATTTTTTGTTTGCTCATTGAACCATTTGAT
This sequence comes from Cunninghamia lanceolata, assembly GCA_027924645.1. Lineage (NCBI taxonomy): Eukaryota > Viridiplantae > Streptophyta > Pinopsida > Cupressales > Cupressaceae > Cunninghamia > Cunninghamia lanceolata. Next base: position 4,258,795 of record BSBN01000642.1, read on the forward strand.
GCTTAAGTAGGGTGATTCACTTCAAGCAAGCTCTAAAATAAATCTAGACATTATAATGCCTTGCTATTTAATCTTAATGTATTGGTTTCTTGTATATTCTACTTATTTTTTATGGATGATTTTTTAAACTTATATTTCTTAACATAATACCAATTATTTGTCATTTACAAAAGCACTTCAAAACCTTTTTCCAATTATTTTATTTTATTGGCAATAAATCTTCACCATTCAAAGAAAATTAGTTTGCATCTTAAGCTTCAAGATGGAACGCCTAGTAGACAAATACTTGGGTATACCACTATTTGTGGGCCAAAAAAAAAGGAATTTTTGGCTCTTGGCTCATACCCTGACCTCAATACAAAACAAGGGCTGCAAAGCAGCTGTACTCCCTGATGGAGTTAAGTTGTCATTGATGTCAAAAAGGTGTCCTCAGTTTGTTTGATGTCATCAGGACTTGGTTGATCAGGTTTGGCCTTCAATGTGTTTTCTTATGTTCTTTGGTAAGTGAAGTCACAAGGTGATTTAGGGTTGGCAAGTGTTGACAAATGTTCATCATTCATGTGTGCTCATCTAGGTTTGGACAGAGTTTGCTTAGAAGTTGTGATTCATTTCATACTTGATGAAGTGCATATCATGTTTGGTTATGCAGTGTAGAGATACATACTTGTTAAAGGATCAGGAGGAGCAAAGAGTTCACATCATCCTGTGTAGAGTTTATATCATCTTATATGTTATTGATTACATCATCTTGTGTGTTCTTTACAGATGACTTGTAGTGGTAGTGACTTAATAATTTGAACTCAGGAGCCTTCATCATGTTGTCTGACTTTCTCTACAATAAGGATTGATTTCATTTTGTGTGGCATACTCTATATCAAGGATTGATAGAAGTGATCACAGGAGTTGTCATACCACTGAGTTTACAGATGCAGATATCACTTGGATTTCATGCAAGTTTCTTCAAGGTGATGTCATCAGGAGTTGCAGTGTGTTGATTGAAAGTAACATTTGGTAGAGTAATGCGTGCACTACTCATTTGAAGATAGAGCTAATATTCTTGAATTGGTTCGGTTACGTTAATATGGGGAACACAACACAGTTCAAAAGTCTTGCAGATGCAGAGAATAATTTTATTCTCTTGGTCATCACAGGTTTGATCTTCTTGGTGTTTTTGTTGATAGGTTGGATTGACAAGTTGGTCTTCATACTATACTCTTCATGACTTCACATCCAAAGCTCACTTGTCATTCTTTTTAACATCATGGTGACTTGTTGAGGTGGTAAGAGTCACTTAAAGTGACCTGTTAGAGGGCTACCATCACATGATGGTGACCGGCCCTTCCTTGAAGCATCGGTCTTTACATGATATATGGAGCGCATTTTTCCTTAAAGTTTTTTAATTTAAAAAAAAAACATTGAAAATGCTAAGGGCCCGTGGTGCATAATAAAAGGAGAATGCTTTGAAAAAGCTTTGAAAATATTTATATTATTAGAGGAAACCCGATCCCCAAGCCTTTATGGCTTTAAATTTTTTTTAGAAACTTTCTCTAATTTCTAAAGTGGTCGGCCCATATCTTTTTAGATTTTTTAAAAATGGAGTTTTTTTAATTTTAAAAAGAAAGCTATTAATTTCTTTTTAAAGGTGATAAGTTTTTTTTAAAATTAGAAATTTTTAGAGATATTTCTAAGGAGAGTTTTTTTGAAGATAAATATTGATGGAGAATTGGAGATGTTTTTTTTTGCAAAAATATCTTGAAGACATTGGCTAGGATTTTTTTGAAGAAGTTCTTTGCAGAGAAAATGAGATTTATTGAAGAGGATAATGAAAAATTTGTTTGAAGAAATTTGCAAGGGTTTTGTATTTTGGAGAATATGAAACATCATGCAGGGATTGAAATGAGAAGGTGAAAATATTTATACAGAGGAATATGAAAAATCTTTTGCAGGTGAATCAATTTGTGAAGGCTCTTCATTTTTGACATGAAAAATTAAGCAATCCAGTGATTTTTTTTTATGGGTATGAAGGATCATGCAATGAAGATGAAAGTGAATGCACAAAGGAATTTGAAGAGTTATTGTTTTATTTTTGACAGGGGCAAAATGATTGAATTTAATTGAAGTTGTTTTTGGAGATATGTTGTTGCTAAATGTTTTATGCAGGGATAATATTGAATACAGAAATTGTCCAAATTGAAATGTCAAAGAATATGAAGGATCATATACAGAGAAGAGGAAGATCAAAAGATTTTTTTAATGCATAGAATTGACGGGAAGATATTTTGTTTTAAATATAGAGAAGAGAATATGAAGGTTTTTTAGAAAGTGAATTGTGATGGGTTGTGAAAGATATCCAGATATTATTTAATGGCATTACAGATGCTTTGATTAGTGTGTCTTGTGGATTAACAAGATGAGATGAGTGATGTTGTACAGATCTATGATGAACTGACAGGGATCAAATACAGATACAAAGATTGACAAGGTGATCAGAAAGACAATATGCAATTGTAATAATAATCAGGTGCATTGATTGTATGATTGGTAAGGCAGAGATGAAACATACAGAGAAAAGTAGTGTTGTTGAGCATATCTGGATGAAGAATTGATTTTTGAATGGAATGACCATTTGAACACATAAGAGAGAATAAAAGTTATGTATTGAAACAGAGAAACCCTCTGAATTTGTGTTTTCAGTTTGTTCTGTAATAGGGGTTGGTGCTCCTTGAAGCTGGTGCTTCTAAACAGTATGCCAGTGAGGCTTGTAGGTCAGTGAGACCTCAATAGTCAGTGAGACATAATATTCAGCCAGTGAGGCTTTGTAAGATGTTTTCAAAGTTAAGCCAGTGAGGCACTTCATGAGTGGTTTTTCTACCCAGAGAGGGTTTTCCACTCCAGTAATTCTTATGTTGTTTCTATGTGTGTTCTTGCTTCTATGTTAAGATTTATCTCTATGTGGTACTGCTCATAATTTTCATTATCAAACTTGTACATAGTTTATTGATGACTTTCTTTTTCTGAGTCTTGTAAATCAAAAGTTATAATAAGTTGCAAAAATCTACACAACACTGATTCACCCCCCCTCTCAGTGTTGTCTGAACTCCTACAATTGGTATCAGAGCCAGTTTCCCTTTTGCAGCTTAATCAGCTTGGGTAGGTCCTGTGTGTGGAGTTCAATGGGTAAGTGCAGGAGAAATAAGAACATGAGAAATGTTAAGATTCATTCTGGTCAAAAGACATCATCCATATCAAACTTAGGTGTTAATGTTCAAGCAGTTGATAAAGATGCTTCACAAGTTGAATCAATGAAAGAGTTTTCTGGAGTTCCTCTGTTTAATGGTTCATATTTTTCAGTTTGGTGTATTAGAATGCAAGTGTATTTATCCTCTTTAGGATATGATGTTTTAATGTCTGTTGAGAATGGATATTCTAACTCTGCAAATAACAAAGAAGCTCTCAAATGTAATCAGATTGCAAAGAAGGCTATTTTATCTGCTCTATCTAATGATGTTTCTTGTAAAATTATAGATTGTGTTACAGCTCAGGATATGTGGAGGAGATTGAAAAGAATTTACCAAGGTAATGATAAAGAAGAGGACACTCTGGTGTGTCAAGAAAGTGGCAATGAAAGGCAATCATATGAAGAAGTTGAGACCCAATCAAATTCAGAAGATGATGATGATCAGGATTATGATGAACAAGACTGTGAGATTGATCTAGAAGGAGAGCTCATATATGCTCTAACTGAACTCAAGAAGTATAAGAAGGAGAACCAAAAGTTAATGTTGCAGCTGCAACAAGAAAGAGAATCAAAATTCAATGCACTTTCAGAACTTGAAATTGTTTCTACAGATCTTGAAGAGGCCAGATGTCAGATTATTAGTTTAAAGTCATATATTGATGATTCAGACAAACTAATTGATAGATTAAAGACAGAAATTGAAGAAGCTAAGAGGATTGCTGATGTTTCAATATCTGACCTTGAAGTTACAAGGATTGAGAATCTAAAACTAGAATCAAAAATAGTCTCTTTAAGAAAGGAGTTAGAAAAGGCTTCCTCTAAGTTGCACAAGAATCTGATGTTTGAAAAGAGTACTGAAGAAGGAGAATGTTCAAAAGCTAGACAGACACTTAAAAGGAAAATTGATTTAAGTCATCATGTTGTTGCCACAGAAGATAAAAGGAAGAGTGAAGCTGAACAGAAAACCAGAGATGAATTTGTACATAATCAAAGAAGGAATTTTAGAAAATCTGCTGTTAGACAAGCATACATGTACATGTATAATTATTCTTTTAATGGTTATTGTTATGCTTGTAATCAATTTGGTCACAAAGCAATTGTTTGCAGAAGGAATACTGACATTATTTGTTACAAGTGCAATAATGTTGGACATATACAAAGTAATTGTGAAAGATATGATTCTGCATGGAAGTTTAACATGAGTTCTCAAAGGTACTATCAGTCATCTGATTATAATTGTAATATAGTTTGTTACAATTGCAACTCTCTTGGTCACAAAGCTTACAGTTGCAGAATGTTTGAAGGAATTGCATCATCTGATTTGAAATGGAAAGAAACAGAAAAGGTTTGGAGAAAGAAAGCACCTGTGAAAATTTGGAAGCAAAAAGAAAGTAAAAAGAAGTCAGAATCTAAACTTGTGCATCCTGCACAAGTTACATCATCAGTTGAATAATGGATAGCATGAAGTAAGGGGGAGGTATCAAATGTTCTATCAGTTAACCCCAAGTTTCAGGAAGGAGATCATTTGATATGATGATCTTGTCTGTTTATCACTCTTGCCATGCTTTGAAATAGTTGATTATGTTGTTGCTAACAAAGTTGATGTTTAGTATGTGATAGTGTTTCAGGAGTTCTTTGGCTCATTATGCTGAAAAGGTGTTTCAGATGCTCTCTGCACAAAGAGTTATGTGTGATCATGCTTGTCAGGGCAAAGAGCTTGAGATGCTCTCAAGAAGCTCTTATCAGAAAACTAGCATGTGTTGGCTAAGGTGGCTGAAAATGAAAGTTTAATTCATAGCAATTATCTTTGTTTTAAGATGCAGTTTGTTTGAATGACAAAGTCAAGAGGTAGCAGTTCTTGTATAATACAGTATGTTTCAGATGTGGTGTCTTGTGCAGAACAGGAGGATAGTTCAGATGGTCTTCATTCTTTGTCATGTTAGAAAAGGTGTCAGAATTGTTTGGTTGCAGGACGATATTTTGATGGTCATATTTACTATCTTTTTGAGTAATGTTTTATGGCATATGTTTTGCATAAGTATTAAAGCTTTCAGGTGATTTGGAGATAGTGTTTCACTTGCTTCATTGATGATCTTCCTTACTAATATGTTTCAGAGTTCTTCAAACTATGACATTGATGGTGATATCCTGCATTTCATCAAAAGAAGTTAAAATCAGCAATAGCAGATGGATAGTGCTTCCTTGTGCAGATGATGTTTGTTCTTGTAAATGATTGACAGTGGTATTTATGAGTAGTGAAGCAGTGATTTGTTTGTGAACTTTAACACAGGGGAAACATATAGATTCATTGGAGATTTGTCATGTGGGAAAAATTGTTTGTTTTGTCATCTTTATAATGGTATTGTCATCAGATGTAAGTTTCATGGTATCTTTTTGATCTCAAGTTTGAAATGTTGATGTTCAGGATAAGTTTAGCAAAATTGCATTCAGTGCTTTGAAAGGTAAGTGGTTCTTATTTTTGGTTGAAGATAACAAGATAATAGGAGTTTATGTCTTCAAGGTGACTACTATTGTGCAATGTGATTACAATTGTTATAATCATGCTATAACATCTTTCAGTGGAGTTATTTTCTCAGGGGGAGATAATAGCCTTTGTCATCAGATGTCAAAAAGGGGGAGAAAGAAAAATTGCATCAGGTGGTTTTGCCATCAATGACAAAGGGGGAGATTGATGGAGTTAAGTTGTCATTGATGTCAAAAAGGTGTCCTCAGTTTGTTTGATGTCATCAGGACTTGGTTGATCAGGTTTGGCCTTCAATGTGTTTTCTTATGTTCTTTGGTAAGTGAAGTCACAAGGTGATTTAGGGTTGGCAAGTGTTGACAAATGTTCATCATTCATGTGTGCTCATCTAGGTTTGGACAGAGTTTGCTTAGAAGTTGTGATTCATTTCATACTTGATGAAGTGCATATCATGTTTGGTTATGCAGTGTAGAGATACATACTTGTTAAAGGATCAGGAGGAGCAAAGAGTTCACATCATCCTGTGTAGAGTTTATATCATCTTATATGTTATTGATTACATCATCTTGTGTGTTCTTTACAGATGACTTGTAGTGGTAGTGACTTAATAATTTGAACTCAGGAGCCTTCATCATGTTGTCTGACTTTCTCTACAATAAGGATTGATTTCATTTTGTGTGGCATACTCTATATCAAGGATTGATAGAAGTGATCACAGGAGTTGTCATACCACTGAGTTTACAGATGCAGATATCACTTGGATTTCATGCAAGTTTCTTCAAGGTGATGTCATCAGGAGTTGCAGTGTGTTGATTGAAAGTAACATTTGGTAGAGTAATGCGTGCACTACTCATTTGAAGATAGAGCTAATATTCTTGAATTGGTTCGGTTACGTTAATATGGGGAACACAACACAGTTCAAAAGTCTTGCAGATGCAGAGAATAATTTTATTCTCTTGGTCATCACAGGTTTGATCTTCTTGGTGTTTTTGTTGATAGGTTGGATTGACAAGTTGGTCTTCATACTATACTCTTCATGACTTCACATCCAAAGCTCACTTGTCATTCTTTTTAACATCATGGTGACTTGTTGAGGTGGTAAGAGTCACTTAAAGTGACCTGTTAGAGGGCTACCATCACATGATGGTGACCGGCCCTTCCTTGAAGCATCGGTCTTTACATGATATATGGAGCGCATTTTTCCTTAAAGTTTTTTAATTTAAAAAAAAAAAACATTGAAAATGCTAAGGGCCCGTGGTGCATAATAAAAGGAGAATGCTTTGAAAAAGCTTTGAAAATATTTATATTATTAGAGGAAACCCGATCCCCAAGCCTTTATGGCTTTAAATTTTTTTTAGAAACTTTCTCTAATTTCTAAAGTGGTCGGCCCATATCTTTTTAGATTTTTTAAAAATGGAGTTTTTTTAATTTTAAAAAGAAAGCTATTAATTTCTTTTTAAAGGTGATAAGTTTTTTTTAAAATTAGAAATTTTTAGAGATATTTCTAAAGAGAGTTTTTTTGAAGATAAATATTGATGGAGAATTGGAGATGTTTTTTTTTGCAAAAATATCTTGAAGACATTGGCTAGGATTTTTTTGAAGAAGTTCTTTGCAGAGAAAATGAGATTTATTGAAGAGGATAATGAAAAATTTGTTTGAAGAAATTTGCAAGGGTTTTGTATTTTGGAGAATATGAAACATCATGCAGGGATTGAAATGAGAAGGTGAAAATATTTATACAGAGGAATATGAAAAATCTTTTGCAGGTGAATCAATTTGTGAAGGCTCTTCATTTTTGACATGAAAAATTAAGCAATCCAGTGATTTTTTTTTATGGGTATGAAGGATCATGCAATGAAGATGAAAGTGAATGCACAAAGGAATTTGAAGAGTTATTGTTTTATTTTTGACAGGGGCAAAATGATTGAATTTAATTGAAGTTGTTTTTGGAGATATGTTGTTGCTAAATGTTTTATGCAGGGATAATATTGAATACAGAAATTGTCCAAATTGAAATGTCAAAGAATATGAAGGATCATATACAGAGAAGAGGAAGATCAAAAGATTTTTTTAATGCATAGAATTGACGGGAAGATATTTTGTTTTAAATATAGAGAAGAGAATATGAAGGTTTTTTAGAAAGTGAATTGTGATGGGTTGTGAAAGATATCCAGATATTATTTAATGGCATTACAGATGCTTTGATTAGTGTGTCTTGTGGATTAACAAGATGAGATGAGTGATGTTGTACAGATCTATGATGAACTGACAGGGATCAAATACAGATACAAAGATTGACAAGGTGATCAGAAAGACAATATGCAATTGTAATAATAATCAGGTGCATTGATTGTATGACTGGTAAGGCAGAGATGAAACATACAGAGAAAAGTAGTGTTGTTGAGCATATCTGGATGAAGAATTGATTTTTGAATGGAATGACCATTTGAACACATAAGAGAGAATAAAAGTTATGTATTGAAACAGAGAAACCCTCTGAATTTGTGTTTTCAGTTTGTTCTGTAATAGGGGTTGGTGCTCCTTGAAGCTGGTGCTTCTAAACAGTATGCCAGTGAGGCTTGTAGGTCAGTGAGACCTCAATAGTCAGTGAGACATAATATTCAGCCAGTGAGGCTTTGTAAGATGTTTTCAAAGTTAAGCCAGTGAGGCACTTCATGAGTGGTTTTTCTACCCAGAGAGGGTTTTCCACTCCAGTAATTCTTATGTTGTTTCTATGTGTGTTCTTGCTTCTATGTTAAGATTTATCTCTATGTGGTACTGCTCATAATTTTCATTATCAAACTTGTACATAGTTTATTGATGACTTTCTTTTTCTGAGTCTTGTAAATCAAAAGTTATAATAAGTTGCAAAAATCTACACAACACTGATTCACCCCCCCTCTCAGTGTTGTCTGAACTCCTATAGTCCCTGCCTAAATGCTGCATTGTTGGTTTGTGAATAAAAATGAATTGGCTAATAAAGTCAACTTAAACTTGCTTGTTGTCTTGGATCCCAAGAATGATTCTTTAATATGTTTACATTATGTTAAACCTTAGATTTAAATAACATGTCAATGTCTTTCTTCAATATGACTTATGTTGGTGGGCTTCAACAACTTGCACCCAGAAGGCAGGACATTTCTTCTTTACAAAAGGGCCATCACCATTTTCTATTTTATTAACAGTCTAACTAAATGAGTTACATTTTTTCTCAAGTTCTTTATACAACCAATACTTTCCCAAATAAGTGGTGGAGCAGTCTGGTATTGTTGCCTATTTGAATGATGGTGTAACAAATAAAAGTGATGTTTACAAGAGTACAAAATGCTTTAGATATTTGTACGCTGACAAGTACTTTTCTCAACCATTGAGAAATTATATCATGGGTTAAATCAAGTACAAAAATGACTAAACTAATTCACAAAAAATGCTAGGTAGATTGCCTACCTTACCATCAAGATTAATCAAATCATTTACAAAGGATGTCCACTTTTGGAATGGACAAAGCTATTTCAATTGTTACATGCAGAGCTAACATCACTGATAAATACAAGGGAAAAGAATAGCAATCTAGATTCATAGCAACAAATGCTCAATCACACAAGAATGATAGGGAGAATGACTCCACTATTTGTGATGAAAGTGTGCGACAACACAAGTAATATTATCTACACTTCTTTTCGATATGCTTCTTATGTGAGTCTTTTTGCAGCATACTCTGGATCCTCAATAAATTAAATCATAGCAACTGCATCCTGTGAAAGGCAACAACAAGCAAAATAGAGACATCATATTAGTCATAGCAGGAACATGAAAATTCCATTCCTTTGGACTAAACAAAGGAAAAATCATATATATCACTGGATACAGAAATCAAACTAAAAATAGCATCCAGTGTAACCATACTCAGTGCAAGCCATCTATCTTTCCTCGTTGAGATGCCATGAGTGTCTCTGCAGGGAAAAATTGTACTTAGCTAGTGCATTATACTAAAACAATTTTGAACCATCTCATGGGCTAAACAAGTGAAGAACAATATAAATTTAGAAAAAAAAAAGGAACCTGCCAATCACCTGAGAACAATAACACCTGATACATACTACTATCATAGCCCCTGTTACCTGAAATGCATCCCAGATACTAGGTATGAATGTTGCCCCTAGAAAGACAATGCTTAGTAGTCCTGCTGTGATCCATGTGAATCTCCTTGAATATACAAGCGGGGATGCTGATGGAAAGACAAGCCCATCAATGTTGAGACGCAAGGCAAAGTGAACCACAGGAAAGACCGGCATCAAATGAACAGCATAGCTTATGCAAACAATGTGATCCAGAAGAGCACTGTGAGGGACTCCCAAATCTTTGTCAAAATTGGCTAGAACATCACTCATAGGCTCTTCTCCAAATAGAAGATAGCCAAAAAAGTTTGTTGTTATATATAATTGAACATAAAACAAGTGATGCCTGAACAACTATTTTCATGCCTGAAGGTTTCGCTAGTTCATTGTGTATCGGATGAACTGCACATGCCAAAAATATCTGAATTCAATACTGAATATCAAAATTTAAGACCAAGTTAAGGTTACAATTTAACTCAATTAGCTACAACATTATCTGGATAATTTAGATGGCAAATTAAAATGTTCAAATAAAATAGCAATCTTTAGCACCATTATAATGGCAGATATAGGCATTGACCATGACTGGAACAACTGTAAAAAGCTTCAAAAATGTAGCATGATCAATGACATCAGGAAGAAGTCTTGGCATGTAGATATCACAATGAAAATTTTTGGCAATTGTAATACCAGCAGTGATCACCACAAAGACAACAGCCATTGATACTGATAATATCTTATCTTTTAAGATAGTGAAAAAAAGAAAAAAGAAAATTATTATGTCTGCACATGATAAAGAATATCAACAGTCAACAGAGAAAGTGAAAAATGAAGAATGCCATTAGATTACAGGGATGCTTTTTATGTTGTTAAATGCTACTAGCAATTAAAAGAAATCTGTTTTAAAACTGGTACAAGAAATGCTTGACCATGAAAAAAGTCCTTCCTTATTAAGAAACTTATAAATCTTAAATGATCTACAATTGACATAGACTAAGCACAAGAAAGTCCAAAGCCCTTTTCGTATAGAAGTCAAATGAGTTGACATGATTTCTTTAGCACGCTACAATTATGTATTACAGCATCCAAAGTCTTAAATTTGATGTCTCTGCATAAAAGCAGATACTTCTATGTGCAAAGATTCTCTCAACCGAAGGCTCGGCTTGGAGCTGTATATTTGATTTTGAGGAAATGGATTACCAAATATTTATGGATGTAGATATCCGTGAGGAAACAGTAATGCCACAGAAGTAACACATGATCAGGTACCAACAGCATCTAGTTCAAAGCAATCTGAGAGAAACCATGTTGAAAATCTGAATTCTCAAGCAATTAAATCTGACAGTTACACATGATCTTTCTAACATTAGCAATGATGAAGCTTCGGTAGTCAAGATTTGCTCAGTTTGCAAGACATTTACTTTAATCACAATAACAGTTGTGAATGCTCATGTTGATGATTGCCTTATCCAAACATCTAAAGCAGAGAAGAGACAAGGTAGAATGCAAAATCATAAGTCAAGGAGGCAAAAGAAGCGATTCTGTGCTATTGCTACACCAACTCATAGTTATTTGGATGACCTAAAAAACTTGGGGATGAGAGAATCAGAGGGTTCAGTGACACCTAATAGTAAGCTTAAAAAAACTATTGGAATGGTATAGACAGGTTTAGGAAGTGCTATTTGTGATGACTTACCACCCTTCAAGTGCAGTGGAAATAAGTATACAGGGGATACACAGACACAGGGCTAGCATGCAAAACACCAAAGCCCAGGGTAAAATTCATTAGATATGCAAGCTCTAGCTGTCATGCTCTTCATTGATACAAGTTTGAATTCTGCAAGGCGTAAGGTATGTAAGCAGTTAAATTTCAAATACAAATTCGAGTGCAGTGAACTGCAACCAAACTTCGATACACATGGTCCACATATAAATTTAATAGAGTTGTAGCTATGAACTCACCTACGCATATGAATAATACCAATGGAACTAGGATCAGAACTGTTGTCAGAAACATGGCAGCAGTTCGCCCAGTCCACTAATAGACTCCAAACAGTTCTTCCAAGAGACTAGTATGATGAACACCATTTGATGATGTGCCAGAAACCACATCGAAAAATATTTTCAATAAAAATTTGAACATATACAGATTTAGAAAATGGATAGATAGAACAAAGGTAAAAACACATAATCAAAGAAATAAACTCACCAAAAATAATCATGTAGATTATAAGTATTCCAGAAGGTTTTAACTATGATGCAACTTACCATGACTGCAGTTCCCACAGTAAATGAGTAAATTAAAAGCCAACCAAAGCATGCCAACCTTCAAGATAATAGGCTGCCACATTGTTGTCCTCTCTGTTTCTGGATAAACAGCTCTTGGTTGCAGCCTCATTTCTAAGTTTTATTGAAATGTATGATAGCAACTACTGCAAGGAAACCGATCTTATCAAAAACCCTCATTTTTCTACCATACCCACAATCATATCTTATGCAAACTCAATAAAAATATAAAAGAATAATAGACTAAAAATAAGAAACAACAAGACACTTCTTATTTGGCACAAGGGCCTCTGTTTGATCAAAACAATACCAGCAGTACCCAAACCTACTTCTTGTCAAAATAAGCATTCAATAGCATTAAAGAAGAAGATAAAGAGTAAAAATCATTCTCTTTTCTTTATCAAATGCTTCTTGGAAGAGATACACCAAAAGAATTTTAAGTATCAATCCACCTGAGTCTTAAATAAAGAATGACACTAACTTGAAAATTTATAAAATGGTGAAATACTATCTGCATCAGAGTCAAGCATACAGAAATATAAAAGGGGAAAATTTTGGGCGAAATGTTTTTCCATTCTTGGCAAAGTTTTGTTTCTCATAGAGGCAGAAGCATTTTTTTAACGCAGTTCGTTCATGGATTTTGTCTTGGGCACTCAAGGCCCTTGAGCACCAACCTCAGCCCTGACACGGGCTTGATCAACCCTTTTCTTGGCGTCATCGGCTTGCCCATCTCTCAGGGTTTCAAACCCTGATATCTCTGCAACCGTCCACACAATCTAGGCTCTTCAACGGTCTGGTTTATGCTCTAGGTTGCAAGCTGCAAACACTTAGAGGTCGCCTGGTTTTTTGGCAGGTAATTTGAAATAGTTTTTGGTTCAAATATTAGTTTTTGCAGGCTGTAGTCTTCAATCAACCTGGCGTCCTAGCTCCTAAACCGCCTTTTCCACCAATGGGGTCGTTGTTTACTATGAGGTTTCAATGACTGCAAAGATTCATGTTTCAAAGTTTGCATAGTCGTTTATGGTGTTTTGACGCTAATGTTTGTTAATATTCAAATCAAGGTCATTTCGTAGGGCACAGACATATCAAGGTCGCTGGCATCATATACTGGTTGGTGTTTAAACAATCGGTCAAGGGACTGCACTTCCTGGCGTGAGAGCCCACCCACACGTGTCACCCATGCAAATTTCCATCCCCGCCTATGCAAGCACCCAGACAAGCGTTTGTTGGAAGAAACTAGAAAATCAAGTGAAACATTAGAAACATAACAAATTTATTCATTGGGGAAAATTTAAAAGATTTTTAGAATGAAAAAAACATTACCAATGGGCTAAAATTCCAACTATCCAATGAGAAAATTAGAATATCTCAATTTCCACATACCAAAATTCGTTGAAAAAAAAAAACTTTAGGATAAGGTGGAGTTTTTTCCTGGCACAAATTTTGAGAACGGATTAATAGGTGCAACTGAATACGATAGTATCCCTGCCGTAGGCAGGGACTAACAAGATATTTTCTGGAAAGGCAAGTGGTAAATTGTTAGCTTGAAGATTGACCTTGTTAAAATAAGTTTTATCTGCTATTCCTAGTTACATGATGTCAGTTCTCAAAATACCTAATGGGATTTAGGCTCAACTTGAGAAAAATTGTAGAGGCTTCTTATGGCAGGGGAGGCCAGACAAGAGGAAATTACATTTGATAGCTTGGGACATAATTTGCAAACCTAAAGGTTTAGGCGGGGCTGGAATCCTCAATACTGAATGGTAAAATATAGCACTTGGAGCAAAGATGGCCTGGAGTATGTGCAGCAAACCGGAGGCTAAATGGGTCAAATTCTCACAAGAAAAGTATATAGATAACTCAAACAGAGAACACATCTTTACGATTGTTAATCCACCAGAAGGATCCAAGATGTGGAATTTCTTAATTAAGGGCAGAAGTGTTTTACTACCACATCTCACTTGGTTGGTGCATAGAGGTGACAAATCTTTCTTTTGGTAGGATTCCTAGAATAGTTTTCTTCCACTTTCTCTTTTAAAGGATCTTCAAGAAGCAACATTGGGGACATAAGGTTGCAAACTACTTGATGGATACCAACATACAACCGTTCTCAAAAGTGAGATGGAAAAACTTCGACACTTGCCATTTCCTTCTGAAGCAAAAAGAGATACTATGCAGAATTCTATCATAAAGAAGAGTAATATTCATAGATAAGGAGGATGAAATCAAATAGACCGTAGATTCTTCGGGTAGTTTCTCCATCAGACAAGGATATAAGAGCCTCATTAAGGAAGAGAAAGTTGAATGGCCAACCCATTTTGTTGTGCCCTGCACACGCCCCACTTTTTGCATGGGCAAAATGGGGACCCCTCTTTTGACATGTACTTTCGGTGATTTTTCATCTTGTTTGTGAGTGCTTGGTTAGCAGCTAGGTCTGCTTGTGCTGGTTCATGATCCATTCAATTTAGTTTGGCATACTTTGATGTTTTCTTAGGTCATGGTAGTCTCACATGGTTCTAGTGCATATGAGTATCCTTGAGGTCTTAATTGCATAAGTATGGGTGGTGTTGTGACCAAATCACACATCACCCCATTGTGATGGGGACCCCCCTAGTTTTTTTTTATCACCTTAGAGTCAGTTATCCAGTTAATCTTTGTAAATGCAACCTAGAGACTTCTTTAAAGTCAAGATTGGAGAATTTCATGTTAGAAGCAAGTCCTGAGTTCAATATGTTTTAGTAGGCAAGGTCTACGAGCAAAATGGGTTTAATGCTGATCTAGGCATGCTTTGTTATTCACTCGTTCCCAAGTAAGCTTTGAAGAGCCTTGGTGCATGATATGTCTTCACTCATCAACTTTGGCGCCTAGACTAAAGAATCTCCAAATGAGCACCTTAGTCAGTAAAATGATTAGGAGTGCATTGAAGTGAGCCTATAAGGTTTTTGCACTTAGATAATGGAATTTACTCAAGACCTTGTCACAAGCATAAAGGATGATAAGAGCAAGTCAATAAGGTTAAAGCGCCTTGTATGGTCAAATCTATCTTGTGTGGGCGCCTAAAGATGAATGAGTTAGAATAATGCCTCTTAAGTGCCTAGAGGTGAGAATGAAGTCTTGGTAAAGTGAAAGCATGAATCATTGGAAATGTCAAGAACCTATCTTAGATCTTAGGCACCCATTTAACTCTGAACAAACCCATATGAGTGCCTGGTAATCTTCACAAGTTTGAAACCATCTTAGAATGGCGCCTAGAGGGATTGACAAAGTGAGTTATGTAGTTTTGAGTGCCTTAAAAGGAGTAGAGCATGTATGTTCAAGATTGTTTCAGTATGAAGAAATCATCATGATAGGCGCTCCTTTGTTTGGATGAGAGTAATACAAAGCGTGTAGGGGAATGAATGAACCGTTTTGAGCGCCTTAGAGAAAACATCATAGATCTACATCATTGAATGAGTGCCTTCCAAGAATTGACATGAAACAACTCTTTGAGTGGGCACCTAGGCAAAAGGAAGTACTCCAAGTGTATTTCATAATTCATACCACTCTTCATTGGCGCCTAGAGTCAAAAGGTTTGTTGAGAAGTTTTGGTGCCCCTAAAGTGTTTTGTTTACCTAATTTGGTGCCTCATGTTGGAGTGATCATTTGATGCACCTATTTGTACTTGAATGACTCTTGAGTGATGCCTTTGTAAGAAAATGTTTGATCTTCTCCAAATACACTTGAAGATGGTGAAGGGTAAGTCAGAGGATGAAGGTGCACCTTAAGCTTCCTAGTGTTCATTTTGGTGCCCTTCATGTGTAAATTCATCTAAATGAGCGCCCTAGTTCTAGAGGATTCAAGTTCATCATTTTGGGCACCTAGAGAAATGGGGTACTGAGTTATGCAAGTTTTGGTGCCTTTGTTTGGAAGATGGATGACCTTTTGGGTGCCCTTGGCCTTCAAGGATCAACTTGATCTTGGCGCTCTTGTTTAGAAGGTTAAGTGCGCCTAAAGTTTTAGAGTAAGCTAGATTGTGAGCCTTGAAGGAAGGATAGGATGTATAAGGTATGGAAAACAAGAAGGAGGTTTGGGCGCCTTGTATATGTTTGAAGAATCACTTTTGGCGCCTAGCACTTAATATGGCCTCTCCTTGTTTGAAGAACCTCACAATGAGCGCCATGGTTACTGAAGAGAGTGTTGGAGTTTTGAAAGTATATTCAAGTGTTGTCCAAAATGGAATTAGTTTACAATTGCAAAGTGATGGGGGATGAAGTAAGCAAAGAGAGTCACAGAGATGAAAAGTATGTGAGGCTCTCCCTAATGATCAGAACACCCTACATTGGCACCCTAACAAGACATCAATCCAAGGCTTAGGACAGTCCGCCTTGAGAAGTATGGATTCTTTAGAATGTCTAAGTTGATTTTAGCTCTAAAAATGTCTTTAATGTGCCTCAAAGTCAAGAAAATGTAAGGTCTAATGTGTGTGAATGGAGAAGTTCTTGTGTTAATATGGGTGCCCATCTGCACCTAAATTATCATCTTTGACGCCCTTTCTATGACTTTTATCTACTTTGGCGCCCAAGGATTTTGAATTTTGAAAACTTTATTAAATGCTTGATTGGGCCGACCTCCCTTCTAGCCGAGCAGTATTTAATATTAGCAAGATCACTATATAAGAGGCTCCTTCTCATTTCTACATGAATCATATTGCAAATGAGGAGAGAAGCAAAATTTTCAAGAGGAGGAGCGAATTTCTTAAGGAAGAGCAGATTTTTAAGGCAGAATTGCATTTTGAGGACTGATTTCTGACATTTTACCTCTGATTTTTGTCATTTGAATACTGATTTTCATCATTAAATACAGAAATCTGTATTTTCTATATCAGAAAATTAATACAAGGTATGTTTCAATCACTTTTTATTTCATAAATTACCTTTTATTTTGTAGATTATCATGATTTTATCATCTAAAAAATCACATTTATGAGGGTAAAATCTACCATTTCAAGTCACTTATTCAAGTCTTGTCTTGTAGATAGATGGGCATGACAGCAAAGGAGAGGCAAGTGATGATCAAGATGGATGCCAAATCCAACATACCCGACTCCAAGCTCGAAACTCATTGGAAGAACGTGGGAGACACCAACATGGGACATGGTAACTTGGAGGAGATGGAGGACTTCTTGCTCACCATCATGAGGAATGAAGACATCAAGGCCATTGCAAAGAGTGGAATTGTTTAAGCAGCATGCTTCCCACCTACCTTACCTAGCACTGAGTTAGTGTTGGAATGTATTCAGCACTATGACAAATAGAAGAGATAAATTATAGCTAAAGATGGGACTGTCCTAGCTTACCTGCAAAGAGAAGTCATTCAGGAAATCTTCAACATCCCAAACAAGAAAGCAGTGTTCATCTATCCTACAACTGCTCAATGTACTTTTGAAGGCAACCCCAAGCACTACATGCAAGAAGTGAGGAAGAGGTGGATGATAGCTTCATCAATCAAGATATACAACTCTGAAGATCAAAAGTATCCCAAGGCAGACCTCAAAAAGGAGATAAGTTACTTCATCATGTTCTTAAATCGAGTAACAGGTAGGCCTCAATCATCTACTTTTGAAGGATGGATGTATACCTATTTTGATCATGTGTTTAAGAAGAATAAGATGGTTGATTGGGATGGTCTTATAAGCCATTGCCTTGATGAACAGTTTGAAAGGTTTGATCAAATGAAGTCTTTCTTCATGACTTCCTATCTTGTTTACATCTTGGCAAGAAATGTAGTTTATAAAGGATTAACATCTAAAGGAGAAGTAGGTACAAGGTTTAGACAAATTTTATCTCATCAGTGTTATCCTCAGCTCCATTTGAAGAACATCAATCATTACAAGAGGTTCAATGATGCCTTCGCCATGTTCATAGTGAGAAAGTTGCGAGGAGAATTGCATAGAAGACTAACAGGTGGTGCTAGAAACTTCATTGAGCAATATGGAAGGTACTACATTCAATATGACAAGTTTACTTATATCAGAATTCAGGGTTTCACATCCTTTCCATACAGATTGCCAAGATATCCTACCAATAAGATGGTGTTGCTAGAACTTTCAAGATAGTTGTTAGAGTTCCATAAGATGCAAAGGGCAAGAAAGAAAGCCAGAGTTCAGTTTCCTCTCCAGCTTGGCAGATATTACTCCTGTCCATCACTTCAAGTAGATGAACATGAACATTCAGAGGTTGAGCTTCAAGCATACCATCTACATCTTCATGATTCAAGGAGGGAGAACTTCAATCCACATGGAGCTATTAAGTAGTCATATTCTTCCTACCGGCATGTTGAGCAGCTTGAGGATCATTGGGCTAATGCCATTGATGATGATGATATCAGGATGTAAAAGTGCTCAAGGTTAAGATGGGATCTAGTAAGAGCTACAAAGGTATTAAGGATTCTTGATCAGTTAGATGATGATAGAACTCTTTCAGCTGATGAATACAATAAGATCCGGAACTTGCCTTATGATGTTGACTGGACTGATAGAGAAAGAATTTATGATGAAGAGTTAATAGAGCCTATTGTTTCTATCACTAAAGAACATGTAAAATAGCAAGTACAAGTATTGATAGATGAGGGAAAGAAACTTACTTAAATCAAGATAGGAGAAATTGAACAGCAGGAACAACATAGTGCAGCTGGTAGAAGTTCACGAAGTAAGGACAATGAAAGAGATTCAAGTCAAGTAAAGAAAAGGAAACAACTTGAATATGCACAAGGAGAATTAAGCAAGAAAAAGAAAAGAATAAGTATTGAAATTGCTTCATCAAGACATCCAAGAAATACTCCACCGAATCAGGACATAGTTGTACATGTTGTTGAAGATGTAGCTCCAAAGACTCCAGTTGAAGTAGTGCCTTCAAGTCCACATGATACTGAGATCATTGATGAAGTTAACACTGAAGACAAGGATGAAGCTGAAGAACAATCATTGCAAATACAACAGTTACATGATCTTTCATCATTACCAGAGTGGCTGCAGGATAGAGTCAAGGAAAGTTGTGAATTCGAGAAATATCCTCCTATTCCAGTTGAAGAGTTGCTTCTAGACATGTCTAATGAAAAATCAAAGAAGAAAGCAACTATTCTTTCAAAGATCACCAAAGATGAAGCAGGTATAAGGAAAATACATGTAGCAGTTCCAAGGCTTGAAAAGAATATAGAAGATATAACACCTGAAAATTATGACATCAACACAGTCAACTTAGGTCCATTGACTGGAACACAAGTAGAAGAAGAACTTCAGGATTCAATTGATAATGCTTGAGCTATTATAAGGCAGGAAACAAAAGATAGGATTAAAACTGAGCAAAGGTGTCAAGCCTTAGAGCAGTATATTCAGCACTTGGTCCATCCTATTCGTCAGTAGGAGAGAGTTTCTACACCTCCATCTCTTCTTCCTCTAGAGACAGTTAAACATCTTGAGAGGTTGAAGTCTTCATCTCACAGGTTGAAAGATTAGATGAAAAGGACAAAAGAAACTACAAATAAACATCTTGAAGATATTATGCAAGTGTATGACAAGATCGTTGATCTCAAAGAAAGGGTATTTGCATTGTTGATAGTTTGTGTTGAGTTCAAAGATATCAAGGAACAATACATGCCACATTTGAAGAGCTTGATGGAGACTTTAGTTGATGATTTGATACATGCTGAAGTGATAGAAGAAGGTAGGACATATGACTTCTCTTCTTGGTATTATTGGTCTCCCAATAAAGGACAGCTACTTGATAAGGTAGAAACAGATATGTCAAGAGTAAGGAGTGTACTTCAAAGAATTCAAGATGGAATACATGCATCCTTGATGAAGATACGTAATCCATTTGGAGAGATGACTCTTGATAATATTAAAGAACAAGTTCAAGCTTTCTACTTCCAAAAGGATGATGTTTCTAATGAGAAGCTTGATAGTATTTTCTCACTTGTTGTCCAGCTTGGCGCCAACAAAGCGAGGATGACTGATTGGGAGAAGACACTTGGCCTCTATTTAGATGATGTACTTGAAGCTGAAGGAACCACTAAGAACGCGCCAAGTGTACCTTTTGATGATGTCCAACAGATAGTGTCTAGATTCATTGAATGTCAAAATACTAGTGATGGTTATTCACATGGAGATTCCTCATAGGCTATTGATTTGTCATCCTTATCTTCTTGGGAAATGTGCCTTTGTTCCCTCTTTAATTTACTAAAAATAGGAGTTTGTTGTAACTACTTATGATGTGGCATGATCTGGTCCATTGGCTTTGCCAATCGATCTTGACCCTTCATACATTCTTGAGGTCTATAAAAGGGCTCCTTTTGCTTTCATTTGTACGATTGAAGACTCTGAAAATTATTGCAAGAGCTCTCTAAAATAATATAAGACTCATTGTTTGGTGATTCTATATATGTTTCTAAGTGTTGCATGGTTTGAATTTCTTCAAACAAATATTAAGATTAGATTAAGTTTTCTTTAAGTATATGTTAGTTGGTGAAAGGCTTCATTATTGTTTGTGGTGAAATCTTTATGTTCATACCATTTGTAGTTTGTGGCTTGCAAATTGTAGTGTATGGTTGGTCTGAACAAAATTGAGCTTAACTTTGATCTCTATGTTTGTCGAATTCTTCATGAGCATAAGTGATTTAAACATCTTGTACAACCTTAGAAGATAGCATCAATCTTGTGTAGTTGTTTGATCTGGCGAAGCAAGATTTGGTTTGATTTCACCTGAGCAATAATTATACCTTGCATCTAGGATTAGATTAGTGTTACTAAACCCTTTCATCTTTTGCCTTTTCTTTTATCGATTTAGTTAGAATTAGGATCAAGTACTTCATTGCTAAATCATAGGTCATAAACTATAGTACTTAGATATTCTGGTGTCCACCTTTCTCATTGAATCAACAAGTTGCTTGAACAATTGTGTAAGTCCCTTTGTGTTTACCAGTAGAATCATACTAAGTCATTGAGCTATCCCTCAGAAAATATAAGAAAAGGAACCTTGGAGTCATCTTGTTTGATCACTTTGTTTAGCATTCGAGAGGCTTTGCTCAAGAGAGAGTTAGATACTCTGTATTTTACTCTATTGTTGACTTGTCAAAAAATAAACATCAACATTTTTTGCGCTAGGAGGGCATAGTGAGTTGTTGAAAGGAAGCTCGGTGTGCGGAAATCGCTTCCTACACTAATTTAATGAGGAGAGATGTATGCAAATTCAATTTAATTCTTACAACTACAGCAACATAGAACATCTGACAGAGATATTGCAGCAATACACATACACACAGAAAGTAGACAGAAGAGAGAGAGAGACAAGATATACATGGGGAAAACCCTTATGGGTGAAAAACCCCACACTCCAAAACACAGCTCAAATGTATTACAGTAAACAATAACAGATTACAATACAGTTTCAGAGCCAATGCTCTTTCAGGAGTCTTCGAATGTCGAATCTGAAGATATTCCAGCAACATAACAGTACTCGCACCAAAAGTTATCTATCTCACATCCAAGCACTTGTTTATATAGAGTTTACAAGGCAAATATGGAACCTTCTAGAGATGGGCGTCCATCTTGGACACATGCCCCAAAACCCATGCCTAAGGATACTTGTCCAACATCCCATCCCAAAGTGGGCGCTTGGTCCCAAGATAGGTTACGATAGATGCTCTTACACACCTTATAGCTGTCATAGAATCCGTCATAACTGACAACACTTACAGCTGTAAGAGAATCTGTCATACACTGACTAAAAATATCATATTCCTCTTACAACATGTCATAACCTCCCTTGACTGCCCAAAGATGCCTTTCTCTCGTGCAAGGATACTCACCGACACTTGTCATTAATTAAAAGTCGTTTGAGGTTTCGGGGGCATTGCCCCCAAGCCCCCACAAGGGTGCTGCCCCTCGACCCTGCCCTGTACCACGACAGGGAGCATGCTAGGGGCACTGCCCCTGGACCCTACAAGGGGCTACACCCCTTGACCCCGTATTGGGGGCGCTACCTCCAAACCCTCATTAATTATTCAAGGGGGAAACTGCGGCTACCAAAGTCACCAAAATTTACCCTGCTGCATATACACAAGGTGCTGACTATGCCAACTCAACATGGGATAAATAAATACAACTTTAGGAATTTGCAAAGGTTGAGACACCTTAATTCCCAGTAGTTGTTTCATTTTCAGATTGAGGAAGAAGGAAGAACATCCTGGAGTGAATCAGTTCTTTCTCGCCAGAAAGGCACCAGAGAATTCTAAGGTCTACATCAGGAGCATCCAAGGAGTTCGCCGAGTTGGAGTTTCCCCTTAAGTCAAAGAAGGGAAAGAAGGCAACTTCATCAGGGCAAGGATCTCCGAGTGGGGGTGATATTTCAAACTTGTTCCAAACTCCACCTCCGCAGAATCAAAAGTAAGGAATTGCTCAACCCAGTAATACACAAGCAACTACCCCAGGGACTCCACTTCAGCTAGGAGCTACTCAAATAGGTTCAGGACAACAACCCAATGTTCAAATGGTAGCACTAGTACCTTCTTGGCCCTTGGCAAACATTTCACCTCTTGGGACTTTCACGAATTACCATGACATGCCCAAGAATCTTGAGCACTTCTGCTCTAAATTCCATATTAATGATGTAAACAGGACAGCAGAAGAACATATCAAAATCTTTGAAGACACCTTGATAAATCAAAGGATCGTACATCAGGATGTAGCATGCAGACTATTTCCATATTCACTTGAAGGAGACACTACCTTTTTGTACATCAACCTGCCAACAAGGTCTATCACTAGTTGGGAACAGATGAAAAAAGCTTTCTTGGAGAAATTCAGGATTCCCATCACTCCAGCAGAACTTTACAAGCAATTCATTGAAGTAAGGAGGCAAGAACACGAACCCATTGCTGCTTTCAATCACAAGTTCCACAAGGCATATTCAAGACTGCGTACCCCATACAATATCAATGAAGACATGGCCATGGAAATTTATTATGCATCTTTGGATTGTCTTACTTCTATGTTTGTGAAGAGAGCAACGGTGCTACCTGCCACCCTGATCGATGCATATGTTGAAGTTGTCAAGGTAAACACTGATTTAGGCATGAACACTCATGGGCCACTTAATCACCTGGGGCATGTGGCAATGCCTAATCAAATCCAAGGAATCAACCAAGCACTGGCTCAACATACGCCAGTGATGAACCCAGTTCCTATCCCTGCTCCTGCCAATCAGCTGGTCCTACATCCAAGAGCACCAATTTCACAAGTTGCACCTACAAAGCCAGTATGTTTGCAAGGATCATCATCTTCTGCAAAGACTCAGGAAGAAAAAGATGAAATGAAGGAGCTGATTGATCAAGTGAAGAAGTTATCTACTGAAGTCACACATTTGAGGAACTAGAACAATTATCTGCAGAGGAACTATCAAGGAAACCAGGGTGGTAATCAAGGATACAATCCAGGATACAATCAGGGGTATAATCAAGGCTTCAGAGGAAATAACCAAGGTTTTCAACGACAAAACAAAACCTAGAACACCGTACCTAACAATGGAAGTGTACCTTCACTGCTTGATAATCCGCCAGCCTCTGACCCAAAGCCAACAAATAAAGTTTTCTTGGCGGAAGCTGCATTATCCACTTGATGCAGATTACATAATACTAATCAACACTCAAAGCTCCAATGTCCTAAATTTAAGATAGCGGCTGATATCTTCCAACAGTAAATGCATGGTTCATAGGCATCAGAAAACCCTCCTATCACTGGGTATGAGATTGTGCCAACGACAAGGTATGATCAAGCCTTAATCATTGAGGATTTCACTTTCCCACCCATGATGGAATATGATATGTCAGAGTATAATGGAAGGTTCCTGCTGGCCTCTGCAAATGGGCCTATTGAAGATACATATTATCCTCCTCCATTCGATGGTGATTTCCAAACTCAAGAGGTAGATGTTGTGACCAAATCACACATCACGCCATCGTGATGGGGACCCCCCTAGTTTTTTTTATCACCTTAGAGTCAGTTATCTGATTAATCTTTGTAAATGCAGCCTAGAGACTTCTTTAAAGTCAAGATTGGAGGATTTCATGTTAGAAGCAAGTCCTAAGTTCAACATGTTTCAGTAGGCGAGGTTTGTGAGCAAAATGGGTTTAATGCTGATCTAGGCGCGCTTTGTTATTCACTCGTTCCCAAGTAAGCTTTGAAGAGCCTTGGTGCATGATATGTCTTCACTCATCAACTTTGGCGCCTAGACTAAAGAATCTCCAAATGAGCGCCTTAGTCAGTAAAATGATTAGGAGTGCATTGAAGTGAGCCTATAAGGTTTTGGCGCCTAGATAATGGAATTTACTCAAGACCTTGTCACAAGCATAAAGGATGATAAGAGCAAGTCAATAAGGTTAAAGCACCTTGTATGGTCAAATCTATCTTGTGTGGGCGCCTAAAGATGAATGAGTCAGAATAATGCCTCGTAAGTGCCTAGAGGTGAGAATGAAGTCTTGGTAAAGTGAAAGCATGAATCATTGGAAATGTCAAGAACCTATCTTAGATCTTAGGCGCCCATTTAACTCTGAACAAACCCATATGAGCGCCTGGCAATCTTCACAAGTTTAAAACCATCTTAGAATGGTGCCTAGAGGGATTGACAAAGTGAGTTATGTAGTTTTGAGTGCCTTAAAAAGAGTAGAGCATGTATGTTCAAGATTGTTTCAGTATGAAGAAATCATCATGATAGGCACTCCTTTGTTTGGATGAGAGTAATACAAAGCATGTAGGGGAATGAATGAACTGTTTTGAGCGCCTTAGAGAAAACATCATAGATCTACATCATTGAATGAGCACCTTGCAATAATTGACATGAAACAACTCTTTGAGTGGGCGCCTAGGCAAAATGAAGTACTCCAAGCATATTTCATAATTCATACCACTCTTCATTGGTGCCTAGAGTCAAAAGGTTTGTTGAGAAGTTTTGGTGCCCCTAAAGTGTTTTGTTTACCTAATCTGGCACCTCATGTTGGAGTGATCATTTGATGCACCTATTTGTACTTGAATGACTCTTGAGTGATGCCTTTGTAAGAAAATGTTTGATCTTCTCCAAATACACTTGAAGATGGTGAAGGTTAAGTTAGAGGATGAAGGCACACCTTATGCTTCCTAGTGTTCATTTTGGCGCCCTTCATGTGCAAATTCATCTAAATGAGTGCCCTAGTTCTAGAAGATTCAAGTTCATCATTTTGGGCACCTAGAGAAATGGGGTACTGAGTTATGCAAGTTTTGGCACCTTTGTTTGGAAGATGGATGACCTTTTGGGTGCCCTTGGCCTTCAAGGATCAACTTGATCTTGGCACTCTTGTTTAGAAGATTAAGTGCGCCTAAAGTTTTAGAGTAAGCTAGATTGTGAGCCTTCAAGGAAGGATAGGATGTATAAGGTATGGAAAACAAGAAGGAGGTTTGGGTGCCTTCTATATGTTTGAAGAATCACTTTTGGCACCTAGCACTTAACGTGGCCTCTCCTTGTTTGAAGAACCTCACAATGAGCGCCTTGGTTAGTGAAGAGAGTGTTGGAGTTTTGAAAGTAGATTCAAGTGGTGTCCAAAATGGAATTAGTTTACAATTGCATAGTGATGGGGGATGAGGTAAGAAAAGAGAGTCACAGAGATGAAAAGTATGTGAAGTGCTCCCTAATGATCAGAACACCCTACATTGGCGCCCTAACAAGACATCAATCCAAGGCTTAAGAGAGTCCGCCTTGAGAAGTATGGATTCTTTAGAATGTCTAAGTTGATTTTAGCTCTCAAAAATGTCTTTAATGCACCTCAAAGTCAAGAAAATGTAAGGTCTAATGTGTGTGAATGGAGAAGTTCTTGTGTTAATATGGGCACCCATCTGCACCTAAATTATCATCTTTGGTGCCCTTTATATGATTTTTATCTACTTTGGCGCCCAAGGATTTTGAATTTTGAAAACTTTATTAAATGCTTGATTGGGCCGACCTCCCTTCTAGCCGACCAGCATTTAATATTAGCAAGATCACTATATAAGAGGAGCGCTCCTTCTCATTTCTACACGATTCATATTGCAAATTAGGAAAGGAGCATAATTTTCAGGAGGAGGAGTGAATTTCTTAAGGAAGAGCAGATTTTTAAGGCAGAATTGTATTTTGAGGACTGATATCTGACATTTTACCTCTGATTTTTGTCATTTGAATACTGATTTTCATCATTAAATACAGAAATCTATATTTTCTATATCAGAAAATTAATACAAGGTATGTTTCAATCAATTTTTACTTTATAAATTGCCTTTTATTTTGCAAACTATCATGATTTTATCATCTTAAAAATCACATTTATGAGGGTAAAATCTATCATTTCAAGTCACTTATTTGAGTCTTGTCTTGTAGATAGATGGGCATGATAGCGAAGGAGAGCCAAGTGATGATCAAGATGGATGCCAAATCCAACATACCGGACTCCAAGCTCAAAACTCATTGGAAGAACGTGGGAGACACCAACATGGGACACGTTAACTTGGAGGAGATGAAGAACTTCTTTCTCGCCATCACGAGGAATGAAGACATCAAGACCATTGCAAAGAGTGGAATTGTTCAAGCAGCATGCTTCCCACCTACCTTACCTAGCACTGAGTTAGTGTTGGAATGTATTCAACACTATGACAAGTAGAAGAGACAAATTATAACTAAAGATGGGACTATCCTAGCTTACTTGCAAAGAGAAGCCATTCAGGAAATCTTCAACATACCAAACAAGAAAGCTGTGTTCATCTGTCCTACAACTGCTCAATGTACTTTTGAAGGCAACCCCAAGCACTACATGCAAGAAGTGAGGAAGAGGTGGATGATAGATTCATCAATCAAGATATACAACTCTGAAGATCCAAAGTATCACAAGGCAGACTTCAAATAGAAGATAAGTTACTTCATCATGCTCTTAAATCGAGTAACAGGTAGGCCTCATTCATCTACTTTTGAAGGATGGATGTATACCTATTTTTATCATGTGTTTACAAAGAATAAGATGGTTGATTGGGCTAGACTTATAAGCCATTGCCTTGATGAACAGTTTGAAAGGTTTGATGAAACGAAGTCTTTCTTCATGACTTCCTATCTTGTTTACATCTTGGCAAGAAATGTAGTTTATAAAGGATTAACATCTAAAGGAGAAGTAGGTACAAGGTCTAGACAGATTTTATCTCATCAGTGTTATCCTCAGCTGCATTTGAAGAACATCAATCATTACAAGAGGTTCAATGATGCCTTCGCCATATTCATAGTAGAAAGTTGTGAGGAGAATTGCATAGAAGACTAACAGGTGTTGCTAGAAACTTCATTGAGAAATATGGAAGGTACTACATTCAATATGACAAGTTTACCTATATCAGAATTCAGGGTTTCACATTCTTTCCATACAGATTGCCAAGATATCCTACCAATAGGATGGTGTTGCTAGAAGTTTCAAGATAGTTGTTAGAGTTCCATAAGATGCAAAGGGCAAGAAAGAAAGTCGGAGTTCAGTTTCCTCCCCAGCTTGGTAGATATTACTCTTGTCCATCACTTCAAGTAGATGAACATTCAGAGGGTGAGCTTCAAGCATACCATCTACATCATCATGATTCAAGGAGAGAGAACTTTGATCCACATGGAGCTATTAAGCAGTCATATTCTTCCTACCGACATGTTGAGCAACTTGAGGATCATTGGGCTAATGCCATTGATGATGATGATATCAGGATGCAAAAGTGCTCAAGGTTAAGATGGGATCTAGTAAGAGCTACAAAGGTATTAAGGATTCCTGATCAGTTAGATGATGATAGAACTCTCTCAGGTGATGAATACAATAAGATCCAGAACTTGCCTTATGATATTGACTGGACTGATAGAGAAAGAATTTATGATGAAGAGTTAATAGAGCCTATTGTTTCTATCACTAAAGAACATGTAAAAGAGCAAGTACAAGTGTTGATAGATGAGGGAAAGAAACTTACTTACATCAAGATGGGAGAAATTAAACAGCAGGAACAACATAGTGCAGCTGGTAGAAGTTCACGAAGTAAGGACAATGAAAGAGATTCAAGTCAAGTAAAGAAAAGGAAACAACTTGAATTTGCACAAGGAGAATTAAGCAAGAAAAAGAAAAGAATAAGTATTGAAACTGCTTCATCAAGACAGCCAGGAAATACTCACCAAATCAGGACATAGTTGTACATGTTGTTGAAGATGCAGCTCCAAAGATTCTAGTTAAAGTAGTGCCTTCAAGTCCACATGATATTGAGATCATTGATGAAGTTAACACTGAAGACAAGGATGAAGCTGAAGAACAATCATTGCAAATACAACAGTTACAAGATCTTTCATCATTGCTGGAGTGGCTATAGGATAGAATCAAGGAAAGCTATGAAGTCAAGAAATATCCTCCTATTCCAGTTGAAGAGTTACTTCTAGACATGTCTAACGAAAAACCAAAGAAGAAAGCAACTATTCTTTCAAAGATCACCAAAGATGAAGCAGGTATAAGGAAAGTACATGTAGCAGTTCCAAGGCTTGAAAAGAATATAGAAGATATAACACCTGAAGATTATGACATCAACACAGTCAACTTAGGTCCATTGACTGGAACACAAGTAGAAGAAGAACTTCAGGATTCAATTGATAATGCTCGAGCTATTATAAGGCAAGAAATAGAAGGCAGGATTAAAGCTGAGCAAAGGTGTCAAGCCTTAGAGTAGTATATTTAGCACTTGATTCATCCTATTCATTAGCAGTAGAGAGTTTCTACACCTCCATCTCTTCTTCCTTGAGAGACAGTTAAACATCTTGAGGGGTTGAAGTCTTCATCTCACAGGTTGAAAGATTGGATGAAAAGGATAAAAGAAACTACATATAAACATCTTGAAGACATTATGCAAGTGTATGACAAGATCGCTGATCTCAAAGAAAGGGTACTTGCATTGTTGACAATTTTTGCTGAGTTCAAAGATATCAAGGAACAATACATGCCACATTTGAAGAGCTTGATGGAGAATTCAGTTGATGATTTGATACATGCTAAAGTGATAGAAGAAGGTAGGACATATGACTTCTCTTCTTGGTATTATTGCTTTCGCAATAAAGGACAGCTACTTGATAAGGTAGAAACAGATATGTCAAGAGTTAGGAGTGTACTTCAAAGAATTCAAGATGGAATACATGCATCCTTGATGAAGATATGTAATCCATTTGGAGAGATGACTCTTGATAATATGAAAGAACAAGTTCAAGATTTCTACTTCCAAGAGGATGATGTTTCTGATGAGAAGCTTGATAGTATTTTCTCACTTGCTGTCCACCTTGGCACCAACAAAGCGAGGATGACTGATTGGGAGAAGACATTTGGCCTCTATTTAGATGATGTACTTGAAGCCGAAGGAACCACTAAGAACACACCAAATGTACCTTTTGATGATGTCCAACAGATAGTGTCTAGATTCATTGAATGTCAAAATACTAGTGATGGTTATTCACATGGAGATTCCTCATAGGCTATTGATTTTTCATCCTTATCTTCTTGGGAAATGTGCCTTTGTTCCCTCTTTCATTTACTAAAAATAGGAGTTGGTTGTAACTACTTGTGATGTGGCATGATCTGGTCCATTGGCTTTCCCGATTGATCTTGACCCTTCATACATTCTTGAGGTCTATAAAAGGGCTCCTTTTGCTTTCATTTGTACGACTGAAGACTCTGAAAATTGTTGCAAGAGCTCTCTAAAATAATATAAAAGTCATTGTTTGGTGATTCTATATATGTTTCTAAGTGTTGCATGGTTTGGATTTCTTTAAGCGAATACTAAGATTAGATTAAGTTTTCTTTAAGTATATGTTAGTTGGTGAAAGGCTTCATTATTGTTTGTGGTGAAATATTTATGTTCATACTATTGGTTTTTTCCCTAACTGGATGCTCATTCCCAAATTTCCCTACAAGGTAGCCATCAGTGATCAACAGGATCTCTGGGCCAGGGGCCAACAGTATAGGAGATAGACTCTATTTTTATCTCCTCTTCTTCTTCAGGCTCTGCAAAACCAAGGGGGTATTCCCTATTCAACACCCATGAGAATATGCTTGTGGGTTGGCTTGGGATGTTGATACAAAGCAGATAAATCTTCCTGTATGAAGACCATTACTGTGAGATAAGTGCAAAGGGGCTAGCTTTGAGCTTATGTTCAGTTGTGAATCAGAGGATCTTGGTCCTAAACTACTTTGACAGTCCTAATGGTTTGATTTCGTAGTATGAGTTTGATTTATGTGTTTGGATGCAAAATTAGGACCTGGTGTGTAATCTCAATGCAGAGCTAGATTGGTGCCTATCCAGGGCTTGGAGTCAGTAGACATACACCTATGAATGATCAGCATGAACACACTAAAACTAGATTTCAAGGGGATGTTGTGGTATCTGCCTTACAGATACCTCTCAGAATAGAATGTTAAGTTATCTCTACTTAGGGTATCCCTATTGCAGTATATCTTTCCCAACACTTAATTAGAAAACAATTTAATCTACCCCTTGAGCAGAAGTTGAAAGATCAAGCATTCAATACAGGAATTCTATATTCTAGAATACCAGACATCCCTTAGATATCTAGATTCAAAAGAAGGATACATGCAATACTGGAGACAGAATAACAAAACACATGCAAATACAACATTACTCATATAAAACCAATCATGAAATCAGTAAATTCATGCATGAGACATACAACAAGAGATACATAAACTCACAAGGTCACCTGCATAGAGCAACCAGAACTAGTTGTATCTTATTACAGAGCCAGAATATGTCTAGTTTTCAACAACCAACAAATGAGCAACACAGCCCGCTATATACAGCAAGGAGGTGCTCAGCATTAACCACCAGGCAAAATCAAAATTTGCTAAATACCGTACATTATCAGATTAGCGCTCAAACATTCAATGTAGCAAGTGGAGGAAGGGATAGGAAGAGATCTTGAGCCTTGCACCTCCGCCTAGGGATTCACAACTTCAGTCAGGTACTAGATACGTCCACGCCATCGCCATACCCTGTAACATCCGCCATTAATGGCGCACCAACTCGTAGCCTTGGGAAAAACATCATACTGTGCATCGCAAACCTTTCCTGCCAAAATACCTCATCTTGATATTTGAAAATATGCAGGATATCAATTATCCCACATGCACCCTGCGGCGACCTCCTCATTACTTTATATATTGAGTCGTAAGCATATATGATGTCGGTGCTTTTGCTTCCGACAACATCAACATAAAACCCCATCATCATCCACTTGCATGATATCCAGATGCACAAAATATCACCCTGACGTCAGCAAACCACCTACTAAGCTCATCCCGATAATTCATATCACCCGTAGAAAATATCACCCTGTGGGAGAGTATCATGCTGTCCTCATCACTTGATGAAAATATCACCCTGACGCCAGCATCATATTGCAATATCTCCTGCATGATAATCACCTTCATCGGCACAACCTGATGCATCGGAGGAAGATCCTCCTGCTTAGCCAATACCAAATGTCTGGCTGATGAAAATCCTAATGACGTCACCGTCATATCCTGCTGACATCATTAGCATATCTACCTATCGCGCACCTCCTGATATTCAGAAGACGTCATCGTCATATTCGCAACATCAGGGGATCTTCATAAGATGACTTAGTGTTAGAAATATGACCCCCCAGACCTTGATGACATCACCATCATATCGGCATCAGGATGATAATTGGAAGATAACTGGATATTTAGAAATATCACCCCCATGCACAAATATCATGCTGCTCTATAGCTCCATTGTAACATCGGGGTGATGTTTGAATGTGACTGATACTTGAAAATATCCTCTCCTTGGAATATGATGAAGCTGATAGGCAGATATCTCTCTGACAATTGAACATCCTGATGACGTCATCGTCATATCTAGAGCAAGGGTGATATTCCGAAGATGACCTGATATTTGGAATATCACCCGATATTAAGAATATCATCCTACAGAGAAAAAGATGAAGGCAAAGGTCGAGTGGATATCACCCCCACAGGAATATCAGGGTGCACTGTAGCTTCATGGAACATCGGGGTGATGTTTGAATGTCACCCGATATTTGGAAATATCACCCCTTCCTTAGAAAATGATGAAGCCATGAGACTAGTGGATATCACCCTGACATAAGAATGATGTCAGCAACATCAGGGTGATCTAGCGAACATGAAGTGATAAAATAACATCGGGTTGATCTTAACCAAGATCACCCGATGTTCAAATATGATGACCCCACAGAATATCGGGTCATACTTAGGACTTTGCAGCAACATCATCAGGATGATCTTAACTAAGATCACCCAATGTTAAAATATCACCCCGGGCGAAAGATCATGCTGGCAGAAAACATGATGACCCTCGCAAGCAACATCAGGGTGATGTCTAGAAATATGATGATGACCTCCTCTCCTTAAGAAAATATGATGCTGATGCTGAAACATGCTGAGGAGGTCCATGGACTTAGAGTTTTTTTGGATTTTTTGGGAAGGTGCTTGCATGGATATTTGCTTGAAAACTTGATTGCTCATGCAGGCACCAACAGTGGCTCTGTCTGGGGATGCATGCCTCTTGCAAGCATGGCGAGAACCACAGATCTCTGGGATGCAAACCAGTCCTTATCCATTGGGCTACAGAATCAAACTTGCACCAACCTACATCACCAAACACACTTGATGGCCTATGGCGACCAAGAAAAGAAAAACCTATATCTCCCTTTGTCAAATATCTTGTTTTCATCTGCATGCACTGGATCAAGCTCAGAGATACTGCAATGATCCACCCACAAACAAACCTTGTCATCTGCATATTCAACCCTTTGATTTAGCTTGTCACTGTCACCCCTATGCAAAAAACCTTCAGCATCATGTGATATGTGGGTGTCATATTTATCAAACAATGCATATTCATATGGAATATAGAACTTATCATCTACATCAGCAATATGCATTGCAAAATGATCTCCTAGCTGGACTAAAAACTGAAAACACTCAAAGTCCACCACACAGCTAGGAAGGTCATGGCTCATTTCATTAGCTAGCCTATCAAAAGAAAAGCCTTCAAATTCACAATTGTGCACATCATGCACACAATCATCTGGTACACCAAGCTGGAAAAGATCAGGCTCTGGCACCTCTATACAATAGGCCTCATGATATATGTTGGCCTCTCTTTCATCAGGATGAAAAATAGAATCCAAATCAACATCAGTGCCCTGATCTTCACCATACTCAAATAGATCCTCATCATCATATTTGTCAAAAATGGGTAATCCAGGTGTTTCAACTTCATCATGGTATGCCGCTGTTTCATGGACAACAGAACATGCATTTTCATTCCCAATGAATTCACTCTGTGGAGGAGTATCAGCCTGTGTATCATAAGAAAAACTAAAATTAAATAAAGAACAATCATGCTCAGCACTAGCGCTTGTTTCAATTTCTGACTGCTCTTCATCATCTCCATGTGTCTGAGTATAAGGCAGTGATTTAAACATGGAATTGCTGCTCTATTTGCTTATATCTTCTCTGTCTTGAGTACAATACTCACAATTATCTCCACAAACCCATTCAAATAGGTGTTCATTGTTGTCCACAACCCCATCATTATTTTTAGAACCAGACACCTCAACTTGATGATCAACCCATGACAATTCTAATTTGTCACACAGAGGATCAAAAGGGTAGACAAGAGGTTTAGCATTCTGACTGGCAGACACAACAGGGTTATTACTATTTAACTGGGCCTGCCTAGCCTCTAAGAATATCAACCTTTTTTTTATCTCTTCTATTCTTTTATTTAACATTTCACCCCCTTCTTGACTGAGTATGGGATAATACATATTTGGATTCATAAAAATTCTACTCTTAGACATCCTTTGTCTGCCTAAGACCTAAGGCTTCCCCCTTGCATCTAACTTATGCAGCAATTAACAAATATAAAGGGGAAGAAGCTAGGTACCTTTTCTCATCCAGATGCAGAAATCTAAACATCTTTTATCACACAACATACATCTACCTTTCATGTGCACTCACATCTTTTTTGCAAAGTCGCCACCTCTCCAGAGAGGACAAAATTCACAACAGCTGAAAGCTCATCATATATTTTTCTGAGTTCATACTATCAGCAGAGCAAGGTAAAACTTCACCAGAGATTGCAAGATTACACATTTATATTCGTTCCCCAGTAGAGTCGCCATTTTGTTGGTGACTCAGATGGATAAAATATATTTTGTTTTCATCAAATCATCCCCAGCAGAGTCGCCAATTCCTGTTGGTTTTTTCCCTGACTGGATGCTCATTCCCAGATTTCCCTACAAGGTAGCCATCAGTGATCAACAGGATCTCTGGGCCAGGGGCCAACAATATAGGAGATAGACTCTATTTTTATCTCCTCTTCTTCTTCAGGCTCTGCAAAACCTAGGGGGTATTCCCTATTCAACACCCATGAGAATATGCTTGTGGGTTGGCTTGGGATGTTGATACAAAGCAGATAAATCCTCCTGTATGAAGACCAAAACTCTGAGATAAGTGCAAAATGGCTAGCTTTGGGCTT
This sequence comes from Cunninghamia lanceolata, assembly GCA_027924645.1. Lineage (NCBI taxonomy): Eukaryota > Viridiplantae > Streptophyta > Pinopsida > Cupressales > Cupressaceae > Cunninghamia > Cunninghamia lanceolata. Next base: position 4,293,564 of record BSBN01000642.1, read on the forward strand.
ATGTTCAGTTGTGAATCAGAGGATCTTGGTCCTAAACTACTTCGACAGTCCTAATGGTTTGATTTGGTAGTATGAGTTTGATTTATGTGTTTGGATGCAAAACTAGGACCTGGTGTGTAATATCAATGCAAAGCTAGATTGGTGCCTATCTAGGGCTTGGAGTCAGTAGACATACACCTGTGAATGATCAGCATGAACACACTAAAACTGGATTTCAAGGGGATGTTGTGGTATCTGCCTTATAGATACCTCCCAGAACAGAATGTTAAGTTATCTCTACTTAGGGTATCCCTATTGCAGTATATCTTTCCCAACACTTAATCAGAAAATAATTTAATCTACCCCTTGAGCAGAAGTTGAAAGATCAAGCATTCAATACAGGAATTCTATATTCTAGAATACCAGATATCCCTTAGATATCTAGATTCAGAAGAAGGATACATGCAATACTGGAGACAGAATAACAAAACACATGCAAATACATCATTACTCATATAAAGCCAATCATGAAATTAGTAAATTCATGCATGAGACATACAATAAGAGATACATAAACTCACAAGGTCACCTGCACAGAGCAACCAGAACCAGTTGTATCTTATTACAGAGCCAGAATATGTCCAGTTTTCAACAACCAACAAATGAGCAACATAGCTCGCTATATACAGCAAGGAGGTGCTCAACATTAACCACCAGGCAAACTCAAAATTCACCAGATACTGTACATTATCAGATTGGCACTCAAACATTCAATGCAACAGGTGGAGGAAGGGACAGGAAGAGATCTCGAGCCTTGCACCGCCGCCTAGGGATTCACAACTTCAGTCAGGTACTAGATACGTCCATGCCATCGCCCATACCCTGTAAAATCTGCCATTAATGGCGCACCAACTCGCGGCCTTGGGAAAAACATCATACTATGCATCGCAAACCTTTTCTGCCAAAATACCTCATCCTGATATTTGAAAATATGCAGGATATCAATTATCCCACATGCACCCCATGGCGACCTCCTCATTACTTTATATATTGAGTTGTAAGCATATATGATGTCGGTGCTTTTGCTTCCGACGACATCAGCATAAAACCTCGTCATCATCCTCCTGCATGATATCCAGATGCACAAAATATCACCCTGACATCAGTAAACCACCTACTGAGCTCATCCCGCTAATTCATATCACCCCGCAGAAAATATCACCCTGCGGGAAAGTATCATGCTGTCCTCATCACCCGATGAAAATATCACCCTGACGTTAGCATCATATTGCAATATCACCTGCATGATAATTGCCTTCATCGGCACAACCTGATGCATCAGAGGAAGATCCTCTTGCTTAGCCGATACCAAATGTCTGGCCGATGAAAATCCTGATGACGTCACTGTCATATCCTGCTGACGTCATCAGCATATCTGCCTATCACGCACCTCCTCATATCTGGATGATGTCATCGTCATATTCGCAACATCAGGGGATCTTCATAAGATGACTTAGTGTTAGAAATATGACCCCCTGGACCTTGATGATGTCACCATCATATCGGCATCAGGATGATATTCGGAAGATAACTGGATATTTAGAAATATCACGCCCCATGCACAAATATCATGCTGCTCTGTAGCTCCATTGTAACATCGGGGTGATGTTTGAATGTGACTGATACTTGAAAATATCCCCTCCTTGGAATATGATGAAGCCGATAAGCAGATATCTCCCTGACAATTGAACATCCTGATGACGTCATCATCATATCTAGAGCAAGGGTGATATTCTAAAGATGACCTGATATTTGGAATATCACCCGATATTAAGAATATCATCCTGCAGAGAAAAAGATGAAGGCAAAGGTCAAGAGGATATCACCCCCACAGGAATATCAGGGTGCACTGTAGCTTCATGGAACATCAGGGTGATGTTTGAATGTCATCCGATATTTGGAAATATCACCCCTTCCTTAGAAAATGATGAAGCCACGAGACTAGTGGATATCACCCTGACATAAGAATGACGTCAGCAGCATCAGGGTGATCCAACGAACATGAAGTGATAAAATAACATCGGTGATCTTAACCAAGATCATCCAATGTTCAAATATGATGACCCCACAGAATATCGGGTCATACTTAGGACTTTGCAACAACATCATCAGGATGATCTTAACTAAGATCACCTGATGTTAAAATATCACCCTGGGCGAAAGATCATGCTAGCAGAAAACATGATGACCCTCGCAAACAACATCAGGGTGATGTCTGGAAATATGATGATGATGACCTCCTCTCCTTAAGAAAATATGATGCTGATGCTGAAACATGCTGAGGAGGTCCATGGACTTAGAGTTTTTTTGGATTTTTTGGCAAGGTGCCTGCATGGATATTTGCTTGAAAACTTGACTGCTCATGCAGGCACCAACACATACCATTTGTAGTTTGTGGCTTGCAAATTGCAGTGTATGGTTGGTCTGAACAAAATTGAGCTTAACTTTGATCTCTATGTTTGTCGAATTTTTCATGAGCATAAGTGATTTAAACATCTTGTACAACCTTAGAAGATAGCATCAATCTTGTGTAGTTGTTTGATCTGGCGAAGCAAGATTTGGTTTGATTTCACCTGAGCAGTAATTATACCTTGCATCTAGGATTAGATTAGTGTTACTGAACCCTTTCATCTTTTGCCTTTTCTTTTATCGATTTATTTAGAATTAGGATCAAGTACTTCATTGCTAAATCATACGTCATAAACTGTAGTACTTAGATATTCTGGTGTCCACCTTTCTCATTGAATCAACAAGTTGCTTGAACAATTGTGTAAGTCCCTTTATGTTTACCAACAGAATCATACTAAGTCATTGAGCTATCCATCACAAAATATAAGAAAAGGAACCTTGGAGTCATCTTGTTTGATCACTTTGTTTAGCATTCGAGAGGCTTTGCTCAAGAGAGAGTTAGATACTCTGTATTTTACTCTATTGTTGACTTGTCGAAAAACAAACATCAATAGGTGGCATGCGTGATCTTAATCACATCTTTTCCTTATGAGAGAGTTTTGTTATGATATTGAGATTTGGAGGGCATGTGATGGTTTTCATGAGGTATGGTTGTCATGAGATGGTCTTTGTTCTATCATGTTTTATCATATTGATGATTACTTAATTAGGTGCAGGTGTCAACATTCTCCATGTTTGGCAATGTTTTGGTAATTCTTTTTCATCCTAACATGGATCATTAGAGTATTAGAAAGTCTTAATCTTGTTGTGTCTTAATCTTGTTGTGAATGCTATCTTTTTCATGACCTTATTTTTCTCTTAAGACTCCTTGTTAATGTGATGATAAGAATTTTGGGAATTAATACAGACTTTGCATGCACAAATTTCCTTCTTTAGCTGCATTTTCATGACCAACTTGTGAAGGTGAGTAGTTTCTTTGCTAGGAAGAGTGGGGTCACCTACATCTTAAACCCTTTGCATCTATAAAAGGATTATCCTTAGTTAAAACAAGGGCTTTTGTGTCATTAATAATCTTTCAAGCCCATTTCTTCCTCACCTTCACTTGTAGGGTCAATGATGTAATCATGAGGTTTATGAAGCCTTGGGGGAGTCTTTGATTTGTCATAAGTCCTACCTTAAACCTGCATTTCCTTTTAAGGGCTTTGATAAACTAGAGAGCCCTTGCATAATGTCTTTAAACCCCTTTCAGGCTCTTCTCTCTAAGCAACCCTTGAAATCTGACTTTGCACCAAGATTTGAATAGTTTTTTGGTTTGAACCTGTTTTGTTCTTCATTCCTTTTGATGATAAGTGGGATGGGTTCTTATTTATATTAACCCTCAATGAATTATCCCTATTACTGCCATATGTAATTAGGCATTTTGTTACCATAAATGGCTTAGAGGAGCCATATTGAAACACCCAACACCTCATAAAGGAGTCCCCACATATTTTTACACATTAGTAAAATCCCTTTTACCTTTATTCCTTCGATTAAACCCTGGATTTCATTCATACAACAGTGATAAAGTCTTATTATTCGTTCCATTTTCTAAAGTCTGATTTTTGAGCGTTTGAGGAAGAAGTTACTCATTTTTGAGACTTTTGTATTCAGGTTTTGCCTTATATTGCCTTATGTTTTCTAGTCTCTTGTTTTTGATGGATAAATGTATCGTGGACTTGTATGGAAGCAGGGTTGAATATCATAGAACTTGCATAGTAGAGGGGAAAAATGGAGTTGTATTCTATAAAGGGGTTTCAATGCACATGAGGGTTTAGTCTCTCAGGTTTTGGCACCTTTGTGTGACTCTACATGAGGATTGCTTGCTTCACAATTGATGAGAACCATTTGAACCGGATCCAATGCTTTTAGTTATGTTTCATATAAAGGTAACAGGGGTGAAAGATTGAGGGACTAGACAAGTTGAATCTTATGCCAAACTGCAGCCATTATGAGGACTCTCAATATTGTCTTTCTTGTAGCAGTCACCTCATCTATTATATGGTGTTGCTCAAATTGATCCATAACACAAAATACAATCTTATTCATCTAAAATGCCACTATTGTAGGCGTAGCCTTTAATGCTATTAACTGTGTTGATCCTAACAGTCTTGTTATCCATTATTCACATCTTGTTACCTTGCAACTTCAGGGTTCTATGTCATGACCTCAACCTAGGCTTTACAGTGCTAACATCATTTGAGAATCCATGGAGACTAGCTTATTCAGATGTAGATTCACTTGTGTGTTTTTCATCTATTCTCTCTTTTGGAAATCTAATATATATGTATTTCTTCTTGTGCTAGGTCTTGCATAAAGGAGGAACTCAAAGTTCAAACAGGGTTCACAATTTGGTTTCCCTAAAGGGCAACTCACCAAATTGCATGCACGAGTATGGCTAGATCTAGGTGTGCAGGCCTGATTTAGATCGCTTAAACTGGAAGATGCCACCTATTTAATTTTGTTAAGGTATTGTCATTAGGACCTGTTGATGATTGTTTTTAGACAAGTCAACAATAGAGTAAAACACTAGAGTATCCCACTCTCTCTTGAATAAAGCTCTTCAAAGGCTAAACTATGTGATCCAGTGAAGTAACTCCAAGGTTCCTTTTTATGATTCCTGATGGGTTAACTCAGTGATTACATGTGATCTTGCTGATAATCACAAAGGGACTTACGCAGATTCTTCTTCATACTTGTTTAGCTTATTCCTCCTTTCAGTGTGGATGATGTATGTACAAAGTTGCAATGATAAGAAAAGTAAAAAAGATAAGGGTTCAAGAAAACTAATCTAAGGTCAATGAAGCAATGATGAGGTATTGAACAGACAAACTCTTGATTTAACCTAACTTCACTTCACCAAGGGTGCCTACAACTACATGAAGCTGGTGCAATCTCCTAAGGTTACCCGAATGGTTTTCAAATCATGAAAACTTATACAAGCACCCATCAAATGGCATAGCTCAAACAAGCATCCACAATCGAACTTAAGCAAATAAGCTCAGACTAGCTTTACACAACACTTCATCAGCAATGAATGTTAAAAGCATGAGCTAGGAGTTGATCAAATGTCCAATACAACAAACATTACAACAATGAACTTCTAATCTACTTCTAATCTAATTGAAACATCTCTTAATTCCATCAAGATTCAAGAAACCATGTTACTCCACAAGATAATACTTAACACCAAACAAGTAGCTCCAATGTCTTTTGCATTAATCTTGAAAATATTTACAACAGCTTCAAATCCTCTCAGAGAATTTTCGAGAGTCTCTCCTATTCTACTCCTACTTGCCTACAACTACATCTATATCTTACAAATGAGGCAACAAGGCCTTTATATAGAAGTCCCAATTACAATGAATGGCTAAGATTAATTCAATATCCAAGGGTCTAGATCGTGCCACCTCAGAGGTAGTTACAACAACTTTCTATTTTTAGTACAAAGAGGGAGGCAATGAAGGCACGATTTCCAATATGATAAGGTAAGGCGAAAGCATTTAAAATATTCCTCCACATAGGAATCCCTTTGGCTTCTTTCATTAAATGATACATTTAATGTATTTAATAATGCGGCTAATCAAAATTGAATGATGTGTACTTGCCACATAGATGCCAAATCAGCATACTTTGAAAATTGTATCATCTTTGTGTGATGTATTCAATGTAATTGCTTGAACTTGTATGTTTAGGAATACAACTTGTTGATCTTTGCCTTGTTCATTCTTCTTGTAGACTGGATTGTATGATACTTATCGCTTCACTTGATTAACTTCATGATTCTTTCTTCTTCTTGTAGGTAGGTTGATACAATGATCTTCTTTGATGATGCTCCTTCTTGAAGAGTGAGTAATAGAGTAGGTGATGATCAAGCTTGAAGTAGAGATCTCTCTTGGACTTGAAGGTTGAATGGAACTTGAAGTATGATAGATGATGCAACTTGATGAAGAAGTTGATGAAGTGATCTTGAACGATGATCTTCAAAGTGACCCTTCGGAGTGTAGTTGATGACCTCTCAAGGAGACTTGAAGGCATTGGAGGAACTTGAAACTTGATGAATCTTGACTTGAAGCTTGGATAAATGAATGCTTCAAATCATGTTGCTCTTGATGAAGTACACTTGAACTTGATATGATCCAACATGATGTTATTGATGTAGGAGACTTGAGGTGTGATCTTTTAGAGTGGTGTTCCCTTTGCAACTTGAAGGTTACTTAGGTACTTACTCTTGATGACTCCTTGGCTTCACCAACACTCCCTTCTCTCAAGGATGCAACTAAATGATGATCTTGAAGAGTACATGATGATGATGCTTCTTTCTTGCATTGACAACTTCTTAGCTTTACTCCTCGACTAAAGGTGACTCTAGGCGCTTGCTCAAAGGTGACTCCTTGAGATTTATTGATGCTCCTACAAGACAAGGTAAACAATATATTAATCACTACATAAGATAGGAATAACTTTAAACATGTAATAATCCCTTTTCAAGCTTAGGCGCAAATATAGGTAAAAAGAGGAGCAAAAAACGCCTAACATCAATTTAGTCCCACATTCATAATTTTAATGATTTCAAACAATTACAATAGTTTAAGAAGGTCAATCCATTTAATAAGGTTCATTCGAAAGGCGTCTTTGGTGTAATTCCAACCTAGGCGCTCACTCCTAGACATGGATTTGAGAAATTGTTTCTAGGCGCCAAAATCGGTTGATAGAGGAGTGAAAGGGTGCCTTACACAAATGGATTGAACATGGACTTGGATAATTCTCTTCAAGGCGCTTATCTAGGTGGAGGAGCTAGAAAGGTAGGATTGGGCGCCTTGATCAACTTGGACTTCCTTTTTTGTCATTTTTTATGCTTCAAGTAGTAGTAAACGTCTTAGAAGGATCTCCTTCCCCTAGGCGCCTTAATCAAATAGTGGTTTTATATCAATTCTTCTAAGGCGCTCATAAAGGATAATTCGATGCATGAAGGGTGCCTATCACCCTAAGGTGGAGTTTTGACAACTTTTCAATCAAGGCGCTCAAAGTGGTTTGCTCTTGTGTTCATCTCATGTTAAGGCACAATTCCGAAGTTGGTTGGAATGATGGGAGGCGCCTTGAGTTGCAGGCGCCATCTGGAGTCATTGCGAGTAGAGAAATGCACCCAGAAAAGGAAGTCCAAGGAGTAAGGTATATTGAAAAATATATTTAAGTATAAGTTTATTATACTTTAAATATTTTTCAATATACCTTTCAAGATGTTTGAGATAGGTCTCAGATCCACCAGATTTAACATGCAGATTCTAGATTTTTGAGGATCCACCAGATTTCAGACTTAGCCAATTTTCAGGATCTTTAGGATCAGGATACCAGACTTAGTCATTTTCAGGGTCTCAAACATCAGGATCAGGTCATCAAGGGGCTCTAAGACTCAAACACCACTGACTTCATCATGCAAAGGACATCATCCTGGACTTAGCAAAGCACTGGAATTCAAAAAAAGGGGGTCCCCATTTGCAATGGGGCGATGTGTGATTTGGTCACAACAGGACCCTAAATACTAAATAGTCATAACTTATCCACATGATGACTGTCCACAAACATTGTTTATGAGAAAAGGAAGATAGTCCTTTGTGTATTCAGACATGATAGCCATAAAAAGGGCGATATGGCATTAAGCTATCCTAATCTTTGCATGTTATGGATGATGGAGTCTCTGAGGGAAAAGATCAAACTGCATTATGTACAGTCATGATAGGCCCAGTTGAATGTGGGGTCAGTCATTTGAATTTGGGACTGTCATGGGAAGTTTGCCCACTGTCAAGATTAAAATATTAACTTCACTGAAGCCTTAACAAGATCATCACTACCATATCTACCCTTAGGATTACCACCTATTCAAAAAAGATTACATGAAGATTCCAAGACATTTCAAGACTAATGGGACTATCTGGATAGACACTTTTCAAGCCAAAATAGGGCGGTCATGGGACAGTCATCACAGAAAAGACTATGGGTATTCCTTATTCCACTTGGCTGAGTTGAGTTATGAACACTCATGAAATCAAGAAGACTATAATGGTACAATTTTGTGATAGTTAGGGTAGGTTTAAGACCATATCTTCACTGCTATTGTGCCCCTGGGTATGTTTATTGGCTCAAAAGATTATGTATGGTGAAAAATTGAAAATATTTCCCAAATAAGCATATCACAGTCTAGGGTGAGCAATAGAGGGAGTTTTCAAGAAGAATGCCACAGTCCAGTAAAGAGACAGTCACACTCACAGTTATCCAAATGTATGGATCTACGAAACTTAAAGAGTTAAGGGGATGTTCATTCTTCGGGGTAATTAAGATCCTTGCATGATTTACCAACAATATCTAGTCTAAAGATTCTCTTAACAGCTTCTTTATATGTGTTTCAAAGCATGATCATTTCAATAGAACAGGACCAAGAGGTATTCGCCAGTCATGAAAACTTGAATTATGATGCTCAATGAAGGAACCATGATAAGAAAGTCGAGGGTGTTGTGAGGAAAACAAAGCAGTCATGAGAATGTGACAGTCTAAGGGACTATTTTAGAGATTCTTTTTTATAAAAATGCAAGGACAGTGATGGGGTGAACAACTACAAGTATCAGAGAATCAATACCTTTGCAACAATCGTGACCCAATGACATTGCCTTAGCAACTTTAAGATGGTGTTGATCTGTGTAAAGCAATCAAGATCAGTGTCTTTGAAATCCACAAAGAAGAGATATGAGTTATGATGAGAATATCATGGCAAATTGGAGGACAGTTTTAACATGATTGTTATGCAGAAGTTAATCAATACATTGCTACTGAATTACAAGGACATACATACCCCAGTAGGTGTACGAAATCATTAAATGTTGTTGTAATCATAATCAAAAAGAGTTGTGAAGCATTCAAGTTCCTTGTGGCAAGAAATTAAGAGGGGACTGTGATTATTATTCATGTCATAAGTAGTTGTCCCTGCAGGACTGTCCCATATAAGAAATATTGTTATAGCTTGCTAGGTTTGTCTTGGTTTGGTTTTTCCATAGGGGTCTTGAATGATCACCTTGTTACTTCAAAACCCAAAGGGAGAAAGGTATTGTTGAGGGAGAACCCTATCATGATGATCCTTGATACCAAATTGTACTCAACAAGATTGTCCTCTCAATATTACATCAGCCATAAAGGATAGTGTTTTAGAGATTCAGAGAATTAGTGAGGGTGGAATGCTGTCTTATTATAGTAAAGCTTGAGGACTATAAAGTAATTTGCATTGTTGGACAAACAGGGTGTGATTTAAGGTTTGAAATTAGAAGCAGCTTTGGAGACTAAGTGAATTCAGAAGAGAAGATGACTGTCATAGTCAAGAAATTGAAGGTTGACAGTCCCTTACCCATCAAATTAGCCCTCAATGCATTTATGGTCTATGTTTCATGGTTGTGTAAACTTATTATGCATGAAGAAGGGAAGAATGTTATGAAGGATATGACTATTCTAGCCTTTGAAAATGCCCTGGGAGTTATCCAAACAAGTCTGAAACTAAAATTTGATAACTCAGAAATCCTAGGACAGCCATGAAGAGTTGAATTTCTGATTTTGTTTTGACCTATACAGTGGATTCAAAGGACATTTTTGAGGTGGTAAAAGGCTTGAGCAGGTAGAGAATATGGAAAAACTGGATACATGAAGAAATGAAAGGATGCAAGAGGAGAACACCAAATTTGTGAAGTTGCCCATGGCAACAAATTTGACAACAAGGTGTTCTTGACTGACCCATGAGCCAAAATGGATATATTTTGATTTATAGTGACTGAAATTGAATTGTTTATGATGAAATTGATGCTTGGCTTTGTTGGTTTGAGGTCTAAGAGGCTTGAAACATAAGGAGACCAGCTAGAGCCATCTGGGAGGATTGAAAACCTAGAGTCGCCCTGTTGTCCCAGCCATGAAGAAATGTGATTTTCATGCCCAAATCATTGTTGCACTTGCAAAATGAAGTCAAGAAGGTGTCAAACATGATGAAGACAAACCCTAGGAGCTAGAAAACAAAAGAAATCAGACCTACATCACTGTTGTTCATGCAAAATTAGAGGTAGAAATGATGGAAAATGAAAGGAAATAATGCCATGCAATTGTTGGAAGATGGATTGTGCCTCCTTGTACCTGATTTGCAGCCTTGTTCATAACTAATACAACCTCCTACAAGTGCCCAGTTTGCTGTTCCAGATCTGAGATGGAGATTTGAGGTGGAAAAATGGTGAAATCATGAAGTATGAAGGCTGGAAATGCATTTTCTATGATAGAATCAGTCACCTACAACTGCATATGCATATTTGCACATGAAAATTGAAGAGCTACAACCACCTATGATGGAGAAAACAAATTTCTACAACTGCTTATGTCTTTCTTATGAAAATTTCTCATACTACAACAACTTGTTGGAGTTGTAGTTGCAAAAATTAAATGCTTTGGAGATGTAGTTGCAAAAATTAAATGCTTTGGAGATGTAGTTGCAAATATTAAATATTTTTAGCTTCCAAAGGTCACTTTTTGTCATATTTAGAAAAATATTACTTTTTTGATACCAAGGGAATCTTGTTGAGGAAGCTACATGGGATGAAGTGGAATATTCCTTCCCACTAAGTTTGACTTTGTGTTTGAGCAACAAATGTGAGCCATTGGATTTTAGGATGAAAATTTAGTATGGAAAAGCTTATTTGAATATGTATACAATTGAAAACTCATTGTAAGAAGTTAGTAGAGGTGAGGAGAAGTTAGAACTGGTTAAGAACTAGGGAGTTCTTGTTGGTGTTTTGGAAAAACTCATTGAAAACACATTGGAAAACATAACGGCACAATTGGGATTTGAGAGTAAATACATAGTATTTTCTGATTTTTTAAGTTATTCTCATGGTTTTCTCTACACCAAGTTTGGAAATTATTGATGTTTGTCAATATTTTGAGCTAAATACAAGTTTAATTCATGGCTTTTGTCAAGAATTGTGAATAGAAATTGTTGAATTAGTTAAACTTGTCATTAAACAAATGTTGTTTCATGATTTCTAAGCATAAGTTGAAGTTATTTTTTCATTTTCAGCTGAAGATTCATGGATATTTGATGAGTTTGCAAAGTGTTCATACCATTGGTGGTTTGCTGATTGTAAATTGCTTTGTGAGGCTATCTTGAACACCCATAAATTCACCTTTGATGATTGCACCTCCTTGAATCTTGATTGATGGATTTTCATGATAAAATAAATGATGGTTAAATGTGTTTGCAAACCTGTCTATCCATTGTTGAGGTTGAAATAATTGAAAGGTTTAATTTTAGTTAGTTTTCTCTCTAACCTTTCTCTATCCTACCTTGCTTTTGCACTCTTTTCTTATCAGATCTGTTAAGTTTAGAGTTAGAATAGGATTCTTAAACTTGCATATCGTTGTTCTAAGGTTCATATTTTATGAATGCAAGTTGATATATTGTTGCTTATAGGTTGAAATGATGCATTTTATGGCAATATATGATTAGATCAATTTGTATATGCATTGCTAAATCTGGAAACTAATCAGTTTGTGTAATTTAACCTTGTTTGTTGAAGTTTGTCCAGATTTATGTAAGGCCCCTTGATTGGAACAACAAAATACATTGAACAACTGAGTTATCTTGTGAAGGCCAAGACTTGGTAGTATAAACCTTGGGGTAGTCATTTTCCATTTCTTTGGGATTTGATTCTTTTTAGGAGAGATAAGATACTTGGTATTTTATCTAAATTGTTGTATGCAAAAACACCCATCAACACATCTTTGTTGGGAAGCATCATGTCTTTTGAAAGTGGGAGTGTTTTCTTGGTTGGCTCTACATAATAAAATTCTAACTAGAAGATTGTACAAAATTGGCATATCGACCACCTTCAAGTGCACTCTTTGTGGAGAGATAGAAGAAGATGTCAATCACCTATTGGTCAATTGCAAGTTCAACCAAGAATGTTGGAAATGGGTATGTAGCAGACTTGAATGGCAATCTCCTCTTTTTGAGTCTCTTCTCAATTTTTTTATTAGCTAGCCAAGCATTTATAGTGACTCCACATTTGCAAGCATTTGGGAGGTAATCCCATATTTGATTATTTGGAATATTTGGAAGGAAAGGAATTTTAGAATTTTTAGAAGGCAATCCTCTAGTGTTGAGAAAGTAATCATGAGAATAGAAGAAGCTATCTCTAAGGTGTTAATGACTTAAGTTAGAAAGAATACAAAATCAAACAGCTAGTTCACTAATTGGGACAATCCAATCCTTAAAATATGGCCTCTCCTTCATCCACCACCAACGCATGGCTCTATCAGCGCCAAGATAAATAAAATAAACTGCAACTTGGTAAAATGGACACCACCAACCTTACCTTTCTTCAAACTAAATTTTGATGGCACTTCACGAGGGAATCCTGGTCTCTCGGGGGTAGGATGCATTATAAGAGATTCTTTAGGCAATCTTGTTAGGGCAAAAGCAATAAAGCTACCCTTAGGATCAAACAATGACGCTGAAGCTTCGTCCCTCTTGAGTGGTCTACATATGGCTTTTGATATGAAGATAAAACAACTATGATAGAGGGAGATTCCATGATAATAATTAATGCCTTGAAGTCAAGGAGGGCCACAAATTGGTGTGTAGATTATTTTATCCAAGCAGCGTGGGATAGAACAAAGCACTTCTCAGAGTTTAATATTTCCCATTGCTACAAGGAGGCAAATGGAGTAGCTGATTGGTTGGCTAACTGAGGTATAGACCAAGATCTAAGCAATAGAGTGTTTGATCCAGGTTTGATGCATTCATAATTGGAGGCCTAAAGGGACAAAGGTTAGCAGGGGTTAATCCTTACCATTGTCAATGGGGTATATTTCCTTGCATCTGATATGGGGTGTAATGTTGGGTTTTTTGTGAATTGATTAGGTTAGTGCGCTTCATTCTATTTCATCTTTGATGACTTGTCCTTTAGCATTGCTGCAGTCTTTGGGTTTATTGATGACTTGTCCTTGCTAGTGCTTCTCCATGTCAACCTGGCGCGAGTGACATCACCTATTTTCTGCATGGCCATGTTGAAATCCAACGACTTCATGTCGGGTTTTTTCCGCATTTATAACTACATGAGGAGGGCATCGTCACCCTCACCCTCACCTGCTTAGGATGGTTTGCTGGGCTAACGCCTGACCAGGGATCTCCTTGGGATTCTAAACCTTGCTTATTACATGGCTTCATTATTAGTCAATGCTCCAAATCCAAATTGTAATCTGCATTTTAAAACATTTGCGTATAGGTTGGAGATGGATTTAATAAAGTCATTTATACCTCTTCAAAGCCATTTAATTCACATGATACCAGCGGCATTGTGGAGTTGGCTTGACAGGATGACTTGAGAGGAATTTATTTCTGCATTTCGGGAAGATGCTTTTTTATATATTCCCTTTGGTTCTCATTCTTGGCACTTTCCCGTTTTAGCCTCTCGTTTGCCTCTATTTCTTCTCTTCCACTTTTCTATTCTTGCAGGTTCCTCACTTCACGTCCATGGAGAACAATCACATTAATCAACGTCTCTACTTCTAGGTGATGAGTTGGGAGCCGGAGATCAGGGGAAGGTGCTGATTGCCAACATTCAGAAGGTGTTCATAGTCTGCCCCCTGATTCACTTCGCCATCCACACTATTCTTGGTCAGAAGATGCTCTTGGGCTTCCTGGACAGAATTATAAGGTGGTCTGAAATCACAGCCACCCTGCTGTCGAATATAATGGACATAGTGCTGGATGCTGATTTTGTTCAAGCAATTGCATTTGGTTTAGTCTTCGACTACATTTTCACGGTCTATAGTTGGGAAGTGGTGGTGCAGGTGTATGATCTTATGACTGGTGATGCCATGGTGGGGGTCTCTTCCCCATGGACCTTCTGTGCACATTGCCGACCGTGGAGTGTGTTTATAATGCCTTGCAAAAGAGTCTCAAATGTGGATGCATTAATGTGCTTGAGAACATTCTAGATGGCCACCGTTTCCAATTGTCACTTGAAATGATTTACAATTCCAGGGAGGTCTTTATGGAGCCTATTCTTAAATATCCACTTTAATAGTCAAAGCTCAATTTTGACCAATAAAAATAGGATAAATATTTAACATTTTTTATTGTGAATGAGGTGTAAAATTGCTATTGATTGTTTGACCATTGAAGTGGATGATATTTAAGTAGAGGCTCTTCATGACCATATGTTTCTTACGTCTCCATGCACTAGATAAGGCGCCTTGGCCTCGAAGAGTCATTGGCTTGAATGTCCCTACTCCGACAGCTCCATGGGAAACTGCTTTCGATGCTGACGTTCCTTTGTCCGACTCCACTGGTGAAGCACCCATGGAATGACCCTCTTGTGGATACAGTGTCTCTTGTTTTTTTGGCTCCTCCATGTATATTTTTGTGGCTATGTGCCATGTTCTCTGTTATTTCTACTTGCTACTTCACTTATGTAACCTCAACATTTTTTATTAATATATGTATGGGTGCTCTTTGTATGTTTTTATTAAAAAAATTTTCACCATTCAAGTAGCCATTTTAAAACAAACACAATGGAAAGCAACTTAAAATTGTAAGTGTTACAAACTTGGTATTTAGGAAATTTGTTGCATTTAAATATTTTAAACTTTAAACAAATGAAATTTCTAAAAAAGCTCTTGCGCTTTGTGTATTTCTTCAAAAATTAAACAAATAAAAAATATATTTTTGCATTTTAATATTTTGTCTTGAAAGAAACTAAATATAAATCTCAAACAATAACATCATTCATAAAATGACTTCTAAAAAATAATAAATATAATATAAAGTATTTAGATGATAGGACTATAAAGGACTATATATATGTATGTACATAAATACATACATACATTTTATATGTATATGTATATGTATATGTATATGTATATGTATGTATGTATATCTAGTATATATATACATATATACATATATACATATACACATACATATACATACTAACACACACACGTCTCTGGACTATAGTAACACTTTTAAGTTCTTTTACTAATACGAAATTAAGAGTACTACATGACAAAATTGTAAACAAAATTGAAATAAAGGGTGGCACAATCGACATCTAGAAAAATGAGATTTTTAAAGTCATCTAGAAATCAATGTGAATGTAGTTTTTGCATTTACCAACAAATGTGGCTCTCATTAAAGGACTTTAATGTCACTTTCAAATGATAGTTTAAGCACTTTCAATAGTTAATATAATTTTACTTGGTATTTTAAAACTCTAGAAATTCACATGAATGATTATTTAACAAGTGTAAAATGGAAAAAAGTGTATCCATCTTGTGTAGAGAAGTGGTCTTCTTTTTTATTCAAATTAAAAGCTATCAATTTTCTTATATTCAAAGTGATTTCTTATCTAGAAGACACATGTTTTTGACCAACTATATTAACATGTTATCTCTTAACTCTTTTATTTTCTTTTCCAACTATACGAGAGTGGCCACTTTTACCATTCAAAGTAAAAACTATGAAATTTATTATGCATATTTGACCAACTATATTAACATATTATTTAACTATTTCTATATTAAAGTGGTTGCCTTTACCACTCAAAATAAACAATTGTTTACTTTCTTGTGTTCACATCCCATCCAAGATTATGGATGTGCCCTAAAACTCTCCCAATAAGCAATCATGCTCTAGTTTTCCATGAAAGATCATAATGTCATTGATATTTTTGTCACTAATTTCTTTCTAGAAAAAAAGTAGAAGATAAAAACAACACACTCTAAGATTTGATTTCATACATCACTAATGGCCCTTTGTAACTCTATTTTGTCAGATCTATTTGTCCATAATTTTCCACTAATATTTTTTCCATTTTCTCAATGCTATGGGCCTTCTCTAACATTACTGATGTTGTAAGACATTCATTTAAGAAGATCAAAGTTGTTGCGTCTATTGATATAGTTGACAAGAAAGCTACAAAAGATAGTGTTGCTATTGTTGCTGATGTTGTAGGGGAAAAGACCCAATAGGTGAGATAGTTTCAATGGTTGAGATAGTATATGTGCATTTAAAGTCCAATATTTTTTGAAGTTTAGTACTAGTAGTTGTGACTTTAAGGTTGTTAGTGTTACTATAAGTACTAATAATTGAATGAAATGTGCCCTTTAGATTTAAAAAGCAACCAATCATGTGATGCCACATTAGCCCACCAACAAAACATGACTTAATGCACACCTATTGGTCCACCCTTTTTTGGGGGGAACTATTTGACACCTCAACAAAAAGCATGCTGATGTGGCATCATATTTGATGATGTGGCCATGAAACCTTAGTTATAAGCAGGGGCATTTGTAATGTCCCAAATCTAATTTTTTACACAAACCCAAAATCTGAAAATGACTTTTGCATTAACAACACATCTATGCATCACAACACTCAAAAACTAGTGAATAGTTTGCACAATAAACAATCTAAAATGCCACAACATTACTCTAGACCATTTTTAATTATGATTTTATGATAAAATAATATGCATATAGGTCTGCTACAACAAAATAACCTAGCAGCAATCTCTTACAGAAAATATGCAATTCAACTACAACCCATTACACCAAATGTTGAAATACACAATGTATATATCATCAAAAGGTCCCCAAACTCTCAGAATGAAAAATAACTCAATATGAATGGAATATGGTGCCGTATATGGTGATGTACAACAACACATGCAGCCTACAAACCCTTACACAATAGACAATACAAATAACACAATAAACAACACCTAAAACACTCTACCAATGCACTACAAACCCCTGCAAACACCCAACAAATCTATTCTACCGAATCTTGTTTGCTCCAATGTAACCCCTGAAGTGAGATTCATGTACCAACCCAAGAACACCACCCTCAAGTAGCTGGAAACTCATGTCCACTAGCCACGAGCTCCGTTTTCAATGGTTTCCCTATCCACTAAAGCTGCACAAGCATCTTTCTCTGTAAGAAAGAGTGAAAAATGTCATTAACCTCCCAAAATGCAATGTTACATTAATTTATGATGTGAGAGGCCATCTTGGGCGTCCATAACCTCCCATGACCAAATCTTGGGAGTTACAACTCCCACATGCCAAATCGGTGCCTTAATCAATGACCTTGAGCCACTTGTCGAAGGTTTGCAAATCTCTTCACAAATCTGCCCAAATCTCCACCAAATATTCCCTCCAAATCTAATGCCCAAGGGGAATATTTGAGCTCTAAATATAATTTATTTAATATTTATTTGTCCTTTATATTTGAAAATGCATCGAAACAAACATAATATTAAATAATTAATTTCCCTCCAAGCCACTATGTGAACTGACTTACTATTTTTGGATAGGAGAGACTTACTAAAAGTAGAAAATATTATTTTTGGAAAGGGGACATGACAAGTCCTCACTCCTAGAATTTTCTTGTCCTCAAGCAATGGAGATTAGGGTGCTCAAGTATCTCAGGTCCCTCCCATGATGCATCCTCAATTGACAAGTTCTTCCATTTGATCAAATATTATGTGATGCATCTATTTCTAAGTTTCTTCTCCCTTGTTTTTAGCACTCTTTCCAAAATCAAAATTAGTTTCCCTTCATCATCCAATGGAAGTAAACCATGTGAGCAACAACTTGATGTCCTACCACTTTCTTCAAGCATGAAACAAGGAAAAGATTATGAATTTTACTACTTGAAGGAAGCTCCAACTCGTAGGCCACTTCTCCAATCCTTCAAATAATTTTGTATGGACCATAGTACTTGGGCTTCAGTTTCTGAGCCACATTCTTCTTCAATGTACTCTATTTATATGGTTGCAATCTCACAAAGACCAATTCCCCAACCTCAAATACTCTCTCTATCCTCTTCCTATCTGCATAAATTTTTTGTTGATTCTGTGCATGTTGTAAGTTATCTTTAAGTGACCTCAAAATCTCTTGACTTTGATTTATTAGATTACTTGTTGCTGGTACATGACTATCTAAAAATAGTAAATCAGCAAAGGAAATTGCATCATACCCATAAAGAGCTCGAAAAGGAGTCATACCTATAGACATATGAATAGAGGTGTTGTAACAATACTCCCCAAGATATAACCATTTTACCCAAGCATGTTGTTGATCTAAAACATAGTTTCTCAAATATCCCTCTATCCACTTATTCACTATCTCAGTTTGCCCATTAGTTTGTGGATGATAGCTTGTGCTGGGTGTAAGTTCAGTGCCTGTTAAATAAAAAAGCTCCTTCCAAAAAGAGCTAAGAAATCTACTATCTCTATCACTGACTATATTTTTGGGCAACCCATGTGTAGTCTGAAAACTTCTCTAAAAACAACTCTGCTACTTGTGGTGCTTTAAATTCAGCTATAATGGGAAAGAAATGAGCATATTTCATCAATCTATTTACCACCACATAAATGCAATCCTTACCTTGCCCCTTGGGTAAAACTATAATGAAGTCCATTGAGATGCTCTCCCATTTATGTTTAGGTATAGGTAGTCGTTGTAGTAGTCCTGCAGGGTAAAGTTGATCACTCTTATTCTGTTGGCATACCATGCACTCCTTAATGTGCCTATGCACATCCTCTTTCAGCCCCTTCCAAGAAAATCTCTCCCGAATCTTCCTATAAGTCTTATAGTACCCCTGGTGACCAACTAGAGGTGTATCATGAAAGGCTCTTAAGATCCTCTATTTAATCTTGGATTCAAGTACCAAATAGACTCTATTTTTGTAGTAAATTAGCCCATCCATCATTGCATACCTGTGATCCTCAACCAACTCAATAGCTAAGATATTAGTAGCAAAGGGGTTTTTAGCATACTTAGAAATAATAGAAATCTTCCAATTGGTTGAAACAGTTGACAAAGAGCATAAAGTAGGCTTCCTAGAGAGTGCATCTGCTACTACATTATTCTTGCCTTTCATATACTCAATCTCAAAATCATATGCTTGTAGTTTTCTTACCCACTTTTGCTGATGATCATTCAAGTTCTTTTGTTCCATGAAGAATTTGAGACTATTATGATCAGTCTTCACTATAAACTTCCCACAAACTAGATATTGTCTAAATTTTTCTAATGCATGCATTATTGCCAACATCTCCTTATCATGGATAGAGTACCCTCTTTCTAGTTTGCTCAATTTTCTACTCTCAAAGGGTATGGGATGTTTATTCTAAGTAAGGACAACCCCTACACCTTCCCCTAAAGCATCACATTCTACAACAAATGGTAGAGAAAAATCTGGAATTGCAAGTACAAGGCACGAGCTCATTACCTCCTTGAACTTATCAAAGGTTTTATGTGCTTCTTCTGTCCAAGTAAAGGCTCCTTTCTTTGTCAAATTAGTTAACAGAACAACAAGCTATGAAAAACCTTTCACAAACCTTCTATAATAGTAGCACAATCCAAAGAACCCTTTCAGCTGTGTGAGATTGGTAGGTTGTGGCCAATCCAAAATTGCTTGTATCTTTTGTTGATCTACTTTAACTCCTTCAACACTTATAACATACCCCAAATATAAAATTTCAGTTAACCCAAACTCACATTTGGACATTTTGGCATATAAATATTGTTGCTCCAAAATCCCCAAAACTATATCTAGATGCTCTAAGTGTTCTTTCCCTATTTTGCTGTATATTAAAATGTCATCAAAGAAAACTAGCACAAACTTCTTGAGTTGTTTGTTGAATACTTAGTTCATGCATGACTGGAAGGTGGATAGAGCATTAGTAAGGCCAAAGGACATGACTAAGAACTCGAAATGCCCATAGTGACACCTGAAAGCTATCTTTTCTACATCTTTCTCCCTCATGTGAATCTAGTGATATCCTAACCTCAAGTCAATCTTTGAGAAATAAACTGCCTCATGTAACTCATATATGAGTTCATCTATCCTTGGAATTGGGCATCTATTCTTGATTGTTTTCTTATTTAATGCTTTATAATCTATACACATCCTTAGAGTGCCATATTTCTTTTTCACAAGCACAACTGATGAAGTAAATGGGCTAGAACTAGGCCTGATGAAACCCATATCCAAGAGCTCTCTAATAGTTTTCTCTATCTCATCTTTATAACCTCATGGGTTTCTATAAGGAGTTGTAATAACAGGTTTTGCACCTTGTTTCAACTCAACCACATGCTGAAATCATCTATCCGGGGGTAAACCTGGAGGTGGATCATTGAAAACAATACTATGCTTATCCAAAATTTCTTGAATCTCAAAATGAAATTTACCTTTTTCTTTTGGGGAACTCGAAGGATGAATGAAACATGTTGCAGCCCAAGCTACTTGCCCTCGCCTGAAAGTCTTCTCCATCTTATTTGTAGTTACTACTCTTGGAGCTCCACTCAAAAGGCCTCTTAGGACAACTTCTTTCCCATCTGAATGGAATTTGAATTCCATAGTCTAGTAGTTTTGGTAATAACCTCCAATGGAATGCAGCCATTGTACACCCAAAACTACATATGTTTCACCAATACCTACCACATAAAAATAATCACTTAGTTTGTAGTCCCCCATGGTAATGTTGAATTGTTGAATCACTTTCTTGCAAGGCATGGTAAAACCATCAGCAACTGTTACATTGAAGCCTTCAAACTCTTCTATTTTCAGTTCCTTCTTCATCACATGTCCTTCATTAATGAAATTGTGTGTAGCCCCACTGTCAATCAACATAGTCATCCTTTGTCCTGCTAGGACTCCTCAAACCCTGAATCGATGATATCTAGGAGCCCCAAATAGGGCTGCCAAGGAACCCTCTTTGTTGTTCTCCACTTCTCCAGCTTCTTCAGAATCATATTCTACCACATCATGAAATTCTTCATTCCCCTCAGATTCAAGTTCTGAAGATACTTCAATGAAATGTACCTTTGCTTTACCAAGGCATCGATGGCTAGGATCCCATGGTTCTTTACAATGGAAACAAAGATTCTTCCTTCTAAGTTCCTTCCCATCATTAAGATCTACCTTCTTTGGGGCTGGAGGTGGTATTAGAGGTGTACTTTTTTGTACAGGGGTGGGATAAGTTTTGTTTTGGAAACCACTTTGTTGTTGCCATGGAATTAAACTCCTAGTTTGTTGTGCCAAACTCTTCTTGGAGAAAGTGGGTTCAAGCTGCAAACTTCTCCTAATTGCTTCTTGGAGAGTGGAAGGTGCAAAAGTCTTGATGTGCCCTTTCATAGGATCTTCAAGCCCCTCCAGGAAGAGGTAAACAATCTTTTTTCTGATATGTCTGGTACCATCATAGAATTTTTTTGAAACTCATCTACATACTCACTAATTGTAGTCTTTTGTTTGATTTTGGACAACTCTTTGAAATACTCCTCTTCGTCTTTGAGCTCGAATCGGTCCAGTAGCTTTTGGCTAAAGTCCTCAAATGTGCTCACTTGTTCATGGTCTTGAGTAATGGTCCCATGATACCACCACTCTTAAGCATTGCCTTCGAGGTGTAAGATTGCAAATTGCGCTGCATCCTTCTCTGTCATAGGATTAAGAGTGAGATATGTTTGTAGTTTCTGCAACCATGCTCTAGCTGAAATATTTTTGCTACCATCATAGGTAGGTGCTGCAAGCTTACTAAGTTTACTTTTGAGTTCTCTACCTCCCCTATCTTTCTCTTTTCTCTTCTGGTCCTTACCATAAATTTTAAGAAACCTCTCAAATGGAATAGCAGTTTTGAAGGCCTTCGATTGCCTAGAATATTCTTCAAACCACTTGGCTGTTATCCCAATGACATATACCTCTATGTTTGCAGCAAGTACATCCTCTTCTCCTTCATTCTCAGGTAGGAAAATAGGCTTTTTTTTTCTAGGCACAAATATTGTCTTTTTTCTTCCGAAAGTGCTTCCTTCACCTGTAGCCTCTTTCCCATGTGTGCTAAAAGACCCTTGTAATTTTTCGATCAACATCCTTACATGACTTTTGTATTTTTCTTTTGGCCTTCTTGGATCTCTAATAATGTTTTTCTAAACATTTCACCCTCATTCTCATCCATCTTTCCTTTATCAACTTGTGTGCTTCTCTCCTCAACTGGGTCTCCTTCCACTACTTTCCTTTGTTCTCATAGGTGGTAGCTCTTTTCTCTCACTGGTAAACATGAAATTTACAAACCCTACAGGATGGTAAGATCAGTGCTCTGATACAACTATAATGTCCCAAATCTGATTTTTAACACAAACCCAAAATCTGAAAATGACTTTTGCATTAACAACACATTTATGCATCACAACACTAAAAAACTAGTGACTAGTTTGCACAATAAACAATCTAAAATGCCACAACATTACTCCAAACCATTTTATTTATGATTTTATGATAAAATAATATGCATATAGGTCAACTACAACAAAATAACCCAGCAGCAATCTCCTACAGAAAATATGCAATTTCAGCTACAACCCATTACACCAAATATTGAAATACATAATGTATATATCATCAAAAGGTCCCCAAACTCTCAGAATGACAAATAACTCAGCATGGATGGAATATGGTGTCATATATGGTGATGTATAGTAGCACATGTAGCCTAAAAATTCTTACACAAAAGCCAATACAAACATCACAATAAACAACACCTAAAACACTCTACCAATGTACTACAAACCCCTCAAAACACCCAACAAATCTATTCTACTGAATCTTATTTGCTCCAATGCAACCCCTAAAGTGAGATTTCTGTATCAATCCAAGAAAAAAGCCCTCAAGTTTCTGTAAACTCATGTCCACGGGCTACAAGCTCCGTCTTCAATGGTTTCCCTATCCACTAAAGCTGCACAAGCATCTACTCTGCAATAAAGAGTGAAAAATGTCATTAACCTCCCAAAATGCAATGTTACATTAATTTATGATGTGAGAGGCCATCTTGGGCGTCCATAACCTCCCATGACCAAATATTGGGAGTTACAACTCCCACATGCCAAATCGGTGCCTTAATCAATGACCTTGAGCCACTTGTCGAAGGTGCTGTCCACTTTATTTGAAAATCTCTTCACAAATCTGCCCAAATCTCCACCAAATATTCCCTCCAAATCCAACACCCAAGGGGAATATTTGAGCTCTAAATATAATTTATTTAATATTTATTTGTCCTTTATATTTGAAAATGCATCGGAACAAACATAATATTAAATAATTAATTTCCCTCCAAGCTGCCATGTGAACTGACTTACTATTTTCGGATAGGAGGGACTTACTAAAAATAGAAAATGTTATTTTTGGAAAAGGGACATGATAGTGTTGCCAAGTAAGTTATGTATACACCTAAAAATGACACGATTCTGTCCAAATAAATATTCTTAATATTTATTTAAGTCTAATTCCTCTATCAATAAATAAACAAACAAATTTATTTATTTGATTCACATTCTTCCAACAATTTAATAAAATCAATTTATTTAATTAAATCCTTAAATTCTTCTAAATTCCTCCAACAAATTAAATAATACCAATTATTTAATTAGTTCTTCCAAAATCATTCTAAATTAAATAATACCAATTATTTAATTGTTTCTTCCAATAATATCTTCTCTAAATTTAAATAAATCAAATATTTATTTAAGTTGTCCATTTCTTCTAAAAATTGAGTTATCTCTAAATATAATTCAATCCTTGTGCACATGCAATTGAATATTCTAAATATTTAATTGAGCTAAAATATCTTCTCATCCTCATGTAATTTCCATCCTCTAGTTCTAATCAGTTAACTCTTCTGTCTATTTTGTTAATTGATTTATCTCTTCAGTTAACTCATTCTTCTATTTTATTAATTCCTCTCATGCAAAATAGAGCAGGACACATGTCTTCTTCCTATTCGCGCACATCTCTCAAGTATCCTCTACCGTTGATCTTCTTGTTCTTTCTATACCATTGATCTTCTCTCTCTCAAGTCTATAAGTACAACCCTATTCCTCCATTTCTATCATCCAAGATTTTAGTAAACTTACTCTGCAGGAATTACACCAGGCCTTTGACACCAAAGCATTCCATATCTTGTGATCACCCTTTTATCATTGCGACTGTGTTGAAGAATCTCTTCATTGTAAACCTATCATAGCCATTCCCACTTGACATCTTGGAAAATAGCAAGGAAGTGCACCTTTTGAGGGCCGTATTCATACACAAGATCATTTGAGACAGGTGACCAATGGAAGCCACAAAGTAAAGAGGTTTGCAAGGTTTGAATTCTTTGTTTGTTTGATCTTTTTTGTTTCTATATTTCATTGAGTTATTAGGTATTATTGATATATTTGATTATTCATTCCAATTTTCCCTTAACATTTTTGGTGCCCGCGGTGGGACCTTGCCCCAATTTAACCTCAAAACTGAGTTTTTGTGTGTTAGGTTTTGTACACAGGAGGATTCTGTGCATCTGATCAATTCTTACACGCATCTATTATCTGTTTCAGTGCATCTAATATTTCAGTGCATATACCCCCTGAAGCTACACATCTGTGGTATAATACAACGCATTTACTAAAACTGCGCATATACTCTCTGTTTCTGCTCTTTTGACCTCTGTCTCAGCGCTTTTGTAATCCTGCGCATTTGTTGTCTGTTTCTGTGCATGTGATCTCTATGGCTGCGCATCTAATTCTGACAATGACTTTTTAAGTTGTTCCTTGTGGTTTTGCTAATGCTAACACTTTTTCGTAGGAATATTCTCTGATCTACTTGCAGGTTAGGGGCTAGTCTAGTCATATAGTTGCATTTGTTAACTCATCTCTTGACCTAAAGGAAAGGAAATGGATGTTCATGCAAATCTCATTTAGATCTAACTAGGAGGATTGTAATTTGATCTTGTTGCATCAACAAAATTGAATATAGTCCCAATGCTAGGAGGATAAAATTGAACCATTGCTATCTTGCTCTCAAAGTTAACAAATTGCGTGTGTGCCCAAGTAGCTAACTCATTTAGTTTTTTTCATTTTAACTAAAGGAAAAGAACCATTGTCTTTTGTGTTTTTGGAATGATACTAGGCCTATGCTCTCCCCTATCTTGGGTGACTAAAATGCCAAACATATCATTTCACATGTGTTAAACCTTTAGAGAGGCTTGCCCTTGGATATCCTTCTGTCCAACGACCTTAAGTGGTAACAAGCTAAAGCCAAGCTCTGCCTAGCCACTATAAATAAATTATGCTTGGAGCGAAAGCTTCATGCAATGAGTGTTGTTTTGTTATACTGATAGCTAACCTCCCCCAAAACCCTCCAAGGCACAACCCTTCAAGGCTGGGAGACTCCATAACGGAGAGTAGCGCTGCCGCACGTATAACCACTCGAACGGTTGCACTTACTAATCATCCTTTGTTTTTAGTAGCCAAAAATGCCTATAAGCCAGTGTAGGGAAGGGCGATTATCACCTCCTAAAGATGCCTCAACTAGAAATAGTGAGAATTCTATTTATATTGTCCTAGCTAGCCTAGGATTTATACTTGCTTTTTAGTCAAAAAAGAGTTCAAAAATTACAAAAAATCAAAAATCATGAAATCATTCTTTGTGTTTACTGTGTCTTCTTGCCATAATTAAAAAATTAGATCAAAAAGACCAAATTGCAGCCAAGAAACCAAAAAATATTGAAAAAAGTGCCAAGAAAATTACAAAAGCAGTCAAAAAAGCTAGAGCTGTGCATTTGTCCTGCAAAGCTACGCATATGTGTCGACCTGCTATGCATATAGTATGACTTCCTACGCATTTGTGACCTATTATTGTGCTTTTAATATTTACCAGAGCTGCGCATTTACCTCGACTTGCTGTGCATATATCTTCTAGTTCAGCGCATCTATTGTTGTGCATCCAAGACAGTGAGCTTTTCTGCATATTTTGAGAGAAAATTTTCAACATTTTTGGGTACCCATTTTAGCCTTGTTCTAGTTTTTGAGATCAGATTTACCGTGCAGTCGCTTCTCCCATGCGTTTCCATAGCAAACCTCTCTTTTGTCAGTCGTCTCATCCACCTTCTACCAGGTCCTCCCATAAACAAGTCAAAGTATCCATATCAGATTAGTGCAAGACCTTTTTCAGATCATTTCAGATTCAAGTAACCCTAGTAAGTCTCCACTATCAAGGATCAGACATTCTTTTCTCTTAGAACTTCACTAGTGGTCTTGGCGCAAGACTAGTCTCTACACAGTAAACAGGTATTGACTACCCTTACTTGTGGCTATTGTCTTGTATCAACCAACTTACTTGGAATCATTGAACAAAAGAGTCCCTTGTTCAAATCTCGTCAACACAAGTATCCTCTTCTCACCAACCTACACCAACACCTTACCAAAATCTCTAGTTTCACCCCACTTCTTCCCACCTCACCTTAACTAGATCCCAATACCAAAAACAACTTGAAATGACTGGAACATTTGACCGCATTGTATCCCCTCACAATAGTGATGAGGAAATCTCTAATGAGGAGTACCAAGGAGCCCTCCAAGATCAAAAAATTCAATGCATGATGTAGAAAATACTCAACGATGACCCTCAAAAGTACTCTCTTCATCTTGCAAACCAAGGACTTAAACTCCCAACTGACTTTGATGTCAATACATTAAAAGAACCAGGAGAGGAAAGAACTCACGAAAAGAGTACAAATGAGGAAAGCTCCCTTGACAAAGACAAAAGTAAGAAAACAATAGACCCCAACATACCTATAGACACGTTGACAAAACAAATTCAAACTTTACAATAGCAATTCGTGGACCTCCAAACATGGATGTCCACTAAAACTTATTCATTGGAGGATATCTCACCATATCTCTTTGACAAAAGCTTGAACATGGTACCCTTCCCCTTTCGGTTTGAATTTCCTAAGTTTGACAAATACAAAGGGAAAGGAGACCCAAGAGATCACATTAGGGAATTTAGTGCTGCGTGCCTAGAAGTAGCTCACAAAAAAACTTTCCTAATGAGACTATTCCCTAGATCTCTAGGTGGACAAACCATTGAATGGTTCTCACGACTTCCCTCAGGTATCAAAACTTTTGATGAGTTAGTAAACATGTTCATCACACACTTCTCATATAACATTGAACACGAAGTTTCCATGCTTGACCTATGCAATACAAAGCAAAAGAGTGGCGAATCCTTTGCCACCTTCTTACAAAGGTGGAGACAACTCGCAAACAAATGCTCATATCATGTACTTGAGAAGCAAATGATGGAGATATTTGTCCACAACCTTAACCCTGATCTAAGTTACCAAATCCAAATTCAATGCCCTACCTCATTCACGAAAGTCATTGAGATGGGATTATTTATTGAGAAATCTATGATCGCCAAGGGGAAAATAAAGTTGTACAAGGACACCCCTAACTCTAAATACACCATGGACAAGTCAAAGTTTTGGACAAAAAACAAAAATATCTTCAATGATTGAGTAGTTGATGCCAAAGTAGCGGCTCCCAAACAACAACCAATCTTCACACTCAAAGGAGAGGCAAGCAATGCTACACCAAAAAAAACCTTCTCTCATGAGCCAAAACAATGGTTCACCTCCACTCCTAGACAAAAATTCACACCACTAGGGGAGTCCCAAGAGTTTGTGTTAAGAAAGCTACTATTCAACAATGAGATCACTCTTCCCGCCACTAGCGACTATGAACCTCAAGTAAAACCTCATTATTGGTGAAATCATGGAAAATTGACATGAAGTAAAATGATAACAAATGCAAACTAAACACATGCAAACCTCATGTCGACTCATGATCCATCGATTGGGTTGAGAATGCCGCACCCGAAGCACTCTAGCTATACCCACAAGATTGATATGTTGGTTGCTTGATTCTGTAGCATAACAAGATGGATGGACGATAGATGAAAGATGAGAAATGCAAGATAGATGGATGAGAGATTTGAGAGGAAAATTTGGCAGAGTAAGGATACTAGAAGAAGATTCGATCTTCTAATGGCTCAAGAGAGGCTAGGTTTATAGAAAAGACCTAGTTCGAATGAATGGACAAGATCGATTAGGGTTTGGAAGGCATGGATGGCTAAGATTGATTAGGTTTCCTTTCACATCAAGAAAGCGTAGTCATGCGACAAATGTGTGAAGGAGAATAAAAGGAATCTAATTCAAATTTGAATTAGTTTGACATGTGAAGGGATATTAAGTAGGAGATGGAGACATGTGACATGTGTCACAATGAGACGAAAGGTGAGGGAATAATTCAAATTTTTAATTTGAATTATGTGAGACATGTGAAGAGGGATTAATTAAATAAATGTGATTTATTTAATTAATTAGGAATGTGATCAAGTGGGATTAATTAAATAAAGTGGGTTTATTTAATCAATCAGGAAGATGATTAAGATGGGATGAACTAGGACCTAGGGATAAATGGGATAAGTGGGATGAGATTAGATGAACTAGGATGAACTAGGACCTAGGGGAACATATACAAGTTCATGTCGACAATGTGACTAGGACCTAGGGCAAAGACATACAAGGTCATGTGTAAACAAGACGTAGACAATTCTTAGTGTCTACATTTGCCCCTCTTGGAGATGATGTTGTGAGATGATAAGATTTAAGTCGAGTAATATCATTTCAAAGAAGCTAAAGAAAATGGATAGAAGAAAAGGATAGGATGATGATGCCCCCTCAAGAGGATAGGCAGGTTGGACAAACACGGGTAGGCTCTCAAAATGAAATGGATTGGTCAAGGAAGAAAGATGAGAGAATGGCTAGAAGAAGGGTATAATACTTAGGATTTTTCATGATAAAGCTTATGACAAAAGGATGATATGATAGGTTTTACATGACAAGGCTTATGATAATAGGATGATATAATAGGATGGATTGGAAAGGATGAGGTACATCAAGAGATATCATGATTCAACATTTTGCCCCCATATCTTTATCAAGATCAAAAGGAGGAAGTAAGGATGGATGGACTCAATAGGATAGGTACATGTGTAGGTATAATGGATAAGGATGGTAGGATAGTATAGAAATGGTATGATGGGATGGATAGAATGGATGAGACAAGGTGCCCCCAAGTGTAAGTTACATAGAAGA
The DNA here is from genome assembly GCA_027924645.1 of Cunninghamia lanceolata. Lineage (NCBI taxonomy): Eukaryota > Viridiplantae > Streptophyta > Pinopsida > Cupressales > Cupressaceae > Cunninghamia > Cunninghamia lanceolata. The sequence goes on from BSBN01000642.1 coordinate 4,323,116, forward strand.
TCAACCTACACATGACACCTATTTACCAGGTTTTAATCATGGTACTTATCTAAGGCACCTGTTTACCATATTTTCACCGTTGGACAAAAGGATTTCTGTTTACTTTTTTTTTTTTAATTTTTCTCTTTTTTTAAACTTTTTGGATGGGATGGGTGGATATGGACATGAGGGACTCAAGTGTCAAGTTCCATGTAATGTGATAGTTCCGTGGGAGAAAGATGTCGCATGGACCATGTCAAATGTGCTCGTTGATGTTGGTAGGGAGATGACATGAAAGTGAGATGGATTAGGTAGATAGTGGATTATGGAGGGGCCAAAAGTGGATTATGTAGGGGTCAAAGTGGATTATGATGTGGATTATAATGGACTTATACAAAAGCATGGACCATAGGAAGGTGATGGGGGAGATATGTAGGATAATGAGTGAATGATGGAGGTGTGAAAATGAATCATGACCAACGGTTGCACACACCGTGATAAACATTGAAGCTTGTGATGTGGAGGGGGTGTAGGAAGCAATGGTGATGTTTGCTTAGTGGATGGATGATTGAGTGACTTGGGAACCCACAGACTTAGTATTTTGATGATTTTTGCTTTTCATGTGGGATGGAGGAATTTGATATTTTTGAATGGAATGGATGGAAGAGGATGGTTGGGATTTTTGTGATGTGGATGCCTCATTTGACTTGATTGATTTTTCCTTAGGAACCCAAACCATTTTGCTTTTGGACTTTGCTTGTGAAGGTTTGGACTTAGGTATACTTTTGGGTGTACTTTGCTTTGACTTTTCATGTTTGGGCCCTAAGGCATGAGGATTTTTAGGATTTTTTACTTTATAAGTAGAGGCATCCAAATGTTTATTTTGGAATCCTATGGGGTGGATGGAATGAGTGGAAGCTTTATGTTTGGACCATGTGTGCATTTGTTGGTCATGATTATGAATGTAAGGGAATTTATGGATGATAGGTATGTTAGGTGTTAGAAGCAATGGTGGCAAAGTGAATGGTGGGATACTAGGAGTTGGAAGGAGTGGAGGTAAAGTGGATGACAGAAGGTGAATGGTCATATGCTTTTGACATTTGTAGGATGAGGGAGGTGGAATGGCAACGTATGTTTTAGGAATATGATGGAAGGAAGTGGATTTAGGAAGTGTGGAGGAAGTACCAACATCGTTAGATTGTTGACCTTGGGTGGTGCATCCAAGGCCAAATGAGCGAGGAGGGACCTTGACATAGATTGGCTCCAAAATGCCTTGTTCATGTAGGCCTAAACCTTTGCCTTGGTAGTTCATGTTTTGGAGCATGCGATTGACTATATGACTAGGTGTAGTTTGGACACTAGGCTTGAGTTTGTTATTGGATGGAGAAGGAAAAGTGGATAATGGTTGTTGGTGTTCTAAGGAGGAACACTCATGAATGAATGTGGATAGACTAGTAGGATATGATGGATTTGAAATGGGATCAATAGTGGATGTGGAGGGATGATTAGGATCTTGATTATCTTTATGCTCATTGGTTTGATCTTCTATGTTTGCTTTGGAGGCACATGTCTCATCATGACAAGTGGAAGGTGTGGGATCATGGCTAGGTGGAGAGGTCTCTTTGCTTTGAATGAAGGCCATGAAATGAGGTGAATGCTCAAGTAAGTCAACAAGACTTTCATTAGATGGAGCATGTAGGTCTTGGGTGTCTTGTTCATGGATAGTTGAGGGGGTATGACTAGGATCAAGTTGTTCATGGATAGGTTCTTCATAGGTATCATCTTGATCATAAAGAAGGTACATGTTATGGGTAGGTTGGATGGGGATGATTTGATCTTGATTAGATTTAGGGGCTATTGTTTCCTTATGCTTAGGATCATGCTCTTGACATAACTCTTGGTTTTCTTGAATAGAAGTGGAAGGCTCTTTAATAAGCTTGATAGATTGTAGATCACATGATGGGATTAAAAGACTAGACAAAGTGTTTATGGACTCATGGGGAGGCTCAAGAATTGGTGTTTGATGACATGGCAATGTTTTATTCCTTTCTAGTAGGCAATGGATCACATCCTTTGCAACTATATGTGTGAATGGGCAATATAGTGGATGGATGATAGTAGTAGACAGGGTTGGAGGCTTAGGATCATGATTAGATTGAGGGCTAATTGGATGGATAATAGGATTAGATGGATTGGGACTTGGGCTAGATGGAAAGATAATGGAATTAGAGGGATTGGTTTTATCTAAGACAATCTTACCACAATCTTCTAGGTTCTTGACCAATCGTTGAAATCGGACACAAGTAGATATGGTATGGCCCCTATACCTATGATATGCACAATATGCATCCTATTTATACCAATGAGGTTTAAACATAAATGGAGAGTATGCTTTTAGCGGGTATAGCTCAATCAAGTTTGCTTGGACCAATTTCTCTAAAAGTATCTCCATGGAATCTTTTAATGAAGAATTAGTGAAACATGCGGATGAAGGTGATGAAGGCAATGAAGGGCTTGATAAAGGTGTTGGGATGGGACTAGTTGGCTTATGTGTTGGCATATGATTGGATGGTGAAGGTGACTCAAAGGAGGCACATGCTAGGTTGATTTGTCCCTTGTCAAAGGATTTTAGGTCTTGCATAAGATGACTTGGACTTTCTTGATTTATGTACATAGGGCCATTTGGACTTGCTTGTTGTTCTTGTAAGGACATTTGATTGCCATGTGGATAGGTTTGGTGATGAGGTGGCATGATGGGACTTGTCGGTGAAAGGTTTTGTGAGGTGGATTGTTGCGGAGTTAGGTTGATGTTGGAAGTTTGTTGAGAAAGCAGTTGGGATATGATGGCAATAGAGTTAGGATCATTGGATGGTAGAATTATGGAAGTACTTGTATTTGGGGTGTTGCTAGGAATAATGAGGATGATTTGTGGTATGGATGTGGCATTGACATGGAAAGATGTTGAATAAAGTGATGTGGAATGGCCTCGATAGGATGATGAAGTGGGATTAGGTGATGTGCCATGAACATGATAAGTGGGTGAATTAGATTGGTATGAAGAAGGTTGGTATGAGGTCGAAGGATCCATGTTGTTAGAGAGGTATGAGATGAAATGGATAGTGGGTGATTGGGATCAAATTTTAAGACCTTAGGATGATTTTATTTGTTTTGTTTTTGATGGCTCTCTATGCTTGAGATAGACTAATGATCTCAAGTAAGAGGGTTGATTGGATTGATTCTCTATACTTAAGGTAGACTAATGACACTTAAGTAATAGAGGGTTGATTGGATTGATTTAATTGGATGACTTACTTAAGATAGACTAATGATCTCAAGAAAGTTTGGATAATGGTTGATGATGATCAACTAAGGTCTTGATTTTTGATTGGATTGATATGAATTTGGATTGGGATGAAAGGTAGTTGTGATGTGATTTGGCTTGGAATGATTGAATGATGTGTAATGACTAGGATGATGTTGATGTGATGGGATGATGACTTGGATTTGATTAGGATTTGATATGGAATGATAAGGGATGATGATTAGGATGATGTTGATAGGACGAGGATGAATGATGAATATGTGACTAGGATGTGCTTAGGGAGGATTGGGATTGAGGTTGATTTGACAAGAATGAAGATAATGATGACATGTAATGATTAGAATGATGTTGATTGGATAATGATTTGGATAGAATGATGATTATTTGATGATGTAGAGTGACAAGGATATGATTAGGATTGATTTAGGATGACTTGGATGTGATTAGGAATGAAGTGGCTAAAAATGGGTGATTAGGATGAAAGTGATTGGAATTTCAAATGTGTTGGGAAGAATGTGTTGAAAGACTTGTCTTTATGTGTTTAGTGTTTAGCTTGATTCGACAATGTTCAATGAAATGATCACACATGTACAAATATGATTCACTCACACAGGACGCATACGCAATTTTGAATTTTGAATTTGAAGAATATGATGATGATTAAACAAGCACACATGGAAGACACATCAACAAGCCCTAATGTCTAGTCAAGTGGGGTATGGCCAATTAGGTTTTGGGCTATGTTTACATGAGGTTGACTAAGGAATTTGATGTGAAATCCTGCCACATAGCGGGGAGATAGGGGTAACCCACCCTTCACCTTCACCTCCCAAAGGTCTAAAGTTCTTTGGGGCTTAGCCAAGAGTGACAAGATTCTAACTCTCAATGAGAGTGTCTTTCAATTCAGCCTCAAATGAGGTCGTCCCTTGGAGTGGTGTGTCTCCAAGTAGGCCTCCTAGGAAAGGGTAAACAAAAACAAATCAAGTGAGGTGTTTTTGATCTCCAAGATCACCTTGCGGTGCAAGGAGAGAGCATACACACACACACTTAACTCACACTCACACTTGTAAATTAACCCTTAGAAATTGAATGCGTGAAAGACAATTCAAGCAATGGTTCTTTTTATGCCCAAATCCAAATGTATGATAGAAGACACTTGTTGATTTTATGACCAATTTGTTTTGATGTGATTGCTAAAGCGATGTTCATTTTAAGCCCAAATCAAAATGTGTAATGCAAACAAGATTCATTTTATGTCCCAAATTAAAGTGTGTTTGCAAATAAGATTATGAAGAAATGAGAGATAGAATGAGTGGACATGATTATTATCACTATCTAAATTGCTGTATTTTCTGATCCTAATGTTGTTCCAACCTTGTAAGATCACCTGCAAGTTACTAGAATGAATACGGAGCAAGTAGACTAGCCAAGATGATCGTTATGTAAAAATTGAGAATATGATAAAATATGATGAAAAAAGTAATGATACAGAAAAAATAATTGCATGAGTAGATTCTTCATGAAATTCTATGTGATTTTAAAAAAAAATTCACGAAAAAAGGATCAAAATTGCAAGAGATATGAGCATTTAAAGTTTGCAAAGAAGCTGAACTTTGACTGCGAAAAAACTGGTCAAAATGGTATAGTCACCTAAAAATTCTTCACAAATGCATAGTTCGTCCTATTAGCTTTCCATCGAGTCCTCATTTGCATGATTTTGACATCGTATGAAAAAGTTATGATAAAAATAAAAAAACAGCCTCCTTTAGGATATGTAGAGGCAAAAAGGTTACCTGTCTAATTGTTTGAATAGACCGTTAGTTGTTTGAAAGTTTTTGGTCACATGAAGTTGTTTTGGCTCTGGTGGTTAAGGCTTTGAGGTGGCAGTTGGGGCTCAAATAGCCCCTTGGTCACCCATGTGACTAGGGGGTAAGCAATGGCAAAAAAGAAATAAAACAAACCAAAGGGGGCTAAGAGCCCACCCTTCCTGGCACTCAAGGTCATTGATAGGACCGTACCCTATAGATCATTGAATGTTCACAATAACAAACAATGAATTGAAAGTGGATTAATCCTATGTGGATTGTATTAGGTAGTTCAGGCTTTTTATAGGGTTTCGACTATGACTTAAAGTTAAGCTCTTGACTGGAGGTTTGGGGCTAGTAGGTAAATTTGAAGCCCACGGGTTAGGGTTAAAACCAGAGCAGTCAACTGTGGCAGTGGAGATAAGAAACACCTGCAGAGATTGAGAGGTGGTGACAGGTTGGGTGGAGCCAGTGGTGACGAGGTGGAGCCAGCGAATGAAGATTTTAAGCCTAGTGGCTTGAGGGTTCTTAAGGTAGTGTGGAGGGAGAAAGGATGGCAGCGGCCGAGCGGAGGGGGCGTTGTAGGGTGTCGACCGGGAGATTTAAGGAGGTGACTTAAAAAGCTTGGCAAGGGTTTTCTACATGGTTAGGGTTTATTGCAAGTCAGGTGGCAGAGATAATGTGGTTGCCGCGGGTGGGGGTGACCCTCAAAGCCAAGTGGTGTCGACCTTTGTAACGTAGGGCGTCACTGAAGGTGGCAACACGGGCGAGAATAGGGTGGTTGGCTGAGAGAAGGCATCGACAGTTAGGAAATGGGTGGAGAGAGGTGGTGACAGGTCTCCTATGAGTGGCGACAAAGCTTTTTGTGGTGTCGACAGAGCTTTAGACACAGTGGGTGTTAGGGTTTGTTGTAGGACATCGACAAAGATTAGAGCCTCCAACACAAAATTTAACCCAAAATCAAAATATTGACCTTACAATGAAAAATGATATCAAACATGCAATCAAAGCTAGCAAACAATGTATGATTCAGTATGGCCAGGGGTTTGTAGGTCCATACGGTATGGATCCGTACGGTATGGATTTGCAGGCCTAAATTTTTTTTTCAAATTTTTTCAACAGTCACCAAAAATAGGCAAATTTACAGTCAAAAAACTTAGAAAAAACATCTTGATCACAATGGTGCAGTCCATTTTTGTCCAGGATGTAACCTGCAATAGCTCACCCCCAAAACTTGCAAAAAATTGACAAAACTAGGGTTAGAAAATGCAAAATTTTTGACAACAAAACCCTAGAAAAATGATTGATTAGATCCAAGGAACCGAGTGTGCCAAATGAAATCATGGAAAATTGACATGAAGTAAAATGATAACAAATGCAAACTAAACACATGTAAACCTCATGTCGACTTATGATCCATCGATTGGGTTAAGAATGCCCCTGAAGCACTCTAGCTATACCCATAAGATTGATATGTTGGCTGCTTGACCCTGCAGCATAACAAGATGGATGGATGATAGATGAAAGATGAGAAATGCAAGATAGATGGATGAGATATTTGAGAGGAAAATTTGGCAAAGTAAGCATACTAGAAGAAGATTCGATCTTCTAATGGCTCAAGAGAGGCTAGGTTTATAGAAAAGACCTAGTTCAAATGAATGGACAAGATCAATTATGGTGCAGGAGCACCTACCTGACAGCTGGCCTTCATGAGGCAGTTAGTTGTTTTAGGTCTTGTTTATGTTTTCAAGAAGGTCTGATAAGACCAAATGCATGTAATAAGGTCATGCTGATCATGATAAGATCATGCTGACCATGCTTTTGCTATTTTTAGGAAGTTTGTTAGAACAGCTGTCATGATGTATGATCGGTTGGATCTCCCAGCCGCCTGGAGAGTTCCCAGCCGCTTGGAGTCGGGTCAGTAGTACTCGTAGGAAAATCTATTTAAGCAGGCAGATCGGTTGATTGTAGATCATCGATCGGCAGTATAGTATTGCATTAAGCAGAGGAGTTCGAGTGTGCTGTGTGAGAATCAGTATATTGTATTGCATCTTTGAAATCAATAAAGATCCTGTTTCATTTTCTGTTTGATCTCCTTTGTGTAATCGATCTGCTGGTTTGGGTGGTTTCATGGATTCACTGATCCATTCCACCGGTTGACTCATCTGATCGGTGGAATGGTAATGTACAGTAGGGTAGGTTGTAGTTTGTTTTCTATTCGCATGCAGGTGTGCAGGATCGCGGCTGAAAGATGTTGAAGACCCTAGCATGGGCATGTGCTAGGTCGAGTTGATAAGTTCGAGTTGGAAGATCACCCTGAGAGTGGATCGGGTCGTCCCTGGAGGATCGGCGAAGTGAAATTTCGCTAAGTGAAGAAGTTCGTTAAAACGGCATCATCAGGATATTTCTGCAAATATCCTGCAGTCGGTTTGGGTATCGTCATCTGGATAAGTGGAGGAGAGCATGATGCTTTCGAGTGCATGAAGTGCAAGTGTGTCGGGGTGATCATCATCAGGAGGAGCCGAGGAGGAGCGTATCGGCATCAGGATCATCTCTCGGGAGAGCCCATCATCCGCGTATCGCTAGCAGATGCGGGAGTGAAAGTTCAGTTTTTTGACTAAGTGTTGAAGAGGTCATCAGGATATTGGGTGACGTCATCGTCATCAGGATATGACGTCATCGTCATCAGGATATTGAGATATCCCCCTATGCGAGTTTATCCTGCTGTCGTTAAGTGTTTAGGTATCGGCGGAAGTCCGCGGTGGAAAGTTGTATTAACATCATCAGGAGGTTTCGAGAGAACCGGATAAAGCAGATCATGATGCTGTTGCTTGTGTTGTCGGCTAGCGGAGCATCGAAGGGACGGTGCTGAAGTGGTCGTCAACAGGATATTTGGAGCAACCGGATATTTAATATCCTGCTGACGAAGGGAGTGTTGAAGATCATGATGATGCCGATAGTGTTTGGCGCCCGATGAACAGTGCAACAGGAGGATGTTTGTGTTAGTTGAACATCATGATGATGATGTTAGGAGGAAAACGGAGGAGGTGAACAGTAGTCGGCAGGAGGATAATTGCGATCGTCCGAAACATGATGATGATGCTGACAGAGTAAAGCGAAATATGATGATGATGGTGATGATGATGATGATGAGGATGGGCTGCAGACATCCATGCTATATGCGAAGGTTATAGTGTGGATGCCTCTGCATCATAGTGGTATCAGAGCTCAGTAAAAGGTCTGGGCTGTTGTGTGTTGATTCTGTCACCGAAAGGGCAGAGGTAGAGTTGATTGTGTGTTGTGTGTTGATTAAGAGGTTGACAAAATGCCTCCGAAAGGTAGTGGTACTGCAAGGGAATTGCAGGAAATGAAGGAGAAACATGCTAGAGAGATGAGGAAGATGAAGGAGCTTGCTGAAGCACTTCAAGCCAGGCTTACAGCCCTGGAAAAGAACAAAAAGAGGGAAGTGGAAGACAGTGAGTCTGAAGAAGATGAAGATACTGTTGAAGAGTATGAAGAGGTAGCTGAAGATCTGGATGCTGAAGACCAGAAATTTGTAAAACTGTTAAAGGCAGTACAGAATGATAAACCTAAGGTAAAGGTTGAAGTTTCCAAGTATACTGGAAGTTTGAATGAAGATGAGTTGTTGGATTGGATTGCTGCACTTGATAATCACTTTGAATGTGAAGATGTTGCTGAGGATCAAAAGGTAAAAATTGCAAAGACCAAGTTAGGAGGTCATGCTTTGGTATGGTGGGATTATGTACAATCTGAGAGAAGGAAACAAGGGAAGTCAAAGATCACTTCATGGGATAAGATGGTAGCAAGGATCAAAGGGAAATTCTTGCCAAGGGATTATGAAATCCAGATGTTTAAGAAACTACAATTTTTGAAGCAGAAGGAAAGGGATGTGAAGACATATACTGAGGAGTTTTATAAGTTGAGTATGAGATCTGGTCATCATGAGAATGAGGTAGAAAAGGTGGCTAGGTACTTGGCTGGTTTGCGATTTAACATACAGGATGAGTTAGTTTTAGCTAACCCTAAGAATGTGGAGGATTGTTATCAAATGGCAATCAGGATTGAAGAAAAGATGAATAGAGGACATGAGAAGTCCATTGGAGGAAGAGGAAACCATAGGGGAAGAGGAGCAGCCCCTGCACAAAAGCAAACCAATGAGGGTCAAGAAGACACTGGTAAAGGACAGGGACAGTCTGATTTCAGGGGTGGATGGAAAGGTAATAGAGGAAGATTTGGAGGTGGTAGAGGTTCTACTACATTTTCAGGAAAATGTTACACCTGTGGTGAGTTTGGTCATCCATCTTTCAAATGTCCAGAAAACAAAGGTTCATCATCCAGAAATGATAGAACTAATGACAAGAGAGTACAACTTGTGCAAGAAGAGAAAGTAGAAGAAAGTGTGCAGAGTTCAAACAGAGAGCCTGATAATTGTGGATATCCAGAGAGTGGAGAATCATTGATGTTAAGGAGAATTAGTTTGCAGGCATCAAAGGATATGATGCAAAGGAGAGCTCTTTTCAAGACCACATGCAAGAGCAAAGGTAAAGTATGCAAGGTTGTCATTGATACTGGTTCAACAGACAACATGGTATCTCAGGAAATGGTGGATAAACTGCATTTGGAAAGGATTCCACATCCACACCCTTACAAGGCATCTTGGGTGAGTGATAGGCAATCACTTTTTGTCTCTGAACAGGCATATGTGGATTTTCAGATTGGAGCATATCGTGATAGAATTTTGTGTGATATTTTGCCTATGGAATGTTGTCACCTACTGTTGGGTAGACCATGGCAATTTGACAGAAGGGTACTGTATGATGGGTATGCTAATACCTACACCATCAAGAAGGATGGGAAGATTATTAAGTTGATGCCATTGCAGGCAAATGCTGCAGTACAGAAGGCAGCCCAAATCATTTTGATGGGAAAGAAGGAATTTGTGCAGATGCCTCGAGGAGCAGGCATAAAAGCAGTTCAGGATACTGCAGGAAAAGAAGTTGTTGAAGACAACAAGCTGAAGAAAGTTTCAGTTGTGACTGACAGAGGTCAGCAGCAGGTTCAGAAACAGGGGTGCAAACAGCAACTAGTTCAGAAGAATGACAGGGATGTTGTCATAGTTGGGACTATTGCTTGTCCTATAAAGATTGACAGGAAGATAGAGTTGAACATTGCAGAAGTTCAAGAGGCAGTTCAGACAGAGGTTCTGGTCAGACAATCTGACAAACACAGAGACAACCTGAGAAGGGCCTACATTGACAGGCATGCAGATTTACTTGCCAGAAAGCAAGTTACAGTTCAGAAGTCTTGGAGCAGCCAAGAGCCAGCAGAGGACAAAGCTGGAGCAGGTCAGACTATTGACAAGGCAAGGTGTAAAGGTGGAGGACTTCCACATACTAAACTCATGGGACATGAGTTCTTTTCTGTTGGGGAGTATGGTGCAGGAGCACCTACCTGACAGCTGGCCTTCATGAGGCAGTTAGTTGTTTTAGGTCTTGTTTATGTTTTCAAGAAGGTCTAATAAGACCAAATGCATGTAATAAGGTCATGCTGATCATGATAAGATCATGCTGACCATGCTTTTGCTATTTTTAGGAAGTTTGTTAGAACAACTGTCATGATGTATGATCGGTTGGATCTCCCAGCCGCCTGGAGAGTTCCCAGCCGCTTGGAGTCGGGTCAGTAGTACTCGTAGGAAAATCTATTTAAGCAGGCGGATCGGTTGATTGTAGATCATCGATCGGCAGTATAGTATTGCATTAAGCAGAGGAGTTCGAGTGTGCTGTGTGAGAAGCAGTATATTGTATTGCATCTTTGAAATCAATAAAGATCCTGTTTCATTTTTTGTTTGATCTCCTTTGTGTAATCGATCTGCTGGTTTGGGTGGTTTCATGGATTCACTGATCCATTCCACCGGTTGACTCATCTGATCGGTGGAATGGTAATGTACAGTAGGGTAGGTTGTAGTTTGTCATGCAGGTGTGCAGGATCGCGGCTGAAAGATGTTGAAGACCCTAGCATGGGCATGTGCTAGGTCAAGTTGATAAGTTCGAGTTGGAAGATCACCCTGAGAGTGGATCGGGTCGTCCCTGGAGGATCGGCGAAGTGAAATTTCGCTAAGTGAAGAAGTTCGTTAAAACGGCATCATCAGGATATTTCTGCAAATATCCTGCAGTCGGTTTGGGTATCGTCATCCGGATAAGTGGAGGAGAGCATGATGCTTTCAAGTGCATGAAGTGCAAGTGCGTCGGGGTGATCATCATCAGGAGGAGCCGAGGAGGAGCGTATCGGCATCAGGATCATCTCTCGGGAGAGCCCATCATCCGCGTATCGCTAGCAGATGTGGGAGTGAAAGTTCGATTTTTTTGACTAAGTGTTGAAGAGGTCATCAGGATATTGGGTGACGTCATCGTCATCAGGATATGACGTCATCGTCATCAGGATATTGAGATATCCCCCTATGCGAGTTTATCCTGCTGTCGTTAAGTGTTTAGGTATCGGCGGAAGTCCGCAGCGGAAAGTTGTATTAACATCATCAGGAGGTTTCGAGAGAATCGGATAAAGCAGATCATGATGCTGTTGCTTGTGTCGTCGGCTAGCGGAGCATCGAAGGGACGGTGCTGAAGTGGTCGTCAACAGGATATTTGGAGCAACCGGATATTTAATATCCTGCTGACGAAGGGAGTGTTGAAGATCATGATGATGCCGATAGTGTTTGGCGCCCGATGAACAGTGCAACAGGAGGATGTTTGCGTTAGTTGAACATCATGATGATGATGTTAGGAGGAAAACAGAGGAGGTGAATAGTAGTCGGCAGGAGGATAATTGCGATCGTCCGAAACATGATGATGATGCTGACAGAGTAAAGCGAAATATGATGATGATGGTGATGATGATGATGATGAGGATGGGCTGCAGACATCCATGCTATATGCAAAGGTTATAGTGTGGATGCCTCTGCATCAAATTAGGGTTTGGAAGACATGGATGGCTAAGATTGATTAGGTTTCCTTGCACATCAAGAAAGCGTAGTCATGCGACAAGTGTACGAAGGAGAATAAATGGAATCTAACTCAAATTTGAATTAGTTTGACATGTGAAGGGATATTAAGTGGGAGATGGAGACATGTGACATGTGTCACAATGAGGTGAAAGGTGAGGGAATAATTCAAATTTTTAATTTGAATTATGTGAGACATGTGAAGGGGGATTAATTAAATAAATGTGATTTATTTAATTAATTAGGAATGTGATCAAGTGGGATTAATTAAATAAAGTGGGTTTATTTAATCAATCAAGAAGATGATTAAGATGGAATGAACTAGGACCTAGGGATAAATGAGATGAGGTTAGATGAACTAGGATGAACTAGGACCTAGGGGACAAGTTCATGTCGACAATGTGACTAGGACCTAGGGCAAAGACATACAAGGTCATGTGTAAACAAGACCTAGACAATTTTGAGAGTCTACAAGTGGAAAGACACTGATTTCTGCGAATATCATAGAGGAAGAGGCCATAAGACCAATGACTGTATCCGTTTGAAATACGTAATTCAAGACATACTTGACCAAAATTAGGAAGACACTAAAAAACATACCTCTAACGAGACACATGTGGCATACAAGGATCCACTCCTCAACCACGACAGGCCATACAACAACAACAACAATAACAACCACAATAGGTAGAATCAAAACAACAGACACAACAATGCTAACTATGCAAACGTGCCGTTTGATTATACCATCAACTATATATCGGAGCACATCCCACAAATCAACGTGATCACATCCAACCAATAGTCAGGACCCAACAAAACTAATTGCAACATCATCACCCATAGTGGTAAGGTCACTTTGAACATGCTTCCTCCAAGGTCGTCACCTTCTCCATCTAACTCCCATATGTACAGTGTCATAGACCAACTTTAGAAAACTCCTGCCCACATATCTATCTTAGAGTTATTGTATCTGTCTCCCTCCCACAAGGAAATTCTTGATAAATCCTTAGTGGAAACAACTGTACCCATGAACTTGGCCCAAGAGAAGTTTCAAGCCATGGTAGGAAATCTAACCTCCTCTAGCACCCTATCGTTTACTGAACAGGATGACCTATCAGTAGCCCAGCCCCATAACACACCCTTGCACATCATCGCCTTCATTCATAAACACTGTATCAAAAGATTTATCATTAATGGAGGAGTAGGTTTAAATATTTTCACGCTCAAGCTAGTCCTTACATTGGGGTTCTCGGAAGCTGCAGTGGATCCTAGGAAAAAGATCACTATTAAAGCCTATGATGAAGAAGAAAGAACTACAAAAGGAATAGTGGTGTTACCAATATAGATTAGACCAATAATAAAGGATGTTGTTTTCCAAGTCCTAGACAGGGAGCTAGTCTATAACATCCTCCTAGGTAGACCTTGGATTCATGCCATGAAAGTTGTGCCTTTGACCTACCACCAATGCATCAAATTTCCTCATAATGACAAACAAATCACCATCCAAGGTGATCCAGATCCTTTTCAACATTGCAACTCTATCTGCTCAAAGCCTGATTGCATCATTCCTAACAATAGAGCTTCCACATCCCCCATCTCATAGCATGATTCTACCTCCGAAGCTTCCTCGCCCAAGCCCAAAGAGCAGAAAATCACAATCAAAGAAATAGGGGTAGGGGAATACTCCATCAAGCACAACCTCAACTTAGCCAAAATACCTCTATCTCCAAGATCCTTTGGGTGACCTACACCTTTTCCAAAGCCATCTGCTCCTCCTGAACCTCCCATAGCTCCTTTTGTAAAATAGGGGACCCTATCAGATGAAATGGAGGAAAAGACATCTTGCAATGGCTCTACACAGAAGAAGATGACACACCACAAGAACCACCTAAGCTCCCAATGGAAATCTATGGGCGTGGTGAGTCTATCTTGCACATAATGGGTTATGAAGGACAAGGTGCCATTGGCCTAAGAAAAGAAGGAATAATAGAACCCATCCAACCCTTCTCATCCTCATTGGAAAGAAATTCAAGAGGGCTAGGGTACAAGGACAAAGGCAAAGCTAAAACCAATGCTTGTTTTGTGGAGCAAATCCATGCCCTACAAGAAGATAGTGACACAGACTCCAATGAGTATGAGTGGGAGGAACTCATAGAGCACTCCTATGAGGACAAAGGAGTTGACACCATTCAAACCTATAGCCCCTACTGTGAGAGACAAATGCTAACACATAGACCATTAGAGTGTGATTCACCAATTCCTAAGAGTACGACTTCCAAGGAAGGTTAGAGTTCCATCGCAATAAACAATTTGGAGGAAAGTATCATCCTAGATCCTATCCCTATCAATCCAAATCCTACTTATGTGTCCATCCAAACTATCACACCCAACAAATCAGATATATCCTCTGATTCCCTCCCTCTTGTGCACCTTGAACTTATCAACTGGGATTTATGAGGAACCCCACAACTAGATATGTTCCAAAATGATGATGCCTATATTGACTACATGGAACTTAGGGACCACCTCCCTATAGGAGATCATAAAGTGGCTTCTTCATTGAACTCAACATCGTGGTTATTTTAGAGAGGGTGCCAAGCCTTCCAATCACAAAAACATAAAAATAAAAACTAGATTTGATGGTGAAAACTGTTCTACAGTAGTGTCAGATCCCAAAATAGTAAAAAGAAAGGACGCATCGGATGGTGAAGACTTCTCTGAGGTGCTAGACTATGGAAGGATTGACACTCTCCCCAATGACATGTACTAGGAGAAGTCTCAGATTGTTGTGGAACCTACATAACCTGTCAACATCAGAACAAAGGAAAAGCCTAAGATCATTCACTTTGCAAAATCTCTATCTCCACCGGAAAAGACCAAATTTGTGCCATTCTTCAAGAAAAAACAACTGAACTTTGCTTGGTCATACACAGATATGTCCAAATTAGATCCAGATTTGATTCTACATCATCTTCCACTAGATCCATGAGTCAAACCAGTCAAGCAGAAGCTTAGGAAGATGCATCCCCACATTGCATTATTAGTAAAAGAAGAACTTAAGAAGTGACTAGATGTAGGGTTCATCAGGGCAATAGACTATCCAGAGTGGGTATCCAACATAGTGCCAGTATCAAAACCTGATGGTAGAGTCAGATTGTGCAATGATTTCTAAGATCTAAATAAGGCTTGCCACAAGGATGATTTTTCGTTACCTAATATTGATATCATAGTCGACTTGACAACATGACATACCATGTTATCTCTCATGGATGGCTTCTTCGGATACAATCAAATTAGGATAGCACCAGAAGACTAACATAAAATGGCTTTCACTTGTCCATGGGGCACTTTTTGCTGGAATGTCATGCCATTTGGGTTAAAGAACGTAGGGGCAACATATCAATGTGCTATGACCACTATCTTCCATGATATGATGCACGTCACAATGGAGGACTATGTGGATTACATCCTCGCAAAGTCACAAGAGAATCCCACCTGGATGTACTAGAGAAGGTCTTTCAAAGACTTGAACACTTCAAAGTTAGGTTGAATCCAAAGAAATATGTGTTTAGAGTCACCTCGGCAAGCTCTTAGGCTTCATTGTATTAGCAAATGGGATCAAAGTGGATCCTACCAAGGTCAAGGCTATTATGGAAATGCCACTGCCAAAGAACATCACTCAACTACGGTCTCTACAGGGCAAGTTATAGGCAGTCCACCAGTTCATATCGCAACTGGCAAACAAGTGCCAACCTTTTACTCACCTATTACACAAAAACATACCGTTCAGATGGGATGAAAAGTGCGAGGAAGGATTTCACAAATTGAAGGAATACCTCATGAACCCACCTATTCTAATGCCACCTATCCAAGGTAAGCCACTATATCTATATATTTCTGCTACGCCAATAGTTCTTGGAGCCCTATTAGCACAACATGATTATGAAGGCAAAGAAAGGGCTATCTATTACATCAGTCACACATTGGTGGGCTATGAACTGTAATTCTCTCAAATAGAAAGATCGTGTCTTGCTGTGGTTTTTGCTTCCCAAAAACTATGACATTACATGCTAGCACATTCAGTCAAGCTTATTGCAAAGATCTATCCACTAAAATACCTATTAAGAAAAGCAACCCTAACAGGTCACCTAGCCAAGTGGGTAATGCTGTTAAGTGAATATAACATCAAGTATGTAGAAAGGAAATCCATCAAAGGTCAAATCATTGTCGATCAGTTAGCAAAAGCACCATTATAGGATACCACACCAATGACATTCGAGTTCCCAGATGAATCCATTTTTAGTATCACAAAACATTCATGGAAACTCTACTTTGATGGATCCTATACAAACCATGGATCGGGGGCAGGAATCTTGTTGGTCACTCCTCAAGGTGACACCATACCTAAGTCTTATTGTCTGTATTCCCATGCACAAACAATATAGTAGAGTATGAGACCTTGGTCATTAGTCTCAAAATGACAGCAGAATGGAAAATAAAAGAGCTAAATGTCTATGGTGACTCCCAACTGGTAATCAATCAAGTCAACGATGACTATCAGACCAAAGATGACAAGTTAATACCATACAAGCATATGGTAGATGACTTTAACGTGTACTTTGTGATGATCTCCTTTGAGTAGATATCTCACATTGAAAACAAAGTAGTAGATGCCATGGTAACCATTGCCTCACTCCTCGAGATCCTAGAGAATGAGTCACGATATGAGTTCTTGGTGGAGTCAGTTGGGCAACCAGCTTATGATCTCCTTGAGACACACTCCATATGTCTATTAGTCAGATCTAATTCACCCTTGTAAGATAAGATTTACACTTACCTCAAGGATAACACCCTACCACCTGACTTGTCTTCTAACCAACGCCAAATCTTCATTTGCCAAACTTCTCGTTACACCATTATCACTGACACCCTATATCGCCGAGGTCTAGATGGTACTTTACTCCGATGTTTAGAACATGAAGAATCTCAATTTGCCTTATGAGACGTACATGAAGGAATCTGCAGAACACACTCTAGCGGTCCTTCTTTAGCTAAGAAACTCATACGTTTGGACTATTATTGGCCGAACATGGAAACTGATTCATATCAGTTTGTGAAGAAATGCAAGGAGTGCTAGATACATGGTAACCTCATCCATGCACCAGCTCAAGAGCTATGACCTTTAACGACACCTTGGACCTTTTATCAATGGGGACTCAAACATGTGGGCAAAATCCACCCTCCTTTAGCCAATGACCACAAGTTCATAATAACCGCCACTGAATATTTTACCAAGTGGATTGAAGCCGTTCCACTCACCAATGTCATAGGCAAACATATTGCCTCCTTCATCCTCAATTACCTCATATGCAGATACGAAATTCCCTCATCCATAGTCATGGATAACGGAGGACCTTTCAAGAACCAGGATGTCCAAGAGCTTTGTGACAAATTCAAATTCCAACATCGTTTCTCCAGCCCCTACTATCCACAAGGCAATGGCCAAGCAGAGTCATCCAACAAAACAATCCTGAAAATCCTCAAGAAAACTGTCAACGATGCTGGCCATGATTGGCACATACAACTGAATCCCGCTCTGTGGGCCTATCAAACTAGTATACACACTCCCACAAGTGCTACCCCTTACGCCCTTGTCTATGGGTCAGAAGCCATTTTTCCCATCGAGGTCGAGTTACCATCTTTAAGGGTGTCATTAAAAGGTCTTATCACTGATGAAGACTACTGAGTTACTAGACTGCAAGAATTAGACCTATTAGAGGAGAAAAGACAGAACGCTTTCAATCATCTCAAAGCCTATCAACAATGAATGTCAAGAATCTACAATCACAGGGTCCACCCAAGGGTCTTCAACATTGGTGATCTAGTACTCAAGGAAAACCCCCACAATCAACATGATCAGGAAAAGAAAGGTAAGTTTGAACCCAACTAGCTTGGTCCTTATGTAATCATTGTTGCCTATGGATCAGGAGCATATCAATTAGCAACATTAGAAGGTGAGCTGTTTGATGACCCAATCAACAGTATGCATCTTCGTCGATTTTATACCTAAGAGAACCCTAATATAAGGGGGGCAAATTTTGTTTTTTTAAAAAAAGCAAAAAAAAAAATCAGAAAAAAGCAAAATTTTTTTTTCAAAAAATGGAAAAATAACAAAAAATTGTCCTTTGGTGAAAACTTGGCAAACAGGTGCCTTAGATAGGTACCATGATGAAAACTTGGCAAACAGGCATCATGTGTACTTTTAGCTTTCGTGCAAATAAAATCAAGTGGTGAAAACCTGGTCAATAGGCGCTGCTTGTGATAAACTACTTCCTCCATCTTTGGGAAACCAGTCACCTTGTGTCCTTTCCTCCTACCATCGTGTCTCATCTGATCCATATCTAGTTCGCAATAAAAAACCTAATGATAACCTATCATGGCTTGATACTCTATCTCTTTTGTTGTCTTATCAACTAAGGTCTTATCCAATATCCTATGTACAGTGTTTTCCTAACATAGTGCCTATCATCAGTATCATAGGGTCCACCCCAAACTACGCAGCCTCTGCATCATCACATAGGCAAGGCCATTATCAATGTGCCCCCGAGGCTTCCCATCCATCCCATATCTTGTCATCTATCCTCTAGTCCATCCACATCTATGGTCCAAGCCTTGAACTATGCTGCCTCTGAGTCGTCATGTAGGCAATGCCATTATCAATGCACCCCCGAGGCTTCCCGTCCATCCCATATCTTGTCTTCTATCCTCTAGTCCATCTGCATCCATGGTCCAAGTCCCGAACTATGTTGCCTTTGCGTTGTCACATAGGCAAGGCCATTATCAATGAGCCCTTGAGGCACTAGGTCAATCCCTTAGGGTCTGTTCCCCCAATAAGGATTGTGGTACCTTTCACCAGACATAAGCACACACAGCAAAGCACGCTTCCAAGTAGAAGTTTTGATGCAAGACATCAACCTATCCAAGACAAAACAAAAACAAGATCAAAATGATCCAAATGATTCTATCTAAATTATGGCAAGAAAGATACATCTAATGCAAGAATGTTTTGTTTCAATTAGTTGCGTCTTAAAAAGTCTTCACTTTTGTTATCATGTCTGCTATGCTACTCAAGGATGCTAAAAGCTAGAGATGCTATGATGGGGGCATGATTCTTTTCTTTTATTTCTGCTTGCGGGTTTATCATTAGTAATGTGAAGCCTTGTCAAAGGACATGATCAACACAATGATCATTGAGGACATCAAGAGGTAACATGAAATAGGTATAATCCTTGTCTGTTTATATGCAAGAAATACTCAGGTCATCTTGGTTCAATTATACCTAGATGCTTGTATTAACTTGCTAAATCAAAATCCATGTAAGCGATGCTCAGGTCATCTCGGTTTAATTATACCTAGATGCTTGTATTTTATTACAACATTTCAAAAATGCAAAAACACAAAAAAGCCCAATGATGAAATAAGCACTTCAAAATACTTGCAATATCAAGATGGCAAAACCATTCACATCCAAAAACATCCACAAAGCATCCATACCATATCCCATACAATAAAAAGTTTTGTGCAAACTATCAATGTTTGCAAGTAAAAAGCTTGTGATCCTTCCATCAGTCAGTCTTCTATCTATCATTGTGTCATTTCTGCATCAATGGAGTACACTTGGACATACCAAAAACATAGCATAATTTGCATATCATAACACATGAGATAATCATTTAACATGATTAAATCATTTGCATACATAATAGGTGCATTAGATCATCCATATCCATTTGCATCATACATGGCATAGTATCAACAGAAAAATTAAAAAACATAGGCAAAGGACATATAGATCATTGCATAAACTGCATCATCATATAGCTAGCATCTCACATTTTGCATATTAGAACATCAATAAACATCTAAGTCTGCATTAGATCATCATCACATTAGGTCATCATATAGACATAAGTAAAAGTGTGCATCACATGTGTAACATCATAAGATAGAATGCATCCATAATAGAAACACATATACAACTGCATATAGAGCATCATATAGCTGAATCATATAGCTGCATCATCATATAAATATAACATAAACATATCCAAGTGTACAATATCAAAGTCCATCTGTGAGCCAAGTCATAAAAGGTATACATACATCACAAAAATAATGATACATGTCTCGATCACTGTACAAAATGGTATAAATATATACATATTAGGCTATCCATGAGCCATAAAAAATGTGTGTATACCTAAGAAAAAATTGGTATAAGTGAAGTGGCTAGCCCTGTTGCTGTGGGACACTGCTCCCTGCACTATCCTCTCCACCTCCTCCTCTACCAGCCCTTGACTGCTGTGGGCCCATCACTGACGCTATTAATTGTGACCCACCCACTCTTTGAGAAGCCACTAACTGACTCGTGTAGCTAGGTGCACCTTGGTCCACTAGCACCGCCCTGTGATACAATCCTCTATAGTACTATGTCTGAGCCTATGCTCTAGCAAGCTCACCTTGTATCTATGCCATCTGTGTTTTTAACTCATGTACCTGGGCCTAGCCCTATTGCACCTATGTAACCAAGAATGAGGTGGCTCCATTGGTACCCAAGGCTGCTAAGGCAGAGTCCCTCTCCAGTCTAATAGACCACACCCTCACCAATGTTGTATCTTGCTCTACAGTGAGCTCATATATGATCCTTGT
The DNA here is from genome assembly GCA_027924645.1 of Cunninghamia lanceolata. NCBI lineage: Eukaryota > Viridiplantae > Streptophyta > Pinopsida > Cupressales > Cupressaceae > Cunninghamia > Cunninghamia lanceolata. The sequence continues at coordinate 4,343,952 of BSBN01000642.1, forward strand.
GTCTACCTCCCTCCAAGACTCTATTGACCTAAGTTGCTCCCTGAGTTGTCTGATCTAACCCCGCAACATAGTAATAGCCTGCTGTTGTAGGTCAGGATGGACAGGACCCTGAACTCGTGGACCCTATACCTATGCCTGCACCTGTTGTTGGGGCACCTGCTACTAAACTACCTACTGGGGAACCTGCTACGGTGCCGACATCTGTATCTACTATACAGCCTGCTACCGCGCTACCTGTTGCTGGGAGGATCCCTCCCCAGCTCTCCTCCTGTCTCTATCTGCCACCATCTCCATTATCCCCTCCTCTGCCTCCATCACCTCCATCATCCCTGTCTCCTCATCCTCCTCTCCCCCTCCTCCGCCTCCTCCTCCTACCACCATCATCCTCATTGTCTGAGTCCACCTCCTCTAGGAGAGGAGCCAACTCTCCAGGTCCTGAATATCTCAGGAATAGATGAGTTGCAAACCACTCCTCATAGTCAGGAGTCATCCTTGCATCCACCACCTCCCTCCGCATGGGCCAAGTCCCATAAGGAATTTGCTGGAAATCTGCTAAGGCCTCATCGTAGGATGCGACCGAACCCCACCTCAGCCACTCTACATGTGTCCTCACGAATCGGGCCTGCCCTTGTGGCTTACCCTGCACCCTACCAAAATGTCACTATACCTGGCTAGCAATTTGCCTCTCTAATATGTGTCATGTCCTCCCAATGAGCCACCAAGTCTGGAAGCAATAGAGCAGCTTGTCATCCTCATCATCCCAAGGCTCACCGTCTAGATAGGGGCTCCAGATAACTGCATCCACATTATCCAGTGTGTGCCTCCAATACTCAAGCTTTCCTAGCTTATGCTGGGAAATAACACCTGCGTATCCATAACTATAGGGGTCCCCCCTTTGCCTAGAAAAGACACATATCGGCTGAGTAATAGAAATGTGCTCCCTTAACCAAAACTTTAGCAAAGAGATATCGGCAGACAAACTAGCTCCTTTCTAGTAGACCACCTGATGCATATCACAATACAAGTGTGCAAGAACACAGACACCGCATGCAAAGTAGGCGCCCTTAGTAATCATCCTCTCCATGGTCCTAGCCCAACCAATAGGGAGCGCATGTGACTTCCTGTCGGGGCATACAATGCCCCCAATCAACCCTGCCACTATCCCTGGGAAGTAGTCATAGTAATCATGTATGTCCTGCCATTAGATCACTTGATCCTCTAGCTCCGCATCATCAAAGACATGCTTGCACTCCGCTAATCTGGCATCACACTAGGCCTCATACTCTACGAGCTCGCCCTGGATCGGTAGATGCAGGATCCTGTAGAAATCCTCTAAGGTGATGGCCATCTCACTAGTAGGCAAGTGAAAGGTCCCATCCTCACTCTGGAAATGCTCCACCACGACAGTCAGAAAACTAAGGTTCACACGAACCTCGGGCATGAAGCACACATAGTCCAGTCCCATAGCATCAAGTGCCTCCTGATCTATCTCAGTGAGCATGTAGCACTGCAACAACGGCAAGGGAAACTTCTCCCGTGACATAAGTACATCATGAATGTCCTCCTGCAATCAAGCAAAGTAATGCATCAACCAAAACTACAAATCTTCTCAACCTATCACACTATCCTATCACTTACTTAACATGTCAAAATTGATCAAAATAGTATAAACATCTCCTGACTAGATTTTGGCAATCTCGGAGATAGCTTATCGATTGACGCATCAAACAAGATACCAATCGAGTTAATTTCGTTAAGTAAACTGACTATCTAAAATAAATGCACTGAATCAGAAGGTAAATGCGCCATTTCATAGCAAATGTGCCACTTTTGGCAAAAGCACCGAAACATTGAACAAAAGCGTCGTTTCGTATCACATGCGTAGCTTTACATGCATGCGGAACTAGACATCACAGAAGCATAGTTTCATAACCAAGGAGCCATTTCGTAACGAATGCATGGTTTCCCATATCAAATGCGCAGAAAACATGAATGCACCGATTCATACCGTATATGTGCAGAAACACAACAAAAGTGCAGTTTCACATGGTATATGTGCCAAATCATGAAATGGCACATTCATTTCCCTAATTTTTCCCTAGCATTTATTGCTCTAATAAATGACCCTAGGCAAGTTTTGTCGAACTACATATCGGTGGTCCTGCCTCAGCTGGCTGCTTGAACTGTCGAATGCGCTCAAAGCGGTGCTCCTCACGTGGAATATCCATATCTATACTGACTGCTCTAGCTCCTCTACTCTCCTAAGCTCTGAGGGACCTATCAACAAAAGCCAAGTGTGCAAATGACTAGGATTGTGGATGCAACTCCTATTTATAGGAAGTGAACCCTAACTAGCGGTGTGGTGATCGTGACTATTTCCCAAGCCTGTTTCTTCCTGTTTCTCTGAGCTGTAACCCATTTTCTTCAAACCTAACCTATTTTTTACCTTCTTCTTCGTGAGATTGTCTATCTCACATCCTCGAACCTTCTTCACATCCAATCTCCCAAGGGGCATCCTACCATCATTAAACCTATACCAGGGGCAAATTGAGACATGTATCATTATCAGAAATCTATTCTTTGAAACAACGTGATAAAACACATTGCATCAAAGAGGGGCAAAGTGTATACACCTAAAAATGACACGACTCTGTCCAAATAAATATTCTTAATATTTATTTAAGTTTAATTCCTCTATCAATAAATAAACAAATAAATTTATTTATTTGATTCACATTCTTCCAACAATTAAATAAAATCAATTTATTTAATTAAATCCTTAAATTCTTCTAAATTCCTCCAACAAATTAAATAATACCAATTATTTAATTAGTTCTTCCAAAATCATTCTAAATTAAATAATACGAATTATTTAATTATTTCTTCCAATAATATCTTCTCTAAATTTAAATAAATCAAATATTTATTTAAGTTGTCCATTTCTTCTAAAAATTGAGTTATCTCTAAATATAATTCAATCCTTGTGCACATGCAATTGAATATTCTAAATATTTAATTGAGCTAAAATATCTTCTCATCCTCATGCAATTTCCATCCTCTAGTTCTAATCAGTTAACTCTTTTGTCTATTTTGTTAATTGATTTATCTCTTCAGTTAACTCATTCTTCTATTTTATTAATTCCTCTCATGCGAAATAGAGTAGGACACATGTCTTCTTCCTATTTGCGCACATCTCTCAAGTATCCTCTACTGTTGATCTTCTTGTTCTTTCTATACCGTTGATCTTCTCTCTCTCAAGTCTATAAGTACAACCCTATTCCTCCATTTCTATCATCCAAGCTTTTAGTAAACTTACTCTATAGGAATTACAGTGAGCCTTTGCCACCAAACCATTCCATAGCTTGCAATCACCCTTTTATCATTGTGACTGTGTTGAAGAATCTTGACATTCCCACTTGACATCTTGGAAAATAGAAAGGAAGTGCACCTTCTAAGGGCCATATTCATACACAAGATCATTTGAGATAGGTGACCAATGGTAGCCACAAAGTAAAGAGGTTTGCAAGGTTTGAGTTCTTTGTTTGTTTAATCTTCTTTGTTTCTATATTTCATTGAGTTATTGGGTATTATTGATATATTTGATTATTCATTCCAATTTTCCCTTAACAAGTTACTGTAAAATTTTTGGGGTGATTCAAAATTACCACATAAGATTTTGAGAGGCGTGAAGTTAGGGTACACCACTACTGGGTCCTCTCCCCTAGAAGTAATGATTGGTCACCATGTTCTTGCTGCTCTAATTTTAGAAATGTGAAATTACATAGAGATTGTAAGCACATTTACTACAATGTCAAAATATCCCCTAATTTAGGTGAAGGAAAAAGTAAGAGATCAAGAATTTTAACCAATAAAAATCTAATTTACATTACAAACACAAATATTTGAAACTCATATATAAAATGAGGGGATATAACTAGTTTATTTTACAGAATTAATTGAAAATAAAAAAATAAACACATGGGATGAATTATATATATATAGTATAAATAATATTAAAAAATAATTATTTATAAGAAATTTTTAAAAAGTGAAGAATATAATAAATTGTGAGGGTAAATAATATATTTTCACATAAATATTTTAGAAAAATTAATTAATTTATATAATGAAAAAAATCTAATTTAAGATACAGAGTTGAGATGAATTACATTACTAAATTAAATGTATGAAATGTAAACAATAAAGTAATGATATTTAGTTAGAAATTTGATAAAAAGTATATTACATGATAGATGCCATTAATTGATTTATTAAATTATTAGTATCATGTGTGATGTTAGATGAATGCTTCTAAATCAGTAAATCCTTTATCTATCATTTTGGTTTACTTTTACAACTACAAGATTGACCTCCATGATTATGGATGTAAACCTACCCACAATTTTGAATTGTGTGTCTAGGGATCTAAGCTTTGTTGAATTTGGTATCTATAAGGTATATTTTCCTTAATGTTTGTACCCATGTCTACAAAAGAGTGGTGTCAACAAACACCATTTAGGAACTTGCTAGGTGGGAGTTGTTCTCCTTTGGTTAAACCTTATTAAGAATTTAATTATTTCAAAATGATTGAAGATATTGAGCTTGAGCATACATTGATGCCTAGGATATTGAAATAAGACGATGATAAATGTCAATGCTCTATAATGCTATTGATATGTCTTGAATGATCTCTCTCAATTTTTCTAATGTGTAAAAAATGAATTAGAGTTTTTCCTTAATGCAATACCCTAACACACAAGTTAATGAATTATGTGCTTAAGTTGGGTCATAATAGATACCTAAAAAAATAGGGCATGAGCCCATAAAATTGATTCCAAATGATGGAAGATTAAGACAAAAGATCAAATTTAAATCCTTAAAATGTGTGAAGATAGAATTAGGTTATTAGTCACCACTTTATTAAGATAACTATTTAGATAGATGAATTTTAAATAGTTATTACTTACTATACTTTATAACCAAGAAAAATACTTATTTTTCTAGTCAAATTAATATTTATCCATTTAAATGTAAAGATATAAATATATTAACTTTAATTTTGTATACAATAATTTATTTAAAAGTTTATTGACTAAATAAATTAAAACTTTATTAAAACATACATGTTATAGTATATAAATTTTGTATTGTTATAATTGAAAACATTTACTCTAAAAGTAAACTTATCATTTTTTCTAACAATTACTAATGGTGGAGGTACCACTTCTTTAGCTGACAAAATATCCTTGCCTGTCTCATTTAGCCCTCCCACTATACGTTGGGACTCTCATTTATTGGAAGTGGTTATTTTATAATTTAAATATTTCAAAGCTAAATATTATGATATAAGTTATCCTCCATTAATACTCCTTAAACATAAATTTACAATTGTAGTTAGTTCACTTACAAAAGAGAGAGTTGTGTCAGGTGGTTTTTGTTTAATATCTTCAAAATACAATGTGGATAGAGACACTATGATAATGTATCTTACTTTTTGTAAGTAATTTGTACCAAATCATTCAACTTTTGCACTTTTATTTTCTCTATCTATAAAGCACATAATATACCAAATTGACCTTCTTAATAGTTCACTTCAGCTAAACTTAAACAACACACTCTAAGCTTTGACTTCATACGTCATTGGTGGTCCCTCTTTAACTCTATTTTATTAGTTATGTTTGTCCATAATTTTTCATTCATAATATATAAACTGGTAGTTTCAACTTAACCATGATTGATCACTTGTTGTCACCCATAATTACTTCTGATAATTTTAATTTAAATCTCTCCCTTCCTACTCAAATAGCATTGATTTTCAAGCATGGATTGAAATTTATCTGGCTATGGTAGGCATAATGAATACAAGCTATAGTAAAGAAACCCCATTGTCATATCCTCCTCTCGCTACTTCTACCCCTCGATCCTACCCATAAGACATTCTACTTTTATCACAAACTCAATTCCCACTTTAGTTTGGGTACGTAAATATTTTTAACTTAAAAAATAATCTGTAAATTTTGCATCTTGTGTAATTTCTGCATGTGGAGAAGGGGGCTCTGCCAGTAAATGTCTAACTCTAGCTATGTCTATAATTGCAGAGAAGGATATAAAAACCTCTTTGAATATGCTTGCAGCCCATGCGTTATAGAATGTAAGCTCTCAACCTCATACCTTATTAGCCCACAGAAGGCTCTATTGCTTTTCATTCGAAATTTCTTTAGAATTTGTTTTTTAAATAATATTATAACATTATATATTTTAATTTAAAAAAATGAAATACTATTATACAAATATGGCTTTGGTCATTCAATCATATCTGGAATTTTTTTTAGTAAGATTGTATTACACACAAGGGAAGATTTTGGACACATTATCAAAATATTGAGGATTATACTAATACATAGGTAAATAATAATTATATTAAAATAAGATATGTTTAAATATTGGATTTTTTTAAAATGAAAATAATTAGATTATATAAATAATGACAATTTTATTATTTAAGTGGATTATAATATAATTAGTAAGTATATATTTAAATCAAAAGTTATCTTTGGACTAAATTGTTATACGTAGGAGGTTTAACCATCACAAAAGGTTGCTTGAGAGCATGGTGAACTATCAAATCTAGGCTTTGATTGTAATTTCTCTTCTTCCTATCTAAGTCTTAAAGAGTGATGACTTTCTAGTTTAGGTGCACATAAAAAAAACTTGAGGATTTTGTTACCCAACTATGCCTAAGTGTGAAATCTCTTCTTCCTACGTAAGCCTAAAAGGGTGATGAATTTCTAATTCAAGCATGGGTAGTGAAAATGGAGGATTACCTTGCCCAGATATTCCTAAATTTAAATGTAACACATGTTGTTTGTTATTTAGTGCTATAAAGAGGTTTGAACTTCAAAATAATAAACAACATGCTTATTGTTTAAGATTTACCCCTAGCTACAACCTCTACCTTGAAAATATATAATAGTGCTTGAGTTGTGGGCAAGAAGATGCTTCCATTCACCCGTAACCTCTTGTTTGAAGGTCCTCTTCTTCAAGTTCTTTTCTAACTTGGACCATTTTGTGCGTCATGTCATGCGAATTTCCCCTAATAGTGCTTTATCACCCATGATAATAGTTGAGCTCTTTGCTTCTAGGTTGTTTGATGCAGGCCTTAGATTGGTGGTAGTAGGTTCATTTGATTTAAAATATATTTTAGGTGCTAATTTCAAGGTTGTGTAAAATGTTCATATTTCTTAGCTCAAGGAAAGGTTTTCAAATCTAGTGCTAAAGCCCAAGAAAATTCATGTTCTATAAATAAGGCTAGAAGTTTTGGAAGAAGAAAAACTCTTTACAAATTTGGGGTTGATTTGCATGTTCAATCAATTTTATTCAATAAACGTCACTTAGTAAACTTATTCTATATCACCTATGAGCGTATAAACCTAAATAATAGCCCTAACTATTATTTCTACCATACATATTGAATTTTTTATAGCCCCTCCTAGTACACAACTATTAAAATACCCCCCTTTTTACCAAATATCCTAGGTACCTATTTAAGACTTGAATAAAATCATTAATTTTTTTATTATTGTTAATTGTAAAATCTACTTGTGAATTTAAATAGAAAATTAAAAAATACTTTTATAAATTAATTGAAAAATACCTAATGAACTATTTATTAGATTATTAATATTATTATGTAGCTTTCTAGTTAATTGAAAAAGGTTTTATGGAAAAAGATACACACACATACATATATGGATGTATGTATACATACATACATACATACATACATACATATATGCATGTATGTATGTATGTATACATATTATATTTCAGAATATTACAAAAGCAATTTCTGATTGTTTAGATCGCTTAGAAGCGCAGAACAAGAGCATAATCTTGCTATCTTGGGACCTAAAACTCAAGACTCTTCTAAAATCTGAACTAGACTCTTCTTCATCTCTCCCATTCCCAATGCCAAATGAAAGAGAGAAAACCTTTATTTATAAGTCCAAGCGGACTTCAAAACTATAAACTACTCTAGAAGTTCGACCAAAGGAAACAGACACGTAGCAACACTGTAGGAGGAGGATAGCTAATAAGTAGTCTAATCCGTGAGCACTAACTATAGTGGAAAGGTACATAATTATTCGCATTAAGCACACCGTAGTGAAACATGGCCCACTTTATACTCAAAAGCGGATATGAGGATCTTGCTTTTTTAAACAGGGTTGCGTCCTGCTGTCGAATCATAACGTGGCCGACGTCACAGCACAAACAAGCCCATGTGCTAGCCAAAACTAGAGATGTCTGTTGGTGGTAGAAGTTCACGTGGTATTGGTTTGAATATGACATCCAAATCATCTTGATGTGGATGGAAAGTATAGATTATCTTTTCTATCTGATCTGGAGATGCAATGTCCATTTCGGTTCTTGCAGCAACAAGAGCTAGATGTAGTGATGGAATGAGATCATTCAAGACAGCCTTAGAGAACCAATCAAATGTTAATGGATAATATTCTACTCTTGGTAGGCAGTATCCATGAGGTTGTTCAAGATATCCTGATGGACCACATAATCCTTCTTCAATGGACCAACCAAAATTTTTCTGAATGTGATCAAAGAATTCATTCATGTCGAGTTGCAAGATTCTCTCATTGATTCCCAAAAAGATATCAGCATAGTCTTCAAATTCTGTTTGAGAAATTGTTATGCTATTAATGAAACCAAACTTAGCAACCTTCAATAAATTTTTCTTGTCTCTGTAAGTGCAGTGCATTGGAAGAAGAGATGTGATGCAGATATCCATTTGCAGACCATTCCTCAGCATGAAGTCAATTTGTGCTTCTTCTAGGCCAAAAGTTTCAAGAAAATCATAAGAGTCAGAAGGAGTGAGAATTCCTTTTCCATAATTTTCTCTAATCTTACTCCTTAACTCATCTAGCCATTTATTCAAGAAAAATACTTCAAGAATTGGAGAAATGATTTCTGTAGGCAACTGTGGTACCCAAATTAGTTGTCCTCTATCATTTATGCATTCATAGACTTCAACTCCATCCTTCCTTGTCATTGTATCACCAATCTCAATCAACATGCAGACTGGTTCTGCAATCTTTGCCATTTCTCTGGTGAGACTATCTGCAAGAGGATTGTTTTCTCCTTGAATCCATTCAATATCAAAGTCATAGCTAATGAAATCTAGATACCATTGGGCAATGTGTCCATGAGCTAGATCTTTATCAGGTTTCTTCTTGAGTAGTGATCTCATAGGTTGACTGTCTGTTCTGACTATGAAGTGTGCTGGTTTTAGAAAGATTTTAAACTTTTGAATTCCTTTCTTAACTGCTAGAATCTCTTTTTCATAGATAGTATATCTGCATTCTATGTCAGTAAAAGTACCTGACCTGTAACCACACACTTGAGATCCCTTTAAAGGAATTTCCTACAACAAGACAGCACCCCAAACATCATCAGAAGCATCCGTGTATAAGATCAAGGGAAAACTTTCATCAGGGAGATGTAATGTTGGTAAATATTGGCATTTGAGTTTAATTTTCTGCACAATTTCTGTCAGTTCCTGAGTCCATGGTCTTGCACCTTCCTTCAACTGAACTTGTAATTTCTTTCTATCTTTTGCCAATCCATTGTAAAATGGGGACACATAATTCAGACATCCAAGAAATCTCTGAATCTATTTAATACCTACCAAAACATCTGGAAATTCATTAATGTGTTTCAATATGTGAGGCTGTAATTTAATTTTTCCATGAGACAAAATCAATCCAAGAAAATCAATTTCTTCTTGGCCTATCACAAGCTTTTTAGCAGACAGACATATTCCATGTTGTTTGATAGTATTATACAGGGATTCTAAATGTTACACATGCTGAGTCATATTCTCAAAGAACACAATAATGTCATCAATGTAAACAACACAAAAGTCTTTTAAATTTCTTAATGCTTGATCCATTTTTCTCTGGAAATAGGTAGGAGTAGTTTTTAACCCAAACGGCATTACATTCCATTCATACAGACCTTGAGGAACTAAGAAAGCTATTTTATACTTGTCTATATCCTTTACCTTGATTTGCCAAAAACCTGATTTACAATCAAATTTGGAAAATATCTTCTTAGATGCTGCTCTGCAAATCAAATCAGTACTGAAAGGTATAGGATAATTGAATGGAAGAATAATATCATTTAGAGGTTTATAATTTATGCAAAACCTTTTCTTGCCTCTGATTTGCTCTGCCCTCTTATTTACCAGGAAAGCTGGGCAATTGAATGGACTTTTCCTGTCTCTGATGAATTTGCCTTCAAGCAATTCTTGCAAATGCTCATCAATCTCTTTTACTTCAAATGGACTCATGAGATATGCAGGTTCAAATGGAATCACGGATGAACATTCTGGTTTGATTTTGATTTCACACTCTTCATGGTTTTTTGACCAGAACTGTAATGGATTCATGCTACAGCATTCTTGTTCAAACCTGATCTTGACTGGTTCTAGCAAAGGAGGGAGCTTCTGAGTTGCTAGATTTATGTTCTCTTTTGGGCTCATTCTGGGTGACTTCTTTTCTCCAGGTTTTCTATCTAAAAACTTGTGATTCACAACCTTAAGGGCTGGGATCTTTATCTGACCATCTTCATGGCAAAGAGATATTTCATGAACTCTTAACACAAAAGGCTGGTACTTAGTGAGAAAAGTAAAACCTAGTAAAACATCACCTCTGAGACCTTTAAGCTCAATGAAATCTGTCACAAATCTTTTACCTTGAATTTCTATGGGAACATCTTGTGCATATCTTCCATATTGCACATCTTGTCCATTAATTGCAACACCAGCAGGAATCTTAGGTCTAGGCTTCCAGAATTCAGGAGGAATAGCATTGGTATTAGAAAAATTCCTAGAAGACCCAGAGTCTACAAAGGAATCCATAGGTATGGGTTTATAACCAGGAAATTGGAGATTAATGCAGATGTAAGTGCAATTTTCAGCAATAAATAAGGCATTGGCTAGTTCATACTTTTTAGATGGTTTGGAAGATTGGATAGACTGGGCAGATTTAACAGAGTGGCTAGATTTAGAACCAGAATTTTCAGCTTTAAGAATGATATCACGTAATTCCCCACCATAGAAGTGAGTTTATCAAGGGCTTTTTGCTGCAAAGTGAGCTGGCGGGTGAGTATGATCAATTCTTCATGACAGCGGTCTATCTTGACAGCCATGGTATCCATAGAACATCCGAGAGAGGGAGAAGGTGAAGCAGAAGGTGATGGAGAAGGAGACCTATGTGAGCGGTGAGACTTATGGGATTTCCACTTAGGTGCAATATAACCATGAGAGCGAGATTTTTGGGCTCTAGGAGGGGAAAGACAATGATCTTTAAGAGATCGTGTAAAAGGAATTTTACCTTTCTTAAGCTGATTTTGGAGAGAATCCTTTTCAGCTTCCCATTGTTTGATTTCTTTAGCTTGCTTTTTAGCAGCAGCTTTCTTTTCTTCTATAGATCCTGGCAATCGATAAGGATCTTTGGCTTTGGCCATGCTGATCTTGAAATCTAAATCTTTAATGGCCTTCGTCACAACACCGGTCACAATAGACTATTCTTCTGAAGAACTTGATTCTGAAGTAGATGAAGTACTACTGACCTTTCGGTGCTTATCTCTTGCCATATTCAATTGTTCTGGAAGAACTTCAACCAATTCAAAAAACTCATTATCTACAAATTGATTCAAAGCTTCCGAACTGTATAGAATATCCCAATTATTATTTACATCTTGTTCAGCAAATAAAGCATAAACTTTGTTTTCAATTTTCCATTTTCTTGGGCAATCAGTGGCATAATGTGGACCTTTACAAATAAAACATTTAACTGATTTATGTCCACTGGAATGTTTATTTTTTCTGAACAAATACTTGGGAGGAAATCTTTTTTTAAAAGAATGCTTATTGACAGGAGCTAATCTATATTTTTTCTTATATCTGCGATGCTTATGACGGAAAGATTTTTCCATGTTGTCATCGTCATAAGATCTTTTGCATTTTTTACAACCACAATGTTTACCACATGAAGATTTCCTAAATTTTCTGACATGTTTGAAATCTTTCAACTGACTGAGAGGTGGCAAAGCACAGTAATCTTTCGTGTTACAAGAAGAATTATATTGGTCTTTATTGTCATTTAAAGCCTTTGTCAAACAACCTTTGTCCAACTTATAGGTAACCAAGTTTTTGAGATCAACAAACCCATATTTGTCTATTGTGGTTTTATATTTATTCATCACATAATCTTTAGCATATTCACCCAAACCACAAGGTAGAGAACTCAGATAATATTTTTTAGTTGTTGGATCATGTAATTTATGGGCTGCTATCATAAAATTTTCAAAGACCAAATTATACTTTCTCAGTTTGCCCAAGTCTTTTAACTGTAGAGAGAACAAAATCTTTTCTTCTTCTAAAACTTCATTTTTCTTATTCCCAGCAAACAAACCTATAAGAGTTATTTTTAATAATGCAAATCCTTCTGCAGAAATGTCATTGCGGCCCAAATCTTTTTCTTTCACATAATCTTCACCTATGTTAGGATCTGTCGTAATGACACCATTATCTGGTAGAGAGTTCCACCAATTTCTTAACTTACCAGACATAAGTCTGACAGCATACAAAACTTTACTTGCATCATTCCATGGTGAACCTCTGGTATCAAAATAATTTTCTAGGGTGTCACACTAGGTGCAAATAGCATCATATGGATCCACTAACTTATCAATATTGAGGATATAACCTGATGTAGCATAGGCTCTAAGATTTTCTGGCCTTGAATTTTCAGACAGACTTTCTTTCATTTCCACATCAAAATTATTATATACTGACTCTTGACTAGCAAAATAATATTCTTCCCAATTTTTAGCATTAGTATTTATTTCAACCAAGGCATTTTGAGGAAGACTGAATTCTATTTCTTCTTCTTCTTCTGAAGGATCAGAAGATTCTTCTTCTAAGTATACTTCTTCCTCTGGGTTCATAGCAGCTACAGGCTCATCCATCTAGATGGGTTCATTTGGTTGATCAAGATGCAATTCTTCTAACCAATCTTTCAAAGGTTCTGTATTTTGCATCATGTGCTCTTTTTGTTTGGGAAGTACTAGTTTAGTTGGCATGGGAGCTGACTTACTTCTTACTTGGGAAGTCCTGGCTTCTGGTTCTTCAATCTCTTCTACAAAAGAAATACTTTTAGCTTTCTGGACCTTGGGTCTAGTGAAAGGTTTAGCTTTTTGGGACTTTGTTTCCTCAGGCTCCTCTTCTGAACTATCATTACCTTTTTGAGAAACTCTTATTTTCTTAGCATATTTTCTAATCTTTTCTAACTTATGAGCAACATGTTCTAACAGTGCTTTTTGCTCATTTGCCTGAGTTTCTTTCTTATTATCAGAGATGACTACATTTTCATTTATTCTAGTAGCCATTGAATCTATTCTTTGGGCTAGATTGTAGACTTGAGTTTCTTGAGATTGTAAATTCTTTATACTATAATTCATTGAACCAGATTCATTCAAAATAGAAGTAGATTGCTTATCAATCTTATTTATTACAGTCTCTGTTTTGTAAACTACATTCTAAACTTGAGACATAGTTTCTTGTGCAGAGACAATTCTGTTGACACCAATTTTAGTGTCTATAGCCATATCATCTAAGTTGCCTTGAGCAGACAACATCCACTGAGACTGCCAATTTCGCTAGGATTTAGAAGTCTTTTGCTTACTTCCTACTTTTGTATGCAGTTTAGCCTCATATTTACCCCATAACTATTTTTCAGGATTTATGACAGTTGAACTCTCCTGAGTTGGCCATCTACTAGGTGTGTAATGTTCTAATTCAAGTGTAGTTGCCGGATCTACTTGGATTATTTTCTTTTCTTTCTTCTCAGCACCATATCTAGGTAAGTGTTCTCTTAACATGCAAGCATGATCAGGCATCTTAGGTATTTTAGACAATCTAATCCCTTTCTGCAAAGGCATCCATAGGTATGGGTTTATAACCAGGAAATTGGAGATTAATGCGGATGTAAGTGCAATTTTCAGCAATAAATAAGGCATTGGCTGGTTCATACTTTTTAGATGGTTTGGAAGATTGGATAGACTAGGCAGATATACATATACATACATTAATACATATATGTACATATACATATACATATACATATACATATACAGATACATATACACATACATATACACATACACATACATATACATATACATATACATGTATATCTACACACATATATGTAATACATACATGCACACACACACACATATGTATATGTATATGTATATATGTCAATGAATGTAGTCAATAGAGAGCTACATTTCTTTATATTAGATAAATAAAAGAATTAAAAAACTGAGATGTCAAGAAGAAAATCTTAGAAGATAATATTCATAATGTCACATCCCTAACTTTTGACTATGTTTTACTTTTTACTTGTATGTAATTAGTAGGTAAATTTCACGTGATTTAATGATTTGACACTATGAGAAGATGTTAGGATAAATCAAATGATTTTATAAGTTTGAATTTATATGTTTAGAAATAGACATGAGATTATATGTTATCGTGATTATTTATTCATGATATATATGAAGTAACTACTGATGCACTAATCCCAATTTGGTTGATTGTAAGTGTAACCAGGAAAATAACTTTTTTCACCCTCCAAGAAAAGAGAGAGGGAGCATCATCGGAGAGAAGTGAATAGACGTATGGAAAGAATAGTTTGTTGCCATCTAAGTCTCATGTTTGTTCTATTTTGTGGACCATTAGATTGGTAAGTTGAGTTTGACTTTATTAACCTTATTGGTTTTCTATTCGACAGTAGTTGATTTGACATCAAATTCCTCTAGAATAGGTTTTATCTATAACCTAGAAAGGATGGTACGACCATCGTCAAGATGTTTAAGATAGTCGTTATTTTTATTTATATGAGGTGAATTTAGTAAATATTCAGGAGTAGATGTATATTTGTGATAGTGGTTAACAATCTCTTTTTTTGATTGTGATTCCTTTATGGTATCCTATATGGTTATTTATGTTTGAAAATTATGTTATATTTGCAAGGCAGAGAAGGGGGAGAATATCTCAACCCCATTCTCGCAATATGGTTATGTGTTTAATCAAATAACGTAAGTATATATATATATATTCGAATATATAATAAGTTGGATATTTGAATGTGACCTTTTTGTGTTAAGGCTGATAAGGGCGTGGTTATTTTATCTATTTATATTCTCAACTAATTGAACATAGTGGAGAAGTCTTTGACCGAGTTATGAGTGGTCATTAAAGATCATCATTTCCATTACTTGCATGTTGTCAAAGAGATTTAAGATGAGCATTTATGTTAAGTGGTGGAACGCGGTTAAGAGCAAAGGCTCTATTTAGTACTGCCAAAGTCTTCTCTATAGGATACAAAGACACACATAAACCACTAAGAGAAATGACTTCATGAGAGACGTCTGAGGAGCTTCGATTGCACATCACGTACTTTCAAGTTCTTTTCTTTTTATGTTATTATTATTTGAGATGACAATTCTCTGCTTCATGTTAGTTCTGTTTATATAATTATCTGAGTTTAGAATAGCCGATAGTATTTTATATCTTTTGAGATTTGAGTAATCAATGGTTTATATATATTTATATATATCTCTCTTTTTTTTATTTTATAACTGAGAGCCATACTTTTACTGTTGTTTTTGTATATTCGACAACATTTTCTTATCTATGTGTTTGTAGACATTAAGAACCCTAGTATAGCTCTATTTCAGTGAAGCTAAAAGTTTCATATAACTCTGTGATCCATAGAGATGATACTATCTTATATACTTTTGTGTTCTTGTAGTCAAAGATTTTATCTATCTTTGTGTTAGGGTTGTCATCTATATTTTCCTGTGAACTAGAAGCCGATAGTCTTCACTATTTTTTTCTTAAGTGAAGCCTTTAAATTGCCGTGCCCTATGTATACCTGAGTGTATAGTTTAAATCTATTCGGTGAAGAATTAGAGGCTGAATGGTCATTCTATTGCATATTTTTAGATAGTTGCAATTTAGTCAAAACTCTATGTCTAGAGAATAAGAACTCTCTATAATATGTTATTATCATTTAAACATAGCAAATGTGTGTAGGATATTAGGATATCAAAGCATTATCTATATAGGCCAAAAGGTAGTGGGGCACAATAGGTTTTGCTAGAAGAAGTCAGTTAACTTTTATAGTTCAAAAGCTAGTTTATATTAAGCATGAGTATGTTCTTATTCTAAGATTGATGTATCTCTGTCATGTATAACTTGTAGACAAAGTCAACTTGGAGTAACCAAATATGATTATACTTAGAAATACTCAAGTAATTTGGTTGTTTATATTTATCTTGTACTCAAAATAAAGAGGAATACAAATGATGTTCTATTTATTTTAAAGCTAGTGGAACCTATCTTAGATGTCAACTTGAGCCTCTAGAGATATTTGAGCCTCTCGAGATTGTTGTATTAAGTCTTCAAAGATAAGACTAGAAGTTTGACAAAGATATTTTCTTTATCTCTTAACCTCTATTAATTTCATTGTTTTTAACACCAGACTTCGAGAAAAGGTTATCTCTTATTCTAAAAGAGTATAGAATGATTGGAATATCATTAGAAGAACTTGAATCTATGTTATCTTTATACATTAGCATATATGTGTTTGTTATTACCATTATGCATAGTTGATGTTCTATTGTTCTTAATCTTAATTGATGAACGAGAAAAGAAAATTAAGTAAAAGACATCATTACCTTACTATCTATTTAGACTTATATCATTTATCAGATTAAAAGATGGAACTTAGTTAAGAATTCTTGTACTTTTGTTAGTATCTATTAAGACTTGATATAGAGGACGATAAACCTTATACAGTATGAGTTTTGATAAAAGGTGAATTCAATCAAAAACCAAGTAGTCAAGATTTGACAAGAGGTTATCTTATTCACGTTACATTATGGATATAATTTTATTAGTTTTTAAGGGTATTTTGATGATGCAAAGTATTGTAATAAGAAAGTAAGAATCCTAGATTTTACCCCGAAGAGTTTAGAAATATTTAAGTCTTAAGTCAATTATGATATTGGAAATGTCCATTGTAGACCTTGGTCGACAGATATAGGTCAAGAAACCATAAGAGACTAGAGAAACACTTTGTTGTTAGATGGTCAATACTAGTATATAAAGAAAGTATGGTTATATTTGAGTAGAGAGGAAATGACAGAAGTCATAGACCTTGATAAACTACGGATATGCAAAAAGGAACTCTCAGAAAAGAATAAATTATTTAAAATTACATATTGTATGTATATCCTAGATAAGGAATATTTCTAAGTCAGATGGACTAGAGATTGAGTAAAATTTAGACAATTATTCTTTAATCAAATTGTAGGATGATATAGTCTTCAAGTCAAGTTAGAGGTGTGTGAACGTACAACTACATTTATTGCAAACGTCTATTTATATTGAATTTTTGGCCAAAGTGATGCATTTTTCTATGCATGCATTAGTTGGTTCACACTATCTAAATAGTGTAATTGGTTAGTATGATCATACTTAGCTAGAAGATTGTCTACAGTTGTATGGTTGATTGAGTTGCGTAGGACACAACACTAGGACTCAGATGGCAAATTGTTAGATCCATATGTTGATACTCTTCGTGAAGGGTAGGGCCACTTCCAGGAAGGAAGGTGTGCGAGGGACCATTGGTCTATGGTTGGAGGTAAAGTACTCGGATGATTCTCTCCCTCTATAGAAAAAGACTTGCCAATATTTGAATGACATATGTCAAGATTCTAGAGATAGTACTTTTTATGTAAAATTTCATGTTATGATTATGATGTAAAACTATTCTTTTGCCACATGTAATATGATTGTAAATGTAAAGTAGAATGGTTTCACTATAAGTTATCTTTGAATATATTGAATTTCAAGGTTGAAAAATATTCAGAAAAGATGTAATTTTATTTATTGATATTTAGCAAATGATATTAAAATAATAATTCCCTCTTGTATATCATTTTATTTTACTTTCCTAGTAATTTGCATGTGGAACTCCAAGTAATATGAGAAGGTTGTTGCATATGTGTTGTCATTGATGTCAACAATAGTATGGAGTACTGCAGTGTGGAAGGTTGGAAGTGATGCCACCAGAGATAGCAAAGGGAGATTGTAGTATGGCAATCAACAAAGACAACAAAATCAGAAGTGTTGTGAAGAAGAAAGCAAAGTGATGTTCATATGTGGGGATTGTTGGGAATTAAGGTGTCTCAACCTTGGTAATTCCTTGTATTTATTAATTGTAATATATTTATTTATTTCCTATTATTGTAATTGGTATGCAAATAATGTTTCGTCATCTTGTGGGAGTTGGCACGGTGATGTGTCATCCTACATGGAAGGTGACCACATGTACTTTTGTCCTCATTTGAGGAGATAGGTGTCCCACTTAGTGGTAGAGGAATTTCACCATGTGTCAGCATCTTGACTAGTGTGTAAGGGAATCATGACTGCAACGGTTAGACAAATTCTTATGACAGAATCTATGATGCGTAAGAGTCAGAAATAGAAGATCTTATGATAGATGAGGACATGTGTCAAAGAGCATCTTGGAAGAAGGCATCCTTGGGCACCCCAAGGAGGGTGATGATGTGTTGTAAGTGGAATATGCTATTTATAGGAAGTTATGATAGATTCTCTTACAGCTGTAAGAGCTGTCAGTTATGATAGATTCTATGATAGCCGATAGGTGTGAAAGAGCATCTATCATTGCCCAACATGGGACTAGGCACCCACATTGGGATGGGGTGATGTGACAAGTGTCATGACCATACTACAGTATTGGACAAGTGTCCTTAGGCATGGGTTTTGGGCCATGAGGCCAAGATGGACGCCCATTCCAAGAAAGGTCCAATTTTTCCTTGTAACTTATTTATAAACAGGTGCTTGGAGAGATGTATTATGTGATTAACAGGTATTGTTATGCTACCAGAATATATCTAAATATGAGTGTCAAAGACTCCTGAGAAGACTTGCATTGCAAGTGTGTTGTAAACTTTTTTGTTTCAATAATACATTGTGCAGGTTTTGGAGTGTTGGGTTTTTCTCCTGAAAGGGTTTTCCCCACGTTATATCTTGTCTCTCTCTCTCTTCTATCTTGTATTCTTGTGTTGTGTATTGCTGCAATATCTCTATTGTTGTGTTAACATTGCTGTAACTATAAAGATTAAAAAGAATTTGCTCTCATCTCTCCTCTTTAGATTAGTGTAGGAAGCATTTTCCACACACCTAGCTTCCTTTCAATTAGTATTAGAGCCTGGCTAGTTTTGGTCCTAGTTGTTGGGTAGGGGTTTTTTGAGCTAATATTAGGTTGAGTGGGAGTCTGTACAGAGTATTCTATATCTTGTTGCATGAAGGAGATGGCGAGCACATTCGGAAGAGTAGAGGTGGAGAAGTTTAATGACACCAATTTTGAGTTGTGGAAACTCAAGATGGAAGATATGCTTGTTGATCGTGACCTATGGGAAACCATTAACATAACAAAACCTACGGTAACTCCACAAGATGATTGGGACCTCAAAGATCAGAAGGCTAAGGGTCTCATAAGACTCTTTCTAGCTAACTCTGTCATATTGAATGTCCATGAGGAGAAGACTACGAAAGATCTTTGGAAGAAGCTGGGAGATGTTTATCAGGCCAAGTCCTTGGTGAACAAGATTTTTCTAAAAAAGAAGTTGTTTTCTCTAAAGATGGAAGACAGAGGATCTATTGCAGACCATATGAATTCTTTCCATATGATTGTTACACAGTTGACATCCGTGGGTGTGAAAATGGAGGAGGAGGATCGATGTATGACCCTTCTTTATTCTTTGCTAGATTCGTGGGATCATCTTGTGATGGCCATCATAAGCACTACAACCACCTTCAAGATGGATGAGGTAGTGTCTTCACTATTATTTGAAGAAATGTAGAGAAAGATAACTGAGTAGGCCAAAGAGGCTCTTGCAGTTCATGGAAGACCCAAGGAGAAAGGGAAAAAGAAGGACAAGAAAGATCAGAAGGGTAGATCCAAATCCTATGGGAGATCCAAATCCCCTAGAAAGTCTAAGGCTCTATGTTGGAATTGTGGAAAAACTGGGCATTTTTGAAAGGAATACAAAGAGGAGAAGAAGAGAAAGAAGAAGAATGTCCCAGACTCAGATTCTAACAAGTCACAAGATGATGGTGATGCCTTCATCGCAGCCCTGGCCACCCATGCATCTGATGATGTGTGGTTGATTGATTCTGGTGCATCGAGACTAGTTTATGAAATATGAAGAGTTTGATGGTGGAAGAATGTACCTGGGTGACGACTCTCATCTAAAAATTGTTGGTTGTGGAAGAGTCTCAATATGATTCCCTGATGGATGAGTGAAGGGGATCTCTGGGGTTATGCACATCCTAGGCTTGGCACAAAACCTTCTTTCTTTGAGTAAGTTGAATGATGCAGGTGTGCATGTTGTCTTTTCAAAGGATGGATGCAAGATGATTAGTGGATCTTTGGTGCTTGCGAAGGGTGCTTAGAGAGGTACTCTATTTCAGATGGAGGCATGCACTTCACAATGCAATAGTTCTTCTGACTTGAAGAAAAGAGCTGCAGTCACTTCATCCCCACCATTAGAGCCAACAGTGAAAAAGTCTGTTGTAACAAATTCTGATGGTAGTGCATTTTGGGTACCTAAGGGTGCTCATGCTTTGGAAGCCAAGTTTCCTACTGAGAAGACAATGTTATGGCATAAGAGATTCGGCCACATTGGTGAGAAGGGTCTTAGAACCCTGAAAAATAAAAACCTCATTGAGGGGTTAGATGATTGTAATCTTGATTTTGACTTTTGTGAACATTGTATATATGGAAAGCAAAACCATGTTCAAATTTACTCGAGTTCTCATAAGTCTTCTGGTGCATTGGATCTTATTCATTCTGATGTGTTTGGTCCAGTTAGTGTTCCTTTGAATTTAAAATATGTATACTTTGTATCTTTCATAGATGACTACAATAGAAGGACATGGGTTTATTTCATCAGAAGCAAGTCTGAAGTCTTTAGTCAGTTCAAAGAGTTTAAGGCTTTTGTTGAGAATTAGACTAGTAAAAAGATTAAGTTTTTGAGGATTGATAATGGTGGTGAGTTTTGTTCTACAGAATTCAATAAGTTTTGCAAAGAGCAAGGGATTGAAAGACATAAGACAACTCCATACACCCCACGGAAAAATGGAGTTGTAGAGAGGATGAACATGACACTGATGGAGAATGCTAGGAGTATGCTGAGTGGAGCAAGCCTCGAACAAAAGTTTTGGGCTGAAGCTGTAGCCACTACTTGCTACCTGGTAAACAGGTCTCCTACATCAACTCTTGTTGGTAAGACACCCATGGAGGTGTGGTCTGGTAATAAGCCTTCTATTAGACATCTTCATGTTTTTGGTTGTGAGGCATATGCTCATGTACCTAGGGAGAAGAGGTCTAAACTTGAGAACAAGGTTGTTAAGTGTATTTTCATTGGCTATGGTGTTGGTGTGAAAGGATACAAGCTTTGGGATCTTATGGCTGAAAAATGTTGTATAGAAGAAGTGTTATTTTCAGAGAGCTAACAGATTCCTCCATTGTTCTACAGCCAAAAGAAATAGAAAAGAAAGAGGATGTGGTTTAGTTTCCTTGTACCCCTGAGAAGACTAAACTGATAGACCCTGTGAGACATAATGATGAGGAGAGCTCTAGTAGCTCTGAAAGCTTAGAAGAAGAAGCAAAACCTCAACCTCAGCCCCTGAGGAGGTCTACATGAATAAAGAAGCAACCTGATAGGTTTGGTTTATTACTACTTGATTCTAGTTGTGCTTTTGCCTTGCTCACTAACAATGATGAGCCTAGAACTGTGACAGAGGCTATGGGCATGAAAGATGTAGGTCCCTGGAAGGAGGCCATGGAAGATAAGATGACTTCTTTAGAGAAGAATAAAACTTGGGATTTGGTGCCTTTGCCTAAAGGATGGAAACCTGTTGGTTGTAAATGGGTGTTCAAGAAGAAATTTGGTGTAGATGATAGTGTTGAAAAGTACAAGGTCAGACTGGTTGTGAAGGGGTATTCACAAGTGGAGGGAATTGAATATGGTGAAATTTTTTCTCCCATTGTAAAGTTGACATCTATTCGGTTGCTATTATCTCTTGCAACAACTTATCACTTAGAGGTGGAGCAGATGGATGTGAAAACAACATTCCTTCATGGTGACTTGGAGGAAGAAATTTACATGTCACAGCCAGAGTATTACATAGAAAAAAGTAAAGAAAATTTGGTTTGCAAGTTGAAAAAGTCTTTGTATGGTTTGAAGAAATCTCCTAGGGTGTGGTACCTAAAATTTGATGCCTTTGTGTTATCGATTGGGTTTCTGAGATCAAAATCATATAATTGTGTGTATTACAAATTTGACAATGATCGCATTCTCATTATTGCATTATACGTTGATGATATGTTGTTAATTAGGAATGGTAAGAATATGATTTATGATTTGAAGTCTCAGTTGTCAGCACAGTTTGAGATGAAAAACTTAGGGGTAGCCAGGTACATTCTGGGAATGGAGATTAGAAGAGATAGAGCTAACAAAAAACTTTGGTTAAGCCAGAGTATGTATGTGAAGACTGTGTTGGATAGGTTTAGCATGGCAAATTATAGACCATTGAGCGTTTCTATTTGTTTGGGGACAAAGTTATCTATTAATGATTGTCTAAAATCTCCTAGTGAGGTAGAGGACATGAGCAGAGTACCTTATGCTAGTGTTGTTGGTAGTTTGATGTATACTATGGTCTACACAAGACCCGATATTGCTCAAGCAATGGGAATCCCTAGTCAATTTATGGCTAATCTTGGACAAGTACATTAGGATGCAATAAAGTGAGTGTTTAGATACTTGAAGGGCACTTCTGAGTATTCCATATGTTATCATCGTAATCCTACGGGACCTTCGCATTTTGTTTGTATTCGTGGATTTGTGGATTCTGATTGGGCAGGTGACATTGACAGCAGGAGATCCACCAATGCTTATGTGTTTATTTTATTTAGTGGTACAATTAGTTGGATGAGTAAGTGACAACCTATGGTCAATTTGTCCATGATATAAGCTAAGTATATGGCAGCAAATCATTCTTGTAAGGAAGCCATTTGGCTTAAGAGATTGTGTTCAGATATTGGTGTTGATGCAAGACAGATTGCTATCTGTTGTGACAGTTAGAGTGCGATTTGCCTAGCGAAGAATACACCTTTCCATGCCAGAACAAAGCATATTAATGTACAATTTCATTTTGTGTGAGACATGGGCAAGGATGGGAAGGTGAATTTGGAGAAGGTAGACATTTTGAAGAATGTTACGGATGCATTGATGAAACCAGTGGGCATAGACAAGTTCAGATGGTGTTTGGAGTCTATGGGCCTCTCAGCCTATAGTAGTTAAATCATGTTATTTCTAATAGCTCTTACAAGGTGTTCAACAATTGGGAGAATGTTGGGAATTAAGGTGTCTCAACCTTGGTAATTCCTTGTAATTATTAATTGTAATGTATTTATTTATTGCCTATTATTGTAATTAGGATGCAAATCCTGTTTTGTCATCTTGTGGGAGTTGGCACGGTGATGTGTTATCCTACATGGAATGTGACCACATGTACTTTTGTCCTCATTTGAGGAGATAGGCATCCCACTTAGTGGTAGAGAAATTTTTCCATGTGATGGCATCTTGACTAGTGTGTAAGGGAATCATGACTGAAATGGTTATGACAAATTCCTATGACAGAATCTATGATGCATAAGAGTTGGAAATAGAAGATCCCATGATAGGTGAGGACATGTGTAAAAGAGCATCTTGGAAGAAGGCATCTTTGGGCACCCCAAGGAGGGTTATGATGTGTTGTAAGTGGAATATGCTATTTATAGGTAGTTATAATAGATTCTCTTATAGCTGTAAGAGCTGTCAGTTATGATGGATTCTACGACAGTCGGTAGGTGTGAAAGAGCATCTGGCATTGCCCAACTTGGGACTAGGCACCCGCATTAGGATGGGATGATGTGACAAGTGTCATGAGCATGCTACAGTGTTAGACAAGTGTCCCTAGGCATGGGTTTTGGGCCATGAGGCCAAGATGGATGCCCATTCCAAGAAAGGTCCAATTTTGCCTTGTAACTTCTTTATAGGTAGGTGCTTGGAGAGGAGATGTATTATGTGATTGACAAATATTGTTATGCTACCAGAGTATCTCAAGATACGAGTGTCAAAGACTCTCGAGAAGACTTGCATTGCAAGTGTGTTGTAAAGTTTGTTGTTTCGATAATACATTGTGCATGTTTTGGAGTGTGGGGTTTTTCTCCCGAAAGGGGGTTCCCCACGTTATATCTTCTCTCTCTCTCTCTCTCTCTCTCTCTCTCTCTCTCTTCTGTCTTGTATTCTTGTGTTGTGTATTACTACAATATCTCTATTATTGTGTTGACATTGCTGTAACTCTAAAGATTAAAAAAATTTTGCTCTCATCTCTCCTCTTTAGATTAGCGTAGGAAGCATTTTTCGTACACCTAGCTTCCTTTCAGGGATGGTCAAAGAAGCAGACAAAGGGTGTTGATCGGAAGAGGTTGTGAAGTGAAGGAGATGGATTAGTATCAGTTGTACACAAGCATACAATATCTTCTGAATTTCATGTGTAAGTCCATTTCTTTGATATGTTGAGAAAATGAGTGTTTTTGAAGTGTTTAATGAGTTGAGTTGGATTCATGCTATATGTTGGTATTATGAACTCATGGTGTCTGCTGCTTGATGAAGAAAGTTATAAAAAGATTGAAGGAAATTGTCTTAAGTAAAGTCCCATTCAGGAAAGGTGTCATAGGCTAAAAAGATTGTATTGCATTCTACCACATTTAAAGATATGGACCCATGGAGTGGACAGTTGGCTAGGTATTACACTCTGGTACCTATGTTTCAAGTTTGAGGTCATAAAGTTTACCGCGAGATATTTTGGAGGTAAAAGTGTGATGAGGGTATGTGCAGGATCATGATGAGCCAAACTATATCTCTAAGTGGTAATGAAAATACAAAAAATTAGACTTAATCAAGTTCATGTGAAAATTTGAATGGATTATCTACACAATTTGAAAAAGATGTAAGAATGAAATTTGTAAAGAATTGAATCTAGTTTATGAGCTACTATTTAAAAAAACAAAACTAAATTTACTTAGTGAAAAATGAATATTTCAATGAACAACTATTAAATTTTTCAGAAAAAAATAAAAAGTGGGTGTTTGTCCAGCCAACCTAACTATGAGCAAATTTTTTTTTTTGAAACTTTCAAAATAAGTAGACTCATGCCCAGATGTGATGCATATTTTTTTGAAATTTTTTTCCAATAAAATAATTAGTTATGATTTTTTTACTGACTTTTAAAAAAAAATAAAAAGTAATTGTACAACCAACCTTACTCGATAAAAAAAATTCAGAATTCAAAATTTTTTTTAACATGTAGCCAACGAAGCATAGAGTGTGACGCATCTTTCAGATCTAAAAAAGGTGAAATAGTTTGAAAGTTATGGATGTTTTCCAATCAGTGTATCCATTAGGATTTCAGACACACACTATATAGAAAATTATTAATAATTATTTAATAAAATGATAATCAAGAAAATCTTATTTTTTAGAAAGCTGACAATTTCCTCTATTTAAACCCTTTTCATTTTATCAATTTTGCATTAAAAAAAAGTCGCCAGCACGAATGGTGAAGTTCGAAGAAGAGAGTGAAACCAGTAAACACGTTGGAATTCAGGGAAAGTCAACTATGACAGTCCCAAGCCTAAATACAAGGCAAAACTGAAGCAAAATGGATATCCGTTAATAACGGCTACCCATTATTTAAATAACGAATATCTATTTTTTGGAGCAGGAAAATGATTTTCAAGGTTCAAGAAATGGATATTTATTTCTAGGAAACAAATATCTATTTTTTAGAAACGGATATCCATTTCTGGAACCTTAGAAAAATTTATTACTAATATATTTTTATAAAATAATTAATAAATCTACTAATAGAAAGGCCAAACTAATTATTTGGTGCAACTTATTATCAAAATAATAAACTCACTAATATAACATGTATGAACTAGTGTCAATATTAGTTTCAAGGTATTTTATTTACTTAAATTTGTTCTATTTTACTTTAGAACTATTTTATTTATTACATACATATATCAACACACAAATTTTGACTCTCTCTCAATGTGCGTGTGTGTGTGTGTGTGTGTCAATCCTCTCTTTCTATCTCTACCCCTCTATAACTATATCTCTCTATCTCTACCCCGCTCTCTCTATCTCTATCTCTCCCTTTTTATCTATATCTCTCAATATCCCTATCTCTCTCTCTCTCTCCTAGTTAAATCATTTTCCTTGATTTTCTAGTTTTCCTTTTCTTTTCTAGACAATTTCTCTTTAGATGGAGGGGAGAGAGAGAGGGGAGAGAGAGATGGGTTGATAGAGAGATAAAGATACAGAGAGGGAGATAGATAGAGAGGTAGATAGAGGAGAGAGATAGATAGGGAGAGAGATAGAAAGAGAGTCCTTGTTTTCTTATTTTCATTTCCTTCATTGATAAGGTAGAGGGAAAGATAGAGGAGAGAGATGGGGAGATATAGGAATGATAGGGGGAGAAAGGAAAGAGATAGAGAGATAGGGAGAGATAGCTAGGTAGAGAGAGATAGAGAGGAGACATATAGGAAGAGATAGAGGAGATAGAGGGGAGAGATAAGGAGATAGAATGAGAGAGATGTCTAGAGAGATAGGGAGATAGAGGGATGATAGGGGAGAGAGAGGCAAGAGATAGGGAGAGATAGATAGGTAGAGAGAGGAGACAGATTGGGAGAGATAGAGGAGACAGATGGAGAGATAGGGAGATAGAGAGTGAGTGAGATGTCCAGAGAGATAGGGATAGAGATTGGGAGGTAGAGGGATGATAGAGGGAGATGAGGTAGAGATAGTGAGATTTAGGTTTAGGGTTTAGGGTTTAGGGGTTACGAGTTAGGGTTTAGGGATTTAGAGAGAGAGAATGATTTTGACATGCAATCGTAAACCCTAAATAATGCCCCTAAACCCTAAACCCTAGCCCCTAACCCATAAACCATAAACCCTAAATAATTCCCCTAAGTCCTAACCCCTAAACCCTAAACCTGAGAAACCCTAAACCCCTAAATCCTAAACCCCAAACACTAAACCCTGGACACTAAACCCAAGAAACCCTAAACCTCTATCTACCTATCTCTATTATTCCTCTACCTATCAATCTCTCTCCCTATGTCTCTGGCCATGTCCCTCACTCTCTATATCCCCATCTCTCCCTATGCCTCTGGTCATGTCCCTCACTCTCTATATCTCCATATTGTCCTCTCTCTCTAAACACTAAACCCTAAACCTCTAAACCTCAACCCCTAAACTCTAAATCCAAGCAACTCTAAACCTCTATCTCCCTATCTCTCCCATATCTCCCCATCTCTATTAAATTCCTCTACCTATCAATCTCTCTCCCTCTATGTCTAGATATGTCCCTCACCCTCTATATCCCCATCTCTCCCTATGTCTCTGGCCTGTTAGAAACAAGGCAGATAACTAAGAGGGGGGGTGAATCAGTTATCTCTATTATTTTAACAATCTTTTCTTCTTTGATAATTTGTGCAACATCAAAACATATAAGCATATATAATCATGAGAACAAAAATAAATTAATACACAACATAAGGTTTTTTATGTGGAAAACCCTGTTAAGGGAAAAAACCATGGGGTGACTAACCCAATATTGTATTCTTTGTTAAAAGATTAAGAAGTACAAAATGGCACTTGCCAATTAGGGCTCACTATCCAAGCACGCTGCTCACAAGAGGCACACTGCCTACAATAACTTATAGAAGGAAATCAGATGTTTGAATTAATGAGAGGTATCTACAAATGCTAAAGTTCAGTTCTGGTTAAGCACAATATACTGATTTGATGCACTTCATTCTTGCTTTGCTTTAGTGCTGCTACTCTGTCACATACCAGACTTGTATTGCTACTTCCACACTTGTCTCTCCCTTC
The DNA here is from genome assembly GCA_027924645.1 of Cunninghamia lanceolata. Taxonomy (NCBI): domain Eukaryota; kingdom Viridiplantae; phylum Streptophyta; class Pinopsida; order Cupressales; family Cupressaceae; genus Cunninghamia; species Cunninghamia lanceolata. The sequence continues at coordinate 4,372,143 of BSBN01000642.1, forward strand.
CTTCACACTTTATTTTGTAATATCTATTCGTACACACACCTTCATATTGGAATCCATCTAGTATATATATTTGCACCAATGATTTCAACAACTTTTCTAGTCAGCAACTAGAATACTCAAGATATTTACAAATTACTAATCTGTCGGCTGAATCCATGCTTGATTTGAGATGCGTATCAAAAACATAGGCATTGAAGTCATCAATCATGTTGGCCAACAATATATGATCCCTCAAATTGTTTTATCAACATCAATTACTCATCCGGATTGAAGTTTGATACTCTGCCAGTCAGTTCTTTCTCAGTCTGTTCTGCCTATCTGGAAACCAACACTTAGATGCTCATATCTTCTTCATGCTTTATCACCGGAGGCTAAATCTCTGGAATATAGTAGTCATGATACCCTTCTTGAATTTCCCAATTCTGCAACTTACTGAGCTACACCATCTGAGAGATCTGGGCCTAATTGTCAGACCTTGTTGCATAACCTGTTCTTGTTCACCGGACCAAAACAATCTTCAATTTGACTTCCGGTATAGGCATACTAGGTACTACGGATGTGTGGGATAGACTTTGTTTCCATCAACGACAACACTCATGAAGCCCCACAGTGTCTCTTGCCAACAATCTCCCCCTTTGGCATTGATGCCAACACTTAGTGAAAAATGGTTAAGTGTCGCAGTAAACTCCCCCTTAGTTGATGCATTGTCTTATGCACTGTTATACCAGAACTCCCCCTTAGCTGGATTCCACATTTTTCATGGCTCTTCACTCCCCCTTTGACATCAATGGCAAAGGGTAGGGTTTGCATATCAAAATTAACCTATACATGGCCACATAAGTATATATACATGTTATACTTACATGTACTTGAGTATATCTGCAAAAGTGGCCTTCAACTGTACAAACTCTATGGCCTAGCTCTGCTTCATCCTATCCAAAATGGAGATGTGACCACTTAACAAAAATGCATATGCTTCTTCCCTTCCCAAATCTACTGGATCATTGGTCCGGGTTGTGGTCTAAGCATCTGTTAAGGCCTCATGCATTGCCTCTAACTTAGGGATGATTATCCCTCTGAGTTCACTCATCCTATTTATTATATTCTTCTTTTCTTTGTCTAGCCTCTTGATTTCATTTATAATGACAATAGCCTAGCATTCTTGATTCATTAAGGATGTAGTGAGGGGATCAAAATTCTGAGATAAACTTGACAGTTTACCTTCTTGTTCTTTCACCTTCTACTCAATATCCTCTGTCTCTTTGGGCCAGGATAGACAAAATTTGTACATGTCCCCACCATCTTTAAGAGCATTTTCAAGGCTCTTTATCTCAATATTTAAGGTTCTCCTATCATTGGTAATCAGTCCTTGCACCTCAGAGAATCTCTTTCCCAAAAACTCCTTCTAGACCTTTGCTTCTGCTGATTTCTCTAAAGATTCAAAATGAGTGCCAATAGAATTGACCAAAGATTTTAAGTTACTCGATGGAGAAACCAAAGTATCCTTTTGGAATGATGGCATGATCTTCTCCAGTATCCTGGATGCCATCTCCAACAGTTCACAATCTTCCATTTGAGATTTCAAGAGTTTTTCTTTTGCTTTGGCCTAAGCAAAAGATCTTATTTTCATTGTCTGGACCGGAGAGAGAGAGTCAAAGTTTAGTGGCCCTTGAAATAGCTCCGATTCATCTAACTCCATCATTTCTTTTTTCAAGAAGTCCTTCACTACCTCTGTAGTGTCTCTTTCTGGTGATTGAGATTTAATTTCCTTTTGGGTCTCAGAATTGTCATTATGGGTCTTCTCTACTTGTTCTTCTTCTTTTTCTTTGACCTCCTCTTCTTGACTCACTTTTTCCTCTTTGCTTCCTTCTTCTTCAGTTCCAAAATCTAGAATGTCTACAGTGGGATCCGAAAGCGAGATGTTACCTGTGTTTACTGTTCCATGAACTTCCTCTTCTGAAATAGAGGAATCCAAGTCCTTAGACTTCTCTTCATCCATCTCTTTTGATCCTTCTACATTTTTGTCAGAAGATTCTTCAATGGTTATATTTATTCCTTCAACATCCATGGTAGAAGGTTCTTCATTTGTTTCCTCTATAATAGGAAGATTGAATCTTTTGAAAGCATTCCATAGGATGTCTTCTGTATCTTTTGCTACTTGGTCAGTTTCTCTAAGCATAAGTTTATTCATTCTTTCTTTGCTTCGGAATTCATCCTTACAGTCCTTAAAGATCATGGCCATTTGCTTTGGAGTAATAGAAGGATAGAGCTGAATAGCAATCTGTTCTCGGATCTCTAAGTCTTTTGCCTTTGCATTCTCTTTTCTAAGTTCAAGTACCTTCTCTAGATTTTTGGGAATTAATGAAATAATTTCAATGAATACTTTGTTGTAAATATTCAGGTACCTGACTGTGGCTTCTTCCAAGATCCTCTTGTTAGTATCACTATATTCATCATAGAATTCTGTTACTAGTTGCAGATTCCCATCCACAGTAACTGCCTTAATGATATTGTCAATGGAAAGAGTGGGCTTTTTAACAAATTCTTTTGCTTCTTTTTTATTTTTTCTAGCAGAGAATTCCCTAGATGTTTTCTTCTTTTTCTTCTTTTTCTTCATTTTCTTGATTTCCTCATCAGACTCTATTTCTTCATCATCTTTAAGACTTGTGTATGACCTTGTGGCTTTTTTTTTCATTCTCTTTTCTCTTTTTCCTGATGTCTTGACTTCCAGTTGGTGGCTCTTGAGCTCTTAGGAGTGGCAGGTGCAGGGCTCTTAGAAGATCTAGTCCGGGAGGGGGCTTGTACTAGAACACCTTCTTTCTCTGCTTCTTATTTCTCTTTCTTAGCTCTTTCAACTTTCTCTCTATTGGCATCTATTGCCTCTTTTGATATGCCAAATCTTTTGGTAATTTCCTCAACTTCCTTTCCAACTTTTCTCTTTATCTCTAGTTGTCTTAGCTCAACATGTATTTTTACACTTAGTTCTTGTAAGGTTCCAAACCTTTCTGCCTCAGGGTCCTTAGGCTGGCTCAATAGGTGTTGAATATGTAGCTCCAAGATTTTCTCATCGACCTCATATCCCATTGGCATTATCCACACTGTTCTGGGCTCAACTACCTCCATTAGGCATTGATCAATGTCAACCATGAAGCACACTGTATCCTTATATTTCTCAACTATAGATTGAGGAATTCTTTCTCTGGCTTACATCATGCTCTGAAAGTTCTTGAAGTAACCCCAGAGAGCTGTGTTTTGGGCTTGAGCATCACCAAGTCCATACATATAGTCTCTAATCTGTATGGTAACCAGTTTGTCATTTTGCCATACCCAACCACTTGATTTAGGCAGCTCATTCATGTAGTAGAAGAATAGACACAGTAACAAACAACCATACTTAAAGGAGTTCTTCTTATCCTTCTTGATCTTCTATAGGTTTTCTAACAGTTGTTTTAAGAGAAGATCACATAGGTCATAGTCAACATTTTCCCTTAACATTTGATATGTTGCATATATTGCAGTCTCAGACACAGAGTTCTCCCTGCTTAAATGATAGATCTTATACCCAATTATCATTGAGGCAAATTTGACATCCAGATCTATGATGTCATCAATGGTCATTGCTCTCTTGTCAACTTTGAGTTTAGGTAGCCCACCAGATGAGTGCAATCCAATTACTACCCTAATAGCATCTTTTGTTATCTTGAAGGGCCTTGTTAACCACATGAAGTTATCATGTATCCTACTCAGGACATACTAGACCCAAACATCTTCTACAAAACAAGGAAAGTGGATGCAATGTTCGAAGTGTTTATCCTGGAGGACCTTGTATTGTGGTTTGAGCTCAAAACTCTCATCTATTAGTTGTTTGTGGTAGAGGTCCATTAATTTAGAGTCACCAAATTCCTCAATTTTGGCATGAATATAAACCCCATGCGAAATGCTAGAAAATGCACCTAAAGGATCAACTTCTAGAGATTTATAGGGATGTTTCTTGAATTTTGGGCACGGCCTATCAGTGATCTTAACAATGATTGGAGTAGCCATCTTTGCAAGAGATTTGGAGAGAGATTTTCAAGATGGAAGTACCTTTTTATGCTTTGGAGTTTGAAATGGGAGCCCGAACAATTCGCTGGTTGAATTCAATTTTGCAGTTGATATTTGAGTGATTTGTAGAAACTTTGATGTAGAGCTCTTCTTTTCCTCTTCTCGAAACTTTGATGTAGAGCTCTTCTTTTCGTCTTCTTGAATGCAAATGTGCAAATGATGAGTGAATGAACCCTTTTAACCTTGCACAAACCCTAATTTCCTCTTGTAAGAAATGCACAACTTAAGTTATCCGGTTGCCTTGTTCTGAGAGAGATCTTCTCAAATCACTATGTTGTACTTAGAATCTTTTTCGGTGAGGATTGCCAATGTATCTTCCCCTTTTTCCAATCATGCCATGGATCCGTTGATCAAAGTATTTCAATTTTGAATCATACCAAATCTGTATGTGAAAATCCTGCTTTACTAGATGTCTGTCGGACCGGATCAATCTTGGATGATTAGATTCTTGCAAAGCTCCATGCAGATCTTTCATATTTTTATCAAGGGTTATTTAGATATTTTTCTAAGAATGCTTTAATCCGCAACATTCCATGTGCCAAATTTAGGCACCAATTGACTGGCTGGGGGGATTTATTTTTCTTTGTGACTCCCCCTGAGCCAGAGCTCATCCGTTTAGTTTCTAGAAGGAATGCTAGCACCAGATTCCAGTGCGGATCCATCTCCAATATCTTCTGTACTCTTCTTCACCCAAATCTTGGTCATCGCCTTTTGAACTTCATCCACATTTACTTTACCTTTGCCTTTATCTTGTTTTTGATTATGTTGCACCGGACCCTTTTTATTCTAATTTTTACTTCTGCAGAATTTGGCAGTATGACTGGATCTATTGCAATTGTAGAAGACAACATTTCTTTGCATATTTGATTGATATCCTCTTGATCTACATTGATTAGCTATATGTCCCGTTCTACTGCATGCAAAGCATCTACCATTGAATGAATTGTTTAATTGCATATTTCTGCATTCATGAGATTTGTGACCATACCTTTTGCAGTTGAAACATTGTTCAGAGAATGATGGATTGGTCTAATTCATTCTTTTTCTATACTGAGTAGCTTTATGACTAAAATTGTTGCAATTGAAGCAATATCCATTGAAATATGGATATCTTTGAGCATTTGGTTGCCTTACTAGAGGTCTTCTAAGCCTATTTCTTTGGTTTCCAGATCCAAAGTTTTTCTGACCGGATCTAGAGCTTTCACCTTTCTCATATCCCAAGTCACACTTATCATCTACCTTCTTTTGGCTTTCAAGAAGGACTTCAAGTTGGGCTGAGCTTATCTTGAATTTCTCTTTGTATTCATTTGCTGTTTGAAGATTTTGTTTAGGAGTGTTTATCTGATTCTCAAGTTGTTCTTCATTGTCTCTGGCTTCTTCAAGATCAGATTCAAGATGCCTAATTATTCTGTCCATTTTATGGCAGTCCTTTGTCTTCTCCTTGAGGGATTGTTTTAGATTATCTTCACTTTTCCTTCTTTCTTCAATTTCTTGGGTGAATCTCATAACCCCTAATTCCATTTCATGCTTTACCATAATGATCTCTTTTGATAGCTTCTCACATAGCTTATTTTTCTCATTCAGATCTTCATTAGTATCATTGTCTTCACTCTGATTGGCTAATTTTTGAAGTAGTTCTTTTCTCTTTTTCATAGAGATACTAAGTTTTTCTTTTAGCTTATTTATGAAATCATCAGCTTCTTTGAGTCTTTCTCTCAAATTATTGACTTCATAATGTGATTGTTCAAGATCATTTAGGGCAGACTAAAGTTGTTCCTTCATACCATATATATCTATTAAGATTCCCAGATCTTCCTCAAGCTATTAGGCTTTGTTTAGAGGAACTTAGCTCTAATACCAATTGTTAGAAACAAGGAAGATAACTAAGAGGGGGGGTGAATCAGTTATCTCTATTATTTTAACAATCTTTTCTTCTTTTATAATTTGTGCATCATCAAAACATATAAGCATATATAGTCATGAGAATAGAAATAAATCAATACACATAACACAAGGATTTTTATGTGGAAAACCCTGTTAAGGGAAAAAACCATGGGGTGACTAACCCAAGATTGTATTCTCTATTAAAAGAATAAGAAGTACAAAATGGCTCTTGCCAATTAGGGCTCATTGCCCGAGCACACTGCTCACAAGAGGCACACTGCCTACAATAACTTACAGAAGGAAATCAGATGTTTGAACTGATGAGAGGTATCTGCAAATGCTAAAGTTCAATTCTGGTTAAGCATAATATATTGATCTGATGTACTTCATTCTTCCTCTACTTTAGTGCTGCTGCTCTGTCACATACCAGACTTGTATTGCTACTTCCACACTTGTTTTTTTCCTTCCTTCGCACTATATTTTGTAATATCTATTTGTACACACACCTTCATGTTGGAATCCATCTAGTATATATATCCGCACCAATGATTTCAACAACTTTTCTAGTTGGCAACTAGAATACTCAAGATATTTACAAATTACTAATCTGTCAGCTGAATCCATGCTTGATTTGAGATGCCTATCAAAAACATAGGGATTGAAGTCATCAATCATGTCAGCCAATAATATATGATCCCTCAAATTTGTTTATCAACATCAATTACTCATCCGGATTGAAGTCTAATACTCTGCCGATCAGTTCTTTCTCAGTCTGTTCTACCTATCCAGAAACCAACACTTAGATGCTCATATCTTCTTCATGCTTTATCACTGGAGGCTAAATCTTTGGAATATAGTAGTCATGATACCCTTCTTAACTTTACCAAGTCCACAACTTACTGAGCTACATCATCTTAGAGATCTAGACCTAATTGTCAGACCTTATTGCATATTCTGTTCTTGTTCACTAGACCAAAACAATCTTCAATCTGACTTTCGATATAGGCATACTATGTACTGCGAATGTGTGGGATAGACTTTGTTGCCATCAAGGACAATACTCATGAAGCCCCACAGTGTCTCTTGCCAACATGGCCATGCAGGCTCACTCTCTATATCTCCATATCATCCTCTCTCTCTCTCGAACACTAAACCCTAAACCTCTAAACCTCAACCCCTAAACACTAAATAAAGCCCCTAAACCTTAACCCCTAAATCCCTAAACCCTAAATCCAAGAAACTCTAAACCTCTATCTCCCTTCTCTCCCCTATCTCCCTATCTCTATCATCCCTCTACCTCTCAATCTCTCTCCCTATGTCCCTAGCCATGTGGCTCACTCTCTATCACCCTATCTCTCTCCTCAGTCTCCTCTATATCTCCTTATCATTCCTCTCTCTCTATAAACCCTAAACCTCTAAACTTGAACCCTTAACCCCTAAACCATCAATCCTAAACCCTAAATAATTCCCCTAAACCCTAAGCCCTAACCCATAAACCTGAGCAACCCTAAACCCCTAAACCCTAAACCCAAGTAATCCTAAACCTCTATCTCCCTCTCTCTCCCCTATCTCCCTATCACCTTTATCCCTCTACCTCTCAATCTCTCTCTAGAGAGATAGGGAGATAGAGAGTGAGCAAGATGTCCAGAGAGATAGGGAGAAGGATTGAGAGGTAGAGGGGTGATAGAGATAGGGAGATAAGGGAGAGATATGGAGATATAGGTTTAGGGTTTAAGGTCATTATTTAGGGTTTTGGAGAGAGAGAGAGAGAGAGAGAGAGAGAGAGAGAGAGAGAGAGAGAGAGAGAGAGAGAGAGAGAGAGAGAGAGAGAGAGAGAGAGAGTTGCTTGGGGTTAGGGGTTAGGGTTGAGGGGCATTGTTTAGGGTTTACGAGTTTAGCATTGTTTAGGGGTTAGGGTTTAGGGGAATTATTTAGGGTTTAGGGGTTTAGGTCTGCTCAAGAGACATAGGGAGAGAGATTGAGAGGTAGAGGAACAATAGAGATAGGGAGATCGGGAGATAGAGGTTTAGGGTTGCTTGGGTTTAGTGTTTAGGGGTTAGGGGTTTATCATTTAGGAGCTTATGGTTTCTCAGGTTTCGGGTTTAGGGGTTAGGGGTTAGGGCTTAGGGGCATTGTTTAGAGTTTATAGTTTAGGGGTTAGGGGTTAGGGTTTAGGGGCATTATTTAAGGTTTAGAGGTTTCTGGTTGCTCAGGTTTAGGGTTTAGGGGCATTATTTAGGGTTTAAGGTTGCATGTCAAAAGAAGTCTCTCTCTCTCTAAATCCCTCAACCCTAAATAATGCCCCTAATCCCTAACCCCTAAACTCTAAACCTAAGAAACCCTAAACCTCTGTCTCCCTATCTCTCCCTTATCTCCCTCTCTCTATCATCCCTCTACCTCTCAATCTCTCCATATCTCTCTAGACATTTCACTCACTCTCTATCTCCCTATCTCTCCCTCTGTCTCCTCTATCTCTCCCAATCTGTCTCCTCTCTCTCTACCTATCAATCTCTCCGTATCTCTTGCCTCTCTCTCCCCTATCATTCCCACATCTCCCTATATCTTTGGACATCTCACTCACTCTCTATCTCCCTATCTCTCCCCTCGTCCCCTCTATCTCTCCCTATTTGTCTCCTCTCTATCTCTCTCTACCTAGCTATCTCTCCCTATCTCTCTATCTTTTTCCCCTCTCCTATCATTCCTATATCTCCCTATCTCTCCCTCTCCCTTATCGATGAAGGAAATGAAAACAAGAAAATTATGAGATAGAGAGTTACTTGGGGTTAGGGGTTAGGGTTTAGGGGCATTATTTAGGGTTTATGAGTTTAGCATTGCTCAAGTTTAGGGTTTAGGTTTTAGGGTTTAGGGTTTAGGGGAATTATTTAGGATTTAGGGTTGCTTAGGTTTAGGGTTTAGGGTTTAAAGAGAGATAGAGAGAGGGTATTAATATAGATTGGGAGAGATAGAGGAGACATAGGGGAGAGATAGGGAGATAGAGAGTGAGAGACATGTCCACAGACATAGAGAAAGAGATTGAGAGGTAGAGGGATGATAGAGATAGGGATACATAGAGATAGAGGTTTAGGGTTTCTTGGGTTTAGGGGCATTATTTAGGGTTTAGGGTTTATGGTTTTGGGGTTAGGGGTTAAGGTTTAGAGGTTTAGGGTTTAGAGAGAGATAGAGGACCAATAGGGAGATATAGAGGAGTCCAAAGGAAGAGATAGAGTGTGAGGGACATGGCCAAATACACATGGAGAGAGATTCAAAGGTAGAGGGTCAAAGGTGATAGAGAGATAGGGGAGAGATAGAGAGATAGAGGCTTAGGGTTACTTGGGTTTAGGGTTTAGGGGTTTGGGGTTTCTCAGGTTTAGGGGTTAGGGGTTAGGGGCATTATTTAGTGTTTAGGGTTTATTGTTTAGGGGTTAGGGGTTCATGTTTAGAGTTTTAGGGTTTATAGAGAGAGATTAATGATAGGGAGATATAGAGGAGACCGAGGAGAGAGATAGGGAGATAGGGGAGAGATAGGGAGATAGAGGTTTAGAGTTGATTGGATTTAGGGTTTAGGGGTTAGGGGTTAAGGTTTAGGGGCATTATTTAGAGTTTATGGTTTATGGTTTAGGGGTTAAGGTTAAGAGGTTTAGGATTTAGTGTTTAGAGAGAGAGGATCAATAGGGAGATATAGAGAGTGAGGGACATGGCCAGAGACATAGGGAGAGAGATTGAGAGGTAGAGAAATGATAGAGATAGGGAGATAGAGGTTTAGGGTTTCTTGGGTTTAGTGTTTAGGGTTTATGGGTTTGGGGTTTAGGATTTAGGGGTTTAGGGTTTCTCAAGTTTAGGGTTTAGGGTTTAGGGCTTAGGGCTTAAAGGCATTATTTAGGGTTTATGGTTTAGGGGTTAGGGGTTAGGGTTTAGGGTTTAGGGTCATTATTTAAGGTTTAGAGGTTTCTAGGGTTGCTTGGGTTTAGGGTTTATGGGCATTATTCAGGGTTTACAATTGCATTTCAAAAGAAATCTCTCTCTCTCTCTCTAAATCCCTCAACCCTAAATAATGCCCCTAATCCCTAACACATATCCCCTAAACCCTAAACTCGAGCAACCCTAAACCTCTATCTCTAGGTATCTCTCCCTTATCTACCTCTCTCTATCATCCCTCTACCTCTCAATCTCTCTCCCTATCTCTTTAAACATCTCACTCACTCTCTATCTCCCTATCTCTCGCTCTATCTCCTCTATCTCTCCCAATCTATCTTCTCTCTCTACCTATCTATCTCTCCCTATCTCTTGCCCCTCTCTCCCCTATCATTCCTCTATCTCCCTATCTCTCTGGACATCTCTCTCACTCTCTATCTCCCTATCTCTCCCCTATGTCTCCTTTGTCTCTCCCTATCTGTCTCCTCTCTATCTCTCTCTACCTAGCTATCATTCCCTATCTCTCTCTTGCCTCTATCCCCTATCATTCCTATATCTCCCTATCTCTCCCCTCTATCTCTCCCTCTCCCTTATCGATGAAGGAAATGAAAACAAGAAAACTAGGACTCTCTCTCTCTCTCTCCATGTACATACCCATTAGGTAGGCTATTTTGCATATGGTGGTTATATCCTTTAGGTCCAATCACCTCCAAACTTCACAAATAGATATAGAGCATAATTCTAAGCATCTTTCATAAAGACCACTTCTCTACATAGGTGCAACTAATACCACTTTTTCATTGTTTTCCACATTTAATACTTATTCTTTTCCATTTTCCAAGTCCTACATGTGTCCAAGTTGTTTTTTTTGTCAAGTTTTTAGTCTAATTGTTAGTCATGGCTATTAAAATGCTAGTATAGTTAGATTTATCCTTAGGTAACATTAATTTACAGATTGTTGTACAAACAACCACACTCAAAAACAACCTTACCTAATTAAGGTTAACCTTTAAGGTTCTTTCATTTGGTGAGCCTAATAGATCCAACTAGTTCAATATTATTATAGTCCATGCTTAGCCTTCTAAGAGAGTTCATGCCATGTTAACTTTGCATTATGTCCTCACTTTTCTCTTGCTAGTTGTATTACTCTCTTTTTTTCTAATCCTATCCCTATATAATACTATTGTTGTTGACTTTTCTTTCCATCTTCATCATCATAGTCCTAGTTATCCTATTTTGAGCCTACCATTTATCCTTAGCCATGTCTTTTACTTCTTCTATTCATGTCAATTTTAATGACCTCCAAAATTTCCATAAATTCTTCTCCACCAAACCCTAGACCCTCACCCAAATCCTTACTTTCCTAAGAAAAGCCCTTCCCCAAACATCATTTGATCATGTGGCTCTTTCCATCACTAGACAGGTGCCCCTACTTTCTATTATTCATCCAATACAATCCTAATGTCATAGCTCACATTCCCACACCTACATTCATAGACTCCATTCCCCCTATTGACACCATCATTGATAATCATTTTAAGGAGTCTCCCTTGAATAATCATTAAACCATGGAATATCCCATATCCCCATCTTACACTTTCCTCACCTTTGAACCCTTAGAAGATGACATTTAGCTATCCCCACCACTACCAATCACACTTTCTAGCAATCCCACATAAGACACCTTACCCATCACTTCACCTAGATCATCACTTATTAAATCACCTCATTACTCCATTCAACCATACCCATACCACCCCTTTCTCACTCCACAACTTGTATTAATGCATGATTCACCCCATGACATGCTACAGTTACCACAATGCCAATTCACTCTACCATCATTCTTCATATTATCTTATGAATCACCATCCTTTCTTCCCATTCCTTGAGACATCATACAATGACACATACCAATGAAAACAATTAAAAAACCAATGAAAAGAATTTAAAAAAAAAACCATTTTTATAGTTTCAAAAAATGGATATCCGTTTTGGGAATATTCTAAAAATGGATATCTGTTTTGGGAATATTCCAGAAATGGATATCTGTTTTGGGAATATTCTAGAAATGGATATCCATTTCCTGAAACTATAAAAATGGTTTTTTAAAACACAAAATGAATATTCATTTTGGCTGGGTATCCAAACCAAAATGGATATTTTTAACATTCCTATGAAAGTCAAAGTTAGCCAATTCATGGATTTGGCTAAGTAAAGACATGATTTTTTTTTCCATTGCCACTGTTTGGTCCACAATGATCCTACACATACCCAAGATAGTGTTGAAATAGGGTAAGTACAGTCACATGGAGATAGGAGAATGCTCTGCAATTCTCTGCAAATGAAGATATGACACCAGCATCAAAGCTCAAGTGTTTGCGCCAGCATGATATGTCCTGCAATGACAAAAGAAGTATACAGGAATGTTTTACAAGACATATAATATTCATTATGTGGTTCGTATGATATAATCTATCCCCTTAGGTACCACTTTTGGTTTGGAGCTAAATGTAAGGAAGGGTAATTGTTTTCTATGCCAACCTGATATATGTTGATGGTTATGCCATGTGTTCTGGGAGCAAGCTCCAACATGGAAGGGTGTGCCAAGGTAAGAAAGGATCTGATTATGTCTTTCTCTTGAGCATAATTGGAATTTCACTTATTGCATATGTTTGGAAGCTGATTGCTATGGCCATTACACATTTCATGATACACATTTCATCTTGGCCAACCAAGGATAAAGTCTTTGAAGCTTGTAGAGGATATATATGAAGAATCAAAATTGTTAAGGGATGAATGAGTTGCGAATTGCACTGTGATAGAATTGATATCATGCAAATATACTTACGGCAGAAGCATATATCATAATGAAATATGGAGACTTGACTAGTTTATGAAATGTGATATTGTTACAGAGGCAATTGTTGGTAATATAATGATGGAGAAGAGTTTCTGAAGTTGTTTTATTATGGCGGTGGTTGATATTGTAGTTCTGCAGAGGTGAGATAGTTGTGTAGAGGCTAAAGTAATCAACATTTAATTTTGTGAGAAAAACATTGAGTCAGATGAGTTTTGATTGAAGAATACTTATGTAAAGATTGTAAGTGTTCAGGGAGTTGCAACTTCCTTTGGGTTGTAGCTCATAAATAATATTCTAATCTTGTTTTATTTGTGAGACTGGATTTGGATAGTAGATCCAAGAAACTTGCTCACCATGGTTTTTCCCTTCTAGAGTTTTTCACGTAAACCTTGTGTTATGGATATGTGCTTGTGCTTTTCATGTTTTAAATTCTTATGCTAGGTTGAATATTGTTGGAAGAAAATAATTTGAATAATTACTGATTCACCCTCCCCTCTCACAACTTCTATGTGTTCAAAAATTGGTATCAGAGTTGATTTCCTTGAATGCTTCCTAACAACTAAGGTAGATCTTGGTGTGGAACACATAGGAATAGAAGTAATGTTAATTGGAAAGAATACTCCAAAAGTTGATGAATATGATAGTCTATAATCCAGAAGATTGTGTTGTTGATTTTGAAGAACTTATTTCTACCCTAGAAGATTTAGATGTAGCAAGAAGTGAAAATGAAGAATATAAAATTAAGTTCATAAAATCAATAGAAGCAATTGCCAAGTTGAAAGATCAAGTTGAAGAAGGTAAGAAGGTTAGATTGTCTAAATGTTAAGCTAAATGACAAATCAGTTGAATGTTCCAAACTTGAAGAAGAAATTGTCTCTCTAAAGAAAGAATTGGAAAAAGCAAAGGATTTGATAAGCAAAGGTCTAAAACTAAATAAAAGAACCAAAAATTCTTGATGAGATAATTAGTAGTCAAAGACCTCCAAAGAAAAAAGGTGGTATTGGATTTGAGAAATGTCAGAGTCCTAAAATAGATATTCTTGAAGGCATGTTTGAAATGACAAGGGAAGAGCCTATCACTGAAGACTTTGAGGAGATTGAAGATGAGGGGTAGGAGTTGGATGATGATTACTTCATACAGGTCAGCAATCAGAAGAAATATCTCAAGAGATCTCCTCCTAGACAAGCTTCTAATCCCAGGTTCTCTCAATCCTTCCATGGTTACTATTATTCTTGTAGTAAATTTGGACATAAGGCTATTGATTATAGAACCAAGGCTAGAAGAAATGATAACATGAGGAAGAATTCATTTGTACCTAAAAAATATGATGTTGTGATCTCTCATTCCTTCTATGGCTATTGCTATGCATGCACAATAAGTTTGGTCATAGGTCCATTGAGTGTAGAAATAAAGTAAGGAGAAATGTCATGACTCTAGAATACAAGGTTGTTTGCTACAAGTGCAACAACTTTGGGTACAAATCAATATTATACAAGAATGGTTCTATGAAACCACCTATTCAGCACAAGAAGATAGAGAAAACTGTGACTCAGCAAAAGAAGGAAATGGCACAGATATGGAGGAAGAAGATAGATCAAGATAATGAAAAGAACAAAGAGTTTGTGCTTCTGCCTAGTGCAAAAGACTTCATTGTTGATGAAGATATAACATAGGGTCATGGGGAGATAATCAAGGCATATACATTCTTTTCCCCTTAATATTTGTGGCTTATGCAAATGGAAGCTAAGCACACAGATGAGTTGGAATAAAATTAGATGGTAAAGATTGTGACAAGGCAAGATAATTTCTTTCCCCCAAACTTCTAGAGCAAAATAATATGATGCAGAGGATTGCGGAAGGTTCTTGAGTCTTTATGAGTTCATAGAGCAATCTGACAACAATTTATAGGTAATCAAGAAAAAGTGCATTAATGAAGAATGTTAGGGCAAAATTGTACAGTCATTATGCTTCCTTTCTGGTGCAGGAGCACCTAGTCAATTTAGTCAAGTTGATGTAAATATGAGTCATGTGTTGAGTCACATGTTTGGATATAATAAGGTCTACTTAGACCATGATGTCATGTTTTAAGATTGTTTAAGTGTGTGGTTAGTTTTGTATATAGTTTCCAATTGTGTAAAAATGCAAAATATGCAAAAATAGTGGAAGGTGAATGGTTAGGAATTAGAAATTGAGTTGGATTTGTTTGTAAATGGTCAAATAAGCCTTGTTTTGTTTGAAGAAGGCATGATGGATTATTTTGAATGAAAAAGCAATAATAAATCTCTATTTTTCTGTAGTTTAGAGTGATTTTTGTTGTTACAGGTAGTAGTACAGTACCATACAGCTTGGTCAAGAACTAAAACTAGTTGGAACTGATAGTAGAATGAGGCTATTTTCATTTAAGCTTAGTTTCATTGGTTTTCATCTCATTTGAGGCTTGTTAGAGGCTTTTTCCTAAAAAACAAGTCTGTATTACCCTGTTTTGAGGGTTTGAAGTGAACAAAATGTGAAAATCAACCATTACACTATTGGATTTTCTTATAACTTGGTGGAATGGGTGCCTTAGGGTAGTTTTAGATGTGTATGGGGGTTTTGTGAGTATGGGAGGTCATTTGATGAGTTTTGGGTGATGCCCTAGGGTGAGTTTTGAATGTTTCCAAGCATAAAATGAGGAAAAGATGCTAGGGTTTGTTAAAATGGTTGTTGGGGTTGGTCATGTAATGGTGGAATAAGCATGTGCAGGCTTTATTTGAAGTGTTTGTAAAGTTGATTTGGCAGGATAAGGTCTAGAGGTCATAGTTTCAATAAACCCTCATTGTATGCAAGCCTAGTAGGCCTAAAACAAGGGTTTGGTGACTTAGTGAACTTGTGGTTGATTCAGTCCATAAAAGTTGTTGATTAGGCCAATTTGAGACCTATGGAGACTTTTAGAATTGATTTTGGTGTTTTGGTAGAAGGATTCTACAAAGTTACTTTGTAAAATTGAGCTATTTGAGCCTTAAAACAACAGGACAATCTAAATTTGAAGGTGATGGTCGAAAGTGACCCTATGAGATTTCAAGATATGTTAGAGAATGACTTAATGGGTATTTGAAACACCCATTGGTTTCTAGGTTTGAGGAATATTTAGGAAGATATGCCCAAATTTTACTGTTTGGAGACCTACAAGGAACTTATGACGGAATTGTGAAAAGTTATTGAGTTAGAGTTTCCCAAGATTGAAAGTTTGTTCTAATAACTTGAAATATGATTATTGATTGATTCCCCTCCCTAATATACATCACTTTGGATGATCAAATCTCATTTAAAGACAAATCTTTTGCATTCAAAGCTAAGGAGAGAAGAATACTTTTAGATCTCTTGGTGATTTGAGCTGAAGGAGAATCCATGGAATAGCCCACATAGTGGATCATAAAATTATGTCAGTGGCTAGCCATGTGAATGCCATAAAAAATGTGTCACCACTGAAGTATATAAGTTCACAAGTATTGACACCCATATTGACTACTGAAATATCAACTTTTAGATCATCAATTCTCACTACTAATGCACAAGCTTGTAGTAATGCTACCACTACCATGGGAACATCTAATGGGAACAAATCATAGAAGTACAAAGATGTAGCATTTAATTATCAAAACTCAGCACCTCCTATATCCATACCCATGCATAACTACTCTCAACCACTCATCTCATCCACTTACTCTCAACCACCTCTTAATTTCATGATGGCAACATCAAATACTCTTGTCTCAAATCCACATACCACATCACCTAATGATGCACTCCTAAACAAAATTTTGCAAAGTATGACATCCTTGTGCAGCAAAAACTAACAAATTTGACTAATGCTTCCTCTCAACAGGTCTAATATACCAACATATCATGCTCGTAGTCCTTTATCTTATACAATCCTAAGAGCTCATTTAATGCAGGTGACAAATTTGAGCCTCCTTGCTTTAAAAAGTATAGTGGTAAAGGTGATCCTAATACTCATGTGGCAAAATTCAAAATAATGTATAGTAATTTCTTCTTTGATGAGGCATTGTTAGCAAAATTCTTTCCTCGTTCTCTCAAAGTTACCACTTTGGAGTGGTTTTGCTCTACCTCCTAATTCAATACATTCCTTCTCATAGCTAGTTGATCAATTCTTACAACATTTCCAAGCAAACATTGGACCTTTTACCTCCTTGATTGATTTGGTCCATTGTAAACAAGGTCCAAAAGAAAAATTAATGAAATCCATTACTCGATAGTAAGCTCTCTTTGTGCAAATACAATATCTGATTACAGATGAGGATGTTCAAAAGGTATTCATTCTGAATCTACAACTAAACATATGTGATAAAATGTTGTTGATGAAGTACATTTCTTTTCAACATCTATTCACAGCCCTCTGAGATTACCAACTTTTGGCTAGTCAGTATGAGAATCATAACTCATCAGCTCCAGTTGGTCAATCTGTAGCTGGAACATCTCAACACTCATTTAAGAAGTATAACATGAATTTCATCAAGATCAATGGGCAACATTCGAATAACTTTCAATCACAAGTGTCTGCCATTACAAAACCTAATTGAACACCATTTCAATTCAAGCAACAACAAAGATAACTTACTCCATTATTGGATTCTCTCTATTTGATAATGACACAAGTAGTAAACAAAAATCTTTTGAAGATTCCTCCTGCTCATCCACTAGACAGTAGCAAGATGCAAGGACCTTCATTTGATGCTAATGCCTATTGTCATTATCATCGCTCGACGAGGCATGACACACATCTTAAACATGAAATTCAAGACCTCATCGATTCTAACATAATACAAGTGACTGGTGTGAATGACAATGAAAATAAGTTGGTGGCCCCTCTAAATCAAAATCTACAAATCTTCACTATTCCTTTTCCTAAGCATAACGACAACATGGTAGAATGGTTCAACATAATGTAATAGAGCATGAAGATGAATATCTCAACTATGATGAAATAATTGGCATGATAGAAGTAGATAAGATGGGAAATGAAGATCTACTTTGACCATGAGAAAAATGTATCTACGTTGAGGTTCCTTCTCTATTATCCCTTCAAGGATCAGGAGATAACCAAAATGCACAAGATATGCAAATGGAGCAGCCTACATGTAATCACTTTAAGCAAGAGAAAGTTATGACAATGAAAAGCATCCCATTTCATTGCGAGTGGCTCATTCATCATGCAAAGCAGAATAAGAAAGAAAAAGAAAGGAAAAGAGCAAGGTGTGAGAAATCTATTGAAAAAGACAATGATTCACCTCCCTGCAAGTATCAAATGATTTCAAACATAGGCAATCTTGTGAAACAAGAATCCTGTGACTACTTAGATGATGAAAATCAAACAAGTGTAAATTTCTTACCCATCTCACCGCACTTGATGGAGCATCTCTCAAAGATGCTCACAAATTTGGCCTATTCTTATGATAGACATATTTATATGTGTATGTGTTGTGTTCCCTCATATTGTGTTAATGTTTGTTTAGGTCTCCTTGGATGACCCTTGATACTCTTGTAATGTCAAGGCTACAAGGAGACCGCCTCTATTGTGACATTTCTTCTATTTGTTTCTCTAATCTTTTATTCTCCTCTCTCTTATTGCAATTATTATGTGTGGTACCTTGGGAGCATAACATTGGGGAGGTTGCCTTGGGGACATCTTCCCACATTGTAAACCTAAGTCACTTTTGTCTCCTCTCTCATTTTTCATGATTTCATTCTTCCATGGCTCTACTAGTTGGCAGATGACGATAACAAATAAACACTGATAAGGACTGTGCATCCCTACAACAAGAAAACAAAAAATGGACCTAGTCCATATATGAAGATGGGGTTAATTTGATACTGACACTTGACCAGTAGATCACTTTGTGTTGTGATGTGATCATGTATCGCATTGTGAAATTGTTGTAACAAGCCTTTGAAATGCTCTAAATCTACTTCTATGAACCTTTGAATCACTTTTATGTCACCTTGTAGCTACACTCGGTTCTAAGATACCTGAAGTATAAACTCAAGGCTATACTCAGATCCAAACCTACAAGTATAGCGTTGGTTTGTTTAAGAGATATGATTTGGTTGTTATCTTAGCTAAGATTTTCTAACCGAAGCTTGTTAATAGTTAACATATAATACCAATGTGTTTCTATTGTGATTGATGGGAACAATCAGTGATTGTAAGTACATGTCACTTTGGGGCATGGGCTTTGCAAAATCTCTTGCTCGCTCGCATGTCTTCAAATTTGTCTTAAACGTGATTGCTACTGGCAAGTGGGATTAACCAATTTAAGGTGGGGGAATATATTATAGTAAATGCTTGGATATCTTAGATATTGTGATGAAGTGTGTTTGTGTATGCTTCCTTTTCACTATAAGGCATCTTCGTGATGTAGGTGGGGTTGTATACTTTATGCACATGCTTTCTTTTCACTATAAGGGGTCTCCATGATGCAGGTGGGGTTGTATGTGTAGACACCCAAAAATGTCCACTTGTCACAACGTTACATCAGTTAGGCATCTTGTAGCATTTTTTCCCTAAGCACCTATATCGTCACCTAATCTAGCATCTTCCTCAAACAAATTAAATAAATCCAATATTTATTTAATTTGTCCCCATCCCCTTAACATCATTAAATAAATAAATTATATTTATTTATTTAGTTCACTTTCCTCTTAAACTAAATAAAATAAATATTTTATTTTATTTAATTTATCACTTTTATCCTCACATTTATTATGATTTAAAAAATATTAAATTATTTAAATTATTAATCCTACCTTCCATTTTTGTCTCTTGAGATGACTCACCTACTTACCATTTGTATTTCTCAAATCTCTCAAGTTATCTCTTCTACCTTCCATTTTCAATTGAACCCACCACTCAACTCATCTCCCAAATCACTTGATTCACTTTTTAATTATCTCTTGAGTGAACTCACCCACCTTCTATCCTCTCTCCCAAGTTGCATAGCAACTTTTCAATTCGATCATCACTTGCAAAATGGAAACTTTATCCTTCCATTTTCTCATCTTGCCCATAAATTCACCCATATTCATGCCAATTTTATGGATAAATCTTCTCGAGCACCATCAATTTGCCAAATTTTATCCTTATCATCCATCAATCTACCTACCTATCTTCTTCATTTCATCAATCTCATCTAATTTCAATCTCTATCAATGTTAAGCTGCTGGACATGAGCAATCAAACAAGGAATCTATCAACCTAGGTGAAATTGTTTTAATTTGCATGTCTTTTATTTCATTTTGGGTTTGATTTATGGAGATTGGGTTTGAATCTGATCTTGTTTGTTAAATTTTGTCAATTTCTACCCAACACAAAATGGCACGCCCAGTGGGACTCACTTTGCTTGATCATTTTTGCAGGTTTTCTTGTAAAAATTTGCATGTTTTCTAACCCTCATATTACACATTTTGCATTTTATCTATTAAAGATGACCTCCTAGGCTCAAACCAACCTCACCATTGCATCTAGGGGGCATTTCCATGAAAAATGAGTATAAATTTGCCTATTTTTCAGCAAGAAACATGCATTTGGCGAAGAAAATGGTGTTTGGATCTGCAGAAAGTTGCCTTTGGTTTTTCCATGCACATATGGTAAAAAAAAAATTGCCTTTAGTTTTTCTAGTCACATATGGTCAAAACAAATCGTGTTTGGTTTTTCTAGTCACATATGGTCAAAAACAAATTGCATTTGGTTTTTCTAGTTGCATATGGTCAAAAATAAATTGCCTATGGTTTTTCTAGTCGCATATAGTAAAAAAAAATCACCTTTGGTTGTATCTAGTCGCATTTGGTTGCATTAGGGTCTTTTCTATTATTTTGCAGGTGAAAAGTGCATTTAATCAATAGAAAGTCTCATTTGAACAATAGTAAATCGCATTTGCATGATCGCAGCTCACATTTGAATGATAGGTAATCGCATATGGTAAGCCTGCATATGCATTTGATGAATAGAAAGTCACTTCTGTTCATTTCATACGCATTTGGTTTCTGCTTCATAGGCTTAGGGTTTTTTTGGAGAATTGATCATTTCTTGGTGCAACTTGTCGTAGTTGATTGTCAAAGAACAGAGAAAACAAACTACTGATCTAATCTTCTATAGGTTTGAGTGGTCAAAGAACAACCATTTATCACTAAAGTAGGTACACTTCGGTTTAGTGCTTTAAAATGAATAATCTATCTTCATTATGTCTACTTTTCATTTCGTTGCTTTCCTGTTGAGTCTGATTGTAACCCGATTTGGCAATGAGAGTATCCTCTCCCCCTGCCTAACCAAAGGATCTGGGGTGCACAAGAAATCATTGCCAACTCTAGAGGACTTGCCTTCCCATTGTGAGAAGGGGTACAACCCAAGCGGAAATAGGTCAAAGCTAGACCATTCCAATCCACTATATAAATAATGCATTTGTCACGAAAGTCACAAACGACAGGTGTTGTTCTGCTATACTGATGAATGTTTCCCCCAAAACCCTACAGAGCCTAACCTCTACAGGCTAGGAAGCCTCCATTAACAAAGTGAATTGCCACATGTATAGCCACCTGAATGGAAACCCTAACTAAAAACCTCTGTGTAGAAGCCAAAAACCCCTATCTATTGGTACAGGAGGAAACTCTGATAGCCATCCCACATTTTTATGGCTTATGGTAGAGATAGCAAGGTACCTCAGGATCTGCACGTCATAGGACTTAGAACTTGGTGTGCCTGAGAAGTGAGTGCACTATAAGGGGGAACCCGTGCCCCAAGTTCTTGGAGCTATACACCATAAGTAGGCGCGATTGGGTAAAACCAAATGGGAACCCAACAGATACTGTCCTTGCCTAGCCTAGGGTATACACATTTATCATTGTGTTTGGAGTACATGCATGTGTATGTGAGATCTTGTGTTTCATATTGCCACATCAGCCTGAACCCACTTTATCTAATCCTTCCAAACCAACCCATCCTAGTCATCCAATCAAACACATCCTGATCAACCCAAGCCATCTAACCTTATCATTACACATCACCTTCTTTCTAATCCAATCCACATCATTCTACACCATGTCGACCTTAGAGGACCTGGCACAAGAGACCATTCACATACTTTACCAAGTTCAAACAAGCCAATCACCTCTAAGCCAATAAATGATTCAATCTATCCATAACATAATCCAAGGACTTCAAGTAAGCCAATCCCCACAAATGTTGCACCTCATAGCACAAATCCAACACCTTGTAGTCATTTGCTAATCACAAACCCCGCATCATCATCCCTTATCTGTTTAATACCAACTAATTCCATCTCATTCTTATGTGGCATCCCATTCCATTTCACACCAATCTAATCCATCTACATATCATAACAATTCCACATCACCTTATCTTATTCCTTATCAATCTAATCCACCTGCATTTCAAATCACTTCCCCATCACCTCATCTTACATCTTATCATCACAATATCACACCAACTAATCCCACATCATTCTAGAACAACTCCACATCACCTAATCCTACATCTTCCCATAATAATGCCACATCACCATACCCTACTTCTTCCAACATCTACCATTATCCACAACAACCTGTACCCCATGATCTTTTACCTACATATTCTACCATTTCATCTCTTCATCAATCCCATTCATAGGATGATCAGTGGCCCCCACAACATGAACATGCAAATCTAAGTGGCTTTTTGTACATAAATCAAGTGAACCCAAGTCCACTCTTGCCACAAGACCTAATAAACTTAAGTCCACCTGAGCAACAAGACCTAATAACCTTTGACTCAAGTCTAATTGACCCTTTGTACATAAATCTAGTACCCTTAATTCAACCTATGTTACAAGACTTAATAGCCTTTGATGAGGGAGACACCAACCTAGAGCAAGCATCCTATGAACATCCTCCATCACCATTAGATCACATGCCAACATATGAGCCTACTAGTCCCATTTTGACACCACCATGTGATCCCATTCCTAGTCTATTGACCCACCAACCATCTGATCCATCTAGACCTATCCTACCACCTCCATCTGATCCTACTCCTAATATATCCAATCCTCCTATTGCTCCATCCAATCCTCTTATTCCTCCTTCCAATCCTAATCCATATGGCCTCACTATCCCTCCATCCAATCTAAATCCTACTTCTAAGCCTATAACACCACCCACTATCATCATCCATCCCCTATATTATCCATCCACCCATACACTTGCAGAGGATGTGATCCATTGGCTATTAGCAAGGAATAAATCATTGCCATGTCATCCAAGTCCCATTCATGAGCCTATCATAGATTCTCCCAATACCTTGCTTATCCCTCCAACTCCACCATGTCGCCCACAAACCATTGAGCTTATTGAGAAGACTTCTCCCATGAGTCCACATCAAGACCTATCATACCTCATGTTATTAAGAAAAATCCTATCCAAGAGTCATCCCCTCCCATCCAAGTAATCCAAGAGCTATGTCAAGAGCATAATCCAATGCATGTGGAAACACCAAGCCTTCATCTAAATCAAGATTAAAGCACCTCTAAGTTCAAACTATCCATGACCTATACATTTTTTGTAGTCAAGGCATTACTTATGATCAAAACCCTATTCATGAGCAAAGCAATCCCATTCATAGCCAAATTAATCCTTTTTATACTCACACTTATGATCAAGATTTCATATATGATCATGAAACCTCTTAGCCAAACTTTATGAAATTCATGATAAAGAGGTTAAATCACTCCACCTATCCCTACACCCATGATCATCCACAAGCAGGATATCCAAATTACTCTTGTCCATCCTCCATCTAGCCCTACCCATGATCCCCAAACATCTACCTATCATGATGAACCATGTGCCTCCCAAGAACACATAAGCATAGAAGGTCAAATAGATACCTTGGATCATAATGAGCAAAAGCAAGATCCTAATGATCATTCCACATCCACTATCAACCCTATCGCAAATCCACCATCATGTCCTATTAGTCTATCCACCTTTATCCATGAGTGTTCCTCCTTAGAACACCACCAACCATTATCCTCTATTTCACCTTCTCCGTCTAATAAGGAGCTCGTGGCTAGTATTCCACCTACACCTAGTCCCTATTGATAACTGAGAGGGGGGGTGAATTAGTTATCTTAATTAATTTAACTTTCTATTTTTATTTAACTAGTGTAGCATCAAAGCAAATAAGCATCCATAATCATGAAAGTAGAAACAAAGTCAAGACATATAACACAATAATTTTGATGTGGAAAACCCTGTTAGGGGAAAAACTACAAGGTGACTAACCCAAGAATGTATTCTTTGTTAGAAGAATAGAAATACAAAATGACACTTGCCAATTAGGGCTCACTGCCCAAGCACACTGCTCACAAGAGGCTCACTGCCTACAAGAGACTCACTGTCTATAAGTTATAGAGAGAGTAACAAGATACTTGAACTGATGAGAAGCATCCACATATGTTGGAGTTTAGTTTTGGTTTAAGCTCAGTACACTTATCTACTGCACTTCATTCTTCCTCTTCTTGGTGCTGATGTCCTGTCACATACTGGACCTGCCTTACTGCTTTCACACTTCTCTTCTACTTTTCTTTACACTACACTGCACACAACACAAACCTTCATACTGAAATCAATCTGATATATATATCCGCACCAAGGATTTCATCCACTTTCTAGTTGGCATCCAGAATACTTACTATTTTCCCAAACTCTTGGTTTGTCAGCTGAATCCTTGCTTATCAAGTGATGCGTATCAAAGAGATGCTCATAGAAGTCATCAATCATGTCTGTCAATCATGAATGATACCTCAGTAAGCTTGATCACCATCAATATCTCATTCGGATCAAGGTCTGATGTTCTGCCGGTCAGTTCTTCCTCAGTCTACTCTATCAAACATAATCCCAATACTTAGGTCCTCATATCTCATCACTCTTTCATCATCGGAGGCTCAATCCTTAGAATCTATTAGTCAAGGTACTCCTCTTGACTTCCCTAAGTCTGCACTTTACTAAGATACTTCCTCTGAGAGGTCCGGACCTGATTGTTGGACCTTGCTACATGCTCTATTCTTGCTTACCGGACCACAACACTCTTCAATCTGACTTCTGATATAAGCACACCATGTCCTGCAGATGGGTAGGATGAACTTTGTTGCCATCAATGACAACAACCATGAGGCTACGCTATGTCTCTTGCCAACAATCTCCCCCTTTGGTATTGATGGCAACACTTAGTGAAAAATGACTAAGTGTCACAATACACTGCCCCTTGGCTGATGCTCTGTTCTAATATACACTTTACCGGAGCTCCCCCTTAGTTGGATTCCACATTTTTCACTACTCCTCACTCCCCCTTTGACATCAATGGCAAAGGGTAGGGTCCGCACACCAAAATTTCCCAAAAATAATCTATACTTGGCCGCATAAACATATATACATGTTTTACTTACATATACTGAATTATATCTGCAAAAGTGGTTTTCAACTGTACCACTTCTGTCGCCCAACTCCTCTTCATCCTGTCCAAAATTGAGATGTGACCACTCAATAGGAATGGAAAAGCTTCTGTCCTTTTTAGATCTGTCAGATCACTGGTCCGGGTTGTTGTCTAAGCATCACTTAGGGCCTCATGCATGACCTCTAACTTAGGGATAATTATCCTTCTAAGTTCACTTAACCTGTTTATTCTATTTTTCTTCTCCTTCTTAAGCTTCTTTATTTCATCTATGACTACAATAGTATGACACTCTTGATTAACTATGGAGGAGGAGAGAGGATCAAAACTTTGAGATAAACTTAACAGTTTATCCTCTTGTTCTTTTACTTTCTTCTCAATATCCTTGGTCACTTTAGGCCAGGATAAACAAAATTTATAGATATCTCTGCTATCTTTAAGAGCATTTTTTAAGCTCTTTATTCCAATATCCATAACTCTCCTATCATTTGTTATTAGACCCTGTACTTCGAAGAATCTTTTTCCTAAAAACTCCTTCCGAACCTTTTCTTCTGTTGACTTCTCTAAGGAATCAAAATGCGTATGAATAGAATTCACAAGAGACTTTAGATTACCGGATGTGGAGGCTGAAGAATCCTTTTGGAAAGATGGCATGATCTTCTCCAATACACCAGATGCAGCTTCTAGCTCACAGTCTTCTATGTGAGACTTCACGAGTTTTTCTTTTTCCTTTTCTTGAGTAAAGGATGCTAGCTTCATGGTTTGAACCAGGGAGAGGGAATCAAAATTGAATGGACCTTGAAGTAGTTCCAGTTCATCAAATTCCATCATCTCTTTGATCAAGAAATCTTTGATAGTTTCTGCAGTGTCTCTTGCCGGAGACATCGTCTTCTTTCCTTCTGCAGTCTCAGAACTATCTCCTGGGGTCTTCTCTGTTTGGTCTTTTTCCTTTTCCTTTACATCTTGACTGGTTTTCTCCTCTAATCTTTCTTCTCCTTTAGATCTAGAGTCTGTAGGGGAAACCGGAGGAGAGATGTTTTCTTCTTTATGGACTTCCTCTTCCGGAGCAGAGGAATCCAGGTCCTTAGTTTTCTCCTCACCCATTTCTTTTGAAACTTCTACATTTTTCTCTATAGGATCTTTCTTTGATGTACAGAGTCCTTCATCATCCATGACAGAGGGTTCATCACCTGAGTCTTCTATAATAGGAATATTGAACCTTTTGTATGCATTCCGGAGGATGTCTTCTGTTTCTTTTGCTACTTTGTCAGTTTCTCCAAGCATAAGCTAATTCATTCTAGCTTTGCTCCAAAACTCATCCTTGCAATCTTTGAATATCATATTCATTTGTTTCTGAGTGATTGAAGGATAGACCTGAATAGCTATCTATTCCCGGATCTCAAGGTCCTTTGCTTTAGCATTGTTCTTCCTTATTTCTAATTCCTTCTCTAGGCTCTTAAGAATTAGAGATATGATTTCAATAAATGCCTTATTATAGATATTCATATACCTGACTATAGCTTCTTGCAATATCTTCTGGTCAGCTTCATTATAATCATCATAAAATTCAGTCATTGGTTTTAGGTTCCCATCCATAGTGACTGATTTGACTACATCATCAATGGATAGAGTGGGCCTTTCAACAAACTCTTCTACCTTTGCTTCACCAGATTTATTCTTCTTTTTCATTTTCTTGATCTCCTCATCAGATTCTGTCTCTTCATCATCTTTGAGGCTTGAGTATGATCTTGTACCTTTGTCTTTGTTCTCTTTTCTCCTTTACTAGATGATTTTGCTTCCGATTTTGATGCCTTTGAGCTCTTAGTAGTGGTAGGTGCAGAGCTCTTGGAGGATCTGGTCCGAGAGGGGGCTTCTACTAAAGTACTTTCTTTTTCTGCTTCTTCCTTTTCTTTCTCTGCCCTTTCCATCTTCTCTCTGTTTGCATCAAGTGCCTCTTTTGATATGCCATACCTTTTGGCAACATTCTCTACTTCTTTTCTCACTTTTCTCTTCATCTCTGGTTGTCTAAGTTCCACATGAATCTTTACACTCAATTCTTCAAAGGTTCCAAACCTTTCTGCCTTAGGATCTTTGGGTGGACTAAGCATGTGTTGAACATGTAGCTCTCCAATTTTCTCATCTACTTCATACCCCATTGGCATGATCCAGACTATCCTTAGCTCCACTGCCTCCATTAGGCACTGATCAATTTCTACCATAAAGCATACTATATCCTTATACTTTTCAACCAATGATTGGGGGATTCTTTCTCTGGCCTACATCAAGCTTTGGAAGTTTTTGAAGTAACCCCATAGATCTATGTTTTGTGCCTTGGCATCACCAAGCCCATGCAAATAATCCTTAATTTTTATGGCTACTTGTCTGTCATTTTGCCACATCCAACCACTAGATCTGGGTAGCTCATTCATGTAATAAAAGAACAAACAGAGTATCAAGCCACCATATTTGAAAGAGTTCTTCTTGTCCTTCTTTATCTTCTACAGATTCTCCAAAAGTTGGTTTAGAAGGAGCTCACAGAGATCATAGTTAACATTTTCTTTAAGCATCTGATAAATAGTGTAAATTGTAGTTCCGGGTACTAAATTTTCCCTGCTGGAATGATATGTCTTGTAACTGATTATCATGGAGGCAAACTTGATATCTGGATCAGTGATATCTTCTATTATCATTGCTCTCTTATCAAATTTTGATCCTATTACCTCACTCACTGTCTGATTCTTGACTGACTTGAGAGCAGGTATCCCACTGGATGAGTGCAATCCGGTAACTACCCTAATGGCATCCTTGGTTATCTTGAATGGTCTCATCAACCACATAAAGTTGTCATGCATTATACTTAGAACATACTTGACCCATTCATCTTCTGCAAAATAGGGGAAATGAATGTATTATGCAAAATGCTTGTCCCAGATGGATTTGTACTAGAGGTTTTAGTTCAAATGATTCATCTATTAGCTTCTTGTGATATATATCCATCAACTTAGATTCTCCAAAATCCTCAATACTAGCATGAATGTATGCCCTAACGTCTTCAACATGCAAAACCCCATGCAGAATGTTTGAAAAGGCACCTAGGGGATCAACTTCTAGAGATTTGTATGGATGTTTCTTGAATTTGGGATGCGGTCTATCAGTGATCTTCACAACATTTGGTGTAGCCATCTTTCAAAAGATTCAGAGAGAGATTTCAAGAACGGAAAATACCTTTTACGCTTTTAGGGTTCACAAAATGAGCCAAAAAGATCACCGATTGACTTGAATTCTGCGGTTGATCCTTGAGAGAGATGAAGCAAACTTGTTTGTAGAGCTCTTCTTATCTTTTTCACTAATGCAAATGTGCAAATGATGAGAAAATGAACCCTTTTATCTTTGATTAAACCCTAATTCCATATTGCAATAAATGCGCAACTTAAGTCATTCTGGTTGCCTTGTTCTCCTTGTTTTGAGAAAGATCTTTTCCAGATTACTGAGATATACATAGAGTTTTTCTCGGTGATTAATGACAATCTGCCTTCCTTTCCCCAAACATTTGATCTATCCACAGATCAAGATACCTCGTATTTGAATCATACCGGATCTAATTGTAAAAATCCTATTCTTACCAGATGACTGTTAAACCGTCGGATTAATCTCAGATGATTAACCTCTCCAAATTCCTTGTGGATCTTTCATATCTTTCCCAAGGGTTATTTAGATGTTTCTTTGAGAACCCTTTAATCCGTAACCTTTCATGTGCCAATTTCAGGCACCTATTGATTGGCTAGGGGAAAACGTTTTTCTTCTGTTACTCCCCCTGAGCCAGAGCTCATCTATTTAGTTTTCGGAAGGAATATCAGCACCAGATTCTGGTGTGGATCCATCCCCATCATTTTCTATACTTCTCTTCACCCATATCTTGTTCATTACCCTTTGAATTTCGCATTCACTTTTCCTTTTCCTTTGTCTTGGTTTTGATTATGATGCACCAGACCCTTTTTGTCCTGATTCTTACTTCTGTAGAATTTGGCAATATGACCGGATCTATTGCAATTATAGCAAATAACATTTCTTTGCATATTTGACTGATATCCTCTTAATCTACACTGATTAGCCATATGTCCCATTCTATTGCATGCAAAACATTTCCCATTGAATGAATTGTTCATTTGCATATTTCTGCATTCATGAGTTTTGTGACCATACCTTTTGCAATTAAAGCACTGTCCAGAGAAGGATGAATTAGTTTGATTCATTCTTCTTCTGCATTGATTTGCTTTATGACCAAAGTTATTGTAATTGTGGCAGTATCCATTGAAGGAAGGATATCTTTGAGCATTTGGTTGCCTTATCGGAGGTCTTCTAGGCCTATTTCTTGGATTTTTTGATCTGGAGTTCTTCTGACTAGATCCAGAGCTTTCACCTTTTTCATACCCCAAGCCTTGCTTGTCATCTACCCTCTTTTGGCTTTGAAGAAGAGCTTCAAGTTGAGCAGAGCTTATCTTGAATTTCTCTTTGTATTCATTTATTGTTTGAAGATCCCTTTTAAGAGTGTCAATCTAATTCTCAACTTGTTCTTCATTATCTCTAGCTTCTTCAAGATTAGATTCTAGATGCTTGATTATTCTATCCATTTTGTCGCAGTCTTCTGATTTCTCCTTGAGAGATTGTCTTAGATCATCTTCAATTTTTCTTTTCTCTTTAATTGCTTGGGTGAATTTCATAACTCCTGATTCCATTTCATGTCTTACCATAATGACCTCTTTTGATAACTTTTCACATAACTTGGTTTTCTCCTTCAGATGTTCATTTGTATCATTGGCTTCTCCTTGACTTGCCAATTGATGAAGTAGATCCTTTCTCTTTTTCATAGAGATACTTAGTTTCCCTTTTAGTTCATTTATGAAATCATCAGCCTGTTTGAGTCTTTCCTTCAATTCATTGACTTCAGAGTTAGATTGCTCAAGATCATCTAGGGTAGACTGAAGTTGTTCCCTCATACCATACACATCCATTTGAATTCCCAGATCTTCCTCAAACTATTAGGCTCTGTTTGGAGGAACTTAGCACTGATACCAATTGTTAATAATTGAGAAGGGGGGTGAATTAGTTATCTTAATTAATTTAACTTTCTATTTTTCTTTAACAACTAGTGCATCTTCAAAGAAAATAAGCATCCATAATCATGAAAGTAGAAACAAAGTCAAGACACATAACACAATGATTTTGACATGGAAAACCCTATTAGGGGAAAAACCATGGGGTGACTAACCCAAGAATGTATTCTCTGTTAGAAGAATAGAACTACAAAATGGCACTTGCCAATTAGGGTTCACTGCCTGAGCACACTGCTCACAAGAGGCTCACTACCTACAAGGGACTCACTATCTACAAGTTATAGAGAGAGTAACAAGATACTTGAATTAATGAGAAGCATCCACATATGCTGGAGTTTAGTTTTGGTTTAGGCTCAGTACACTGATCTATTGCACTTCATTCTTCCTCTTCTTGGTGCTGTTGTCCTGTCACATACTGAACCTGCCTTATTGCTTTCACACTACTCTTCTACTTTTCTTTGCACTACACTGCACACAACACACACCTTCATACCAAAATCAATCTGGTATATATATTTGCACCAAGGATTTCATCCACTTTCTAGTTGGCATCCAGAATACTTACTATTTTCCCAAACTCTTGGTCTGTTGGCTGAATCCTTGCTTATCAAGTGATGTGTATCAAAGAGATGCTCATAGAAGTCATCAATCATGTCTGTCAATCATGAATGATACCTCAGTAAGCTTGATCACCATCAATATCTCATCTGGATCAAGGTCTGATGTTCTGCCGGTCAGTTCTTCCTCAGTCTACTCTATCAAACAGGAACCCAATACTTAGGTCCTCATATCTCATCACTCTTTCATCACCGGAGGCTCAATCCTTGGAATCTATCAGTCACGGTACTCCTATTGACTTTCCTAAGTCTGTACTTTTCTAAGATACTTCCTCTGAGAGGTCCAGACTTGATTGTTAGATCTTACTACATGCTTTGTTCTTGCTTACCAGACCACAACACTCTTCAATCTGGCTTCCGGTATAAGCACACCATGTCCTGCAAATGGGTAGGATGAACTTTGTTGCCATCAATGACAACAACCATGAGGCTACACTGTGTCTCTTACCAATAATCCCATTGTCGATCGCATGCTTCAAAACATGAACCATCAAGGTAAAGGCTTAGGCCTTCTTGAACAAGGAATTTTGGAGCCCGTCGATGTCAAGATCCCGCTCATTTGGCCTTGGATACACACCTTAAGGTCAAAAATCTAATGATGTTGGTACCACCTCCACATATCCTAAGTCCACCACTTTCCATCGCAAATCCCATCACATACCCAAAACACATGTCACCATTCCACCTCCATCATCCTACAAATGTCAAAAGCATGTGACCATACACCTTCCACCATCTACTTTGCCTTTGCTTCTACCAACTCCTAATATCCCTCCATTGACCCTACCTCCACTACTTCCAACCCTAATCGTGACCAACAAATGCACACATTATCTAAACAAGGAGATTCCACCAACCCCACTTCCACTCACCCCATGGGATTCCAAAACAAAAATTTGGATGCCTACACTCATAAAGGCAAAAATCCTATAAATCCTAATGCTTTAGGACACAAAAGCCAAGAGTCAATGAAAAATCCATCTCAAAAGTTGGATACACCCACACACCTCATAGAAAATCTGAAAAAGGTGTGGGTCCCCAAGAAACAAGAAATTACCTCAAAAGATGCACAAAAGCCGCATATATCCCAACCCATACCTCCACAAGCAAAGTCAGAAAATAAAATGGTATGGGGCCCTAAGAAACAAGCCATCAAGTCAAATGAGGCATCCACCTCTTTCAAATCCCAACCATCTCCTTCCATCCTTTCCATCCAAAAGAAGCAAAATCCTCCATCCCACATGAAAAGGAAAAAGCATAAAAACACTAAGTCCGGGTGGGTCCCTAAATGCCTAAATTGACCATCTCCTAAGCGAACAACACTATTACTTTCTAAACCACCATCCACCCAAAAGCTTCAACATTTATCATGATGTGTGCAACCGTTGGTCATGGTTCCCTTCCATTCTGCAACATTTCCACATACCTCCATCTCCCCATCCTTCATCCATTATCCTACATATCTTACCCATGACTTCCCTATGGTCCATGCTTTTGCATAAGCCCTTCATCCACCATCTTCCTTACATAATCCACATCATAATCCACTATCACACCTTTCATAATCCACCATCTACCTAATCTATCTTTCATGTGAACCCTTACCTATTAGTTTCAGGATACACAACTGAGAGGGGGGGGGGTGAATCAGTTGTGTCAAAAACTTTTCTTTTATTAACCACTCAAATCCTTCCTGTAATTCAGTAGCATAATAATAAATCAACCATGAAAACACAATGCAATAATTCAAGAGTAGAAACACATTAACACATATGACACCAAGATTTTAATGTGGAAAAGCTAGTTAAGGGAAAAACCATGGGGTGACTAACCCAAGATTGTATTCTCTATTAAAAGAATATAAGGAACAAAATGGCTCATGCCAATTAGGGCTCACTGCCCGAGCACATTGCTCACAAGAGGCCCACTGCCTAAAGGAGACACACTATCTATAGAATAATAAATATTACATACTTAAACTAAAGAATAGCATCTTCACCATGCTTGAGTCAGTTCCATTTAAGCCCAATACTTCTTCTCTGCCTTTCACACTTCTCCTCTCTACCACACTCTCTTCTCCGCCAAGATACCTTTGAAGTGACTTTACAACTCATATTTATACAAGACATCAACTTTGGGATAATCATCAAAGTCGGCAAACTTTACATAAAAAATAAACAAATACAACTTGATTTGTTACAAAAGACTTCATGCAAATCACTACACTATTAGCCACATATATCTGGGACCCAAATCTCCTTTGAGGAACATGCTATCCTTCTCATAACATATTCAAGATCATCTACAAGATGTGTAAATCATTCAGTCGGCCAAACTTAGGAAGAACATCATCATCCGGAAGTAAATCTTCAATTACAAGTTTAATATTCAATGCGGACTGCCAACACAAACTAGACACAATCCAGAGACCCCACAAGCTTGCCTAAATCACCAAGAACATCCACACTACTTTTGCTTACTGAAATCATTCTCTTCTTCATCTAGAACCTCAAGAACACAGTCTATTACCACTGTCATATTAAAATAGATGCTTGCGGACCTCCAAACCATCAACAAATTGAGTTGTCAATTCTTCATTGACTTCCTAAACACTCCACGAAATCTGCAGAACAAGATATTGCATTTCTAGATCTCACCGGACCTATTTGTGTCTCTTTGTCACTTTTGAACATCTACTAGAACCGGTTTTACTAATATGGCCATAACTTCTTCAAATCTTCATGCGGACCTCTCAAATCTTACTGGATCACCTTTAGAAACATATCTACAAACCCTTTGATACATATCCTCTGATCTTCATCTTAGCTAGGATCTTCACTTCATAGACCTTCACTGTCTTCACTGTTCTTCTCTATTTTTGATAAGACTATTTTTTTCAATAACCTTAGCACACAACTCATCCAATCCTTGACATCAATGCAACAAGAGTATGTTGACATCAATGACAACACCGGTTAGGCCCATACTTGCAACAATCTCCCCCTTTGTCATTGATGGCAACATATGATGTGAAAAATTGTTTTAACCATCAAGACAAGAACTTCTCCTTACCGACTGACATAACACCCCCTATCAACAACAACCATTCACAAGACTTCTCTTCCTTTACTGCTCCCCCTTTGATTAGCAACCATTTTGTTTTTCACATGTCTTCTCTCCCCCTTTGACATCAATAGAAAATGACACATACTTGCATTACTTAGAATCATACAGACTGCTCCCCCTAAGTAGCAGCTTCCTATCATCAATCCAGACCACAAGATATCATTGTGAGATCTACCAGACTGATGCACATAATGGCACCTTAATTCAAAATCAGAGGGGTAATAACCCCTAACTTCTCCCTGAGATACTCAAAAGAGTCCTTAGATAAAGGTTTAGTAAAAATGTTTGCAATCTGATCCTTGGAGGGCACAAACTCCAATCTAACTTCATTCTTGTTCACCTGTTCTCTCAAAAAATAAAACTTGATGGATATATGTTTTGTCTTAGAATGTAACACTGGATTCTTTGAAATGTTTATTGCACTTGAGTTATCACAGAAGATTGTGATAGGTTCCTCATACTCCACTTTGATGTCTCTTAGCATTTTCTTAATCCATAATACTTGAGTACAACTGCCTGCTGCTGCAATATATTATACTTCTGTAGTGGATAAAGATATTGCCTCTTGTTTCTTGCATAACCAAGAAACCAATCTTTTCCCTAAAAAGAATGCTTCACCACCGATACTCTTCTGGTCATCCACATCTCCTACCCAATCCACATCTATATATGCATGAAGAGAGAAATCATGATCTCTAGGACACCATAAACCATACTCAACTATTCCTTTTAGATATCTGAGAATCCTCTTGATTGCCATGACATGAGATTCTCAAGGATCAACTTGGAATATAGCAACAAGACCAACAACATGCATAATATTAGGTCTAGTTTGAGTAAGATACAATACTCCTCCAATCATTGACCTATACTTTTTCTAATCAGTCTTAGGAGAGTCATCATCTTTGCTAAGTTTACATCCAGTTGCCATGGGAGTATTCATTGGTTTTGAATCTTCCATTCCAAATTTCTTCAACAAGTCTTTCACATATTTGGTCTGAGATATGAAGATTCCTTTCTTTGTTTGAGTGATTTGCAGACCCAAGAAGAAATTCATTTCCCCAAACACAGACATCTCAAATTCACTTTTCATTTGATTTACAAAAGTCTTGCACATACTATCTCTTCCTCCAAAAATAATATCATCAACAAATACTTCAACAATCAAGATATTTTCATGTTCAATCTTGAAGTATAAGTTACTGTCAGCAGTACCTTTGTTGAAACCAATCTTTAAAAGATTCTTATCTAGTCTTTCATACTAGGCTCTTGGGGCTTGTTTGAGTCCATACATTGCTTTCTTCAACTTATAGACCATATCACCATGATCAGACAATTGAAATCCATCTGGTTGCTCAATGTATACTTCTTCTTCCAAGTCACCATTCAAGAAGGCCGATTTGACATCCATTTGATATACTTTGAAATCTTTTAAGGTAGAAAAGGAAAGAAATAATATGATGGCTTCAATTCTTGCCACCGGAGTAAACGTTTCTTCAAAATCAATTCCTTCTACTTGGGAATGACCCTTACAGACCAATCTGGCTTTATTTCTGACTACTTCACCATCTTCAGCAAATTTATTTTGGAAGACCCATTTGGTTCCAATCACATTTTTGTTTCTAGGTCTGGGAACAAGATCCCAAGTGTGATTTTTCTCAATTTGCATTAGCTCTTCCTTCATTGCTTTAGTCCAACTTTCATCATTGCATGTTTCATTCACTATCTTTGGTTCAATCTTTGAAATCAGACAATACTTTTTTGAATCTTGAGCAATCTTTCTTCTTGTTTGAACACCTTTGCTTTTATCACCTATGATCTGATCTTTAGAGTGATTTAGTCTTACATACCTAGGAATTTTGGGAGTTTATTGCATTTTTTGAACAGGTTCATTCAAACTTATCTCTTCTTCCTAATTCTCTGGATCAGTCTGGATCTTGATTTTAGAAGGGGCTTGAACCAAAACATCATTCTGATCATCTTCATCATATTCATAAAACTTTGAGGGTTTTTCAACACCTTCATCAACCTTCACATTTGTACTTTCTATAATCTTTCTCAATCTCTTGTTATAACACCGGTATGCTTTGCTTTGAGTAGAATAACCCAAGAATATTCCTTCATCACTTCTAGCATCAAAATTTCCAAGGTCTTCATCTCTTTTAATGTAACATTTGCTACCAAAAACTCTGAAATACTTCACAGTGGGAGTGATGCCAAACCAGAGTTCATAAGGGGTCTTACTAGTATTATTTCTAATTTGTACTCGATTAAGAGTATAGACAGCTGTGCTTACAGCTTCTCTCCAGTAGATCTGAGGAACATTTGCTTCCATCATCATGGTTCTAGATGCTTCCTAGATGGTCCGGTTCTTTCTCTCTACTACTCCATTTTGCTATGGAGTCCTTGGAGCAGACAACTATCTTTTTATCCCATGTTTCTCATAGAATTCTATGAACTCTCTGAATGTGTATTCTCCACCTCTATCAGACCTAAGACATTTTATGTTTAATCTAGTTTCATTCTCTACCATAGCTTTGAATATTTTGAATTTCTCAAGAGCCTCAGATTTTTCTTTTAGAAAAGTCACCCACATCATCCGGGAGTGGTCATCAATTAATAACATGAAGTATCTATCACCTTGCAAACTCCTGATTCTTGCTTGTCCACATAGATCAGTATGTACTAAGTCCAACAATCCAGTAGAAGATTGTTCCTTACTTTTGAATGTGACTCTGCTCTGTTTACCCAACTGACATTCTTTTTACAAATTATTAGAGGGTTTCACCAGTCTTGGAAGATCTCTTACAGCCTGAGTGTTGCTAATCTTGATGATATTATCAAAGTTCACATGACAAATTCTCCTATGCCACAACCAACTTTGATCAATTTGAACAAATAAACAACTTTTGCCAGTGCCAACAAAGTGGAAGATGTTACCTTTTGTTTGTGTACCAGATGCAATCTCTATACCAATACTTTCAAAGATCTTACATTTTCCATTTTTGAATCAGAGATCATAGCCTTTGTCCACTAACTATCCAACACTGAGAAGATTGTGCTTCAGATCTTCAACATACAACACATCACTAGTTTTGTTCTTTCCATCAAAAGAAATAGTTCTTCTACCTCTGATTCTGCTAGCAAAATTATCACCAAATTTTACAACTCCTCCTTCATATCTTTCCAAATCTATAGACTTGTTTTTGTCACCTGTCATATGGTGTGAGCATCCAATGTGAATGACCCAATCATCCTTTTCTTCAACTTGGGCAGCCAGAGCTTTTTCTATCACTTTATGATTGGCAGATTCAGAGGACATTTGATCTTCTTCCTTGATGGAAATAAACACTCAGTCACTTCTGGATTTGTTTCCTGTCTCTGATTCATCATCTGTTACTCCATCATCATAATGAAAATAGGAACACTTCTTTTGAAATCTTGATCTATTAAGGTTTGGCCTAGAAAATATTTCTGGACACCTTGAGGGAAAATGACCAATCTTATTGTAGTTAAAACATTTGAAAGGAAATTTTCCTTCATACTTACCGAACCCTCTTGGTAGTCTTTTTGCAATGAGGGCCTCAAGTTGTTTAACTTCTACTTCATCATCTTCCAGATCTTTCCTTGCTTTCTCATACCAAGATGATTTGCTTGAGAAACTTTCTCCTGGATCATATCTTTGTTTTCCTTTTGTAGAGGCACTCGCTTTGAATGTAGATTCAGTCTTGGGAAGTACATCACAAAACTCAGCTAACTCAAATGCATATATCTTACCAACCAATTGATCCCTTGTGATAGTTGTTAAGGATCTGATTTCCATAATAGTAGGAACTTTGTGTTTATAAGCAGGAGGTAAGGATTTGATAACCTTAGCAACAATTTCATCTTTATCTAGAACTCCACCAGCACATCTGATGCCACAAACAAGCTCATTTACTTTTGTCATGTAAGAAATGATATTCTCATCTTCACTCATCTTCAGGTTTTCAAATTTTCCTTTGAGACTCTGTAGCTTGGCACATTTGACATACTTGTCTCCTTCATGCAGAAGTTCCAGTTTTTCCCAAATCTCGTATGTAATTTTTTAATCAATAACATTTGTCACCTCTGAATCAAATAAGGCACTTAGTAGAGCTTCTTTGGCCTAAAGATTCTTTTCAACATCTCTGATTTCATCTATGGTTCTCAGACAATTTTGCGAAGGAGCATACTTCTTCAAAGCCATGATCCAATATTGCATTCCCATACATTGCAAGTGACATTCCATGCGGCTTTTCCAAAGAGTGTAATTGGTTCCATCAAACCTCAGACTATTTATACAAGACATCAACTTTGGGATAATCATCAAAGTTGGAAAACTTTACAGAAAAAATACAAAAATACAACTTGATTTGTTACAAAAGATTTCATACGAATCACCACACTATCGGCCACATATATCTGGGACCCAAATCTCCTTTGAGGAACACACCATCCTTCTCATAACATCTTCAAGATCATCCACAAGATGTGTAAATCATCCAGTCAGCCAAACTTAGGAAGAACATCATCATTTGGAAGTAAATCTTCAATTACGAGTTCAATCTTCAATGCGGACCACCAACACATACTGGACACAATCCAGAGACCCCACAAGCTTTCCTGAATCACCAAGAACATCCATACTACTTCTGCTTATTAAAATCATTCTCTTCTTCATCCAAACCTCAAGAACACAGTTTGTTACCACTGTCATATTAAAATAGATGCTTGCAGACCTCCAGACCATGAACCAATTGAGTTGTCAATTCTTGATTGACTTCCTAAACACTCCACCAAATCTGCAGAACAAGATATTGCATTTCCAGATCTCACTGGACCTATTTTTGTTGCTCTGTCACTTCTGAACATCTGCCAGAACCGATTTTACTAATATGGCCATAACTTCTTCAAATCTTCATGTGGACCTCTCAAATATTTATTAGATCACCTTTAGACACATATCTACAAACCCTTTGATACATATCCTCTGATCTTCATCTTAGCTAGGATCTTCACTTCATAGACCTTCACTGTCTTCACTGTTCTTCTCTATTTTTGATAAGACTATTTTTTTCAATAACCTTAGCACACAACTCATCCAATCCTTGACATCAATGCAACAGGAGTATGTTGACATCAATGACAACACCGGTTAGGTCCATACTTGCAACAATCTCCCCCTTTGTCATTGATGGCAACATATGATGTGAAAAACTATTTTAACCATCAAGACAAGAACTTTTGCTTACTGATTGACATATCTCCCACTATCAACAACAACCATTCACAAGACTTCTCTTCCTTTACTGCTCCCCATTTAATCAACAACCATTTTGTTTTTCACATGTCTTATCTCCCCCTTTGACATCAATGGAAAAGGGCACATACTTGCATTACTTAGAATCATACAGACTTCTCCCCCTGAGTAGTAGCTTCCTATCATCAATCTGGACCACAAGATATCACTGTGAAATCTACTGGACTGATGCACATCAATGCACCTTAATTCAGAACTGGAGGGGTAATAACCCCTAACTTCTCCCTGAGATACTCAAAAGAGTGCTTAGGTAAAGGTTTAGTAAAAATGTCTATAATCAGATCCTTGGAGGGCACAAACTCCAATCTGACTTCATTCTTGTTCACCTGCTCTCTCAAAAAATGAAACTTGATGGATATATGTTTTGTCTTAGAATGTAACACCGGATTCTTTGAAATGTTTATTGCACTTGAGTTATCACAGAAGATTGTGATAGGTTCCTCATACTCCACTCTGATGTCTCTTAGCATTTGCTTCATCCACAATACTTGAGTGCAACTGCCTATTGCTGTAATATATTCTGCTTCTGCAGTGGATAAAGATATTGCCTCTTATTTCCTGCTTAATCAAGAAACCAATCTTTTCCCTAAAAAGAATGTTCCACCACTGGTACTCTTCTGGTCATCCACATCTCCTACCCAATCCACATCTGTATATGCATGAAGAGAGAAATCATGATCTCTAGGATACCATAAACCATATTCAACTATTCCTTTTAGATGTCTAAGAATCCTCTTGATTGCCATGATATGAGATTCTCTAGGATCAACTTGGAATATAGCAACAAGACCAACAACATTCATAATGTCAGGTCTAGTTTTAATAAGATACAATAGTCCTACAATCATTGACTTGTACTTTTTCAGATCATCCTTAGGAGAGTCATCATCTTTGCTCAATTTACATCTAGTTGCCATGGGAATATTCATTGGTTTTGAATCTTCCATTCCAAATTTCTTCAACAATTCTTTCACATATTTGGTCTGAGATATGAATATTCCTTTCTTTGTTTGAGTGATTTGCAAACCCAAGAAGAAATTCATTTCCTAAAACATAGACATCTCAAATTCACTTTTCATTTGATTTGCAAAAGTCTTGCACATACTATCTCT
The DNA here is from genome assembly GCA_027924645.1 of Cunninghamia lanceolata. Taxonomy (NCBI): domain Eukaryota; kingdom Viridiplantae; phylum Streptophyta; class Pinopsida; order Cupressales; family Cupressaceae; genus Cunninghamia; species Cunninghamia lanceolata. Next base: position 4,412,715 of record BSBN01000642.1, read on the forward strand.
TCCTCCAAAAATAATATCATCAACAAATACTTCAACAATCAAGATATTTTCATGTTCAATCTTGAAGTATAAGTTACTATCAGCAGTACCTTTGTTGAAACTAATCTTCAAAAGATGCTTATCTAGTCTTCCATACCAGGCTCTTGGGGCTTGTTTGAGTCCATATAGTTCTTTCTTCAACTTGCAGACCATATCAGCATGATCAGACAATTGAAATCCATCCAATTGCTCACTGTATACTTCTTCTTCCAAGTCACCATTCAAGAAGGATGAATTGACATCCATTTGATATACTTTGAAATCCTTGAAGGTAGAAAAGGCAAGAAATAATCTGACGACTTCAATTCTTGCCACCGGAGTAAACGTTTCTTCAAAATCAACTCCTTCTACTTGGGAATAACCCTTACAGACCAATCTGGCTTTGTTTCTAACTACTTCACCATCTTCAGTCAATTTATTTTGGAAGACCCATTTGGTTCCAATCACATTTTTGTTTCTAGGTCTGGGAACAAGATCCCAAGTGTGATTTTTCTCAATTTGCATTAGCTCTTCCTTCATTGCTTTAGTCCAACTTTCATCATTGCATGTTTCATTCACTATCTTTGGTTCAATCTTTGAAATCAGACAATACTTTTTTGAATCTTGAGCAATCTTTCTTCTTGTTTGAACACCTTTGCTTTTATCACCTATGATCTGATCTTCAGAGTGATTCAGTCTTACATACCTGGGAATTTTGGGAGTTTCTTGCATTTCTATTTCTTGAACAGGTTCATTCAAACTTATCTCTTCTTCCTAATTCTCTGGATTAGTGTGGATCTGAATTTCAGAAGGGGCTTGGACCAAAACATCATTCTGATCATCTTCATCATATTCATAAAACCTTGAGGGTTTTTCAACACCTTCATCAACCTTCACATTTGTACTTTCTATAAACCTTTTCAATCTCTTGTTATAACGCCGGTATGCTTTGCTTTGAGTAGAATAACCCAAGAATATTCCTTCATCACTTCTAGCATCAAATTTCCAAGGTCTTCATCTCTTTTAATGTAACATTTGCTACCAAAGACTCTAAAATACTTCACAGTGGGAGTGATGCCAAACCAGAGTTCATAAGGGGTCTTACTAGTATTGTTTCTAATTTGTACTCGATTAAGAGTATAGATAGCCATGGTTACAGTTTCTCTTTAGTAGATCTGAGGAATATTTGCTTCCATCATCATGGTTCTAGATGCTTCCTGGATGGTCTGGTTCTTTCTCTCTACTATTCCATACTGTTGTGGAGTCCCTAGAGCAAACAATTATCTTTTTATCCCATGTTTCTCATAGAATTCTATGAACTCTCCAGATGTGTATTCTCCACCTCTATCAGACTTGAGACATTTTATGTTTAATCTGATTTCATTCTCTACCATAGCTTTGAATATTTTGAATTTCTCAAGAGCCTCGGATTTTTCTTTTAGAAAAGTCACCAACATCATCCGAGAGTGGTCATCAATTAATAACATGAAGTATCTATCACCTTGTAAACTCCTGATTCTTGCCGGTCCACATAGATTAGTATGTACTAAGTCCAACAATCCGGTAGAAGATTGTTCCTTACTTTTGAATGTGACTCTGCTCTGTTTACCCAACTGACATTCTGTGCACAAACTATTAGAAGGTTTCACCAGTCTTGGAAGATCTCTTATAGTCTGAGTGTTACTAATCTTGATGATATTATCAAAGTTCACATGACACATTCTCCTATGCCACAATCAACTTTGATCAATTTGAACAAATAAACAATTTTTTCCAGTGCCAACCAAGTGGAAGATGTTACCTTTTGTTTGTGTACCAGATGTAATCTCTATACCAGAACTTTCAAAGATCTTACATTTTCCATTTTTGAATCACAGATCATAGCCTTTGTCCACTAACTATCCAACACTAAGAAGATTTTGCTTCAGACCTTCAACATACAGTACATCACTGGTTTTGTTCTTTCCATCAAAAGAAATAGTTCCTCTACCTCTGATTCTGCCAGTAGAATTATCACCAAATTTTACAACTCCTTCATATCTTTCCAAATCTATAAACTTGTTTTTGTCACCTGTCATATGGTGTGAGCATCCACTGTGAATGACCCAATCATCCTTTTCTTCAACTTGGGCAGCCAGAGCTTTTTCTATCATTTTATGATTGGCAGATTCAGAGGACATTTGATCTTCTGCTTTGATGGAAATAAACACCCAATCACTTTAGGATTTGTTTCCTATCTCTGATTCATCATCTGTTACTCCTTCATCATCATCATGAACATAGTAACACTTCTTTTGAAATCTTGATCTATTAGGCTTTGGCCTAGAAAATCTTTCCAGACACCTTGAGGCAAAATGACCAATCTTATTGCAGTTAAAACATTTGAAAGGAAATTTTCCTTCATACTTACCGGACCCTATTGGCAGTCTTTTTGCAATGAGGGCCTCAAGTTGTTTAGCTTCTACTTCATCCTCTTCTAGATCTTTTCTTGCTTTCTCATACCAAGATGATTTTCTTGAGGAACTTTCTCCTGGATCATATCTTTGTTTGCCTTTTGTAGAGGCACTAGCTTTGAATGCAGATTCAGTCTTGGGAAGTGCATCATCAAACTTAGCTAACTCAAATGCAGATATCTTACTAACCAATTGATCCCTTGTGATAGTTGTTAAGGATCTGATTTCCTCAATAGCAACAACTTTATGTTTATAAGTAGGAGGTAAGGATCTGAGAACCTTAGAAATAATTTCATCTTCATCTAGAACTCCACCAGCACATTTGATGCCACAAACAAGCTCATTTACTTTTCTCATGTAAGAAGTGATATTCTCATCTTCACTCATCTTCAGGTTTTTGAATTTTCCTTTGAGACTCTGTAGCTTGGCACATTTGACATACTTGTCTCCTTCATGCAGAAGTTCCAGTTTTTCCCAAATCTCATATGTAGTTTTTAGATCAATAACATTTGTCTACTCTGAATTAGATAAGGCACTTAGTAGAGCTTCTTTGGCCTAGAGATTGTTTTTAGCATCTCTGATTTCATCTATGGTTGTCGGACCATTCTGAGGAGGAGCATACTTGTTTGAAGCCATGATCCAATATTGCATTCCCATACATTGCAAGTGACATTCCATGCGGCTTTTCCAAAGAGTGTAATTGGTTCCATCAAACCTCGGACTATCCTTCTTGTAGGAAGACATCCTGGATCTTCTTAAGCGGTTAAGCTTTTTTAGAGGAACTTAGCTCTGATACCAATTGTTAGTTTCAAGATACACAACTAAGAGGGGGGGTGAATCAGTTGTGTCAAAAACTTTTCTTTTATTAACCACTCAAATCCTTCTTGTAATTCAACAACATAGTAATAAATCAACCTTGAAAACACAATGCAATAATTCAAGAGTAGAAACACATTAACACATATGACACCAAGATTTTAATGTGGAAAATACAGTTAAGGGAAAAATCACGAGGTGACTAACCCAAGATTGTATTCTCTGTTAGAAGAATAAAAGGAACAAAATGGCACATGCCAATTAGGGCTCATTGCCTAAGCACACTATTCACAAGAGGCCCACTGCCTACGAGAGACACACTGTCTTTAGAATAATAAATATTACATACTTGAACTAAAGAATAGAATCTTCACCATGCTTGAGTCAGTTCCATTTAAGCCCAATACTTCTGCTCTACCTTTTGCACTTCTCCTCTCTACCACACTCTCATCTCTGACAAGATACTTTTGAAGTGACTTTATAACTTTTATTTATACAAGACATCAACTTTGGGATAATCATCAAAGTTGGCAAAATTTACAAATCAAATACACAAGTACAACTTGATTTGTTACAAAAGACTTCATGCGAATCACCACACTGTCTGCCACATATATCTGGGACCCAAATCCCCTTTGAGGAACAAGCCATCCTTCTCATAACATCTTCAAGATCATCTGTAAGATGTGTAAATCATCCGGTTGGCCAAACTTAGGAAGAACATCATCATCTAGAAGTAAATCTTCAATTACGAGTTCAATCTTCAATACGGACCGCCAACATAAATTGGACAAAATCCAGAGACCCCACAAGCTTGCTTGAATCACCAAGAACATAGTTTGTTACCACTGTTATGTTAAAATAGATGCTTGTGGACCTCCAGACCATGAACTAATTGAGTTGTCAATTCTTCATTGACTTCCTAAACACTCCACCAAATCCACAGAAAAAGATATTGCTATTCCAGATCTCACCGGCCCTATTTGTGTAACTCTGTCACTTCTGAACAATAACCAGAAATGGTTTTACTAATATGGCCATAACTTCTTCAAATCTTCATGTGGACCTCTCAAATCTTTACTGGATCACCTTTAGACATATATCTACAAACCCTTTGATTCGCATCTTCTGATCTTCATCTTAGCTAGGATCTTCACTTCATAGACCTTCACTGTCTTCACTGTTCTTCTCTATTTCTGATAGGACTAATTTTCTCAATAACCTTAGCACACAACTCATCCAATCCTTGACATCAATGCAATAGGAGTATATTAACATCAATGCCAACACTGGTTAGGCCCATACTTGCAACAATACCACCATCTATGAGTGCACTTTACATGGTCCATGTGATGACATGAATTTAGCAGGACTATCTACTTTCATGGAACTAGACAGTTGAGTCCCTTTCGTCCATATCCCCCCTATCCTATCCAAAAGTGAAAAAGTAAAAAAAAAAACTAAAGATAAATCCCTTCGTCCAACAGTGAAAACCTTGTAAATAGGTGCCCTAGATAAGTACTATGATGAAAACCTGGCAAACATGCATCATGCGCAAGTTTCAACCTATCTTGCCATATCTTATTCTACCATCCTTATCCATCTACATACACATACCTATCCCATTGCAATCTATCCATCCATGCATCTTCCCTTTCCTTCTTTTGATCTTGATAAAGATTGGGGGCAAAATGTTGAAGCATGCTTTGGTTATCTCTTGATGTACTCCATCCTTTCAAAACCAATCCATCCTATCATCCTATCATAATTCCATTGTCATAAGCCCAATCCTATCACTATCCTATCATCTTGAGCCTTGTCATGAAAAATCCCAAGCATACTATCTAGAATGGGGCATGTTATTTCCTATGTGACATAGTCTTTGAGATCACATCCTAGCTCTCTTATATGCATACATCCAATGTCACCTATCCTCTTATCCAATCATTTATCATGAGTCTTCCTTTCCATCCCTTGCCGCCCATCCTTTTATCCATTCATCCTAATTCATCGTATATCCTTTCTTCCACCTAGACTTGGTTTCCTCCCTCGTCACTGGTATCTAGCACAAAGGCTACCAATGTTGTAAATCCATTGATGTTCAAAACATACCAAAATCCAAAAAAATCATAAAAAGTCTTGAAAAAATCCAAAAAATTGTAAAAAGTCCTAAAAAAATCCAAAAAATCGTAAAAAGTCCTGAAAAATCCAAAAAAAATCATAAAATGTCCTAAAAAAATCCAAAAAAAATCGTAAAAAGTCCTGAAAAAATACCAAAAATAAAAAAATAAAATGCCCTGAAAAAATACAAAAAATTGAATATTTCCAAAAAATACAAAAAAAAAAGAAAATCATAAAATCCAACAAAAATCCAAACAATCAATGAATCATCAAAATCAATCAAATCATTCCGGTCACCAAATCCAATTATTCCAATTAGTTTAAATCATCAAATCCAACCATCCAATCAAATCCAATCAAATCATCAAATCAAATCAAGCCAATCTATCAATCAATCAAAATCAATAACAATCAATATATAACCTGATCATTCCATCTTCATCAACATCAATAAAACACAAATCAGAACTGCATAACATCTCTATCGTTAACTGCCTTGATCCTGTGGACACAGGTATGTAGGCAGTCTAGTGTATGAAGGACATACCCAGATTCAGGCACAAGGTGATTCCCCTCCTCCATCATTCATCTTTCCTCTTCTCATGTTTCTCATCATTCATCTCATTTTCTTCTATCTTTCATCTCTTGTACCCTCATAATAAAAAATCAAAACTACATCTCATCTCTATCGTTGCGTGGCTTAATCCTGTGGATATAGGGTATGTAGGTAGTATGGAGTATGAAGGAAGTGCCCAGATTCACGCACAAATGATATTCCTTTTTCTTCCATCTCTCGTCTTCTTCTATCATCTATCTTCATCAATTCATCAATCTTCCAAAACAATTCTTCTAATCAATCTTCATCAATTAGTTCTTCTAATCAATCTTCATCAATTAGTTCTTCTATCACTTCTTCCCATCATCTATCCAATAAACTCAAATGCAAGTCATCCTCAATCCATACCAATCAAATTAATCAATCATGCCGAATTATCCGATCACATCCTTGATCTTGATCCTAATCTTGTTGTAAACCCAATAAAACAATTAATCATCATCTTTGTGTTGATCTAGGGATATATCATTCCCCACAATGAAAACACTATCATCATCATCAATCAATCAATCAATCATTAGTTTACAGCTTGACAGAGGCAGTACTTTGTTTGTTTTTTGTATCATTTGTGCATGCTTGCTTGCTTGCTTGTGTGTGTTATCATTTTTGCATTTGCATCTGTATCTTCCCAGCTAATATTCATATCTTGTATCTAGACAAGGCTGTATTATGCTAGGGCATGAGACACATCATCACCTTGGTCCTTATACCCTGGTGCATAATGTCTTGCACAATATCAAATATATGATTGCTCACTTTCATTGCAGCATAACGCATCCTTCCTTTTCTTCTATCCATTTTCTTATCTCTCCTTTACCAATCCATTTCATTTCGAGAGCCTACCTGTGTTCTTCTAACCTGCCTATCCTCTTGAGGGGGCATCATCATCCTATCATTCCATCCTCATCCTATCTTTCCTTCCCATCATTTCCCTCTATCCATGTCTTAGCTTCTTTGAAATGATGTTACTCGACATAAATCTCATCATCTCAGACATCATCTCAAAGAGGGGCAAAATGTAGACACCCAAAAATGTCCACCTGTCGTAACGTTTCACTTGTCGTAACTTTACATCAGTTAGGCATCTTGTAGCATTTTTGCCCTAAGCACCTATATCGTCGCCTAATCTAGCATCTTTCTCAAACAAATTAAATAAATCCAATATTTATTTAATTTGTCCCCATCCCCTTAACATCATTAAATAAATAAATTATATTTATTTATTTAGTTTACTTTCCTCTTAAATTAAATAAAATAAATATTTTATTTTATTTAATTTATCACTTTTTATCCTCACATATATTATGATTTAAATGTTGTTATATGGAGCCTAATCAGACTCGAAGGTTAAATTTACCCCACTTTTATTGGTGCGGTTTCCCCCCAAATTCCTACGGGGTCAAGAGGCAACACCCCTTGTGGGGTTTGGGGGTAGCGCCCCCAAGACGGGGTCAAGGGGTAGCACCCCTTGCGGGGTCTAGGGGCAGCGCCCCTTGTGCACTCCTTGTCCCGATACAGGGCAGACTTGAGGGGCAATGCCCTCGAGGGGGCTCGAGGGTAGCGCCCCCGAAACCTCACACAGTTTTTAATTATTTTATTAAGGCATTAGGAGTTATTTTTCATTGGCTGACATAAAAAAACCTATTTTGTAACTAACAAAAATGGTGATAAAAATGGCTAAGGGTTAGGGTTTCTGTTGGTATTATATTGTAGCATTTGCAGCAATATTGAGTTGCATGGATTACTGGTTGCAATTGATTTGATTTACTGGATAATAATATTGGACTCTCTATTGGTGGATGTAGCCCTAGTTTGGGTGAACCATGTTAAAATGTGTATCTCGTTGTTATTATTTCTATGTGTTTTCATTCCTCTGTTTAATCTTTATTTGCATTTAATTGATATCTTCTTCCAGCTAACCCTAACAAGTGGTATCAGAGCGGTTTGTGTTTGATTATCATTTGCAGGATGGTCTCACGATTGAGTGGGAACAACAGTGGACGAGGGTAAATTGAAGGTTGATAAATTCAATGGGTAGAACTATTAGTTATGGAAGATGCAGATGGAGGATTATCTCTATCAGAAGGATTTATGGAGGCCATTGGAAGGAGTAGACAAGAAACCGATAGGAATGACAGATGAGGATTGGGAACTTTTGGACAGAAAGGCACTGGGAACCATTCGGTTGTGCCTAGAACCATATGTGGTATTCAATATAACAGAAGCCAAGACAACAAGTGAATTGATGAAAGCTTTGGCTAAATTGTATGAAAAACCCTCAGCCTCAAATAAGGTATTTCTCATGAAGCATTTGTTTAGTCTAAAAATTATTCAAGGTGGATCTATGATAGATCATTTAAATAAGTTTAATATGATTGTCAGTTAGTTAACTTCTATAAAAGTGAAATTTGATGAAGAGGTGAGGGCTCTCTTGGTTTTATGTTCTTTGCCAGAAAGCTGGAATAGCTTGGAAATGGCTATAAGTAACTCTGTCTCTGGTTTAAACACTTTAAAATTTGATGATGTTGTTGGTGTTATCCTTAGTGATGAAATGCAATGGAAAAGCTCAGGAGGGTCCACATTAGGTAGTGTTTTGAATGCAAAAAGTAGGGGCAGATCAAAGGAGAGAGGAAAAGGTTCTAGAGGTCATGGGAAGTCATGAGGAAAATCAAAGGATAAGTTATCCCAATCTAGAGGATAGAAGGACTGCTGGTACTGTGGGAAACCGGGTCATCTAAAGAAAGATTGCTGGTCTCAGAAGAATAAAGAAGGAGACAAACAATAAGGCAATAAGGAGCAAATGTGGTAAGTAATAAATCTGAAGATGATGCTTTGATTCTTTCCCTAGATAATGTCGATGATTCATGGGTTTTAGATTTAGGGGCCTCATTTCATGTTACACCCCATAGAAGTTATTTTCTTGATTATGTCCAAGGGGATTTTGGGCTAGTTTATTTGGGAGATAATGAACCTTGTCAGATTGTTGGAAAGGGAAGATTCAAGATTAAGTTATAGAATGGGAATCATTGGCTACTACAAGAGGTAAGGCATGCTCCAAAGCTGAGTAGAAATTTAATTTCAGTAGGGCAGCTAGCTGATGAAGGTTGCATTGTTACATTTACTGATAAAATTGGAAGGTTAAAAGAGGTGCCTTAGTAGTAGAAAAATGTGTGAAAGTAGACACCTTATATCTTTGTATAGGTCATACTATTCCTTCTACTTTAATTGTTGCAGAGAAAAATCAAACAGGTTTAGGAACAGTTGCTGCGAGTTTGCAGGAAGAGACTGAAACACTTGCTGCAGGTTCTGAGAGAACACTATGGCATAACAGACTTGGGCATATGAGTGAAAAAGGTATGAAGGTACTTTATTCTAAGAAAGTTTTACCAGGTCTAAAATGTATTAATATGGATTTCTGTGAAAGTTGTGTGTATGGAAAACAAAAGAGAGTCAATTTTCTCAAGGATGGGAAGCAAAAGAAAGATGAAAAGTTGGAGTTTGTGCATACAAATATATGGGGACTAGCTTAGGTATCTTCTCTCAGTGGCTCTTAGTATTATGTTACATTCATATATGATGCAACTAGGAAGGTTTAGATTTATTTTCTTAGGTAGAAATCTGATGTATTTGAAACATTTAAGAAATGGAGAAGCTTGGTTGAGAATGAGATGCGTAAAAGATTAAAATGTCTCAGATCTGATAATGGTGGTGAGTATTGCAGCAAATAATTTGAGGATTATTGTTCCTTTATTAGAATTCGTAGGTAGAAAATGGTTCCAAGTACTCCACATAAGAATGGAGTGGCCGAGCGCATGAATAGGACAATAATGGACCATGCAAGGACCATGAGATTGCATGTTGGGCTGCCTTTAAATATGTGGACAGATGTTATCAACATTGCTGTATATTTAATTAACAGTGGTCCTTCAGTTCCTTTAGGTTGTGGTATTCCAGAGGAAGCATGGACATGTAAGAAGGTGAGTTATTCTTTTCTCAATACCTTCGAATGTGAAGCATTTGCACATGTAGATTCTAAAAATAGAACCAAGCTAGATGCAAAATCAAAAAAGTGTACCTTCATTGGATATGGCGTTGATGAATTTGGTTATAGGCTTTGGGATTTTGAAAATCAGAAAATTGTGAGAAGCAGGGGTGTTGTATTCAATGAGAAGGTGTTTTGCAAAGATTAGTTGCAACAGCATGAGAAGAAAAAAAATGATTATGTGGTGCTGGATGATACTCCAGATAATGATGTTCTAGTGGTTCCTTATGCTCTGAAACAACAACAAGAAATACCACAAACTCCAGTGCATGTTAGACGGTCAACAAGGCTAAGTAGACCTCCTAAAAGGTTTTCTCCCTCTTTGTATTTTATTTTGTTAACAGATGCTGGTGAACCAGAAGGGTATGATGAAGCTACATGCAGGTGGATACAAAGGTTTAGTGGGAGCTTGCAATGAAAGAAGAAAGACTCCTTACTGAAAAATTAGACTTGGGAATTATGTAAGTTGCCTGCACGTAAAAAGACTTTACCAAACATATGGGTTTATAAGATGAAAGAGGAAGATGGAGGTAAGACAAGATTTAATGCCAGACTAGTTGTAAAAGGATTTAGACAGAAAAAGGGCATTGATTTTGATGAGATTTTTTCTCCAGTTGTTAAGATGACTTCTATTCGTACTATTTTAAGTATTGTGGATACTGAAGATTTGCATTTGGAATAGCTAGATGTGAAAACTGCCTTTCTCCATGGTGATTTAGAGGAGGAGATATATATTGAACAACCGCAAGGATTTGAGGTCAAAGGTAAGGAGAAATAGGTGTACAGATTGAAGAAGAGTTTGTATGGCCTAAAACAAGTACTTCGGCAATGGTATTTAAAATTTGATAGTTTTATGGCAAAGTAAGGCTACAAACGATGTAATTCTAACCATTGTGTTTATTTTAAGAGGTTGGATAATGATAGCTACATTATTTTATGTTTATATGTTGATGACATGGTTGTAGTAGGGTCTAACATGGATCACACAAGAGAGTTAAAACAATAGTTAGCACAGTCATTTTCTATGAAGGATTTGGGAGCAGCAAAACAAATCCTTGGTATGAAAATTTGCAGAGATAGGAAGAACAAAAAATTGACTCTATCTTAGGCTAATTATGTTGAAAAGGTGTTGCAGTTATTCCATATGAAGAATGCAAAAGCTATCAGCACACCTTTGCCTAGTCATTTGAAATTGACTAAGGAGATGTGTCTTAAGACACAAGAGCAGGAAGCTAAAATGTCCAAGGTACCATATGCTTCAACTATAGGAAGTTTAATGTATGCCATGGTATGCACGAGACCGGATATTGCACATACTGTAGGAGTCATAAGTAGGTATATGAGTCATCCTGGATTGGAGCATTGGAATGCGGTAAAATGGATTCTCAGATCTTTGAGAGGTACATCTAATAAACACTTATGTTTTGAGGGCTCTAATACTGATTTAACAGGCTATGTAGACTTAGATTTGGTAGGGGATATTGATACTAGATGAAGTACTACAGGTTATGTCTTTACTGTAGGTGGGACATCGGTGAGTTGGATCTCACAGTTGCAAAAGGTGGTTGCTTTATCCACCACGGAGGCAGAGTATGTAGCTACAAAGGAAAGAAAGGAGATGATATGGCTCCAATCTTTCATGGAAGAATTAGACAAACAACATGCAACAGTTATTTGTTTACAGACAGCTAGAGTGCCATACATCTTGCAAAGAATTCTGCCTTGCATTCAAATACCAAACACATACAGTTGAGGTATCACTTCATTCGATCGGTGTTGGATGATGGACAATTAAGGAAGGAAAAGATACATACAGATGAAAATCTAGTAGATATGTTTACAAAGGTAGTGACAAGGGAGAAGATGAGCTCCTCTTCAGCTTTGATTGGTCTTCTAGACTGAAAACAACAAAAATAGAATAGCAGAGTCTAGGGTGCTCATATCCAGTGGGAGCTATAGGGTTAGCGGTGTTATGATCAGTCTCCAAGTGGGAGATGATATAGTGTGGAGTCTGATCAGTCTCTAAGTGGGAGATTGTTGTTATATGGAGCCTAATCAGACTCGAAGGTTAAATTTATGCCACTTTTATTAGCGCGGTTTCCCCCAAATTCCTACAAGGTCAAGGGCCAACACCCCTTGCGGGGGTTTGGGGGTAGCGCCCCCAAGATGGGGTCAAGGGCAGCACCCCTTGTGGGGGTTTGGGGGTAGCACCCCCAAGACAGGGTCAAGGGCAGCACCCCTTGCGGGGTCCAGAGGCAGTGCCCCTGGTATGCTCCTTGTCGTGATACAGGGCGGGGTTGAGAGGCAGTGCCCTCGCAGGGGCTCAGGGGCAGTGCCCTTGAAATCTCACATGGTTTTTTATTATTTTATTAAGGCGTTGGGAGTTATTTTTCATTACCTGACATAAAAAAAACCCTATTTTGTAACCGACAAAAGTCGTGATAAAAATGGCTAAGGGTTAGGGTTTCCATTGATATTGTACTGTAGCATTTGCAATGGTATTGAGTTGCAGGGATTGCTGGTTGTAATCGGTTTGGTTTACTGGATAATAGTATTGGACTCTCTATTGGTGGATGTAGCCCAAGTTTGGGTGAACCATGTTAAAACGTGTCTCTCACTATTATTATTTTTGTATATTTTCATTCCTCTGTTTAATCTTTATTTGCATTTAATTGATATCTTCTGCTGGCTAACCCTAACATTAAATAATATCAAATTATTTAAATTATTAATCCTACCTTCCATTTTTCATCTCTTGAGATGACTCACCTACTTACCATTTGTATTTCTCAAATCTTCTTGAGTTATCTCTTCCACCATCCATTTTCAACTCAACCCACCACTTAACTCATCTCCAAAATCACTTGATTCACTTTCTAATTATATCTTGAGTGAACTCACCCACCTTTTGTCCTCTCTCCCAAGTCACATAACAACTTTCCAATTCGATCATAACTTGCAAAATGGAAACTTTATCCTTCCATTTTCTCATCTTGCCTATAAATTCACCCATTTTCATGCCATTTTTATGGATGAATCTTCTCAAGCACTGTCACTCTGCCAAATTTTATCCTTATCATCCATCAATCTACTTACCTATCTTCTTCATTTCATCAATCTCAATCCATCAAATTTTAATCTCTATCAATGTTAAGCTATAGGACATGAGCAATCAAATAAGGAATCTATCAACCTAGGTGAAATTGTTTAAATTTTAATGTCTTTTATTTCGTTTTGGGTTTGATTTCTTGAGATTGGGTATGAATCTGATCTTGTTTGTTTGATCTTGTCAATTTCTACTCAACGCAGTATGTTTTTGAAATCCCTTCTACAAAAGGTAGGATTATGTATTCCCTTGAGTGGTTACACATTCTTTTAAAAAGTCCTCTGTGGAGGTAGGTTTGCATCTTGAGTTATTCACCCTTAAGTGTGGCTTTGGTAGTTGTGGTAGTGTAGTTCAACTGTCAGGTGTGTTTGGTGTGTCTTAGATAGAAGTGTGTAGTGATGAGCTCCGCCCATCGCTTGTGTTTTATGTGTTTAAGATGTATAGTGTATCAATGACATACTCTATGGTGCTCATGTATTCCATGTGTTTTTTGTGTGTCTTGCATGTTTTAGTGGTGGCACGTAGCGATGAGCTCCACCAATGCCCTTTGTTTTGCATGTTTAGTGGTGGTGCATAATGATGAGCTCCCCCACACTATGTGTTTTATGTGCTTTTGATGGCAGTGCATAGCGATGAGCTCCCCCCATCACATAGTTAGGATTGCATAAATATTTAATCATGTCTTCTCTTTGTGTATGCCTTGTGTACTTTGTGTATGCTCTCATGCCTTCTCTGTGTATTGCATGCCTTTTTACTGTCTTCTTCATGTATTGTGTACTTCCTTACTGTATTCTTTGTGCTTTGCATGACTGTCAAGTGTTTTCTTATGTTTTCCTAAACTTGGGTGCTAAAAATGGCTCTCCAAACTTAGGGTGTGTCTTCGCTCTAATACATCTAATGTGCTTTATGTGATTTGACCATACTTTAATGTATGTACCAATCAAAAGATCATACACACAGTAAAGTGGGGGATATATGTTATGGAGTAAAAAGTGGCCACATGTCTTTGTACCTCCTTGTTTAGCTCCTAGGTCCCCGTGATTACATTCTAAATATTCATCCCGTTTAAAAATTGCCTGAAACTAATGTAAATTAGGAACAAGGGGCCCATGCTTAACCTTATCCCAAACCTAACTGATTGGTCGGGGCAAATTTAATTGCATGTTGGATTAGGACATTTGAAAAGGTTTCTCCTTATTGGCTCTTTTGGTTTAATTTGACGAATGTTAGTGGGAAAGCATATATAAGTGTGTTTTTGAATTCATTATGAACCTAGATAGAGATAGCTTTCTTGAAGCATTGGAGTATAGAGCATTCAAAGAATTCATTGTGATTCTAGAATAGATTTATATTGTCATTGTGTGTGTTGTTGTAGGTTTGAAGTTATCATCTATCTCTCCTTATGAGTTGAAGATCTTCCATCCTCCTAAGGATTTCATCACATAGGTGATATCTGTTACACCCAGTTTAGTTTTCACCATAAAAATAAGTTTAACCAAAGGTAATAATTTTTTTAAAAAAAATTTAAAGTAGGAAGATAATTTGTTTTTCATTTTAAAACCAAGTAGTACATCCATCGACTAATAATAACATGAAATTATAAATTATACAAAAGGGATCTTATCCATCTACAACATTATACAATATGATGATTAGAATTACTTAGAACATTTCTGAAATAGAAATTTACCTAAGTCACTGCATCTCGATTGTCGACCATCAAAATTCAAGTCTCGGCAAGCCTCTTGGAATATAGAAGAGAAAGTATCTTCAAGGAGCTTAACCTCCAACCATAGACCGTCGGTCTTCCGCACTCCTTCCCACCCAGAAGTGGCCCTACCCTACTCAAAGAGGATAGACTTAGGATAACCAATGGTGTTAGCCATCTGAGTACTGGTGTTGTGACCTATGTAACTTGTTATCATGCAATCCCCTAGATACCCTCTAGTCATGCATGACCACTCCACAAGCTATGCCATCCAGTCACTGTGAACTATCAATGCACTTGAGGTAGGTGCACTACATTGGCCAATGGATTTGAATATATTTAGCATTGTATCAATGCAAGTAAGTTCACCCACTCCAACTTGACTTGAATTAATTGCAATCCTACAGTTACCTATGAATAAGTTTAATATAACGACCTTGATAACCTCTTGGTGTTCCAAACACATCATGCATTAATGCATGGCAGTTAGGTTTACATCTCTCTTTTTAGTTCATGGAGACATTTCCGTCCATATGTTAAAAGAATTGGATTCTAAATTACTGGTTAATTGGTTAATGCTATAAGTTTTTCAGTTGATCTCTAAGTTCATCCATTGTTTTAAATTATCTCATCAAGAGAGGACACTAAACTACATAATTTCAAAAGGGTTTTAACAATAAACCAATTATAGAATACAAGTAATCGAAGACCTAGAGTTAAATTTTAAATACTCTTAAAAGTCTTCTTTGACCTATTGAATCTTCAAGATAGCTTAATCTTTTATCAAACTAAGCATTTAGAAATCCTATCATGTTGTTTCTATTTGCAAGAAGAATGCATGCAAGTTTAGTCTAAACACTTAAGTATAGACTCATTGTGTCTGCTCTGAAACTTCATTATCTAACATGTTTGATAGTTTAAACCAATAATAACTCTATACCCTCTTTCAAAGACACAATAGTTAAATGTTTTTAAAGCTAAAAGAGTTATATACAATAAATAAATGGACTAAGTCTAGTTATCATTCACAGCAAGAAAAGTATATTCTCTATGGTCAGCCAACCAATTATAGATTTAGAACTTGTGGAAGGTTGAGTAGTCATACATACATCGACATACATTCCACACTATTTTTCCCCATTTGCCGACGGGATGACACATTCTTCAAGTCTTTTATAAAACTAGTTGTTTTTAAATTTGACAAGACCATCCATAATTAGTCAGCAGGCCAATTGATGACACTTCCAACATTGACCAAGGTTATACTACTACGGCTTAGAATATTTTTAAAGCTAGTTTTCGACCAAAACTCAGTCTACTAAGTGCTCTTCACATATCCATATATATCAGAAGTTAAACAAGACAACTACACAATTTAAATCAACCATCAAAGATGCTTCAAGGATCAAATGTGTTTTAATTGAGAGGTTTAAGACTGTAGTGTGGTTCAAGGAGCAATTAACATTGTTTCCATTTTGAAAGAAGTGAAAACACATAGGTCTCAAGTTGGTAAACAATTCACATATTACATATTCAACGAAATACTAAGTTCCTTTGTATTACAAAGTGGAGACAATCCTATTAAAACATTTGTATTTAACCATGACAGTGTAGAGGAGAGATGAAATGAAACCTGAAGAAAATCTCTAGTGATTGCTTCAAAACTAGTCCAAGAGCTCGTTCTTTTCTTACCCGCTCACATTCACTTCCCACTCGGCCTCCTCTCAACTTCTTTTCTCCGTTCTCTATCCCCAAAACTAACTCCCTATATCCTCTATATCTCGTTCCCCCTCTGAAGGAAAAACTAACTTCTCCACTCCCTAAACCACACCCTATCAACTAGGTAACTACCCTACATGGCTTAACCATCTCCTCCTTTCCACGACCACTACACAGAAGATGGTTCGGTTTCCCACTAAGTTCACAACTACTCTGCTAAGTGGAGCTCAACACTATGTGAGGTGGCAGTTTCAGTTGTACATGATGCCACACTACTCATAACTGATTATGAGTTTAAATTGAATACATCACTTATAATAATGGCTGAGCCGACAACCCATCTATAAAGTTTGAAGCTCAAGAATAAATAGATTTTTTTGGAATATAAGACATCATAATAAAGACTTGAGTGAGCCCTTCGAGCTTCTGCCAGATTACTAACATCATAAAAGAATAAAAGAATTACCCCAAAATGACTATTTAAAAATAAATAATATAATTTTGTATATTCCATTACAATACAACCAATGGCATTACACTCGACGGTCTCAAGATTTAAAATGTTATTTAAACCTTTTATTATATGATAATAGCCCATAATAGAAACAACTCAACATTCATCGAATTTTGCATGTAAACGTTTACATCATACGCTCGTAGAGATTTATAACGATGATGACAATTTGAGCGTAAACACATTACAAGGTTTGGGGTCGACTTTACGCACAACTATCAACTTTTACGCCGAACCACTAAACAAGACATGACATACAAGTCATTCTCAAGTGTATATATTTATATATATATAACTATATCAGTCGTCCATATTTGATGACATGATTCAGAGTATTACGACACAGATGTTGATTTCCCATACTCATTACGACAACTACGAAAAGAAGAAAGACCTATTCTTGCAAACCTTGACATCACATTCTAAAATTGACTTAGCCCAAAATCAATACTTAACTCAAGGCAACTAGGTTTATCTACCTGATGTTCGTTTTCAGTGGCAAGCACCCATGGGTTATTCCAAAGTCTATTCTCTCTTTCTCAAAGATACTTTCTCTTCTTCTTTCTTCCTGGCGAACATGTTCCATCTATTCTTGTCATTTACAATCTCACATACAATTTGTGGTTAGAGTACCAATGTTCTGATCAAAACACATTTACATCAAATCATTTCATTTTCATATCGAAAAGACATTTTAATTCATAACATCAAATTGATCATAATCAAGTAAAAATCCATGATTTCATAAAATTAACCTTTTCTAATCATATCATCATTTTCTATGATGTTAAAACATATCCACATGACTGTACTATTTAAGAAAAAGTAAATAGTAATACTGAATCCAAAAAGGGGATGTAACATATCTTTCCCCTATAGAATCATCATCCCTAGTGATTAATTTTATCAAACAAAATTTTTAACATAAAAACAAACTCTTATAGTTTAACATTAATGTTTTTGAAAAGATAAGGAAATCTTTGGTGGATGTCATTATAGTCTTCCCAAGTGGCGCTATCCTCGCCATATTGGTCCCACTGAATTTTGCATTGCAAAACCTCTCAATTACGCAAACGGAGTTTACGCATTTCGAGCACCTTGAGTGGCTCAATCACAACCACTCCTGGCTCTTGTATCTGTAAAGAATTCCATTTAAGAATGTGGTCATTACCTACAAAATATTTCTTTAGGTAAGAAACATGAAAAACATTATGCATTTTGGACAAGGCTAGAGGTAGAGCAATTTTGTAGGCCACTGGATTGATAATCTCAAGGACTTCAAAAGGTTTGACATATCAGGGAGCTAACTTTGATGATATACCAAACTTGATTGAGCTTTTATGGGGTTTCACTCGTAAAAGAACTTTCTCACCAATAGAGAATTGTCTAGGCACCGATTGCGATCTGCATAACTTTTTTTCCTGTTGTTGGCTTTCGCCAACCTTTTCCTAATTATTTTCACTTTTTCTTCCATATCTGCTAGCATTCCTGGTCCAATGCTTATCCTATCTTACAGCTTCTCCCAGCTTATAGGAGTTCTACATTTCCTTCCATATAATGCTTCAAACGGTGCCATCTTAATGGCAGAGTGATAGGAATTATTATAGGCAAATTCAATAAGAGGTAAATATTCCTCCCATATGTATTGCTGGTCCATGCAATACATTGTTAAAAGATCCTCTAAAACCTGATTAACCCTTTCTATTTGTCCATTAGTTTCAGGATGGTAAGCGGTGCTCACATTGAGTTTAGTCCCTAGTGTTGAAAATAAAGTTTGCCAAAACTAAGAGGTTATTCGAGCATCTCTATTGGATATAATCTTTTCAGGTACCCCATGCAATCTAAATATTGTAAGGAAAGTATAGGTGTGGAATACAGCTTCCCTAATGTCAATTCAACGGGGATAATGCAGACAGGTAATGTTAATTCAAATACAAAGATGAACTCACCAGAAAATATAGAATAAACATACAAGATAATAGAGAACAACACTAGATGTACGTGGGAAAACCCTTTCGGATAAAAAACCCACCACCACAAGAGAGACAATCTTTATTTATAGTAAGCTTGGAAAGGTTACAATAAAGATCCCAACCTTCTCGCTTAGGTATTGATTCTCAAATCATACACATAGTTCACTTCCTCTGTACATCTACAAAATGAACAATTTGATCAAATATCTTCATCAAATCCCATACTACCTCACCAAATCTGTATATTAAACAGTCTTCAAGAGCAAAGTCATTTTGAACTTCTACCCTAACTGTTCATTCCAATTGACCTAGCATCACTATCTTCCAACCATCGCACAACTGTTTGTATTCATGTGAGATCTTTAGTCCCACATTCACCAGTTCAAGTTTGATGTCCCAGTTTACATACACGAACACTTAGTAGGACTATCATCAGCAATTTTGTTGACGAGAATGCCAGTATAAGCCTCATCAGAATAGCCCAAGCCATTGGAGACCACTCCACTATCCACACTGATGATTCCTTGTCCCACCGATGCCTAAGCATTCATCCTTCATTGGAGTAATAGAAGACTGTCAAAGTACCTTCCATAGGCTCAGCCAATGGCCAACCTTATGCCGATAGACATATCACATTGGTATGACACATATCGATCAGAGAAGCTAGAGCATGTCAACCTAATAGAGCATGTCAACCTGATAGCTAGCCCTTTATCAGTGAGACCTTGCAGATCGCCCAAAGACTCCTCACTCCCGTCGATACAGAAAGTCTACCTGATAGCTCACTACCATTGGTGAGAGCAAAGCAATCAGTGTAGCATTAACAAAGTCTGTCAAAGCTCCAGTGTGGCCGATGACCAAGCAACTATCAGAGAGACACTATCCATTGGTAGAACAAGTCAAGAGTTCGCTGACAGTTCAAACCTTGCCGATGAACGATGAACATGTACTTGCTATGGACAAAACCAATAAATGAATGAGGTTCCAAGTAGTAACTTGAGACATTAGGTCTCTTCAATCTCCCACTTGTCGAAGAGATTACTGAGAATTATGGGCCTGAAGACCCATTTCATTTGAACACCATTTGAACTTGGTTGTGCTCACTAGTTTAGTCAAGGCATCTGCAACATTATCCAAAGTATCAACCTTTTCCAGCTTTACCTTTTTGTCTTCCACCATATCACGAACAAAGTGATATTGGACATCAATATGTTTTGTCCTAGCATGAAAAGTAGGATTTTTGCCAAATAGATAGCACTTTGACTATCACAATGAATTTGTATCTGTCCTGCATCAAAATTGACATTAGAACACAACCTCTTCAAAGAAATGATTTCTTGGCATGCATGAGTAGTTGCCACGTACTTTGCCTCTGTTGTGGAGAAAATGACTATAGCCTGCCGCTTGCTCATCTAACTGATAGCACCACCATTTAACGTGAATACATATCCACTAGTGGATCTTCTACTGTCAATATCCCCTGCCCAATCAGAATCAACATATCCCTAAATGCTGATAGATTTCTGAGATCCAACTGAGTTTCCATGATAACAAATAGCATAGTCAGAAGTTCCCTTCAAATACCTCATAACTCTCTTCACAACATCCCAATGTGATCTTCCTAGATTTGCCATAAATTGGCTCAAAACTCCCACTACCTTGGCAATGTCTGGTCTGGTACAGACCATTGCATACATTAAACTGCCAACAACACTTACATAAGGCACTTTTTTCATGTCATCAATTTCATTCGAAGATTCTGTACAATCTTCAACAGATAGTTTCGTTCCCTACAAAACTGGAACAACTAACTATTTGCAATCAGACATATTAAATTTATTAAGAACATTGGTAATATAATTGCTCTGGCTGAGCCAAAGCTTTCTACTAGATCTGTCCCTTTTGATTTCCATTCCCAGAATGTACTTCGCTGCCCCCAGATTCTTCATTTCAAATTTCAAGGACAACTGAGATTTTAAATCTAAGATCATCCCCTTACCATTGCCAATGAATAACATGTCATCCACATACAATGTAATTATAAGAATCTGATCACCATCAGTTTTATAATAGACACAATGATCAGATTTAGATCTCACAAATCCCAAAGATAAAACATATGTATCAAATTTCTGATACTACATTCTGGGAGATTGCTTCAAGCCATAAAGAGACTTTTTAAGTTTACATACCAGATGTTCTTTACCTTTTACCACAAAATGCTCTGGCTGGGACATATAAATTTCTTCTTCAAGGTCCCCATGAAGAAATATTGTTGTCACATCCATCTGCTCAATTTCAAAGTCATACGCTACTGCAAGTGACAACATAAATCTAATGGATGTCAGCTTAGCTACAGGAGAAAAGATTTCTCCATAATCTATACCTTCCTTTTGAGAATACCCCTTAGCAACTAGTCTTGCCTTGTACTTTTCAATACTACCATCTGGACCATATTTCTTTTTAAATACCCACTTACAGCCCACAGGTTTTCTACCTTCAGGCAAGGGCACCAGATCCCAGGTTCCATTTTTCTCTAATGATGACATTTCATTATCCATGGCTTCCAACTAAGAATCTGAATCAAGTAAACTAATAGCTTATTTCACAGTCCTAGGTTCATCAGTATTAGTAAGCAAAGCATAGGCACAACTTGAATCAAGTACTAAAAATTCATACCTATCTGGTTGTCTTCTTTCACATGTAGACTGCCTCAATGATTGAGGTGCAGGTTTAGGTTCTTGCTCTGGATCTGAATCTTTGAAGCTACTCAAACTCACTTCTGAATCATCTACACTTGATGCTTGTTGTTCCTCTTTTATAGGGGTCAGAGGAAAATTAACAAGACTCTTTTCTTTCTTCTCTTCTATCTTCTCTGGCTGAGGATCAATAACCAAAGGTTTCAGCTCTCTGAAAATTACATTCTTGCTGTAAATTACTTTTTGAGTTTAAGGATTCCAAAGCTTGTACCCTTTAACACTGACTCTATAGCCAATGAAGATACATTTGACTGCCTTATATTCCAGATTAGATCTTTTTACCTCAGGAATATGAGCATATGCCTCACAACTAAAGACACAAGGATGTCTTAGAGAGGGCTTCTTTCCAGACCATGCTTCCATAGGCATCTTATCAACCAATGCCGAAATAGGAGAATGATTTAGCAAGTAACAAGCTATAGCAACTGCCTCAGCACAGAACCTTTGTTCAAGACCAACATAACTCAACATACTTCTTGCTTTCTCTATCAATGATTGATTCAACCTTTTAGCAACTCCATTTTGTTGTGGAGTATAAGGTGTAGTCTTATGCCTTTTTATTCCATGATCAATACAATATTTATCAAAATCTGCATTGCAATATTCACCACCGTTATTTGTTCTCAAACATTTTATTTTTCTACTAGTCTGATTTTCCACAAGATTTTTAAATTCTTTAAACTGACTGAACACTTCTGATTTATTTTTCAAAAAATATACAAATGCCCTCCTTGAATAATCATCAATAAACAATATGTAGTATCTTGATTTAGACAGAGAAGGAACATCAACTGGACCAAAAACATTAGAATGCACATAGTCCAGAACACCAGAAGATTTATGAGAACTAGAGTAAAAAGAAACATAGTTCTGTTTTCCATATATGCAATGTTGGTAGAAATCGAACTCTAGATTACAATCAATCAACCCATCTACCAGGTTTTTGTTTTTCAAGGTTTTTAAACCTTTTTCACCTATGTGACCAAGTCTATGATGCTAGAGCATTGTTTTCTTTGCAGGAAGTTTAACTTCCATAGATTTTACAATAGTAACTTTTTTAGATTTTACATCATGTGTTACAATAGTAACTTTTTTAGATTTTACAAAGACATTATTACAGCACACTAGTTTAGCATCTAACCTATACAAAGTTCCAATGCGTTCACCCTTTTCCAGTACAATAGAACCTCTAGTCATCTTACAACCACCATTCACAAAAGTAACTTGCACTCCAACATCATTAATCTTACTAATAAAAAGTAAATTTTGAGCCAGACCTGGTATGTGTAATACTCCATTCATTCCCTTTATTCTGCCATCCAGGAAGTGGACTCTGACTCTTCCTCGGCCAACAATTTCCAGTGTCAAATCACTTGCCAGCAACACCTTCCCACTAGCATACAGTTCATACTTAGTGAACCATTCTCTATGAGATGTCATATGAAAAGATGCTCCTGAATCCACCAGCCATACATCTTCAGATACAAGCATTGCCAAGGCAACAATGAAGGCATCAGCATCTCTTTGAGAAGAATTGGTGTCAAAGAAGTTCTTCTTCTTCTTCTTTTTCTCCTCTTTGTAGTCTTTTCTGATGTGTCCTTTCTTCCCACAATTCCAACACTTCACCTTGGACTTTTTGCCAAGAGATTTCGATCTCCCCTCTGATTTGGACTTAGACTTCTTGCCTTTCTTCTTGTCTCTTTCCTTTGATCTACCTCGAACAGATAGGGCCTCTTTGGACATCTCAAAAGATTTCCTCTGCATCTCTTCAGATAATAGTGAGGCAACAACTTCTTCAGTTTTAAACGTGGTTGTTGTACTTCCAATAGCCATCACAAGATGATCCCATGAGTTAGGTAAGGAACACAACAGAAGCATACAGCGGTCCTCCTCTTCTATTTTTACACCTATAGAATTCAACTATGCAACAATCATATTAAATGAGTTTAGATGGTTTGCTACAGATGCTCCATCCATCTTTAGAGAGTACAACTTCTTTCTGAGGAAAAGTTTATTCACCAAGGACTTGCCCTGATAAATATCTCCCAACTTCTTCCACAAAGCGTTTGTAGTCTTCTCCTCATGGATGTTCAATAGAATAGAATCCACTAAACTTAATCTTATCAGTCCTCTGGCTTTCCTATCTGCTAGGTCCCAATCTTCTTGCTTCATGCCTAAAGGTTTAGTCCCAGACACAGCAACCCAAAGATCTTTGTCAACCAACAAATCTTCAACCTTAAGCTTTCACAACTCAAAGTTTGTGCCATTGAACTTTTCAATGTCTACTTTTCCTGATGCATTTGCCATCTTATTTAACAAAATAGACCTCTACAGAACTCCCACTCATAGAACTAACACAAAAAACCCAACCTACCAACAAGGATAACACAAATGACCAAGCTTTGATACCACTTGTAAGGAAAGCACAGGTGCGAAATATAGCTTCACTAATGTCAATTCAAAGGGTATAATATAGATAGGTAACGTTTAATTCAAATATAAAGATAAGCACACCAAAAAATATAGAATAAACATACAAGATAATAGAGAACAACACCAGATGTACGTGGGAAAACCCTTTCAGGTAAAAAACCTACCACCACAAGAGAGACAATCTTTATTTATAGTAAGCTTAGAAAGGTTACAATAAAGATCCCAACCTTCTCACTTAGGTATCAATTCTTAAATCATACACATAGATCATTTCCTCTGTACATCTACAGAATGAACAATTTGATCGAATCTCTTCATCAAATCCTAGACTATCTCACCAAATCTGTATATTACACAGTCTTCAAGAGCAAAGCTGTTTTGAAATTTTGCCCTAATAGTTCGTTCCAACTGACCCAACATCGCTATCTTCCAACCATCACACAACTGTTCGTATTTATGTGAGACCTTTAGTCCCACATTCACCAGTTTGAGTTTGATATCCCAGTTTACATACACAAACACTCAGTAGGACTATCGTTGGCAATTTTGTTGCCGACGATGCCAGTCTAAGCCTCATCAGAATAGCCCAAGCCATCGGAGACCACTCCACCATCCACACCGATGATTCCTTGTCCCACTGATGCCCAAGCCTTCATCCTTCATCAGAGTAATAGAAGACTATCGAAGTACCTTTCACAAGCTTATCCAATGGCCAACCTTATGCCAATAGACATATCACATCAGTATGACACATATCAATCAGAGAAGCTAGAGCATGTCAACCCGATAGCTAGCCCTTCGTCAGTGAGACCTTGTAGATTGCCCAAAGATGCCTTACTCTTGCCGATACGGAAAGTCTACCTGATAGCTCACTACCATCGGTGAGAGAAAAGCGATCGGTGTAGCATTAACAAAGTCTGCCGAAGCTCCAATGTGGCTGATGACCAAGCAACTATCAGAGAGACACTATCCATCGGTAGAACAAGTCAAGAGTTCACCGATAGTTCAAACCTTGCCGATGACCAATGAACGATGAACATGTACTTGCTATGGACAAAACCAATGAATGAATGAGGTTCCAAGCAGTAACTTGAGACATTAGGTCTCTTCAAATATTTCTTGCACAAACTTTCGAGCCAAAATATGAACTCAATCTATCAAATTTCTAGGAATGAAATGTGCTACTTGGGTTAGTTTATCTACTACAACCAAAATTGCATCATGTCTATTCTTAGACATTGGTAACCCTTGAACAAAATCCATACTAACAACTTGCCATTTCCATTCTGGGATATCATGTAGGTATAACAATCTGGTAGGATGTTGGTGTTCTGCCTTCACTCTCTGACATTCCAAGCAACTTGCCACAAATCTTGCAGCGTCGCTTTTCATTCCTTTCCAGAAGTATAGCGGTTTGACATCAACTAAAAGTTTTGTTATTCCTAGGTGTCTAGAATACGGTGCACAATGAACTTCCTTCCAAACAAGGTTTCTTAGTTCAATAGAATTAGGAACATAGATTCTTCCCTTAAATCTCATTAATCCTCTTGACTCAAAACAAAATCCATCATATCTTGGATTCTTGGGATTTAGTTGTAGAGCTTGCTTCACCTGCTCGTAATATTCATCTCTAGATAAACTTTGCAATACTAAATCTTTAAAATTAGCATGAATAGAGATTATAGAAGCTATGTGTCTTCTTTTGCTTAAAGCATCAGCTACCCGATTTTCTCTACCTGTGATGTAAGCAATCTCAAAGTCATAATCTGATATTAGTTCTAACCACCTCCTTTGTCTTGCATTGAGATGAGGTTGAGTAAATATGAAATGAAGACTTTGATGATCTATTTTTAGTATAAAATTCTTTTCCAACAAATAATGTCACCACATCTAAAGGGCGTGAATTAGTGCTACCAGTTCTAAATCATGAGGAGCGTAATTCTACTCATAGTTTTTCAACTTTCTTGATTCATAGGCTATTACATGCCCATTTTGCATAAGCACGCCTCCTAACCCTTCTCCAAGGGCATCGGTAATAACCTCAAATTGCCATTCAGGATCAGGGACTTTTAGAATTGGTGCTATTGTTAACTTTTCTTTTAGTAAATTGAATGCCTTTTGACATTTTTCTGACCAAACAAATTGTTTCCCTTTTCTCTGCAAAGAAGTGATTGGACTAGCAATACTTGAGAAATTCAGAACAAATTTCCTGTAATATCCAGCCAATCCCATAAAACTTTGTACTTCTAAAACATTGGAAGGTACAGGCCATTCCATAATAGCCTTTATTTTAGCTGGGTCAACTGATATCCCTTCTGCTGATATAGTATGTCCCAAATACTACACTTCTTTATGAAAGAAAGTGCATTTCGAGAGTTTCGCATACAATTTGTGTTCTCTTAATCGTTGCAAAATAATTTGATGGTGTTGTCTATGCTCCTCCTCATTTTTGGAATATATCAAAATATCATCTATGAAAACTAGGATAAATTTATCAAGGCAGTCTCTAAAAACACTATTCATGAGATTCATGAAAGCGGCTGGTGCATTAGTCAATCCAAATGGTAATACAATAAACTCATAATGACCATATCTTGTTCTAAATACAGTCTTGTGAATATCTTCATCTTTCAACCTCAATTGATGGTATCCAGATCTCAAATCTATCTTAGAAAATACTTCTACACCACGTATTTGGTCGAATAAATCATCAATATGTGGCAGTGGATACTTATTCTTTATCATTGCCTTTTTTAGCATCTGATAATCTATACATAGTCTAAGGGTTCCATCCTTCTTCTTGACAAAAATAACTGGAGCTCCCCATGGTGATACACTTGGCCTAATTAGACCTTTACTCAATAGCTCTTGCAATTGAGCCTTCAATTCTATAAGTTCAGTAGTGGTCATTCGGTATGGAGCTTTAGATACTGGCTCAGATCCTGGTTTAATATCTATGGAAAAATCAAAGGTTCTTTTTGGAGGCAAGCCTGGCAGTTCCTTAGGAAATACATCACTAAAATTGTGAAGATAAGGGTATGTTTCCTCAAAAGTTTGCTTCTCTAAAGCTTCCTCTACTAGGTCCATTTTGATTGCAAAAAGTTGACATCCCTTATGCCTAGCTTGTTTTAATTGTTTTGATGAAATAGACCTGATCCTTATTTCCCTTTGAATACCCTAAAAATTAACTTTCCTTCCTTTATCATCCAAACACTCAATTGTTTTATGAAAACAATCCACCTTGGCCTTATGTCTCCACAACCAATTCATTCCTAAAATGACGTCGTAGGACCCTAAAGGTGCTACATATAAATTTACCTCGGTGGAGAAGTTTGAAGTATCAATCTTAGCTTCGAACAAACATTGCTCTACCTGAGCCTTTGAGTGATTTGCATATTCAACTATCCATGGTTTTCACATAAAACCAGCTCTTCTAGGAAATTTACTTAAGACTCTAGATGACACAAAATTTTCTGTTGCACTAGTATCAAACAGAATAGAAATAGGGACTCCAAATAAAGTACCTATCATCTCAATGGGAGTAATCTGATACTCAGCTTGTCAATTGTCAAGGGTGACGTGAATCCTTTGTTGAAACGATTCTTGTTGCGAAGGAAGTATCGTGTTCCTATGCTGCCCATTCTGCTTTTTATTAGGACAACAGTTGGCATAATGATCTCCACCACATGAAAAACCACCTCCAATTGGTCCTCTCTTCTTAGATGGTCTACTCAAAGCATCATCGCTCCTCTTAAAATTGTCATTTTTCTTAAAGTCTTCATTTCTTTGTTCATTACCAAATCCCCCTTTATTTTATCGATTTCCTTTATCATACCTCCTATTTCCATATCCTTTATCATTCTTTCTTTTATACGTCTGATCATTGAAGTTCTTATCAAATCTCTTACGCTTATTTTCATGATAAGTAGAAATGGATTTGATCTTCTGTTCCTACTTAATTGCTTTCTTATACACCCGGTCCATTGTGTTCGGACCATGCACCTCCACCTCTCCGCCAATTTAAGGATTGAGCCCCATAATGAATTTTCTTATCCAAAATCTTTCATCCTTTTGATACTAAGGAACATACTTCAACAATCTAGTAAATTTTTCTACATATTCAACCATGGACAAATCACCTTGCTTGAGATTTTGAAAATTTGCTAGCGTTTGATCAAAGTAGAGTTGTGGTAACCACCTTTTTAAAAAAAGTTCCACAAATTCATTCCATATCACCTTCAAGAGGCTTAAATCTAGTTCCATCTTCTTGTTCATCCACCAAGTGGATGCTTCTCCAGATAGTTGATATGCTCCCCACACTGCCTTTGTAATCTTAGAATAATTTCTGATTTCAATGTACTTCTCCATTTCTGTTAGCCATGCTTCTGCTGCATCACCTATTTTCATTCCATCAAATTTGGGAGGAATAATCTTTTTCATATCCTTAGATAGTTCTAGTGCAAGTTTGTCTTTTGTCTCCCTCTGAGATTCACTATTCTCTTGATTCTCACTTGACATGCCATGCTCTTTGCTTACTTTTACTTGCATTATTAGAATACTCATTTTCACCTTCCATATTCCTAGTTTCATTCACTTTCTTTTCCAATTTGCCCAACCTTTCCTTAGTTTTAGTAAGCATATTAAGAATTCTGTCCAATTTATCGGTGGAGTTAGCCTGAGAGTTGTGACCTTTCCGATCTTCTCTCTCATTAAACTCTGATTGATCCATGTTTATTTGTTTTCTCACTTATTTGATCAAGTACTAATCAGTTATAAAATTTATCATTTTGAATATTATCAAAACATATCAATTGCTCATAACCATAGTTATTCTCAAGCCAAAATTTGTCTTTATTATATTTTGCACAACAGTATGTACATTCTTTAAGGATAGATACATTTCATGTTTCACTCAGTATTTACAAGAAGGGTGTAACCTTCAGATTCATTGTCTGACACATATTCACAAGGTGTATAACCCTTAGATTCACTATCGGATAATAGTACAATGATTTTAGCTCTAGGTGGTATACGGGAATCCCTAGTGATCATTGGTACACTAATAGGGCAGCAACTGACCATAATTCAAGATGCCATCCTAGATGTCTCTAGGAGTTCTCTTTTCATTCATTTGAGTCATGATAGAGCATTGGAAAAAGTTTCCACATCATCTAGCCAAATGTCATTTTCATCATTCATTTTCTCAATAGTCTTAATCATTGCAAGATGTCTCTTCTTAGCTTGCAGATAATGTTCCTTACCAGTGAAGGACTTCCTTGCAGTTTTCTTGAGATGTACCATCCTGGCATAGTAAATCAAATCATTAGCTACCCGCATAATGTTGATTCTTAATTAGATTGGTGAACTCATCAGCCCTAGTGCTAAACCTGGTTGGCTCTGATACCATATGTAACACCCAGTTTAGTTTTCACCATAAAAACTAAGTTTAACCAAAGGTAATAATTTTTTTTTAAAGTTTAAAGAAGAAAGATAATTTGTTTTTCATTTTAAACCAAGTAGTACATCCATCGACTAACAATAACATGAAATTATAAATTATACAAAAGGGATCTTATCCATCTACAACATCATACAATATGATGATTAGAATTACTTAGAACATTTCCCAAATAGAAACTTACCTAAGTCACTGCATCTCGATTGTCAACCATCCAAATTCAAGTCTTAGCAAGCCTCTTGGAATATAGAAGATAAAGTATATTCAAGGAGCTTAACCTCCAACCATAGACTGTTGGTCTCCCGCACTCCTTCCTACCCAGAAGTGGCCCTACCCTACTCAAAGAGGATAGACTTAGGATAACCAATGGTGTTAGCCATCTGAGTACTGGTGTTGTGACCTACATAACTTGTTATCATGCAATCCCCTAGATACCCTCTAGTCATGCATCACCACTCCACAAGCTACGCCATCCAATCACGGTGAATGATCAATGCACTTGAGGTAGGTGCACTACCTTGGCCAAAGGATTTGAATATATTTAGTGTTGTATCAACACAAGTAAGTTCACCCACCCCAACTCGACTTGAATTAATCGCAATCCTATAGTTACCTATGAATAAGTTTAATATAATGACCTCAATAACCTCTTGGTGTTCCAAACTCATCATGCATTAATGCATGGCAGTTAGGTTACATCTCTCTTTTTAGTTCACTGAGACATTTTTGTCCATATGTTAAAAGAATGGGATTCTAACTTACCGGTTAATCGGTTAGTGCTATAAGTTTTTTAGTTGATCTCTAAGTTTGTCCATTGTCTTAAATTATCCCGTCAAGAGAGGACACTAAACTACGTAATTTCGGAAGGGTTTTAACAATAAACCAATTATAGAATACAAGTAATCGAAGACCTAGAGTTAAAGTTTAAATACTCTTAAAATTCTTCTTCGACCTATTGAATCTTCAAGATAGCTTAATCTTTTATCAAACTAAGCATTTAGAAATCCTATCATGTTGTTTCTATTTGCAAGAAGAATGCATGCAAGTTTAGTCTAAACACTTAACTATAGACTCATTGTGTCTGCTCTAAAACTTCATTATCTAACATGTTTGACAGTTTAAACCAATAATAACTCTATACCCTCTTTCGAAGACACAATAGTTGAATGTTTTTAAAGCTAAAAGAGTTATATACAATAAATAAATGGACTAAGTCTACTTATCATTCGCAGCAAGAAAAGTATATTCTCTATGGTCGGCCAACCAATTATAGATTCAAAACTTGTGGAAGGCTAAGTAGTCATGCATACATTGACATACATTCCACACTATTGTTCCCCATTTGCCGACGGGATGACACATTCTTCAAGTCTTTTATAAAACTAGTTGTTTTTAAATTTGACAAGACCATCTATAATTAGTCGGCAGGCCAACTAATGACACTTCCAACGTCGACCAAGGTTATACTACTGTAGCTTAGAATATTTTTAAAGCTAGTTTTTGACCAAAACTAAGTCTACTAAGTGCTCTTCACATATTCATATATAACAGAAGTTAAACAATACAACTACACAGTTTAAATCGACCATCAAAGATGCTTCAAGGATCAAATGTGTTTCAAATGAGCGGTTTAAGACTGCGGTGTGGTTCAAGGAGCAATTAGCATTGTTTCCATTTTGAAAGAAGTGAAAACACATAGGTCTCAAGTTGGTAAACAATTCACATATTACATCTTCAATGAAATACTAAGTTCCTTCATCTTACAAAGTGGAGACAATCCTATTAAAACATTCCTATTTAACCATGACAGTGTAGAGGAGAGATGAAATGAAACCTAAAGAAAATCTCCAGTGACTACTTCAAAACTACTCCAAGAGCTCTTTCTTTTCTTACCCGCTCACATTCACTTCCCGCTCGGCCTCCTCTCAGCTTCTTTTCTCCATTCTCTATCTCCCAAAACTGAATCCCTATGTCCTCTATATCCTATTCTCCCTCCGAAGGAAAAACTAACTTCTCCACTCCCTAAACCACGCCCTATCAACTGGGTAACTACCCTACATGGCTTAACCATCTCCTCCTTTCTGCGACCACTACACAAAAGATGGTTTGGTTTCCCACTAAGTTCGCAACTACTCTGCTAAGTGGAGCTCAATACTATGCAAGGTGGCGGTTTCAGTTGTACATGATGCCACACTAGTCATAACCAATTATGAGTTTAAATTGAATACATCACTTATAATAATGGCTGAGCCGACAACCCATCTATAAAGTTTAAAGCTCAAGAATAAAAAGATTTTTTTGGAATATAAGACATCATAATAAAGAATTGAGTGAGCCCTTCGAGCTTCTACCAGTTTACTAACATCATAAAAGAATTAAAGAACTACCCCAGAATGACTATTTAAAAATAACTAATATAATTTGGTATATTCCATTACAATACGACCAATGGCATTACACTCGACGGTCTCAAGATTTAAAACATTATTTAAACCTTTTATTATACGATAATAGCCTACGAAAAGAAGAAAGACCTATTCTTGTAAACCTTGACATCTCATTCTAAAATTGACTTAGCCCAAAATCAATACTTAACTCAAGGCAACTAGGTTTATCTACCTGATGTTCATTTTCAGTGGCAAGCACCCATGGGTTATTCTAGAGTCTATTCTCTCTTTCTCAAAGATACTTTCTCTTCTTCTTTCTTCCTGGTGAACATGTTCCATCTATTCCTGTCATTGACAATATCACATATAATTTGTGGTCAGAGTACCAATGTTCTGATCAAAACACATTTACATCAAATCATTTCATTTTCATATCGAAAAGACATTTTAATTCATAACATCAAATTGATCATAATCAAGTAAAAATCCATGATTTCATAAAATTAACCTTTTCTAATCATATCATCATTTTCTATGATCTTAAAACATATCCACATGACTGTACTATTTAAGAAAAAGTAAATAGTAATACTGAATCCAAAAAGGGGATGTAACAATATCATTGTTGTGTATCATCATTTGATTTGAATCATATTGTTATTGTATTTTAGCCTCTACCTTGCAAGGGCACACTCTCTTTATCTATCAACGGTGTTGGGAAGCTTGAATGATATCCTTGGATTTGACTGAGGCAAGTTCCTAAACACCATAACATCCAAACCTCATTTCTTCTTCTTGTGTGTAGGTTATAGCAGTGAGATCCGATAACTATGAAGATATAGGAAGACTGAGCAAGGATTTTGGTTTCAGGATCTGACAGAAGTTTAAAAATATTCCTTTGTGCAAGACTTGGGTGGTGGTACCCTAGTCTTTATGTTGGAGAAGACTTCAGATCTAGCATCAGGGTAGTCTCTACAACATTTCTTGAGTTTACAAATTTTGAAGATTCAACGGCTTAGGACTTGGGCAATCCTGAAATAGTCCTTTGACATCTCTGCTTTCAAGACACAGGTTCTGTCATCTTCTTGATCCTCCATGCACAATTGGTTTCTAGAGATTTACTATGCATCTTCTATTATAATTTGATCATATAGAACTAGGGTTTAGTGCATCATTGACCTAGGGGTTGATAAAAGGACTTGATTAAGTCTAATATTTCTATAGCACTCATGAGTACAAGATCTATAGCTAAGTCCACCACCATTTGGTAGTGATTTGGCTCAATCTTCACCTTGAATATTATTGTGTAAGAGGATTTGATCTAGTGTGCATGCTAGTTGTCATCATTCATCTTCCTCACACTTAACATTTATTTACCATATGAGTTTGATATAGGCAAAACCCTGGGGCCCTTGAGAATATGGTGTCATGTCTAAGGAAAGAGAATTTATGATCTAAATTTATAGTTGTCTGTGAGTGGTTAACATATCTATAGCAGTAAATGGTGGTGTGTTTCACCACATGATGGAATCAGGTTTTGCAATTTTGATATAAGTGTTGTATGTGGTTTATGTATCTCCAATTGAGATTTGATGGTAATTTGATAAGCATAAGTGTGATTTGAAATGTCGATACAAAAAAAGCTATACACAGTTTAACCAGAAACTTTTCAAGTCATGTCATGGACTATGGAAATATCATGTCCTTAAGCATAAGTTGGTTATTTGTCCCATAAAGTGATTGTGCTTTGACAAAGTAATTTGTTGGAGCTATTTCTAATTGTAGAGAGTTTATTTTGGGTTTGTGTCAAGGGTGAATATTTGGATGTGTCTAGTAACCATTGTGAAGATCTATTGGGGTGCCATGTGAAGAGTCTTCACCATTGGACCATTACAATTTGTAAGTTTTTTATGTTTAGTTAGCAACACATTTTTTTTGGTTTCAAGATTTGCACGAACTTGAGGCCAACATAGATCATGTGATGAGCTTGAGGATGATATAAATAAGGGGTTTTGCATTGATAGAAAGAAAGTGAAGAAGTCTAGAATGAAGTAGAGGCGTCAAAAGTAAGTTCATTAGTGAATGAATGAGAACTAAGTGTCAAGGTTTGGTAATTAGTGTGAGATATAATTTGAAGGTATCTAATGTGGTTTGAGTACATCTATTATGTCATGTCACAACCTACGTGATGAGTTACATGGCCCATGTGACAATTCTATAGTAAATTCTTTGGTTGTTTTGTGTGGGAAATTATTTAGAGGTTATTGGTAACATGTCTAGAAGTGGTAACTCCATAGCTAGTATAGTGTGTTGCATGTAGGAAGCCTTAGTGGAATTTGTGTAATCATGGGCAATCTTAATGTAATGAAATGGCTACAACTTGGCATGTAAGAGGGCTCATTGCAATAAGTTGTGTGGTTGTACACAATGATAATGGTGCAATCTTTTTTTAATAAAAATATTGTGGGGTCTCATGTGAAATTATGTGGCTTGCGGTAATTTGTGTGTGAATTATTTGTTAGTTTTAGGGTAGACAACTGAGAGGGGGGGTGAATCAGTTGTGCAAAACTTTCTTTCCAATTACACACTTAAATCCTCTTAGTGATTTAGCAGCATATCAATAAATCAATCATGGAAACATAATGCATTAAATCAAGAGCAGAAACACATCAACACATGAGACACCAAGATTTTGACGTGGAAAACCTGGTTAAGGGAAAAACCACGGGGTGATTAACCCAAGATTGTATTCTCTGTTAGAAGAATAGAAAGAACAAAATGGCACATGCCAATTATGGCTCACTGCCCAAGCACACTACTCATAAGAGGCTCACTGCCTACAAGAGATGCACTATCTACAAAGTAATAAGTATCACATACATGAACTGGAGAATAGCATCTTCACCATGCTTGAATCAGTTCCATTTAAGCTCAATACTTCTGCTCTGCCTTTCGCTCTCCTCCTCGCTAACACACACTCATCTCCATGAGACACCCTTTGAAATGACTTTACAATTCCTTATTTATACAAGACATCAACTTAGGAATGATCATCTAAGTCAGAAAACATCTACAAGAACATCTGCAAGATGTGTAATACATCTGGTCGACCAGTCTCAGGAAGAACACCATCATTCAAAGGTTGTTCTTCAATTGTGAGCTCCAACTCTAATGCAGACCACCAACATGAACTGAACATGATCCAAAGAACTCCACAAGATTGTCTGAATCACCAAGAACATCCACACTTCATCTACTTACTGAAATCCTTCTCTCCTTCATCCAGAACCTTAAGAACACAGTCTGTCACCACTATCACAAAGGAATAGATGCTTGCAGACCTTCAAACCATGAACCAATCGAGTTAACACTTCACAAAGACTTCCTCAACACTCCTTCAAATTTGCAGAATAGGATAATACATTTCTGGATCTCACCGGACCTATCTGTGTTAGTCTGTCACCTCTGAACACCTGTCAGAACTAGTTTTACTTGAACGGCCACAACTTCTTCAGATCTTCATGCGGACCTCTAAAATCTTTACTGGATCACCTTAAGACACATATCTACAAACCCTTTGAACCACATCCTCTAATTCTTATCTTATCTTGGACATTTTCCTTATTGTCTTCACTGTTCTTCTTTGTTCCTGATTAGGACTAATTTTCTCAATATCCTTAGCACACAACTCATCCAATCCTTTTCATTAATGCAATAGGAGTATGTTGACATCAATGACAACATTGGTTAAGCCCATACTTTCAACAATCTCCCCCTTTGTCATTGATGGCAACATATGATTTGAAAAACTATTTTGACCATCAAGATAAGAACTTTTCTTTACTAACACAACTCCCCTATCACCAACAACCATTCACTTGTCTTCTCTTTCTTTACTACTCCCCCTTTGTCAGCCACCACTTGTTTTTCACATGTCTTCTCTCCCCCTTTGACATCAATGGAAAAGGGCACATACTTGCAATTCCACCATTTCAGAATCATACCAGCTGCTCCCCCTGAGTAGCAGCTCCCCATCATCAATCCAGACCACAAGATATAACTGTGATATCCTCTAGACTGATGCACATCAGTGCTCCTTAGTTCATCACTGGAGGGGGAATAACCCCTAACTTCTCCCTGAGATACTCAAAAGAATCCTTAGGTAAAGGTTTAGTAAAGATGTCTGCAATCTGATCCTTGGAAGGCACAAACTCCAATCTGACTTCATTCTTGTTCACTTGCTCTCTCAAAAAGTGAAACTTGATTGATATATGTTTGGTCTTTAAATGCAACACTGGATTCTTAGATATATTTATTGCACTTGAATTATCACAGAAAATTGTGATAGGCTCCTCATATTCCACTCTGATGTCTCTTAGCATCTGCTTCATCCACAAAACTTGAGTGCAACTACCTGCTGCTACAATATATTCTACTTCTGTAGTGGACAAAGATATTGCCTCTTGTTTCTTGCTCAGCCAAGAAACTAATCTCTTTCCCAAAAAGAATGCTTCACCACTGGTACTCTTTCGGTCATCCACATCTTCTGCCCAATCAGCATCTGTATATGAAGGAAGAGAGAAATAATGATCTCCAGGATACCATAATCCATACTCAACTGTCCCTTTTAGATATGTAAAAATCCTTTTGATTTCCATGAGATGAGATTCTCTAGGATCAGCTTGAAATCTAGCAACAAGACCAATAGCATTCATAATGTTAGGTCTAGTTTGAGTGAGATACAACAATCCTCCAATCATTGACCTATACTTTGTCTAATCAACCTTAGGAGAGTCATCATCTTTTCTCAATTTACATCTGGGTGCCATGGGAGTATTCATTGGTTTTGAGTCTTCCATCCCAAATTTCTTCAACAATTCTTTCAAATATTTGGTCTGAGAAATGAAGATTCCTTTCTTTGTTTGAGTGATTTGCAGACCCAAGAAGAAATTTATTTCACCAAGGATGGACATCTCAAATTCACTTTTCATTTGATTTGCAAAAGTTTTACACATACTATCTCTTCCTCCAAAAATGATATCATCAACAAACACTTCAACAATCAAGATGTTTTCATGATCAATTTTGAAATACAAATTACTGTCAGTAGTACCTTTGTTAAAACCAATCTTCAAAAGATGATTATCCAATCTTTCATACTAGGTTCTTGGGGCTTGCTTCAGTCCATACAATGCTTTCTTCAACTTGCAAACCATATCATCATGATCAGACAATTGAAATCCATCTGGTTGCTCAATGTACACTTCTTCTTCCAAGTCACCATTCAGAAAGGCAGACTTGACATCCATCTGATATACCTTGAAATCCTTGAAAGTAGCAAAAGAAAGAAATAATCTGACTGCTTCAATTCTTGCCACTAGAGCAAAAGTTTCTTCAAAATCAACTCCTTCTATTTGAGAGTAAACCTTGCAGACCAATCTGGCTTTATTTCTGATTACTTCACCAACTTCATTTAGTTTGTTCCAGAAGACCCATTTTGTTCCAATTGCATTTTTGTTTCTAGATCTGGGAACAAGATCCCAAGTGTGATTTTTCTCAATTTGCATCAGCTCTTCTTCCATTGCTTTAGTCCAATTTTCATCATTGCAAGCTTCATTCACTGTCCTAAGTTCAATCTCTGAAATCAGACAATACTCATTTGAATTTTAAGCAATTCTCCTTCTTGTTTGTACACCTTTGCTTTTATCACTTGTGATCTGATCTTCAGAGTGGTTCAGTCTTACATACCTAGATACTTTGTGAGTTTCTTGCACTTCTACTTCTTGATCAGGCTCATTCAAACTTATCTCTTCTTCCTGATTTATTAGATCAGTCTCGATCTGAATCTTAGAAGAGATTTGGGCTCCTTGAGTCAAAACACCATTCTGATCATCTTCATCATATTCACAAAATCTTGAGGGTTTTTCAATTCCTTCATCAACCTTCACATTTGTACTTTCTATCATCTTTCTCAGTCTCTTGTTATAACACTGGTATGCTTTGTTTTGAGTAGAGTAACCCAAGAATATTCATTCATCACTTCTAGCATCAAACTTTCCTAGATCTTCATCTCTTTTAATGTAACAGTTGCTACCAAAAACTCTGAAATACCTCATAGTAGGAGTGATGCCAAACCAAAGTTCATAAGGAGTCTTACCAGTATTGCTTCTGATTTGAACTCGATTGAGAGTATAGACTGCAGTGCTGACAGCTTCTCTCCAATAGATCTGAGGAACATTTGCTTCCATCATCATTGTCCTAGGTGCTTCCTGGATGGTTCGGTTCTTTCTCTCAACTACTCCATTCTGCTGTGGAGTCCAAGGAGTAGACAACTATCTCTTAATTCCATGTTTCTCATAGAAATCTATGAACTCACCATATGTGAATTCTCCACCTCTATCAGACCTCAGACATTTCAATTTTAATCCGGTTTCATTCTCTACCATAGCCTTGAATATTTTGAATTTCTCAAGAGCTTCTTATTTCTCTTTCAGAAAGGTTACCCACATCATCTGGGAATAGTCATCAATTAGTAACATGAAGTATCTATCACCTTGCACACTCCTGATTCTTGCTGGACCACAAGGATCAGTATGAACTAAGTCCAATAATCTAGTAGAAGATTGTTCCTTGCTTTTAAAAGAGACTCTTCTTTGTTTTCCCAATTGACATTCTTTGCACAAACTATTTGTAGGTTTCACCAATTTTGGAAGATCTCTTACAGCCTGAGTATTGCTTATCTTGATGATATTATCAAAATTTACATGACACATTCTCCTATGCCACAACCAACTCTGATCAACTTGAACAAATAAGCAACTTTTACTAGTACCAACTAGATGGAAGATATTACCTTTTGTCTGAGTATTGGATGCAATCTCTATTCTGAAACTTTCAAAGATCTCGCATTTTCCATTCTTGAATCGGACATCATAGCCTTTGTCTACCAACTGTCCAACATTGATAAGATTGTGCTTCAATCCTTCAACATATAGTACATTACCAGTTTTGTTCCTTCCATCAAAATAAATAGTTCCTCTTCCTCTGATTCTACTAGTAGAATTATCACCAAACTTTACCACTCCTCCTTCATACCTTTCTAAATCTATGAACTTATTTTTGTCACCTGTCATATGGTGAGCGCATCCACTGTCAATGACCCAATCATCCTTTTCTTCAACTTGGGAAGCCAGAGCTCTTTCTACAACTTTATGTTTGACAGATTCAGAGGACAAAGGTTCTTCTTCCTTGATGGCAATAAACACCCAATCACTTCTGAATTTGTTTCCTGTCTCCAATTCATCATCTATTACTCCTTCATTATCATCTTTCTCATGCACATAGTAACAGTTCTTTTGGAACCTTGATCTGTTAGGATTTGGCCTTGAAAATCTTTCCAAACAATTTGAGGCAAAATGACCAATCTTATTACAGTTAAAACACTTAAAAGACAATTTTCCTTCATACTTACCGGATACTCTTGGTAGTCTTTTTGCAATAAGGGCTTCAAGTTGAGTAGTTTCAGCTTCTTCTTCTTCCAGGTCATTTCTTGCTTTTTCATACCATGATAGTTTCCTTGAAGAGTTCTCTCTCGGATCAAACCTTTGTTTACGTTTTACAGAGGCACTAGCTTTGAATGCTAATTCAGTGTTGGGGGGGCATCTCTAAACTCAGTCATTTCAAATGCAGCCAATTTGCTAGCCAATTGATCTCTTGTGACAGTTGTATAGGCTCTGAATTCTTCAATGGCAGTAGCCTTAATTTTGTAAGAAGCAAGGAGGGATCTGAGAATTTTGCCAACAATCTCATCTTCATCCAAGACTCCACCAGCATTTCTAATTCCACAAACAATCTCATTTACTCTTGGCATAAAAGTAGTAATATTTTCATCATCTCTCATCTTTAGATTTTCAAATTTTCCTTTCAGACTCTGTAACCTTGCACATTTAACATACTTGTCTCCTTCATGCAGAAGTTTCAGATTTTGCCAAATCTCAAAAGCAGTTGGTAGGTCAACAACATTTGAAAGCTCTGAATCAGATAGTGCACTTAGAAGAGCTTCTATAGTTTGCAGATTATTTTTAGCATTTGTGATTTCATTTGGGGATTTCAGACCACCTTGAGGAGGAGTATACTTTATTGAAGCCATGTTCCAGTACTGCATTCCCATACATTGCAAGTGACATTTCTTGCAAATTTTCTAGAGATTAAAATTGGTTCCATCAAACTTCAGACCATCCTTCTTGTAGGATGACATTCTGGATCTTCTCAAGTGGTTAACCTCCTTTTAGAGGAACTTGGCTCTGATACCAATTGTTAGTTTTGATGAGTGCCGAGTTGTACTCATAAAATACACTATTTTTGCCTCTCTTTTTCCCTTTCTGAGTTCATCTTCCTAATGTCTACACCCAAATAAGATAGAAAGGTTGTTCTATTTTATGATTAATTACGATAGATTACTTAAGATTAGAATTTCTGATTGAAGTGACTAATGTGAATGGAATTGATGGAAAAATGTAGAAACTTCTCTCTTTTTGAATCAACAGGTGTAGATGTCAGAGACAACAATTTTGTGCATCTCCAGAGATACTCTTTAATGATCTCCAGAGACAATATCACAGGACCATGACACCTGAAGTTCTAAAGAATGAGGAATGCCTCTCCGGAGTTCTACGAAAGTTTGAAGTATCTCCGGAGCTGCAGACAGGAACAATTATCTCTAGTGCCTCCTGGGAATAGGGCATATTTACAGTAGAGCTGCCGAGCAGACACTCTCAGCAGTGATCTTAATACCCCTCACCTCACTCAAATCATGACCTGAGTGGTGAAGGGTCAACTTTAGTTAAACTGCTAAAGTTTTATCTTTTCAAAGATTTTGCATGAGTTACGGATGGAACTAATCTAACACCCTTATTTTTAGGGCCTCGATGCCCAAGTGTAATAAGACGTAAACTCAGACTCCTGAGTGGACTTCTGTTCCACTCAAGTCTACCTTTTATCGCATGGTTATTTTTCATAAGTCAGATAGTTAAGTACAATAAAGAGATGGTATCATCTCATAGAAAGACTGGTAGATAAGTTCAGTGATATATCATCACTCATTTTTATATATATGTACTCTCAGAAACAAAAGGATATACAATGATGAAATTACTCTGACTCTCAGAGATTTCAGTTTTGTGTTAGTAATATTTTCATGGATGCAGAGTGAATGAATTGAATTGAATTTAGTTGTGATCATCTTTTGCACTGATTTCCTACTGTAGCCTTTAGCCTCAAGGGTGTGGAGCAAGGGCCCACTCTCACCACTCAGGTAGAAGGCTAGTATTGTTGTTTTATTGTTTCAAGTTTTTTTTCATATAAAGGTGTTTACTGTTTTAATAGATAAATGCAAGTTATTGTTTTCTTTGCTTTAAGTAAATTTCCTATTTCATTCTATTTTTCAACATTCCTTAAATTCATTTAGCAAGCAGATAGATTAGTTTCTTTTCAAGTTAGGATTAGCCATAAACTGGTAACCATAGGATCCCTAGTTGCAAATAACCGTGGACATAGCCCTGGTTTTTTGACATCTGAAAATAGATTAAATGATGAGGTACAGTGACACCTTGTCATTTTTGGCGCTGTTGCCAGGGATAACTTTGTGTTAATTAGGGGAACTGAGTTAAAATAGTTTTTAGGATAGATCTATATGGTTAGAGCTAGAGATCTGAAAGGAAGATATATTAAGCACATACCCCAACAACACACCATAGGGGAAAGTAGTGAGGTGGAACAAAATCTTGTTGAAGAAAGAAATCTAGAGCCTAATTTGGAACCTGCACCTCAAAACAACAATCCCTTAGATCCTCCAAATAGTCCACTTGCTAATTATATCTAGGAATTACAACAAAAGTTTCAGGCAGATCCCTTGTTAGAGCCTAATTTCCTAGAACCCCAGGGAGAAGAACCAGTACTAAACATGGAAAATGATAACCATGGGGAGGAGGAAAATCAAGCTCCAAGAACCTTCTCTTACCTGATTGTTTTGGCTGCTAGAGATAATGCTCCTATGAAGAATATCTCACCAGCACACCTGCCAAATTTTAGAGGGCTTTCTTCTGAGGACCCAGATCAGTTCTTGTTTGAATTCAAAGTAGTCTGCCAAACTTATGATTATGGATCAGATAACCAGAAACTCAAATTGTTTCCTTCAACCCTGAAAGATATTGTGATGAGATGGTTTATGGGTTTGCCCCAAGATTCTATCCGTTCTTGGGATCAAATGGAAATAGAGTTTTTGGAAAAATACCAAGATTACTGCAGATCAAGCAATAAAAATGAAGAATTGTTTAAAATTATGCAAGGGGAGGAAGAATCCTTAGAGGGCTATGTGGATAGGTTTAATTTTGCCTTGAGAAGGTATGGCACTCCTGTGGATCACTCCTTGGCCAGAACCCTGTTCATAAAAGGATTGGATAAAGAATTAAAACAGGCCCTAGACCTAATGGGAAAAGGGAACATTAACAAAATAGAAATACCTGATATAGAGGAACTCTGTAGAAACTATTCCAGAACCCAAAATGGAGTAAGGTCATCTAAAAATTTTAAAGGGAGGAATGAAATAGGACAGTTGATGGAGGAGATTGCAAATCTAAAAATAGACATTCTGGTCCAACTAAATACCACATTAGATGGGATTCAAGCAAAAACTAGAACAACTGATTAAAACAGAGTAGCTAAGCCACTCTCCATCTATTGTCCTAGGTGTAGAAACAAACATCTGTTGAGGGAATGCCCTTTGGATAAATCAGAGATTTGTCAGATTTGTGATAGGGAACATCCTACCAGTCAGTGTAGTCAACTTCCAGCCTTGAAAAGATTGAGTAAAAAGAATGCTATGATAGAAAAGGAGTTGAACTATGTGGGACAAAAACAAACTAGAAATTTCCCTTATAATCAGTATCCAAACCAATCTTCCAGGGGTCCTCCTAATTGGGGAAATAATCAGTGGAATCCAACTTGCCAGGGGACAGCAAGATTGGCCAGGTCAACATTGGCAAAACCAAAATTGGCAAAATCAGCCTTGGGGAAATCAATAGTGGTCACCACAGATTGGATCACAAAACATGCAACCTTAATGGGGTTCTCAACAAGGACATAATCAACAATACCAGGGACAACCTAGACGTTTCCAACCTCAACAGTAAGCTTTACTAACTGGACCATCTAACACACAAGGTTAAATACAAAATGAACTAGTTAGTCAACCACCTTTACCAGCTCAGCCTATGCCAAACCCACAGAATAAACAGGGAGCAACTATCTACATGACAGAGCAAGAAAATTTGGCTGGAATTAATGCTATATATTCAAATAATCTCCAGCTGCGTTTTGGGAAAGCATTCCCAAGACCATCTCCTCCAACTATAGTTGAAGTAACCAATGATGAGGAACCTGAAAATCCATCCAACCAACCCCCAGAGGAGATTACTAATGAAAAAGTGCTAGAAAAATTATCTGTGGACAACTCCGGAGTTACTCCTAAAAGACTGGCTCCGAAGAACAGTCCTGAACACAATTCTGATAAGAGCTCCGGAGATGCTCCAGAGATGGAAAAGCTAGCACCATACCTAGAACAGCTTAAACAAAATGCTCCCCAAAGAAAAATCCTACAAAAACAAACCCAAACCAACTTGGAATCAGAACTTTTACAAGAAATCAAACAGCTAAACATTGAAATTCCTCTTCTCCAGGCTATCAGAGATGTACCGGAACTAAATCAGTTCATTAAATAGTATTGTATCAAAATGCAGGGTAGAAAGAAAAACTTCCCCTCCACAATCTAGGTGGAAGGAAAAGTAGTGGACCTATTGATGGGAGAAATTCTCCTTCCAAAATACGGAGACCCTGGAAATCCAATCATAACTATTTTCATCTCAAGGGTAGAAATTTCAAATGTTCTGGTTGATTTAGGAGTAGCAATTAATGTGATGATAGTTCATACAATGGACAAGTTAGCTCTATCAGGTATCCAATCCACAACTACAATTCTTCAACTTGCTGATTAGTCAGTAGCTGTTCCAAAGGGAGTAATCACCGATGTGCCAGTTGTGATAGATTCATGGGAATTCCTGGTGGACTTCTTAATATTAGAACCTAGAAACTAGAGAAATGCTTATCCACTGATTTTAAGAAGACCATGGCTGGCTACTACAGTAGCATCTATTGATTGTCAAATTGGAGATATGGTCATTTCTAATGGGATAGTTCTAAAGAAAATATCTCTGTATCCTCTAGCTAAACCATCAGTGCATTACACAGGAAGAGTATGGGTGGATGAACCAGAGAACATGGACAACAGTGCCTCATTAGCTATGGTAACCATTAAGGAACATCTGGGAGAATTAGAAGAAGTATACTATGATACAATGGAAGACTTCACTCACATCCTAATCAATAAGGATGTAATGGAACTCGCCCAAGATCCTCAGAGAGAACTTCTAACTTCTTCTCATTGTACCCTTGTCAACAATATTCCTTGTGGGGAAAACTTTTACAGGGACTTAGCCACTTTCCACATGTTCCTTCCACATTCTTGTCCTCTCAATACCATGACTCCAATGTGTGGATTAACAACATCTATGGATCAAATCACAAAACAAGTCATGGTTCTACCAGGGAAAACACTTAACATCAATACTCAGTTAACCACAAATCAGAAAGAAAAACTTATCCAACTCCTAGTCTCCCACTCAGCATCTTTTGCCTGGCAATACCAAGATATGAAAGGTATACCTCCTGAGATCTGTACTCATCATATATACACTGAGGATGTTAAACCTGTCAGGCAACCACAAAGAAGATTG
Source organism: Cunninghamia lanceolata (assembly GCA_027924645.1). Taxonomy (NCBI): domain Eukaryota; kingdom Viridiplantae; phylum Streptophyta; class Pinopsida; order Cupressales; family Cupressaceae; genus Cunninghamia; species Cunninghamia lanceolata. The sequence continues at coordinate 4,457,686 of BSBN01000642.1, forward strand.
AATCTTGTTTTAAAGGACATTGTCAAAACTGAAATAGAAAAATTACTTCAGGCAGGGTTCATATATCCAATCTCAGACAGTCAATGGGTCTCACCCCTTGTCATTGTGCCTAAAAAGAATGGGAAATGGAGGGTATGTTGGCAAGAGACACTATATGGATTCATTATTGTTGTCATTGATGGCAACAAAGTTCATCCCACACATCTGCAGGACATGGTGTGTCTCTACTTGAAGTTAGAGTGAAGAATGTTGTGGTCCGGTAAACAAGAACAGAGCATGTGGCAAGGTTTGACAGACAGGTCTGGATCTCTCAGAAGAAGTATCTTGGTGAAGTGCGGATTTGGAGAAATCAAGAGGACTACCTTGAGTGGTATATTCCAAGGATTTAGCCTTCGGTGATAGATAAGGTAAAAGATATGAATAGTTGAGTACCGGGTTCCTGAGAAATAGTGTGAATAGAGGAAGAACTGACTGACAGAACATTAGACTACTTTTCGGATGTGTTACTGATGGTGGTAAAGGTTATGAAGGCATGAATCATGTTTGGCTGACATGATTAATGATTTCTACAAGTATATACTTGATCTGCATTACTTGATGTGCAATGATTCAGCCGACAGAACAGAGTTTGTGAGAAGATTGACTATTCCGGGTGCTGACTAGAAAGATAATGAAATCACTTGTGCGGATATATATAGGATGGATTTAGTTGTGAGCAATATGTGTGGTGTCATGTGGTATGCGAAGAAAAGTAGAGCAGAGCAGAAATAGTAAGAAAGGTCCGGTATGTGAAAGAAAAGCAACATATGAGAAGAGGAAAGATGAAGTGCAGCAGATTAGTGTACTGAGCCTAACCGGAACTGAACTCCAGCATATGTGGATGCTTCCAATCAATTCAAGTATTGTATAACATTCTTTTGTAGATAGTGTGTCTCCTTGTAGGCAGTGTGCCTCCTTTGTGAGCAATGTGCTCGGGCAGTGAGCCCTAATTGGCAAGTGCCATTTTTGTATTTCCTTATTCTTCTAACAGAGAATAATCTTTGGGTTAATCACCCCGTGGTTTTCTCCCTTAACAGGGTTTCCACGTAAAAAATACTATGTCATGTGTTTTTCCATTTCATGGTAATGTTTGCTATTTGAATTAATGTTGCATTGATTAATAAGAAAGTTCAGAAAGAAGAAATAATTAGGATAACTGATTCACCCCCCCTCTCAGTTATCAACAATTGGTATCAGAGCGAAGTTCCTCCTAACAGAGTCTAACAGCTTGAGGAAGATCTGGGAATCCAAATGGATGCATATGGTTTAAGGGAGCAACTCAAGACTACCCTTGATGATCTTGAACAGTCAAACTCTGAAGTCAATGAGTTGAAGGAAAGACTCAAGCAGGCTGATGAATTCATGAGAGAACTAAAAGACAAATTAAGTCTCTCTATGAAAAAGAGAAAGGAGCTACTTTAGTAATTGGCAAGACAAGGTGAAGCAAATGATGCAAATGAAGAGCTGAATGAGAAAACCAAGTTATGTGAAAAGTTATCAAAATAAATCATTATGGTAAGACATGAAATGGAATCAGTAGTTATGAAGTTTACCCAAGAAATTGAAGAAAAAAAGAAAAACTAAAGATAATCTAAGACAATCTCTCGAGAAATCAGAAGATTGCCACTAGATGGACAGAATTATCAGACATCTTGAATTCGATCTTGAAGATGCTAAAAATAATGAAGAAAAACTTGAGGATCAAATTGTCTCTCTCAGAAGGGATCTTTAAACAACAAATGAATATAAAGAGAAATTCAAGATAAGTTCTGCTCAACTTGAAATTCTTCTTGATAGTCAAAAGAAGGCAGATGACAGGTGTGGTTTGGGATATGAGAAAGGAGAAAGCTCCAGATCTGGTCAGAGGAATTTTGGATTAGAAAATCCAAGAGACAGGCCTAGAAGACCTCCGGTAAGATAGCCTAATGCTCAAAGATATCCATCCTTCAATGGATACTGCCACAACTGCAATAACTTTGGTCACAAAGCTAATCTGTACAGAAAGAGAATGAGTCAAACTAACTCATCCTTCTCCGGATAGTGCTTTAACTATAAAAGGTATGGTCACAAATCTCATGAATGCAGAAATATGCAAATGAACAAATCATTCAATGGTAGATGCTTTGCATGCAATAGAATAGGTCATATGGCTAATCAATGCAGATCAAGAGGATATCAGTCAAATATGCAAAGAAATGTTGTTTGCCAAATCTGTAATAGATCCGGTCATAGTGCAAAATTCTGTAGAAGCAAGAATCAGGACAAAAGAGGTCCGATATATCCTAATCAGAATCAAGATAAGGGCAAACAAAAAGTGAGTGCAGATGAAGTTAAAAGAGAGATGAACAAGATTTGGGTGAAGAAGAGTACAGAGAATGTAGAGGATGGATCCGCACTAGACTCTGGTGCTGATATTCCTTCTGAAAATTAAGAAATGAGCTCTGGCTCAGGGGGAGACACAAAGAAAACCTTGTTCCCCCAGCCAGTCAAGTGGTGCCAGAATTGGCACAAGAAGAGGATGTGGATTAAAGGGTTTGTAGATATGAGTCTTGAGATGATCCAGTTAAGATTTCAGAGGTCTGCATGAAGATGTGAAGAAGTTGTGATGGATCAAGTAGAACCAGTTCCGGGAGATGCTCCGGAGTGATAGAGGATTACAAAAAGGTCCAGTGAGATCCGAAAGTGTATTGTCCTATTCTACAGATTGGACAGAGTGATTGGGATGTCCTTGTGATGTGTCATCTCTATTTGTTCATGGTTGGAAGATCCGCATGATGTTCATAGATTAGGACTGATCCAGTTCTTCAAGTCATCTGAATAAGGCAAACCAGAATAATGTAGGTCGAGCATTTATTGCAATTAGATATTAGGGTTTGCGGAGCAATATAAGGGATTTCTCATTAATCACTTGTTTATTCTACACTCAAGAAGAAATGAAAAGTGGAGCTCTGCAACAAAATTCATCAAGTTCATCGAAGATCACTTGCAGAAGTCATTACATCCAAAAATCAATCCAACCAACTCCGTGTAACCGAAGGCGCATAAGGTATTTTTTGTTTTCAATATCTCACTGCAAATCTTTTGAAAAATGGCTACTCCGAATATAGTTAAGATCTTTGATAGACCTTGCCCCACATTCAAGAAACATCCATACAAATCCTTGGAGGTAGATCCCCTAGGAGCCTTCTCTAGTGTTCCGCATGGCGTGTTGCACACTAAAGATATTAGGGTTTACATACATGCGAGTATTGAAGAATTTGGGGAATTCAAACTAAGAGATATCTATCACAAACAACTGTTAGATGATTCATTTGAGCTTAAACTAGAATATAAGGCCATCCAAGAGAAACATTTTGATCAATTCATTCATTTCCCCTGCTTTGAAGAAGATGAATGGGTCCGGTATGTGTTGAGTAGGATGCATGATAACTTCCTTTGGCTGAACAGACCTTGCAAGATCACAAAGGAGACAATTAGGGTAGTAACTGGCTTATACTCCTCTGGAGGGATACCTGTCCTCAAATCTGTCAAAAACAACATTGTAACTGAGGCCACCGGATCAAAGTTTGATAAGAGGGCAATGACTATTGAAGATATTATTGACCTAGACATCAAATTTGCATCTATGATAATAGGTTACAAGATATATCACTCCAGTAGGGAGAATTCAGTATCCGGAACTACAATATATATAGTCTATGAGATGCTGAGGAAAAATACAGAATATGATCTCTATGAACTTCTTTTGAGCCAATTAATGGAAAACATACAAAAGATCAAAAAGGATAAGAAAAACTCTTTCAAATATGGTGCATTAATTTTATGCTTGTTTTTCTACTTCATGCATGAGTTGCCCCGATCAAATGGATGGGTATGGGAGAATGACAAACCAGTAGCAGTTCAGATCAGAGACTATTTGCATGGGCTTGGGGATACTAAAGCAAGAAATTCAGCCCTGTGGGGATACTTCAAAAACTTTCAGAGCATGATGCAAGCAAGAGAAAGAATTCCCCAGTCTCTTGTTGAAAAATATAAAGATACAGTATGCTTTATGATAGATACTGATTAGTGCCTAATGGAGGCAGTAGAACCAAGGACCGTGTGGATCATGCCCATGGGGTATGAAGTTGATGAACAAATTGTGGAGTTGCATGTTCAACACATGCTAAGTCAGCCTAAGGATCCTAAGGCAAAAAGGTTTGGCACCTTTGAGGAGCTAAGTGTAAAGATTCATGTGGAACTTAGACAGCCAGAAATCAAAAGAAAGGTAAGAAAAGAAGTTGAGGAAGTTGCAAAAGGTCATGGCATCTCAAAGGAGGCACTTGATGCCAACCGGGAAAAGAGGTGAAAGGCTGAGGAAGAGAAGAAAGAGGCAGAAAAGAAAGCAAGAAAAGTACTCCGGTGGAAACCTCAACCCGGACCAGATCATCAAAAGGATCTACACCTGTCACAACCAAAAGCTCAAAAACATCAAAACCAGAAGGTCAGTCATCCGACAAAGTAGAGAAAAGGTCTAAAATAAAAGCCACAAGGGCTTATACAAGTCAAAGAGATGAAGAGGAAACTGAATCAGATGAGGGGGTAAAGGAAATAAAGAAGTAGAAGAAGAAAGGATTCGGTAAACCTACCACAGGACAAGGAAAGGAAGAAATGGCAGAGGAATTTGTTGAAAAGCCCACCCTGTCTTTAGAAAGTGTAATAAAATTAGTCACTGTGGATGGAAACCTTCAACCAATGGCTGAATTTTATGATGATTACAATGAGGCTGACCAAAAGATTCTGTAGGAAGCTACAATTAGGTACCTGAACATATATAATAAGGCCTTCATTGAAATTATATCTCTTATTCCCAAGAGCCTAGAAAATGAGTTGGAAATGAGAAAGAACAATGCCATGGCAAAAGACCTTGAGATCCGGGAACAGATAGCTATTCAGCTATATCCTTCAATTGATCCCAAGACAATGAACATGGTATTCAAAGACTGCAAGGATGAATTCAGGAACAAGGCAAGGATAAATCAGCTCATGCTTGGTGAGACTGACGAGGTAGCCAAGGACACTGAAGAGATTCTCTGGAAAACCTTCAAAAGATTTAATCTTCCTATCATAGAGGACTTGGGTACTGACCCCTCCACCACAAATGTTGCAGAAGAAACTCCTAAGAAAATGTCATAAGAGGTGGGCCCTGAACAGACAAGCATTTCTCCTCCAGTTTCCCCTACAGTCTTCGGATCTAAAGGAGAAGAAAAATCACAGGAGAAAGAAGCAGAGGTGAAGGAAAAAGAAGATGGCAGCTCCAAGATTGTAGAAGAGAAGAAACATCTGTCTCGAGCAAGAGACACTACACAAACTGTTCAAGAATTCTTGACAAAAGCCACCATAGAAATTGATGAACCGGACCTACTAAAAGGACCATTAGATTTTGACTCTTTGTCACCGGTGCAAACAATGAAAATAGCCTCATTTGCAAATGAGAAGGTCAAAGAGAAACTATTGAAATCTCACATGGAAGATTGTGAGCTTATAGAGGCAGCATTCGGAGTTTTGGAAAAGATCATGCCAACTTTTCAGAAGGATCCCACATCATCCTCTTCTGGTAATCTCAAAACCTTAGTCAGCAGTGTTAATACACATTTTGATTCTTTAGAAAAATCAGCTGAAGAAAAGGTCCAGAAGGAGTTTTTGGATAAAAGGTTCTCTGAGGTACAAGGTTTGATCACTAATGATAGGAGAAACATGAACATTGGGATAAAGAGCTTAGAAAATGCTCTTAAGGGTGGTGATGAAATGTACAAATTTTCTATCTCCTGGTCCAAGGTAACAGTGGAGATTGACAAGAAAATAAGAGAGCAAGAGGATAAACTACTAAGTCTGTCTCAAAGCTTTGATCCTCTCTCATCCTCTATAGCAAACCAAGAGTGTTAGTCTATTGCAATCTTGAATGCAATAAAGAATTTTGAGAAGGAGAGGAAGCACATGATCAGCCGGATGGGTGAACTTAGGAGGATCATTGTCCCTAAGTTAGAGGCCATGCATGAGGCCATAAGTGATGCTTAGACTACCGCCCAAACCAATGATCCGACAGATCTTAAGAGGGCAGAAGCTTTTGCATTTTTGTTAAGTGGTCACATTTCAATTTTGGATAGAATGAAGCAAAGTTGGGCTACAGAACTCATCCAATTGAAGACATCCTTTGCAGACATTCTTCAGTTTATGTGAATATGTAATATACGGCTAAGTATAGTAAAATTTTTGAAAATTTTGGTGTGCGGACCCTACCCTTTGCCATTGATGTCAAAGGGGGAGTGAGGAGCAGTAAAAAATGAGGAATCCAACTAAGGGGGAGCTTCAGAAAATGTATATAAAGACAGAGCATCAGCCAAGGGGGAGCATAGTGTAAACACTTAGTCATTTTTCACTAAGTGTTGCCATCAATGCCAAAGGGGGAGATTGTTGGCAAGAGACACTATATGGATTCATTATTGTTGTCATTGATGGCAACAAAGTTCATCCCACACATCCACAGGACATGGTGTGTCTCTACCGGAAGTCAGAGTGAAGAATGTTATGGTCCGGTAAACAAGAACATAGCATGTGGCAAGGTCTGACAGACAGGTCTGGATCTCTCAGAGGAAGTATCTTGGTGAAGTGCAGATTTGGAGAAGTCAAGAGGACTACCTTGAGTGGTATATTCCAAGGATTTAGCCTCCGGTGATAGATAAGGTAAAAGATATGAATAGTTGAGTACCGGGTTCCTGAGAAACAATGTGAACAGAGGAAGAACTGACTGACAGAACATCAGACTACTTTCCAGATGTGTTACTGATGGTGGTAAAGGTTATGAAGGCATGAATCATGTTTGGCCGACATGATTAATGATTTCTACAAGTATATACTTGATCCGCATTACTTGATGTGCAAGGATTCAGCCAACATAACAGAGTTTGTGAGAAGATTAACTGTTCCAGGTGCTGACTAGAAAGATAATGAAATCACTTGTGCTGATATATATATATATATATATATATATATATATATATATATATATATATATATATATAAAGGATGGATTTAGTTGTGAGAAATATGTGTGGTGTCATGTGGTATGTGAAGAAAAGCAGAGCAGAGCAGAAATAGTAAGAAAGGTCCGGTATGTGAAAGAAAAGCAGCATATGAGAAGAGAAAAGATGAAGTGCAGCAGATCAGTGTACTGAGCCTAACCAGAACTGAACTCCAACATATGTGGATGCTTCCAATCAGTTCAAGTATTGTATAACATTCTTTTGTAGATAGTGTGTCTCCTTGTAGGCAGTGTGCCTCCTTTGTGAGCAGTGTGCTTGGGCAGTGAGCCCTAATTGGAAAGTGCCATTTTTGTATTTCCTTATTCTTCTAACAGAGAATAATCTTTGGGTTAATCACCCCGTGGTTTTCTCCCTTAACAAGGTTTCCATGTCAAAAATACTGTGTCATGTGTTTTTCCATTTCATGGCAATGTTTGCTATTTGAATTAATGTTGCATTGATTAATAAGAAAGTTTAGAAAGAAGAAATAATTAGGATAACTGATTCACCCCCCCTCTCAGTTATCAACAGGGTATGTATTGAATATAGAGAACTCAACAAGGCCACAAAAAAGGACTACTTTCCCTTACCATTCATTGACCAAGTTCTAGACAACCTTGCTGGGAGGAAGTATTTTTCTTTTCTAGATGGATTCAGTGGGTATAATCAAATTCAAGTAGCACTTGAAGACCAAGACAAAACCACCTTCACATGCTCTTGGGGAACCTTCGCTTACAAAGTTCTTCCCTTTAGGCTATGTAATGCCTCAGCTACATTTCAGAGACTGGTTCTAGCTATTTTTGCCAAACTAGCTAATGAATGCATGGAGGTCTACATGGATGACTGTACTGTGTATGGAGATAATTTTGAGGAAGCTCTCATAAACCTTGACAAAGTACTAAAATGTTGTGAGAAGAATCAATTGTCCCTTAGCCATGAAAAGTGTTTTATGATGGTGGAGGAGGGAATTGTTTTGGGACACCACATTTCAGAGAAAGGGATCAAAGTGGATCAGAACAAGATAGAAGTAATCACACAGTTGCCTTCGCCAAAAAATCAGACTGACGTTAGAAGTTTTCTGCGCCATGCAGGCTACTATAGGAGGTTCATAAAAAATTTCAGCAGAATAGTTGCTCCCCTATTTACCTTGCTTAACAAAGATAGAATTTTTGTGGACAGAGGAATGTCAAACAACATTTAAAACCTTGAAGGAGAAACTTACTATCACACCAATCTGGAGAGGACCTAATTGGACTTTACCATTTCACATACAGATCGATGCTTCAAATGAGTCCATTGGGGCTGTTTTATGACAAAAGGAGGAAGGAGAAAGTATGCATGCCATTTATTACATTAGCAAAAACCTTACCTCTATAAAAAGAAATTACACTACAACTGAGAAAGGATTCTTGGCAGTCATCTATGCTATAAAAAAATTCATGCATTATATCACTGGATATAAGATATTTGTACACCCTGATCATGCAGCCATCAAGTACCTAATGAATAAACCAGTAATAGGTGCAAGGATCATTAGGTGGTTATTGCTATTGCAGGAATTTGATATTACCATAGTTGATAATCCAGGAAAGTTTAATTTGGTTGCTGATTTTCTGTCAAGATTACATACAAGAGGAGAACACCAACCAGTGGAGGACAAGTTCCCAGATGAACATCTTTTTGCCATATCCTCTGCTACACCTTGGTTTGTAGACATAGCTAATCTTTTAGCTACAGGCTTGTATCCATCCCATTTTACTTCAAAACAAAAAAAATGTTTAGTTAAGGAAAGTCTATCTTACAAATGTTGAATGGTTTACTATTTAAATGTGGCCCTGATTTCATTCTACGCAGGTGCTTAAAGGCTGATGAGATTTTTGATGTGTTGAGAGCATGTCATGATGAACCATCTGGTGGCCATTACTCTTTCCACTGGACAGTCCACAAGATCCTTGGAGCTGGTTACTATTGGCCCTCTCTTCATAAAGATACAAAAAAGTATGTGCAGCACTGTGACCAGTACCAAAGGATGGGGCAAACAACCTTTACCCAGGAGATGCTGCTACATTCTCAAGTCATGATGGAACCATTTGAGAAGTGGGGTCTAGACTTTGTGGGACCTATTTCACCACCATCATCAGGCAAGGAGTACATTCTAGTATGCACAGACTATGTTACTAAGTGGGCTGAGGTTCAAACACTACAAGTTGCAAGAGAAGAAAAAGTTGTTGATTTCCTCTACAACAAAATTTTCTTAAGATTTGGAGCCCCAAGATCAATAGTTTCAGACAGAGGACCTTAGTTTACTTCACAAGTAATCCAGGCATTCACAGAGTTATACCAAGTCAAACACAGGAAATCTTCACCTTACCATACTCAAGCAAATGGACAGGTAGAAGTGACTAATAGAGAACTTGAGAATATTCTAACAAGGACAGTAACAATGAATAGAAAAGATTGGGCTAGTAGATTACCTGAAGCAGTTTGGGCTTACAATATGACTTGGAAGTCCACAACAAAGTTCTCACCATATGAACTGGTTTATGGGAAAAAGCCTATATTATCTATAGAATTTGAACTCTAGACACTTAAAACTGTATTGGATGTTGGTTTGCCATTGTCTATAATTCAGCAGAACATGATTCTTTAGCTCAAAGAGTTAGATGAGATTCGAACAGAAGCCATTTAGCAAACAGAACTAGTTCAGTACCAGAGGAAGCAATGACATGACCAACATATCAAGAGGACATTTCAACAAGGTGATTGGATTCTTCTTTACGATTCTAAATTCAAGGAATTTAAAGGGAAATTGTAGATTCACTGGTTGGGTCCTTATGAAATAAAAGAAATATTTGAAAATGGAACTGTCTTATTGCAACCTATTGATGGGAGCACAAACACCTTTCTAGTAAATGGTCACCGAATCAGGCTCTACAAATGACCATCTACTAAAGAAGAGTTTATGAATAATTTGTGTTTTGATATAGGGGATACCTCCTCTGTCACTGTATTGTGTTAAAAAAAAAGGGAGGTTGAAAACTAGCAATGGCTGCCTCCTAAAAAAAAGAAAAAAAAAAGAAGGTTGAAAACCAGCAATGGCTGCCTTCTAAAAAAAAGAGGAGAAGATGGAAAACTAGAAAATGGCTATTATTCTCAACCAAGGGAGTTGAAAACTAGTAAAATGGCAATTCCCTTCTCTAGGACAGATGAAATAATTAGTAGACTCCAGAGATGATCAGTTGCCTGGAGGTAGTTGAATGCATCTTCGATGCTTTTTCAACTAGGGGCACCTCTGGTGCTCTGTCAATAATGCCGTCAGTCTCAATAATAAAGGGGACCCACCTCTCCAGAGGGGGGGTAAAGTAGACATCATATGATGAGGTCATCATGACTCATCTTCTACTTTATCACAAAGAATATTAAATTGGAATAATAATCATTTTGTAGGAGTATCCACAAGCTGACACTGACATCACCTAAAGGCGTGGATTTTCAAACCACTCAGCGCAATGATTACAGGTCACGTACAAATGGGAAGTGGACGTCATCTTATGCTACTGCTCAGTTGCCACGATGCGTGCAGTTTCCAAAAATGACGCAGCATCTCTCCCCTGTACATTGCCTCATCATTACAACTGATCCAGGTAAATCTGTCTCTAATTAATCATTATTAGTAACTATCTTGTCTTTCTGTTTTGGGTACTGCCATGATAACACATCTCCCCGCCATCATTTCCTTCTTCACATCTGAGCATGCCGCCATCTATGCCTTAATGCCACCTTACCTCCGGAGTGCCTTGTCAGTCTGCTACATTTATGGCTGCCTTAGTCCCTTAACCCATCTGCATAAGCCTAGACTGAAAAAAATAGCATCCCTCATTCAAACCTCTGGAATAGACTGAAGCATAAGATAAATTAAACAATTCTCTAGAGTCTACAGAGCAGTTTGAACAATACTCTGGAGCCCATAAAGATAAGAGGGAAAGATAGACTGCGGATTGGGGAGGTAAAAGAATAAACATAGAAGGTGGCATCAATTCAGCAATGGGAGTCAAGAAAAAGTCTGAGCCAGAAAATACTGCGGGTCTTCTGAAGGATGCAGCTGTAGCAAACATTTTACGGGCTGCTGGATGGTTAGATTTCCTAGACAAATTTGAAGGGTTTGAGGAGGATATTGTAGATGAGTTCCTCTGAAATTTAAGAGACAACTAGACGACTATGAGAGGAATTCAAATCAATTTCTCCTCAGCAATTATCAACCATATCTCTGGACTTCCTGAACAAGGTGAGAGGTTTTACCACTTAAAAACCTTGTACACTGATTTAATTAGAAATTTTTCTGTTCATGGTGAGCCTGCTATTCAGTTAAATTTGAATAAGAATGAAGTCAAAGGGATTTTGAGGTCCACACTCCCAAACCCCTAGGCATCGGTCGGTACTTGGTTAATGAAATACTTTACTTGTGATGGCCAATTCTCTATAGTTTTAGGGCCAATTATGAAAATGCTGATTTTTCTCAAACATGGAAGTAGACACCTTGAGCATAACATAAATATCCCCAACTTCCTGTATTCCACCATTAGGGCAACTACAGAGAAATATTAGCAGGATAAGGGACCCATGAAACATCATGGCCTCATCTTTCTGATAGTCAAACACCACTTCCTATCTCAGGCCAATGGGGAAGAACTATTGCAAAACTTTCTTGAGTAGAGCCCTCAGGTCAGAGAACCAGAGATTGCACAACCAGAAAATGAGAGTTCTCCTTCTCACCAAGATGAGGAAACTAAGCCTTCAGCCTCCTCCACAGCTGTTCACAAAGAGAAGTACCCTCACAAGAGGCCACTTCATCTGTAGCCCCTGTTCTTGACAAAAAGAGGAAGAGCAAACAAATTGCAAAACCTGCTCCTACACAAACCCCATATATGACCTAATCAGTTAGAAGAAAGATGACTCTAACTGAGGAATCTTGCCGTACAAAATTCAAAGAGGGAAGGTCAGGACAGAGAATAGAGGAAACTTGGTGGGCTCAAGAACCATCTCAGGATTTAGATGAGATTCCTCTAGTCAGGAAGAGTGAACAAAGTGGAAATTCTCCAGCACCATTTGTTCATGTGGCGTCAAGTCCAGTTTCAACACCACCTTGTGCTTTGAAGACAGGAAATTTACAAACTTTTACTATTTCCTCAGATTCTGAGGAGGAAGACCTGCTCTGGAGGCATCAGCCCCACCTTTGCTCTGGAGAAGAAAAAGAAAGAGACAGCTCTCACAGGCTGAAAAGGATACTGCCTTGCTTGCTGAGGCACTCCTAGAATTGAGAACGTATGAGGATAAGGCTGGACCTTCATCAGTACTAGCAGCAGTAGAAAAACCCCAAGAGGATCCTCAAGACAGACAGTTAAATGGGGAAGAAATAGGGCAGAAGGCCATGGAAAACCTTAATGATTAGCCAATAGAACCAGATGCAGAAGTACTCTCTCATCCCTCTGACCAAGAGGATGTAGAGATTTCAACAGAACAACAATTGATGGAAGAAATTGAAAATTTAAAAAGATTGCTCTAGGGAAAGAACTTGATCATTACTGACCTCAAGAAGGTCAAGGTAGAGGTGGAGATGGAGCTGAAACAAACCATTGCCAACCTCCAAGAAGACCTCCAAAGTAAGAATAAAATCATCCAGGAGAAAGAAGCAGAGTTAGAGGCACAGAAAAGTGAGGCAGCCAAATTAGTGGTAGAAGAAGAGAAAGCAGCATAGAAGGCTTCTGAGCTCACCATGGCCAGAGACAATGGCATCACAATAATGGCAACATTGATTGAGAAGGTACAAAGCTAGGTCAAACAGTTAACTTGGGCCAATAACAGGCTGGATGACCAAGAAGAATATATACAAGAACTGTCTGGCCCAAGGGCAACCAATGAGCAGGAAATCCAAATAGATGCTTGTGTGGGTCTAGTCCCCATTGACATTCCCAAAGTCCTGTTTCATTGGGAGAAACAGTGTAGAGAGTTTGAGGCCTCCAAACCCATGTTCAAGTTACAAAGGGCAGTCACTGCCAGCACAGAAAGAATAACAACTTTGGAAAACAAAATCATTCAAATGGTCTCCCTTTTCTCCAAAATCCTATCCTATAGGCCTCCAAGTGCTAGTTATTCAATGTTCTTACAAGAAAGGGTACTGCAAAGGAAACTCTCCTTAGTATTGTCTGACCTAATTGAGGATATAGAAACAGTAGAGGGATTCATGACAACTTACACAAGAAGCAATGGTGAGGACAAAAACTTCCTTTGTGAATTATACCTGCATGGGTTCTACATTAATGATGTAGCCTTCATCCTTAATCACTTTGTGGGAGAATGCTAGCTTAAGACATTCATGTCTCTAATGAGAAACCACCAGATTTGGAATGAAAGGATGAAAGATCATCTTCAGAAGGATTTAAAAACTGATCTCTTTATCAGAAAAGAATGTCCCAATCCTTTTACTTTTCGGACCCAATTCCGGTCCCTTATCTATCATCCTGTCAATGCAACCAGAATGTTGCCATTATACCTGAAAAATTTGCAGGAATGCTCCATTGACTTTGGTCTTTTTATGATCAATTCAGCAAATTCAGTACTTGCTATAGCAAAGAGGAGATGGAATATTTTGACCCCGGAGCAGAAACTCAGAGAGGTAGTCACCCCTACAAATTTGAGATTATTCATGAGGAAGGCAAAGTTGATATCCAAGATGATGGATACACATAAATAGGAATGGATAGGTGGACGGTTCAGGCCTCCTCTAATCATAGAACCACTCTCTATCTGGGCAAAACTGACGGAAGATGAAAAATTGGAAGACTGGTTGAAGCAGGTTCATAAGTACAGAGGTAATGGTAATACCAATAGGACAACTTGGACCACCTATATCTAGGATTATAGCCTAAATGACAAGCTGCTTCACCAAAATAAATCTAGGATGTGAGGAGTAGGAGGACCTGCCAAACCTTAGGTATGGGGGGATGATGAGTGCCGAGTTGCACTCATAAAATACACTATTTTTGCCTCTCTTTTTCCCTTTTTGAGTTCATCTTCCTAATGTCTGCACCCAAATAAGATAGCAAGGTCGTTCTATTTTATGATTAATTAGGATAGATTACTTAAGATTAGAATTTTTGATTGAAGTGACTAATGTGCATGGAATTAATGGAAAAATGTAGAAACTTCTCTCTTTTTGAATCAGCAGGTGTAGATGTCAGAGACAACAATTTTGTGCATCTCCAGAGATAGTCTTCAATGATCTCTAGAGATAATATCATAGGACCATGACACCTGAAGTTCTGAAGAATGAGGAATGCCTCTCCGAAGTTCTACGAAAGTCTGAAGTATCTCCAAAGTTGCAGACATGAATAGTTATCTCCGGCACCTCCTGGGAATAGGGCATATTTCTAGCAGAGCTGCCGAGCAGACACTCTCAGCAGTGATCTTAATACCCCTCACCTCACTCAAATCATCACCTGAGTGGTGAAGTCTTTTCAAAGATTTTGCATGAGTTACGGATGGAATTGATCTAACACCCTTAGTTTTAGGGCCTCAATGCCCAAGTGTAATAAGACTTAAACTTAGACTCCTGAGTGGACTTCTGTTCCACTCAAGTCTACCTTTTATTGCATGGTTATTTTTCATAAGTCAGATAGTTAAGTACAATAAAGAGATGGTATCATCTCATAGAAAGACTGGTAGATAAGTTCAGTGATATATCATCACTAATTTTTATATATATGTACTCTTAGAAACAAAAGGATATACAACGATGGAATTACTCTGACTCTCAGAGATTTCAGTTTTGTGTTAGTAATATTTTCATTGATGCATCGTAAATGAATTGAATTGAATTTAGTTGTGATCATCTTTTGTGCTGATTTCCTACTGTAGCCTTTAGCCTCAAGGGTGTGGAGCAAGGGGCCACTCTCACCACTCAGGCAGGAGGCTAGTATGGTTGTTTTATTGTTTCAATTTTTTTTCATATAAAGGTGTTTACTATTTTAATAGATAAATGTAAGTTACTTTTTTCTTTGCTTTAATTAAATTTCCTGTTTCATTCTATTTTTTAACATTCCTTAAATTTATTTAGCAAGCAGATAGATTAGTTTCTTTTCAAGTTAGGATTATCCATAAACTGGTAACCATAGGATCCCTAGTTGCAAACAGTCATGGACACAGCCCTGGTTTTTTGACATCTGAAAACAGATTAAATGATGAGGTACAGCGACACCTTGTCAAGTTTTAGGGTAGAAAACTGAGAGGGGGGGTGAATCAGTTGTCCAAAACTTTCTTTCCAATTACACACTTAAATCCTCTTAGTGATTTAGCAGCATATCAATAAATCAATCGTGGAAACATAATGCATTAAATCAAGACCATAAACACATCAATAAATGGGACACCAATATTTTGACGTGGAAAACCTAGTTAAGGGAAAACCATGGAGAGATTAATCCAAGATTGTATTTTCTGTTAGAAGAATAGAAAGAACAAAATGGCACATGCCAATTAGGGCTCATTGCTCGAGCACACTACTCACAAGAGGCTTACTGCCTACAAGAGACATGTTGTCTATAAAGTAATAAGTATCACATACATGAATTGGAGAATAGCATCTTCACCATGCTTGAATCAGTTCCATTTAAGCCCAATACTTCTGCTCTGCCTTTCACTCTCCTCCTCACTACCACACACTCATCTCCATGAGACACCCTTTAAAATAACTTTACAATTTCTTATTTATACAAGACATCAACTTAGGAATGATCATCTAAGTCGGCAAACATCTACAAGAACATCCACAAGATGTGTAATACATCTGGTCGGCCAGTCTCAGGAAGAACACCATCATCCAGAGGTTGTTCTTCAATTGCAATTTCCAACTCCAATGTGGATCACCAACACAAACTGAACATGATCCAAAGACCTCCACAAGATTGTCTGAATCACCAAGAACATCCATACTTCATCTGCTTACTGAAATCCATCTCTCCTTCATCTAGAACCTCAAGAACATAGTCTGTCACAACTGTCACAAAGGAATAGATGCTTGCGGACCTTCAAACCATGAACCAATCGAGTTGACACTTCACAAAGACTTCCTCAACACTCCCTCAAATCTACGGAATAGGATAATGCATTTCCGGATCTCACCAGACCTATCTATGTCACTCTGTCACCACTAAACACCTGTCGGAACCGGTTTTACTTGAATGGCCACAACTTCTTCAAATCTTCATGCGGACCTCCAAAATCTTTACTGGATCACCTTAAGACACATATCTACAAACCCTTTGAACTGCATCCTTTGATTCTTATCTTATCTTGGACTTTCGCCTTACTGTCTTCACTGTTCTTCTCTGTTCCTGATTAGGACTAATTTTCTCAATATCCTTAGCACACAGCTCATCCAATCCTTTTCATTAATGCAACAGGAGTATGTTGACATCAATGACAACACCAGTTAGGCCCATACTTGCAACATTATTGAGGTTGGTTGCATGGTTGGACAGTCCTTCTTAGACCCTCCTACCATGTCTAGATCAGAAATCTTATTTAGTCTACTCCTTCATAGTCATATCCCTTTGTCTCAGACTTTACAATTTCTTTAGTGATTCTAGTTCATAGTCGATTGGTATAAATTTCCTTTTCAACTTTGCAACCATCCTATCCCATTTTGTTATTCTTTCCTTTCCCCTTCTATTTATCTAAACAATAGCATGTCCTTTTAGCTTGGTCTTTGAAAACCTAACCCTCTTAGGATATTCAATTTCCTCTTACTTAAAATACTCATCCAAGTCATTTATCCATTCAATTAATTAATTAGGATTCAAGTCACCAAAATAATTAGAAATCTTAATTCTAGGTCTCTTACCAATTTTTAAAAATGGCCTTCAACATGCTTACTTGATCTAATTCTTTTTCTAGTTCTTCCAAATCTTTCTTGTATCTTCTTCCACATTGCTCTCATCATCATCTCTTGGACTTTGAGCCCTACTCTTATATTCCTCCAAAGCCTTCAATTGGATGATATTCTCCCTTAACTCTTTCAACACTTCATCTAATTTTTCTGCAATGTTAGCAACACCTTGGAATCTTCATGGTGGCATATTTCTTAGGATCTAGTGTAAACTACATCAAGTTGGCATTCTACCTACAATCACCTCTTGCAAGTACATCTCAATTGAGGATCTGTTGACAGGCTTCTTGTATGCTACCTTGATTCAATGATCTGTTCATAAGTAGAACTTTTGGAATAACGACTTGTTCTCCTCTAAATTAGAACCTTAGGCTTTGATACCACTTGATCTATAGTCATGGATAGAGGATCCAATGAAGGATAGTCGAGCCATGTAGTGAAAACTCAAAACGTACAACACACATTGTAAAGCTTAATAAAATAATAACACAATTTTTATTGATTTTAAACTACAAAACGATTAGAATCTTTTACAATGGGGTTCCTACATGCTAGTTTGTATTCATTTGATTACTATTATGAAAATTATTACATTCAAATGAGATTCAATACATTATGTGGCATTTGTGTCCTCATCTTCGAACTCCATCCTAGACCTTAATACTTGTTTCACACATAGACCTCAAACTCTCTATTGAATTCCTCCTTAACTCTCCTTCCTAATCTCAAATTATTGTTAATGCCATATATATAACAATCTCGAACTTCCAAATTGATTTGTGTTGACTTCAAGGTGGCACAAAGTTCAATCCTTCATGAAACATGTAGTTGGCTCATGTAAACAAGTTCTTTGATCAAATCTTAGTGATAATAGAATGGGGAATCTATGTGGTGCTCATTGTTGATCCTTCTAAATCCAATGAGTTTTTGCATATACTTCTTTGTTGGAACAAACTCTAAATAACTCAACACAAGTAGAAAAGTTAAAACTATGTAGGTCTGTTAGCCCAGTGTACATTCATAAACCAAATTATGTCATTATGCTGATCCAATTCTCCTCAAACATAGACATAACATCTATATAATCATTGTACAACATACTCCCAAAACTAAAAAACAAAATATCAACTTGTGGTGAAAAGTGGTGGCTTCTTCTCCAACTAATCTAGAAAATGAAAACCTACAAACAAATAAAGTGAAAAAATATATTTTTGGTTGATACAAAATTTCTCTTCTTTCTTGGGATGCTCTTGCATCACCTTAAAAGTATTTTATTATGATAATTAAATATAAATACTAAAACACATGAGGTCCTTATACCTATGCTCTAAGTATAAGTGGACTCATACTATAAGTTAGATGCAGACACAAGACATTATAGACCTCTAATTAACTGGATGAAATAACATATAACACATACACCATAAGATATAAATGGAGTTATATCACTAAAGGTTAATCCTGTTAACTTAGCCTAGGCATGTGTAATTTGTAGACCTTACTATAAGCATGGTTCTCTAGACATATATCAAATTTTAGTTATCTAAAGATTCAACAAGACTTATAAAACTAAATCATGCAAGTAGGCAAGACAAAGCCTAATAGTAAACTAAAATGAAAAATTAGTTATAAAGATGTATTATGATGATTTTAAATGATGGTGGAAGGACAATCTACAATGCACTGATTTCTTGATCACGTGAGCAATTGAGTCAAACATTGAACCTCAACACAAACACATTTTTAAGTTAAAACATGAGAACTAGGCATACACTTGAAGAGCACAAGCATGGTTCTCTAATTAAAAAATGTGATACCTATATATACAAAAAACATTCATGAAAAAGTATACTTTAAACAATCCATAATTAAACAAAATAAATCCACATGAAGTGTTAAAAAGACCCACTCAAATATAATTTGAAACATTTTTTTCTAAATCCCTGCGTGGATTAGCTATTTAACACTAGACTAGAAAATGTAGCCTCAAGAGCACATACAACATATTTATCCCTTGAAAATATCTAGAAAACTATGGAGACATGCATGTATCATGAAGACATCTTTTCATTCAATACCTTCTCTAAATTATTAACATATGAAATCATTAGAAAACATAGTCTAACTTACAACAATTGATGCCTTAGAATCAACTTGATTAGTGGACACACAAAATATTTATAGAAAAACCAATTCCATGATCAACCAACCCTTTATAAATTTAGATAGTTGTAGATTTATAGTAGTATGTATAGCTACCCTAGATTCATAAGATTGTGACACTTGTAACACATTCATACAACCTAACATCTCTCTATTCAACATTAAATTCATGATAAGTTAGGAAAAACACATACATATTAGGTTTCATGGTAAGAGTAGGTGACATCTCTATTGGATAATATACTTTTTAGAATAGAGGGAAAATTCACTTCAATTTACACATAAATTCTTGCAACACCAAACTATCTACATTGGGATCTGGCCTCCATTTAATTTTGGAATATCACCAGGGCCCAAGGATTTGATTATGGTTAGTTTCCATAGCACATGGCATAACACAATCATATCTCATTAAATTATTAGCCACCACTTTCCAACTTGCCCATTCATGAATTGCCAAGTCAAAACTCTACTTACATGTCACAATTTAGTCAAATTTAGACACCATAAGCCTTTAGATAACCCCAAGCCCAACAAACCATTGACACACTTAATTCTTCATGTACCCATAAGAACCCATCCTTGCACATTTTCTATGTATCTTGTTCATGATGCTATGATTTAAAAATCCATAGGTCAAAGCACTAGATAGCTCAAATATAAACTCCTCACTAGATAAGCACCTCTGGACCACTATAGACCTACCAATCCTAGACATTCATGAAACCTCCAATGCATACATGGACATCATCATGATATCATAGTGGGGTTTGAGGACCAATAACAATCACTCTAAGATTGCCACATTACCATCACATGCTTTCTTTATCTCCAAATGAATGACTACAAACAAAAAAAACACATTAGACATGAAAAGTTGATGTCATAGGATTTGAAAACATTGGAAAATTGCATTCCAAACGGGAATTTGGGTCCATCAGACATCAAAACATTAAGACTTTGGATGTAATTTTGTGACTATAACTTGTTATATAAAACTCTTAGGTCCACCAATAGTGGGCCCCATGAATATAAAATTGTATTACGGACTATAGGCCATTGATGAACTTGATTTCATAAGAGAATTTTATTTTCCCCTCGTAGACACCATGGATATAATAATAATCTAACTTCTCCAAACTTAAAACAATATGCCCAAACTTCAAACTCCATTGGCACAAATAATTAATCCACACAAATAGGCAAGGTCATGTTGGAAACTTGATATATGTGACATGGCTTTCCTATATGGCTCACAAAATGGATTATTGAATTTAATATTAATATTTTCTTGTTAGCTTAATGTTTTGATGTGATCTTATGTGTATGTAAATGATATCACACAAATAGGCATGGTCATCGAGGAGCATTGTAACTCATAATGGAATCACTATAATATGAATCAATAAATGCACTAAAAGGAATCTCATAATTATAGACTAAGTCAACTACAATATCCATATGAATGAACGAACATGATGTGTCACAAAATGTCAAATTGGTATAAACCATAGATATTGAATATTCTTTACTTTTCCATTTCTATTCTTTTAAGCATTTCTTCATATCCTTAGACATATAACCAATACCAGAATGTTTTTTATTTTCTTTTAATGCTAATGGGTCAAGTATAGCTTGTTCATGTCATCCAATTCCTTTGCCTTTATAACTAAGTTTTTTCATAATCTTGAATCTAGGACCATATAATTGATCAAGTTGAATAAAAGAAGAAGAAGAATCAGTAGTAGAAGTAGTACCATCTAAATCACTATTACACACAGAAGCTATCTTAATATCCTTGAGATCACTTTTGTACATAGGGGGGCAAACATATATAGATGGATCCATATAAGACTATAGATCTTATAAGCTTTTAGATCAATTTGATACTCCTACAAAATAGGGTGTACAGATTAAAAACTACCCTAATCATTATTAGATAAAACACCATCATTATTTGAGAAAAATTCCTTTGTAGGTTCATCTTTGATTGGTTGATTCTATGTAATAAAATATTTAGAGTCATCAATCATCTCACAAATACTAAATGGTTGAGGATCTATTGATATCTAATATTTTTTTACGATGTAATGGTAAAATCTAACACATAGATGCAATGTAGAAGGTACAAATTGCATATCATGTAATAATGGACTCTATAACAACTTATTATAAGACAATTTTATAGGCATCACATGGAACAATATCTCTAAAGAAAGTGGGTCAAATGTGATAGAAAGAGTAATAGTTACCAAAGTATTTCTACCAATATTCATCAAAAAAATTAATAGCAATATCTAATTTTTGTAACTTTGCAATATCCAAATTCAACTTTTAGAGACAATCCTCACTACAAATGTTCAAACTATATCCATTATTAACCAAGGAACATTTTATTTTCAAGTCATGATATCTCACCATATTTTGTATTTAATGATATGCCACCGTAATTTGTAAAGGTTGATACTCATGAATAACTAACTTAGGTGAGAAATCTATGTGATAAAATGAAATACCATGATGGTCCTTGTGAGTGATAGATTCTATCAAAGGAGTCACTAGTTGTAGAGTAGCATCCAAATTCACTCGAATCTTTTCTAAATCTTTCTACATGATGTACTTTTACAAAGGTAAAGAACACAGTAAATCTCAAACATATACTCAACTTGTGTATTCTAAAGTTGCTCAATAGTACAATATTATTAATGTACCTTTTATGTAAGCTTAGGTTCAAAAAGGAGATTAAACATGTATTAGATGGAAAAATTGGCTATTGAGATGGGACATCATGACCTCTAGCCATCCTTTAATGTGTATGTCATACTAAAGGAAAAATAGTTTGGACATGAAAAGTAGGTATATCCTTAGGAGGTTACTTAGCACGAAATGTAGGACATGAAAACATATAAGCCATATGGATAATAGGTGAAGAGTGTGGAAAAACATCTAATAATAGACCACGTGTAGGCTCAACTAAGCCCACATTAGTCATTTTAAAAAAAAAATGAACAATAAAACAATAACCAAATGCATAAATGGATGATTGAATAAACAAGACCACTGAATTATAGCAAAGGATTAATCCATATAAAATATTAATATTGTACTTTAATTCTCTTATAATATCTCAATTATTTAAGGCATAACAGTACAGAACAATAAAATAAAAGGATAACTATCAGAAGCATAAGACAAAGTAAGCTAGGGGAGAGGACCCAATACACCCTCACTTTGTGCACATCAAGCTCCTAAACAATACATTAGATTTTCATGAAAATTTCAACATATCTTTTTATCTCAGTTAAGAGCTTAAAGCTTTGTTTGGGGTTATGGACATCAATGATGTAGCCTAATAAGCCTCGCCGAGTTGTCCAAAAACACCAAATAAATGTTCGAGTGAAACATGTGCACCAAAGCATGTATTACCAATCACCTTACGTGTCACCATATGATTGGTTGTTTCTTTAATTTGACTTGTGAAATGTATTGTTGCACATATATTGGTTCCTTATTATTTTTTGTTTTTTAATTAGAAAAAAGATAAAAGAAAAGAATTACAAATATCAGAAGTAGCAAAACAAAAGCTTCCAGTAACAACAATTAGCCATATTGTTGAGACCAAAACAAAAGAGAAGACAAACACCATTGAAGGTTGCCTTGACCACAACAACGTTAAAGACTACACTCACACAACACCCCTAAAGACACATCAACAATAGCAAAATACTAACCATTCTTAAGACTTTGCTTTGAATCTTCCTCATCTATAGGTCAAGGGCAAGTGTATCATAATAGTAGTGATGACCAAGTAAATACATATGACCAACCCAATCAAACTAGTATATTATTTCTCAACTACTATTCCTTTAATATTTTTAAGTGGGGTCTAAGTGCCCACCCCATAGCAACTATCGGAGCAAAGTGATCTATTGAGACCCCTCCCCTATCATTTCCTTTTTTTTCCACGACTCACGATTGACACTGGTTACTCGTTACGGAACAATTCACTAGGTAACGTAGACTACACACAACATTTGAGCATTGCACTGCACACCACACAAAATTAGTGGACACTATCCTTCCAGGAGAATTCCAAAATTGAACAAGACCAAACGGATATTCCACACGGCGGGGTCATGTCCACCCGTCCGTAACACATGATATTTCCACGAACATTTACAAGCAAAGGAGAAGAGCCTATATCCTGTATTATGACTTGGGAATAATTGTTTTGAGAAAAGTAGAAGTAATGGCGTGTGATTCCAAAAGCTTCCACTTTGTGTTAGTCCATGGAGCGTGCTTTGGCGGGTGGTGTTGGTACAAAATTGCAGACCTCCTTATGAAAGAGGGTCATACTGTGTCTCCCCTTGACATGGCCGGCCAAGGCATCGACCCAACTGATGCAGATCAGATTTCCACATTAGAGGAGTACAATCAGCCTCTTACAGACTTCTTTACGGCTCTTCCTTCCAATCAGAAGGTATATGTTTCACTAAAACTTAAATAGCTTTTGCTGTTTGTTATTCAGGACATCTAAACTTCCTTAATAAAATTATACAGCTGTTTACTTGTAGTTTACATTTCCATTCTTACCGTTCGAAATTTTTACAGAGCATAACAACAATCTACATCTGATATTGAATAGGTGATATTGGTTGGCCATAGCGCTGGTGGCTTCAATCTTACTTACACCATGGAGCATTTTCCACACAAAATCGCTGCTGCTGTTTTCGTTACTGCAGTGATGGTTCTCAGCGGAACGACTGCCTTTGATATTTTGAATGAGGTTTATTTCTAATATCATGTTTTCAATCTCGTAATGTTTTGGTGCCTGTTTTGTTATAAGCTTTATAGATTTATGTTTATATTGTTGGTAACAATTTTTTTATTATTAAATATATTTTTATTATAGTTTATCTATGTAATATCAGATTTCGTCTCGAATTGGAAACTTTGGAGACTCCACATTTTACTTTACCAATGGAGAAGAAAATAAACCCACCTCCCTAAAGTTTGGCAAGCAGTTTTGGCAAGAATTTTTGTTACAAAACTCGCCCTCTTTGGTAAATTATTGAAATCAATAACTCTGGGGCTTAATTGTATAATAGAGAAACTAATTGCTTGATTGACTGGTTGATATCATGGAATTCAATGCAGGATATTTGTTTGACTGATTCTCTACTCAGAAGATTTCCATTCTGGGAAGGAGCACTTTCCTACACGAATGAAAATTATGGACGAGTTCCCCGAGCATACGTTGTGACCAAAGAAGATAAAATCCTTACAGAGGAATTCCAGAGAAAAATTATCGCAGACAATCCTCCACAAATTGTATACGAGATAGAAGGATCGGATCACTCTCCATTCTTCTGCAAGCCTCATGAACTCGCTCGCATTCTGGTTCAAATTGGTAATGGATGCCTATGTTACTAATGTTATGCCTTATTTTCTTTTTAAACTGTTATGATATTTCTTTGGATGTAACCGCTGAAAATTACAGTACTTATATCTAAAGTACGTCCAGAGATATCTATCTCAGTGTACTTTAGATATATCTTTTAAATATAAGTATACTGGTACGTAAATGTATGGAACATACAATGAGTAGAGGATAAAGGCCATAAAATGTATGTAATTAGGAATAAAACATAATACAGTAACTTGTATGCAGAGACTTTGAAATTTACATTGAGATTTGTGTTAATGAAATATAGTTAGCTTGCCTACTGCCATTACACATGAAAACAGAGGTTAATCAATCACTTATATCCACCTGGAAATACGTTTTCCATTTTGGAGCACCAGTGTTTTCATATAGAAATTCAAGGATATATTTTCAAAGATCATAGGGTAGAGAAGCAATCAATAAAAAATAGCTGCAACAATAATACCTTTGCTCATGCCAAGTATGAAGTCTATTGATTGAGCTATCAAAGCCCTAGAAGCCGAAGTGTCATCTGTTGCCTTGTGGAGAAAGTAATCACAAAACAAAAATAGTGTAACTGAATGAGGCCTCCAGTCAAGATAAGTCAGAACCAGACTTTCCATTCTCTAAATAGTTCCAGCTTTGAATATGAATTTAACACCTCCAAACTGTAAAAGATTCCAATTATTCTTATCAATATCAGCATGCCAGACTGTACGCATTCAATCTGAGGAAACCATCAAAAGTACATACATGAGAAATAATTACCTGCAAATCTATCAACAAGGGAACCATTTTATGACAAACAAAATTTAGGCATATCAAGACAATTGGAAATGGACAATTCCAGATAATTGGATTAAGCAGTACAATATAAAAAGAAATACGAGAGAGAACCATATAAGGCATCCATAAAAAAAGGAATCTTTCTATATTCTTAAGTCGATTTCTTTTTTGTTTGCCGGAAGATTATGAACCTCTGCGCCAAAATGGGTCAGATAGAATAGGAAAGGTGGATTTTTGGGGAGTATTGTTCAAGGATGAGGTTCATGAGATGATATCTCTGGGAGGGGCCTGTCTATGATTTGGTATTTTTTTTTATGTTTTATTTTTTTAATGAGATGATACCTCTGCATTCATTCTTAGTTCGCAGATGAATTTATTGCATCTGCCACTTCTTCTAAATTGATTGCATCTGTTAGAAGTATCCTTAACAAAATTTCATCACACACAACATATTTCTATTAGAAGCTCAAAATCATCACTGATAGGAGTGACTTGTACAATGCTTTTATAGATCACATGCGCAGCCAAAAAATTTGGTATTCTTGACATGACAAGGTTACATAAAGGCATTCGAGTGGTGAAGAGGGGTCCTCCCATTGGACATCCATGAAAAGGCTTCAGGCTTTCATGTCCTTGCCTCAACCTTTTTCATGGTGCAAGATCTTCGCTATTTTTCTGTCTCCTGGTCAGATCCTTCTTGTTGCTAGCCAACAATGAGTCCTCGCCAGTATTTAATCTCCCAACATTCATCATCTTATTTCTCACCCCCTTTGTCTGCTTTGCACTGGATGAATTACCTTTGATGGAAAAGTGGCATACCTAATGCGCTTATTTGATGATTTCCACCTCAAATCTCCAAGCAATCCAGCACTCGCAAGATTGCACATAGGCTTTTCTTTTTCATTCTTCTCCAGATTAACTCCAATCTCTTCTTTTATTTCCAAACTTTTCTTGTCACTGCTATTATTTTCAACATCCTCTGACTCACTGAATTCCCTGACTGCAACTGAAGGAACCGATGGTGATTTACTATCTTTAAGACTAACACAGCCTGCTAGGCCTCCTAACTCATCTTCAGCAAGAGAAGATGTACATTTGTTGCGTAGGGTTTCTGACT
Source organism: Cunninghamia lanceolata (assembly GCA_027924645.1). Classification (NCBI taxonomy): domain Eukaryota; kingdom Viridiplantae; phylum Streptophyta; class Pinopsida; order Cupressales; family Cupressaceae; genus Cunninghamia; species Cunninghamia lanceolata. The sequence continues at coordinate 4,484,220 of BSBN01000642.1, forward strand.
GTAAGAACTTACCCTTTGTGTGAAGAGAGACTCGAGTAGCTGCTATGTTTAGTGTCTCTTTCAACTCAGTCCGTTGATTATTTACCCAATCTCTGGAAATCCGCAAATCCTTTAATTGAAAAACACATCTTTCATTCTCGTCTGCAATATAGACAGAGGAATGAATTACTCTTTTGTATGCCTCAAACTTTTAAGCCTAGAACATATGAGCATATATAACAGAAAATAAAATCAAGAAATAAAAGTTATACCAGGAAAATACACCTGCACTCCAATCATTCCACTCCCTCCCACCATCCATCATTCCACCATGCATCTACTGCAGTGCCAACTGCAATGTTGCTAGATATTTTATTTTCAGGAGGACAGGGTCGTATGGCTAGACGTCCAGAAATACGAATTCCTAATTTGCCTGGGCTTGCTACTCTGGAATATCTTGAGTCCATCCAGCCATCCATAATATTATTCTGAGAATGTGCAGCAGCAGGGTTGTGGGATTGGAACACATACCCCATATGGTTCCAGAAGATCCCTGCCTTCTAAATGAGATGTCTGATCTGCTTAGGGACGTGCCCATATTCCATACAATGCCGTGATGAGAGTTACAATGCTGTGATGAGAATAAGGTTTATAAAGAGTGATGAAGTTATGGATACTAATCGCCTCTTTGAAACTGCCATCAGCCTTCCTGTCCATTGCCTTACTGTGCATCTCAGCAAAAAGATATTGATATTCTTATTTAAATTAGTTTTTGAATTTGTTTTATTTTTGTTCAGGGGGATTTTGTGTGGGGAATGTGAATCTTTCAGCTCTTCTTTATAAAACTTTTCACAATAAATTATTTAGGTTAATTAACTAAATATAATCATTAAGTACAAACTAATTTAAATTAAATTTCATTTGTTAGTAATAAATGTTATACTTAAATAAGACAATAGGGTGTTTAGTTCTAGTATTGATAATGGAGTAAGATTACTAATATCATGCTTCTCGTTCTGGTTGGTTTGATGAATGTGTTAAAGTTTGTGGAGTCTTAAAATCGTGTACAATTCAATTTTGCAATCGTGGAGTTTAATCCTAATGCATGTGGATTCAATCCAATGTGTGAAATAAAATGGTGCCACATAGAAATGATCTAGAAAAATGTTGCTTTGGTAAATCTATTTGAACCTTGATCCTTTAGTAGTTCAATGTGGTCAAGGTGGTGTTTACAAACACCTTTAAGAGATTGGAAAATAATTAATGAACACATTCTCCTAGGTTAAACCCCTTGTTGAGTTGGATTAATAGTAATGAGGATTATTATAGAAAACATGCACAAGCATGTAAATGATTTATATGCAAATGATGAGGTTTTGATTTTTTATCCCTTGAGAAAATCAAGGTGTGCTCAAATAATTTCTCCTTATTACCTTGTATGAATTAAATGCACATTAAATGTCTTTATATAGTGCAACATGTCACACACACATCTATTAAGTCAACTCATAATGGCTAGTAAAAGAATCTTGGTAGTTGAATTTTAAATTTTAAATTTGAGGTCCATTCCCACATACTATAAGATCAATAAAGAGTGGCATAGAAATGAACCCAGACAATGAAATGACAATCTCAAGATGAGGAGAAAATGCATTGAAAATAAATATGAATAGTGTGTAATAAATGAGGGGTAAAATTGGTAAATATATTAAAATTAGTGTAAATGGGAGTATAGGGAGATGATAGAGACTAAGGCATGAGAAAAATCTAGAACAAGAGTGTACCACTTGTCAATATGTTTGTGCATTTACGAAATTCCACCAAGGTGGGCACAAAACTAAATGAGAAATGACACAGGTATGCAAATTTTACCATTAAATTTTTCCCCATTTTGATGTGTGTAAAAATCTATCATGATCTTGTGTTTCAAAGTGTATGGATATGCTTAGTCAACATAAAATTAAATATTTAGACAATCATAAAAATGATATAGGATTTGTATAAAGTAATGCATCATTCCTAGATTCTTCTTGTATACTTTTTGGTATGATCACTTTATCAAACCTACAAAATAGTGAAATAATATATAATGAGTAGCTTTTGTTGGGAAAAACAATGATCAACAAGCAAGAATAAAACCACAAAGCTATTTTCCACACAATATGTCAAATTGCACTACCAAAAGATGAATGAAATGTACATAGGAGTCTTGCTTAATTAGGCAAGCATGAGGCAGTAAGAAGCTCATACACAATGACTGAGCAACCCTCCATAGGTGCAACACTTGTCTTGCTCAAGTGACATATGTTTGAGCAAGTGGCAAGTTTGTATGAAGTAGGTATCTCACAAAGATGAGTACACATGTCTTCACCACATGAGGTGAGACAAAAAGGTAAGAAGCCCAAAGTTGGACTTAATCAATTGTGAATATAAATCTCCTAGACATGCTAAAAGCTAACTAGATAGATAATGCAACTTTTCACATTGACACCCCCTTAAGTGCAACTTAGGGAGTAGTGAAACAATGATGGGTCCTGACAACTAGGCTTGATTAGGTACCCATGTACACATGCATCTCTCATAAAGCGAAGAAAGAAAAAAACCCTGTGGGAAAAAAACTTTCCTCCAAAAAGAGTGAAATCAAGAAAGTTACACTAGACACTGTACAAAATACTCGAAGGTGATAATCCTATTGTGAAGAATCTTTGGAAGCCTTTTGTGAAGTAACTCTGAACTCTGATGTAGGAACAAGTGATGATGACCATGATGTCAACTTCTCGAATCAGGAATCCATGTTCTAGATTTAGAGACTACATATGCAAAAAGAGCATTGCCTCTAAATCTTCCCAATGCTATATCTGGTGTTGATGATGACTCTTGATTAGATTTAGGATCCTTTATATTATGCTTTTCAAGAAGATTGGTAAGATGATTGATCTTATTCTTCAAACATTTCTACTTAGTGTGCCTAGTTTTACTGCAATATGTACACTTAGCTTTTTCTTTGCCTTGATCTGAAAAACTTTGAGTGTTTGATTTTAAAGACTCAACTTTCTTATCTTTCTTGATTTCTTTGTCCTTTTGTTTTTCTCCTTTTTTATTTTTCCAATTTCCAACAATAAGAGAATGTTATTTGTAATTCTTCATGGCACCCATTTGTATCAAATTATCTTGTTCCCTTGTTAAGTCAAGAATGAATTTATCTAAAGTAGGCATTTTCCATGTAGCACCAAAAGTCCTTTTGGTGGTATAAAAAGAAGATACAAAGATAGAATATTCAAGACCTAGTTTGGAAAGCATAGAGAGTATGAGTTGATCTTCTTTTTCATCTATCCCACATTCTTTTAACTATAATTTCAATGATTTGAACTTTGTGAAATAATCTTCTAAGGTATCAAAATCTCTGGGGCTCAAACTGAGGAGCTCATTTTCTAAGTCATGAATGTTTAATTCATCAACCTTCTCAAAGGGTTTTTCTAAGGCTAGCCATACCTCATTGGGTGTTTTCAAGGTTTCAACATGGAACAAAAGTTTAGGAGCTAGATTTAGATATAAGAACTCGAAGGCTTGATCACATTTATTGAACTATTTTTCTTTATCTTTGATAGTATTTGGTTTTTTTTTTTTTTTATGTTGTAGTCACTCTCTATTACCTTTTATCCTTTAGCATGAGTTGAATATTGCATTTCAAATCATGATAGTTAAAGGGTGTTAGAGGTTTGATGTGACAATTTGGCTCCATGCTTTACTTAGATATTTTTGTAGATTTTTTTTGAGATGTGGAAAGAAATGTTGAGGGAGAAATGGAAATGCACACAAGACATGACTCTAGATACTCCCTATGACTCAATATTTTATCCCCCTAAATTTTGGCACTTTATAATGATAGTGTATTAAACAAGTCTAATTGGAACGAAAAAAGCACTTTATAACAACAATGCAAAATCATTTCTAATAGATTACTCTCTAAAAAATATTCACTTTCTAAAAAAATGACACTCAATTTTGAGTTGCCAATCAAAAGATACAATTGTTTTTCGAGTTATTTAACTAGTTGTAGAAAGAAGGAATTTTTTTGAGAAAAATGGGAGAATTCCCAAATTGTCTCGATGCAACTTTGTTGATGCTCGAACCAGCTTCTTGTTGACTATAAATATACCCAATTTTGCTTCTATGGGCGAAAGTTATAATGAAAAAAACCCCTTTTTGCACACACTTTGCAATATCAAGGGTCTTGAAGGCAAACTTTTTTTAGAAAAATTCAATTTTCTCTGGATGATAGCTATAGCATAAAATGTCAGTTTTTGTGATTTGCTAACAACTAATTGTTGCATCTATGCTATCTGCTATCTGTGGTGGTGAGGTGTTACAAAGTAATTATAAGAACTTATAGCATAAAGTTTTGTTTACACTTTTTGGAAAATGTTAAAAAACATATATGACATTCCAATCTCATTATGAAATGCTAACCACAATGTACATCTTATAAAAAAGCAGTGATGTCAAATCCTTAGGAGAGAATCTCAAAAAAGAGGGCGGAGGGCAATCACAACACAAAAGGTTAAAACCACAAAAAAAAAATAGTGCAGGTTGAAAATGGTAGAGAGTGCCGAACCCTAGCCTCCTGTGTGGGCACCTGGTGTAGGGTTGAAACCCTAGTAGAGAATGACACAATGAAGGCGTTGATAGGGGCAACAAAAAACTCAGATCAACCTTGCGAGAGAAACATTCGCTTGGCAGAGATGATGCCTTTGATTGTGGTAAACAATGATGTGTACAATATAATCGACAACCTCTATAACAACAAAAATGTTAAACTCTAGATCTGAAATACCCATCCTCCAGAGATCAATTGAGATGCTGGCGGTGTGCCTCCTTCGTGGTCTATAATGCCCAAAATTTTGTGTCAAACAATCTCTATGGAGTCGAATAGGGGAAACAAATCAATATTGAGTAGGGGCTATGAATCAGAAATCAATGTTGAGGCTGAACCAAGGCCCTCAAACTAGATGCCACGAACTAGTGGTTGGAGACTGCATTGTGACTGGTAGAGGCCTTTTTGAGATGATGTGTGATGGCAGCAGAAACAAACACTACAGTCGTGTGGTGGAGAAATGCTGACCTCCAGAAAATGCTGAGAAACTCAAATTTTGCCATAGGTCTGCCAAAAAAACATCAAATTTCACTCTAAATCTACCAATACAGGGGCCTAGAGGCCAAAAACGACCCAAACCTTGATTTCAAAAATTCCCAAATTTAGGAAAACCCTCAAACAATGATTGAAAAATGCCCAAAATATTTCTTCGACCCTGTTGGTTCCCCTATCTGAACACATCAGACTCTAAAGCTTTGCCACTTCTTATAATCAAGTCCAATGGAAGACTCGGCCAACAGAGTGGGATATTGTCTCTTGTCTTCCCTACACTTCAGGGCTTGCATCACCTAGGGGGTTATCCCTTATTTACAATCAATAGATATAGTTTTCCAATATCAGGCATAATGTTCTCATAGATGTACCAAGATTTGTAAGATAAACCCTAGACTGACAAGATTCTTGGATTATCTAACTGGTTAAATTTGAGAACATGCAGCACCTAAACCTAAGCAAAATAAAATATAAAATGGTTTTCTTCAAATGATTTATCATTAAATTTGGTTTTCTTTGGAACCTTTGGGCAAATAAATCCTAAACCAATGCTTTGTCAAGGGCAATAGAGTCAAAGGGCTACAATGTAAATGTTTGCTTTCTACCATCTAAAACTTCATATTTAGAGGGTTGAAACCATCATCACTACCTTACAATAATAGCCTAGGAAAGAGTATCACCTATGACTCTTCTTCAATGATTCTTTAATACAAAATACTTTCCCCTATATCTGATTTAAAGCAGTTTTAATCCATTCTTTGAACAGATGCAACAAATCAAATATACAACATAACAAATGTATGCAGAAAAGCTCAGAAATACTTGGTAACTTTACTTAAAAAGAAAGCATTCATACTCAAGAAGATAGTCATAGACAATGCACATAGAAGTGTTTTTTATATATTGCAATCTGAATAGAAAACTATCATATAGGAACTTATTCACCTACAACAACATTCTCTTCTAAAGTCTAGACTCCATAGCCTTCTATAAAAATCTATTTCCCAAATATGTGGATAGCTTGTATCCAAAGCCTAGAATAATTCCCCTGCAAAGTGGAATAGCATGCTCTCTTATAGAAACAAGAGCATGTTGCCTTAAAAATTTATTACAATGTAGTAGTTAAGTGAGTTTTACATGACAAGTTGCTGCCAATGAGCTGGAAATAAAAAGGAATTACAAACAAAAGAGGAGAGGGTAAAATAAATAAATTCCAATTGATTTTCCATTTGACTCGTCAAACTCTCATAGTTTGCAAATGCTTGGCATCGACCATTCTTCCAAACTATCGCTCCTTTGCACTATCGCAACCACACCTTTGAGGGCCCCTCTTCCTATTGTGATGTAGCGATATGAGGCCACTTGGCCTCTCAATGGTGCTCGTCCATCGTACCCAGACCTTCAAAAACATAGAGGATAAGGTGCAGCAACTTCCAACTTGAAATTTTTATCACAAGGTCATTTTTTTGCAATGCTAGGCATTTTTAGCCATTTTGATAACCAAAAATCATCACAAACATGGATAAAACCTCTGCCCAGGCAATAGAATAGGTTAGGGGACAGATTTAAAGCATAGAATAGCTAATTTGAGCTCAAATGGATCCCCCAAAAATCCTTGGAAGCTCAAAAACATTATCAACAATCTACTCTGCAACACAACTTGCCTAGAGCTGCATAAAATCCATCAAAGACACCTCCATGGCAAAGGGAACACTCCAACATTCACAGAAAAAGAGAGAGTAGGCTGAAATCTGCTCTAAGATGGTGATTTTGAACCATCGCATAGCAGCAAGAGAGCAGCCTGAACACCCATGCGATGGTGCGAAATGCTGAAGTTTTGACTTTATTTCATTTGCTTTGCCTTTTGGAATGTATAAACATTATAAAAATGTTTATATTAAAACTTTTATCACCCTGATTTTACCAATTAAAAATTGTGAATACTTTTCCTTTTAAAAAATGCATTTTGGCAACTTTGGAAAATGATAGCCAACCAATTTCTTCTCCGAGGCAAATGACATTTGTTCATTGCAGGCACACATGATATCGAATGGTGATGAAAATTTGCATAGGGCCATTATTAATTATTTAGAGAAAATCTATTTCCTTATAATTTGCATCGCCAAATATTTGCAAGGACTTCCTTTGTAATCATGCCTACTAGATGCTTTCACCGCAACTAGAATGCATTAAAATAATGCATCATATGGTCTCCAATTTTGATGAAACTAAAATTAGATATATTTTAGACCAAAATAAGAAATGGGTCACCCTCAGAATTATGAGATTTGAAACTTTTTAGAACACCAAATCTAGCTCAATTGCAGTAAGAAAAGAATTAAATACCCCATCAAAACTCATCCTGGAAGCACAAACCTAAGCAAGCATATTACCATATGCATAAAAAAACTTCCCACCATATGAATTTGCAAGATGACTTATGAACTGCAATATTTTAATTGGTGAAGGCGGGCTTTGGGGTAGATTAAGCAGCATATCAAGCTAGTCTCTATCGACACATCGAAAGAGATGGGCACTTCAAATTTACAAAATTTGAAGGTGCCACCAGACCCATACAAAAAAAGTGTGCCCTCGAACCAGAAATTTAGGCAGGCCGAGAGGCCATAAAATGACCTCTTTGTACAAAAACAATTGCCCAAAATGAGCAAATGCACCAAGATCACTTGCAAAAAACTTGATTTTGCAAAAAAAATTGTATTTTCTAAAGAAAATCCATACAAATCCATATAGTTGTACCGCTGTAAGGTACATGGGGCTAGCAGCGAAATTTTTTTTGCAAAATTTTGCCTATGTCAATTTTGACAAAATTACAGGCTATTTTGTCTATTTTGGGCCTTCTAGACTTGATTGTGATGTCTATTTGGCTCCACGAGAGCCTCTTGGCTAGGCTATGTGCAAGATTTATTATAATGAGTAGAATTTTGCATGTAATTCTCTGATACCATGTTGGGAAAAGCAAGGATCAACAAGCAAGAATAAAACTATAAAGCTATTTTCCACACAATAAGCCAAATTACATTGCCAAAAGATTAATAAAATGTACATAGGAGTATTGCTTAAGTAGGCAAGCATGAGGTAGTAAGAATCTCTCACACAATGACTGAGTAACCCTCCATAGGTGCAACACTTGTCTTGCTCAAGTAACACATGTTTGAGCAAGTAGCAAGTTTGCATGAGGTAGGTGTCTCACAAAGATGAGTACACATGTATTCACCACATGAGGTGAGACAAAAAGGTAAGAAACTCAAAGTTGGACTTAATCAAGTGTAAATATAAATCTTCTAGACATGTTAAAAGCTAACTAGATAGATAATGCAACTTTTCACACTAACAACTTCTGAATTATAATTAAAATATGCCTAAATTGCAAGTAATTATTAATGATTTTTAAAAATGAAAAGGAGAGAAAAGGACGAGGGTTAGAAAATTCTACATCTACAGAAAATGATATTATAATACTCCATGTGATGTGGCAATATAACATGGCATATGCAATATGGTTATGTGATTGTTCTTTATGGAATTTGGTAGTGTAATTCTACATGATGTAGTAATAAGTCTTCCTACAATGTATTAGCAAATCTTTATGTGATGTAAGCATGACATAAAATAAGGGTTGTGTGATGAAGTCACAAGCCTCTCATGATGTGGACATGTTATGCAATAGGTGCTCTGCATAACACAATCATAAGTCTCCATGTGATGTAGCAACAAGTTTTTGTACAATGAAAGTGTTTAATGCAATAACATTTTCATCTAGGTATGGTGGTGAGTCTATGTTTAACAGAAGTCACTATCTAAAATCTTAACCATAGAAATTGCTAGTAATAACACATGCACCATTCAATTGGTTTAATCTATAAGATGGAAGGAATTAATGAGAGGAAAATTGATGCTTGGTATTAGAAGTAAAGTAGTAAAATTATATATGAGTGTTATATCAGAATATGTCTCCTTGAACTTTTTCCCTTCTAAGTTTAGTTCTCAGGCCCCTTGTTTTGCATCTTCCATGTTCATTTTGACTCCCTAGAGAAAATGGCTTGAAACCCATGTCACATGGGGTATGATGGACATTGTGGCAATTAGCCCTGCCTTGAAAAAGGACCTATGGACATGGGTGCTAGTGCCCTTGTCCTACCCTATTTTAGGCAGGTCCTAAATTTTAATGTTGGTTATGTGACTGTTAATTAGGTCCTATACTGACATCTTAAGTTTGAATTATGAAATTCCTAGTGGGAATGTGTTTAGTTGCATATATAAGCATGTTTAGGGTTTCATTTGTAAACTAGAAGATGATTGGAAACTTTTTGGCATACTTATGATTTTAGAGCATTCAAGATATTCATTGTTGTAGAGTAGAGCATTGTTATTGTGTTTGTGGTTGTAGATTTGACTTCATCTTCTCATGTGTTGAAGGATCTTCATATATGTGAGATCTACACCTTCGAGGTGATATCAATTTGTTTCTGCCTCTATCTTGCATGGATACAAAATCTTTATCTGACAACAGTGTTTGCAAGACTTGAATGTATCTTTGGGGCTTGACTGAGGAAATCCTCTAAACACCATAACCCCCAACTACACTCCTTGTGATTGCAAGTTACAGGTGTCACATCTTAAGGGAGTGGAGTTGTAGGGAACTGTAACATAGTGTGTAGATTCCAGATCTTTGAAGAAAAACATTGCTCAAACTCAGGTGCCAATGCTAATGTCCTCCAAGGTTGAAAACATCAAAATCATTGAGAGTGATAATCAACATCTGAAGAGGCTCTTATATCCTGAAAAACACCCTGCCTTGGACTTTGGCACTTGTGCCAATGTCCTTTGCATCTCCCAGGATGGAAATAGAAAATACAATGAACATTAGTGTCAGAAGGAAATAAGGGTTCTCTGAATAAAATACCACCTTGGATAGGGGCACAAATGCCAGTGTCCCTAAGCATTTTGCATCTCAAACTTTGAAAAATGGCCAGTTAACTAATCTCTATCTACAACCTTAGTCTGTAAGCATTTGTTGTAATTCATCCTTTACTTACTATTTTGCATAATTAGGGTTTTAAGGGTATTTGAGCATTACATTAATACATTAATTGACAATATCTAAATTTCCACATCATTCCAAGTGATAGCATAACCTATAGGTGAATCCTCTTACAAAAGTATGATTCAACTCGGTCGATATGTCCTTGAATGTTTGTAGTGAAAGGAGGATTTAACCCTTTTATCATTTTCCCCTTTTTCACATGAAACATTTTGGTTAACCCGTGTTTTGTTTGAATTTTTCACCTTGCTAAGTGTTGTGCTCTAGATTTGCATTGATTCATTTTATTGCATTTGAAAATTTACTTAAAAATTGAAAATTTGAAATTTTTTGAAAAAATATGGCATCTTAGGCTTGCATTTTGGCATAATTTGCATTAAATTAATTTAATTCCATTTAATTTATGTTATTTTGATTAGATCTTATTTAAATTGCAGAAATTCATAATTATTTTAATCACTTTAGAAATTGCTTGAAATTGTGCATTTTTCATTAAAACCTAGTTTTGCATTAGCTAGGGTTTGTAGTTAAAATCTTGTTTTAGATTTTACTACCCTTTTCAAACACTCATTTAAGACTGATTTCTAATAGTAGTGTTTCATCATAGTGTCCTTTGTTTTGCAAAAAATCATGTCTAGGATTTGAAAACCTTGCATTTTCACTAGATTTGGCCTTGTTGTCTCTCTAGAATTGCATTATAGGCATGTTGTGAAGGATATTATTGTATTATTGTATTATTGGACTGATATTGAGTTTATTATTTTCCACCCCTCTTAAAATTATTCACAATACCTCTTATTTTAATTATTTTCATTGAAATATTGTGAAAAAAGTAAAAAATCAAGCATTTTAGATCATAAGCATACATAGTTTTGCACTTGTCCTTTGCATAAGCATTGAAAATATTTTAAAATCTAACTTTGCATACATTTGAATACATAAACATGGCTTATAATCGCAACAATAATGCTAGGCTTCCTACTAGGCCTTATTTGAAAAGAACAAGCCGTGAACCTGAAATTACATTTACACCTCATGACAAAACATTTGTTGATAATGAAGGACCTCTTTATGTTACTTTGAAAATAGTGGAGATTCCTATAAATGGTATGGTACACTTATAGATCCTAATTGCATGACTAATGTGGTAATGAAAGAGTTTCTCCTTGCACATAATTTAACACAAGATTCCTATGAACCTTCGAATTTAAGGATTAAGACACATAATGGAGCTTTAATGCCTACCTTTGGGAAGATAACTTTATTGTTACAGTTTCAAATAAAGTTGTGGATCAAGTATTTGAGGTTATCTCTTTATCTGACATCTTTCGTGTAAAACTAGGGCACCCATGGTTAAATGGTATTAATGCTGTCCCCTCAACTATTCACAATTTCATAAAATTCTCTTTACATGGACAAGTGCATACTATTCGACATAATATTGGCCACAACCTAATAGAGACCCTGAGCCATGAAGAGATCACTCTTTCCTACAATATAGATGATACAAAGAAAAACTTATATCTAGAGTGGCTGGACCTCCTATGCAAATAATAAGAGATGAACGGTTCCCGCATTAGAAGAACTTCATAGAGGACAAAATGAAATAAGAATAAAACAAGATTTTTATGACTAAGATGAAATAATTGGTGTGATAGAAGTGGACAAGGAAAAGTTTGATAACTCACCTCATCCACAAAGAAATGGTATTTATGCTAAGGTTCCTCCCTGGTCATCCTTACAAGGATCGAGAGGCATTCATTGAGAATAAAACATTTCATCAAGACAAATGAGATTTGAACATGGTGCTTCCTCCTCTAACATGCAAAAACCTATGGAAAAACATGAAAAAACCTTTGAAGATATACACAAGACAAAAAGAAATAGACAAGCAAGAGAAAGATAGAGAAGAAGACAAGCTTTTGCCCAACGATATGCATCTCAACAAGAAAACATTCCACCTAACATTGAATCAAACCAAGAAGAGATAAGCACTAAATATCTTGCAAACAAGAACAAAAGCTAGGCTGTGGTACCTTATGAACCTCTTTCTTCGAGCATTCAAGATGGGGAAGATAATGACTTACTCAACGATGGCTGCTAGTCTGGTTGTCCCTACAGATAAGTATTTCTAACCCTTTACTTTTGTGTTGTGTTTCCCCTGTGATGTGTTATCTATTGTTTAGGCCTCCTTGGATGACCCTTGATACTATTGTAAGCTCAAGGATACTAGAAGACCACCTCTATTATGACCCTTCTTCTATCTTGCCTCTCCTCTATTTTCATTGTTGTGTGTTGTGTCTTAGGGGCATAGTGTTGCGGTTGGTGACCTAGGGTCACCTTCCTACATGATGACCCTAAGGCACTTGTTTCTCCTCTCTTGATTTATTGTTTACCTTCTTCTAGTGGTTCTATCTAGTGGGTGGATGACAAAAAAACTAAAAATAATACTGATACAAACCACATGTCCCTTCAAGGAGTAAGCAAAAAAGGACCTAGTCCATATATAACAATGAGTTTGATTTATATTATCCAACGCTTGGCTAGTAGAATCACTTCATGTGATATTTTGATGATGTCTTATATTTTCTAACAAACCATAATAGTATATCTACTTTGTGCACTTTGTTTATCTTAGGTGTCACCTTCATTACACTTAGTTCTGAGATCTCTGTGGTATAGCCCCACAGTTATACTCAGGTTCCAAATTGGTAGTATAACCTTGGCTCTTGATGTGATTATGTTTACACATTTCTTTTGGATCATGTGCTGTGGTTATTATCTTATGGAATGATTTCTAACCCCTCTTCTTGCAGGTAATTGTGTGTGCTTGTGTGAACATTTGGTGATCACAAAGTGCATGCCACTTCTCAGAGCATGGGCTTTGTGAAAGTTCTTGTTCCCTTGTGTGTTTTCTTCCTACCTTAATGTGCTTGATATTGGTACACAATATCAATCACCATAAGGTGGGGGCATATATAAGCTAAGCTATTTGATTATTTTGGTTCTAACAAAGTGTGTTTGTAAGCCCTCTGCAGAGGCGAGATGTTGTATCTCCGTGCGAGTGCACATCTTTATTTTATATTGTAATGAGAAAGCCCTCTGTGGAGGTGGGATACCATATCTCTTAAGTTAGTGCATATCCTTTTATATAAAGCCCTCTACGGAGGTAGGGATGGTGTATTTATTGAGCTAGTTCACATCCTTTTTATTCTAAAAGTCCTCTAAGTAGGTGGGGTTGGTGTATCCTCCTTTATGCATGTCTTTGGCAGTTGTTGTGGCATAAGCCCAACTATCAAGTGTGCTTGAGAAGGTGGTGAACCTAGTAATAGGCTCCTTCCATTACTTGTTTGTCATGTTTTAGACATATAGTATGTCTTTGGCATGTTATACGACACTTGTGTTTTCTGTGTGTCTTTCATGTGTTTGTTCCCAAGTATAGTCCAAAGAGTATAGAAAAATGCCCCTCATATGCATTAGAATTTGCATGGCGTGTTTGTTCTCAACTGTAGTCTGGAAAGAGCATGGCGAAATGTCCCTCTTGCACTCTAAGATTTGTATTGCATGTATGTTGGCCCATATGTAGTCCAAAGAGTGTAGCAAAAGCCCCTCCTATATTTTGGGTTGTGTGTTGTATTTTTACTTTCCATGTATCTACATTTGCATTCATTTATATATGAAAATGAAAAAGAAATAATCATTACATTCACTATTTTCATTATGTTTTGTGTGTCTTCAATGCTAGCTTCTCCATGCCTTGCATGACTGTTACTGTCTTCTCTATGTTTTGCATTCTTGTTATTATCTTCACTATGTTTGGCATGTCTATAATGTGTTTTCTCTAATGTCTACTTGAGACTGGGGGCCACAAATAGTCTCTCAATCTTTGTGTATGCATTAGCTTCAAGTGCCTAGTGTTTTTTCTGTGTTTGACCATATTTTAATACATGTATGGGCCTTGTGTTTATACATACATTAAAGTGGGGGCTAAATGTTATGTCAGAAAATGTTTCCTTGGAATTTTTCCCTCCTAAGTTTATCTCTCAGGTCCCTTATTTTGCATCTTGCATGTTCATTTTGACTCCTAGAAGAAAATGGCCTAAAACCCATGTCACATGGGGATGAAGGACATTGTGGCACTTAGCCCCACCTTGAAAATGGACCCATGGACATGGGTGATAGTGCCCTTGTCTTGCCCTATTTCAGGTAGGTCCCAAACTTTAATATCGATTATGTGACTATTAATTAGGTCCTATACCAACATCTTAAGTTTGAATTATGAAATTCTTAGAGGGAATGTGCTTAGTTGTACATATAAGCATGTTTAAGGTTTCATTTGTAAACTAGAAGATGATTGGCAACTTTTTGGAAAACTTATGTTTTGAGACCATTCAAGATATTCATTGTTGTAGAGTAGAGCATTGTTATTGTGTTTGTGATTGCAGATTTGGCTTCATCTTCTCATGTGTTGAAGGATCTTCATCTATGTGAGATCTACACCTCCAAGGTGATATCTATTTGTGTTTGAATCATTTATCAATTTGCTTCTGCCTCTATCCTGGCATAGGGATACACATGCTTTATCTGACAATGGTGTTCGGAAGACTTGAATGTCTCTCTGAGGCTTGACTGAGGCAAGCCTCTAGAGACCACAACCCCAACCATACTCCTTGTGATTTCAGGTTATAGGTGTCATATTTTGATGGAGTGGAGTTGTATGGAACTATAACATAGTATGTAGATTCCGGATCCTTGAAGAAAAGCACTGCTTGGACTCGGGCACCAATGCTAGTGTCCTCCTAGGTTGAAAACACATAAATCATTTATGATAGTGATAATCAACATTTGAAGAAGTTCTGACATCCTAAAAAACACCTTGCCTTGGACTCGGGCACTAGGGCCAGTGTCCTCTGCATGTCCCGGGATAAAAATAGAAAATATAGTGATCATTAGTGTTGAAAGGAGATCAAGGTTCCCCAAAGAAAACACCACCTTGGACAGGGGCGCTAATGCCAGTGCCCCCAAGCATTCCACATCTCAAACTTTAAAAAATGATTAGTAACTAATATTTGTCTACTACCTTAGTATTGTTATGCCTTGTTGCTTTATTTTTATTTTACTGCATCAGTAGATGTAATAAAACATATAAATGGAAAAAGAAAAATGGTGTCGGATAAGTTACGCATGAAATGGATTACATGAGGAAAAAAGAAGAGAATACATGATAGGAAAAGATTCAACTTTGGAAGAGAATACATGAAGGAGAAAGAGGTATGAGTTATTTTATCACAAGATTATGCATGTCCTCAGTAGAATGATCTAGAAACTTGGAGTGAAAATTACTTATTATAGTTCATTATTTATAACTAATACATTCTATGGTATAGACTCTCTCTAGTGCATGTATACGTAAGAGTGTTTGTGATCCTCATTAATGTGTAGGAAAGCTATATGTTGCTTTTAGATTGTAGATATTCTCTTTTGCATAGGAATTCTTGTTTGTACATTGTGTAGCATCCTACCTATCCACGATTAGTTTGGAACTAGACTTAGATTATGATATATTAATGTGAATGCAGAATATAGACTATTTTTTACCAATAAAATACTCCCTTCTCAACTGAAACATCCTTATATACGAACAACGGTAATAATTCAATCTCTCCTTCCTCGGTAAACTACTAGACAATCCATCCTTCAATAAACAATAAAAATCCTTCAGAACTTTTAAAAACCCAAAATTGCCAATGATTAATGCCAGAGATGACTACAACACTCTATTGGTTAGAGACCCTAGAAAGGCAATTTCATCAAAGCCCACAATATAAGAAAATTCAGGAAGTGAAGGAGAAGTCCTACTAGATATTGTTAACCAGTCCAATTTTCTATATTCTAATGAACACCAGAAATATAGAGATCATGATTTCAACTACTCAAATGGTGATAGAATTGAAGTTGATATGATCAATCCATTTTCTACATTGGGCGCTTCACTTGGTTGTGTTGGCATTGTTTGTTCAATTAACCTATTCTAGATTTGCACTCCCAATATTTATGGAATGTATGAATGTGTAAAGATAGTTGTGCTTCTTCCAATTGTTCTAGTCAAGTTGTTTGCTTTTGTGATTGTATTATTAATTGGGCCTATGATTACCAAATTGGCACTTGCGAGGTGGAAGAATAAACATAGAGTGATGCCCAAATGGAGTGTAGGTTAATATGGGTCACTCAGATTATATCTTGTTGCATTCTCTTTTGTTGAGGTCTTCATTGGATTCGACATATAGGGAAGCCTACTTATAAGGCAATTGCACTGATAGTAGTATCAAACCATGTATCATATACAAATTTGATATTTCTTCTTTTATGAGATTTTCCCAAGCATTGTCACATCAGAGGCACTTGACAAGCTCCCTATTATAGGGACAATTTTTAGGGATATGCACAACATATATGTGGTTATACTATCACCAAAATCACGGAAGCATGTTGTAGGTGAAATAAAGGTAAATGAGGCAAATTGTTTACCATTTCTTGGAAAATTGTTAGCATTATAGTATTCACCTCGAAGTGATAGGCAAGAGAACAATTGTGACTAATCATAAAACTATTATATGTCTGGCAGTGGTTATGGTTTACCTATTAGATTACAATGGAAAATAATCATATAGCTTTCTTCATGTCTAGTGAATTTTTCTTTATGTTATTTATTGTCTCTTTTACCATAATGGTACTCAAAATATTGTAAAGTATAGGTTAGTTATTTATTATAAATTATTATTTTTCTTGAAAAGGATAGCTTCTTCTATAGGGTAAATGATAATGTAATGGCTTTTAAAATGGTGCTTTTGTTGCGATGCTTTGTTGGTTAAAATTTAAAACCTAATGCAGATACAATGTAAAAAAAAACCTCAGAGATTAGCAAATAGAAATCAACTGTTGCTATCAAAAAAATCATAATCATATTCTCAACCCAGATTAGTTTTTTTTAGCTAGCAAATCTTTGATGAATCAGTTGTGAAAGAAGTGTTGCATTTTATAGACACACAAGGATGTTCAATGTTGCTTTTAAAATTTGATATGTCAAATTCTTCTGACAAGAACAATTTGAGATTAATATTATAAGTAAGGGAAAGAGTGGCTTCCATGGAAACATCATATTTTTAGATTAATGGTTTTAATTCTACTTCATCTTTCTCTAGAATTCCAGGTTTGCTCTTCCATTATTTAAGGGAATCAAGGAAAGGATATCCATCAATATACTAATTGTAATAATGGCTGATGGATTAAATTGGATATTAGTATATTGATGGATTAAATTGGTTATTGCAAAAATCTAAAGAGGTTGAAAGTCTTGATCGAACCACGAAGCCCCTGTATGTATGTAGACAAGGCCACCTAGAGTGAGCCTCAAGAGATTATGTCTAGCCCCCTTAGATCGTGTTTTAACTATATATCATAAATGAGATACCTACATAGATTATCTTGAAAGATTGACTCTTTTATACAATTGTAGAAAGCAAGGCTTTATAGGGGCATATGATACATGAGACAAGAAAGGATATTTAGGTATGGAGCAAGGCAAAGTAAAAAGGATTGAAGGCATGACATTTTTTTTGTATGTATTCTTTCTTGCAAGGTAAGTAGGTTTTATGATCAAGCTCTGCAAGTATACTTCTTCCTTAAAATTTTGTCTTCCTTAAAATTTTGTCATAAAATTATGATTGTGTATCTGGAGTTCTTGGTAAGACAAATAAATAAAGATGGATGATCTTCTCAAAATAAAATTCTTTTTCTTATATGTTAATATTCTTGATTATAAGGTTATGTTACACAAATATAATAGCTTTATTGACTTCTTGATTTTTGAATTAAATGATAAAGAAATTTAGTTGGGGTCAATTTCTTCATTCTATTAGATTAATCCTATCTCTTTGAAAAATTTGGTTTAAGCATGATATGCATTGTGTGTGTGTTGTGCTCAAGCATAGAAGCTCATTAATTGATGAAGAGATTTACAGAGTATCTAGTGTTATGGGTATCTTGTTAGTACAGGTGTTGGAATCAAGCGAGTTGCTATTAATGAAGTGAGGTAAAGTAAATAAGATTATGGTAAGAAATGGTCTTCAATTATATTATTTAGTTGTTAAGTGGATGAAACCTCTTAGGAAGGGGCTTATGTCTGGATAGAAAGAATTCAGCATCTGATCATCTATCATTTACATGATGTCAAAGATGTTTATTAGGGTTGCATCTTATGGTTAGTTAAAAAAGAGTTGCTTGTTTCATCCTTGGACTAGAAGTAATAAATTAGATATATTACCCTAATTATAGTGTTATCTTAGCATGAAACATCATATTATGTTAACGTTTTGATGTAACTAGTTAATCTAATTCATAGTTGTTATAGAATCAATTAGAAGATTGTTTCAAATAGATTCGTTGTTACTCATTATTGTTAGAGTTGATTTGGATAATAAAGAATTATGGCATGAGTGGGAAAGGGATTAGATGGTAATATGCATGGTGTAAATATAGTTATTCTTTTATGATTAAGGAAATCTTTCATTATGACCATGCTACGGTTGGAAAATTTGATTATGTTGTACTTATGATAGTTGATTTAACTAATGCAATGAAATTATTTAGAGTCTTGATGGTGGGTTATTGTTATGTTTTATTGAGATACTTACATGGTAAGGGAAAAAAATTGTGGTTAGTCAAGTATTTGAAATTGCATTGGTGTTTTATGTTGTTTCCTTAGTTAGATTTTGTTGGGTATTACAGAATGTAAGAAGTTTCTTGGTGGAGAGTGTAGAACATTGAGATTGTAAGTCGAATGCCAAAAGGAGATTAGAATGGAAGATAAATAGACACACCGATAAAATATCCATTAGGATTTGTCTGACATTGGGTACATTTCATGCTAGACTTTAGCAAGGTGGACAAAATCAATAAAAATGGTTGTTATATGACTAAAAAGTTAGTGGATGCTTGCATGCTAGCTGCATAACTGGACCACCTACAAAAAGCCTAATGAAAACTTGAAATGATATCATGGCATAAGAATAACATGGACAACACATTGTGATAACAAAAAAAACATTTACATGTAAAAACATAAGATAAAAGAATTTTTATGCCTTGTTACTTTATTTTTGTTTTACTGTATCAATAGATATAATAAAATATATGTATGGAAGAATAGAATGTCTCTCCAGGGCTTGACTATGGAAAGCCTCTAAACACCAAAAACCCAACCACACTTCTTTTGATTACAGGTTATAGGTGTCACATCTTGACGAAGTGGAGTTGCAGGGAACTATCACATAGTGTGTAGATTCCAGATCTCTGAAGAAAAACACTGCTCAAACTTAGATGCCAATGACATTGTCCTCTGAGGTTGAAAACACAAAAATCATTGTGACAGTGATAATCAACATCTAAAAGGGCTTTGACATCCTAAAAAAATACCCTGCCTTAGACTCGAGCACTAGTGCTAGTGTCCTCCACGTCCCCTGGGATGGAAACAAAAAATACAGTGATCCTTAGTGTTGGAAGGAGATCAGGGTTCCCAAAGAAAACACCACCTTGGATAGGGGCACTAATGATAGTGTCCCCAAGCATTCTACATCTCAAACTTCAAAAAATGGTTAGTAACTAATCTCTGTCAACTACCTTAGTCTACAAGCATTTGTTGTAATTCATCATCTTACTTACTATTTCACATAATTAGGGTTTTAAGGGTATTTGAGCATTAAATTAATACATTAATTGACAATCTTTGAGTTTCCACATCATTCCAAGTGACAACCTATCATGTAGGTGAATCCTCTTGCAAAATTGTGATTCAAGTCGGTTGATATGTCATTAGTAGAAAAACATAAATAAATGACTAAATAAACTGTTGAGCTACATCTCATATGGACCAGCTAGGACTTGAACCTAGGACCTTCCATTTGCTGCTAGAGTGCTCTACCAACTGAGCTATTGGCCCCTTGTGGCCAGCCCATCGTCGGTCTGGGTGTGGCTTATTTCCAACACCCCCCTTAAGCCACACTGCAGGTGCTTGGGGCTCCTAGCCTGGCTCTGATACCATTTGTTGAGCTACAGCTCATATGGACCAGCTAGGACTTGAACCTAGGACCTTCCATTTACTGCTAGAGTGCTCTACCAACTGAGCTACTGGCCCCTTGTGGCCAGCCCATCGTCCGTCCGGGTGTGGCTTATTTCCAACATAAACTACCAAAAATTGGTCACGTGATTAGTAGTTTGGTCACGTGACCATTGGTAGTTTATTGCTTGTCATTTATCTCATGACCAAATTTATGACCAAACAAATTTTAGTCATTAATTTGATAGTATATTTAGTCATTAATTTGGTATTATATTTAGTCATAAATTTGGTAGTATATTTAGTCATTAATTTAGTAGTATATCTAGTCATCAATTTGGTAGTACAATTAGTCATCAATTTTGTAGTATATTTAGTCACGTGACCACTGGTAGTTTATTGCTGGTCATTTATCTCACAACCAAATTTATTTAGTCATTGTAATCATTAATTACCATCAATTGGTAGTATATTTAGTCATTTATTTAGTCACTGATTTTCGTCCATTGGTAGTATATTTAGTCATTTGTATTGACTAATTTCCATCCATTGGTAGTATATTTGGTCATTTTAATCATTATTTTTCTGTCAACTGGTCATATATAAACAACTAGTACATGATAAACATCAACTATGCCATTTTTTATTGATAAACTTCAATAAATCTACTCAAAGGATTGAAACAACAATGCTAGAAAATAATTCACTATATATTCAAACTATATATAAAATATGTTACAAAGAACTTGTTTATCAACAAATCTGCTCAAAGGATAGAAACAACAATGCTAGAAAATAATTCACTTTATATTCAAACTATATATAAAATATGTTACAAAGAACTCTATATATAGAGTTTTGAAGATAGAATATTTGTGCTGTATGCAAACTGCTAATTTATTATGCTTTTAAAACTGAAAAAACTAAAACTAAAGCTATTTAAACCATTAGTGTGAATGCATGTCTTCAGTGATGCCATTGTTCCACATCACTTGCTGGCCCACATAATCTAGCCTCTAGAAAAGACGATTCACAAATTTCTATGGATAGCATCCTATCTTGTTGACATGATTCTCCTCCATTTGTAAAGATAATGTTTGACTAATGGAGAGCAGACAAGTTTTTCTCCTTGGTCAGTCCAGAGCCAACTGAGAATGCATTCACTGCATTCCTTGGATGAACCAATATTAAAGATTTGTTAATTTTAGAATCTACCTCAACATCAATATATTTTTCTCTAGCTTTACTTAAACCCTATCCATCAACAACTTCTCTTTGTTTCTTTAGCTTATTACTATTCGCACTAGAAATCTATTTGTTTCCAAGAGGAGTATCACCAAGTTTAGAAGTGTCACACCAATCCTGAGGCACACCAACTATAATTTTAGATGTCTTATCATGTTACATAGAACCACAATCATTTATTCTATTTGACAAACCCTTTCCACATAACTATTCTGGAGTCTTAGAATAAATTGAACATCCATTTTTTTTTGCATCTAAATACTCTTTTCCAGTAGGTATGTTTGCAGAGCTTTTCTACTTATGAAAAATGCTAGCCTTCTTAAGCCGTAGCTTCATGCACTTTTTCCTTTCATTGGATCATTTCTTCCTCAAAATATGCATTGTTCTTAGAAGAAAATGTCTCCTGAATGGTAATGTTCGTAAAAATTAAGGACATGGAAGATGCTTCATAAGATTCAATCTTTTTTCTACTAATATGATAGTAGTTGTCCTTATGGTTTTTCTGGTACTTTTGGTTAGAAACACTTTTAGGTTCTTTTATATATTTGGACAACCTATCTAAATGAATAGTTTTTAAGTGTAACCCATTTGTTTCCCTTCCCTTACAGAGAAAAGTACCATTTTCACCTTCCTGCCAAAAGCAACATATACCCTATAAGAGTGATAAATGTAAAATGAGTGTAAGGCAAAAATGAATTTTCTCAAAAACAAACATATACACTATGGCATGAATACATAAGTCAAGCACCTGAAATAAGGAACCAGCTTCCAAGGATAAAAGTTTAGTAGCCTAGAACCCATTATCCATGGAATCACTAACCATACTACCATTCTATACATGTTCACTAGCTATACACTTACCATTTGACTTATTTGTTAGAAGTTTAGTAGTATGATGCCCATTAATGCCTGTCAAATCATTCCTAGAATGGTCCTCATGATTGTTACCATTAATTTTTGAATCAACTCCAAAATTTCTACCAATATAGTTCCCATTGTCATTGCTCACTACACTATTACAAGAATGTCTAACAACCTGAATCTTATCAAAATTATCCAGAGAATCAATTCCCTCTATTTTAGATCCCAGTTTCTTAATATTATTATCAGAACCATTGTAGGTACACCCATTACTTATGGAATGATTTGAGAAAACATCATTTGTTAGAATACCCTTGTTTCTTGGAGGCACAAATTGTAATGTAGCATCATGATCATTTGGTGATCCAAATTCATGGGATAACTGAGTAGAACTTGTCTTCTTTTCTAGACTTTTAAAAATGAAATTGCCATTTGAAACATTTATGACTTGTTTGGATGTCTTTTTCTTATTTACACCTATAACAATAGAAGAGATTGGAGGCATGTTTGTTGTCACTTGGAAAATAGGCACATTTAACATTGCCTAGGGAGCACAAGAATCTTGTAATTGGTTTTCCTTTGGGTGCCCTATGTTCAATGACACCATCTTGTTTAGTTTCGAACCATTATCCTTAGATTGAGACCCACCTGTTGTCTTAATGCTAGTTTTCTTATCTCGTATATAGAATAGCATGTAATCTTTCTGGGTAAGAACAAATTTCTCACTGACTAAATACACCTAGAGTATAAGATGTCATGAGAATAACTTCAATAACTATAAGTAACTTCAATATCAAGGTTTCACATAAGTGTTATCATTTAGAAAAAGGGCTCCACTTAAATTTGTAGTTCTTTTGTGTATTATGTTACACACAAATAATATAGGTAAATGCTATTGGACTGAACTTGCTCTACAAAAGTAAAAATAAAATACAATTGCAAAAGGCAACATGTCTTCACAACAATGTAGAAGATTAATACCTGATTATCATTGAAAGCATGCCAAATGTCTATGGATGAATGAATAAAGCAGAAACCAAAATGTGTGCTCTAGCCATCATGAACAAAACACCATAAAGAGTATACTTAAAATTGCCTTCCTGTGATAGATCAATAGACAAAGAAACTAAAACATCATAAGAAAACATGATATATACTACAAAACCAATTAAGATTATACAAATGATTTTACCAGATTCCATTAGAAATGTGATTAAATGGAAAATACAATATGGTAAGGACTACTTACATGTGAACTGCTAACAAAAGGTTTCAGATCAAAAGTACAACCAAAGTCTACTTTTTGGTCTATTTTTCCTCCTGATCCCCCAACATTGAAGCGCTTGAGATGAATTGCAAGAACATGTGGTGTTTTATCAATTTTGAGTTGCTTTAGAGCCCTGACTTTTACTTTGGATCATTCAAATTGATATCATTTCATCCCCCCATCTAACTGCTCCACTGCAGTGTAATGAGATAATGCTTTCAACAAAGAGTCTGCTCGAATGATCTCTAGGCTCAAATCTAAGAAAGGATGAAATTTATCGAAATAGTAAGAACACTGTGTGCACTTCACGTACAAGCCAGGTTGAAGCAATTGTAAATGAATAAAATACTCTTCTAAAACTACACCCTAGAGTTCTCCAGCTTGAAAATATTTGTGAAAGGCTCAAGTTATTCAAAAATCCCATTTATGAAATGAACTATAAATCCTGGAGGAGTCTCAAGGACACAACACAATGACACCATAAGCCCATCTCTATTTTCTTCTTAAGAATCTAGAAATATGATGTTTAAAAGAAAATAATTCCTTCTTAACAAAAAATCACTCAACTTTGTTAACCAAAAATGAAGAAAGTTTGAAAACCTAAACAAAAAAATCAATACCCGTCTTATGAGTCGGCCACCAAATTTTTTTTGTACTAGACTCTTCTCATAAGAAATAGGTGATTAACTTGTTACCCCTACTAGTAAAAAACATTTGTGCATGGATTCCATCAAATTCATCATGTACTCATGTGCATCCTCTTGTCTTGATACTCGGAAGTTGCGACATATGCCTTCCAACTGGTCAAGAATCTTAAATTGTACAAGACTTGCATTACAAATGATAAAATTATAGAAAATTGAACAACATACTAATGAAGTACAAAAAAAAATCCACAATAATGAAGCTAAGTCAAAACATAGAGTTTGGATACATTGCAAGTTCTTGACAAGAATGGTAGGTGACAAAATATTGCCAGATGATCCTGTAGCAATAATGGCATGAGCTTGAACAACACACATGGCACAAAATCTAGCTACATTACCTTAACAAAAAAAAAGAACAAGCATTAATAAGGAGCGTGAAATGGCATATACTTAATGCTAACTACAAGAAAGCTCATTATTTTGATGCAACAATAATGGCATTACATGTATTCAAAGCAATCCACAATTACAAATATGTTAACATTATTGCTGATCTTATAATACACATACTTAATAATGAATATGGACATCATATATTACTAGCACTTGCATCAGAAGGAGGTGC
The DNA here is from genome assembly GCA_027924645.1 of Cunninghamia lanceolata. NCBI lineage: Eukaryota > Viridiplantae > Streptophyta > Pinopsida > Cupressales > Cupressaceae > Cunninghamia > Cunninghamia lanceolata. The sequence goes on from BSBN01000642.1 coordinate 4,509,166, forward strand.
AACAGTTACACCAATTGAAATTTACATAGAATGCCCTATAAACTTGAAAGTGGCATTAGGTGAATAGAGAAGCCTAGCATTTTATAATAAGTCTTTAAAAAAAAGTTTATTGAATTGCTAACTTGAGATGAAGTCTCAATTAAATAATCACAATTAAAAAATTAAATCATTAATAACTATTCTTAGTTTTTATGGCTAGGGATTTAGTTTTTTTTTTTTGGGGGGGGGGTGGGAGGTTCACTCATAGGAATGATTGTTTCACTAGCTTAAGATTTGAAGTGATTATTTCACTGGCCAAAGTTTTGAATTTTTAAAATGCAGAAGGTTATATTGAATGCAAGCTATTCATATGTATAGTGTAAAAGGTTGATTTGGTCACATTTTATCTGATAATGTAGGATCTATGCCTATCTTATTGGTGGCTATGTAAGAGATCTCCTTTTAAAGAAGATACCTAAAGACTTTGATGTTATCACAAATGCAGATCCTGTACATGTTTCTTTACTTCCACAAAACAACTTGTATTTTTGCAACAATTTTTTGTTTTATATTTTGAAAAGCATTCCTGTAACTAAATGCTTCTTTGCTAGTGTAGATTATCAAAAGATTTCACAGATGCCACCTAGTCAAGAAATGATTTCTTGTTTGTCTTGTGTGGGTTAGAGGTTCTATGGTTGAGGTACTAATAGAAGTATTAAGGCTTATATCATTTATTATAGCATAATTATATTTTTAGTAATAGTGGTTTTAGGTCAAGGGAATCAAAATAAGTCTTTGGATGAATCTGAAGTGATTAATACATTGCCTAAGTCACTTCACAAATTGGCTTTTTGGTCTCAATATTTCTCTAAATATTTTGTGAACTTCCATTCTGTTGTACTATGTATTGTTAATGAAAGCTAAAGTAACCATAATTCAAGAACATTATCCTCTGAACAAAAAAGAAAATTACATCCCATAAATGAGGCCATAATTGAACATCCATATGAGTTGTAAAGGTTAGGCTTCACTTATCATAAGACTGACCTAAAGCCAAAAAAGGATAATCAAGCTAGAGATGGAGCACAAATTTATTCTCCAATTATTAGAAAATGGATTAGGTACATTAAGCATGCAATTTGACTCGTGATTTAAAGTTGAATGCCACAATAAATCATAAAGGCCAAAACATTAAATCAATTGGAGAACACAAGAAAATGGAATATGTAGTATCCAGTAGCTATAATTCCAAAGGTCTAGGATGATAGCTTGGCAAGTTCGCATATTATATTGAAATAGAATACATGTTGAATTAGACTACAAAATTATTTAAGATAATGTTGTGCCCGAAGGGGAAGACCTTCTTAAAATGAATGTGCAAAAAATATATGAGTAAATTCATTTGATATGCAGGACTGCACAAAGAATAGAAGCAAATTCATTTGAGATGCATGACTGTAGAGAGAATAGATGTAAATTCGTTTGAGATGCAAGACTAAAGAACACCAAAGGTATAACTCACCTATCATTGATCTTGCTCTGTCTGCATTGCTCAATGTTAGAGTGCTTGGACCTGGGAGTGTTGGCTCTCTAATCATTACTTTTTCCATCTACTTTTGATGGTGCTTCACCTATAATTAAATATTATCACTTCAAATGTAAAACCTTTGTGAAGTGCACTTACATTCTGCAAGAAGCATAATTTCTCATAACTAAACATCATATGCAAAAGCATATATCTCTTAGCACATTCACAACATAGTCTATCACATATTCAAATAATGAAGGCTCATAGATTTGAGTGTAAAAAGTGGTGAACATTAGGCAGAGCATGTGTGAAAATGTATGAGCTCACACAAAAAATACCTTAGGACTATTACTAATGTCAATTTTAGCAACTATATCCTATTAATAAGAAGAAAATTTTCTTGAAATCTTGATATATGGCATTTATTAATAAAATGTCACATCACCAATTCATCTCTTCCTTAGCATTTAGTTATATCTTACAAAACAAAATTGAAAAAATCCCTTGTGTTGCCATGAAAATTGTAGCAGTAATAAAATTGGATACAATCACACAGGAAACACATCAAAACATTACATAATGTTTGCTCTATGGACATAGTAAAAAGGTATAAAAAATAAGAATTAAATACTATTTAAAAATAGTAGTTGAAAAGAAACCAGAGATGAGAGGTGCCCAAAGGCAAAATAAAATGTCATACAAATTTGTATAAAAACCCCAATAATATCAGAAGGAAGTCACCACAAGATAAGGCCCCAAAGATAAACATTTTTTAAACCCATCCTTAAAAAATGACAATTATGTTTCTAGATTGCAAGAAACACTGTAGTGTATTAAATAAATTATAAAAGGATAAACAAAATTCTAGCCAAGAAGATCAACCTTGATGGGTTGGCTTTACTAGGTCAGCCTTAAAGTACTAAAAATTAAATTTCTAGATGACAGTGTTTAGGGTACATTCACTGAGAGTTAAAACTAAATTCTATCCTTTGAATGTAGCCTTGCAAGTTGGCTATATTGCGAGATCAGTCTTAAACTACTAAAATTTCAAATCCTAAATGGAAAATAGTGCATATAGTGAATTCAATAAAAGGTCAAACAAAATTTTGTTAGTTAAGGTTCACCATACCACAATATCATTATCAATGGTCTTAGGACTTCCAGCAACAACCACTTTCAAGCCATGCATTTGGTACACAAAATTTCAACATTCACAACAACAAACATACACCACACAAAAATATTGTAGATGAATTCATGAGATAATGGAGTAGATATAAAAATATTTCAACATGTGGCAAATGGAAATAACATTCATTATCAATAGAAGAATTCAAAAGTCATTTTTAAATAACAACAAACTCATGGCACATTGAACCATTTCAGATTCATGAAACCACCAAATCTAATGAATAGATACTTAAGCAACACAATAGATGAAAAAGATTAGATGCTTTCCAGATGCAGTGAGGAAGAAGCCATAATTCTTTACCTTCACCCTAGCTGCCCACTTCTACATAGATATTTGAGAGAAGAACATAAGTCGCAACATTTTTAGGATCCAAATTAAAAAGCAACATCATTGTAAATTCCCCTAAGCTTCTATTCATATGTAATCTACAGGACCCAAGAAAACACATCCACACAACTAGCATAGGTTTAATTGGCATCTTAATGATAAAGTTTAGGGTGTCCTCAAGATAGCCAGCATGGGCAAGAAGGTCAACAATGCACACATAATGATCAACTGTAGGTGTAATGCAATAAGGGTTACTTGTGATTGAAGTATGTACAACCCTCATCCACTAAACCTGCATGGCTGCATGCACATAGAACACAAGCAAAGCTTACAATGTTAGGATATGTTCCAGAGTGCTTCATTAATTCAAATATTTTAAGAGCATCCTTGCAAAATCCATTTTGTGCATATCCTGTAATCATGGCATTCCATGAGACTAGATTTCTTTGAGGCATTCTATCAAATAGTTCATGTGTTTTGTCTATGCTTCCACATTTTGCATACATGTCTACTAGGGTAGTTGCAACTACAACATCTGACAAAATTTATCTATCCTTTATGCTTTGATGGATGTCCATACCCTATTCAAAAGCACACATTTTGGCACAGGCAGGAAGAATGCTAGAAAAGGTTGTGGAATCTAGATTTACTTCTACCAATTGTATTTTCATGAAAGTTTTAAAGCCTTTTCAGCAAATCTATTTTTGTGCATATCCTGCAATCATTGCATTCCATCAAATGACATCTCTTTTAGGCATTATGTCAAATAGTTCACATGCCTTATCTATGCTTCCACATTTTGCATACATGTCTATTAGAGAATTTCCAACTATAATATCTGATAAAATGCCCCCTTCCATTATGCTTTGATGGATGTCTATACCCTGATCCAAACCTCCAATTTTGGCACAGGTAGGGAGGATGCTGGCAAAGGTGTGGAATTTGGCTTAAGATCTGCCAATTACATTTGCTTGGAAGTTCCTAAAGCCTTTTCAATAAATCCATTTTGTGCACATCTTGCAATCATTGTAGTCCATAAGACCACATCTCTTTGAGATATTTTGTCAAACACTTCATGTGCCTTGTCTATGCTTCCACATTTTGCATACATGTCTACCATGACAGTTGCAACTACAACATCTGATATAATTCCTCTATCTTTTATGCTTTGATGGATGTCAACACCCCATTCCAAAGCTCCCATTTTGGTACAAGTAGGGAGGATGATAGCAAAGGTTGTGGATTGTCTTTACACCTGCCAATTGCATTTGCTTGAAAGTTTCTAAAGACTTTTCAACAAATCCGTTTTGTGAATATCATGCAATCATGGTATTCCATGAGACCACATTTCTTTGAGGCATTCTATCAAATAGTTCACATTCCTTGTCTATGCTTCCACATTTTGCATTCATGTCTACTAGAGTAGTTGCAACTACAACATCTGTCAAAATTCCTCTATCCTTTATGCATTGATTGATGTCCATACCCAGTTCCAAAGCTCCCATTTTTGTACACACAAGGAGGATGCTAGCAAAGGTTGTGCAATTTGGATTTACACCCACCAATTGCATTTGTTTGAATGTTTCTAAAGCTTTGTCAACAAATCCATTTTGTGCATATCCTACAATCATTACATTCCATGATATGACATCTCTTTGAGGCATTCTGTCAAACAATTCATATGCCTTGTGTATTCTACCACATTTTGAATACATGTCTACCAGAGCATTTTGAACTATAATATCTAAGAAAAATCCCCCTTCAATTATACTTTGATGGATGGCCATTCCTTGTTCCAAAGCTCCCATTTTGGCATAGGTTGGGAGTACGTTGGCAAATGTGATCAAAGACTTTTTGAGCATCCTCCAAACTTTCACACTTTACATACATGTAAATAAGATTATTATGAAAAATTATGTGTAGCAAATGTGAATTGCCTGTAACCGATGAAAGAGTGCAATGTAGTTGACATGAACTATCAGAGTGACCTAAGTGTTTTAGTAGGACTCTATTTCAGGTCTCTTTGAAACTTCGATATCGATGGGACTCAGCATTTTGGTAGGACCTCAAAATGGGTTTCTCCAATACCCCAATACTGACGTGGCAGTGGGACCACATTAAAGTGTGTTTCAGAAAACTTTTAACTATGAAAGTACTGAAATTTCAATTCCTGAATAGCAAATAGTGCATACAGTGAATTCAATTAAAGGTCAAACAAAATTCTAGCCTAGGAAACTAGCATTGTGAATTCCCTTTATTATGAGACTAGCCTTGTGTAAGCAACCTCTATGATGATTAAAATTTTGGGAGGAACTGTGCTTCTTGTACAAGGGTTGTCAATCAAAGTCTACTTTCTTGATTTTTTATATGCCATTATAATAGAAAACTTTGAGACATTATTTTTATTTTATTTTCACGACATTAGTCCCCTAATTTGACCTAGTTCATAGATTCTAATGCTCATCATAGTGCTCTAGACTCTTTTTTGTGATTTCGAAGGCATTTATAATAATTAACTTTATGTATCCAATAATTTATTTACTCAAGACCCTTTACCATTTACATATTACATGTCCTATTATCTTTGAACATGCCATAAGAGTAAATTATCAAAGCATGGGGTTCTAGAATCCTTCTATTTTAATAGAAATGGAGCCAAACAAATATAACTATTAAGGTTTATTTAAATTAGGGTTTATTAATGTATTCTACTCACACATAGATCATTGACCTTCTTTACCATTTCTTTGATTTCCTTCTCAGCTTTCTTTATAGGAGTTGAATAAGGCCCCAAACCCTAGAGAAAAAGTTAGCATTTTAGAAAAGCAAAGACAAGGGGAAAAAGCGATAATAGAGAAAAAAGTATTTATGAAAAGAGAGATTACATAGGTTTTGAGGAGGGTGATGTCATCATCATCCAAACGGTGAGGGTTGCTATTGTTATTGATAATGTGTTCTGGATCAGTAGCCAGAGCCATGGGTGTACTAAACCCTTTGTGAAAACCAACTGACCGGCCACCTACCATCTTCTTTCATCAATTTGATCAATCTAGGGTAGGCTAAACTTATTTGGAAATTTGAATATAGTTTTCTATTTTGCCTATGCTTGTGAATTGAAATTTAATTAGGGATGACTGATTAACTTACCCAAAATTGGATTTGATTTAAAGTCATTTCAATGGGTTTTAAGTGACAAATCAATTTGAATGTATATTTCATAAGGTGTCTCATGTTATTTTCATAATTTAATCTTATTGAGAACTTATAGACTTCTTAATTGTATTGGGAGCTTATATGGTTCTTAGGTAAGATGCACAACCAAAACCCTCAAGATGGGAAAATTTGCCTATGGACATGCCCAAAATATGTAATGGATTGTCATTAGTGAAGAACTATGAATGCCAATTTTATTGTTGAGAGGAAAGTCCATGTATGCACTGTAGAATGATGCCATGTACCAATTGTGGGTCCATGGGGAGAAGCTTTGACATGTGCCAATGAAGAGACTAACGATCAAACATGTAGTATTAGATCTATAATTTATGTGAGGAGGTTGATGGATTAGTTGACCAACACACAGAAACTAATCAAAAACTAAATGATGTAATTTTAGCTACCACCTCTTTTGGTTCACCACTATATATTCATTAATGACCACACAACAAAGGTAGGGTAGCAGATGTCAATTATTAATGATTTAGGTTGTCAAAGTTAAGATGAAGGGTAATTTCAAATTAGAACATAAGTTCCATGTAATTGAAGTTGTGTCTAATTGTTGTGATGTTAGGATCAATATCTAATGGCTTGTGCTTAGTAGCCAATCCCAAAGGTGATCACTCATGGTTTGGCCACTATGCATTGGCCAACCATAGAGTGCCACATGTCTAGGACTTTCTTGCCCAATTCAAATATGAACTTTGCATGCCACTAAGGCTTTTTTAAAACTTTGAAAGTCTTTAACCATATTTTTTAATCATTCTAAAGGCATTTAGACTATATTACATACCAATATAAAGGCTTGGAACAATGTCAATAGCCTCCCTAATAATGTTTATGAATCTGCATTAGTTGTCAAGGCAATGTTTATGAATTCCATTAATAACCTACTATGCTTGGGTGTGAAAGTCTTGTTATCACTGGGAATTGCACCGTATGCAAGGTTGGAAAGCTCTGCAATTCTGTGTAACATGGGACTAATTTCAAGTTGTGGGTGCCCTATAATGAAATTAGACCTCTAGATTGTGGGTTGGTTCCCTTAAAATATTCTATTGGAATGTATGATTTTCTATTTTGGAAAAGAAGAAGGAAACTTATAAGGAAATGGAACTGTAAATTTTGGTGATGCACCTAATATGGATAAAAAAAATGCAATCTGGTTCACAATATAACTCAGAAATCTGACTCACACAATCCAATCTTGGTACAAATATCACAAAAGTATTTCTAAGAAAGGCTTGAAAATAGGCTTTTTATGAAGGAAAAGGATTTCTCACAACACAAAAGGATTATTTTCATTAACACAACCTAACACCTGTAATAATTCTATGCTTAATGCTTCAAATAATGGTGAGACAATAGTTTTAAAGGTTTTGGTAATCAAACTAATTAAAACTTCATCAAATCACATTAAATGGAAAGGTAATTACTTGATTCCAAAGAACAAAGGAAAATTGCATGAACACAAAGAAATTGAACCTATAATTTGTTGTGATTTCTCCATAAAATTGTAAAAAATGTGAGCTACAAAACCTTCTTCTCTCTCCAAAGAGTAAAAGAGCAAAAAGGCAAGAACTAGCAAAAACAAGCTTTTGCTTTACAATATATAGATTTGCTCTCACTAAGAGGCATGCAAAAAAAGGAACTATAGCTAATTGCCTCTAAAAATACTCTCCAAAGTGATCCATGAGAAACCTCCAAAATCCCTAAAACTAAAGGCTCAAATTGCCACAAATTGAGTGAAAATAGCTCTGTTGCCAAGAGACACTATATGGATTCATGGTTGTTGTCATTGATGGCAACAAAGGTCATCCCACATATCCGCAAGTTATAATGTGTCTCTACCGGAAGTCAGAATAAAGATTGTTGTGGTCCGGTGAACAAGAACAGAGCATGTGGCAAGGTTCGACAGATTGATCCGGATCTCTCAGAGGAAGTGTCTTGGTGCAGTACGGATTTGGGGAAGTCAAGAGGACTACCTTGAGTGGTATATTCCAAAGATTTAGCCTCCGGTGATGGACAAGGAAAAAGATATGAACAGTTGAGTACCGGATTCCTGAGAGACAGTGAAAACAGAGGAAGAACTGACTGACAGAGTATCAGACTACTTTCCGGATGTGTTACTATTGATGATAGAGGTTGTGAAGGCATGAATCATGTTTGGCTGACATGATTAATGATATCTACAAGTATATGCTTGATCCGCATTGCTTGGTGAGGAAGGATTCAGCCGACAGAACAAGAGTTTGTAAGAAACTAGACTGTTCCGGATGCCGACTAAAAAGGTGATGAAATTACTTGTGCGGATATATATAGAGGATGGATTTAGTTGTGAAGTGTGTGATGGTGTGAAAATATATGCGAATAAGTCCAGAACAGAGCAGAAGCAGCAAAAAGGATCCGGTATGTGAAAGATAACAGAATAAACAACAGAGGAAAGATGAAGTGCAGCAGATCAGTGTACTGAGCCTAACCGGAACTGAACTCCGGCATATGCAGATGCTTCCAATCAGTTCAAGACTGTGATTCTTATCACTTTGTAGACAGTGTGTCTTCTTGTAGGCAGTGGGCCTCTTGTGAGCAGTGTGCTCGGGCAGTGAGCCCTAATTGGCAAGTGCCATTTTTTGTAATCTCCTATTCTTCTAACAGAGAATAATTTTGGGTTAATCACCTCGTGGTTTTCTCCCTTAATAGGGTTTCCACGTCAAAAATACTGTGTTATGTGTTTCTTATTTCATGGTAATGTTTTTGTGTTTGATTTAATGCTGCATCAATTAATAAGAAAGTTCAATAAGGGAAATAATTGTTGATAACTGATTCACCCCCCCTCTCAGTTATCAACAATTGATATCAGAGCTAAGTTCCTCCTAATAGAGCCTGACAGCTTGAGGAAGATCTGGGAATTCAAATGGATGCATATGGTTTAAGGGAGCAACTCAAGACTGCTCTTGAGGATCTTGAACAGTCAAATTCTGAAGTCAATGAATTAAAGGAAAGACTCAAACAGGCTGATGAATTCATGAGAGAATTAAAAGACAAATTAAGTCTCTCTATGAAAAAGAGAAAGGAGCTGCTCCAACAGTTGGCAAGACAAAGTGAAGAAAGCAATACAAATGAAGAATTGACTGAGCAAACCAAGTTATGTGAAAAGTTATCAAAAGAAGTCATTATGTTAAGACATGAAATGGAATCAGGAACTATAAAGTTTACTCAAGAGATTGAAGAAAAAAGAAAGGCTGAAGACAATCTAAGACAATATCTTAAAGAAAAATCAGAAGAATGCCACCAGATGGACAGGATTATCAGACATCTTGAATCTGATCTTGAAGATGCCAAAGATAATGAAGAAAAACTTGAGGATCAAATTGCCTCTCTCAAAAGAGACCTTCAAATAGCAAATGAATATAAAGAGAAATTCAAGATAAGTTCTGCTCAACTTGAAGTTCTTCTTGGAAGTCAAAAGAGGACAGATGACAAGTATGGTTTGGGATATGAGAAAGGAGAAAGCTCTGGATCCGGTCAGAAGAATCTTGGATCAGAAAATCCAAGGAGCAGGCCTAGAAGACCTCTGGTAAGACAGCCAAATGCTCAAAGATATCCATCCTTCAATGGATACTGCCACAGCTGCAACCACTTTGGTCACAAAGCTATTCAGTGTAGAATGAGAATGAATCAGATTAATTCATCCTTCTCCGGACAGTGCTTCAACTGCAAAAGGTATGGTCACAAATCCCATGAATGCAGAATTATGCAAGTAAACAAATCATTCAAAGGTAGATGCTTCACATGCAATAGAGTAGGTCATATGGCTAATCAATGCAGATCAAGAGGATATCAGTCAAATATGCAAAGAAATGTTATTTGCCAAATCTGTAATAGGTCCGGTCATAATGCTAAAGTCTGCAGAAACAAGTATCAGGACAAAAGAGGTTCGGTGTATAATCAGAATCAAGACAAGGGTAAACAAAAGATGAATGCGGATGAAGTTAGGAATCAGATGAGAAAGATTTGGGTGAAGAAAAGTTCAGAGAATGTAGAGGTTGGATCCGCACCAGACTCTGGTGCTGATATTTCTTCCAGAAATTAAAAAGTGAGCTCAGGCTCAGGGGGAGACTCAAAGAAAATCCTGTTCCCCCAGCCAAACAAGTGGTGCCGAATGTGGCACAAGATGCGGATTAAAGGGTTTGCAGATATGAGTCTTGAGATGCTTCAGTCAAGTTTTCAGAGGTCCGCATGGAGTCATGAAGAAGCTGTGATCGATCAAATAAGACATGTTCAGGGAGATGCTCCGGTATGACAAAGGATTACAAAAAGGTTCGAAGAGATCCGGAAGTGCACTATCTTGTTCTGCGGATTGTACAGAGTGTTTGGGATGTTCTTATAATATGTTACCTTGATTTATTCATGATTGAAAGATCCGGATGATATTCGCAGATTAGGACTAATCCGGGATACTCCAAGCTATCTAGACAAGGCAAACCGGAATAATGTAGGTGAAGCATTTATTGCAGACAGATATTAGGGTTCGCGGAGCAATATAAGGGATTTCTCAAAAGTCATTTGCTCATTCTGCACTCAAGAAGAAGCGAATAGTGGAGCTCTGCAACAAGATTCATCAAGCACACCAAGGATCTCCTGCCGAAGTCATTGCATAAAGAAATCAATCCAATCACTCCGTGCAAGTCGAAGGCGCATAAGGTATTCTCCGTTTTTCATTACCTCAGTGCAAATCTTTGAAGAATGGCTACTCCAAACATAGTTAAGATCTCTGATAGACCTCGCCCCTCATTCAAGAAACATCCTTACAAATCATTGGAGGTAGATCCACTAGGAGCCTTCTCTAGTGTTCCTCATGGTGTATTGCATACGGAAGATATTAGGGTTTACATCCATGCGAATCTTGAAGACTTTGGAGAATCAAAACTAATGGATATCTATCACAAACAATTGATAGATGACTCCTTTGAGATCAAACCTCAGTATAAAGCCATCCAGGACAAACACTTTGCACAGTGCATTCATTTCCCCTGTTTTGAAGAAGATGAATGGGTCCGGTATGTACTAAGTAGAGTACATGACAACTTCCTATGGTTGAACAAGCCCTTCAAGATCACCAAGGACGCAATTAGGGCTGTAACCGGTCTGCACTCATCCAGTGGATTACCTGTTCTCAAATCTGTCAAAAATCAGACAGTCAGTGATGCAACCGGATCCAAGTTTGACAAAAGAGCTATGACAGTTGATGATATCATTGAACCGGATGTCAAATTTGCAGCTATAATAATTGGTTACAAAATCTATCACTCCACTAGGGAAAATTCAGTACCGAGAACTGCAATCTACACAGCCTATCAGATGTTAAAGGAGAATGCAGACTATGACTTGTGTGAGCTTCTAGTAAACCAACTCTTTGAAAATCTGCAGAAGATTAAGAAGGACAAGAAAAACTCCTTCAAATATGGCAATCTGATCCTGTGTCTCTTCTTTTACTACATGAATGAGCTTCTCGGATCCAGTGGATGGATATGGCAGAATGACAGACCGGTTGCCATTCAAATCAGAGACTATTTGCATAAACTTGGGGATGCAAAAGAAAGAAATACAGCTCTATGGGGTTACTTCAAGAACTTCCAAAGCATGATGCATGCAAGAGAAAGAATACCCCAATCCCTTGTTGAAAAATACAAAGACACAGTATGCTTCATGGTAGAAACAGATCAGTGTCTGATGGAGGCAGTGGAGCCTAGGACTGTCTGGATCATGCCTATGGGGTATGAAGTGGATGAACAGATAGTAGAGCTGCATGTTCAACACATGCTAAGCCAGCCCAAAGATCCTAAGGCAGAAAGGTTTGGAACCTTTGAGGAACTGAGTGTAAAGTTACATGTAGAACTCAGGGAACCGGAGATAAAGAGGAAGGTAAGAAAAGAAGTTGAGCATATTGCTCAAGGCCTAGGCATCTCAAAAGAGGCACTTGATGCCAGCCAGGAAAAGAGGAGGAAGGCTGAGGAAGAAGAGAAAAGTAAAGAAAGTGTTCCGGTTGAAACTCCCACCCGGACCAGATCATCAAAAAGATCTGCACCTCCCTCAACCAAAAGTTCAAAACCGGAAGTCCAGGCATCCGGTAAAAGATCCAAGACAAAAGCCACAAGGGTTTATAAAAGCCAAAAGGATGAAGAGGAAACAGAGTCAGATGAGGGAGTAAAAGAAATAAAGAAGCAGAAGAAGAAAGGATCCGGTAAACCCTCCTCAGGACAAGACAAGGATGAAATGGCAGAGGTATCTGTTGAAAAGCCCACTCTGTCTCTAGAGAGCGTAATCAAGTCGGTCACGGTGGATGGAAACCTTCAACCAATGACTGAATCTTATGATGACTTCAGTGAGGCCGACCAAAAGACTCTGCAGGAAGCCACAGTCAAATATCTTAACATATATAATAAGGCTTTCATTGAGATCATATCTCTTATTCCTAAAAGCCTAGAAAAGGAATTGGAAGTAAGAAAGAACAATGCTCATGCAAAAGATCTTGAGATCCAGGAGCAGATAGCTATTCAGCTATATCCTCAAATTGATCCCAAGACAATGAACATAATCTTCAAGGACTGCAAAGATGAGTTCAGAAGTAAAGCCAGGATGAATCAACTCATGCTTGGTGAGACTGACAAAGTGGCCCAAGAGACAGAAGAGATCCTCCGGAAGGCCTTCAAAAGGTTCAATCTTCCTGTTGTAGAGGACTTAGGTGCAGAAACAACTGCGGATTTGGAATCATCTATTCCGGAAGAAGTGGGCCCTGAACATACAAGCATCTCTCCTCCGGTTTCCCCTACAGTCTCCGGATCCAAAGAAGAAGAGCAATTACAGGAGAAGGAAGCAGTGGTGAAAGACAAAGAGGTTGATAGTTCCAAGACTGCAGAAGAAAAGAAACATCTGTCTCCGGCAAGAGACACTGCACAAACTGTTCAACAATTTTTGAGCAAAGAAACTTTAGAGATTGATGAACCGGAGCTTCTAAAAGGCCCATTCGACTTTGACTCTCTCTCTCTGGTACAAACAATGAAGATAGCTTCATTTGCAAATGCCAAGGCAAATGAAAAACTCCTGAAGTCTCATATGGAAGACTGTGAGTTGATAGAGGCTGCTTCCAGAGTACTTGTAAAGATTATGCCATCAATCCAGATAGATCCGATAGCCTCCTCTTCCGGTAATCTAAAAACCTTAGTCAGCAGTGTTGATACACATTTTGATTCTCTAGAAAAATCAGCTGAAGAAAAGGTCCGGAAGGAATTCTTGGATAAAAGATTTTCAGAGGTATTAGAATTAATCTCTAAAGATAGGAAGATTGTGAGCATTGGAATAAAGAGCTTAGAGAATGCTCTTAAGGATGGCGGTGACATCTACAAATTTTGTATATCCTGGCCAAAGGCAACAGCAGCAATTGATAAGAAAATAAAAGAGGAACAGGACAAGCTAGAAAGCTTATCTCAAAGTTTTGATCCTCTCTCTTCCTCTATAATAAATCAAGAATGTCAGACTATTGCAGTCTTGAATGAAATAAAGAATCTTGAGAAGGAAAGGAAGAACATCACTAACCGGATGGGAGAACTTAGAAGGATTATAATCCCTAAGTTGGAAACTATGCATGAGGCCATCAGTGATGCTTAGACCACCGCCCAAACAAAAGATCCGACAGATCTCAAGCGGGCAGAAGCTTTTGCATTTTTGCTGAGTGGTCACATTTCAATTTTGGATAGAATGAAGCAAAGTTGGGCTACAGAAATGATCCAATTGCAGACATCCTTTGCAGACATTCTTCAGTATATGTGAGTATGTAAATATGCGGCTATGTATAGAAATTTTTTTGAAAATTTTGATATGCGGACCCTACCCTTTGCCATTGATGTCAAAGGGGGAGTGAGGAGCAGTGAAAAATGAGGAATCCAATTAAGGGGGAGTTCCGGAAATTGTATATAAAGACAGAGCATCAGCAAAGGGGGAGCATAGTGTAAACACTTAGTCATTTTTCACTAAGTGTTGCCATCAATGCCAAAGGGGGAGATTGTTGGCAAGAGACACTATATGGATTCATGGTTGTTGTCATTGATGGCAACAAAGGTCATCCCACATATCCGCAAGTTATAATGTGTCTCTACCGGAAGTCAGAATAAAGATTGTTGTGGTCCGGTGAACAAGAACAGAGCATGTGGCAAGGTCCGACAGATTGATCCGGATCTCTCAGAGGAAGTGTCTTGGTGCAGTGCGGATTTGGGGAAGTCAAGAGGACTACCTTGAGTGGTATATTCCAAGGATTTAGCCTCCGGTGATGGACAAGGAAAAAGATATGAACAGTTGAGTATCGGATTCCTGAGAGACAGTGAAAACAGAGGAAGAACTGACTGACAGAGTATCAGACTACTTTCCGGATGTGTTACTATTGATGATAGAGGTTGTGAAGGCATGAATCATGTTTGGCCGACATGATTAATGATATCTACAAGTATATGCTTGATCCGCATTGCTTGGTGAGGAAGGATTCAGCCGACAGAACAAGAGTTTGTAAGAAACTAGACTGTTCCGGATGCCGACTAAAAAGGTGATGAAATTACTTGTGCGGATATATATAGAGGATGGATTTAGTTGTGAAGTGTGTGATGGTGTGAAAATATATGCGAATAAGTCCAGAACAGAGTAGAAGCAGCAAAAAGGATCCGGTATGTGAAAGATAGCAGAATAAACAACAGAGGAAAGATGAAGTGCAGCAGATCAGTGTACTGAGCCTAACCGGAACTGAACTCCGGCATATGCAGATGCTTCCAATCAGTTCAAGACTGTGATTCTTATCACTTTGTAGACAGTGTGTCTTCTTGTAGGCAGTGGGCCTCTTGTGAGCAGTGTGCTCGGGCAGTGAGCCCTAATTGGCAAGTGCCATTTTTTGTAATCTCCTATTCTTCTAATAGAGAATAATTTTGGGTTAATCACCCCGTGGTTTTCTCCCTTAACAGGGTTTCCATGTCAAAAATACTGTGTTATGTGTTTCTTATTTCATGGTAATGTTTTTGTGTTTGATTTAATGCTGCATCAATTAATAAGAAAGTTCAATAAGGGAAATAATTAGGATAACTGATTCACCCCCCCCTCTCAGTTATCAACAAGCTCCAATTTGGACCTCTTCATATGCTTGACTAAAACATTGACCAAGATCCCTTAAATTGCTCCTCAAATCATGCAAGAAACCCCTACATGGCCAAGTTAACTCAACTAATCAATTTGCATGATTTTGCCTTAGCAAAATTGATTGTGAGTAAATAATAAGGTAATTAAAATAATTACTCCATTATTGGTTACAACTTGTACTTATTTGATTTTACAATTTGTGAAAAATAATAAAGTAATTGAAACATATTACTTTATTATTTATTTACAATTAATTTATTTGTAAAATCATGCATAAAAAATATAACTCCTTATCACTCCAAATACATATGCCTAATTTGCATGACTTGAGCAAAAATAGGACTTTAGAGAAAAATACAATCTCCTTATAGCTCCTTCTGAGAAAAAACATCCACTTGCATATCAATATGCCTTAAGGAAAAATTATACCCTTATCTCTCCAAATACATTATCAAGAATGCATAAAACTAAGGCATTACATACAAACTCTTATAACTCCATATTTGTATCAAAAGAAAATAAAACCCCTTCTCTGCCTTATATCTTTAGTATACATATGCAAAAATAGCCTCTCTGCCACATAGACCCATCATGCAAAAAATAATCCTAAGTTCCTTCATGCAAATTCCTTTCTCTCTCAAAGAAACAAGAAACTCCATCATGCAAAGAAAGCACCATAGTGATAATGTCATCTCTCAAAGTTTTGACTTGCATGCTTTAGTTATATCTCTTTGTTTTCATATGATGTTTCCCATTTTTACCTTCAACCTCCACCTTTCATAAAGGTAAAATGTATGTCCACATGGCATTACCTCATAACTTTATCACCCTATGTATCACTTTTGCCTTTGAATACCTTGTCTTTGATAATGCTTAACCTACATGATCTGCCACCTCACATATATATTATCTATCACCTTACATATATCTTGTATTCATATATTTCTTGCTTTGACTTTTTGGTGATAATATTATAAGGCATAAAATCATATTCCCTTTGACCATGTTCATTCATCCTGCATGTGAAGGGAATCTTGTCCTATGACTATGTTGCAAGATGACAAGGTATTTTTGACTATGCAATGTATGAGCATTTTCGACCACATGCTAGACGACCATAAGCAGAAAAAGAATCATAAGGCATGAAGCCTTGCCTTCTCATAATACCAACCCTTTTGACTTCATTATATTCAAGTGCTACAATGTTTGTCAACCCTCCACATCATGATGGCTAGGAAATCTCAAGACTAAAGTCTTGACCATGTGCATTTTGGATAAGGTAATTGCTTTTGTCTTTTGTAAAGTAAAAAAATTGAGAGAAACAAACATCAAAAAAATGAGAGATAACACTAAAAGTTGCCTTCATTCTTCATTTGGCATTCTCCCTCATTTGCTCTACAACTCTATCATTCAGCCAACTTAAGGTTTGGCTCTATATTTTTTCATCCTTCATTATATGCTTTCTCCGTTCGAATCCTTGGCATTTCTATGTCAAAATCGGGTACAAGAATAAGGTAATCACTAAATCTTGGGTTTCAACTAGTATTTCTATTGGTTTCTATATCTTTCATGGCTATAATGGCCATAGCCTTGCTTTTACTTCCCTCTACAACATTCTTTGACACCATGCTTTGTTCTGTTTGTGCATTAATCTTTAAATTATGATAAAAAAAAGACAAGAAAACCTCAAAAGAGGTCACAGCCTTAACTGCTTCACTCCTCTACAACTTAAAAGGTAAGCTCTTTTCACTTTTACCTATGGTTTTTTGATCATTCTGTATCCTGAAAAAAGATATAAGGTTTAATTGTGAAATAGATATGGGTATTTGTATTTGATAAAAACTTCTCCTTCTGTCATGGCTATGACACTACATGTGTTTTTGTAGCATATTCCTTATCTTCTAATGTAAAATTTCTTGAGGGTTTCATATTTTTTATGCATAGACCATTTGTATCCCATGGCCATCTATAGTTTGTCTCTTGTACGTGCTCTTCTTACCAGAATACAAGAAGAAATGAGGGTTTTTGAAATATTGAAATGGATACTTTATTTTTAAGAAAAATGCATCTTCATTCGAAATGGCTGTGCCACAACATGCATTCTGTAGCATTCTTTATCTCCTTATGCATAAGTCTTAAGGGTTTCAAAATCTTGAAATGAGGGTTTCATTTTTTAAACCTGCACATGAATTCCTTGTATCCCACGACCATGCTTACATTTTGTGACATATCTTCTGCTTGACTGTATTTAGCAAAAATAAGAAAGGTTTGTAGAACTCTGACAAGGGTTTCATGGTATTTGGTTTTCCTGTAACTCTTTTATGTTTTCTTTTACTACTCCTTGCATACTATATGGAAGAATAAAGAAACAAGGGTCTTAATTTAACACAACAACTCTTGCAATAAAGATCTGCACCTATATATATGGCTTTCATTATCATGGCTATGAGATATCTTCCTTCTAATTCTTTGTGAAACAATCATGACTAAATGATACTTGCTTTCTATTGTAGTTTTAAATGACAAAAAAATCTAACATTTTCAAGGCGTGATTACTTATCTATAGCTGATATGATATGGACTTGTAATCTGCACTTGTCTCCTTTATTTGATGCATTACCTTTCATATATGACTGTCATAGATGCATATCTCTTTTATAACTTCAACTCTATCAAATGATACAAGCTCCAACATTTTCAATGTCTCTAAAGTATTAGATGATACAAGGCTTTGGCACTTTTAAATATATTATCCTATTTCTTTATCTCCATTTGGGTGAATAATTTGAAATATGTAGCATACCTTTGTACTGTGGATGCATTTGTTAGTTTTTTTTTACATTTGATCACATGAGATAAATACATGCATACATCCAAAAGATTCATGTTCTTATGATAGCTCTTGTAGCATGTGTGCTTCTTCTTGCCCTATTCATGGAACTTAGTTGGCATATGTTCTTTATCTGATGTAATCATTTGAGCCTTACCTGCATGCTACTCCCTTTATGTCTGCTACAGGTTTGTTATTCACCCAAATGTCTGAACAATCTTTTAATCAATAAAATTTTCATTCCATTCACAATAGAAAGTGGTAAATATTTTCTCACTTCTTAGGCTGAGCTTCTTGATTGCTGAGGTAGATGATATCTAAACATGATATAATGGGACCTTCAGAACTCTATCATTGTTGTCCCTTGATTATTTGATTATCCTTTTACTATGCACACTATTGCCTCCGCCTTGGTAATTTGTCTTGATCTGAACCTTCATCCATGATTATATCTTTATGATATTTAATGATAGATGTCCTTCATGCTTCTTCTATTGATCACTGTACTTCTTGTACTTGCACATTGGCATCTCTTGGATGGAGACATTGCTCAGTTTAAAACATGTGTATGATGAAGTTTCTGTGGCATGGTTGTTTACTCTTACATGACTATCTGTCTATTTGTATATGCTTCTTTATGTATCTTGTTTGTTGCATATCATGGAGTTTGATCATTGATGAGCTATGAGCTATTGGAAATAGCATAACATCTAATGGTATCGCTTGAGCATGCTGGGATCAACCCTTGTGGGAGTCACATTTTCTCCACATGCTTTAAATGTCTTCAAATCAGCAACATTACTTTTCCTGTACTTGCACAGTGAACAAACAAGTTAGCATGAAAAATATACCTGATAGTATTAATTGATCTTCTTTATGATATTGTAACTTGTAGCACATGTCTGATCTGATCTTTCATATGAAATGGATGATGTGATAAGTTGATGTATCTGCTTAATAAAATCAAATGATAACTTTAAACATCAGGAGCTCTAACAGGATTGTCCCCAATTTTTTGCAGGTTTAATTGATGATAAGAACTAAAGATGAAGACTGGAGACCAGCATCAACAAAACAACCTTCTTGCTCAGACAATGATGTATGTTTACTGTTATCATGTGTTCATTTCATTTCTTTTATCAATCAGATGTATAGCTTGCATGTCTACAATTGCTCAGTCTAGTTACTCCCGCGGCTTGTGTGGGACACATTTAAACACTTCTTTTAAACATAATCAATTACTCTATCTTATGCACTTGATGTATGTGTATTTCTTTTTCAGTCTATGCATAGAATAAACTAACAGATATTGAATGTATGTTCAAAACATGACATGAAATAACAGTTCAATACAAATGTCTTTCCTTCTTTCTTTCAAATGTGATTAAGTTAATAAACAATCTGACTTATAAACCCTTAAAGATAACACTATGTTAAAACAATTGTATTTCTTGAATGACTGATACCTTGGCAACCTTATTCTCTTGTCATGATGACTCATCAGTCTTGATTAGACTAATGAGTTATCCTATCAACTGAAATCCATTTCTACTTTTTCAAGATATCAATTGTTCATTAAATGTATAACTTCAAAGTTTTCTTTTATTCCTTTTGAACAACTACACTTAGGTCAAACTAATTTTAGTGTGAACAAAAATTAGTAACATTTATGGCGACCTCTTAGGTGTGTTTGCTTGCTAAAAAACTTAGAACTAGTAGCCTTTGCAACTCCATTGGGCATAGAGTCTTTTCTTCCCTAAACCTTGAAAAATTTTGCAACTCAAAACTAACTGAAGCACAATAGCAACAACAAACTGAAATTGAAACTAAACCGACTTGCTTAAAACAAAATCAGCAACATGTGCAAAAGTACTTCTTGGAAATGAATTACTGAACTGAAATTCTACCTACCCTACTCTAACCAACCAAAGGTGCTGGTCAAACAAATCCATTAACTATTTGGTTAAAATAACTTCCCTTTCTGCTTAAGAAAGGATGTTCTATAATGTGATCTGCTACTAACATGATATGATTGATAAGGACATACCTTATAGAATGCTATAAAACTTTTTGAAGAATGGAAACAAACTCGCCGAGCATCTGAACCTGATCATACATATCTTTGTTATGGGGTAAAAAAATGATCTAATGTTGCTTTTCTGAGGCTGAAAATTGCTCTATTGGTACAACAGCAATCTGTATCTCCCTTTTAAGCTTCATGTCAGCCAGATCCCTAATTGGACAGTCTCTTGTAATGATGAATTTTCTACTCATGCTCCTGGTTTCCTTACTGAGGTCTATTGTCCTACTTTCACTTGAAATTTCAACTTGATTTACAATAGTTAGCTCATATGAATGAAATGAAGAAAAGCTTGACTCTTTGACCTAAACCTATTGATCACATATTACGGGCTCATCCAATGTTAGCTAATCATCAATGTTAGAACAAAAGATTTCTATGATGCCTAGCAACATGTCATCATCTAACTCACAATCTTGCATTGAATCCAAACAAGTTATATCATCCAGTTGTTCAATACTAGAAATAGATTCAGGAGGTTCATCAAATAAGTCAGAAAGCTCATGAGACTCAACTCTTATTTCTTTCACAGAAACATGTTCAACCTGATCTTGTTTGCCATCTAGATCTGACACAAAGGACTCAAGATCATCCCAAAATGAGATTTCATCAGATTCCTCTTGAATTTTTGGTAAAAGAAGACTATTTATTACCTCATAAGATCCCTCAATCAACTTTGCAAGTTGCATGACAAGTTCACCGGTACACTCTTCTACTTGATCAAATATCAGTTTGTTAGACTACTTAGCTTCAATCAGCAACCCTTCATACTATTGGATGTCTCCCTGTTGTTCTATTATTTCTGCATGTGGTATGAGCTCCTCATGTGGCACAATGAAACTAGGTAGCTAATCAAATAAATAAATCAACTCCTCTTTTTTGTTAGGTTTATTCTCCATTAGAACATGGAAATCCTATCTTTGCATTTGAAGGTTCTATCCTTCCAATATCTGCATCCCGCTTTCATTAATCTTGTAAACAGCATTAGAAAACTTTTCAAATGAATCAAAATGCAAAGGATTCAGTGTCAAAATTGAACCAACATCCTCTTCATAGCTATTATGCTCATTTTTGGCTGGGGATACAGTAAAAACAATAGAAATATCTTGCACCACTACTAATTTTTCTTGATTAAAACCCAAAATTTTGATTGGTTCAACTTTTATCACTACTTCCCTTTCCTGATTTTGGATTGGTATGGAATGGGTAGTTTTGATAAAATTTGGCATCTTATAATCAGGACATTCAGTCCAAGAAGGCTACCATGGTTGCTTAAAAGCCAGATGGTTTGAGTCAGGTACTTGATGTGATTGATATTGAGGACTAATAGACTAATTTTGAATGCAACTAGATTCTTGAGAAAAATTAGAATTTCTGAAACTTGAAACTTGATACCTACTAACCTCATTTTGAGAATGCTAATCCAAGAATGAATGTAGCTATCCAGATGTTTTGCTTTTATATTTGTGCAAGCAAATACTTCATTTGTGCCTCTTTTGTTGCAATATGTCTTGCAAGATCTTGTTGGAATTGTATCTATTGTGCCTCCAATTCTTGTTCATGAAGATAGGCCTAGTAATCCATCTCCTGCTACTGTTGTTGATACTCTTGTTGCCTCTTGACCTCCTCCATCTACTTTGTGATTTCTAGCAAAGTGTTTTTTGTGTCATTCATGCTATTATTTATATCTTCAACCCCTTAGGACTGATTTTGAACATGTAATTGCTGATATGAAGGTTAAGCAGGGGTGGGTGGGAGGTAAGAATATTGTGCATGTTGGTTTCCTTGAGAAACTGTGGAACTTGGGCTAAAACCAACAGCATGGCTGATCTGATATGGCTGATAAGACAAAGGATTAGCAGTATTTTCATGATATGATGGATGATATGACATATTCCCATGAAAGGTAGACATGTCTACTCATTCAAAGAGCTGGAAAACATTTGAAATCAGATATTGTGATACTTTTCATAGGCTACAAAATCTAATCTATAAACTAGAAAGATAGAGTCACCAGGTATTTTGAAACAACACCTCTAAAAAGGTTGAATTAACTGCTAATCATACCAAAATAATAGTAATAAATAAGTTCTTTTGAACTAAAATTAGTTCAAAGTCCCACTGGGCATGACAAAAACTATTATCACTAGGAATTGCACCCATATGCAAGGCTAGAAAAGCTCTACAATCCCTGTAACATGGGACTAATTTCAGGTAATGGGTGCCCTATAATGAAATTAGACCTCTAGATTATGGGCAGGTTCCCTTAAAATATTCTATTGGAATGTGGAAAAGGGGAAAAAGGAAACTTATAAGGAAATGGAACTGTAAAATTTGGTGATGCACCTAATATGGATTAAAAAAAATGCAATCTGGTTCACAATATAACTCAAAAATCTGACTCACACAATCCAAAGGAATTTTCTCACAAAACAAAAGGATAACTTTCGTTAACACAACCTAAGACCTATAATAATTCTATGCTTAATGTTGCAAATAAAGGTGAGACAATAGTTTTAAAGGTTTTGGTGATCAAACTCATTAAAACTTCATCAAATCACTTCATACAGTTTGCATTAAATGGAAAGGTAAATACTTGATTCTAAAGAACAAAGAAAAATTGCATAGACACAAAGAAATTGAACCTGTAACCTGTTGTGATTTCTCTATAAAACTATCAAAAAGTGAGCTACAAAACCTTCTTCTCTCTCCAAAGTATAAAAGAGCAAAAAGACAAGAACTTTAAAAAACAAGCTTTTGCTTTACAATATATAGATTTGCTCTCACTAAAAGGCATGCAAAAAATAGAATTGCAGCTAACTACCTCTAAAAATAATCTCCAAAGTGATCCACAAGCAACCTCAAAAATCCATAAAAATAGGGGCTAAAACTGCCACAAATTGAGCAAAAATAGCTCCAATTTGGACCTCTCCATATGCTTGACCAAAAAGTTGACAAATATCCCTTAAATTGCTCCTCAAGTCATGCAAGAAGCCTCTAGATGGCCTAGTTAACTCAACTAATCAATTTGCATGATTTTGCCTTTGGAAAATTGATTGTGAGTAAATAATAAAGTAATTCAAATAATTACTCCATTATCCGTTACAACTTGTACTTATTTGATTTTACAATTTGTGAAAAATAATAAAGTAATTGAAACATATTACTTTATTATTTATTTATAATTAATTTATTTGTAAAATCATGCATAAAAAATATAACTCCTTATCACTCCAAATACATATGCCTAATTTGCATGATTTGAGCAAAACTAGGACTTTAGAGAAAAATACAGTCTCCTTATAACTCTTTGTGAGAAAAAACATCCACTTGCATGCCAATATGCCTTAAGGAAAAATTATACCCTTATCTCTCCAAATACATTATCAAGGCTGCATAAAACTAAGGCATTACATACAAACTCTTATAACTCCATATTTGTATCAAAAGAAAATAAAACCGCTTCTTTGCCATATAACTTTAGTATACATATGCACAAATAGCCTCTCTGCCACATATATCCATCATGCAAAAATAATCCTAAGTTCCTTCATGCAAATGCCTTTCTCTCTCAAAGAAACAAGAAACTCCATCATGCAAAGAAAGCACCCTAGTGATAATGTCATCTCTCAAAGTTTTGACCTGCATGCTTTAGTTATATCTCCTTGTCTTCATATGATGTTTCCATTTTTTACCTTTGACCTCCACCTTGCATTAAGGTTAAATGTATGTCCACATGGCATTACCTCATAACTTTATTACCCTATGCATCACTTTTGCCTTCGAATACCTTGTCTTTGATAATGCTTAACCTACATGATCTACCACCTTACATATATCTTATCTGCCACCTTACATATATCGTGTCTTCATATATTTCTTTCTTGACTTTTTGGTGATAATATTATAAGACATAAAATCATGTTCCCTTTGACCATGTTCATTCATCCTGCATGTGAAGGGAATCTTGTCCTATGACTTTGTTGCAAAATGACAAGGTATTTTTGACTATGCAATGTATGGGCATTTTCGACCACATGCTAGTTGACCATAAGGAGAAAAAGAATCATAAGGCATGAAGCCTTGCGTTCTCATAATATCGGCCCTTTTGACTTTATTAAAATCAAGTGCTACAATGTTTGTCGGCCCTCCACATCACGATGGCTAGGAAATCTCAAGACTAAAGTCTTGACCACATGCATTCTGGATAAGGTAATTGATTTTGTCTTTTGTAAAGTCAAAAAATTAAGAGAAAGAAACATTGAAAAAACAAGAGATAACCCTAAAAGTTGTCTTCATTCTTCATTTGGCATTCTCCTTCATGCGCTCTGCAACTCTATCATTCGGTCGACTTAGGGTTTTGCTCTCTATTTTTTCCTCCTTCACTGTATGCTTTCTCTAGTCAAATCCTTGCCATTTCTATGTCAAAATCAGGCATAGGAATAAGGTAATCATAGAATCTTGGGTTTCAACT
The DNA here is from genome assembly GCA_027924645.1 of Cunninghamia lanceolata. NCBI lineage: Eukaryota > Viridiplantae > Streptophyta > Pinopsida > Cupressales > Cupressaceae > Cunninghamia > Cunninghamia lanceolata. The sequence goes on from BSBN01000642.1 coordinate 4,533,963, forward strand.
GGTATTTCTATTAGTTTCTATAGCTTTCATGGCTCTAATGGCCGCAACCTTGCTTTTACTTCCCTCTGCAACATTGTTTGACACCATGCTTTGTTTTGTTTGTGCGTTAATCTTTAAACTATGATAAAAAACACAAGAAAACCTCAAAAGAAGTCGTGGCCTTAACTGCTTCACTCCTCTACAACTTAAATAAGCTCTTTTCACTTTTACTTGTGGCTTTTTTATCATTTTGTATCCTAACAAAAGATATAAGGTTTCATTGTGAAACAAATATGGGTATTTGTATTTGATAAAAACTTCTCCTTCTATCATGGCCGTGACACTACATGTGTTTCTATAGCATTTTCCTTATCTTCTGATGTAAAATTTCTTAAGGGTTTCAAAATCTTGAAATGAGGGTTTCATATTTTTTATGCACAGACCATTTGTATCTCATGGCCATTTACAGTTTGTCTCTTATAGGTGCTCTTCTTACAAGAATACAAGAAGAAATGAGGGGTTTTGAAATATTGAAATGGATACTTTATTTTTAAGAAAAATGCATCTTCATTTGAAATGGTTGTGCCACAACATGCATTCTATAGCATTCTTTGTCCCCTGATGTAAAAATCTTGAGGGTTTCAAAATCTTGAAATGAGGGTTTCATTTTTTAAACTTGCACATGAACTCCTTGTATCCCATGGCCATCCATGCATTTTGCGACATATCTTTTGCTTGGCTGTATTCAACAAAAATAAGAAAGGTTTCTAGAATTGTGACAAGGGTTTCATGGTATTTGGTTTTCCTGTAACTCTTTTCTCTTTTCTTTTACTACTCCTTGCATACTATATGGAAGAATAAAGAAACAAGGGTCTTAATTTAACATAGAAATTCTTGCAATGAAGATCTGCATGTGTATATATGGCTTTCATTATCATGGCTATGACATATCTTCCTTCCATTTCTTTGTGAAACAGTCATGACTAAATGATACTTGATTTCTATTGTACTTTTAAATGACAAAAAACCCTAACATTTTCAGGGCATGACTACTTATCTATAGCTGATGTAATCTGGACTTGTAATCTGTACTTGTCTCCTTCATTTGATGCATTACCTTTCATATATGACTGTCATAGATGCATATCTCTTTTATAACTTCAACTGTATCAAATGATACAAGCTTTGGCATTTTCAATGTCTGTAAAGTATCAGATAATACAAGGTTTTGGCACTTTTAAATATATTATCCTATTTCTTTATCTCGATTTGGGTGAATAATTAAAAATCTATAGCATACCTTTATACTATGGATGCATTTGTTAACTGTTTTTTGACATTTGATCACATGAGATAAATACATGCATACATCCAAAAGATTCCTATTCTTATGATAGCTCTTGTAGCATGTGTGCTTCTTCTTTCCCTATTCATGGAACTTAGTTGGCATATGTTCTTTATCTGATGTAATTATTTGATCCTTACCTACATGTTGCTCCCTTTATGTTTGCTACAGGTTTGTTATTCACCCAAATGTTTGAACAATCTTTTAATCAATAAAACTTTCATTCCATTAACAATAGAAAGTGGTAAATATTTTCTCACTTCTTCATTGCTCAGGCTAAGCTTCTTGATTGCTAAGGTAGATGATATCTGAACATAGTCATTTGGGACCTTCAACACTATATCATTGTTGTCCCTTGATTATTTGATGCATGACTTCATTTGATTTGAACATTGCAGTCCATGGTTGACTATCCTTGATTATTTGATTGTCCTTTTATTGTGCACATTACTACTTGGTCCTTGGTAATTTGTCTTGATCTAAACCTTCATCCATGATTGTATCTTTATGATATTTAATGATAGCTTTCCTTCATGCGTCTTCTATTGATCACTATACTTCTTGCACTTGCACATTGGCATCTCTTGGATGGAGACATTGCTCAGTTTAAAGTATGTGTATGATGAAGTGTTCTGTGGCATGGCTACTTGACTCTTACATGACTGTCTGTCTATCTGTATCTACTTCTTTATGTATCTTGTTTCTTGCATATCATGGAGTTTGATCATTGATGAGCTATGAGCTATTGGATATAGCATAACATGTAATTATATCGCTTGAGCATGCTGGACTCGACCCTTGTGGGAGCCACATTTTCTCCACATGCTTTAAATGTCTTCAAATTAGCAACATTACTTTTCCTATATCTGCACAGTGAATAAACAAGTTAGCATGAAAAATATACCTGATGGTATTAATTGATCTTCTTTATAATATTCTGACTTGTAGCACATGTCTGATCTGATCTTTCATATGAAATGCATGATGTGATAATTTGATGTATCTGCTTGATAAAATCTTATGATAACTTTAAACATCTGGAGCTCTAACATGACTATCCCTAATTTTTTGTAGGTTTAACTGATGATAGGAGTTGAAGATGAAGACTGAAGATCGACATCAACAAAACAACCTTCTTGCTCAGGCAATGATGGATGTTTACTTTTATCATGTGTTCATTTCATTTCTTTTATCATTCATACGTATAGATTGCATGTTTACAATTGCTCAGTCTAGTTACTCCCACGGCTTGTGTTGGACACATTTGAACACTTCTTTTAAACATAATTAGTTACTCTATGTTATGCACTTGATGTATGTGTATTTCTTTTTCAATCAATCCATAGAATAAAGTAACAAATATTGAATGTACAAAACATGACATGAAATAACAGTTCAATACAAATGTCTTTCCTTCTTTCTTTCAAATGTGATTAAGTGAATAACTAATCTGACTTATAACTCTTGAAAGATAACACTATGTTAAAATAACTATATTTCTTGAATGACTGATACCTTGGTAACCTTATTCTCTTGTCATGATGACTCATTAGTCTTGATTAGACTGATGAGTTATCCTATCAACTGAAATCCATTTCTGCTCTGTCAAGATATCAACTGTTCATTAAATGCATAACATCAAAGTTTTCTTTTATTCCGTTTGAACAACTGCACTTAGGTCAAACTAGTTTTAGTGTGAACAAAAGTTAGTAATAAGTATACCATGCATCTTCTATTATATTATATTATAATATAATATTATATACTATATAATACAATATATATTATATTATATATATACTAATAATATATATTATATAATAATATAATATTATATAATATTATACTATTAAATATATTATTATATAATATTAAATACATTATAATATAAATATAATATTGTAATATTATATAATATAAATATATCATATTATATTATAATATGATATATTATATTGTATTGTAATATAATATATTATTATTATATTATATTATAATACAACCCACTCCTTCAATTCAAAATATATTTTTTAATTATCCACTTTAATATCATATTGTCTAGTTTTTATTTGTGTGACTAATTATTTAGTCATTCTTAACCCTTTCTTCAATCCTTTCTCTCCCTTTATTCCTTTGGTCTAAGCGGACATTTATTGCCTTGCCTTGTATTGTCTTTGAATTCATGGATTATGATCAAATTGGAAAGAAAAAAGAATAGAGGAGTAATAGTTATTTATTTAGTCATTTTTATTTGTTTGACCAATTATTTAGTTGTGTTTTTTGCTTGATGACCAAATTAGTCATTTATTTGGTCATTTATTTAGTCATTTATAGTTGTGTTGCAAATAAATTTGGTCACAAGACTAAAAATTTGGTCTCGTGACTAAAAGTTTTGGTCACCTAGTCATTTATTTGACATATTTCTACTAGTGTGTCCTTGAATGTTTGTATGTAATGCCCATAGTTGCCATGTGGTTATGACACGATAACCACATGTCATGACCACATTTTTCATGTGGTCATGACACAAATTACCAAAATTTTACCTTCCCTACTCCTTGCCTTCCTTTGAAACCTGCAACCTACCAAAAATAAATCAACTTGTTGTGAGAGCCAATGGGAAGCTAGAGTGTTTTTATAATACTTCGTTAGGGTTTGGTGCCCTATGATATAGGCCTTGTTTTACATAATTTAATTACCTGGTTTTGTTGTGATAACCCCACTTAGTGTGATAGGCTATTTTGTCCTTTAGTTTGTGTGTGGGGATTTATTAGTTTATTTAGTTAAATCAAAATTGCTTGGTACATTTATTTTAATTATTTCATATTCCTTTGTTGTGGATGAAATTAATTTATCCCAGCTTGTAAGTTGCATGAGGTTGTAAAAAACTATTAATGTGGGATTTTATTTAAATGTATTTCAAACTATAGTTTTAGTTAGATTAATTTATTTTTAAATTTGTGGGGAGGGAATTTAGTGAATTTTTTGCATTTAAAATTATTTAAATTTGAAAGGGGATCAGTAGGGATTTTATTTTAGTTTAATTTTTGTACCCTCCTATAGTTGATGAGGTGGTGTTATGCTGCCAAAATCACTATAGGAGTTATGCTATTTTATTCCATAATGTCATGTTATGCTGTCGAAATTATTCCAGGTTTAGCCGAGTTAAATGCTTTTATTAGATCATTTAATTTACTCCTTTTTGTATTACATGTAAGATTAAAGTTTTGGTTAGAAACTTATATTAAACTTTGTATATGTTTAGACCCTTATGTCTTTAGTAGACCTAAGGTTAGATTTCAATTTATATCGAAATCAACTCACTTCATTTTAGGAAAACCTAGGGCTAGAATCTGAGAGGAACCTAGCCTTCTCAGTGTCACTTCATGCGACATACACCCCCTTTAGTGGCTTAAATTCAAAGGGATATTGAAGTGTGTGTCATCTCATCTCAATGTGATTGATCTTCACCACCTTCGGGCGATGTGCATGATGTCAGTTGTTGAGATAACTATGTTGTGTGCATGTGTCATCGAGCGTGCATATTGCGCGCAAGGGGGTTTGTAGAGTCAGGAGGGAAAATTCTTGGTAATTTGTGTCATGATCACATGGCAAATGTGGCCACGACATGTGGTTGTCATGTCATAACCACATGGCAAATGTGGGCATGACATTGTAGTGAAAGGAGGATTGAACCCTTTTATCATTTTCCCCCTTTTTCACACAAAAGCATTTTGTGAACCCATGTTTATCTAAATTTTGCATCTTTCTAAGTGTTGTACTCTATATTTTCATTCATTCATTTTATTGCATTTTAAAATTTACCGAAAAATTGAAAAAAATTAGCATCTTAGGCTTGCATTTTGGCATAATTTGCATTAATTTAATTTCTATTATTTTCATTAGATCTGATTTAAATTGTCAAAATTGATCATTATCTTAATCACTTGTGTTGCCTTTTCATGCTTAAATTGTTAGAAATTGCTTGAAATTGTGCATTTTTCATCAAAACCTAGTTTTGCATTAGCTAGGGTTTGTGGTTAAAATCTTGTTTTGAATATTACTATCAGTTTCAAACACTCATTTAGGACTTATTTCTAATTTTAGTGTTTCATCATAGTGTCCTTTTTTGGAAAAATTCATGTCTAGGGTTTGAAAACCTCACATTTTCACTAGATTTGGCCTTGTCTCTCTAGAATTGCATTATAGGCATGTTGTGAAGGATATGATTGCATCATTGGACTAATATTGAGCTTATTAATATTTTCCCCCCTTAAAATTATTCACAACACCTCTTATTTTAGTGATTTGTATTGAAAATTATTGAAAAAGTGAAAAATAAAGTATTTTTAGATCATAAGCATACATAGTTTTGCACTTGTCCTTTGCATAGGCATTGAAAATATTTTAAAATCTGATTTTGCATACATTTGAATACATATACACATGGCTTATAATCACAACAAAAATGCTAGGCTTCTCCTAGGCCTTATTTGAAGAGAACAAGCCCTAAACTTGAAATTATATTTACACATCACGACAAAACATTTGTAGATAATGAAGGACCTCTTTACGTTACTATGAAAGAAATGGAGATTCCCATAAATGGTACACTTATAGATCCTAATTGCATGACTAATGTGGTAATAGAAGAGCTTCTCCTTGCACATAATTTGACACAAGATTTCTATGAACGTTTGGATTTAAGGATTAAGACACATAATGGAGCTTTAATGCCTACCTTTGGGAAGATAACTTTATTGGTTACAATTTCTAATAAAGTTGTGGATCAAATATTTGAGGTTATCCCTTTATCTGACCTCTTCCATGTAAAACTAGGACACCCATGGTTAAAAGCTATGAACATTGTCCCTCAACTATTCACAATTGCATAAAATTCCCTTTACATGGACAAGTACGTACTATTCGACATAATACATATCAACCTTTGGCAATGGACAACAACTTTACCCTTGATTACTTTTGGCTGCACCCTGATAGAGACTTTGAGCCATGAAGAGATCACTCTTTACTACAATATAGATGATATAAAGAAAAACTTATATCTAGAATGTGATAAGGTATAAACAACTTCATTCCTTTGATAAAACAAATAACCTATTTTGCATTGCCCAATCACCCTAGCCTTTCCAATTTGTTTGTTTTTATAAGCAATATTTATCTATTATTAATGAAATGTACAAATCTTTATTTCCTAAATTGATTGAAATTAGCTATTAAATGTTGATATAATGGTATGTAGAGTTGAGTAATTATGCATGATTAATGCATGGCCTATGAGAGGAGTGGACTTCAAGGAGGTGAGGTCAAGTGCGTCGAAAGTTGAGGGTGCCAAAAGTTTTAGGCATGTATTGATTGAAGACTCTTTTAATTCTATTTATTTCTATTGGTTATCTAAGACATTATGGCTCGACTCAGAGCCTTTAATATGTTTTAAAGACATCATTAGTTGAAATTCTATTCTTCTTTTGTAAGACTTTTTCAAATGGCATTTTACCACTATCTAGAATATAGGAGTTTGTAATAGTTTAGTTTAGTTACTTTATCAAAACATTGTATGTATCATACTATGTGAAGAATGAATATCAATCTCTCTTTAGGAAATAATCAAAGAGCTATGTTCTGCAATATTTTCATAAATTCAAATAGTGTTATTATGAGTATTTCCTTTTGAGTTTTGAAGATATGAATGGAGTTACTATGTTGCTATGGAAATAACTGAATGTGATCTAAGTAAAAAGACAAATTTCTCCCAAGAGTTAGCCACTCATGAGATTGTAGAATAGATAAGTATTTTTGTTCTCATAAATGTTTTGTTTAATATAGTGTTATTTTATGTTTAGTCTTATGGTGTGTGCCCGCAGGTTGTGATGTTTAAGACATTAATTCTTGGAGCTCTATTTGTTTAACATTTCTCAAGCATCTACTTTAGTTTTAAATTTCTATTAGCTATTAGTTGAAAGTTTGAATGTGTGTGTAGCTATAGGATTATTCATTGCTTGAGGTCATAATAAAAATTGCATGTATGAATTTCTAGTATAAATTTTATATGTTTTCATAGATTAGAGAGTTCAAATGCTTTCTAGTATGGAGTTCTTTCTAGTTTGATATTTTGTTTAAGTCTTTTAAAAACTTTAGGAAATAGTTTCTAGATGAGATATCCAAACAATACTCCCTATTGCTGGACACTACTCCAGTCAATAAACTAATATTTTTCAACTAAAGTGTTAGGACCTCATGATAGTCTGTCAGAGTGGTCAGGCCTCCTATGCAAACAATAAGAGACAACAACCCACATTAGAAGAACTTCCTAGAGGACAAAATGAAAGAAGAATAAAACAAGATTTTTATGACTATGATGAAATAATTGGTGTGATAGAAGTGGAAAAGGAAAAGTTTGATAGCTCACCTTACCCATGAAGAAATGATATTTATGTTGAGGTTCCTCCCTCATCATCCTTACAAGGATCTGGAGGCATTCATTGAGAACAAAACATTTCATCAAGACAAATGAGATTTGAACTTGGTGCTTCCTCCTCTAACATGTGAAAACCTATGGAAAAACATGACAAAAAATTTGAAGATATAAGAAAAAAGACAAAAAGAAATATAAAAGCAAGAGAAAGACAAAGAAAAAGACAAGCTTTTGCCCAATGATATGCATCTCAACAAGAAAACATTCCACCTAACATTGAATCAAACCAAAAAGAGCTTAACACTAAAAAACTTGAAAATAAGAACAAAACTTGGGCTATGGTACCTTATGAACCTCTTTCCTCTATATTAAAGATTGGGAAGATGATGACTTACTCGATGATGATCGCTAGTTTGGTTGTCCCTATAGGTAAGCATTTCTAACCCTTTACTTTGTGTTGTGTTTCCCCTTGTGATGTGTTATGTGTTGTTTAGGCCTCATTGGATGACCCTTGATACTCTTGTAAGGTCAAGGATACCGGGAGACCACCTCTGTTGTGACCCTTCTTCTATTTGTATCATCATTCTTCTCTCTTGCCTCTCCTCTATTTTCATTGTTGTGTGTTGTGTCTTAGGGGCATAACATTACAATTGGTGACCTAGGGGCACCTTCCTGTGTGACGACCCTAAGGCACTTGTTTCTCCTCTCTTAATTTTTTGTTTACCTTCTTCTAGTGGTTCTATCTAGTGGGTGGATGACAAAAAAAAGAATACTAATATAGACCATGTGTCCCTTCAATGAGTAAGCAAAAATAGACCTAGTCCATACATGGTAATGGGGTTGATTTATATTATCCAACACTTGGATAGTAGAATCACTCTATGTGATATTTTTATGATGTCTTATATTTTCTAACAAACCATAACAATATAGCTATTTTGTGCACTTTGTTTATCTTCGGTGTCACCTTCGTTACACTCAGTTCTGAGATCTCTATGGTATAGCCCCATAGTTATACTTGAGTTCCAAATCGGTAGTATAACCTTGGCTCTTGACATGATTATGTTTATGCATTGCTTTTGGATCATGTGATGTGGTTATTATCTTATGAAAAGATTTCTAATCCCTCTTCTTGCAGCAAAGTGTGTGTGCTTGTGGGAGCATTCAATGATTGTAAAGTGTATGTCACTTCTGGGGGCATGGGTTTTGCAAAAGCTCTTGTTCCCTTGTGTGGTTTCTTCCTACCTTAACATGATTGATATCAGTACATGATATCAACCACCTAAGGTGGGGGCATATATAAGGTAAGATGTTTGATGATTTTGATACTAATGAAGCATGTTGGTAAGCCCTCTGTGGAGGCAGGATGTTGTATCTATATGCAAGTGCACATCTTTATTTTATATTGCATTGAGAAAACCCTCTACGGAGGTGGGATATTGTATCTCTTGAACTAGTGCATATCCTTTTATTTAAATCCCTCTACAGAGGTGGGGATGGTGTATCTCTTAAGCTAGTGCACTCCTTTTTATTCTAAAAGTCCTCCGAGTAGGTAGGTTTTGTGTATCCTCTCTTAAATGTGTCCTGCCTGCATTTCCCATGTGGTCATGACACACAACAAACGTGTCATGTCTACATTTGCCATGTGGTCATGACACAAACTACGAAAAACTTTTCTACCTATCCCTAGGAACCCCCTCGCACGCGTTTACGTGGTCGGTGGCAATATGCATAAGGTGTAAACATGTCAAACATAACTGCGTGATGATAGCCGTATAGGGGGTATGTGACACGAAGCGTGTTGCTATTAGGGTTAGACTGATTTAAATCTAAACCCCTAGTTTCTTAGGTGTGGAGATGATTCTGCTAGCTTCGAGATCTAACCCTAATTTAGGTCAGAATGATAATGAGATAATGAATAAGTGAAATGGCATGATGGCGCATGATTGAAGTGGGAAGATGGAATAAAAGCTAATAAATTAACATAGAAATTAAACCTTAGAAATCTAGGAAAAATCTGATAGCATAATGCATTTTTAATAAACACAAAATAAAAATGAAACATCAATAAGATATTAAATCAAATTTAAGAATAATTATGTCATCTTCAGAACCAATTTGAAATAATTTAAAATAACAAATTAAATATTCCGCCAAGGTCAAATAAATCAACCTTGTGTAAAAGATTAAAAAAAATTGATATTAAATAGGAAAATAATAACATGTCGTCAATTAAATCCAAAGGGAAAATTGAGTCTGTTATTAAATATAATTCGGGCATTATATTTAATAACTAACTTGAATAATTAATAGAGAAGGGGGAAGAGTTTAAATAACTCTTCCCGTAAAATAATAATAAATATAGATAAATAATTAAAACTATAAAAATCCTGCTAGAAAAAAAAAAAAAAAAACTCCCAACTAGGATGAATTTAAAAACAAGGGAAAATTTCTTCCCAATTTAAATAAAATTAATTTCCTAAAATAAAATGAAATCATAACGTAATAAATTCACAACATGCAACAATAGCCCATTCAAAATTAAATATCTATTTAAAAGAACCCAAAGTTAAATTACAAACAAGGGAAAATAAAATAGGGTTTTTAAGTATAGAATAAAACAAATCCTCACAAATAAAGTCCTCACAAATAAAATATCCTCTCAATAAAATAAGAAAGCCCTAATTTCATAATAACAAGAAGTTTTCAAAATAAGAACCCTAATCTCTTTTCTATTATTTTCTCTTCTCCTTATTTGCCCTAATTTCATTTCTTTTTTTTTGTCCTCCTATTTTGCAGATTAGGGTTTGTGAACCAGAGATGGAAGCCATGGTTTATCTTTACCACCTCACACAGAGGTATACTCATGAATAGCATTATGGTGTACATTCTTTTTTTAATATATATATACAAATCACTGTATATTTAATGTGTATCTATTGACAAGCGCTGCAGGGTTGGGGAGAAATAGGGGGCCCAACGGCGGTGAGTGGCGCAGTGGTGGAGGAAAAAGAGGTGTGGCAGCAGCGCCACCAAAGGGATCGTGGAGTGGTAGGTTAGGGGGGTCATAGCGTTGTGTGTGAAGGGGAAGTGGAGGAGCGAGAAGTGCAGAGCTCATAGAGAAGGCAGGGGGTGCGGGAGCTACATTGCAGAGTGTTTAGGGTTTTAGGGATGTGGGTGGAGGTACCACCTCCCCCCACACCCCTATTAACATTTGAATGGTGGATAGTCCATACACCGTATTTTATATATGTTTTTTTTTTTGCTTTATAACTTTAAAACCCTGTTACTCTAACAGTCCGCCATTGGAGTTCTTCGACTTCTCTATATTCTGCTAAATTTTTTTTTTTGTTTCAGATATATATATATATATATATATGTATATGTATATGTATATATATATGTATGTATGTATATATATATGTATGTATGTATATATATATATATATATGTATATATATATATATATGTATATATATATATATATATATATATATATATATATATATATATATATATTCCTAAAATGATATCCACAGTTTATTAAAAGGCTAAATCATAGTATGATTAGATTCTCAACCATTGTATATTTCTTATATATATGTGCGTGTGCGTGTGCGTGTGTGTGTGTGTGTGTGAATATGTATATATATTAGAACATATATAGCAAGTAATTAACATTTGCATTAACTTTTCAATCTCAGCATATACACAGAAAATAAACAAAAGACAGTAAACTAGATATTATTCTTTTCTAAAATAATAAAATAGCAAAGTACATATATATATATATATATATATATATATATATATATATATATATATATATATATATATATATATATATATATATATATATATATATATAGACACATTACCCTTATCTTCTCATATAGCACTCTAGGTCAGCATACTAACTTGCAGATTTAACCCCCCCCCCCCTTTTTTTTGAATGCTAATATTCCATTTCTAAATAATACATAGGTAACTTAGTATTAATTTTCTTTTTTTTGCGGCATATATATATTTTTGAAGCATTATGCAGGATAGAAATGCATTTCATTCTATTTTCAACAACAACATATATAATTGAACTTTCAATCCAATAAATAGAAAACTAATTTAAACTTTTCTCCTCTTTTTTTTTGTATGCAATAAAAATTATTTTCCAACTAATGTATATTCTTTTGTAAGGAACACATGATAGAAATATAAATAAAATTTCTCATGCATTTCTCAAAACATAATGCACAACATAGGAAAATAAACAACCTTTAAATAAAATGAAGAGATTGTTTACATTACAAATCTTTGACAGCCAACTCCATAATAAAAGGAATAACAACTTTTAAATAAAATACATAGAATGTTTGCATTACAACATTTATTGCAGCCATCTCTAAGGGCAAAGATAACAACAAATTTTACAATAAGGCCCAAATAGCCATGGCTCAAAACAATCAATAAAATATTTCTAAAGCCACACAAAAAGGAGCTCCACAACAACTCCATTTCTTCACTCAAAACCTACAAATAAACATAACAAAAAGAAGAACAACCCAGCCACTTTGAAATGCTCTCCTCCCTATTGTAGACCCACAAGTGGGTCACCCCTGAGCTAGGGAGGTAGGGATTCACACAGGGGTAAACATTCCACAACAAGAATTTAACATCATCAGCACAAAACAGCCTCGAGGTTTAACACATAACTCAACTCATGAAAATGAGTTTGATGAGGGTAGGGAATGGACCCCTCTACTTCAAAGGCCACCCAAATACTAAAATACCAAAATCTCATGGCCTCAAGCCAAAAATCTCTGAAAGCACCACTCTCCATAAAATCACAAAATAACCTCCATGGCACTCTTGCCATTCAAATAAACTTCTCAACAAGTAAAAGCCCTCAAGGCATAAATACACAATGAGGGAGTTGATGGTGTTAGGTTTATCATTGATGTCAAAAAGGATTCTTGGTGGAATTGCTTCATGGTGTTCATCATGTTGTGATGTCTTCAGAGGATTTCAGGATATCGTGTTATTGGAAGTCTACAAATGTTTCCTTTGAAAAAAAAATGCTTGATGTTTGTTCATATTTCATATGGTTTATGGTTTTTCAGGACCTGTTTGATCAGTGGTACTTGTAGTGAATATTTTAGGGATGTAGAGTGTTTGATACTTGATAAAGTTGTGGTTGATCTTGTGCATAAATTTTCAAGGTTGGGTCAGGTGACAGAGGTTTAATGAAGAGACAATATATTGTTTATAATGCTAACTTGTTAGTGTTGGAGATAGTTGTTCTTGATTCATATTGGTTCGCATTTGACCATGTTGTTATGGTTTTGAGTTGATCATCAATCAGATGCAGATGTAGATATTATTAACTTGCAAGTATGGACATCTATGATATCTATATTGAATTCATCATGTTGCAGAAGTTCATCTTCATAAGTTTGGAATTAAGTTGCTATGATGTCTTGGGAGGTTGTCTTACGTTCATTAAAGGTTTGTATTTAATTATAGGGAGCTTGAATTTGAAGGGGAGCTCATTTCATTAGCATCAGGGACTTTATGAGGGAACATGTTTCTCATATAAAAAATGGCATCGAATGACTTTAGAGGAGCATGAATATTTATTTGAAGACCCATATTTAGTATTATAAGGAGAGATTGATTTTCAAGGAGGAGTTTTCCATCAAATGTCTTTGAAATTTAATGCATATTTAAAAAGGGGGAGCAAATTATTTAAGAAAAGCATCAAATTGCTTTTATAAAACAGTATATTCTATAAACATATTTTATAAAAATAATAAAATAGGCTGATGAGAAAAAAATGTTAAAATGTCATATATATAACATAAGATTTGACCTCCCTATATGCTTCGAGCCTCCTTTAAAATGGCAGCCCGATCTCCTTGTTTTTTATTAGAAACTTTATTGGTTTTAAGTCTCATTTCTAATGGTGACTTCAAATAAAGCCTTTGTATATGGAGTTTTTTTTTTTTTTTTCAAAAAAAGTTAAAACGGATTTGTTTCTATTTTAAAGTGACAATGAAGTCCAAGAGTGCTTGAAGATAGAAGTTTTTTTTAAAGATGTTTTTGATTTTGTTTTTCACAAATTGAAGTTTTTGAAGAAGATGAAGGTGAATGATTTTTTTTGTGAGAAGATTTTTTAAGAGGATGAAGATATTATTGAAGATTAATTTTTTATTGGAGAAGACAAAGAGAATTCAAGATGTAATAAAAGACTTTGAAGAATATTTGTTGATTTTGTTTCGCAGTCACGGAATGTGTTTTTGAAGAGAAGATCAAGAGTTTTGAAAATATGATGTTTGAAATGAAGGATTTGAAAAGTTTTTTTTACATATCCCAAGACATTGAAGAGACAAAGGATATTATCTTATTTACAAAGTCAATGCACTATAAAAGGTTTTTTTATTGAGAACAAAATGGAAATTTGATATTATTGTTTGTGTAAAGTCTTGAAAAAGAATTTGCAGGTGTTTTGAAAAGGGTCAGAGGAATATGAAGAGTTTTTTTAACTATTTTTTTGTGGAGATATATTTTTTTTTTGATGCAGAGATAATTAAAAGACATAGGTGCTCAGATTGAAAAGGTTAAATATGAGAAGGTGAATGGTCATCTGTAATTCAATGGTTTTTCAGGTGCATTGATGCAACTTCATAAATAGACAGAGATGAAACATACAGAAGATGAAGAACATAGATGTTGTATATATATATATATAGTGTGTGTGTGTCTGTGTGTGTGTGTGTCTGTGTCTGTGTGAGATGAAATATTTTGCACAGGTTTTATTTAAAAAAAAAAGATGAGAGGATTTATGTGTATATGCAAAGATGATTTAAATTGTTTTGAAGATTTGTGTTAATATTTACAGACACATGTTTGTACAAAGAAGCCAAATAAACTTGCAGAGACATTATTGAATTTGTGTAGAGATTTTTGTGTAAGAATAAAGAGCAGAAAGGATGACCTCCTTGTGCAACAAACTTAAGAAGACAATATGCAGTTGATTGAGGTGAATTGATAATGAGATTGATATTCAGATTGTAATTGAATAGAGATTTGCAAAAGAGAAGACAAGTTATATAATGGTGCAAATCAGATTGAGTGGCAATCACTTCTTGCACACTTTGCAATTTTTTCTATATTAGGGGTTGGTGCTCCTAGAAGTTGGTGCTTCTAAACATTGTAATCAGTGAGATTTTTGATAAAGCCAGTGAGGCAGTTTTGGAGTGGTTTTTCTACCCCTGGAGGGTTTTCCACTTGTGCAAATTTGTGTTATGTTGCATATTGTTTTCATCTGTATGTGTGTATGTTAATACTTTGCTCATGAGGTTTTGTTCTCTTTCTTCATTCTCAGTTATGTGCATATGTTTATCAATGATATCTTTCTCCTTGTGTTTTGAAAGTTAAAGTTTGCAAAAAGATTTGAAAATTCACACAACACTGATTCACCACCCCCTCTCATTGTTGTTCTTGACTCCTACAATTGGTATTGGAGCCAGTTTCCCTTTTGTAGCTTAATCAACTTGGGTAGGTCCTGTGTGTGGAGTTCAATGGGTAAGTGCAGAAGAAATAAGAACAGAAATTGCAAGCTTCATTCTGGTCAAAAGACACAAAAGACATCATCCATACCAGATGTTGATATAAAGTCAGTTGACAAAGATGTTTCCTAAGTTGAATCTGATATTGTATTAGAAGAAAAAGTTTCAAGAGTTCCTTAGTTTGATGGTTCAAATTTTTTAGTTTGGTATGTTAGAATGCAAGTGTATTTATCCTCTTTAGGATATGATGTTTTAATGTTAGTTGAGAATGGTTATTGTATTACTGCAAATAAAAAAGAAGTCCTTGAATGTAATCATATTGCAAAGAAAGCCATATTGTCTGCTCTGTCTAATGATGTTACTTGTAAAGTTATGGATTGTGTTACAGCTCAAGATATGTGGAGGAGATTGAAAAGAATTTATCAAGATAATGCTAAAGAAGAGGATACTCTAGTGTGTGAAGAAAGTGGCAATGAAAGGAAACTTTCAAATGGAGTTGAAGTTCAAACCCAATCAGATTTAGAAGAAGCTAGCATCACAAGTGATGATGATCAGGAATATGATGAACAAGATTGTGAGATTGATATGGAAGGAGAGCTTATATATGCTCTGAGTGAGCTTAAGAATTATAAGGAGAACTAGAAATTAATGTTGTAGCTGCAACAAGAAAGAGATTTAAAAGACAAAGCTCTTACAGATCTTGAAGATGCTAGAAACCTGATTGTAGACTTGAAGAATCAAGCAGGTGAATCAGACAAATTGATTGTCAGTTTGAAGACAGAAATTGAAGAAGCTAGGAGGATAGCAGATGTTTCAACATCTGACCTTGAAGTTAGAAGGACTGAGGATCTAAAACTGGAAGGTGAAATTATCAAACTAAGAAAAGATTATGATGGTCTCAAGGCTTTATCTAAGAAGTATAAGGAGTTTGAAGAAAACACAAGCAAGTTACATGAGTTGTTGGGCAAACAGAAGCATCATAATAACACTACTGGTTTAGGATTTGAAGAAGAAGAGTGTTCAAGAACTATGCAAACTCCTAGAAAGAAAATTGATATTCATGTTAGTACTCTTGAAGACAAAAAGATGCCAGAAGCTGAAATAAATATCAAAGATGGAATGCATAATCAAAGGAGAAGAAATTTTAGAAGAAATGTTTCTGTAAGGCAAGCATACATGTATAGGTATAACTATTCATTTAATGGTTATTGTTATACTTGTAATTATTTTGGACATAAAGAAGTTGATTGCAGAAGGAATACTAACCTTGTATATTACAAGTACAATAATGCTGGTCACATTCAAAGAAACTACAAAATGTTAAGAAGGTATTATCAATCATTTGATTATGATTACAGAATGATTTGTTATAATTGCAATTCTCTTGGTCACAAAGCATTTAGTTGTAGAAAAGCATCACCTGATTTGTTGAAAGAGGTAGAAAAGGTTTGGAGGAAGAAAGCACCTATGAAAATTTGGAAGTAGAAAGAAAGTAAAGGGAAGTCAGAATCTAAACTTGTGCATCTTGCACAAGTCACTTCATTAGTTGGATAACTAAGAGCATGAAGTAAGGGGGAGGTATCAAATGTTCTATCAATTAACCCCAAGAAGTTTTAGGAAGGAGATCATTGGATATGATGATCTTGTTATGTCTATCATTCTTGCCATTCTTATGAAAGAGTTTGATGATATTAAATAACTTGGTTGAGTTGGTATTATGCTGCAATTCAACGAGTTCTTGATATGGTGAAATGTTTGTTGTCATGCCAAAGAAATTAAGATGTTTTCAAAAAACTCTTATCAGATATTAGCATGTGTTGGCTAAGGTGGCTAAAAATGAAAAATTCAATTCATAGCAATTATCTCTACATTTGATTTGTACAAAGTGTTGTTGCAGGAAACAGATTAGTTTGAGTGTGCTCAGGGATGTCAAGTCATGCTTATATGGAAGTGTTCTTGATATGATAATCTGACATGTTTCTTTGATGATTCTCATCTTTAATATGTTTCAGGGAGGTATGTTCAAATTGTGTAGCTCTAGTTTTGAAGTGGTATTAGGTATGAGCTTCAATCTATGACAATCTAGATTTTCTTATGACATTGATGGTGAGTCTTGTATTTCATCAAATCTGAGGCAAGTAAAGGTCTTATAAAAATTGGTCTTCTTGGCATCTTCTGTTGGGAACTGTGTGATGAGGAGTCTTAATGATTTTTTTTCTTGCAAAATTGTTCATCAAAGAGTATTGGTGTGTTTATGTTTTCTTTGAAAAGTGTTAAAAAAAAGGTTGGTATTTGGTTGTAGAGATACATCTTCTTCATCCTGATATTGGTATTGTGTAAAAAAGTGATATTATGTTGAAATTGACATACATGTTTCATTATGTCAGACAGTGGTTAGTACTGGTTATTCTTGTCAGTGATTGCCAGTGATATTTATGAGCAGTGATTTGTTTGTGTACTTCAACAAAGGGGGAGAAAATAAATTTGAATCTTTGTCATCTGATGTCAAAAAGAGGGAGAAAGGAAAAATGTTTTATGAAGTTTTGCCATCAATGACAAACGGGGAGATTAATGGTGTTAGGTTGTCATTGATGTTAAAAAGGATTCTTGGTGGAATTTCTTCATGGTGTTCATCATGTTGTGATGTCTTCAGAGGATTTCAGGATATCATGTTATTGAAAGTCTACAAATGTTTCCTTTGAAAAAAAAATGCTTCATGTTTGTTCATATTTCATATGGTTTATGGTTTTTCAGGACTTGTTTGATCAGTGGTACTTGCAGAGAATATTTCAGGGATGTAGATTGTTTGATACTTGATAAAGTTGTGGTTGATCTTGTGCGTAAATTTTCAAGGTTGGGTCAGGCGACAGAGGTTTAATGAAGAGACAATATATTGTTTGTAATGCTAAATTGTTAGTGTTGGAGATAGTTGTTCTTGATTCATATTGGTTCACATTTGACCATGTTGTTATGGTTTTGAGTTGATCATCAATCAAATGCATATGCATATATTATTAACTTACAAGTATGTACATCTATGATATCTTTATTGAATTCATCATGTTCTAGAAGTTCATCTTCATAAGTTTGGAATTAAGTTGCTATGATGTACTGGGAGGTTGTCTTACATTCATCAAAGGTTTGTATTTAATTATAGGGAGCTTGAATTCGAGCTCATTTCATTAGCATTAGACACTTTATGAGGGAACATGTTTCTCATAAAAAAAATGGAATCGAATGACTTTAGGGGAGCATGAATATTTATTTGAAGACCCATATTTAATATTCTAAGGAGAGATTGATTTTCAAGGAGGAGTTTTCCATCAAATGTCTTTAAAATTTAATGCATATTTAAAAAGGGGGAGCAAATTATTTAAGAAAAGCATCAAATTGCTTTTATAAAAAAGTATATTCTATAAACATATTTTATAAAAATAATAAAATAGGCGGATGAGAAAAAAATGTTAAAATGTCATATATATGACAAAAGATTCAACCTCCTTATATGCTTTGAGCCTCCTTTAAAATGGCAGCCTGATCTCCTTGTTTTTTATTAGAAACTTTATTGGTTTTAAGTCTCATTTCTAATGGTGACTTCAAATAAAGCCTTTGTATATGGAGTTTTTTTGTTTTTTCAAAAAAAGATAAAACAGATTTGTTTCTATTTTAAAGTGACAACGAAGTCCAAGAGTGCTTGAAGATAGAAGTTTTTATTTAAAGATGTTTTTGATTTTGTTTTTCACAAATTGAAGTTTTTGAAGAAGATGAAGGTGAATGATTTTTTAAGAGGATGAAGATATTATTGAAGATTAATTTTTTATTGGAGAAGACAAAGAGAATTCAAGATGTAATAAAAGAATTTGAAGAATATTTGTTGATTTTGTTTTGCAATCATGGAATGTGTTTTTGCAGAGAAGATCAAGAGTTTGGGAATGTGTTTTTGCAAAGAAGATCAAGAGTTTGGAAATGTGTTTTTGCAGAGAAGATCAAGAGTTTTGAAAAGATGATGTTTCAAATGAAGGATTTGAAAAGTTTTTTTTACAGATCCCAAGACTTTGAAGAGAGAAAGGATATTATCTTATTTACAGAGTCAATGCAATATAAAAGTTTTTTATTGAGAACAAAATGAAAATTTGATATTATTGTTTGTGTAAAGTCTTGAAAAAGAATTTACACGTGTTTTGAAAATGGTCAGAGGAATATGAAGAGTTTTTGGAACTATTTTTTTGTGGAGATATATATTTTTTTTATGCAAGGATAATTAAAAGACATAAGTGCTCAGATTGAAAAGGTTAAATATGATAAGGTGAATGGTCATCTATAATTCAATGGTTTTTCAGGTGCATTGATGCAACTTCATAAATAGACAGAGATGAAACATACAAAAGATGAAGAACATAGAGGTTGTATATATATATATATAGTGTGAGATGAAACATTTTGCACAAGTTTTATTAAAAAAAAAAATGAGAGGATTTATGTGTATATGCAAAGATGATTTATATTGTTTTGAAGATTTGTGTTAATATTTGCAGACACATGTTTGTACAAAGAAGCCAAATAAACTTGTAGAGACATCATTGGATTTGTGTAGAGATTTTTGTGTAAGAATAAAGAGCAGAAAGGATGACCTCCTTGTGCAACAAACTTAAGAAGGAAATATGCAGTTGATTGAGGTGAATTGATAATGAGATTGATATTCAGATTGTCATTGAATAGAGATTTGCAAAAGAGAAGACAAGTTATATAATGGTGCAAATTACATTGAGTGGCAATCACTTCTTGAACACTTTGTAGTTTGTTCTATATTAGGGGTTGGTGCTCTTGAAGTTAGTGCTTCTAAATGAATTAGGGGTTGGTGCTCCTTGAAGTTGGTGCTTCTAAACATTGTAATTAGTGAGATTTTTGATAAAGCCAGTGAGGTAGTTTTGGAGTGGTTTTTCTACCCCTGGCGGGTTTTCCACTTGTGCAAATTTGTGTTATGTTACATATTGTTTTCATCTGTATGTGTGTATGTTAATACTTTGCTCATAAGGTTTTGTTCTCTTTCTTCATTCTCAGTTATGTGCCTATGTTTATCAATGATATCTTTCTCCTTGTGTTTTGAAAGTTAAAGTTTTTAAAAAGATTTGAAAATTCACACAACACTGATTCACCTCCCTCTCAGTGTTGTCCTTGACTCCTACAGGAGTAACCTCAAGGATGTTCCTTTCCCCTACCCAAACAAATTGAGCCTTACCTCCAAATGGAGGTGCTCTTACCATACTCCCATCCCACACAAAAAACAAAGAAATAACAACAACCTAAAACTCAACACAACACAACAAATAAGCAAGGGTGAAGAAACTTAGTTCATGAGGCTTACCTTCAAAGCCCTACAATGGAAGCATGTTTGGTGATGAGCTCCAAGCTTTCCCAAACCTTCCAATCTTCAAGAAATTCCTCTAACTTTCCCAAATTCCTCCAAAATAGAAAGAAACTCTAAAATGGAAGAACCCCACACTCCTCAACAAGAGGAGATATTATAGGCCATCCATTTTGGCCTTGAGGAAGGAGAAGGTGAGACTTGTCACCTTCTCCTTCCTCCTCCAACGCCACTTGCAAGGGAGAGGAAGTGTGAGGGTGGCAAGTGTCATCCTCCAATTCCCTCTCAATCCTCACCTTATCCACTTGTGCTCTCACACATGTGTGAGAGGACAAGTGATGAGGTGGCATTCCCACTCAAACCTCCAAGAGGATAAGGGATGCCATATGGCATCCTCTTATTCTTTCAAAGAGCCATCTCCCTCCAAGATGCTCTCACACGTGTGTGAGAGTCTTGGAGGAAGATCCCACACACTTGGGAGTCATGGAGACCTCCCAAGTCCTCCTTGGGAAAGGATTCCCAAACTTTGGGAAGGGAGATGAGTGTTTCCCAAAGCATGACTCATCTCCCACCTTCCTAAATTTCACATTTCGTCACTTTGACTAAACCATAGTTTAGAGTGACCAAAAGTGAGTTAATCCAAGGGTTAGTTAGTCAAAATTGACCCTAGACCTATGGGTAACCACCAAGGATAACTTTTGGGACACTAAGGTTTACCAAGGGGGTCATAAATCCACTTAAATGGCCTCAAAAATAAAAACAAATACCAAGTGGTGTAAGTCAAATAAAAATTATACAACACTCAATATTAATTAATTTAAACAAAGGGTACTAGACCAAAAATGATAAAATTAAATCAAGCACTTAAATCACATTCAATTTCAAACGTGATCCTCATGCCTCTTGTGAATGGATCAGTTTTACAGGGAATAACATGGTGTGAATTCTACCTCCAATTTTCCTTGGCTTGGGAATGTGAAACCTACACATCTTGATCAAGTGTCAATCATATCATGATAATCATAGCCGAAGCAACTGGAATTAAATGCACACCATCGAATACAACAATAATCAACTATAACATAAATCTGAATTAAACTGCATTCTTCTATCACATGCCAAATAATCATCATCATATAACTAACTAGGAATCACATCATAAAACATCATCTAATATATCTCATATGTTGAATCACAAAATAGCATCAAATATGATCAAATCAAATCTCATATGTCTGATCAATGTCCTATCATAATCAGGAGATATAATCAAGTCTGCATAATGAAACCATAGTCATTAAAAGTCTGATAATGTCATCCGCTGAAAAGCATAACGATCAAAATAAGGAAGGTAAAATAATTGGCCTCACATCCTCCCCCCTAAGACTAAACTTCCTCCTAGAATTTGTCAAAAAAGTGAGGATAAAGTTCCCTCAAACTAGCTGCATCCTCCCAAGTCGCTGTGACCTCATCATAATGATCCCACTGGACCCTAACCTAGTCCAGCTCTCGACCTCGAAGGCCCAGCATCCGATAAGCCAATATGCAAATTGGCTCCAAAGCTAATTTCTCGTCTGCCTCCACCTGTAGAGCACTCCAATCCAGTACGTGAGATAAATCAGATATATATCACCTCAAAACACAAATATAAAAGATATTGTGGATACGTGACAGGTTAGGTGGCAATGCTAGACGATAGGCAATTGGTTCTATCCGCTCTAAAATCTCAAAGGGTCCTACAAACTATGGTGCAAGCTTCAAGCCCTTTCCATAACGGATTAGACTCTTGTGTGGCCGCACTCTAAGGAATACCCTGTCACCCATTGAGAAGCTCCAATCAGTCCTCTTAGCATCATCATGCTTCTTCTCTCTATCTTGTGCCTCATGTAACCTCTACCTAATTAGTGTGACTTGCTACTCCATATTGTAAACTAGCTCTAGACCAATGGCAACTCTGTCCTCTATCCAATCCCAACTCAATGGTGTCCTGCATGGTCTACCATATAAAGCCTAATAGGGAGGCATACCCAATGAGCTATGATGGCCATTATTATAGGCAAACTCAACCAGATAGAGCTACTCCTCCTATCTAGACTGATGGTCCATAACATACATGCAAAGCATGTCATCCAACACTTGATTCACCTGCTCTGTCTATCCATCTATCTCGGGATGATAAGCAGAGATAAAGTTGAGTTGTGTGCCCAATGCCTGCTACAAGGCTCTCCAGAATGTTGAAGTGAAAATTGGATCTCTATTAGAAATAATGCAGTGAGGTACTCCATGTAATCTCACAATATCATCTAAGAATACCTTTGCCACTACTGGCGCATTGTACATTGTGCATATAGGTGAGAAATGTGCCACCTTGGTCAACTTGTTGACTATCACCATGATGGTATCATGGTGACACGAAGACATAGGAAGACCAACAATAAAGTCCATGGAAATGGGGTCCCATTTCCACTCAGGTATATCATGTGGGTATAGAAGACCTACTAGATGTTGATGCTCGGCATTGACCCTTTGGTACTGAAGGCATTGAGTAACAAACTCTGCAATATCTTGTCTCATACCCACCCAATGGTACAACTGTCATAGGTTGGCATGCATCTTCTTCACCCCTAGATGTGCGCATATGGTGCTTTGTGAGCCTCTAATAACACTACAGTACATAGGTCACCTATGCGGGATACATAGATGCACTGTCGATGACGAAGTAACCCATTTGCCTCAAGTGAATACCCTACAAACTTGCCCACAAGGGCCCTCTGTGAACTGATCTCCTGTTGCACCTCAAGAAACCACTCATCATTTGGTAGATGCTGAATCTCAAGTTCACACTTAGAGTCAAGGTCAAGAGTTTGTGGCACCTCTGACTCAATGCGTCAGCAACCACATTCTCCTTCCCTTTGATGTAGTGGACATCAACGCATACTCAAAAAGAAACTCCATCCAATGCCATTGACAAGTGTTCAGATTCAGCTATGTAAAGATATACTAAAGACTGTGGTGATCTAAATGGAACTTAAAGTGATGACCCAATAAAAAATGCCTCCTATGAACTAGAGCATGAACCATTACCGCTAACTCCAAGTCATGCATCCGGTAGTTCAACTCATCGGTCTTGAGTTTTCACGACTCATACATGATTGCTCTACCACCTTGCATAAGTATGGCTCCCAAACCCTCAAGTGATGCATCTGTACAAACCATAAAATTTGCTACAGGATTAGGAACTGCTAAAATGGGAGTGCTGGTAAGATGCTCCTTGAGGACCCTGAAGGCCCTCTCACACTACTCAGTCCATAGAAAGCTCTTCCCTTTTCATTGAAGGGAAGTGATGGGGTGTACTATATGGAAAAACCCTCAACAAAATGATGGTAATAACCAGCTAACCCCATAAAACTTCTGATCTTTGTCACACTGGTGGGTGCTGGCCAATCCGTGATAGCCTTGATCTTTGATGTATCTACTGAGATTCCATCACCAGATAGGATATACCCCAGATACTGAACCTTTGTCCTAAAAAATGCACACTTCGCCAAGTTCCCATAAAGATTCTTCTCCCTCAAACACTGCAGAACCTGACGAAGGTGCTCCTCATGCTCCTCCTCGATCCGTGAATAGATCAAAATGTCATTGAGGAAAATAATCATGAACCAGTCTAAATAGGTACGGAATACCCCGTTCATGAGACTCATGAACACTGCAGGGGCATTCGTCAAGCCGAAGCGAACCACCATGAACTCATAGTGGCCATATCAAGTCTGGAAGGCAGTCTTATGGATATCTCCCTCTGTGATACGTAGCTAATGATAACCAGACTTCAGGTCAATCTTAGAGAACACTGTGGCTCCTTGCATCTGATTGAAAAGATCTTCAATCCTAGGCAGAGGATAATGGTTCTTCACAGTCACCTTATTCAATTGCCTATAGTCCATGCACAAATGAAGAGACCCATCCTTCTTCTTCATGAAGATGACAGGAGCACCCCAAGGTGAAACACTCAGTCGGATATGCCCCTTCTCGAGAAAGTCCTCTAACTATAACTTGAGCTCAGTGAGCTCATGTGTGGTCACCCTGTAGGGTGCACGAGACACTGGCTCGGCATCTAGCACTAAATCTATGTGAAAGTCTACCTCATGACAGGGTGGCATCCCCAGTAACTCTATTGGAAACACATTGGCAAACTCTCTAAGGATGGGATGATCATCCAAAGATGCCCCAGGCTCGTCATTTGTTTTGTCACTCATTGTGATGGTGAACATCTAGCATCCCTTTTGCATGCAGTGCATAAGATACTGAGCGGATATAATATGCACTGTTGTGGGCTTCTGCAAGCCCACTATCTCAACTAATGTACCGTGATCGTCTAAGCAGTTGATCACCTTTCAGCGACAATCTAGCTTGGTTTGATGAGTCGCAAGCCAATCCATACCCAACACCACATCGTAGGATCCTAATGTCATGACTCTAAGGTAACATACTATGGTAAAGGGTCCCAAAGAAATCTCACAGCCGTGGACTAAGGCATCTACTATCATCTTGGCCCCTGAGGCCAAGTCAACCACCCACCTATCACCCTGCCTAGAGGCCACTAGCCTACAATGCTCCACTAATGATGGAGATATGAAAGAGTTAGTAGAACCAAAATTAAAGAGAATAGAAATGGGGTTACCCCCAGTCATACCTGACATCTCAATCACTAACGCCTGAAAATCAGCCTGGTGGTTATCAACCGCTACGAACATATGGTGGGATCTACCCACATCACCAATAGTCTGCTTGAATCCTCCTACACGAGGCTATCCCCTTGCTTTAAAACCCTATGGACACTCTCTAGCTAGGTGTCTAGCTCCACCACAAACATAACAAGGGCCCCTAGCTTGTACCTATCCTATCTGAGTCCTACTTGACTGCTGTTGTCCTAATCTACCAGTAGACCCCTGTGAGCTCCTATAAGACTACTACGACCTCATGGGTACCGCAGGTGGTCCCTACTACCTCTAATCTCTACACGGGCCCTACTACTACCAACCTCTATTATGTCCCCCATGTGCCCTCTGCTGTGTCCTAGCTCTTTGCTGTTGTTGTGGTTACTGCTACTGTGGGGGCCTAGGAGGTAAGGGTGTGGAACTGAACTCTCCTCTATGAGGTGGCTATGATGGTCTACAGAAACTCTATTGATGCTGCTGTTGTCCACGATCCTAAAACTAAGGGCGTGAATTCTACCCTCATCCCTGAATCTTGTCAACAATATATGCCTTCTCAGTAGCATCACTCAAAGTCTAGGGCTCTGCCATACAAACAGGCCCTGCTATATTGTGGTTTAGTCCTCTGATAAACTTATGCACCAGGAGTTTCTTGTCATGGAGATACTCTACATAATGGGATAACTTAGTAAATCTACCCTCATACTATGCCACTGTAAGTCCCCTCTGCTATAGGTCATGAAAGTCATCGATGCGATGCTGCTTGTAATGATTTGATAAGTATCACACATTAAAGCACTCAATGAAGGTCTCCCATGTGAGAGTGTCTAATGAAAGGTGATGTTTGCACTCCTCAGTGCGCCACTAGGTAGCTACTACATCTCACAATAGGTGTACTACTACATGAGCTTTTGTGTTGCCCTCGTAAGGATGCAACACAAAGCATCTATCTAAGCTAATGAGCTAGGCCTCTGCCTCAACTCCCTCTATGGTCCTGACGAATGTAGGGGGGTTCAGCCTTAATAAATCCCTAATGGGATCTCCTTTGTCTCTATGCCACTTGATAGGCTCATCTGTATCATTGTCATAAGGTCTATGAACAATGTACTCTACTCATACTGCCTCATCATGCCTAGCATGGTGTGAAAGACTCCTGCTACGGGCCCTGTTGGCTGAACCAACCTCCTTTGCCATTGTCTTTGGCACCTCAACATAAGGCTCCACACATGGTGCCCCTGACAACTTAATACAGGGCTCCATATGTGGCTTGACACGAGACTCAGCTCATGGCTCCACACGTGGCTCCTCTCATGGATCCTCATGGGGCTCGACACGTGGCTCTATGCGTGGCCCAACTATAGTCGGTGGAAGCCTATCTAAAACTACCTATAAATCCTGTAATATCTATGGCCCAATATCTGGTAGGGCCTGCGGTGCCTACAGTACTAGTTGGTCTGGCTATGATTGTAGGACTGGCTAATTCGGTCTCTCAGCTGAAGAGTCAGTGTGTACCTCAGTGGGTGGAGTGTGGTGGGACTGCACTCGCCGAACTCGTTAGGGAGGCATCCTACAGAAACAAAGTAACCACAAATTAAATCAAATTGTGGAATTAATAATGTGCCCAAAACAAGCCCAGTGTTTAAACTTAGGCTTTGATGCCAAATGTCATGCCTGCATTTCCCATGCAGTCACGACACACAACACACATGTCATGTCCACATTTGCCATGCAGTCATGACACGAACTACAAAAAAAATTTCTACCTATCCCTAGAAACCCCCTCACACGCCTCTGTGTGCTCGGTGGCAATATGCATAAGGCATAAACATGTCAAACATAGTTGCGTGATGATAGCCATCTAGGGGGTATGCAACATGAAGCATGTCGCTATTAGGGTTAGACTGATTTAAATCTAAACCCCTAGTTTCCTAGGTGTGGAGATGATTCCTCCAGCTTCAAGATCTAACCCTAATTTAGGTCAGAATGATAATGAGATAATGAATAAGTGAAATGGCATGATGGCGCATGATTGAAGTGGGAAGATGGAATAAAAGATAATAAATTAACGTAGAAATTAAACCTGAGAAATCTAGGAAAAATCTGACAGCATAACGCATTTTTACTAAATGCAAAATAAAAATGAAACATCAATAAGATATTAAATCAAATTTAAGGATAATTATGTCATCTTAAGAACAAATTTGAAATAATTTAAAATAACAAATTAAATATTTCGCCAAGGTCAAATAAGTCAACCTTGCGTAAAAGATTAAAAAAAATTGATATTAAATAGGAAAATAATATGTCGCCAATTAAATCCAAATGGAAAGTTGAGTCCATTATTAAATATAATTCAGGCATTATATTTAATAACTAACTTGAATAATTTGTAGAGAAGGGGGAAGAGTTTAAATAATTCTTTCCATAAAATAATAATAAAAATAGATAAATAATTAAAACTATAAAAATCCCACTAGAAAAAAAAAAGAATAAAACTCCCAACTAGGATGAATTTAAAAACAAGGGAAAATTTCTTCCCAATTTAAATAAAATTAATTTCCCAAAATAAAATGAAATCACAAGGTAATAAAATCACAAAATGCAACAATAGCCCATTCAAAATTAATTATCTATTTAAAACAACACAAAGTTAAATTACAAACAAGGGAAAAGAAAATAGGGTTTTTAAATACAGAATAAAACAAATCCTCACAAATAAAATATCCTCTCAATAAAATAAGAAAGCCCTAATTTCATAATAACAAGAAGTTTTCAAAATGAGAACCCTAATCTCTTTTCTATTGTTTTCTCTTCTCCTTGTTTGCCCTAATTTCATTTCTTCTTTTTTTTTCCTCCTATTTTGTACGTTAGGGTTTGTGAACTAGAGATGGAGGCCATGCTTTATCTTTACTACCTCACACAGAGGTATACTCATGAACAACATTATGGTGTACATTTTTTTTAAACATAGAGAGATTTGTATACACATATATATACAAATCACTATATATTTAATGTGTATCTGTTGACAAGCGCTGCAGGGTTGGGGAGAAATAGGGGGTGATGGAGGTGAGGGGCACAGTGGTAGAGGAAAAAGAGGTGTGGCGGTGGTGCCACCGAAGGGATCATGGAGTGGCAGGTAAGGGGGGTCACGACACTGTGTGTGAAGGGGAAGTGGAGGAGCAGGGAGCACAGAGCTCATAGAGAAGGTAGGGGGTGCGGGAGCCGCACTGCAGAGTGTTTAGGGTTTTGGGGATGTGGGGGGAGGCGGTGCTTCCACCCACACCCTTGTTAACATTCAAACAATGGATAGTCCATACATCATATTTTATATATGTTTTTTTTTTGTTTTATAACTTTAAAACCCTATTCCTTAAACAGTCCGCCATTGGAGTTCTTCGACTTCTCTATATTCTGCTAAAAAAAAGATTTTTGTTTTAGATATATATTATTTAAATATATATATGTATGTATATATATATGCATACATATATACATCTATATATATATATGTATATATGTATGCATATATATATATACATATATATGTGTGTGTATATATAGTTTCCTAAAATGATATCCATAGTTTATTAAAAGGCCAAATCACAATATGATTAGATTCTCAACCATTGTATATTTCTTATATATATATATATATAATATACACACCTATGTATATGTGAATATGTATATATATTAGAATATATACAGCAAGTAATTAACATTTGCATTAACTTTTCAATCTCAGCATATACACAAAATAAACAAAAGACAGTAAGCTAGATATTATTCTTTTCTAAAATAATAAAATAGCCAACTGCATATATATATATATAATGACACATTACCCTTATCTTCTCATATAGTACTCTAGGTTAACATACTAGCTTGCAGATTTAACCCCCCTTTTTTTTCAATGCTAATATTCCATTTCTAAATAATACATAGGTAACTTAGTATTAATTTTCTTTTTTTGGGGCATATATTTTTTTTAAAGCATTATGCAGGATAAAAATGTATTTCATTCTATTTTCAACAGCAACAAATATAATTGAACTTTTAATCCAATAAACAGAAAACTAATTTAAACTTTGCTCGTCTTTTTTTTGTATGCAATAAAAATTATTTAACAGCCAATGTATATTCTTTTGTAAGGAACACATGACAGAAATATAAATAAAATTTCTCATGCATTTCTCAAAACATAATGCACAATATAGGTGTCATGCCCGCATCTCCAGCACGGACATGACACACAAATGCCTGTGTCACAACCACATTCGCCATGTGGTCACGACAAGGGCCACGAAAAAAAACTTTTCTCCCTAACCCTGAAAACCACCTCACACGCACTTGTGTGCTTGGTGGCAAAGCACCTTAGGCGTAAACATGACAACATATTAGATGAAGTGTAGGTTGTCTAGGGGTATACAACACGGGGTGTGTTACTTTTAGGGTTAGACTGTTTTAAGTCAGAACCCTAGTTTCCTAGGTGAAGATAGTTTTGCCGACTTGAACACTAACTACTCAGATCGAAAGGTGAAGTTTTATGATGTCATGACGGCGCACGGTTGAAGGTGAAAGATGGAATGGAATAGATGTAACTTCGCATCAAAAATACCCTAGAAATCTAGCATGACGCGTTTTTTGATAAACACAAAGAATAAGAATTTTAAAATAATTCGTCAACAAGAAAATAAACTTTATAAGTAAAATTAAATACAACTTAAGTAATAGTTTTTTAAATAAAACCCAATAGGAAAAATTAATAAAATAAATGATTAAATAAATATTAAATTAACATAGAAACGATATCAACGATATAAATTAAAATAAATTGATAAATCAAAAACGTCAAGTCATCAATTAAAATCAACTGAGGAACCGCGTTTGTTGTTAAATATAATTTTGACACTATACTTAATAACTTACTCAAATATTGAATTGAAAGGAGGAAGAGTTTAAATAACTCTTCCTGAAAAATAACGTTCAAATCGATAAACAAATAAATGATAAAATTCACACTAGGAACAAAAATAGATTAATTGACCCAACTAAAGGAATTTAAAACCAGGAAGAAAAAAGAAAACTCTCCCCATTAAGAGTAAGAATAAATCCCTCCTTAAATTAGAAATTAAAATCCCTAGGCAAAGAAAAATCCATAATATAAATCCCCATTTAAAATTAAACTAATAAATATGTAAAATAAAAAAGAAATAATCCCATGGGTAAAAGAGCAAGGGCAAAAGATCCTTTTAAAGGAAATAAATTAAATCCCCTCACAATAAAATAGTGCTCCAAAATTTTGATCCCTATTCTTTTAATTTTAAGTTTGTTATCTAAGGGGAAACCCTAATTAACCTTCTAAGGTTTTCCTTCTTGGTTGCCCTAATCCCATTTTAAAATGTGTTATCCTAAGAGAACCCTAATTTTTATCCTATTGTTTTCTCATTTGCTGCCCTAATTTTCTCAATCCCATTCTCATTCATTATTTTGTTTTCTTGCTTGCAGAGAAGGGTTTACTTCAGCCATGGAGGCCATGGGTGTGCTCACGGAGGTTTACATATCTAGTGAAAATGTTATTCATATGTATATATGTGTAATTATGTTTAGTACCCCTTTTTTTTATTAACATTCTACAAAGAGAATTGCTTGATGTGCAGGGTGTAGGCTGCATGGAAGGCCGACGGCAGTGGAGCAGTGGACCATGAGGAAGTTGTTTGGAGGCGGAGTGGTGGAGTGGTGGCATGGTGGAGGTGGAGAAGGGCTGGCGGCACGGTGCTGTCGACAGTGGTGGCGGGGTCAGGGTCTGGTGGTCCGCAGGCGGCAGCGATGGCTAGGCATAGCACGCAGGGAGTGGTTTGGGCTGCAAGGTAAGGGAGCCATGGGAGGGGGTGAGGTGCGGTGTTCTGGCCGCGTAGGGGGTGGGCAGAGGGTATTGGAGGCACGAATTGTGCGCTACGCAGGGGTAGCGTTTAGTGTGTGTGTGGGGTGTGGGGGAGGTGGAGCCCCCACCCACACCCGCGGGTGTGGGTGGAGGCTTTGCCTCCCCCACACCCCACTATTTTCTAAGGATCGGGGCGGGGGAGGGGGGTTTGTGGGCACTGCCCACAGTCCCCATTAAATTATTTATTTATTTGTTTTTTTTGTTTTTTTTTTAATTTTTTTTTAATAATTTTTAAATAAAACTAAACCTAAATCTTAGTCTGTTCATACATTCATGAACACATTTCTTTTTTTTTTTTTTTTTAAATATATATACACAAAATGAAACCCTAGTCTCAACACAATCATATATTATATATTTTAAATATATATATATATATAACAAGCATAGTAAAGATCTTTTTTTTTTGAATTCATACAATAATAGGGATCATAAAAATAACAACAAGGATCTATTTACTTTTTTTTTTTTAAATGATCAGCCAATTACACCTATGAATTTATGTTTTACAAAATTTGTGAAATAATCCCATAGCACTCTTTTTCTCCACCTTGTTTCAAAACAGAAATTTACTTGCAACCAAAAACAATTATAAACCATTAACTCCTCTCTATATTTTCTGAAGTAAATATGTAAACAAAATGTACTCTATCCATTGATGCCAAAGCAATACAGAAAATAACAATTTCCTATGAATTTATTGCAACTCTCTCTTCTTTTCTTTGAACAGCAATATAACAACTTTTGCATTTTTTTTTTGAAAGGTCAATAACAGAAATACAATCAACTTCTTCCATATTTTTTTTTAAAACTTAACTCACAAATAGGAAGATAAACAATATTAAATTTAAAAGACCAAATATCTACATTGTATTATTCTTTTTTTGAAAGGGCAACAATAGAAATTTGTTTGTAACTATTCTCACATCCATTCCACAAAATGCACTCTCCTTTTTTTAGAACAACAACATTTACAACACTGATTCAGCACTTGTTTCTCATAAAACAGTAATAATTTAACAAAATAATTACATTTCCCAATCTAACACAGCCAACACCATGGCAAGTATCACAGCAATATTTATAAGAAGTTACCAAGCCTCAAGGCCACTAAGATCATGGCCAAACCAGCCACTAACATGCTACAAAGGCCACACAAAACATGGATTCCATAACAACTTCACTTCTCTTCTCACAACCTGCCAAGAACACAACATCAAGACAACCAAAACTAGCCACATCAAAAGGAAAAGCTCTCCTCCCTACCGTAGACCCGCAAGAGGGTCACCCCCGAGCTAGGGAGGTAGGGAATTCACACAGGGTTCCATTCCACATCAAAATCAAACACTAAACACAACCAGAAAACACCCCATAGGATTAACACAATACTCAACTCATAAAAATGAGTTTGGTGAGGGTAGGGAATAGACCTCTCAACTTAAAAGGGCTCCCAAAAGAAAAGAAAAATCTCAACACCTGGCCTCAAGCCAAAATCTCAGAACACCACAATCCACAAGAATCACAAACTAAATTGCATGGCACTCTTGCCATTCAGGTATCTCCTCCTCAAATGATGATAAGCCCTCGAGGCATAAACACATAATGTGGGAGAGCCCCCAAGGATTGTCCCTCTCCCCTACCCATACAGGTTGAGCATTACCTCCATTGGAGGTGCTCTCACCATAACTCCCAACCCAACATCAAATGCAAAACATCACTATGCAACAAACCTACAATCAAATTTCAAACATGGAACATCATATAAGCAAAGAAAGAAACAAGTTAAGAGGCCTACCTTCAAGGCCTTGACAATGGAAGTGAAATTAGTGAAGAGCTCCAAGCTTTCCCAAGCCTTCCAACTTTTAGAATTTCTCCAACCTTCTCTAACTCCTCCCCAAGTGAAAAGGAAATAAAAATTTGTAAGAAGTCTCCAAATTGTAAGAAAAAAGACTAGAAGAGAAGAACCCCCACTCCTCTACAAGAGGAGCTATTATAGGCCATCCACTTGGCCTTGAGGGAATGAGAAGGTGACATTTGTCACGATCTCCTCCCTCCTCCAAAACCACTTGTAAGAGTGAGAAGGTAAGAGGATGACAAATGTCCTCCTCTCACTCCACCTCCATCTCCACCTCATCCACTTGTGCTTCCACACAAGTGGGAGGGGGACAAGTGGTGAGTTGGATTCCCACTCACACTTCAAGAAGACAATGGCCTTGAGTGGTGCTCCCACTCACTTGGGAGTTTGGGAGGACTCTTGGAGACCTCCCTAGTCTTCCTTGGGAATGCTTCCCAAAACATAGGGATGGGAGATGGGTTCTTCCCAAGGCAAGGCCCATCCCTCATCTTCCCTCTTTCCAAATTCGTCACTTTGACTCAACCATGGTTTAGGGTGACCTAAGGTGAGTCAAAACTAGGGTTAGGTGGTCCAAGTTGACCCTAGACTCATGGTTGACCACCTAGGGTAACTTTTGGGACCCTAGGGTTCATGCAAGGGGTCAAAAATCCACATTTAAATGGCCCAAAAAGAATAATAAAAATACCAAGTGGCATAAATCCAAAATAAAATTTTACAACACTTAATATTAATCAGAATAAGAAAAGAAAGGGTACTAAGGCTAAAAATAAATAAAATTAAACCAAGCACAATAAATCATCATTCAATTACACACGTGATTCTTATCTCTCTTGGGAATGGATCAGCTTAACAGGGAATAACATGGTGTGAATCCTACCTCCAATTTCCCGTGGCTAGGGAATTGTAAAACCTACACATCTCGATCAAGTGTCAGTTCTATCATGAAAGTGATAGCCGAAGCAACTGAAATTAACTTCACGCAATTGAAATACACATCACTACATAACTCCAAATCAAACTGCATTATCCAATCATATGTCAATTAATTCCATAACACATAAACAACTAGAATCTCATAACAAAATAACATCTTATATATATGTCCCATACATCGAACCACAACATATCATCCAATATGACTGAATCAAATCACATATATCAAATCAATGAGATAAAACATCAAGTTTGTATAATGAAACATAGTCACTACTAAATAGCACAATGATCAAAATATGGGAGGTAAAATAGTCAGCCTCATAATAGGAAAATAAATAGCTTTTAAATAAAATGAAGAGATTGTTTATATTACAAATCTTTAACAGCTAACTCCAAAAGGAATAACAACTTTTAAATAAAATACATAGAATGTTTGTATTACAACATTTATTGTAGCCATCTCCAAGGGAAAAGATAACAATAAATTTTACAATAAAGCCCAAATAGCCATGGCTCAAAACAACCAATAAAATACTTCTAAAGCCACAGAAAAAGGAGCTCCACAACAACTCCATTTCTTCACTCAAAACCTGCAAATAAACACAACAAAAAGAAGAACAACCCAACCACTTTGAAATGCTCTCTTCCCTACCGTAGAGCCGCAAGTGGGTCACCCTTGAGTTAGGGAGGTAGGGATTCACACAAATGTAAACATTTCACAACAAGAATTCAACATCATCAACACAAAACAGCCCCAAGGTTTAACACATAACTCAACTCATGAAAATGAGTTTGATGAGGGTAGGGAATGGACCCCTCTAATTCAAAGGCCACCCAAATACTAAAATACCAAAATCTCATGGCCTCAAGCCAAAAATCTCCAAAACCACGACTCTCCATAAAATCACAAAATAACCTCCATGGCACTCTTGCCATTCAAATAAACTTCTCAACAAGTAAAAGCTCTCAAGGCATAAATACACAATGAGGGAGTGACCTCAAGGAGGTTCCTTTCCCCTACCCAAATAAGTTGAGCCTTACCTCCAAATGGAGGTGCTCTTACCATAATCCCATCCCACACAAAAAACAAAGAAACAACAACAACCAAAAACTCAACACAACACAATAAGTAAGCAAGGGTGAAGAAACTTAGTTCATGAGGCTTACCTTCAAAGCCCTACAATGGAAGCACATTTGGTGATGAGCTCCAAGCTTTCCCAAACCTTCCAATCTTCAAGAAATTCCTCTAACTTTACCAAATTCCTCCAAAATACAAAGAAACTCAAAAATGCAAGAACCCCACACTCCTCAACAAGAGGAGATATTATAGGCCATCTATTTTGGCCTTGAGGAATGAGAAGGTGAGACTTGTCACCTTCTCCTTCCTCCTCCAATGCCACTTGCAAGGGAGAGGAAGTGTGAGGGTGGCAAGTGTCATCCTACAATTCCCTCTCAATCCTCACCTTATCCACTTGTGCTCTCACACATGTGTGAGAGGACAAGTGTTGAGGTGGCATTCCCACTCAAACCTCCCAGAGGATAAGGGATGCCATATGGCATCCTCTTGTTCTCTCAAAGAGCCATCTCCCTCCAAGATGCTCTCACACGTGTGTGAGAGTCTTGGAGGAAGATCCCACACACTTGGGAGTCATGGAGACCTCCCAAGTCCTCCTTGGGAAAGGATTCTCAAACTTTGGGAAGGGAGATGAGTGTTTCCCAAAGCATGACTCATCTCCCACCTTCCTAAATTTCAAATTTCGTCACTTTGACTAAACCATAGTTTAGAGTGACCAAAAGTGAGTTAATCCAAGGGTTAGTTAGTCAAAATTGACCCTAGACCCATGGGTAACCACCAAGGGTAACTTTTGGGACACTAAGGTTCACCAAGGGGGTCATAAATCCACCTAAATGGCCTAAAAAATAGAAACAAATACCAAGTGGTGTAAGTCAAATAAAAATTATACAACACTCAATATTAATTAATTAAAACAAAGGGTACTATACCAAAAATGATAAAATTAAATCAAGCACTTAAATCACATTCAATTTCAAAAATGATCCTCATCCCTCTTGGGAATGGATCAGTTTTACAGGGAATAACATGGTGTGAATTCTACCTCCAATTTCCCGTGGCTTGGGAATGTGAAACCTGCACATCTCAATCAAGTGTCAATCATATCATGATAATCATAGCCGAAGCAACTGGAATTAAATGCACACCATTGAATACAACAATAATCAACTATAACATAAATATGAATTAAATTGTATTCTTTTATCACATACCAAATAATCATCATCACATTACTAACTAGGAATCACATCACAAAACATCATCTAATATATCTCGTATGTCGAATCATAAAATAGCATCAAATATGAACAAATTGAATCTCATATGTCTAATCAATGTCCTATCATAATCAAGAGATATAATCAAGTCTACATAATGAAACCATAGTCACTAAAAGTCTGATAATGTGATCAACTGAAAAGAATAATGATCAAAATAAGGAAGGTAAAATAATCGGCCTCACAAATTGTGTCTTTGGTGGTTATTGTGGTGTAAGACCAACCATAAGGTGTGCCTGAGATGGTGGTGAACCTAGTAATATGATCCTTCCATCGCTTGTTTGTTGTGTTTTACATATATAGTATGTCTTTGGTGTGTTATACGAGGGTCATCCCACAATAATGGGTTACACTTTTTGGCCAAGCTTGACATTGAAATCAATATTTTGAACTAAATCTTCACTTTCTAACACCTATAGCTGCTAAACCATTAGGAATTTGAAGATGATGTGAACTAGTGATTTGTGAAATTTTATTTGTAGATTGTAAATATATATATTTTTAAAAGGCTGGAATTAAATTATACATTTTTTTGCATCTACTTTGATAACTAGTTTTTAATAGTAAACAACATTTTTTTAAAGTCATGTGTATTCTATAGCACATAACTTTTTTTCTACAAAGGATAAAATTCCGATTCTTTTGAATTTAGGTTGGTAACACTGATATATAAGGCATGTATTTGGTTTTATAATGTTTTGTTAAATTTTTTTAATTAAGTTTTAAAGTCAAACCAATTATAATTTAGACATAGGCATATTCCATAAAACATACTTTTTTTGTATGTATCAAAATTGTTTTTTTTGTTGAAACAAGGACATTGATGCCTAGGGCATAGATATTTTTTTGAATTTTTTTCACTAATTTACTATTTTTTCATGTGTAGAATAAAGAACTTGATGTTTAGTTAAAAACCTATATTCGTAAGAAATAAAAATAAATATAATAATCAAATTAAATATATTTAAAATTATAATTTTGGGAATATTATAATAAGGACTACATACTTCAAAAACATAAATTTTAAATGAATTCATTTTATCTCTCATAAGATAAATTAGAAGTGGTTTTTTATTAGCATTTTGATAGGTGTAGAGGAGACTCCATTATATATATGGTTTAAAACTAGTAGGGTTCTATCCAAGGGGGTTTGGTCAAACCCTCTTCAATTAAAATCCTTTAAATGGAACCTTTCAAGGCTTAAATCATTATATTTCCTAAAAATATGTGATTTTAACAAAAATCAGGCTGTCCCAAAAAGTGTAACCCTTTAGTGTGGCAACACCCATGATGCTTGCATTTTTCGTGTATTTTTCATGTGTTTGTTCCCAAGTATAGTCCAAAGAGCGTGGTGAAATGCCCCTTCTATGTTTTGGGATTTGTATGGCGTGTCTATTCCCAAGTATAGTCCAAAGAGTATGGTGAAATGCCCCTCCTATACTTTGGGATTTGTATGGTGTGTTTGTTCTCAAGTGTAGTCCAAAGAGCTTGGCAAAATGCCACTCCTACACTCTAAGATTTGTATTACATGTCTTTTTCCGCATATGTAGTCCAAAAAGCATGGAAAAAGCCCCTCCTACATTTTGGGTTGTGTGTTGCATTTTTACTATCCATGTATCTGCATTTGCATTCATTTATATATGAAAATGAGAAAGAAATAATCACTACATTCACCATATTCATTATGTTTTACATGTCTTTAATAATATCTTCTTCATGTCTTGCATGACTGTTACTATCTTATCCACATTTCATGTGCCTGTTACTATCTTCACTATGTTTGGCATGTCTGTAATATGTTTTCTCTAATGTCTACCTGAGATTGGGCTAGAAATAGCCTCTCAATCTTTGTGTATGCATTAGCATCAAGTGCCTGGCATTTTTGTTGTGTTTTGACCATACTTTAATGCATTTATGGGCCTTGCATTTATACATAGATTAAAGTAGGGGCTAAATGTTATGTCAGAAAATGTCTCCTTGGACTTTTTCCCTCCTCAGTTTAGCTCCCAGATCCCTTGTTTTTCATCTTGCATGTTCATTTTGGCTCCTGGAAGTAAATGGCCTAAAACCCATGTCACATAGGGCATGAAGGACATTGTGGCACTTAGCCCTGCCTTGAAAAAGGACTCATGGACATAAGCACTAGTGGCCTTGTCCTTCCCTATTTTATGTAGGTCCCAAATTTTAATGCCAATTATGTGACTATTAATTAGATCCCATGGCGACATCTTAAGTTTGAATTATGAAATTCTTAGTGCAAATGTGTTTAATTACATATATATGTATGCTTAGGGTTTCATTTGTAAACTAGACTTGATGATTGGGAACCTTTTGGAAAAATTATGATTTGAGAGGATTCAAGATATTTATTGTTGTAAAGTAGAGCATTGTTATTGTGTTTGTGATTGTAGATTTGGCTTCATCTTCTAAGTGTTGAAGGATCTTCATCTATGTGAGATCTACACCTCTGAGGTGATATCTATTTGTGTTTGAATAATTTATCTATTTGTTTCTGCCTCTATCCCATAGGGATACATAATCTTTATCTAACAGTAGTGTTTGAAAGACTTGAATGTCTCTTTGGGGCTTGATTGAGGCAAGTCTCCAAATACCACAACCCCAACCACACTCCTTGTGATTGTAGGTTATAGGTGTCACATCTTTATGGAGTGGAGTTGTATGGAACTATAACACAATTTGTAGATTCTAGATCTCTAAAGAAAAGAACTGCTCAGACTTGGGCACCAATGCTAGTGTCCTCCAAGGTTGAAAATACAAAAATCATTGTGATAGTGATAATCAACATCTGAAAAGGCTTTGACATCCTAAGAAACACCCTACCTTGGACTTGGGCACTCGTTCTGGTGTCCTCCACATCTCCTGGGATGGAAATGGAAAATACAATGATAATTAGTGTTAGAAGGAGATTGGGGTTCCCCAAAGAAAACACTGCCTTGGACAAGGGTGCTAATGCTAGTGTCCTTGAGAATTCCACATCTTGGACCTTGAAAAATGGTTAATAACTAATCTCTATCTACTACCTTTGTGTTCAAGCATTTGTCGTAATTGATCATTTTACTTACTGTTTCACATAATTAGGGTTTTAAGGGTATTTGAGAATTAAATTAATACATTAATTGACAATCTTTGAATTTCCACATCATTCCAAGTGATAGCCTAACCTTTATGTGAATCATCTTGCAAAAGTTTTATTCAACTTGGTTGATATGTCATTGAATGTTTGTAGTGAAAGGAGGATTTAACCCTTTTATCATTTTCCCCCCTTTTCACACAAAACAATGAGCATGTGAGCACATATAGCATTGAAAAGCATGTAGAAACATGTAACAAATTGTTATAATAAGCATGTAAAAGGGGACCTCCGACTATAAGTAATGAGGTAAATATTGGAAAGTTACTTTCATTTTTATTAGCACTCTTGTGAGATAAGACTTCTCTAGATTTTTTGAGATTTCTATCATCATGGTGCATTAATGAAATGTACCTACCTAATTGATAGAGTTTGATAGAGTATGAACCTATACCAAAAGTGGTGAGAATTTAGAGGTGATAAGTCATTTAGAGGTGACCTATATCAAAAGTTTCCACAACCTTTGCCTCCTTTGTAGCCTCCAAACCATTCTCTACCATCATTATTATGGCTATTTCCATAGGATTGACATCTAAAATTTGAATTTTGTATTGCATTAATATTCCTCTTCAATTTCTCCAACTTGGCTACTTGTAGTCATGATCATTTGAATTTATTTCTTTCATGTATGTCATGTTACTACTCT
This sequence comes from Cunninghamia lanceolata, assembly GCA_027924645.1. Classification (NCBI taxonomy): domain Eukaryota; kingdom Viridiplantae; phylum Streptophyta; class Pinopsida; order Cupressales; family Cupressaceae; genus Cunninghamia; species Cunninghamia lanceolata. Next base: position 4,574,255 of record BSBN01000642.1, read on the forward strand.
TCATAGAGTTTGTAGTATTTCCTCCATACCATGCTTCATATTTCATGTTCATCCCATTCTCTGCATAATCCATAGTATACTGAATTGACTATCTTCATTATTGCTTTGGTGTCTTCTTTTTATTGAAATAGCTTTGTTATCCTATTTTTTCCTCTATTCAGAACCAAATATTCTACCTGGTATTTTCCCTGGAAATCCCTCTTTAAGGTTCCTATAAAGTAAAAGTGCCAAATTTCCTAAGAAGCCTTGCCTAAAGAACCTTGCCATTGGAAAGAGCTTAAAAAAAATAGGCAGGTTTGCTTTTTACATTACCCTGATTTTCGGCCAAACAAAGAAGTTATTCATGGCCAAAAGTTTGGGTCAACATACAATTCAAATGTTCATTTGGCAGGCTTACAGATCCCTATCGGCCTTAGTAAATACTAATAAAAGTGAGTTTTATACATTTTTTGAATGTATATCGGGCCAAGGAGAGACATACATTTTGGGAATCTTTCGCAAGACCCTAGGAATATTCCCAGTTTATATATCGATGATATGCAAGTGAGACATGCAAGGTATATTGTGCATCTATCACATTTTTCTTCAGTTTCCCCTTTTGTATGTTTGGAAGGTTTGTATGTTTGCCTTTGTATTTTCAACATACAAGCAAATATACATTCGCTGAAAGATGAGAGGGTAGATACAAGGATGGAATATACATTGCAGATCCCTAGAATATTTGCTGAATGTATATTGGGTCTGCATGTATATTTGGCTCATAGAATGGAGATATTCAAGGAAAGAAAGATGCATTGCAAGAATTTTCCCTCTTGTATATTGGGTTTCAAGTGCATTTTGCGTTGTATGTTTGCACATGCAACAAAAGGGTACAAGGTTTTCAAACATGTAGGTGCATTTGCTACGGTGGAATGCACATTCGGCCTTGTATGTTTCTTTGTATATTTCACTTGTATGTTTTGACTATACATGTGAAACATACATAGAAACATACAAAGGCCGAATGTGCAAGAGATGGGGTCCACGCGCATGCAAGGTTGATTGTATATCAGAGATACAAGGGACCTTCGCCAGAGATACATTTGCTATAGTGGCTTGTATATTTTGCTTTATATGTTTTCACATACAAAGCCAATATACAAATGTTTATATACAAGCTGAACCCGATTGCATTTTTAATTTATTTTATTAAAATTTTTGGGTCCACCTTGTATATGGGTGATTGTATATTACAATATACAAGTTAGTGATATACAAAGATCAGGGATACAGGCCAGACCTGACAGAATAGTCAAATACAGTTAATGGTTAGTTTGGAGTCTACAGCTCGTATGTTTGTAGATACAAAGGAGGTTAGGTACAACCTAGATTTCAAAATGTTTCCCATCTGTTTTTTAAGAGGTTGAAGTCCATGACTTGTATATACAAGGGCGATTGTATGCATATGCGAGTCACGATTACAAAGGAAAAAATTGCACGTTTGCATGTGCTAGTTGTTTGTATATTTGCTTGTATCTTTGCATATACAAGCCGATATGCAAGGGAGTTTTCAGTTAGACATGATGCATCGACAGCTTATTTTTGGGTCTTTCTGAAGGCCGATGGAGGGTGCAGTTCTTCAGTGATGGGTCCCAGCTTTGGTACAGCGGCAAATCAGGAGGTGCCACGTGGCAGAGGTGAATGCATATACAAAGGATTTTGCATATAAAAGCAATTTCAAATGCATCTCTCTGGAGCGATTGCAAAGGCCTTTTGGCGCCAAAGAGCAGAGATACATACAAAGGCGTTTGTAAATGTAAAGTTAGATTCAGAGCTATTTTTAGAAGCTGATATACATGCAGATGTAGAAGTGATATATACAGGTAGTTGACCAGATCTTTGACCACCTGTATCTTCCCCATTTCAGTGAATTTTGACATGATGTAGGAGGCAAAAGTACATATTTGTGCCTCCTCTTTCATTTGAGTAGGTTTTTGGGGGGATTTTTTAGTTTTTATATTTTAGATTTAGCTTTGCATGTTTTGGCTAGTGTGATAATTCAGTAATGACATTTGATATTCAAACGCAGATATTTGTTGCATTTATTGCTACAAATCGATGACTATGCAGCTTGCGTTGAAGACCTAGAAAATATCTTCTATCTGCCCAGTTTTAGATCTTTTTGTGCCATAACTTCTTGCAGGTGGACGTCCCTTTAGGTAGAGATATATTCTAATACATAGCCCATCGGTGAAATTGATGGGAAGGGCTTGAGGCCAAAATGAAATGATATATATATGTAAAACCAGATCTATAGGGTGGCAGCTCTTCTGGGCTATTCTTTGTAATGGCTACTTGGACTCTATGATCAATATAAATTGGTATTTTTGCCTCTCTTATTATTTTTTGGCCTGTGTCTGCTCTTCTGGACCTCTCTAAAATTAATATGGGTCTATGTAATGTCTTTCCAGCTATGAGATTATTACTGTGTCTATTCAGTTGCAGCCAAACACATTTAAATCTGGTGTATCACTTAGTTTATTTCAGCATTTCTGTTCAACATTCCTTCTAACCCTTTTCCCAGCAAGCATTAGCACTAGTTTTAGATGAATTTATCTGAGCATTAGGCTTAGAGAGAGGAAGCGGGCCTTCTCCAGAGGTTTGATCTCATTTCGAAAGGTCCCACACTTCGAGATCATTCCCATGTTACTCTAGTTTGTAGAGGTTTCACAGCTGTATGCAAGGGTGCAAAATCGGGTAGTAACAACTTTTGGCATGCCTAGTGGAACAAGTTCAATGAACTTCTCATCAAGATACTAAGAGATTTGGTGTTTCTCCTAGTATTACTAGCCTTTGGAGGTGATACAAACAACACTATAGCAACTCTACTGAATGAATCAGCTACTTTTAGTAGCCCAAGTACCCGATAAAATTTCATCAAGGATTAGGATTTGGTGATTTTTCCTGGTCTATCCAGCTTCCAGAAGCGTTTTAATCACCTGGCGACCCCCTTTCTGGTATGTATCCAGTTTCTTTGGTTGTAGCCCTTTTTCTCTATTTTAGACATATTTATGAATATCCAGCATTTAAATGGTATAAGATGTCAGAATTTTATGGGAATCATGGCTATTTCCCTACCCTTAAGCTAATTACAAGCTATTGGCCCTCGTATCAGCAATACCAGACGCCAAATGCCTCTAATTTTATGCCATACAGCCCTACCACTGTAGAATATCAGCATCCTCATGATGCTTACCTTCCTCCTACCACTAATGTTGCCCCTGAGAATATTGATGCTTTCAATGAGCTCATGGAAGGTTTTGTAAAGCTTGACAAAAATTTAGATAAGGCCAAAGGAGCAGCAGGGTACAGTCGGCCTCAGTGATTTTATGATCTTAGCATCATAAGCATGTATGGTCTTAAGAAGCTGTCTCTAAATTTAAATAGGAAGGCTGATGAATTTATAGAAGCATTAAAATGTGACCAGCAACGAGAAGCACAAGAGGGGTTTTTTCAAGAAAACCTTGCTATAGGAACGACACTTGCTCAGTATTCTACTGAAGAAGTCCCAAATTTAAAAATTCGTAGCTTCAGACGGGTCCATCCTTCAAGCCAAAGCAAATCTATGAAAGTGGCTCAAGCTTCTCTACCATGGCAGCCTTCTTGGATCGAGCATCCTGGTTACAAAATGCCAAACCTTGAAAAAGCCAATCCTTTTATACCAATTCAAAATCAGGTAGAGGAAAAGGTTGTAGAATCTAGGCCTAACATAATTCCAAGTTTTAGGAATGGGTCTCATCCACTGCAACAACCCATTCACAGGCATGAGCAACCTAGACTCCACAAATTCCCAGGCTTTAACGCCTTTATCCCTCCACAAGTCTATGTTCCTATGCAAGCTCATATTATCATTCCCCAAGAACAAATTTGTCCACAACCCTCTCCCCTCCAAGAAATTTGAGAAGGTATTCAGGCCTCTTTCCTTGATGATGTTTCAATCCTTAAGGGTGGACCTATGGTATACCAAGATAATTGGAAAGATGAGCCAAAAGAGGAGGTGGAAGAAGATAGAACTAATGAGGAGAAGTTTGTTCCTACACTTGCGAGGATAGAATTGTTTGAACCTATTGCACTCATGAGTATTGTTAATTCAAATAAGGGATTGAGTCCTCTTGACTTTAGTTCTTTTAAAGCCTTTTCTCATGCATCTGATCAAGCAAACAAGGTTGAAATGTAAAGAGTGCATGGGGAAAGCCTTCAATTGGAGAGACAAATTAACCAAAATTTAGAAGAGCTGCAGTCAAAGGATGGAGGCATAGGGAAAGAAGTTGTTAAGGTCACTTTAGAGATGGATGATGCTGCCCTACTTCATGAGCTACCTGATTATGTTGAAGATGAAGAATATGTGCAGCTGGTTGTGAATAGGCAGCAACAAGAGAACAACAAAAGTGGTGACCACTCGTTATGCATAGAGGCCTAGCACAGCAGTGAGTTTCTAGCTCTTGAAGACTTGGAGGAAGCTCTTTTTTGGGATGAGTGCGCTATGGTGGAGGCTATTTCTGAATTTACTCAGAAAGCAGATGATGCTGCCTTGTTGGATGAATTCCCCAACCACTTTAATAGGGATGAGGGAGGGAGTGAGCATGATTGTGAGTTGCTGGCATGTGAAAAAGGACAAGGATATCGGCCTCTTGATGAGGAGGTTTTCTGTTTTGAGCATGTGCATGGGTCATTTTCTACGCCTAAGTTACAATATCATGAACATTTTGTTCATAAGGTGGAGGTAGCCATATTTGTAGTAAAATCTCAAGAGCTAAGGTATTCAGACCAGTAAGAAGAGGAAGAATGCAACCATGATGACATTATATCAGCCTTCTTGGATTCTTTGAGGGATGAAGGAAAAAACCATGAGGTCTCAGGTCAGCTATTTTGCACACAAGAGCAACATGATAGAAGGGTGGAGGTCACCAGTATACCAAATGAAGAGCAAGAAGAGAAAAAATTAGAGCATTCAAGGGGATGCCCAATCAGGCATCTAGCCCAGCTGGAGACATATCAAGAAGAGTCACCACTTGTCATGCTTACCTCTAAGCATGAAGTTGAGCATCAAAATGAGTGGGATCAGCCCATTTATTCGCCACAAGTTAGCAACTTCAGCAATCAATCTAGGTGGATAGGTGAGTTTATCTCCACTTTGAAGGGGGTGTTTTATCGATTTGTCATTTGTACATTTCCCCTTACCTCTTTTTAACTGCCCACATGAATGGGAAATATTGTAAAATGTTAAGAAAGGGTAGTTAGTTCCAAGAACCAGTTAATGGATTTGTTTAAGGTCACGTCTAACTAGTTAGTTTAGGAATAGAGTAGGTTTCATTTCTATTTTAGTTTTCCTTTTCCATAAGTGCTTCTGCACAGGCTGCATTGTCATTAGGAGAATGCAACCCCCTTTCCCCTTTCTGTATTTTGGAGGCAGGTTCCAGTTTTCCATCACGTTTTAGGTGTGACCCCATGCCCAATGGATGCAATAAGGCCACTGATCTTATGTTTAGCAGGCAAACATCCCATAAAGGTCGCTAAGAATGTTATCCTATTTTTTCCTCTATTCAGAGCCAAATAGTCCACCTGGTATTTTCCCTGGAAATCCCTCTTTAAGGTTCCTATAAATCAAAAGTGCCAAATTTTCTAAGAAGCCTTGCCTAAAGAATCTTACCATTGGAAAGAGCTTAAAAAAAATAGGCAGGTTTGCTTTTTACAGCAGCCTGATTTTCAGCCAAACAAAGAAGTTATTCATGGTCAAAAGTTTGGGTCAACATACAGTTCAAATGTTCATTTGGCAGGCTTGCAGATTCCTATCGGCCTTAGTAAATATTGAGAAAAGTGAGTTTTATACATTTTTTGAATGTATATTGGGCCAAGGAGAGACATATACATTTTGGGAATCTTCCGCAAGACCTTGGGAATATTCTTAGTTTGTATATTGACGATATGCAAGTGAGACATGCAAGGTATATTGTGCATCTATCACATTTTTCTTCAGTATCCCCTTTTGTATGTTTGGAAGGTTTGTATGTTTGCCTTTGTATTTTCAACATACAAGCAAATATACATTCGCCAAAGGATGCAAGGGCAGATACAAGGATGGAATATACATTGCAGATCCCCAGAATATTTGTTGAATGTATATTAGGTCTGCATGTATATTTGGCTCATAGAATGGAGATATTCAAGGAAAGAAAGATGCATTGCAGGAATTTTCCCTCTTGTATATTGGGTTTCAAGTGCATTTTGTGTTGTATGTTTGCACATGCAATGAAAGGGTACAAGGTTTTCAAACATGTAGGTGCATCCGCTATGGTGGAATGCACATTCGGCCTTGTAAGTTTCTTTGTATATTTTGCTTGTATTTTTTGAATATACATGTGAAACATACAAAGAAACATACAAAGGCCGAATGTGCAAGAGATAGGGCCTGCACGCATGTAAGGCCGATTGTATATCAAAGATACAAGGGACCTTCACTAGAGATACATTTGCTATAGTGGCTTGTATATTTTGCTTTGTATGTTTTCACATACAAAGCCAATATACAAATGTTTATATACAAGCCAGACCCGATTGCATTTTTAATTTTTTTTATTAAAATTTTCAAGTCCGCCTTGTATATGGACAATTGTATATTGTGATATACAAGTTAGTGATATACAAAGATTAGGGATACAGGCCAGACCCGACAGAACAGTCAAATATGGTTAATGGTCAATTTGGGGTCCATGGCTTGTATGTTTGCAGATACAAAGGAGGTTATGTACAACCCAGATTTCAAAATGTTTCCCATCTATTTTTTAAGAGCTTGAAGTCTGTGACTTGTATATACAAGGGCGATTGTATGCATATGCGAGTCGCGATTACAAAGGGAAAAATGCACATTTGCATGTGCTAGTTGTTTGTATATTTGCTTGTATCTTTGCATATTCAAGCCGATACGCAAGGGAGTTTTCGGTCATACATGATGCATCGACAGCTTATTTTTGGGTCTTTTCAAAGGCCGATGGAGGGTGCAGTTCTTCAGCGATGGGTCCCGGCTTTGGTACAGTGGCAAATCAGGAGATGCCACGTAGCAGCGGCGAATGCATATACAAAGGCTCTTGCATATACAAAGCAATTTCAAATGCATCTCTCTGGAGTGATTGTAGAGGCCTTTTGGCACCAAAGAGAAGAGATACATACAAAGGGGTTTGTAAATGTAAAGTCAGATTTAGAGCTATTTTTAGAAGCTGATATATATGCAGATGTAGAAGCGATATATACAGGTAGTTGACAAGATCTTTTTCCACCTGTATCTTCCCCATTTTAGCAAATTTTGACATGTTGTAGGAGGCAAAAGTACATATTTTTGCCTCCTCTTTCATTTGAGTAGGTTTTTGGGGGGATTTTTTAGTTTTCATTTTTTAGATCTGGCTTTGCATGTTTTGGCCAGCACAACATCTCAGCAGCAACATTTGATATTCAAACACAGATATTTGTTGTATTTATTGCTACAAATCAATGACTATACAGCTTGCATTGAAGACCTAGAAAATATCTTATATCTACCCAGTTTCAGATCTTTTTGTACCAAAACAATTTGGAGGTGGACGTCCCTTCAGGCAGAGATATTTTCTAATACACAGCCCATCGGCGAAATTGATGGGAAGGGGCTGAGGCCAAAATGAAATGATATATATATATATATATATATATATATATGTAAAACTAGATGTATAGGGTGGTGGTTCTTCTAGCCTATTCTTTGTAATGGCTACTTGGCCTCTATGATCAATATAAACTAGTATTTTTGCCTCTCTCTTATTATTTTTTGGCCTGTGTCTGCTCTTCTGGACCTCTCTAAAATTAATATGGGTCTATGTAATGTCTTTCTATCTATGAGATTATTACTATGTCTATTCAATTGCAGCCAAACACATTTAAATCTGGTGTATCACTTAGTTTATTTTAGCATTTCTGTTCAACATTCCTTCTAACCCTTTTCCTAGCAAGCATTAGCACTATTTTTAGATGAATTTCTCTAAGCATTAGGCTTAGAGAGAGGAAGTCGGCCTTCTCTGGAGGTTTGATCTCATTTTGCAAGGTCCCACACTTCGAGATCATTCCCATGTTACTCATGTTTGCAGAGGTTTCACAGTTGTATGCAAGGGTGCAAAACTGGGTGATAACAAGCTTATATTTCACCTTTCATCCTAGGACATTCATTTCTTAAGTAGCCTTATCTTGTATAGTATGAGCACCAAATATTAGGTTTTTGATTCTATGTATTCTCCTCATGTTTAACCAATATCTTCTATTTCTGCTTCAATTACTCCAATTCTAATTTTAGCTTCTCCAATTCAAGGTTTTCTTTCATCTTATCTTGTCTATGCCAAGATTGAGATTCTATCCAGTAGGCAAGGGACAGTACTTCTTCATATGTCCCAAATATTCTTCCATCTAAGGTTGACCTTATTTAAGGGCTTATTCTGGAAATAAACCATTCTATCCTTTGCTTTTCAATTAGTGGTTCATGCAATCTCCTAGTTGTCTCCTTGAATATTTTATCAAAATCCTTTATTGATTCTTTCTCCAGTTGCATCGAATATCTCATCTTACTTACCCCTTCTGTCGAAACATCTAGAAATCCAAAGTTCTCCAAAAATGCCTTCTTGATCTCATCCCACTCCTTATCACTATTTGGGTTGTCTTCCTATACCACTTTAATGCATCATTCTGCAAGGTGCCTATGAAGTCAAACAAATTGATTTCATCCCTTGTTACTGGCTTACAGCTCCAAATTGACTCTAATACAAAAATGTGTTTAGTTGCTTGATTAGTATCCTTCTCAAATATAAATAATTTGATAGGCATATCCATGGTTGATCTCACAATCTCCAATACTTTACAGTGAGTTTCTTCTAGTCTGCTTCTCTGGTTATGTTGTCCTTTATCAACTCACTTCCCTTCTCTTCCCTTATCTCTTTGGAGTCAAATATCAAAGTACTCCTCTCCTAAAACCTTTGTAAAGGTACTCTGGATATTTTCTATTCTCTCTGCTTCCTTGTTTTCTTGAATATCTTCCTTTTCTACTAAAATTCTCTTGACTTTATATGGCACTTGGGGTGGCTCATGTTCTATGGGTTATGTCTCTTCGTAGTGTCTCTTGAAATTAGTGGATTCTCTTGTCTTTGTAAATGATATCATGTCTACATCCAATGATTATTCAAATAACCTTCCAAAACCCTCAAAATGCCTATCAATGTTTACCACATCATCTCCTCCTCTTATCTCCTTTATGCTTTGGAAAATTAGCTCCTCTATATATTCCTCATTCATCTTCAAAATATTTGGTGTTAACTCATTTGTTATGATAGTTTATGGCATAAACCCTAATTTTCCTATTTCTTCTCTTTCCCTTCCACATTATTCTGTGGTAGCAACCACAGTGGCACACTCCTCAACATTATCTGTAACACCCTCTATGTCTTCTCCTTCTGCCCGCATTTCTCCAACAACACCCTCCTTGGCACACTCAACAACATCCTTCATGATACACTTCTCTTCTTCCTTTCTTTTGGCAACACCCTTGGGTAAGTGCAAGAATATGTGGTCAATTTTAGAGGAAGAAGTCTAAGGCCAAAAATTTTCAGAAGGAACAAATTTGGCAATATGGATGATGACTTTTTTTTTCTAAATTTTTTAATGAAATTAAAACCCATTATAAATGATAATGTCTATTTTTAAAATATTTAATTTTTGAACATATTTTTCTATTAATTAGTTAATTTAAAAAAAAAACTTTGATTTTTGAAAGGAACAAATTTTGGCAAATCACTGATGCCATTTTTTAAAAAAATTTGGACGACATTAAAACCCATTATAAATGACAATGTATACTTTTCAAATATGTATCTTTTTAAAGTATTTAACATGTTTTTCTATTTTTAATTTTTTTTAAAACAAAAATCCTCATAAATTTGAAATGACATATATTACTATTTTTTAATAACTTTTGATTTTGACTATATTTTGAAAAATAATTTATGTCTGACCAATCTAGACACCATTCTCTACATGATGGAAAAACATTTTTTTTATTATTAGTTTATCTTAAACTATGTTGGTCGTACACGAGGGATTTAAAAAAAACTAATTAGGGCCAGAAAAAAATTAAGAAAAATATATATTTAGCAAAAAATTATAAAAAAATAACCCAATCAAACTTCAACATCATGTGCATCTCTCCACAAATAGAATTAGAAAATACCTTCATTTAGGTCAAATTATGTTGGCTGTACACAAATGCATGCTTTGGCAAAAAATAGGGGACATTTAAAAAGCCACTTTTTCTACATCCAATAGAAAACCAACTTTTATCATTTGGGTATTAGAAAAAATTACATATTTGAAAACTAGAACTAAAATCCTATTTTTCATATTTTTATATCATATTAATATTCTATGTGCAAGTGCTTCAAATTTTCACTCCAAGTATGACAAAATTTAAAAAATAGGAAAAACACTTTCACTTTTTGCCCAAAAAGTGAACTCATCTTCTTGCACTTACCCCCTTAGTGGTGCGCTCTTTAAATTATTCTATTTTTTCTTCCACACCTTCTATTATCCTCCCATCCTCCATCATTTGTGCCCTTCCTAATATTCTATGGTAATGTTTTTGTCTTTCTTGAGTTTACTTTAATCTCTCTTCTTTGCTTATCTCCATACTAGTCCTTATTTCTTCACTAATCCTCTTTTTCTTCCGCTACTCCCCTTTCACCATGGGTTTGTTGGAATTGGTGTTCTATTAGTCCTCTTATATCCTATGGAATCCTTATTTGAAGAAAGGTCCTTGTGAACCCTACCCCCATCCCACTTGCCATATGCGTAAGTGCATGTCCCCTTCTCATAGAGGTAGAAACCTAAGGAGATTTGAATTCCTCTGCAATTAAACATTTTTCCTACCATTCATGCCTTTTCTCTTTTCTACAACTCTATGCTAATTTTTCATACATTTTTCCTTTTCAATCTTTAACTACCTTCTTCTAGGATCCCAACTATTAGAAACATAAGCATGATGATGATTAGACTGATGAGCATGGCGGTAAGCAGTGTTGTCATTGATGGCAACAAAAGGTAAAGGCATGGTTGTGTTGGTCTAGAGAAGTTACTAAGTGTGATGTGGAGATTGCTAAGTATGATGTGGAGGAGAACAAAAAAGAATAAATATGCAGTTGTGTTGGTCCAGAGAAGACCAATGGACCAATCACTCTGCAAATTTGTCTAAGTCCTAGTGCACTATCTTCAATGTTCAAGGAACTTTCTTCTAGGTTTGCATTCCTTTGCAATGAAGAATCTGGATATCTAGTTGTAAACTATTGGTTGTGCATGCTAAATTAGTCTAAATTTAGGTATTGAAGTTCTCTAGATTGAAAGATGGAGTTGACAAAGTACTAGACTCTGTATTGATAGTATAATGATAGTGCCAATGGTAGATTGGAATGCTCTGCATTCCACCACAGATGAATATCTTCCTATGTGGATTTGGGGACAAGGTTATGGATGTTATAAGTGTGTATTTCTCAATTGGTGATCATTTTGGTGGTCCGCATGTTGAACTATGAACTAATAGTTAGTTCAAACTACAATTACTTGACCGGTTGGACTGAACTAAAGGTGTTGAGGTCGTGCAAAGCTAGATTATGTATGGAGTAGAAATATGAGAGTAAAATAGGTTGTACAAACCTATATCAATGTGTTACACATTTTGATTCTCTTCACAAAGTGTATTGAGTTGTGTTTATGGTCGACAAGTTAAGGATTCACATGGTACATGTCCCTGCCAACTTGATTGATGTTTTACTTGAATGTGGTATATATAAAAGATTGAATTATTGAGTGTGTGTGAGTGTATGTGGTGTGATGTGAGGGAGTTAAGTGTGTATGTGAGAGAAATTTGATGTAGGGAAGGATAAGTTGAGATTATGGTGAAAATAAAGTGTGCAAAGTATTTTGAGCTTTAATGGAACTATATCTTCAACATAAGTTAGATGCATTATTAGCTATTCATTTTTGGCAGTGAGCCATCCCTTCTTCTATCTCTTTATATTTAGGACAATGAGTCCTTTGGTAGGGAGCCACCTATAGATAGCATTCTCTTTTGGATAGTGAGTCCACCAAATTATACATTACTAATATATTTTGAGCTAATCTACACCATGGTTTTTCCCTTTTTGGGTTTTCCACTTAAAAATTTGGTGTTCATGTGTTCAACATTTGGGTTTTCCATGTAAATTTCATGTTTTCCTTTCTTACTACAAATTAAATATGCTATGTGGAATGAATGTTTAAATGATTATGTGGTTTTAGAGAATACTAATTCACCCCCTCTTAGTATTTTGGGTGTTCAACAAATGGTATCAGAGTTTGGTTCCTTGGAAAAAGATTAACTGCTTGAGGAAGACCTTGAAGTGTGAACACATGGCACCTAGGAGATATCCTATCCCTTCAGAAGAAATTGCTACTATTGAATTTATTGAGGAAGATTGCATAGTTGACATGAATGAAGAACTTGAATCAGCCCTTGAAGATCTAGAAAAAGTTAAATGTGAGAACAAAGATCTAGAAGAAAATATTAAGGAAGCAGATGAGTGCATCAATAAGTTGAGAGAGAAAAATAAGAAATTCAAAGAAAGATACAAGGAAGTAAATGAATAGCTTATTTCAATCAAATGAGACAATCACCAGTTTGAAATTACATGTCAGGGAAGGAAAAAGAATTGAAGAATTCCTAAATTAAAAATTGAAAGGAAAACTTGAAGGATGTTCAAGGTTTGAACAAGAAATTGTGGTCCTAAAGATAGAGGTGGAAAAGATAAATTTAAGAAGACAACTTCAAGAAGAGATCCATACTACTTGATGAAATGATTGCAAATCAAAAGGCTACTAAGGATAAATAAGGATTCAGATTTGAAAAGGGTGAAATTTCAAAGGCAAACAATGCTAAGGAGAAGAACAATAACCAAAAGATGGTTGCAATCAAGAAATGTAATAATTGATAGGAACCAGAAGAAAAATTTCAAGAAACCACCTATCAGATAACCATCTACACAACTCTAGCTACTGTTACTCTTGCAATAAAATTTGACATAAGGATATGGAGAGTTGAAGCATGATGAATTAGAATGACCAATCATTCTCTGGTCAATGTTTTACATGTCTAAGAATTGGTCATAAGGCTAGTGAATGCAGAAATTAGATGATGAATGGTTACAATAAGGGCATGATGGTTTCCTCTTTCAGTGGCTATTGTTATACATGCAATGGATTTGGGCATAATGCTAATCAATGTAGATCCAAAATGATTGGAAGTAAGCTTGTTCAAAATGTCAGATGTTATGAATGCAACAAATTAGGTCACATTGCTAAATTTTGTAGAAGTAAGAATGTGAAAGTTGATCTGGTAAAGAAGAGTAATACAATGAAGAATGTGGATCTGGTAGGGATAAATAAAGAAATAGAAAAGGTCTAGAAAAAGAAAGAAGAAAATAAGATGAATGATGTGGTTGAGGCAGTATCTAGTGAAGATGTTTCCTCTGGAAACTAAGTTGGGAGCTTTGGCTTACGGGGTGCTTTAACAGAAAAACTTTAAGCCCCTACCAAAGATATGATGTTGATGTTGGAATTAGTCTAGACAACTGAGAGGGGGGTGATTTAGTTGTCTTTAAACTTTTACCCTTTTTGCACTTTTGATCTTCTTTACTTAACCCATAATTATATTAATGATATAAACATTAAAGCATGAATCAACACATGAGTAGAAATAACATGAACTCACAGAACACCAAAAATTTTAACATGGAAAACCTGGTTAAGGGAAAAACCACGGTGGGGGTTAACCACAAAATGTGTACCATGTTAAAAATACTTAAAAAAATAGAAGGTACATGCCTTTGGGTGCACAACCTAGAGCTCACTGCTCAAAAGAGGCTCATTGCCTACAAGAAACTATGAATTACATAGAGATAATGAACTGAGAAATAGCATCTACATTCATGCTTGGTTCAGTCCCTTTGAAAGTATTGGTTCTTTCTCTCTGAATTGGCAGAGGGTTTTCCAGTTCCAATGCATAGGGAAATTTAGCCAACAAATACAGGAGGTTGCATGAGCTACCTCCCCTTCACTTCTAGTTCTACCGCATCAAGGTGGGTATCCCTATAGCTCAATATTTAACTTTGACTCACCCAATGACAGAAAGATTTAGCTTTACAACAATAGGCAGAATACTCTCATGTTTGGACCAAGATTTGCATGATAAGTCACTAGGCCGACAGTGTTCTTGGACATACCTAACTAGTTAGGAATGAGAGTATACAGGGGTCCTATTTTTACTCCTACAAACTAACAAGTTGAAAATATGAAATGATTTGTAATATTTTGGATGTAAGACATGGGGGTTTTGGATCATAACTACTACAAAAGAGTAGACCAGTGCCTACATCAGGGTAAAGAGTCAACTAGACGTACACAAGTGAATGATCTACACTGGCATTCAAGTTTCAAGGGGTTAGGATAGGTATTTGCCTTACAAACACCACCCAAGAATGAGTATTCAACTGCCTCTACTTACAAACATCCCTGCTACCATACAATCTTCTTCATACTTAACCTAAAACAATTTAATCCACTCCTTGAATGGAAATCAAAAGCTAAGCATGCAATATAGAAATCTATATCCTAGAATCTGAGAAACCCTTAGCAGCCAGATTCAAAAGGAGGGATGCATACAACAAATGGAGACAAATAGCTAAACACATGCAAAGGAGCATTTCTCATATAAACACAACATGAAACTATAAATATGTGTAGCCTGCATTCAAATGCAACTCATAAACTCCAAAAGAGACAGAACAGCTAAAGGCCCCATTTTTTGTTATTTCCTCCAAAAAATTGCCCAAGTCTTCAACAACCCAAAATTTGCATAACATAGTCAACTTATATAGCAAGAATGTGTACTCAGCAATCAAGGTACAAGGTCATTTTTAAAATGCCATTGGATATACTGCACCATCGGAATGGCACTCAAAATATTCAATGCACTAGGAAGAAGGAGGAAGAACATGTGAGATTTGGGAAGTGTGTTGCTGCTTGGAGATTTTCTTCACAAACTTGGTAGTTGGCTAGTCAATCAAACCTATACTCTTTCAAATCATCATTAATGGCCAACCTACCTACATTTCCTTGGAATGCAGCAGTTGTGTGCTTTTGAAGTTCCTTCCCGCCGAAATGTGACTGCAGACACATAGGAAATCCCTCACTTTCTAAAAGTTTGAATAATGGCTATTGATTCTTCCTCCCCGCTGAGATCAATGGCTTCAAATCACCCATTCACCATGAAAATCCACATCGGCACCATCAAAAAGTCACCCATCAGTGAGATCACGCCATGTAGGCACCCCCTTTCCATCGCTGACTTTTCATATTTGTAAGACTTATTATCCCACATTCACCCTGCAGTGATCCTTTGATCACTTTATATACCAGACCACAGGTATACCTAATGTCGCACACTTTTCCCTGATGTTACCAATGATCCACTCGTTAATGGACTATCACTTCATCTCCCACCGATGCCAAGACCCTCATCGGAGTGACATCTTCTGGGCACATCGATGCATATTACCTCACCAATCACCCACCTATATAAGAGTGACCCCAATCTGTCGGCACACCCAAAAACTCTTCTGCCGACACACCGATCTCACCGATGACCACACTTGTCAGCAAGACCTGCACCATCGGTGAACCCCTTGTTCATCCTCCTGATAAGTCGATATAACTCGATCAGCTAGAACATCACTATCAGCTCAACATCACATTATCTACCTGATGTATATTGTCACTCTGATATGCATCTCCTATGTATGTCCACCTTGCATGTATCCTTATATCCATCGGCGATCAGCAGGATGTCAGACTTGACTACCGATAGGCAAGGTCTCAGCGATGACACTTCTTCATATACCTCATCAGCCTATCAGTAGCACCCCAGAATGAGATGCCAATGTAGGTTGTCTTGGTGATGATCCCCCTTTGAATGCTTGTTTGAACCCCCCATTGGTCTCTCAGCAAGAACATGAAATAGGTCACCAATGATCATTGTCTCATCGATGCAAGGAACACACCACTGTGATCATTAAGACAAAGGTCTACTCTTGCTGATGGACTTAAAATTTTTTTGGGTTCCTCTGAAAAGGTTGTTGCAAGTATGGGCCTAACTGGTATTGTCATTGATGTCAACATACTTTTGTTGCATTAATGATAAGGATTGGATGAGTTATGAGCTGAGTACATTGAGAAAATTAGTCTCAATTAGGAACAGTAAAGAATAGTGACATCATAAGGTGAGAAATCCAAGATAGGTTGAGGATTAGAGGATGTGGATTAAAGAGTTTGTAGAAATAAGTCTCAAGATGTTTTAGTATAGATTTTAGAGGTCCGCATGAAGCTATGAGGAAGTTGTGATCACTCAAGTAGAATCGGTTCTGGTAGATGTTCAGAGGAGATAGAGTGTTGTAGAAAGGTCCGGTGAGATCCAGAAATGAATCTTCTTGTTCTATAGATTTAAAGGAGTGTTTGGGAAGTCCCTATGATGTGTCAACTAGATTGGTTCGTAGTTTGAGGGTCCAAAAGCATCTATTCCTTTGTGACAGTAAAGGTAGACTGTGTTCTTGAGGTTCTAGATGAAGGAGAGAAGGATTTTACCAAGTAGAGGAAGTGCAGATGTTCTTGGTGTTTTAGGCAAGTTTGTGGAGGTCCTTGGATCGTGCTCCATTTGTGTTTATGGTCTGCATTAGAATTGGGGTCCTTGAAATGAAGAATAACTTCTAGATGATAGTGTTATTTCTGTGACTGGCCAACTGAATGAATTATACTCCTTGTGGATGATCTTGTGGATGTTTTCTGACTTAGATGTTTGTTCGTAAGTTGATGCCCTGTATAAATAAGGGATTGAGAAGTCTTTCCAAAGTGTGATTTGTGGAGATGAGTGTGTGGTAGCGAGGAGAAGAGCGAAAAGTAGAGCAGAAAGTTTTGGGCTTAAATGGAACTGACTCAAGCATGGTGAAGATGCTATTTACCAGTTCAAGTATGCGATACTTATTCTTTTGTAGATAGTGTGTCTCTTGTAGGTAGTGAGCCTCTTGTGAGCAGTATGCTCAGGCAGTGATCCCTAATTGGCATGTGCCATTTTGTTCTTTCTATTCTTCTAACAGAGAATATAATCTTGGGTTAGTCACCCCGTGGTTTTTCCCTTAACTGGGTTTTCCACGTTAAAATCTTGGTGTCTCATGTGTTGATGTGTCTCTGCTCTTGATCAAATGCATAACATTTCATGCTTGGTTTATTGTTATACTGTTAAGTGAATGTAAGTGTTTGAAAAGAAAGAAAGTTTAAGACAACTGATTCAACCCCCCCTCTCAGTTGTCTGCCCTGAATCTAACAATTGGTATTAGAGCCAAGTTCCTCTAAAAGGAGATTAACCGGTTGAGGAGATCTAGGATGTCGTCCTACAAGAAGGATAGTCTGAAGTTTGATGGAACTAACTTTGCTCTTTGGAAAGGTTGCATGAAATGTCACTTGCAGTGTATGGGAATGGCATATTGGTCCATGGTCACAAAATAGTGTGTACCTCCACAAGGTGGTTTGACAACCCTAAAAGAAATCACAGATGCTAAAAACAATCTGTGGACCAAAGAGGCTCTTCTAAGTGCATTATCTGACTTAGAGCTCTCAAATGTTTTTGATCTACCAACTGCCTTTGAGATTTGGAATAAACTAGAACTTCTGCATGAAGGAGACCAGTATGTTAAATGTGCAAGGTTGCAAAGTCTAAAAGGGAAATTTGAAAGATTGAAGATGAGAGATGATGAAAATATTACCTCTCTTATGCCAAGAGTGAATGAGCTAGTTTGTGGAATTAGAAATGTAGGTGGAACCTTGAGTGAAGAAGAAATAGTTGGCAAAGTTCTCAAATCTCTTCCTGCTTCTTATAAAATCAAGGCATTTGCAATTGAAGAATTTAGAGCCCACACAACAGTCACAAGAGATCAATTGGTTGGAAAGTTGGCTACTTTTGAAATGACCAAGTTTGGAGATGATCCTTCAAAGACTGAATTTGCATTCAAAGCCAATGCCTTTGTTAAAGGAAAACAAAGGTTTGATCTGAGAGAAAACTCTTCAAGGAACCTATCATGGTATGAAAAAGAAAAGAAAGACTTGGATGAAGAAGAAGCTGAAACTGCTCATCTTGAAGCTCTTATTGCAAAAAGACTGCCAAGAGGATCTAGTAAGTATGAAGGAAAATTACCTTTTAAGTGTTTTAATTTCAATAAAATTGGTCATTTTGCATCAAGGTGTTCGGAAAGATTATCTAAGCCAAACACTAATAGACCAAGACTCCAGAAGAATTGTTACTATGCTCATGAAGGAGATGATGAAGGAGTAACAGATGATGAAATAGAAAAAGGAGACAAATCTAGAAGTGACTGGGTGTTCATTGCCATCAAGGAAGAAGATCCAATACCCTCTGAATCTGTCAATCATAAAGTTGAAGAAAAAGCCCTAGCTACCCAAGTTAAAGAGAAGGATGATTGGGTCATTGATAGTGGTTGCTCTCACCATATGATAGGTGACAAAAACAAGTTCATAGATTTGGAAAGGTATGAAGGAGGAGTGGTAAAGTTTGGTGATAACTCTGCTGGTAGAATCAGAGGTAGAGGAACTATTTCTTTTGATGGAAAGAACAAAACTGGTAATGTATTATATGTTGAAGGATTGAAGCACAATCTTCTCAGTGTTGGACAGTTGGTGGACAAAGGCTATGATCTTAGATTCAAGAATGGAAAATGCAAGATCTTTAAGAGATTCAAAATAGAGATTACATCCGGTACACAAAAAAAGGTAATATCTTTCACTTGGTTGGTACTGGTAAAAGCTGTTTATTTGTTCAAGTTGATCAGAGTTGGTTATGGCATAGAAGAATGTGTCATGTAAATTTTGATAATATCATCAAGATAAGCAACTCTTAGGCTGTAAGAGATCTTCCAAAATTGATAAAACCTTCAAATAGTTTGTGCAAAAAATGTCAGTTGGGAAAATAGAGTAGAGTCTCATTCAAAAGTAAGGAACAATCTTCTACCAGATTATTAGACTTGGTTCATACTGACTTATGTGGTCCGGTAAGAATCAGGAGTGTGCAAGGTGATAGATACTTCATGTTGCTAATTGATGACTATTCCCGGATGATGTGGGTAACCTTTTTAAAAGAGAAATCAGAAGCTCTTGAGAAATTCAAAATATTCAAGGCTATGGTGGAAAATGAGACTGGATTGAAATTGAAATGTCTGAGGTCTGATAGAGGTGGAGAATTCACATCCGGTGAGTTTATAGACTTTTGTGAGAAACATAGAATAAATAGACAGTTGTTTGCTCCTAGGACTCCACAGCAGAATGGAGTAGTTGAGAGAAAGAACTGGACCATCCAGGAAGCATCTAGGACCATGATGATGGAAGCAAATGTCCCCCAGATCTATTGTAGAGAAGCTGTCAGCACTGCAGTCTATACTCTCAATCAAGTTCAAATCAGAAACAATATTGGTAAGACACCTTATGAACTTTGGTTTGGTATTAAACCCACTGTGAGATATTTTAGAGTGTTTGGTAGCAAATGTTACATCAAGAGAGATGAAGATCTAGGCAAGTTTGATGCTAGAAGTGATGAAGGAATATTTTTGGGTTATTCTACTCAAAGCAAAGCATACCGGTGTTATAACAAGAGAATAAGAAAGATTATAGAAAGTACTAATGTGAAGGTTGATGAAGGAGTTGAAAAACCCTTAAGGTTTTATGAGTATGAAGATGATGATTAGAATGATGGTTTGATTCAAGGTGCTCAAGACTCTCCTGAAAGACATATTCAAGGTGATCCGGTAAGATAGGAAGAAGAGATAAGTTTCAATGAGCCTGATCAAGAATTAGAAAGACATGAAACTCCCAAAGTTCCAAGGTATGTGAGACTGAATCATTGTGAAGATCAAATCATAGGAGACAAAAGCAAAGGTGTACAAACAAGAAGAATTGCTCAAGATTCAGATGAGTATTGTCTGATTTCAAAGATTGAACCTAAGATAGTAAATGAAGCCTGTAATGATGAAAACTGCTAAGGCAATGGAGGAAGAACTAATGCAAATTGAGAAGAATCACACTTGGGATCTTGTTCCCAGACCTAGAAACAAAAATGTGATTGGAACCAAATGGGTCTTCCGGAACAAATTGAATGAAGTCGGTGAAGTGATCAGAAATAAGGCTAGATTAGTTTGCAAAGGCTACTCTCAAATAGGAGTTGATTTTGAAGAAACTTTTGCTCCAGTAGCAAGAATTGAAGTAGTCAGATTATTTCTTGCATTTGTTGCCTTCAAAGATTTCAAAGTGTATCAGATGGATGTCAAGTCTACCTTCTTGAATGGTGATTTGGAAGAAGAAGTGTACATTGAGAAACTGGATGGATTTCAATTGTCTAAAAATGGTGATATGGTCTATTAGTTGAAAAAGGCACTGTATGGACTAAAGCAAGCCCTAAGAGCCTGGTATGAAAGACTGGACAAACATCTCTTGAAGATTGGTTTCAACAAAGGTACTGCTAATAGTAATTTATATTTCAAAATTGATCATGAAAACATTGTAGGAGTTGAAGTATTTGTTGATGATATCATTTTTAGAGGAAAAGATAGTTTGTGTAAAACTTTTGCAAATCAAATGAAAAGTGGATTTGAGATGTCCATGCTTGGGGAAATGAATTTCTTCTTGGGTCTACAAATCACACAAACAAGGAAAGGTACCTTCATTTCCCAGACCAAATTGTAAAAGAATTGTTGAAGAAGTTTGGGATGGAAGATTCAAAGCCAATGAACACTCCCATGGCAACCGGATGTATGCTAAGCAAAAATGATGACTCTCCTAAGGCTGATCAGACAAAGTATAGATTAATGATTGGAGGACTATTATATCTCACTCAAACTAGACCAGACATTATGCAGGCTATTGGTCGTGTTGCAAGATTCCAGACTGATCCCAGAAAATCTCATGTTATGGCAATCAAAAGGATTTTTAGATATCTAAATGGGACAGTTGAATATGGTTTGTGGTATCCTAGAGATCATGATTTTTCTCTTCATGCATATACTGATGCAGATTGGGCAGGAGATGCGGATGACCGGAAGAGCACCAGTGGTGGAACATTCTTTTTAGGGAAGAGATTGGTTTCTTGGCTAAGCAAGAAACAAGAGGCAATATCTTTATCCACAATTGAAGCAGAATATATTGTAGTAGCAAGTGGTTGCACTCAAGTATTATGGATGAAGCAAATGTTAAGAGATATCAAAGTGGAGTATGAGGAGCCTATCACAATTTTTTGTGATAATTCAAGTGCAATAAACATATCTAAGAATCTGGTGTTGCATTCAAAGACTAAACATATATCCATCAAGTTTCACTTTTTTAGAGAGCAAGTGAACAAGAATGAAGTCAGATTAGAGTTTGTGCCTTCAAAGGATTAGATTGTAGACATCTTCACAAAACCTCTACCTAAGGACTCTTTTGAGTATCTAAGGGAGAAGTTAGGGGTTATTACCCCTCTGGTGATGAACTAAGGTGCATTGAGGTGCATCAGTCTGGTGCATTTCATAGTCACATCTTATGGTCCAGACTGATGATAGGGAGGTGCTACTCAGGGGGAGCAACAGATATGACTCTGAAGTGGTAGAGTTGCAAGTATGAGCCCTTTGGCATTGATGTCAAAGGGGGAGAGAAGACATGTGAAAAACAAGTGGTTGCTGATCAAAGGGGGAGCAATAATAGGAGAGAAGAAATGAGAATGGTTGTTGTTGATAAGGGGAGTTGTGACAGTAAGGACAAGTTCTTTTCTTGATGGTCAAATTAGTTTTTCAAATCATATGTTGCCATCAATGACAAAGGGGGAGATTGTTGCAAGTATGGGCCTAACTGGTATTGTCATTGATGTCAACATACTTTTGTTGCATTAATGATAAGGATTGGATGAGTTATGAGTTGAGGACATTGCGAAAATTAGTCTCAATTAGGAATAGTAAAGAATAGTGACATCATAAGGTGAGAAGTCCAAGACAGGTTGAGGATCAGAGGATGCAGATTAAAGGGTTTGTAGAAATGAGTCTCAAGATGTTCTAGTAGATATTTTAGAGGTCTACATGAAGATATGAAGAAGTTGTGATTGCTCAAGTAGAACCGGTTCCAGTAGATGTTCAGAGGAGATAGAGTGTTGTAGAAAGGCCCGGTGAGATCCAGAAATGAATCTTCTTGTTTTGTGGATTTAAAGGAGTGTTTGAGAAGTCCCTATGATGTGTCAACTAGATTGGTTAGTGGTTTGAATGTCTAGAAGCATCTGTTCCTTTGTGATAGTAAAGGCAGACTGTGTTCTTGAGGTTCAGGATGAAGGAGAGAAGGATTTTAGCAAGTAGAGGAAGTGCAGATGTTCTTGGTGTTTCAGGCAAGTTTGTGGAGGTCCTTGGATCGTGCTCCATTCATGTTTATGGTCTACATTAGAATTAGGGTCCTAGAAATGAAGAATAACTTCCGGATGATAGTGTTCTTTCTGTGACTGGCTGACCAGATGAATTATACTCCTTGCAGATGATCTTGTGGATGTTTGCTGACTTAGATGTTTGTTCCTAAGTTGATTCCATGTATAAATAAGGGATTGAGAAGTCATTCCAAAGTGTGACTTGTGGAGATGAGTGTGTGGTAGCGAGGAGAAAAGTGAAAAGTAGAGTAGAAAGTTTTGGGCTTAAATGGAACTAACTCAAGCATGGTGAAGATTCTATTTACCAGTTCAAGTATGTGATACTTATTATTTTGTAGACAGTGTGTCTCTTGTAGGTAGTGAGCCTCTTGTGAGTAGTCTACTCGAGCAGTGAGCCCTAATTGGCATGTGCCATTTTGTTCTTTCTATTCTTCTAATAGAGAATACAATCTTGGGTTAGTCACCCTGTGGTTTTTCCCTTAGCCAGATTTTCCATGTTAAAATCTTGGTGTCTCATGTGTTGATATGTCTCTGCTCTTGGTCAAATGCATAATGTTTCATGCTTAGTTTATTGTTATATTGTTAAGTGAATGTAGGTGTTTGAAAAGAAAGAAAGTTTAAGACAACTGATTCACCCCCCTCTCAGTTGTCTGCCCTGAATCTAACAAAGGCCTATGGATGCAAATACTCGAAACCCTAAATCTAGGTGGGCACCAACACAGGCTCTATCTAGGGATGCATGCCTCTTGCAGGCATAGCGAGAACCATTGATCTTTGGGATGCAGACTAGTCCCGTATCCATTAGGCACAGAGTCAAACATTGCCCCAACCTATAACATAGATCACATCTTTCAACACTATTTTGGCACCCTTGGGAAGCAAAAAGTGAAAGACCATAATCTTCTCCTGTCAAATACCTAATTTTGATCTGAGTAATCCCAACCACAACTAAAAACATCAACATAATTTTCCCACAGGCTGACCTTGCCAATTACATACTTCACCTTTTTTGAAAACTTGCCTCTATGACTCTTCACCTCAAAATCAAACATATAACCATACACACTAGAATATCTTTCAACATTAGGCAATGTATGTATGTTATATTCCTCAAATAGTATGTCACCATATTGCATTTGGCATTCTTCATTATTTACCTGGCAGTTGCACATTTCTAGGCACTCATCCAGCTGATCTAGAGACTAAAAACACTTAGAATATATGAGACCACCAATATCATCTATATCACTTATCAACAATGATAACAAATCCTAATCCATACACCCATAGTAGCACACATCTAGAACAACTAAAGCTGAATGTTCATTATCCACAGTTTGCATATCCATATTATCCACACAAGAACTGAAAATCTCTACTTCTAGTTTATAGGTCCCCTCTTCACAAACTAATGCAGTATATAGGTCAGTTGTTTCCTCATATTGATCAACATCTTCAAAAAGAGAGTTAATTCTGCACCAATGAAGGTCATGACTCACAATGTTCAATGCATCTAAAGGCTCATCATAAAGGGGATTCATACTCATTCCAAAGGTCTCTATTTCTTTTTCATGACAATCTAACTCTTCTTCAACATTATCAAATCTAGAGTCATAAGAAGAACAAACTTGATCCATGAACTGGTCATAGATATCATCTTTATCATCTGATTGCTCCACATACAAGATTTCTTCTACTTCAATGCAATCTGAAGCTAAAGTATCCATATCACTCTCTAGCCCTCTAATACTTCCTAATGAAATTGATATTGACTCATGATCCATATGATCACAACTTTGCACAACTGGATCATTTAGATATGAATGCTCTTTGCTGAGGACTGGCATGTAAATATTACTTGAAAAATTATCACAATCAGCTTCATTTTCTAGGCAAATCTGGGCATCCTCCTCTATAGCAGAGTCATCATTACCTTGGAATGATGCAAAAACTAGGACAATAGGGGTGTGAGTGCTTTGACATTCTTTTTCAACATATAAATTATATCTTTCATCGACATTGGGGACCCTAGGGCACTAGAAATTTGTAGAGAAATAACCCTTGTGTATTCTATGCCTCCAGTTGTTTTCAATGTCTATTGCAAACTGATGTGCTTGATGCAATGTAGTGAGCTCCTTGTCTCTCAATCTATAACTCATTTTCTTATCAAATGCTCCCAAATAGACCACCAGGTACAATGCATCATTTGGTCTCATACATTCTAGAATTCTCTTCAATGCCTTCATAAACCTGAGATTAAAGGCTATAATTAACTCATCTTTTTCAATATGAATGTACATGAAATCATTGATGACTACATATTTAGATATTCTTCCACCATACTGTTCTAGAAATGCAAATTTAAATTCTTGCTAAGAGCTGACAGAGTATGCTAGAAGCTATGAGAACCAATCCCTTGCACCTTTAACTAGAGATTGAACAAATAATCTCATAACTACACCTTCATGGTCACCCTCAAAGTCATCTATAACATTTCTAAACTGCTGCAAGTGTCTCTCAGCTAATTCATCCTTTATACCATTGAACTTAGGCAAATACTTTCTAATCTTAGATGGAAAAGCATATGGATGACCAGAAATGCCATTGAAATTGATGGGCTTATATCTGTTAATGCTGAAACTTCTTTTATTACATGGTTGGGATTGGTCACTATACATTGTTGCATTTGACACCTCACAAGGGTGCATGGGATGATAATACATTTTATATGTTTTTTGCAACCCCCCTCTCAACTCAGACTTCCTTTTACAACAATGACCTTAGGCCTTTACAATATAAACTATTGTTTCAGTTTGCCTAAAGTCTTCTAAATGAGTCTTTTCAACAATATTGCATACCTCATTTGAAAATATAAACTACATTCTCAGTTAATACAAAAGTATGCAATCTCTCACCAATATTTCCCTTTTGACTAGTGCTATTTCACCAAATAGGGAATTCTTTAAAACTTATAAAAATACTTGGATATGTTGCAGCTACTGCAAATTCCTTTTGCTAACTGAAAGTATGAAAATCTAACACCTCTTTGTATCATTCATTAGGTTCTTTTTGTATAGAGTCACCACCTCCTTGGCAGAGGAATGAGCTTCAAATAAGATGAAGCTAAAAATTCATTTCTTTTCTTTTCTGGGTCCTCCAACAGCAGAGCCACACATAAAAAAATTTAAGTTCACTGCAATAAAAACACTTCCAGGTCTGAAACCCCTAACCAAGGATGACAAGATAACACTTTTACTTCAACTCCCCAGTAGAGTCACCACTTTGTTGGTGACTTGGATGGACAAGAAATCACTTTTTTACTACAACTCCCTAGCAGAGTCACCACTTTGTTGGTTCTTTCTCTCTGAATTGGCAAGGGGTTTGCCAGTTCCAATGCATAGGCAAATTTGGCCAACAAATATAGGAGGTTGTGTGAGCTACCTCCCCTTCACTTCTGGTTCTTCCACACCAAGGGGGATATCCCTATAGCTAAAGATTTAACATTGACTCACCCAATGACAAAAAGATTTAGCTTTATAACAAGAGGTAGAATACTCTAATGTTTAGACCAAGATTTGCATGATAAGTCACTAGGCCGGTAGTGTTCTTGGACATATCTAATTGGTTAGGAATGAGAGTATGCAGGGGTCCTATTTTTACTCCTACAAACTAACAGGTTGGAAATATGAAATGATTTGTAATATTTTGGATGCAAGACATGGGGATTTTGGATCATAACTACTACACAAGAGCAGACCAGTGCCTACCTCAGGGTAAAGAGTCAACTAGACATAGACAAGTGAATGATCTGCACTGGCATTCAAGTTTCAAGGGGTTAGGACTAGTATTTGCCTTACAAACACCACCCAAGAATGAGTATTCAACTGCCTCTACTTACAAACATCCCTGCTACCATATAATCTTCTTCATACTTAACCTAAAATAATTTAATCCACTCCTTGAATGGAAGTCAAAAGCTAAGCATGCAATATAGAAATCTATATCCTAGAATCTAAGAAACCCTTAGCAGCCAGATTCAAAAGAAGGGATGCATACAACAAATGGAGACAAATAGCTAAACATATGCAAAGGAGCATTTCTCATATAAACACAACATGAAACTAAACATATGTGCAACCTCCATTCAAATGCAACTCATAAACTCCACAAGAGACAGAACAACCAAAGGCCCTATTTTTTGTTATTTCCTCCAAAAAATTGCCCAAGTCTTCAACAACCCAAAAATTGAGTAACACAGTCCACTTATACAAAAAGAATGTGTACTTAGCAATCAAGGTACAAGGTCATTTTCAAAATGCCATTAGATACACTGCACCATCAGAATGGCGCTCAAAATATTCAATGCACCAGGGAGAAGAAGGAAGAACAGGTGAGATTCGGTAAGTGTGCTGCCGCTTGGAGATTTTCTTCACAAATTTGGTAGTTGGTTGGTCAATCAGACCCATACTCTTGCAAATCATCATTAATGGCCAACCTACCTATACTTCCTTGGAATTTAGTAGTTGCATGCTTTTGAAGTTTCCTCCCTCTGAAATATAACTACAGACACAGGAAATCCCTCGCTTTCTAAAAGTTTGAATAATGGCCATTGATTCTTCCTCCCTATCGAGATCAATGGCTTCAAATCACCCATTCACCATGAAAATCCACATCGGCACCACAAAAAGTCATCCATCAGTGAGATCACGCCATGTAGGTGCCCCCTTTCCATCGCTGACTTTTCATATTCATAAGACTTATTATCCCACATTCACCCTACAGTGATGCTTTGATCACTTTATATACCAGACCATAGGTATGCCTAACATCGCACACTTTTACCTGATGTGACCAACAATCCACCCGTTAATGGTATGTCGCTTCATCTCCTGCCGATGCCAAGACCCTTGTTGGAGCGACATCATCCAAGCACACAAATGCATATTACCTCGCTGATGACCCACCTGTATCAGAGTGACCCCAACCTGTCAGAACAGCTAAAAACTCTTCCACCGACACACCGATCTCACCGATGAACACACTTGTAGGCAAGACCTGCACCATCAGAAAACCCCTTGTTCATCCTCCTGATATGCCAATATAACTCAATCAGCCAGAACATCACTATTGGCTCAACATCCTGTTATTTGCCCGATGTATATTGTCACTCCGATATGCATCTCCTATGTATGTCTGCCTTGCATGTATCCTTATCTCCATCGATGATTGGCTAGACATCGAACCTGACTGTCGATAGGCAAGGTCTCAACAATGACACTTCTTCATCTACCTCATCAGCCTATCGGTAGGACTGTGGAATGAGATGCTGATGTAGGTCGTCTTGGTGATAATCCCCCTTCGGATGCTTGTTTGAACCCCCATCAGTCTGTCAATGAGAACACAAAATAGGTCACTGATGATCACTATGTCACCGATGCAAGGAACATACCACTGTGATTGCTGAGACAAAGGTCTACTCTTGCTGATGGACTTAGAAATTTTTTGGGTTCCTTTGAAAAGGCCTACGGATGCAAATGCTTGAACCCCAAACTCTAGGTGGGTACCAATAGAAAGCTCACAAACTTCTGCTCAATCCCCCAAATCACTTCATCATTACACTTTGATCCTAACCTACTATTTATTCCCCTACTCCTTCACTCTGCTATGCTTTTCTTAGTATTTTATCATTTCGCACAAGGATACTTTTCCATAACTCATCAACAAGTATATATATGCTTCATCAACCTTGGAATGTACATCAAGGTCAGCTTGACTTCACGCAGATCATTATACTATTGGCCCAATATGGCTGAGACTTGAATCTTCATTTTCCAACATACCATGCTCCAGAGAATTGCCTTTAGATCATCTACAACAATCTTGAAACATCTAGTTAGCCAAGAACTAGGAAGAACAGCAACCTTCAAGAAGAAATCTTCAACAACAAACTCAAACTTCAATGCAGACCTCCAACATAGTAGCCACACAATCCAAAGACCTCCACAAGCACATTGAATTCATCAATAACATCCACACTACACCAAATTACTAGAATCATTTGTATCTTCCTCCGAAACCTCAAGAACTCTGTCTGCCTTGACTGTCAAATTAGAAAGATAGCTTACAGATCTCCAAACCATGAACCAATGGAGTCGATGATGCACACTAACTTCTCTAACATTCCTCTAGATCCATAGATCTTGATATTTCACTATGGAGCAATCTAGACCAACTTACTATCACTCTATCTCTTCTAAACACTATAAAATCTAGTTCTACTCAGATGGCCATAACTTCTTCAAATATTCTTGCAGACCTCTTAAATCTTAACTGGAGCTTCCTCTGACAGTCCTCTTCTCAGCCATATGGTCTGTGAACACTTATCTTTATTAATTTTCTCAATATCCTCAACATTCTGGTCTTCTGAATAGGAAACAAAATAAGGCACAGTTGACATCACTGACAACAAGAATATGTTGACATCAATGACAACACCAATTAGGCACATACTTGCAACAATCTCCCCCTTTGTCATTGATGGCAAATATTGATGTGAAAAATTGATTCAACCATCAAGACAAGAGCTTCTCCCCTTAACTTCTGCAACCATTTTCTTCACTGCTCCCCCTGACATCAGCAGCCAATTTTTCACATGTCTTCTCACCCCCTTTGACATTAATGACAAAGATGCACATATTTGCAATCTTTGCTCCCTCTTTTTATTTCAGACTGACCTCCATCTTTTACATGTTGACTAGTCCTTTTGAGTAGTATCTTCATCAATCCAGATCTCAAGATATGACTGAGAACTCCACTAGACTGATGTACACAAGTGCATCTTAGTTTTTATTAGGAGAGGTCATAACCCCTAACTTCTCTCTTAGATACTCAAAAGTGTCCTTGGGAAGAGGCTTTGTGAATATATCTACAATCTAATTTTTTGAGCCTACAAACTCCAATCTAACTTCATTCTCATTTACTTTTTCTCTCAAGAAATGAAACTTGATGGATATATGTTTTGTCTTTGATGCAGCACCAGATTCTTTGAGATGTTTATTGCACTTGAATTGTCACAGAAGATTGTGACAGGATCCTCAAACACAACTTTGATATCCTTCAACATTTTCTTCATTCACAAAACCTCAGTACAATTACCTACTGCTGCTATATTTTTAGCCTCTACAGCAGATAGAGATATTACCTCTTGTTTTTTCTCAACCAAGAAACCAATCTCCTTCCGAAGAAGAATGCATCACCACTAGTACTTTTTCTATCATCAACATCTCCTGCCCATTTAGCATTAGTGTATGCTTGAAGAGTGAAGTCATCATCATTTGGATACCATAAGCCATGATCAACTACTTCTTTGAGATATTTGACTATCCTTTTGACAGTTACAACATGTGATTCCTTAGGATCATCTTGAAATCTAGCAACAAGTCCAACTGCATTCATGATGTCAGGTCTAGTCTAAGTCAGATAGAGAAGTCCTCCAATCATTGATCTATACCTTTTCTGATTTGCCTTAGGGGAGTCATCATCCTTGCTCAACTTGTATCCGGTTATCATAGTAGTACCCACTAGATTTGAATCTTCCATTCCAAACTTCTTCAACAATTCTCTCGCATACTTAGACTAAGATATGAAGATGCCTTTTTCTGACTGGATGATTTGTAGACTTAGGAAAAAATTCATTTCTCCAAACATTGACATCTCAAATTCACTTTGCATTTGATCAGCAAAAGTTTTGCATATACTCTCATTTCCACAAAAAATAATATCATCAACAAATACTTCAACAATCAAAATATGTTCATGATCAATCTTGAAGTAAAGATTACTATTAGTAGTGCCTTTGTTAAATCCTAGCTTTAGCAAATACTTATCCAACCTTGCATACCAGGCTCTTGGGGCTTATTTGAGTCCACCTTTGTTAAATCCTATCTTTAGAAAATACTTATCCAACCTTGCATACTAGGCTCTTGGGGCTTGCTTGAGTCCATACAATGCCTTCTTTAATCTACAAACCATATCCTTTTGATCAGATAATTGAAATCCTTCTGGTTTCTCAATATAAACTTTTTCTTCCAATTCTCCATTCAGAAATGTTGACTTGACATCCATCTGATAAACCTTGAAATCTTAATAAGCAGTAGATGCAAGAAATAGTCTGACTGCCTCTATTCTTGCCACTGGAGAAAAAGTTTCTTCAAAATCAATCCCTTCTACTTGATAATACCCTTTGCATACCAACCTTGCTTTGTTTCCTACAACCTTGCCTTCTTCATTTAGTTTATTTTGGAAGAACCATTTCGTGCCAATCACATTTTTGTCTTTAGGTCTAGGAACAAGATTCTAAGTGTGATTCTTTTCAATTTGCATCAATTCCTCTTCCATTGCTTTTATCCAATTTTCATCATTGTAGGCCTCACTTACTGATTTTTTTCAATCTTAGAAATTAGACAAATCTCTTCTTGATCTTCAATAACTCTTCTCCTAGTTCTAACACCTTTGTTTCTATCTCCTATGATCTGATCTTTAGGATGATTCAGCCTTACATACCTAGGAGTTTTGGGAATTACTTGATCCTCTAATTCTTGAGCCTGTTCCTTAAACTTTGCAATATCCTTTTGAGTTCCTGGACCTTCTGGATCAATCTCAATCTATGTCTGAGTTGGAACTTGTCCTTCTTGACTCTAAATTTCATCTTCACATCTGAATCATATCTGCAAGACCTGGAAGGTCTCTCTTTGCTCTCATCAACTTTGACATTAGTACAAGTTTAACAATTCTGTTCCATCTCTTATTGAAGCACTAGTATGCCTTGCTTTGAGTAGAGTACCCCAAAAATAATCCTTCATCACTTCTTGCATCAAACTTACCAAGGTCCTCATCTCTTTTGATATAGCATTTACTACTAAAAACCCTAAAATACTTCATAGTAGGAGGATAACCAAACCATAGTTCATAGGGGGTCTTACCAGAATTGCCTTTGATCAACACTCGGTTAAGAGTGTAGACAACAATACTCACCACTTCTCTCTAATAGACTTGAGGAACATTTTCTTCCAACATCATGGTCTTGGCAGCTTCTTGAATGGTTTGGTTCTTTCTCTCAACAACTCCATTCTACTGAGGAGTCCTAGGAGTAGATAATTGTATTTTTATCCCTTACTTTTCATGGAATGAATCAAACTCTTTGGAAGTAAACTCTCCACCTCTGTCAGATCTCAGACACTTCAATTTCACACCAACCTCATTTTTAACCATAACCTTGAGCACTTTGAAATTGTCTAGTGCTTCTAATTTTTCTTTCTAGAAAGATACCCACATCATCTGAGAGCGATCATCAATTAGTAGCATAAAGTATCTATCTCCTTGCACACTTCTAATTTTAGTAGGACCACAAAGATCAATATGCACAAGTTCCAACAATCCACTTGAAGATTGTTCTTTACTCTTGAATGAGACTCTGTTATGTTTGCCCAATTGATATTCTTTACACATGCTATTAGTCGATTTCACAAGTCTTGGAAGATCTCTCATAGCTTGAGTTGAACTTATCTTAACAATTTTATCAAAATTCACATGACACATCCTTTTATGCTAAAGCCAAGTTTGATCAATTTGAGCAATTAAGCAACTCTTACCAGAACTACTCAAATGAAAGATGTTACCTATTGTCTGAGTACTAGATGAAATTTCATTTCCAAAGCTCTCAAAGATTCTGCATTTTCCATCCTTGAACTGGAGATCATAACCCTTGCCAACTAATTGTCCAACACTGAGATGATTATACTTCAATCCTTCCACATATAGAACATTATCAGTAGTATTCTTGCCATCAAAAGAGATGGATCCTCTACCACGGATTCAGCCAACTGAATTGTCTCCAACTTTCATAATTCGACCTTCATATTTTTCAAATCTTACAAACTTACTTTTGTCTTTAGTCATATGATGGGAGCATCCACTGTTAATTACACATTCATCAACAACTTGACTAACCAATGTACTTTCCATATTTGCATAGCTAGCAGATTCATCAGACACTGGATCATCTTCTATGATAGAAATGAACACCCAATCATTTTCTTTAGGATCGCCATGATCATATTCATCATCTGTAACTCCTTCACCAACATCTTGGACATAATAACATTTTTTTGACTTCTATACCTATTAGGGTTTGGCTTTGAAACCCTCTCCAGACACCTTGAGGTAAAATAACCAATCTTATTAAAAGCAAAACATTTGAATGGCAACTTTCCTTTATACTTACCAGATCCTCTTGCCAGTCTTCTGGCAATAAGGGCTTCAAGATCACCTATCTCATATTCATCATCTTGAAGGTCCTTCCTTGTTTTTATCAAATCTAATTTCTCCTCTTGAAGAGCTCTCACTCAGATCATATCTTTGCTTTCCATAAGCACTGGCCTTGAAAATAGATTCAGTCCTAGGAAGAGAATCACCAAACTCAGTCATCTCAAATGTTGAAAGCTGACCAACCAACTGATCTCTTGTAATAGTTGTCACCATCTAGATTTCTTCAATGGAAGCTACTTTATGCTTGTATGCTGGAGGTAAGGATATAAGCACTTTGGCAAAAATCTCTGATTCATCTAATGTTCCACTAGCATTTCTAATACCAATCACTAGCTCATTCACTCTTTGCATCTCAGAAGTAATGTTTTCACTTTCGCTCATCATCAATCTTTCATATCTATCTTTCAGACTCTGCAGCTTGGCACATTTAACATATTCATCACCTTCATACAGAATTTCTAGCTTAACCCAAATTTCATGAGCAGTTTCAAATTCTAGAACATTTACCAATTTTGTATCATACAAGGCACTTAACAATGCTTCTTTGGCTCGAGTGTTGAGTTCATCATTCCTAATTTCATCCAAGGTGGTGGGTCCATTCTTCAGAACCTTATATTCTTTTTCAGTTATTTTCCAATAGGCATGACCCAAACATTTCAAGTGACATTCCATGTGCTTCTTCCACAGAAGGTAATTTGTTCCATCAAACCTCGGACTATCCTTCTTGTAGGATGACATCTCAGATCACCTCAAGCAGTCAAGCTTCTTCTAGAGGAACCAGGCTCGGATACCAATTGTTGGAATTAGTCTAGACAATTGAGAGGGAGGGTGAATTAGTTGTCTTTAAACTTTTACCTTTTCTGCACTTTTGATCTTCTTTACTTAACCCACAATTAGAGTAATGATATAAACATTAAAGCATGAATGAACACATGAGCAAAAATAACATGAACACATAGAACACTAGAATTTTTAACGTGGAAAACTTAGTTAAGGGAAAAACCATGGTGGTGGTTAACCCACAAAAATGTGTACCTTGTTAAAAGTACTTAAGAAAATAAAAGGTACATGCCTTCAGGTGCATTGCCCAGAGCTCATTGCTTAAAAGAGGCTCACTGCCTACAAAAAATTATGAATTACATAGAGATAATGAACTGAGAAGTAGCATCTACATTCATGCCTAGTTTAGTCCCTTTCAAAGCTCACAAAATTCTACTTAATCTCCCAAATCACCTCATCATTACACCTTGATCCTTAGCTACTATTTATTCCTCTAGTCCTTCTTCACTCTGCTCTGTCTTCACTCTACTCTGCCTTTCTTAGGATTTTGTCATTTTCACACAAGGATACTTTTCCATAACTCATGAAGTATATATACGCTTCATCAACCTTGGAATGTACATCAAGGTTAGCTTGACTTTATATGGATCATTATACTATCAGCCCAATATGGCTAAGACTTGAGTCTTCCTTTCCCAACATGCCATGCTCTAGAGAATTGCCTTTAGATCATCCACAACAAGCTTGAAACATCTGGTTAGCCAAGAACTTTGAAGAACAGCAACCTCCAAGAATAAGTCTTCAACAACAAACTCAAACTTCAATACGAACCTCCAACACAGTAGCCACATGATCTAAAGACCTCCACAAGCACATTGAATTCATCAATAACATCCACACTACACCAAATTACCAAAATCATTTGTATCTTCCTCTGGAACCTC
The DNA here is from genome assembly GCA_027924645.1 of Cunninghamia lanceolata. Classification (NCBI taxonomy): domain Eukaryota; kingdom Viridiplantae; phylum Streptophyta; class Pinopsida; order Cupressales; family Cupressaceae; genus Cunninghamia; species Cunninghamia lanceolata. The sequence continues at coordinate 4,608,923 of BSBN01000642.1, forward strand.
AAGAACTCTTTTTGCCCTAACTATCAAATTAGAAAGATAGCTTTCGAATCTCCAAAGCATGAACCACTAGAGTTGATGATGCACACTGACTTCCCAAACATTGCTCTAGATCTACAGATCTTGATATTTCACTACAAAGCAATCTAGACCAACTTATTGTCACTTTGTCTCTTCTAAACACTACAAAATCTAGTTCTACTCATATGGCCATAACATCTTCAAATCTTCATGCGGACCTCTCAAATCTTAACTAGAGCTTCCTCTAACAATCCTCTTCTCAACCATATGGTCTGTGAACACTCATATTTATTAATTTTCTCAATATCCTCAACATTTTGGTCTCCTAAACAGGAAACTAAATAAGGAATAGTTGACATCAATGACAACACCGCTTAGGCACATATTTGCAACAACTAACACTCTCAGATCATGGATATGTGATGTAGGCTGATATACTTAACCTATTAGAGAAAACACCAATGAAAAATGTCCTATTACAAAATATTACAGAGCAAATAAAGGTGGCTGTGTATCACAGTTGAATCTTTGACAACTTTATCAATTTCTGCAGTGAATGTAAATTAGGTTTTACAAAAAGGTTTTTTTTTAAGTAATCTCACTTAACAAGAATATCATTTGCAATCAAACATTGAAGAGACAAAGAGTAGTGAAAGAGAAAGGAAAAGTGAATCAAACCCCAAGTGGAAGAAATTAAAAGGTATTTACAGTTTCTATCTTTCCCTAAATTGTTTTAGTAGCAATTTTAATATGCTTACTCCAGAAGTCATAGATGTAGTGGACTGACCTTGCCCTAAATTCAAGAAACATCCTTTCAAATCTATGGAGATAGATCTAGATGGTGCCTTTTCAAATATTCCATATTACATACAAAGGATGTGAGAATGTATATCCGTACAAAGATGGAAGAAAACAATCATGCAAAACTTGGAGAAGTATGGGTAAATGATTTAATCGATGATGATTTTGAGTTGAAGACTGGATTTAAGAGTTTGATTGAAAAGAAATTGGATGTATCTAATGACATCCCTATCTTCTATTACGAAGATGCATGGATTAAGTATGTTATGAGATGCATTCATGACAAATTCATGTTGCTTGATCTACCACATATGATTATCAAGGAAGCCATTACAGTTTTGATAGGGTTATGTTCCATTGGAATAGTTTCGACATTAAAATTAGTGAAAAATGATGTGGTGATGAAGCTCACTAGAGAAAAATTTGAGAAAAGGGCCCTAACTATGAACAACATGGAGGACCCTTTATTGAAATATGAATCAATGACGATTGGATACAAAATCTACTTCACCAATAGAGAGAACTTTGTCCCTACAACTGTTCTTTACATAGCATATGATATGGTTAAGAATAGTGCATATTATGACTTGTGTGAACTAATGAGAGAAAAATCACTAGAGAACCTATAGAAGACAAAAGAATCCAAGTACCCATTCAAATTAGGTATTTTAGTTATCTATTTACTATTTTACTTTCTCAGAGAAATTCCTAGTACAAAGAACATTGTATGGCTTGGACATGTTCCTATAGTAGTACAAATTAGAGATCATTTGAGGAGATTGGGAAACTTAGAGACCCAAACAACTACATTATGGGTTTTCTTGAAAACCTTCCAAAAGAACATGCAAGCTAGAGAAATAATTCCTAAGAAGGTTGTAGAGAATTATAAGGATGGCATCATCTTTATGGTTAGAAATGATGAATGTTATATGGAAGCAATAGAACCCAAAATAGTATGGATTCTAGAGATGAGTTATAAGGTGATATAAGTTATAATTATAGGTCTTGCAGACCTAATGCTTAGCAAACCAAAGGATACCTCTATAGAAAGATTTGGAACATTTGAATAAAAATCTATTGAAGTAAATCTAAAGCACAAGGAGAAAGAAATAAAAGAAAATGTCAAGAAAATGATAACTAAGGTTGAGGAGATGTTGTCACCAAAGGGCCCTGAGAAGAAAACCAGATGCATCTGACACTCTAGAAGAACCATAAAGCATAATAAGGTCAACTAGGACCCCTACCTCTACTACTACTCCAAAATCCTTTGGAGCCATGTCTACAACAAGTATAGAGAAGAATGAAGCATCTAGTTCTTCTATGCAACCACAACCTTCCAAGAAGAGAAGGGTAAAAGACAAAGCCACAAGAGAGACATACATTACCACAATGATAATGAGGAAGAAGAGGAAGAAGATGAAGGACCCAATCTGGTCTGAAAAAAGAAAAGAGAGCCTCATGTCTCTGGAGAAGAGACAAGTGTTTGTTTAACACTTAGAATACTGAGAGTGGGGGTGAATCAGTATTCTATAAAACCATTCACACATTACACCTTTATTTCATTTCCAAAAATTAATTCCTATAAAGAAAATTAGACACCAAACATATAACTACAAAGCATAACACAAAAACACTCAGATTTTTATGTGGAAAATCCACGGTGAGGATTAGCTCACAATATATTACAATTGTAATACCAAATTACAAAAGCCTCACTGCCTAGGGCTCACTACCCAAAAGAAAGAAAGCTCATTGCAGGGGACTCACTATCCAAGTGGACTCATTGCCCACTGAGAAAGAAAGAGAGAAAAGAAATAGCTCACTGCCAAAGATGACCTATTACAATTGCAGCTACACATGCATGAATTACAATTCCAATGAAGTATAGTTACTATCTTCTTCCACTAATCTGCATTAAAACTATGCTCTATTCTATAATCACATAGTCTGGTATACTCTTCCTCAATTCGCATCTGTAGATACTTGTTGCATCACACACCTTTCCTTTGTATCTTCATCTCTCTTCATCACCAAAAATACTGAAATCAAACCTTCTTTTATATCTTCTTTACTCATATCATCAATTAGGTCAGCCTAATTGGATGTAACATGTAGAATAGTACTAGTCATCCTCAACCTATTAACAAAAATTCATTACAAAGTGAACCAAAACATGAAACACACTCTCTTAGGTTAGCATGACCTATAGAACCTCTTAAGATAATACTCCAATCTTTGGAATGCTCCTCACCAAGTAAACTTCTTCAGGTCAGCTTCATGAGCAAAGTAACTCAGGTACACACTGATTGTCAAAGCATAACTCAACAACTAGACCCCCAAATTGCCTCAAACTTAGAACATACAAACTTTAGACATCTACAAACACATCCTCAAATCTGACAAGTACAATTTTTTTGAGTGGTGAAATGTGGAGTAATGGAACTTGGTCTCTATCACAATCATTCATTATCTATCCAGGTAGCAATACTTAGTCAATCTTATCTCACAATCCAGAAGGCTTCAAACTCTAAAACTTTAGATTTGGAATGTCCAAACATATGCCAATACTACCTTAGAACCACAAAAGGAAATATGTCATACCAAAGATATGTGGACCAAAATAAACATGTATACTACACTAGTTAAAACTGCATTCTATCATACCGAACTTCTTCAACATGTAGTCAACACTCTAGAAATCATGAAAAGAATGAATTCTAATAGTCTTCAACAACATACCAAAGCCATAGACTAAGATCTTCAACCTATGACAAATTCAAACAAGAAAAGTCTATCTCTATGCATTGAGTAAGTAGTCTGATACTTAGCCAATTTTGCACCAAGTTATCTTTTAGATCAAAACCTTTTGCAGAGGTGATGTTATGGATATAGGAACATCTTGTGAGGGATATTACTATAACCTCACAACCTAATTGTTTCCATCTAATCATTGTTCCAATCAATGACAACACTTCTATGATTGTCATGCACATCAACAAACTTGCAGTGTCTCTAACACTGATATCTCAAACAATCTCCCCCTTTGGCATTGATGGCAACACATGATGTTAAAATCATCAAAACCAAATCTCAAAATGCTTTCCCCTTGAGACAAATATTTTTCACATCTACATCTCTCCATTAAAATTAACTTTTTCACATCTACTTATCTCTCCCTTTGACATCAATGGCAAAGGATATGAACATTTTGTCAGATCTCCTTTTGTCTAGAGAGCATGAGTATATTCAAATTAAAAATTTACCCCCCCAAGTAACTGATCAAAATTTCAAAAATATCTTGTGACCTTCCACATATGTACATGAGAAATCAAGACTTACTGAGATTTTGGGAGGATGTCTTTGAAGATCTTCTTAGCTATATCACATCTCAATCCTATCTAGCCTTAGCATACTTCAAAAACTATACATGCCCAATAATTTGTGATAGCAGATCTTCTACCTTATCTACTATGTTAGGGGCATTAGTCATCTTGCTTAACTTATTAGCTTCACTGATTAGGCCTATCATGGAAGCTATCTTAAAACTCACAATCTCATTTGATCCTTTATGGACTCCTAATTTTCTAGTTTCCTTACATTTACATTAGCCTTCTCTATTAAATCTCTCAGATCTCCTTTCAGATATTTCCATGGATCATAAGTTTTAGAGAACTTTACAAGTTTATTTTCAATTTCTTCTATCTTGTCCTTTATGAATTTTGTTGTTGTGGGCCAATTTAATCAAAATTGATACAATGTATTTGCATCATTAATTGTTGTCTCAACATACTTAATGTCATTATCTAACAAAATGTGTGCTTTAGAGCACATGTAAGATGGTTCTACTAACCTATTACCGTCAATTTCTCTTCTAACTTTCTTCTCTATTACATATTCAAAAGATTCAAAATGGTTGTTCACAGACTCCATGAGCTTCTTCATTTTCAAGGTGGGAGTTAGTGAAGTATCTCTCTTAGCTTCTAGAAAATTTTTCTCAAAAACTATCATGGCTTGCTCTATCAACTCATTGTAGGAGTCAAGGACAACACTGAGAGGGGGGGTGAATCAGTGTTGTGTGAATTTTCAAATCTTTTTGCAAACTTTAACTTGCAGAGCACAAGGAGAGAAAGCTATCATTGATTTGTGAAACACATATGCACATAATTAAGAATGAAAAACAAAAACTCATGAGTAAAATATACAACCACAGAGAGAAGATCAATATGAATGAAGACACAAGAATTGTACGAGTGGAAAACCCTCCAGGGGTAGAAAAACCACTCTAGAACTGCCTCACTAGCTTAACTAATAAAACATGCCTCACTAGCTACAATATGTGTCTAGGAGCACCAACTCCTTATGGAGCACCAACTCCAATACTAAATAGAAGCACCCACTTCCAACACTGATATACCTCACTGGTAAACAAATAGGTCTCACTGACCAACAAGCCTCACTGGCCAATACAAGGCCTCACTGGAAAACCAAATCTTCACTTGAAGTAATAAACAAGATCAGAGGGACACTTTGTTTCCATTCAATTCAATATTTCATCTCAGCATAATACAACCTCCATTTGTGATTTTTCCATGTGTATGTCTCCAATCCTGCATTTGTTGCTCAAACAATTCATTCACCTAATTTAATTTCATATTATCTTCTTGCTTGATTCAATTCAATCTATATCATTCAAAAGGATGTCATAGAAAATGTCTTCATTTCTATATATAGTTCCACACACTCATTAATGCACCTGAGAAACAATTTTATATATTCCTCTGTGCCTATTCAATTTTTCAATAACCTCTTCAAATTCTTCTCCAAAAAATAATATATGTTTGCATCTGATCACACAATATCTTCCTCTATTTGCAAATAATATCAAATTGTCTTGACATAAAAAATTATCTTGGAATTCCCTTCAATCTGCAAAATCAATTTCATCTTTTTATGATCTTTCATATTTCATATTCTCTAATATATCAATCAGTGTCCTGTAGGAGAAAATAAAATCTCTTTGAATATTTAGTCTTTTCATTTTCATCTCCTTCTCTGCAAATTCGTGCAATCAAACTCTTTATCTTCTCAAGAAAATCAATCTTCGATGATAATATCTTCATCTTCAAACAAAATCTTCACCAAAAGAAATTACATTCAAATTCTCTGAAACCATTGTATGAGCTTTTAAAAAGATAAAAAAAATCTTTATACAATATTACTTTCCCTTTTCCTTTAACACATGAGATGGATTTTAAAAGAAATAAATCTCTTAAATAGAAACTCCTGAAAATCTCTTAAATACATTTTAATGTCGTAAAAATGACAGAAGTAGGGGCCGACCACTTTAGTGGTTTAAAATATATACTATGCTCCTCTAAAAGGCAATTTGATGCCTTAAATCAAAACAAACCTCCCCTTCTTCAATCACATTATTGTTTGATGCTCATTAGAAACAATCTAACTTTAAATCATATGCATCACTCTTAATTCTTTTAAAGAAAACGACTAATTTGAAAATGATGCCCGTGAATAACTGTTCCACCGATGGTAAAAGAGGAGAGGCCAGTTATCAAATGGCAATTAAACCCTTTAGATAGTCACTCAAGTGAGTTTTACCTGCAACTGCAGGTCAACCTCCTTTTATAACAAAAAGTGCCATGTTAGGATTTAACAACCATGAAATATAAAAGAGGATTCTTTTCTCATCCATGTTTCTGACCATACTCTTCACACATAACAACTGAGGTTTAGAGTTGTGAACCTAGGAGGTAACCATGGAATATTAAAGCACATAGACATCTAGGAAAAGAGTTGTAACAAGAACTAGACATCAATTTAATTGTTCCTAAAACTTGACACCAATAATACCAATCTTTTCCTTGTGTAAGAGAAACAAGTCTTTTCATTCTCAATACATATGTGAATCCCATAATGATGAATTATAACATCTTCCTATCAAGAAGAGTAATCAAACCTAACAACCTTTGAAACAGGAGCATCAATATTCATGACATGAAGCAATACTTTGTTAACTTTCTTTTGCCACCAAAAATGAATATGAGAAAAACATGTCATCCTTCAAGCAAGACAATATTCAACTGTTCTTGAATAAAGCATCATTTGAATTCACCTTGTATCATCATAACATATAGTATCAAACCTTCTTGTGCTCATATACATAATGATAAACAATAAAGTCCTGATAAACTTCAACATTGTAACTTTGTCAAGCTTTCACCATGAGAAACCATCTTGAGACAATCTTGAACATATCCTGACACCTTAATCAATTGAGCTTCTTCAAAGTAAAGCATAATAGAATCAAACCAACTGAACAACGTCCTTGTGAGCTGACCAAGCAATGAACAACTATCTCCTCCTAATGTCCTGTTAACTTTACAACAACAACTAAACCCACTTTTGACATCAATGGCAACCTATCACCATCAATCTCCCCCTTTGTCATTGATGGCAAAACTCCATAAAGCAATTTCTCTTTATCCTCCTTTTTGACATATAATGACAAAGACACAAATCTATTTGCTCCCCCTATGTTGAAATACATAAATAAAGCATTGCTCATAAATATCACTCAATTCAACTCAGCACAGATACACTTCTTGACATAGCCCTGAAGCAACATATCAACCTAAAGTAAACCATCCAGTTACTGACATCAAACCATCCATGCAAAGAAAAAATCATCACACCATCAAACACCTTTTGACATCACAATCAACTTTTCTTTTATCAATGTAAGAACAACAAGCTCTCAGAAAAATTATTACACTTTGAAATGGATATTATGACATCCTTGTAATGAACCATTCTTATTATGAAGAGCATCATAATGCAACAACTTCAAGCCAAACATAATATCACTTTTTGACACAATACCAATATGAGGATGAAGAAGACATATCACTGCAACTAAATACCAACTTCTTGAACTCCTTGCAAAGAAATCATAAACACACCAATACTCTTTAAAGAACAATTTTGTAAGCAAAAATCATGAAGACTCCTCACACTATTCCCAACACAAGATGCCAAGATGACCATTTTTTATAAGACCTTTACTTGCCTCTGATTTGATGAAATACAAGACTCACCATCAATGTCATAAGAGACTCTAGATTGTCATAGCTTGAAACACATACCTGATACCACTTCAAAACTGGAGGCACACAATTTGCAGTCAACACCTTTCTAAAACATGTCAAATTATTAGACAAATGATCAATTCTAAAAGAACATTCATTCTGTAACCAATCTATCTTGCACATCCTTTTTTATATGAAAGAATGAAGACCATCCTGTTGTTCCTGCACATCTCAAATCTGATATATACATAACTATTATCAATATCTTTGCAAAAACATATCAATTGACTTCTTTCATTTACAACTACCTCAACCAACACATGCTAACATCTAAAGAGAACTTCTTAAGAATACCCAAGATCCATTATACAAATCAGCCCATCAAGACTACTCATCAACAAACTAATTTCACCATCAAGTACTTCTTGCAACACCACTTTGAAAAACCAAATGTAGAGACAAGAATATTAATTGACTCCTTCCATTTGTAACCTCCTTAGCCCACATAATCAAACATCTGAGCACCTTGAGAACATCCTAATTGATTTTGAACTTCCCAATCTCACTTACAAGAACTGTAACACCATGACAACTCAATCTTTATAAGTATAAACATGATATGACAAAATAAAAACCAAATCACTTAACTCTATCAAAAATCTTTGTGCTTGGAATCCTTGAACATCTTATCTGCAATATGACATCACAAACCACTGATCACCTATATCATTGTTACACACAAACAATATCAAAGATGAATCCAAAACCAACAAAACAAGATCATCAAATTGATAAACATCAAATGATCTTCTTCTTGAAACCTTTTGGGGATACTTGATAGAACATGAATAACTCCCCCTCACTTCATACTCTCAGTTATCCAACTAATGATGTAACTTGTGCAAGATACACATGTTTAGGATCCTTCTTGTCCTGACTTTCGTTTCTTTTCCAAACTTGTATAAGACTTTTCTTTTCTTTGCTCAAGGTGTCTACTCTAGATGTCTTCAATCTATTCATACAAAACTGTGCCTTATGCCCAAGATTATGACACTTAAAGCATGTGACATTATAACCAATTAGAGAAGTAAAGGAATCATATCTCTTTGACATGCCAAAAGTACTTCCATAATCATATCTTCCATACATCCAACAGTCTCTTTCTATGTGACCAACTTGGTTACAATAGTAACATATTGCATTAGAATTCTTATTTGTCATTCTAGAAAGACTTTTGTTCTTATGCGACTCAACATTATTTCTGGCATAAGTATTATAATTTCTAGCTCTATGACCATAGCTATGACAAGAATAACAATATCCATGAAACTGAGAATAATTATACCTTATTGAATGGTATTGCCTAATAGGTGGAGGTCTGTTTGTTCTTTCTCTTACATCATCAGGAGCTTTATCTTTTGCAATCTTCTTGTCTTCCTTAGGAGTAGCAAGAGGATTTTTGACTTTGGAACACTCTCCTTCTTCAGTATTCTTTTCAAACAATAGATTCTTGTGCAACTTAGAGGATGCCTTTTCTAACTCCTTTCTTAAAGAAACTATTTCAGATTCATACTTTTCACAATCAACTTCTTTGACCTTTAGCTGATTATTGACATCTTCTTTTATTTTCTTAACTTCTGCAATTTGAGCCTTCAAATCTATTATCTATTTTTCTGCATCTTGAAGATTTGAAAGAATTTTTGTCTTGGATTCATTTTCCTCTAGAAGTTGCAACTTTAACCTTTTGTTCTCCATTCTGAGTTTTTTTATCTCATCAAGGGCACAAATGAGCTCACCTTCCATATCAATCTCATAATCATCTTCATTATCAATCTCAACAACAAAATTTTAATCAAGCTCTTATCTTTTTACATTCATATTGAAGTCTTCCTTTTTTTCAAAATTCTCAACTGCAGGATCATTCTTTTTTCTAGTCTTAACTAAGGCTTGTTTTTTATCATCATCAATCTTTTCTCTATTCAAGACCTTATTTCTATTCTTCTTTCCCATGGTACTCCAAACATAGGATCTACCCGAGCCTATTAGACTTCAAATATGGAACTTGGCTCTGATACCAATTGTCGGAATCGTTTGTCATTGCGCTAAAAGCTCGAGCTTTCAACCTCGCTACAAACACCAGACTTAACCCAGATCCACAGGAGGCTCACTACCATGTCACAAATTCTGAGGTCAGTGTTGAATGCCTCACTGATAAGGGGGTAGCTCACAGCCAACAATCTCCCCCTCAATGCAACCTGAGGGATTCAAACCCGTGAACCTGGCTCTGATACCAATTCGAGGACAACACTGAGAGGGGGGGTGAATCAGTGTTGTGTGAATTTTCAAATCTTTTTGCAAACTTTAACTTGCAGAGCATAAGGAGAGAAAGCTATCATTGATTTGTCAAACACATATGCACATAATTAAGAATGAAAAACAAAAACTCATGAGTAAAACATACAACCATAGAGAGAAGATCAATATGAATGAAGACACAAGAATTGCATGAGTCGAAAACACTCCAGGGGTAGAAAAACCACTCTAGAACTGCCTCACTAGCTACAATTTCATATTATCTTCTTACTTGATTCAATTCAATTAATATCATTCAAAAGGATGTCATAGAAAATGTCTTCATTTCTATATACAGTTCCACACACTCATCAATGCACCTGAAAAACAATTTTATATATTCCTCTGTGCCTATTCAATTTTTCAATAACCTCTTCAAATTCTTCTCCAAAAAATAATATCTGTTTGCATTTGATCACACACTATCTTCCTCTATCTGCAAATAATATCAAATTGTCTTGACATAAAAAATTATCTTGGAATTCCCTTCAATCTGCAAAATCAATTACATCTTTTTATGACCTTTCATATTTCATATTATCTAATATATCAATCAGTGTCCTGTAGGAGAAAATAAAATCTCTTTGAATATTTAGTCTTTTCATTTTCATCTCCTTCTCTGCAAATTCCTGCAATCAAACTCTTTATCTTCTCAAGAAAATCAATCTTCGATGATAATATCTTCATCTTCAAAAAAAATCTTCACCAAAAGAAATTACATTCAAATTCTCTGAAACCATTGTATGAGCTCTTAAAAAGATAAAAAAAATCTTTATACAATATTACTTTCCCTTTTCCTTTTCCTTTAACACATGAGATGGATTTTAAAAGAAATAAATCTCTTAAATAGAAACTCCTGAAAATCTTAACATGCCCACCTTTTGTTTAAAGCATAATTAGAAAATACTTTTTAATGTCATAAAAATGACATAAGTAGGGGCCGACCACTTTAGTGGTTTAAAAATAAAGTTTCTAAAAAATAAACTAAAGCCATAAAAAGGCTTAGTGATCGGGCATCCTTAATAGAAACTTTTAATCAATATATACTATGCTCCTCTAAAAGGCAATTCGATGCCTTAAATAAAAACAAACCTCCCCTTCTTCAATTGCATTATTGTTTGATGCTCATTAGAAACAATCTAACTTTAAATCATATGCCTCACTCTTAATTCTTTTAAAGAAAATGACTAATTTGAAAATGATGCCCGTGAATAACTATTCCACTGGTGGTAAAAGAGGAGAGGTCAGTTATCACACGGCACTTAAACCCTTTAGACAGTCACTCAAGTGAGTTTTACCTACAACTGCAGGTCAACCTCCTTTTATAACAAAAAGTACCATGTTAGGATTTAACAACCATGAAATATAAAAGAGGATTCTTTTCTCATCCATGTTTCTAACCATACTCTTCACACATAACAACTGAGGTTTAGAGTTGTGAACCTAGGAGGTAACCATGGAATATTAAAGAACACAGACATCTAGGAAAAGAGTTGTAACAAGAACTAGACATCAATTTAATTGTTCCTAAGACTTGACACCAATAATACCAATCTTTTCCTTGTGTAAGAGAAACAAGTCTTTCCATTCTCAATACACATGTGAAGCCCATAATGATGAATTATAACATCTTCCTATCAAGAAGAGTAATCAAACCTGACAACCTTTGAAACAGGAGCATCAATATTCATGACATGAAGCAATACTTTGTTAACTTTCTTGTGCCACCAAAAATGAATATGAGAAAAACATGTCATCCTTCAAGCAAGACAATATTCAACTATTCTTGAGTAAAGCATCATCTGAATTCACCTTGTATCATCATAACATATAGTATCAAACCTTCTTGTGCTCATATACATGATGATAAACAATAAAGTCCTGATAAACTTCAACATTGTAACTTTGTCAAGCTTTCACCATGAGAAACCATCTTGAGACAATCTTGAACATATCCTGACACCTTAATCAACTGAGCTTCTTCAAAGCAAAGCATAATAGAATCAAACCAACTGAACAACATCCTTGTGAGCTGACCAAGCAATAAACAACTATCTCCTCCTAATGTCCTGTTAACTTTACAACAACAACTAAACCCACTTTTGACATCAATGGCAACCTATCACCATCACTCATTATCTTCAATATGTGACTTCAATATTTCTTCTTGAACTGTGGTTTAAAAATTGTTCCCAATTTGAGCTTTTAGAAGGGAGACATACCAGCCAAGTTTATTTATCCATCAGTTGATGGAACTTGTAGCAACTCAGAAGTAGATAGAGTTTGTAATTCTTTCTATTTATCCAAAAAAAAATTGATGGAATCCAAAGGTGAATCTATTGAGCTTTCACTAGCAGTGTCTCTTCTTTAATTTTCAATAGACACTTGTACAGTACGATTCTAGATAGAGGGTTCCTTCTAGAAGGTACTTGTTTTGCATTAATCTTTAGGCCAGATGCATTATCCACTTATTTTTGAATTTCCTCTTCCTGATTTCTGTTTTACTCTATATTCTTTTGTTTAGTAGATCCCCTTATCTCTTCATTATTTCCTAAGTTCTCTAGAGGAGGGATCACACATTGATCCACTGAGTTTGTAGGAGTTGGTGAAGATTGTACATTTTGATCACCACCCACACCCAGAACTATACTTGAAGTGCCCATATCAAGAAACATTTGATCTTCTTTATCTGTCTTAGTAAAAGTTGGAATCTAAAGCTCATTGAGTACATGTAGAGTTATCTCCTTAGTTTCTTTCATCAACTTTTCAATCTCTTTTTTGTCCCCAGCCATAAGAGTGTTTATTCTTCTCTTGGTTCTAAATTCTCTACTGAGTCTCTGAGTGGTTTTGATTTTATCTTATCTATAGAGACTTGAAAAAAACTTCTTCAAAACATTTTCTTTCATTTCCACATCGTTATCCATAGCCTCATCTCTTTTGGCAATTAGAATATTTTCTAGGATATCCAGTGTTTCACTAGTAACTTCAATCAAAGCTCTATTGAACATATCCAAGTATTTGATTACAACAGATTCAATGATGGATTTGTTCTCATCTAAGTTGTCATCATATAGGTCAGCCACTTGGTTTAGATTGCCATGCTCAACTATGCCATTGATGGTGGCTTCAATAGATATGGAAGAATTATCTTTCTTATACTTCTTCTTCTTCTTCTTTCCTTTTCCTTTCCCCTTTTTAGAGGGCTCTCCTTCTTCTGAGGTGACTTCTCTTCTCTTGAAAATTAAGTCTTCTTTCTCTTTGTCAAGAATTTCTTCTTCTCTAATAGTGTTAGCTTTTGTTCTTTTTGCTAGTGTCTCTTCATCAGTAGGAAGAGATCCCTTCTTCCATACCAATTCTTCTTCTTGCTTTTCCTCTTCTTCTTCATCAACACCATGACTAAAATATACATCTCTATGGCCTTTTCTTTTAATGCTTCTCTTCTTTGCTAGTTTAGAGGCACCAACTTCAATATTCTTTTCTGTATCAACAGTAGTAGGGGCTCCAAAGGCCTTGGATGTACCAATAGGGGAGGAAGGAGTCATTGTTGATTTTTTGGTGCTAGGTGCAAACTCATTTATTTTAGTCTTATTCTTTTGTTCCTCTGTAGCACTAGCTTCTTCATCAACTTTTCTCTTAGCTTTTGTCTATTGTAATTTTTCCTTGGTTAGCCCAACCTTTTCAGCACATTCTTCAACTATCTTATATGCTATCTTTTGAGATTGATGTTTGTTTACTCAATTTCAATTTTCATTAATTTTTCCATGAAGGTACCAAACCTTTCTTCTGAGGTGTCATGAGGTTTGTTGGGAATCAGTTCAGCCAGACCAACAAGAGTGTCTTCTGGAACCTCATATCCAATCTCTAGGATCCATACAGTTCTAGGCTCCACTGCTTCCATCAAGAACTCATCTTTTGTCACCATGAAAGTAACGTCATCTTTGTATTTTTCAACAATTTTTCTAGAAATTCTTTTCCTAACTTTAATCTTTTCCTAAAATAAATTAAAGTATCTCCACAGAGCTATAGTTTGTGAATCAGAGTTGCCAATCCTCTCCAAGTGATCTCTAATCTGAATAGCCACTAGAATATTTCTAAGCCATACAACATTTTGCACTGCGAGTAGGTCTCTTAGTAAGTAAACTAGTAGACAAATAATGAGAGTACTAAACTTGAAAGGGTACTTAGATTCCTTAGTTTTCTTCAAATTCTCCATAAATAGTTGCAGGAGGAGCTCACACAAATCATAGTCTACATTTTCCTTAACCATCTAATAGGCAGTGTAGATACTGGTAGTAGAAATAGAATTCTCTCTATTTGTGAAGTAGATCTTATATCCAATTACCATAGAGGCATATTATTGTAGGGTATACTATGTCATTAACTATCAAAGCCCTTTTATCAAACTTTGCCCTAGTAAGCTTCATCACTGCATCATTCTTCATAGACATCAAAGATAGTACAATATCATTGGAGTATAACCCTATCATGGCTTTGATGGTATCCTTATTGATTATGTGTGGGACATCTAACTACATCAATTTGTCATGTATCCTACTCAACACATATCTTACCCAAGCATTCTCATACCAAAAGTTAGGAAAATTGTTCCATACATCTAACTTCTTCTATGCTAGGGCACATAATTTTATATTTAGAGAAAAATTATCATCTATTAATTCATCAAACCAAACCTACCCTAACTTATCATGACCAAGTATTCTTCCAAATTCACATGAATGCATGCCCTAATATTTTCATTGTACAACATGTCATAAGGCACATCAGAAAATGTACCATCTATATCTGTTTGCATAGATTTCAATGGATGCTTCTTAAACTTAGGTCTAGGTGTATCTAATACATCAATCACTTGAGGCTTGAACATTTCCACTACTTAGTTCTTAGATTAAAAGTGGAGAACTATAAATACCTTAACAAATGCTTCCAGTTAGCATTTGCACTTTGAAATCATCAAGGTCAATGAGTTCTTCTTTGCTACTCTACTCAAGGTCTCCTTTGCTTAAAAGTTTAATTGCAATGTGAATTTTCAATGAATGAATTTTCTTATAATCTCTCATTAATCAAAACCTACTTCACCATAAATGCTTTGTTTTAAAAAGTTGCTAACACCTCCACTATAACTCATAGTTGATTTAAATTTCTCCACAATCTTCCACAGTTGAATATTTTCTTCTAAAATTTCCTTCAACTGATCAAACCTATTGATCTTAAACTCGTCCCTTTTGTGCTAGTCTCAGCATTACTCATTTGGTAGAGGGAGGAAAGATTTCCATTGATGCTCCCTCTGAGCCAAAGCTCTCAGTTTAGTTTCTAGAGGAAACATATATGCCAAAAGGTGGTATAGACACATCCTTGTCATTAGTCACATCTTTTTTAACCCATATCTTTCTCATCTCCTTCTTGGTTTTTGTTAGATCAACCTTTTGAATTGGTTTGTTCATTTCTATCAGTATATCTTTCTTTATTCTCTTGTTTCTGCAAAACTTTGCAATGTATCCAAGTTTATTACAATTGTAGCATATAACACTCCTTTGACCATTATTCCTTCCATTCATTCTGGATCTGCATTGGTTAGTTTTGTGTCCAAATCTATTGCATTTAAAATAGTAACCATTGAAGGATTGATTCATTCTACCATTGTTGTAACCATTCATCCTTTTATTTTTGCACTCATTAGCTTTATGACCAATTTTATTGCATCTGAAACATTGACTAGAGAAAGATGGAATGTTTTGATTCATTCTTCTCCTACATTGTGCAGCCTTATGTCCAAATTTATTGCAAGAGAAACAATAACCATTGAAAGATGGGTACCTTTGAGCATTAGGTTATCTAACCAGTGGCCTTCTAGCTCTTTTCATCTAATTCCATATCTGCTTACCATTGTTTTTCTTGTCTTCAACGTTTGAAGATTGATCTAGTTTTGAACTTACATCCTTTTCAAATCCTAAACCCTCTTTGTCATTAGGAATTTTCTGAATTGTAATAATTATATCAAGTTTGGTAACACTCATTTGGAATTTGTCTTCTCAAATCCATGCCTATTTCAGATCAATTTTCAGATCCACAACCTCTTGTTCAAGTTTTGTACATTCTTTAGATTTCTTTTTCACAACTTCATTGAGGTATTCCTCAATTCTTTTCCTTTCTTCAACTTACACCTTTAGATCATTCATAGATTCATTTTCTAATCTTAATTGTCCATTGACCTTCTTATGCCTTTCTTTAAATTTATTGATTTGCTCTTTTAGATTTTTGATACTTTTATTTGCTTCTTTGACATTCTCCTTCAAATCAATGATTTCTTCTTAAGTCCTCTCTAGGTCTTCAAGAGAAACCTTGAGTTCTTCAATATTGGCAGATAGATATTCATCATCTAAAAATTCAATAGTAGGAATATCATCCAAGGGAGTAGGAAGATTTCTAAAAGCCATGTGTTCAACCTCCAAGATCTTCCCTGAGTGGTAAAGCTTCTTCTAAGGAGCCTTTCTCTAATACCAATTGTTGAACACTTGGAATACTAAGAGATGGGGGTGAATTAGTATTCTATAAGAACCATTTACACATTACACCTTTAATTCATTTCCTAAAATCAATGACAGTAAAGAAAATTAACCACCAAACATATAATGACAAAGCATAACAAAAGAACACTAGGATTTTTACGTGGAAAACCCAAAAAGGGAAAAGACATGGTAAGGATTAGCTCACAATATATTATAATAACAATACTAGATTACAAAAGGCTCACTTCCATAGGGCTCACTGCCCAAAAGAAATAAAGCTTACTATCCAAGTGGACTCACTGCCCAATGAGAAAAAAAGAGAGAAAAGAAATCACTCATTGCTAAAGATGAACTATAACAATTACATCTACACATGCATGAATTACAATTCCAATGAAGTACAATTACTTTCTTCTTCCACTGATTTGCATTACAATTGTGCTCTATTCTACGATCACATAGTTTGCTCTACTCTTCCTTAATTTGCATCTGTAGATACTTGTCACATCACAAACACACACCTTTCCTTCACATATTCATGTCTCTTCATCACCAAAAATGCCAAAATCAAACCTTCTTTGTTATCTTCTTTGCTCATATCATGAATTAGGTCGGCCTAATTGGATATAACATGTAGAATAGCACTAGATGGCCTCAACCTATTAACCAAACTTCATTGCAAAGTGAACCAAAACTTGAAACACATTCTCCTAGGTCAGAATGACCTATAGAACCTCTTAAGATAACACTCCAATATTTGGAATGCTCCACACCAAGTAAACTTCTTTAGGTCAACTTCATGAGCAATGTAACTTAGGTGCACACTAACTATCAAAGTATAACTCAACAACCAAACCTCCAAATTGCCTCAAACTTGGAACATACAAATTTTAGACATCTAAAAATAGATCCCCAAATCTATAAAGCAAAATGTTTCCATGCGGTGAAATGTAGAGTACAAGAACTCAGTCTCTATCACAATCATTCATTATCTATCCAAGTAGTGATACTTAGAAGAACTTATCTCACACTTTGGAAGGCTTCAAAATCTAAAACTTTGGATTTGGAATGTCTAAACATATGCCATTACTAACTTAAAAACATAGAATTAAATAGGTTATACTAGAGATATGCGGACCAAAACAAACATGTACACTACACTAGTTAAGACTGCATTATGCCATACAATACTTCTTCAACATGTAGTCAACATTCCTGAAATCATGAGAAGGTGGAATTCTAGACTATTGGTAGGTGCCAACTGATCATGCAAGTACTATACACCAATTATGTATCCCTCTTTTTTTGTCTTAACTGACAAAAGAAAAAATGACATTGTAAAACCCTAATTCTAGAATCTTCCAAAAAGCTTGTTATAAGCAGTTGGGATGTATGTTATGGGGGGGATTTTAATATTGTGTTGTAGTATTTGCAGCGGTATTGAGTTGCAAGGATTACTAGTTGTAATCAGTTGGATTTACTGGATAATAATATTGGACTCTCTATTGGTGGATGTAGCCTGAGTTTGGGTGAACCACATTAAAATTATCTCTCGTTGTTATTATTTCTATATATTTTCATTCCTCTATTTAATCTTTATTTTCATTTAATTCATATCTTCTACCGAATAACCCTAAAAAGTGGTATCAGAGCAGGTTGTGTTTGATTATCATCTACAGGAAGGCCTCATGGTTGAGTGGGAGTCTCATGGTTAAGTGGGAGTAATGGCAAACAAGGGTAAATTAAAGGCATATAAATGTAATCAGCATAACTATCAGTTATGGAAGATTCAGATGTAGGATGATGTCTATTAGAAGGATTTATGGAGGCCATTTGAAGGAATAGCCAAGAAACTGACAACAATGACTAATGAGGATTGAGAATTTCTAGACAGAAAGCCAATGGGAACCATTTGGTTGTACCTAGTACCATCTATGGAATTCAATATAATAGAAACAAAGACAACAAATGACTTGATGAAAGATTTCACTAAATTGTATGAAAAACCCTCAACGTCACATAAGGTATTTCTCATGAAGCATTTTATTTAATCTAAAAATGATTAAAGGTAGATCTGTGACAGATCATTTAAATGAGTTTAATACGATTACCAGTCAATTAACTTCTGTAAAAGTGAAATTTGATGAAGAGGTGAGGGCTCTCTTGGTTTTATGTTCTTTGCCAGAAAGTTGGAATAGCTTGGTAATGGTTGTAAGTAGCTCTGTCTTTGGTTCAAACACTTTGAAATTTGATGATGTTGTTGGTGTTATCCTTAGCGAAGAAATGCAATGGAAAAGCTCAGGAGGGTCCACATCATGTAGTGTTTTGAATGCAAAAAGTGAGGGTAGATCAAAGGAGAGAGGAAAAGGTTCTGGAGGTCATGGGAAGTCATGAGGAAAATCAAAGGACAAGAGGTCCCAATCTAGAGGACAATAGGATTGTTAGTACTATGGGAAACCAGATCATCTAAAGAAAGATTGTTGGTCTCAGAAAAATAAAGGAGACAAACAAGAAGGCAATAAGGAGGAAAATGTGGTAAGTAATAAATCTAAAATGATGCTTTGATTCTTTCCCTAGATAATGCTGATGATTCATGGATCATAGATTCAGGGGCTTCATTTCATGCTACGCCCCATAGAAGTTATTTTCTTGATTATGTCCAAGGGGATTTTGGGCTAGTTTATTTGGGAGATAATGAACCCTGTTAGATTGTTAGAAAGAGAGGAATCAATATTAAGTTACAGAATGGGAATCATTGGCTACTACAAGAGGTAAGGCACATTCCAAGGCTAAGTAGGAATTTAATTTCAGCTAGGTAGCTAGGTGATGACAGTTACACAATTACTTTTACTGATAAAAATTGGATGGTTTCAAGAGGTGCCCTAATAGTAGCAAAAGTTGTGAAAGTAGGCACATTATATCTTTGTATAGGTCATACTATTCCTTCTACTTTAGTTGTTGTAGAGAAAAAACAAATAGGTTCAGGAATAGTTGCTGCGGGTTCACAGGAAGAGACTAAAATAGTTGTTGTAGGTTCTAAGACAACACTATGGCATAACAGACTTGGGCATAGAAGTGAAAAAGGTATGAATGTACTTCATTCTAAGAAAGCTTTACCAATTCTAAAATGTATTAATATGGATTTCTGTGAAAGTTGTGTGTATGGAAAACAAAAGAGAGTTAGTTTTCTCAAGGATGGGAGCTTGCAATGAAAGAAGAAATGGACTCCATGCTGAAAAAAAAGACTTGGGAATTATGTAAGTTATATGCAGGTAAAAAAGCTTTACCAAACAAATGGTTTTATAGACTGAAAGAGGAAGATGGAGGTAAGAAAAGATTTAAATCCAGGCTAGTTGTAAAAGGATTTGCATAGAAAAAGGGCATTGATTTTGATGAGATTTTTTCTCCAGTTGTTAAGATGACTTCTATTTGTACTATTTTAAGTATTGTGGTTGCTGAAGATTTGCATTTGGAATAGCTAGATGTGAAAACTACCTTTCTCCATGGTGATTTGGAGGAGGAGATATATATGGAACAACCACAGGGATTTGAGGTCAAAGGTATGGAGAAATTGGTGTGCAGATTAAAGAAGAGTTTATATGGCTTGAAACAAGCACCTCAGCAATGGCACTTAAAATTTGATAGTTTTATGGCTGAGCAAGGCTACAACTGGTGTAATTCTAACCAATGTGTTTATTTTAAGAGGTTGAATAATGATAGCTACATTATTTTATATTTATATGTTGATGACATGCTTGTAGCAGGGTCTAACATGGATCACATAAGAGAGTTAAAACAACAATTAGCACAATCATTTGCTATGAAGGATTTGGGGGCAGCAAAACAAATCCTTGGTATGAAAATTTGTAGAGATAGGAAGAGTAGAAAATTGACTCTATCTTAGGATGATTATGTTGAAAAGGTGTTGCAGAGATTCCATATGGAGAATGCAAAAGCTGTCAGGACACCTTTGCTTAGTCATTTGAAATTGACTAAGAAGATGTGTCCTAAGACACCAGAGGAGGAAGGAAAATTTTCAAGGTACCATATTCTTTAGCTATAGGAAGTTTAATGTATGCCATGGTATGCATGAGACCAGTTATTGCACATGTTGTAGGAGTCATAAGCATGTATATGAGTAATCCCAGATTAGAGCATTAGAATGTAGTAAAATGGATTCTTAGATATTTGAGAGGTACATCCAATAAATATTTATGTTTTGGGGGCTCTAATATTGATTTAAAAGGCTATTTGGACTTAGATTTGGCAGAGGATATTGATACTAGGTAGAGTACTATGGGTTATGTCTTTACTGTAGGTCGGACAATAGTGAGTTAGATATATAGGCTACAAAAGGTGGTTGCTTTATCCACCACAAGGCAAAGTATGCAACTACAATAGAGGCAAGCAAGGATATGATATGGCTGTAATATTTCATGGAAGAATTGGGCAAACAACAAGCTAATAGTTATTTGTTTATAGATAGTCAGAGTGCCATACATCTTACAAATAATTCTACCTTGCATTCAAAGACCAAACACATATAGCTAAGGTATCACTTCATCTAGTCAGTGTTGGATGATGGAGATTTACGGCTACAAAAGATACATATAGATCAAAATCTAGAAGATATATTTACAAGGGTAGTGACAAGGGAGAAGTTGAGCTCCTCTTCAGCTTCGGTTGGTCTTCACTATTAAAAACAATAAAATCAGAATAGTAGAGTCTGAGGTTCTTATTTCCAGTGGGAGCTACACTCACAGCGGGGTTGTCCAAAATTAGTCTCCAAGTGGGAGATTGTTTGGTGTGGAGCTTGATTAGTCTCCAAGTGGGAGATTGTTGGTAGGTGGTGACTGATCATGCAAGTACTGTACTCTAGTTATGTATCTTTGCTAGGGTTTAAGAACTGTGTCTTCAACATAAGTTAGATACATTATTAGTAGTTTATTTTTCGTAGTAAGCCATCCCTTCTTCTATCTCTTTCTATTTAGGATAATGAGTCCTTTGGCAGTGAGTCCACCAAATTGTATTAACCTTAATCCATTACATTACTAATAAATTGTATCCTAATCCTCACTGTGGTTTTTCCCTTTTTGGGTTTTACACATAAAAATTTGGTGTTGATGTGTTATATGCTTTAATGGTTGATTTCATGTTTTCCTTTCTTAGTTCAATTTAAATATTCTATGTGGAATGAATGTTTAAATGATTTAGTCGTTTTAGGGAATACTAATTCACCACTCCTTTTAGTATTTTGGGTGTTCAACACTAGAAATGAAACCAAATTTTAGTAAGAAATGTACAGGATATATTGGTCCAGAGATTCAGTCCTCAGTCAAGTCTTTGTAGTTAGTTTATACCCTGGTTAGGTAGGTAGAGATTGACTACAAAATATAGAGAATAACTAAATAGAATATCATATGCACATCAAAATAGGATAACACATAAAATTACCCAGTCCTGGCAGACCTCCATATATAATACATATATATATACATACATATATATATACATACATACATAGATATACATACATAGATAAATATACATACATACATACATACATACATATATATATATATTAACATCAATCAAGAATACTCATCATATATCCATTCTCTAGTAGGTCTAATTCTCTACTTCACTAGTTACCTACATGACTTCTATGTCATTTTTTACATTAGAACATACTCTAATTCTCCTATCATGCTTGCTTAATTTCTACTATCTCTTATCTCTATATATACTATATATAATATATCTAGGGATGTATTATTCATCATCTTTTGTCAGCTTAATTTCTAGGAGTCTAGTTGTGTGTTGAGTTGTTGATAGTTGGAGTGAGTTGTCTTATCCTTCACATGTATAATTAGTTGGTATCCTCTAATTGTCACATGTTGTAGGACACTCTCCACCTTTCACTCCACCTTTCTAGCTTTCACCTTGCCTTTATAAGAAATGCTCTCATGTACATTGTAACATACACAATTTTGCATTCATTAATAGAATACATTATTATTCTTTCATATTGTCTCCCTTGTGCTTTCATGAAGTCCTAGATCTTCGGTGGCTCCTATCTAGCCAACTCTTACATGGTATCAAAGCTCTCTAGGTGGAATCTCTTCTTGTTAGACAAATTGTTGAGAGATTGAATGCAAATTTATGGTGGATCTTGATAGTTGAGTATACTCTTCTTTTGCATCGAATGATGACCTGGAGAATCAAAAGACTTGATGGAAAGCCAGATTTGTGAGGTTTTCCTCTTTGTAGCCTTATATTGTAGGTTCATTTTGGCTACTATAAATTTGAGCACACCATTGTGTTCAAGAGGTTGAGATAGTTGAGATTGTCTTTTGTTTCGTCCAAATCAAACATTCGAGGCCAAATCTATAGCGTTTTCAATCTGGGGGAGGGATACCTAATCGAGCATCTGCAAAATTGGAGTAGTTTGGGCAAAAAACAACCCTGACATTGCGCTCAGGGTGCTCAAAAACCTATAAATTGACTGTAAAATCATCTAAATCAGATAAAGTTGTAGCGAAAGGCAAAACAATTTTAGCTCCTTGGCCATATGGACCTATCACAAAGAATATTCTCTATGTCAGTGGCATATTCTAGAGAATATTGCTTGTGGGGTATAGGCATCATTGAAATCATTTATCCTTCGGGTAAAGCATTTACTCAAAAGTAATTTTAATATTCTAAATCTTTTCTTATCTACGAAATTCTTTTATTTTAGGGTACAAACGTACCCTACCTATAGGCCAACCTGCATAGAGGCAGGAAATCTCCTTCACGCTAAAAAAATTTATAAACTTAGTTGTTGATAGTTTGGTCACTCCAACAAGTAGTTCAATGCCTGCACAGGTGGATTTCAATGCTGACAGGCGGTTTTGATGCCCAAAAACAGGTGGTTTCCATACCAATTTTGGTGGGTTTTAACTTTCAAAGACTATTTTAACCCTTGACTGGTGATTTCCCTATGACAATGTTTTATACAAGGTGGTTTTGCGTCCAAATATAGGTGGTTTTCTTTCTACACGTGGTTTTTACCAATCTTAGGTAGTATTCACTAGAGATAGGTAGTTTCTAGAATCCTTCTGGCAGATTGTATGACGGTTTTGGTAGGCAGTCACAATACTCCAAGGGGCTTTCAAAAATCACACCATAGAAAAGGTCAAGCCTACAAATTTTCTAAACAAGTGGTTTTCCACTAATAGTCTTACCCGCCAACCAGCTCGCGGTCAAAACCATAAAACTTGGCTACTAACTCACTTTTCTAGCACCTTGTTTTCTATTGCATGGCAGGCATTTAGTGTTGTCGGCGATCTCCATTGCAATAGCTCCCCGATGGAATCTAAAGTATGGGCTGGCAGATTAATTCACTGGCCCCGCCAAACTCTTTAAAGGCTTTGGCCTTCACTAAAAACATTTTCATCTTTAAAAATCTTCGTAGATTTAATAAAAATCGTAGGTGATTCAAAGTTTAAGCAACAGGTTATTAAAAACATCTACAATCAAAAGAAATTTATAGCAGTCTATGCCCTAACCACTGTAGGGAGAATCTTCAGGGTATATACCCCAGATCCGATGGTTAAGGGACATGCCAATGCTTTCAATGACCAAATTGGCAATTTTTTCTCTGCATAGTGGTTTCACCCCAAATTTGTGTTTTCACCCTACAGGCGGTTTTCTCTGTAGCATAGTGGTTTTCTAGGAATTTTAGCTTTTCTAGGGGGATTTTTTTTTGGAAAAAGGGAATATTCAAGGAATATTCTGTCGACTGCATCAATGCTGACATCAACAGGGGTCTCCTTTGGCCCCCTTTTAGCCCTAGGAAGGCAATTTTTTTTGGGAGCCATAACGTTTCGCCATTGTATTGAAAATTGACAAACAAAACATCATCAGAAAGATGGTTCCGAGAACTTCACAGTGGTGCAAATACTTTTTTGATATTTTACTACAAGTGCCTGATTTTTTTGTTTGAAGCCAAATCTTGTATTTTTCATTCCCGAGCTCACAACTTTTGCCCACTTGATAAAAAAATCAACTTCTTACAGGCATTAGAAAGGTAATTATGTGTTCTATAATTTTGTCCATGCACTTTTTCCATATTTTTCTTTAGAGAATAGATTTTCAGTTTGGAGCACTTTGGGTACATATCACTCATTGATTGGAAAAGAGTTGAAATTTGTGGTTGTTTTTGTTTGGGGGGATTCAATTATAGTGTTGATTTAATTTGTGCTTTGATATTGCTTCTTGTTCTTTTCTTTTCCTCGAAATCATGGATAAATCAAGGGTTCCATTGTTAACACAATATAACTATTCAACTTGGAGTCAACATACATGGAATGCTCTAATGGATCTTGGGCATTCTTTATATGTTGAAAACAAGATACTTGAACCCATAGATGGTAAAGAAAAGATAAAATGGATGATAAAGCATACTAAAGCTCTTGCATGTCTTTGTAGTTTCATTTCACTAGATCTCTTGTTTCAGATTGAGGCATGCACAAATTCACATGATGCTTTGGATAAATTGAAAACATTAAATGGTACAAAAGAAAATGTTAAAGGCTATCAAATTGATAATGAATTGATGAGCCTTGATCCTAATAACTTTAGCAATATCCAAGATTACATAAGTAAGTTTAATGATCTAAGAGCACAATGTAAAGAATGTGGTACTAAGAAAAAGGACATTTAGTTGATCTACAATGTGTTGAATAAACTCACTCCTAAATATGCAAGTTTTGATTCTAGTTTTTACATTCACATGTTCACTATGGGATCTCCTTTCACTATGCCTTAATTTGCATCCTTTTCTAAGATGTTAGTGCATGAGCAACAAAATCTTATTTCTATGGGTATTATTAAGCCATCACATAATCATGCTTTGGTAGTTGGACAACCTAAGGAATAGAAAGTGTTAGGTTCTTCTTACATGAAACTAAAGAAAGGTAAGAAAAATCCACAAATAGGTCAAGCACAAAAATCACCTAAGAAGGAGAAGCCTACATGTGGTTATTGTAAGAAATCAGGGCATGATGAACATACTTGTTATAAGAAATAGATTGACATGTTGATGCAACTTGCTCAAAAGAACAAAATTTCATCTCCTAATTCTTCTTCTACTTCGTCATCTACACAACTAGTACTTTTTCAATCTCATGCAAAGAAAGCTAAGGAACCTAAAAATAAAGGTAAAGAACTTTGTTCAAGTACAAGTTCTACATCAGGTAAATGGCTTCTTGATTCAGGTTCTTCTCATCATATGGATTCTTCCAAGGATATGTTTTTTTCATTTGAACCATGTGATATGCCACCTATCTTAATGGGTAATAATACATACATGAATGTAATTAGGAAGGGAACTTGATGCAGGAGCATCCAGGGTGTAAGAGCAATCTTGCATCAACCAAAAAAAATAGTTGTTTCTTTTCAATAAGGACTAAATTTGGCAGGGTTAATATTTTTAGTAAGTTTGCATTTGTGCACGGTTGGATACAAAATCTTACACAGACCTCTAGAATGGTGAATTGAAGCTAATGGTGAAGAAATCACTTCAATATCATTTGTCATTTGTGAGATATTAAAATTTAAAATTCTAAAAATCCTATTGAAATATTCAAAGTCAAATTTGAGGCACTTCAAGGCTTCAGATGGGCCTGAAATTTGGCAGAAAAGCCAAGTAGTCTACTCTTTGGTACTACTTATGCACCATCATCTTTTCAAGAGCTTTCTGAAAAGGTATTATAATTGAAAATCCAATGGTGAGATCAAAAGTTATATCCCCATCAAGTTCAACTATTTTTGGAGGGAGATGCAAATTTTGAAATTAAGCTGGTGGCTGCCAAAAAGGGCTATATATGACCATTTTTAGGAACCCTTGGGTAGTAGATTTAAGAGGGAAGGTGTAGAGTCAAGAAAAGGGCAAGAAAATAGAAACCCTAGTTGATTTGGGGTTACAGAAGGCTGAAGATTCTAGAGTCTTAAGAGAGGGAGTTGTAATGTGTTGTAGCATGTAGGGGATTCATCCTATGATTGTATTTGAGCTTCTGTAATGTAATGTTTTGCCCATATTAATAAAATATCATTCTATTTTTTATGTGCAATTTTTGTTATTGTGTGTTTTATGATTTACCCCCTTCATCAAGTGGTATCAGAGCAAGGGTTCTTGAGTGTGTAGACAGATCGCCGACCATGAGGTAGTTTGCACCAGGACCTAAGGTTGTGGGTTTGTTGCAGAGATCAAGATGCCTCCATGAAAAAATCGTATTGGGAGGAATGCTTTGACAGAAGAGGATTTTAGAGCCCTACAAGGACAAATTAATGCATTGCAAGAGGAGCTACAAAGAGGGTTTGAGCCAAGAACAAGAGAAGAAAGCGAGGATGAAGTAGAATAGGAGCTATCTGAGGAAGAACATGAAGCTGCAAGAGATCCTATAGAAGTTAGGTTGTTGAGGGCCTTTTCTAAGATTGGAAAGAGGCCCAGGATTCAAGTTTCTACATATTCTAGAGATTTGAATCTAGAATAGCTTATTGATTGGATCAATGACATGGAGGAATATTTTGAGTATGAAGATGTGGAAGACCCAGATCGAGTCAAGTTTGCAAAAATAAAATTGAAGGGCCATGCCAGTATTTGGTGGAAGGAGGTCCAGTTAGAGAGGATTAGAAGAGGAAAAGGAAAGATCACCAGATGAGATTGGATGGTGAACAAACTGAAGAAGCGGTTCATTCCTATGGATTATGAGGTGGAGTTGTTGAAGAAGTTGCAAGGATTGAAGCAAGGCAACAAGTCTGTTAAAGAGTATACAGAAGAGTTTTATAAGATTACTATCAGAACCGGTCATGCAGAGGCCAATAAGGAGAAGGTAGCCTGTTACATTAATGGGTTGAGGCCAAGTATTCAAGAGGAGTTGAGCCTAGTCAGAATGACCATCATAGAAGATGCATACTAGTTTTTCTTGGAGGTGGAAGAGAAGCTGAATAAAAGATTTGATATCTAGCAAAGGGGAAGAGGTCAAGGTGGAAGGATTGGTGGAAGACCCTATGGGGGCCGAAATGAATATTTAAAGAAAAGTGAAGAAGCCGACACCAGTCAAAATCAGAGAGGAGATAATACCTACCGCCCTCATGACCAGAACAATGGTGAGCAAAGAGGAAGAGGAAGAGGTAGACCTGGGCAAGGACCTAGGAGAGGAGGTTTCAGAGGAACCTGTTTCCAATGTGTAGAAGAAGGGCATTGAGCATATGAGTGTCTACAACATCAAGGAAGGACAAATAGGAGACCTAAAGGTAATGCAAGATTTGCACATGTCGATGAAGATGTGCAATCTGATCGCTCTAAAGATGCTGAAAGGGGAGAAACCCTAGTTGTGAGAAGAACTTTGTTGAATGAGGAGAAAGAACTCAATCAGAGGAAGAGTTTATTCCACACAAGGTACAAATGTGAAGGCAAGTGTTGTGATATTATTATTGACAGTGGAAGCATTGATAATCTTGTTTCAGAGGAGATGGTTGACAAGTTGAAGTTGACAAGAAGAAAGCATCCACATCCATACTGGATTGCTTGGTTGAAGAAGGACCATAGAGCTTTGGTCAATGAGAAATGTTTAGTGAAGTTCAAGATTGGTGACTACCATGATGAGGTGTTGTGTGACATCATACCGATGGATGCATGTCATATGTTATTGGGGAGGCCATGGAAGTATGATAGGAGCGTTGTCCATGATGGACGTACAAATACATATTCCCTAACAAAGGATGGAGTTCATCATAAGTTGAAGCCCTTGAAGGAGGTGGAAGAAAAGGTATGTAGTACTACCAGAATTTGTTTGGTAGATGGTAGGAAATTTTTGGAGGGTATGAAGCATGAGTGTAATTGTTTTGCATTGATTCCTAAGATTAGTCAAGAGAAATGTGAAGATGTACCAGTAGAAGTCTCAAGTATGTTGGAAGAATTTCAAGACATTATCTATGATAATGTACCATAAGGTTTACCACTAGTAAGGAAGATAAGTCATCAAATAGATTTGATACCAGGAGCTAGTAGAGTGAAGAGTTGAAAAGATAAGTTCATGAGTTGTTGAGGAAGGGATTGATAAGAGAAAGCCTAAGTCCATGTGTAGTACCTACAGTACTAGCACCGAAGAAAGATGGAGAGTGGAGGATGTGTACAGATTCCCGAGCCATCAACAAGATCACAATCAAGTACAGATTTCCATTGCCCAGAATGGATGACATAATGGATTGTTTGAGTGGATCCAAGTACTTCACGAAGATTGATCTAAAGAGTGGGTATCACCAAATTTGAATCAGAGAAGGAGACGAGTGGAAGACAGCCTTCAAAACGAAGGAAGGTTTATATGAGTGGTTAGTCATGCCATTTGGGCTAACCAATGCACCGAGCACATTCATGTGGCTCATGAACAAGGTACTGAAAGAATTTTTGGGAAGTTTTGTTATTGTTTATTTAGATGACATTTTGATTTTTAGTAAGACTTGGGATGAACATTTGATGCATATCAGAAGAGTTTTACAGAAGCTGAGGGAGGAGAAGTTGTTGACCAATCTAAAGAAATATAGTTTTTCAAAGGAGTTGGTATACCTAGGATTTGTTGTCTCAAAGGAAGGTCTTAAGATGGACCTAGAGAAGGTGAGGGCTATTATTGAATGGCCTATGCCAAGGAGTGCTTTCGAGGTAAAATCTTTTCATGGTTTGGCAAGTTTTTACAGAAATTTTATCAAGAATTTCAGTAGCATTTGTGCACCCCTAACTGAGACAATGAGAGGGGATCGAAAAGAGTTTAGATGAACTAAAGGAGAAGACAAAAGCTTTGATACATTGAAACAAAAAGTCATAGAACAACTTGTTTTGGCACTTCCAGATTTCAATAAGGTATTTCAGGTAGATTGTGATGCTAGTGGTAGTGGTATAGGAGCTGTTTTGAGTCAAGAAGGTAAGCCCATTGCCTATTTTTGTGAGAAGCTTAATGATGCCAAGAAAAAATATTCTATTTATGATCAGGAGTTTTATGCAATAGTTTAGACTTTAAGAAATGGAGACATTATTTGTTACCAAAAAAGTTTGTTTTATATACTGATCATCAGGCTTTGCAGTATCTTAATAGTCAAGGAAAGTTAAATCAAAGGCACTTAAAATGGGTTGAGTTTTTGCAGATTATACTTTTGTTTTGAAGCACATGAGTGGGAACTCCAACAGAGTTGCAGATGCCTTGAGCAGAAGACAAATTTTTTTGATAGAAATGATGATAGAGGTTGTTGGGTTTGATGAGCTCAAAAGTTTGTATCCTGAAGATCTAGATTTTGTAGAGGCCTGGAAAGCTTGTCTAGAACCTGTTACTTTGGATAGGACAAAATGGTTGGATTTCATAATCCAAGATGGTATGTTGTATAGAGGAAGCCAATTGTGCATTCTGAGGATTTCCATGAGAGAGAACCTGATTAAGGAGAAGCATAGTGGAGGATTAGCTGGACACTTTCGTCAAGATAAGACCATTGCTATTGTTGGTGAACATTATTACTGGTCACAATTGCAGCAAGATGTGAGGAAATTTGTGCAGAGTTGCAGAGTGTGTCAGATGGAAAAAGGAACAAGTCAGAATACAGGGCTATATCATCCATTACCTATACCAGAGAAGCCATGAGATGATATTAGTATGGATTTTGTTCTTGGCTTACCAAGGACACATAGAGGACATGATTCCATTTTTGTGGTTGTTGATAGATTCTCAAAGATGGCCCATTTTATTCCTTCTAAGAAGACTAATGATGTTGTTCATATTGCAGAGTTATTTTTCAAGGAAGTAGTGAGACTACATGGTCTACCTAAGAACATAGTTTCAGATTGAGATACCAAGTTTGTTGGTTATTTCTGGAGGACATTGTGGAAGAAGTTGAAAACAGATTTGAAGTTCAGTTTTGCACACCATCCATAGACTAATGGACAAACATAACTGGTGAATAGGAGTTTGGGTAACCTACTACGATGCTTAGTAGGAGATAAGCCCAAAGGATGGAATTTGATTTTGCCACAAGCAAAATTTGCTTACAACAATTCTGTCAATAGGAGTACTAGTAAATCACCATTCTAGATTGTATATGGCAATAGTCCAAGAAATGCTTCAGAGTTAAGGAAGCTTGACAAAGGAGAAAAGATAAGTGCCGAGGTCGAAGACTTTGCATAACACCTGAAGAATTTGCATGAAGAAGTGAGAAAGCACATTAATAAGATGAATATTCAGTACAAGGCTAAGGCAGATCAAAAGAGGAGATATAAGGAGTTCTAGGTATGATATGAAGTCATGGTTCACTTGAGAAAAGAAAGGTTCCCAATTGGAACATACAATAAGTTGAAAATGAAGAAAATTGGACCATGTAGAATCCTGAAGAAGCATGATTTAGGAAATGCATTTGAGGTAGAGTTGCCTAATGACATCAATATTTCACCAGTGTTCAACATTTCAGATTTGACAGAGTATCATGATGATGGACTTGATAAAGGAACATAGTGGGACATTCCAACATCTACTTCAGAGAAGGAGGAGATAGAGGGCATTTTGGATAACTGTGTGGGTAAGAGTACAAGAAATAGGCAGTATACATAATACTTGGTGAAATGGAAAGGAAGGCCTATTGAAGGTTCATCATGGTTATCTGAGACTGAGGTTAACCATTTTGGTTTCCCTCTAACTCATGAGAAGTGATAGGGTCACTTTTCAAATTACCCTGGGTGTCTGATGCAGGAGCATCCAGGGTGTAAGAGCAATCTTGCATCAACCAAAAACAATGTTTTTTCTTTTCAATAAGGGCTAAATTTGGCAGGGTTACTATTTTTAGTAAGTTTGCATTTGTGCACAGTTGGATACAAAATCTTACATAGACCTCTAGAATGGTGAATCGAAGCTAATGGTGAAGAAATCACTTCAATAGCATTTGTCATTCATTTGTGAGATATTAAATTTAAAATTCCAAAAATCCTATTGAAATATTCAAAGTCAAATTTGAGGCACTTAGAGGCTCTGGATGGGCCTGAAATTTGGTGAGAAACCCAAGAAGTCTACCTTTCAATATTGCTTGTCCACCATCATCTTTTTGAGAGCTTTCTAAAAAGGTATTATAATTGAAAATCCAATGGTTGGATCGAAAGTTATGGCCCCGCGAAGTTGACCTGTTTTTGGAGGGAGATGCAAAATTTGAAATTAAGTTGGTGGCCACCAAAAAGGGCTTAATATGACCATTTTTGGGAACCCTTGGGTAGTAGAGTTAAGGGGGAAGGTGTAGAGTCAAGAAAAGGGTGGGAAAATAGAAACCCTAGTTGATTTGGGGTTATAGAAGGCTGAAGATTCTAGAGTCTTGAGAGAGGGAGCTGTAATGTGTTGCAACCTATGGGGGATTCATCCTCTGATTGTATTTGAGCTTCTATAATGTAATGTTTTTCCCATATTAATAAAATATCATTCTATTTTCTGTGTGCAATTTCTGTTATTGTGTGTTTTATGATTTACCCCCTTCATCAGAACTATTGATATTGGTGAACGTACATTCAATGATGTACTTTGTGTGTCTTCTTTGGCCAATAATCTTCTTTCCATATATCAAATTACTCACAATGGCATAGGGAAGACAATGGGGTTCACACCTGACTTGGTTATTATCAAAGACTTGGAAAGTGCAGAGACAATTTCTACTAGGATGGTTGATCATGCTACTCGGTTATACACCTTTCATGGTTTCTCTCCTGATGATGATTTAGATCCATTGGCTAACATTCACACTCCTATGTGAATCATATTACTGAGTTGAAGTTTGGTTACTTGAACCTTGGTATTCTTGCCTCTTCATTGGTTCTTGAGAATTGTGCTACACTTCCATCTTCTCCAACTCCTACTTCAGAGTTTAGTACTTCAGTTCAGTAGGATTCTTCTTGTCTTTCCAATATAGCCTTGTGGGATGAGTACTTGATAGGCATTTCAGATTTGTTTTGTGAGTCCCATGTTGATGATTTGGAGGACACATTTGAGGGTTTATCTCTCCTCTTTGATGACATTCATAGCACAGTTGTTGTCAACCCATCATTGTCTTTGGAGGTTGATGATTTTTAGTTTCCACTAGATCCTAGATTGTCACTTTATTCAGTGAGGCTCGAGACTCTTGATTTGATTGTGGTCTCATTCAGTACTCACATGGGGACACATGATCAATTTTCAAAGACATCATATTTCATGAGACTTCCTTCCTCATCTCTTGCCTTTGAGTTGGATTTTCTTCGCAAGAGGAGGAATTTTTTTTGTAGGTTTTGGATCCTCTTTGGTCTTCTTCTTCTTTCTTTCAACATTGGTGCATTAGCTTCTTCATTATGGATGGGGCATCTTGTCTCATACTCTTCCTCTTATGGGGGGCTACTGATTGTATATATCTGATGGATGTATTTTGTGGGTCTTGATTCTTCCATCATTCCATCACTTGTACATGTTTGTATGCATTCTCACTTTTCGTGAGAAGTTTATCCCATGAGGTTTTCTTCTTTACTCCACTTGAGACTTGTTTGTACATGGGTACCTAACATGGCCTAGTAGCCAGGACCCATCCATCTTTGCATCTTTGGATTAGACAACTACTCCCTAAGTTGCACTTAAGGGGGGTGTTAGTGTGAATAGGGATATTTCCTTATCTAGTTTCCCTTATGCTGAGAGTAATTAATATTATTTAACTATTAATTAGTTAAATAATATTCTCCCACATAATTCACATATTAAGTTGACGTAGTGAGTCTTCTAGATGTTTCTAGTTGTTTTCTAGGAGTCTAGTTGTGTGTTGAGTTGTTGATAGTTGGAGTGAGGTGTCTTATCCTCCACATGTATAATTAGTTGGTATCCTCTAATTGTCACATGTTCTAGGACACTCTCCACCTTTCACTTCACCTTTCACTCCACCTTTCTATCTCTCACCTTGCCTTTATAAGAAAGGTTCTCATGTACATTGTAAAATACACAATTTTACATTCATTAATAGAATATATTATTATTCTTTCATATTGTCTCTCTTGTGCTTTTATGAAGTTATAGATCTTGGGTGGCTCCTATCTAGCCAACTCTTACAAAACCTATCATAATGGTATTTTACAAAGGCTCTTCGCTTCTCTTACAAGGGACAACTAACTTCAATTGATATTCTTATGAATGAAAACTAGTATATCTTTTAACTAGAAAGCAAGGCAAAGGTGGTGGTTTTAACCAGAAAGCAGTAAAGGTAGAGTACATCCAAATATTCATAAGCTCAAAGACTTCCACCAAGCTAACATCTACAAATTGACAAATCAAATACTATACACCACATAATCACCACCATTAACAATATATCAAAAGATAAATAATTTGCAATAGTGAGCAAGAATTAAAGATATCTAACCACCTCAATACACATATATTATCAACACTAGTAGCAACACATCCAACATAGGAAGAATACGAATACAGATAACCATAACACAAAGATTATGATCATTCAAAATTGCACTACATTGATTTCTATTTCATGTATATAAAGCAATTGATCAGAAAGCCAAAATTGATCTATCACCAAAACATAGTTTGCTAAATGATCCCATACATCGACTAGCTAATCAAGTTTATATCTAAGTCAAACCATAACCATCTTTAAACCCTAATAGCTTCTTGAA
The DNA here is from genome assembly GCA_027924645.1 of Cunninghamia lanceolata. NCBI lineage: Eukaryota > Viridiplantae > Streptophyta > Pinopsida > Cupressales > Cupressaceae > Cunninghamia > Cunninghamia lanceolata. Next base: position 4,643,431 of record BSBN01000642.1, read on the forward strand.
GACAACCAATTAAAAGAAGTTTTAAACAATAGTATAAAGGGCCATCTAGAGAAAAAAGTTTTTGCGAAAATATTGAAAACTAACCAAAGCATATGAAAAGAAATTCAATTGAGGATTGTCACATCCTCTTCTTCATTATCAACTTCATCTATTGCTTCCTCTTCCTTTGCTTGTTCATCTTCATTCCTCGTGTCACTTTGTGCCATTTGAGATGCCTATGCTTGTAGTTTTTCCTTGTATGCTCTATATTTGTTGATTACAGGTGTCAAATACATTCCAAATGGAGTACCAATCATGCTAATCCAACGTTTCCTTTTTCTCACTGCTCTATTCAGACCAGCCACAATTTGGTGGACATCATCAAATCCACTCCCGATAGTCTTGATACAAGCCACCATCTTTGCAAGTTTACCAAGTGATTCCCTTGTTATAATACCATAGTTCATTATTTCCTCATCTACGAACTTCTCGAAATTTTGTTTGATCTCCTTAACATCTAAAAGCTTTTCATCATCAGACCTATTAGCTTCGATTTCTATAACAGAAAAATTTGTTTTAATCCTCATCATTTCTATGAAATAACTTGCAATTCCTTTCTCATATGATCCTTAGAAGATATTATAAGACATAGCTTACATTTGACTACATCAGCCCATACATGTGTGTTTAATTCCCCATGATTATTCAAGGTCTTCTCAATCCCTAGGATACCAACATCCATATTGGCCATCTCCTATATCTCTTTAGAGGCTAAATATAGGTTGTTATGATCACTCCTAGGCATTTGGAACTCTACTATTATAGCTTCTCTTTTCCCATGAATGGAATCAAACAATTTAATTGCCTCCTCAATGAACAAAAGACCATCAAAAATGACCTTTTCTACCCATTGGGCCATAACATTCCTTAGAGATAATGATCTTTTTATTTGTTGTAATAGATTAGGATCAGGGGTACTTAGACTCATGTTAGGAGGGTCTTCTATTGAGGGTGTTATTATCTTAACAATTGACTAAAAAAATAATGATAAAGAACTTACTTAAGCTTGCAACTTAGAGTTCTCTTCTTGTTGTTTCTTGATCCTTTTTTATATATTGTTGACTGAGTGTTTAACATGATAGAGATCACCTTCAGTGGTAGAAGGTTCCAAGTCCACTCTTCTTATTCTAAAGTCACTTCGATCACTTCATCTTCATTCTTATTGCCCACTAGATCTATAATTTCCAAAAAATGATTCCTTGAGGTAGGATTAGTCACCATTCTCGATATCCTCCAGGCACATTTAGGATTAGGAGTATCCTATATTAACTTAGCCATGATATCTATATAGGTATTTGTGGTTGGTGTATACCTTTTCTTCTTTTCAATTGCTTTCTTTGATTAGGTGGGAGATGGGGAGGGAATATTAGCAGCATTAACAACACTCATAGTACCATCCATAGGCATAGGTGGAGGATTGTGCTATGGGGGTTCATTTAGATTGGGGGAATTTGGAGCACTTAGCAAATATTTCAGCACACTATCTTGTCCTAATTGAGTAAAAATGAATGAATCACTATCACTTACAAGGTTATTGACAAAAGGCACATGGTCTACTTTTGATGGGGAAGCATCCAATTAGGTATTTCTCTTCATAGGTTGACTATCTTGCTCACATGTCATCTTTAGTTTACTAACATCATCAGGAGAGCAATCACCATCTCCATTAGATTGTGAGCCAACTCTTTAGAGAGTTGGGTCTAAACTAGATTATTTTCATTGAGAGTGTGTAGTCTAGGATCTATTTTGACCCTACGAGGCTAACTCTCTAGGCGTTGTTGAGCCAACACATTCTTTCACCTTTCCCTTCAACCATTTCTTTGTCCTTCTTATCAGTTAGAATGAGTGGAAATTCACATCTATGATTTCATTTTTAGACCATTTCACAGGAGGTAGAGGCTATAGTGGAGCTTAATGATAGCCTTCATCTATAATATTGGATTTGTTGTCAACCATGTAAGGAACTTGAATATGCAAGTTGAAGGCTCAGATCTGGTCAATGGTTAATCTCATCCAACTACTTCTCTACACTTTTCTCTCATCCAAACAATCCAACCAAAAATCTTCAAGCTAGGGTTTGTGCAGATACAAACCTCCTCCATGCATATTTTCTTTTACATAATTTTTATTATCAAAGGCTGCATGATTTGACAAACTATGGAGACTAAACTTAGTAACTTATCGACACTTCTGGCACTATCATTACTTTTACAAGAATAAAATGACAAAGTCATAGGAAAAGAGTAATATTTCTTTTTTATGGCATGGTACCTTGTATTCATATCCACCATTTGACAACACACCTCCAGAAACCTAAGATAATTAGATGGGTATTGTGGCAACATCAACGAGACATTTTCATAACCCCTTTATTCTCAAGTAAGAAAAATGATCAAATTTTATGTAAAAACTTCCAAAATTCATGCCAATGCAACCACTTTAGCAAAAAATCTTTGTTCCAGTGAGCCATCAATCTTCTTAGTCAACTACATAGAAAAGACATCATTCACCCTCCAGAAATCTTTCATACTTCTAGTCTTCTATAACTAAGGAAAAGTTTGATACATAGGCATATTGGCAGTAGGAGTTCCAAAATCCTTAGGCTAGGCCAAGTAGCCTCTCTATAAGACAACACATAAACTAGCTGGGAACACATGTGAAACCTTACATCTCACAAGAAATTTAATAGTTGTTCATGCATACTTTTGCTAATTATTCTCGCCCAATCAATATGATGGTCTTCACAAATTAGTAAAATAAACCTACACATCTAAAAAGAAAAAGTATCTTATTCTAAGCTCCTAACTACATGGTTTAGTAGAGTTATCATGTTTGAAATCTCTTCTTTGATATGACTCCTCTTAAGATTGATAGGGAGCCATGATTTTCCCTTTTTCTTGACTTCCAGCCAAGTCTTGGCAATACAATTTTAGCACCGGCCCTTCTTTTCATTATAGTATGTCCATGTAGAAGACATAGAAACATCTAAATTTTCTTCATACTCCTCCAAGTTCAGAGCTAAGGCAATTGATTCAGAATCAATTTTTGCAACCACAGAGCCATCTAAGGCTCTAATTTCTTGAGACTCTAGAAAGTAATTATTGGCATAGGCTACTACCAATTCAAGACAACACACTGCAAATGGAAAGCCTCCAGCTCTATCCAACCCATTGCTAACAATTTTATTTGCCAAGGGATTTTGGCCTTCAGACTGCATTATTTTCTAAAAATCCTCAAAATCAACATGGCCCAATTCAGTATCTTTTACATGAGATAAACCATTCTCCACAATAGGGACCATAGGGGCCCCTAGAAATTTGAACTTCATCGTTACTGAATTGAGAAACCAGATGGCTAGAAACTTAAAAGCATTCACAGACAATGCAAGAATATGTAGTGCACTTATAGGGAATTCTCTATGTAGATACATGAAAAATAGAAAGTTTCAACCACCTGAGAGAAGTGTTGTGTTTTAATAGTAGAGGAAAACAAGAAATAAGATAGAAATGACTAATCATTCTAACCTATAAGCATGGAATTCTACAGATATATCACATGTAGTGGATTAACTATTCTTCACTCTACAACACATTCCCTTAGCAAGAAAGTGCAACTTCAAGTGAGGTAGGGAATTTATTGAAGCTTCATGTCACTTCTCATAAACTTATTCATAAAGAACATTAAATTCTAGTAGCGAATCTAGCCTCAAAAATCATAAACATTCACCTCAAGTTTCCCTCTAAAAAATGTGTTAATGTGTTTTCATGTACTTCAAATTAAATGCAGAATGACAAGTGTCATTTCATTGTACCACATGCCAACTTAGAAAAGGCACCATAGGAAAATCAATCACTCAAAGTCGGCAAGTCGAGAAATTTTGGAACCTTCAAACCCTAACATTGATATTTCAGAAGTTCAAAGAAGTTCAAACCTCCCAACAACATAGAGCCTTCATAACACAAATGACTAAGATTGACACAAGGGAAGACTTTAAGACACTAGACTCAGACAATTTAAGAAGTTGAGTGGTTTATAAACTTTTGAACCCACTGACTTTGGTTCGAAGACATGAAGGATTTCTGATGACTAGAGAAATGACTAAGTAAAGTTCAACTCAGGAAGGAAGGAAAGGAAGTGACAAGCAAAGAATTGAGAAATTTTTAAAGGCATGAGTGCTTTAGTAAAATTTCAAAAATAGGGCAACAATAGGCTCTAATTGGGGACAAGGACTAAGGACGATGTAGAGAATACAGACAAACCTTGGCAACCAAGCCTTATTTCAAAGGGGAAATAGACTCACACCAAAAACATAATGACCAAACTATAGGAAAAACAAGGAAAGAAACTATGGTATAATGTGAAACTTAGAGATGTCACAAATTATACAACTTCAAATCTTGCCCATTATAGGTAAGAGGCAGTGGTGTTCCATCAGGATCATGCAAGTGGTTGGTCCTCTTCTTAGAGAAAACTATGAGATCATCCAAGTAAATCATAATGATTTTATTTTTCAAATCACCAAATGTTAAGTCCATTTCTCTTTGGAAAGTGGCCCCTGCATTGATGAGGCCAAATGGAATCCTATTGTAAGCAAAAACATCAATAGGGGTAGTGAATGTAGTTTTGTGCTGGTCCTCCAGAGCTACTTCAATCTGATTATATCTATAAAATTCATAAAGCATTGACATCATCTCTATGATGTAGTACGAGAAACACTAAGAGGGGGGGTGAATCAGTGTTTCAAGACAAATTCAATTTATTTTCTTCTCTTTAAACTTATGCACATGTAATAACTTGGAAGCTCAAATGCTAAAAGTAACTTTATCAAATAAGTAAGATTAAATGCTTGATCACCATAGAAACTCAAATGCTGAAAGATACACAAGACTGAATGTTTAAACATGAAGACCAAATAGACCACAAATAATGAGAAACCATAACACAGTGACTTTCATGAGTGGAAAACCCTCATAGTGATGAAAAATCACTTCAAAATGCCTTGCTTAATTGAAATCCACCAATTACAGAGCCTCACTATCTATTTTATGCCTCACTAGCTTTTTCATGTTCACAATTGCCTCACTAGCATTACACATTCACTACCTCACTAGCATTACACATCAATTGCCTTACTGGCAAAATATCATGCCTTAATGGCATTTCACATATGAAGATAAAGAATAAAATATAGAAGGTTTCTCTATTTCACTGATGTTCATGGCAGATTTTTGTCTTAATGTATTTCATGTCCTATAGACTTCATTTGTATTTGAAGTTTAGAACACACAAAATTCATTAAACAAATCATTGTTCTTCTATAACAGCTCTTCTAAAACATGGGATTTAGGATATGATATTCAAGAATTCTTTTTATAAAGAAACTCCAATATAGGGTTTCTAAAGAAACCTCCTTCTACAAAACAAAGTAATCAAAGTAACTAAAACAAATGCATTTTGTTGTCTTCAATTTCCATCTCAGTCACCGAGGATCAAGTCCTTTGCAAGACACATTTTCATTTTTTCTTGGTCAAGATACTACGCATAACAATGACCCACTAAACTTTTTAAAATATAGTTTGAAAAACTTTTCAAAACCACAAATTGTAACCAAAGAAACAAAAACAAGCTCTTACTATTACAATATTTTCATACTGCAGTCGTGCATAAAAACTCTACCAGAGAACCCCTAAAAATTTCACATATATATCGACCAATGATCTTATGAAGTGTATAATATCCATACCTTGGTCATTTTGAAACTATAAGAAACTTACAAATTCTAACTGAATCCTCAACTATCACAAACGATCAACTAAATCATGATGGATGCTCAAACCCTAGGTTCACTGTGCTGCATAACCTAAGCTCCAAACAATGCAGAAAATGAGTCATAAACAAGATTGACACTTCATTTCATTCACCTTACAACTCAGTAACCCTAGAAGGGTACAATTGTTTTAATGACTTAAAAACCCTTCAAATTGTTCAAGATGCCTCAACAACCTATGAAAGTTGGTTCCCATTGGTCTAAAGTCTTAATGACTTTATTCAAAACTATTTAAAACCCATTTTAAAACCTTTTAAGCTCTTAACAATATCTTTATAACATTTCACAATATTGTATCGACCATGATCTCCAACATAACAAGTCTTTCAATAAAGTCCACCTTCTAATGTAAAACAAGTATGGTGCCAATATAAACCTTGAAACCTCACAATAAGATGAATTGATGATCAATCAAGACACAAGTAAATTCATTGCTATGAACCATGAAGAGTACCTTAGCAACATCACGATCAAGGCATGATATGTAATATTGCTTCTTCAAATATGAAGAGCATACAAATACCACTATCAATTACATACAATACCAAGAATATATCAAATTGAGTATGCTTCTATCAACAAGACATTTACCACTATCCACAAAATCATGTAAACCACTAATGAAAGTGAACATAAGCTATCAAAACCAACTGAACTAAATGTGCCAAATAGTTTGACATTTATGCCAACACACTATCAATGCCCCTCTTCATAAATTGTAAACCTTTGACATCAATGACAAACTATGCCAAAGCCAACACTTTGAACTAGATACTATTTGCAATATGGGATCCATGACAGGTAAAGGGTAGTTATCTTTTAAAGAGGCTTGATTCAAATTCTAGAAATCAACACAAATCCTTATTTCCCCATTCTTATTTCTTACAAGAACAATGTTCGCCACCCATTTAGAGTGATGAATGCGATAAGTAATCTTTTCCTTCAGCATCTTGTCTATCTCACTTAAAATAGCTTTAGATACCTTAGGGTTGTAGGTCCTCTATTTCTACCTAAAGGGCAAGGCACCATGTTTCAGAGGAATATGGTGTTGCATCTTCCCATCTCTAAACTTCTTTAGATCAGCATAGCATGATGCAAAGACATATCTATATCAAACAAGCAAAGAAATTAAAATCTCTTTCCTTTAGAGAGTAACACTTCCAATGCAAACAATCTTTCAGTCCTCTTCTGTACAAATGTTCACTCTATCATAATCAGCTAAAGTCCTGATCAAAAGTTTACTTTTCTACTTTCGGTATTGATCACATCGATTAAAAAGATCTTCCACTAAGACCAAACCTTTGGGAATTTTGTTTCCTTTCAATTGTATAACCTTCGGCTCCTAGCCATCATGATATTTCATTTCACCTTCTAGAACATCATTTTTTTCATCACAACTCCCTTCGAAGAACACATTGGCAAAAGATTTAGCCTTTTCAAGAAAAGAAATTATTTGTCACTCATTATTAAATATCTTCCAATGGTTAACGTTATCAGGCATGCTAGGATTATAAACTATCTCTTTGAAATTTTGGTGAGCTAGCAAGAGAGAAGCAAACATAGACAATGAATCAACTCGAGTGTTTTGGTCTCTAGGTACAAATTCTATCGAGAAAGGATCAAAGTATTCTATACAATCCCACACTCTTGATACAGGAGCATCCCTGGTTCAAGAGTAATCTTGCATCAACCAAAAGCATTTGCATTTCAGTTTGTTTCTTTTCATTTTCAAGTTTAGTTTAGGTAGTTCAGTAGTAGTTTCTGTGTTTTTGTATGTATTCTTTGGCATTTACATTTCAAGCCCTGCGGAGCTGGATTTAGCATCTACATTCATTCATTTTCATCATATCTAGATTTTAGAGGTCCTCATAGTTGTACCAAAAAGTTATCACTATCAGAAGTTGACTATTTTCTCTGAGCAAAGCACCCTGATAGTCTCAGACAATCAGCTGAAGGAGAATCTTACAAAACATCTATTGGTCTTGTGAAGGCTAATGATACATCTTTCCATGTTGTTAGGTTCATGGCCAACCTTCCTTGGAGATCCGTACATTATTCCTTTCATTTATAGAGGAGTTCTATGCATTTAGGTTTGACCTATCCGTGTTGCATGTTACTGCTCTTCATTGGAGTTTGTGACCTTCTTTGGCCGATGCAGAGGAATCTATTGTTCCAGAGATGATATATATTGATGTAATAGATCCCTAGGAAAGTAGTTATCAAGTTTTGATGATTTAGAAGATCAATAATCTAAATTTGTGTGAAGGAGCTTCAACGTTGTATCTTGACCATATTTTGTAATTAGGCTTGTGAGCTAAATTGTAAGCTTGCATGTTGCCAGCCAATCTGTATTTGAATTCTATGATATACTGAATGACTGAATATGCATTTGCTTTCTATATTGGAGTTGTTTCCATTGTGTTTACTCTTGCTGTATGGTCCGTATAGTTCACTTTGTGGACCCTCCTACCGTGACTGCACCAAGTGGTATCAGAGTGAAAGTTTGAATCTTTGGGAGTGAATTTGAGTGAGTTGGCGAAGGAATTCTAATGCAGGGACTTTCAGAGGTCATAAATTTTGACTCAGATGTGAGTTTTCTACAAAATTTTATAGGTGGATGTGTTATGAGGTGCCCAATGGTTTCCTAACCTACCCTAGTGGGCTGGACCCCATCTTGGCACTTTTTTGGGGCTTGAAACTTTCATCTTGGCCCTCAAAATAGCAATTTAGTGTTTTTTTCTAGATTTTTAAAATGTTGCTTTTGTAATAACTCAAAACTCATGTTTCTAATTTAGAATATTAGTTGGCCTTTCATACTACCTTGGTTATAGGAAGCTTTTGGGAAAAAATTGGATTCTCAAGATATGATTGTAAAATTACCTAAAATGGCAAAATTTGACAATTATTGAAATCTGCCAAAAAAGGTAATTTTTTGATTTTTTGTTTCTTGGATATAAGAGTTTTCTCTTATTGTAGCAGTATAGTTGATGAATAGAATTTTTTTTATGTTCCAGCTTCCAAATCTTTGGCTCTCATATGTTTAATGGCACAATTCTATTGACTGTATGTTGTGTGTTGCATCAAATTCTGTAAGATCTTGTTGTAGACAAATTGTCGATTCAAGGTAGGTTACTTTTGTTGCAACCAATTGCTGATTGTGAGGTAGTTGTCACCTTGTAGCCTGATCATTGAACCTAAGGTAGTTTGCACTTGATCTTAGGAAGATGTTGCCGAAGAGAGTTGCCTCTTTTGGAACAATGGCTGGTAGAATGGATGAGATGATGGAGATGATGAGAACAATGAGAATTAGTTTGGATGTCATCAAGGAAGATTGATGAAGAGGTTTGACACCAAGACCTAATGTTGAGAGTGTTGATAACTAAGAGGGGGGAGGTGAATCAATTATCTTAATTATTTTAACTAGGTGTTCTTCTTTAACAACTAGTGCAACATCAAATCATATAAGCATGCATAACCATGAAAGAAGAAATAAAATCATTAGACATAACACAATGATTTTGATGTGAAAAACATGGTTAAGGGAAAAACCACAAGGTGACTAACCCAAGAATGTATTCTTTGTTAGAAGAATAGAAGTACAAAATGGTACTTGCCAATTAAGGCTCACTACCTGAGCACACTGCTCACAAGAGGCTCATTGTCTACAAGAGACTCACTATCTACAAGGTATAAAGAAAGTAACCAAGTGATTGAACTGATGAGAAGCATCCACATATGCTAAGGTTCAGTTCCAGTTAGGCTCAATACACTAATCTACTACACTTCATTCTTCCTCTTCTTGTTGTTGCTGTGCTATCACATACTGGACTTGTATTGCTGCTTCCACACTATTCTCTACTTTTCTTCGCACAACATAATACACCACACATTCCTTTACACTGAAATCCATCTGGTATATGTATCTGCACCAAGGATTTCATCATCTTTTTAGTCAGCATCCGGAATACTCAATATTTTCCCAAACTCTGGTCTGTCATCTGAATCCTTGCATACTAAGTGATGCGTATCAAAGAGATACTTAGAGAAGTCATCAATCATGTCGGCTAGCCATGAGTGATCCCTCAAGAAACTTGATTACCATCAATTTCTCATCCAGATTAAGGTCTGATGTTCTACCGGTTAGTTCTTCCTCAGTCTACTCTGCCAAACAGGAACCCAACACTTAGGTTCATATCTCTTCACTCTTTCATCACCGAAGGCTCAATCTCTGGAATGTATCAGTCATGGTACTCCTCTTGACTTCCCCAAGTCCACACTTACTAAGATACTTTCTCTAAGAGATTTGGACTTGATTGTTAGACCTTGCTGCATACTCTATTCTTGGTCACTGGACCAAAATGCTCTTCAATCTGATTTTTGGTATAGACATACCATGTCCTGCGGATGTGTGGGATGGACTTTGTTGCCATCAATGACAACATTCATGAAGCCACATAGTGTCTCTTGCCAACAATCTCCCCCTTTGGCATTGATGGCAACACTTAGTGAAAAATGACTAAGTGTCACACTACACTCCCCCTTGGCCGATGCTCTGTTCTAAAGTACACATTTCTGGAGCTCCCCCTTAGCTAGATTCCACATTTTTCACTACTCCTCACTCCCCCTTTGACATCAATGGCAAAGGGTAGAATCTACACACCAAAATTCCCAAAAATCCAACTATACTTAGCTGCATAAGTATATATATACATGTTATACTTACATATACTGAAGGATATCTACAAAACTTGTCTTCAACTGGGCAAATTCTATTGCCCAACTCTGCTTCATCCTATCCAAAATTGAGATGTGACCACTCAAGAGGAATGCAAAAGCTTCTACCATGTTTAGATCTATCGGATCACTGGTCTAGGCTGTGGTCTGAGCATCAGTTAGGGCCTCATGCATGACCTCTAATTTAGGGATAATTATCCCTCCAAGTTCACCCATCCTACTTATTATATTCTTCCTTTCCTTTCCAAGCTTGTTTAGTTCATTTAGAATGGCAATAGTCTGACATTCTTGATTTATTATGGATGTGGTGAGAGGATCAAAATTCTGAGATACACTTGATAGTTTATCCTTTTGCTCTTTCACTTTCTTCTCAATATCCTTTGTCACTTTAGACTAGGATAAACAAAATTTATATATTTCTCCACCATCTTTAAGAGCATTTTCTAAGCTCTTTATCCCAATATCCATAGTTCTCCTATCATTTGTTATTAGCCCTTGTACTTCAGAGAATCTCTTACCCAAAAATTCTTTTCGGACCTTCTCTTCTACTGCCTTCTCTAAAGAGTCAAAATGTGTATTAACAGAATTAACAAGAGACTTTAAATTACCAGATGTGGAGGCTGAAGGATCCTTTTGGAAGGATGGCATGATTTTCTCTAGCACACCAGATGCAATCTCTATTAGCTCACAGTCTTTCATGTGAGACTTCAGAAGCTTTTCTTTTGCTTTGGCTTGAAAAAAAGATGTTACCTTCATTGTCTAGATTGGAGAGAGGGAATCAAATTTGAATGGTCCTTGAAGTAGCTCTAGTTCATCTAATTCCATTATTTCTTTTGTCAAGAAGTCTTTGAATAATTCTATAGTGTTTCTTGCCAGAGACAGAGTTTTCTTCCCTTCTGCAACCTTAGCACTATCACTTGTGGTCTTCTCTATTTGAACTTCTTCTCTTCCCTTCACTTCTTCTTCTTTATTGATTCTTTCTTTTCCTTTAATTCTAGAGTCTATTGGGGGATCTAGAAGAGAGGTGTCTACTTCTCCATGGACTTCCTCTTCTGGAACAGAGGAATCTAAGTCCTTAGTCTTCTCTTTATCCATCTCTTTTGATTCTTCTACATTTTTCTCTGTAGGATCTTCCTTTGATGTATTGAGTCCATCATCCATGATAGAGGGTTCATCACCTAAGTCCTCTATAATAGGGATATTAAATCTTTTATAGGCATTCTGGAGGATGTCTTTAGTCTCTCCAAGCATAAGCTTAGTCATTCTGGCTTTGCTCCAAAGCTCATCCTTGCAATCTTTGAAGATCATTCTTATTTGCTTTGGAGTGATGGAGGGATAGAGTTGGATAACAATCTGCTCCCAGATTTATAGGTCTTTTGCCATGGCATTGTTCTTTCTCATTTCAAGTTCCTTTTCTAAATTTTTAGGAATCAGAGATATAATTTCAATGAATGCTTTGTTATAAATGTTTAGATACCTAACTGTGGCATCTTGCAAGATCTTCTGATTAGCTTCATTATATTCATCATAAAATTCAGTCATTGGTTATAGGTTTCCATCCATAGTAACTTATTTGATGATATCATTAATGCAAAGAGTAGGCTTTTCAATGAATTCTTCTACCACTTCTTCCTTTTTATGATCGGTAGAGGGTTCACCTCCTTCTTCATTTTCTTGACTTCCTCATTGGTCTCAATTTCTTCATCATCTTTCTGACTTGTGTAGGACCTTGTTGCCTTTTTCTTTGTTCTCTTGTCTCCCTTTCTAGATGTCTGGGCTTTCGGTTTTGATGCTTTAGGTGTAGAGCTTTTGGACAATTTTGTCCGAGAGGGGGCTTGCACTGGAGCACTTTCTTTCTCTATTTCTTTCCTTTCTTTTTCTGCCCTTCCCATCTTCTCTCTGTTGGCATCAACTACCTCCTTTGATATTCTATACCTCTTGGTGAATTCTTCTACTTCCCTTCTTACTTTTCTCTTGATCTGAGGTTGTCTCAGTTCAACATGAACTTTTATACTTAGCTTTTGGAAGGTTCCAAAACTTTCTTCCTTAGGGTCCTTGGGTTGACTCAGCAGGTGTTGGATGTGTCGTTCTAGGATTTTCTCATCAACCTCATACCCCATTGGCATGATCCACACTATTCTCAGTTCCACTGCCTCCATCAGGCATTGATCAGTGTCTACCATAAAGCACACTGTATCCTTGTATTTCTCAACTAATGATTGGGGGATTCTTTCTCTGGCCTGCATCATACTTTGAAAGTTCTTGAAGTATCCCCGGAGTGTTGTATTATGTGCCTTGGTATCACCAAGCCCATGCATATAATCTCTGATTTGTATGGCTACTAGTCTATCATTTTGCCACATCCAACCACTGGATCTAGGTAGCTCATTCATGAAGTAAAAGAACAAACATAGTATTAGCCCACCATACTTGAATGAGTTCTTCTTGTCCTTCTTTATCTTTTGTAGGTTTTCCAACAGTTGGCTTAGAAGAAGCTCACAAAGGTCATAATCTGCATTCTCCTTTAACATCTGATAAGCAACATAGATTACAGTTCCGGATACAGAATTCTCTTTGTTGGAGTGATATATCTTATAGCCAATTATCATAGATGCAAACTTGATATCTGGATTAGTGGTATCTTCTATAGTCATTGCTCTCTTGTCAAATTTTGATCTAGTAGCCTCACTCATAGTTTGGTTTTTGACTGATTTGAGAGCAGGCAACCCACCGGATGAGTGTAATCTAGTTATCACCCTAATTGCATCTTTGGTTATCTTGAATGGCCTCATCAACCACATAAAGTTGTCATGCATTCTACTCAAAACATACCGGACCCATTCATCTTCCGCAAAATAGGGGAAATAGATGCAATGTCTAAAATGCTTATTCCGGATAGCTTTGTACTGAGGTTTGAGTTTAAAAGATTCATCTATTAACTGCTTGTGGTAGATATCCATTATCTTGGATTTCCCAAATTCTTCAATGTTTACATGAATGTATGCCCTAACATCTTCTACATGCAAAGCCCCATGTGGAATGCCAGAAAATGTGCCTAGGGGATCAACTTCTAGGGATTTGTAGGGATGTTTCTTGAATTTAGGATGCAGCCTATCAGTGATCTTCACAAAATTTAGAGTAGCCATCTTTCAAAAGATTCAAAGAGATTTTTAAGAGCAAAAAATACCTCTTATGCTTTTAGGGTTCATGATATGAGCCGGATCAAATAGCTAGATGAATCGACTTCTGCGGTTGATCTTTGAGAGGCTTGAGACAATTTTGTTGCAGAGCTCCTTCTCTCTTCTTCTCAAATGCAAATGTACAAATGATGAGCAAAAGAACCCTTTTTATTTTTGCACAAACCCTAATTCCATTTTGCAATAAATGCACAAGTTAAATTATTCAGGCTGCCTTATTTTCTTGTTCTGAGAGAGATCTTTCTCGATCATTGAGATGCACCTAGAATGATAACTTACAAAGTATCTCCCTTTCTCCAATCATTCCATCTAACTGCAAATCCAAATATTTCAATTTTGAATTATACCAGATCTAACTGTGAAAGTCCTACTTTTGCCATATGATTGACAAACCGGATTAATCTTGGATGATTAACCTTTTCAAACTCCTTGCAGATCTTTCATATCTTTACCAAGGGTTATTTAGATGTTTCTCTGAGAGCCTTTCAATCCGCAACTTTCCATGTGCCAATTTTAGGCACCAATTGATTGGCTGGGGGAAATTGTTTTCTTTTGTCACTCCCCCTGAGCTAGAGCTCATCTATTTAGTTTCTGAAAGGAATATCAGCACCAGATTCTGGTACGGATCCATCCCCAACATTTTCTATACTTCTCTTGACCCAAATCTTGTTCATCTCCTTCTGAATTTCATCTGCATTTACTTTTCCTTTTCCTTTTCCTTTGTTTTAGTTATGATTATGATGCACCAGACCCTCTTTGTCCTTATTCTTACTTCTACAAAATTTGGCAATATAACTGGATCTATTGCAATTGTAGCAAACAATATTTCTTTGCATATTTGACTGATAACTTCTAGATCTGCATTGATTAGCCATATGTCCCATTCTATTGCAGGCAAAGCATCTACCATTGAATAAATTGTTCATTTGCATATTTCTACACTCATGAGATTTGTGACCATACCTTTTGTAGTTAAAACACTGTCCGGAGAAGGATGAATTAGTCTGATTCATTCTTCTTCTATATTGATTTGCTTTATGACCAAAGTTATTGCAATTGTGACAGTATCCATTGAAGGATGGATATCTTTGAGCATTTGGTTGCCTTACCAGAGGTCTTCTAGGCCTGTTCCTTGGATTTCCTGATCTAGAGTTCTTTTGATTGGATCCAGATCTTTCACCTTTCTCATACCCCAAGCCTTGCTTGTCATCTACGCTCTTTTGGCTTTCAAGAAGAACTTCAAGTTGAGTAGAGATTATCTTGAATTTATCTTTGTATTCATTTGTTGTTTGAAGATCCCTTTTAAGAGTGTCAATCTGATTCTCAAGTTGTTCTTCATTATCTCTAGCTTCTTCAAGATCAGATTCTAGATGCCTGATTATTCTATCCATTTTGTGGCAATCTTCTGACTTCTCCTTGAGAGATTGTCTTAGATCATCTTCAATTTTTCTTTTCTCTTCAACTTCTTGGGTGAATTTCATAACCCCTGATTCCATTTCATGTCTTACCATATTGACCTCTTTTGATAGCTTCTCACATAACTTGTTCTTCTCATTCAGATCTTCATTAGTATTATTGGCTTCACTTTGATTTGCTAGTTGTTGAAGTAGTTCCTTTCTCTTTTTCATAGAGATACTCAGTTTCTCTTTTAGTTCATTTATGAAATCATCAGCTTGTTTGAGTCTTTCCTTTAAGTCATTGACTTCAGAGTGAGAATGGTCAAGATCATCTAAGGCATACTGAAGTTGTTGCCTCAAACCATACATATCCATTGAGATTCCCAGATCTTCCTCAGATTGTTAGGCTTTGTTTGAAGGAACTTAGCTTTGATACCAATTGTTGATAACTAAGAGGGGGGGTGAATCAGTTATCTTAATTATTTTAACTTTGTGTTCTTCTTTAACAACTAGTGCAGCATCAAATCATATAAGCATGCATAACCATGAAAGGAGAAATAAAATCATTACACATAACACAATGATTTTGACATGGAAAACTCAGTTAAGGGAAAAACCATGGGGTGACTAACCCAAGAATGTATTCTCTATTAGAAGAATAGAATTACAAAATGGCACTTGCCAATTAGGGCTCACTGCCTGAGCACACTGCTCACAAGAGGCTCACTACCTACAAAAGACTCACTGTCTACAAGGTATAAAGAAAGTAACCAGGTGATTGAATTGATGAGAAGCATCCACATATGCTGAGGTTTAGTTCTAGTTAGGTTCAATACACTGATCTACTACACTTCATTCTTCCTCTTCTTGTTGCTACTGTCCTGTCACATACCGGACCTGTATTGCTGCTTCCACACTATTCTCTAGTTTTCTTCACACAACAAAATATACCACACACTCCTTCACACTAAAATCCATATGGTATATGTATCTGCACCAAGGATTTCATCATTTTTTTAGTTAGCATCTGAAATACTCAATATTTTCCCAAACTCTGGTCTGTCGGCTAAATCCTTGCATACTAAGTGATGTGTATCAAAGAGATACTTAGAGAAGTCATCAATCATGTTGGCTAGCCATGAGTGATCCCTCAAGAAACTTGATCACCATCAATTTCTCATCCAGATTAAGGTTTGATGCTTTGTCGGTCAATTCTTCCTTAGTCTACTCTGCCAAACAAGAACCCAACACTTAGGTGCTCATATCTCTTCACTCTTTCATCACCGGAGGCTCAATATCAGGAATGTATTAGTCATGGTATTCCTCTTGACTTCCCCAAGTCTGTACTTTATTGAGATACTTCCTCTAAGAGATCTGGACCTGATTGTTAGACCTTGCTGCATACTTTGTTCTTGGTGTCATGCCCACATTTCCCATGCGGTCACAACACGCATCACATGAGTCATGTCCACATGCGCCATGTGGTCATGACACGAAATACCAAAAAATTTTCCACTCTTCCCTAGAAATCCCTTTGCATGCATAGGTGTGCTCGGTGGCATACGCTTAAGGCAAAAATAATACAGTTGTCAGTGACGTACCAAATACATGTGTGCACACCCTACACAAGGAAATGCGTGGTTTCCTAACTTAGGTTAATCTCATGAATTATATTTGATCAACAATTGTTTTAGGTGATAGATCATTTTTCAGCAAAGCATGATCATCTGATTCTTCTTTCCATTTTCTAGAATTTAATATTAATTTCTCTTCCTTCAGACTTAGCATTTTCAACCAAGCTCATTCATTTGCCCTCTCTTCCTTTTCTTGGAATTTAATTTTGGTTGTATTTCTATCACGTTCATTTTACCGTTTCTCTAAAATTTAATTTTGATTGTATTTCTATCTCATCCCCCTTCCCGTTGTGCAAGATCTTCTTATGTTATCCTATTTTTTTTCTTCATGTTCTTTATTGAACAACAATAACACTACATCCTTTACATTATTCCTAATTTCTTGGTAAACCAGATCACTTACACAGGGTTGGTTAACTTCACTTGACTCAGTCCCCCTAGGGTTCTACTCTAGGTTTTAGTTCAACGTTTGAATTAATTTGAATAATCATCTTGTTCCTAAACATGATTAACAATAGGTTAAACTTACTTAGTTCTCTTAGCTCTGTTTAGAAATGCTGTGCATTTTCTCCTCTCTGTTTTCCAAGGTTAGCTGTTCTTTCTCTTTCTCTTTTTTTTTCAATTGGACGTTTATTCTCTAAATCTATAGTTGAGTTTAAAATGGCCACTCATGGAATGCCTGTGATGGCTTGTTTGCATTTATTTTCAGTGTCCTTTGTAAATGAAGGGATCATACTTTCCTCTTCATTTTCCTGTCATTTAATATAGGATAATTGTTAAAACCTCTGAGAAACTCTTCCTTAAAATTAAAATATATTTACCTATGCTCTTTTTAAATTGTAATTGTATAAACAATGTATCTCTAAATTGCAACTCTGAGTTTAAACATCTATTCAATTCGTATTATACATTATGCATAAATAAATCCCACTTTCCTCGATTAAAATTTCTATTTCAATCAAATGTTTTAAACTACATATAGTTTGCCTTCAATGAATAGTGAAAAGTGAATAGTAAAAGTAAATAGTGAATAGTAAAAATGAATAGTGATTAGTGGAAAGTGAATAGTAAATAGTGAAAAGTGAATAGTAAAATGGTCCCCATCCTAGGAAGAGACCCTCAAGGTGGCAGTAATTTCAAAAGCAATACTGCAGCCCAAATTTCATTTCTTTCATGGTAGCAAAATTACAACTTGACTTATAACAAAATTTAAAACTAATATTTCTACTAAGCTTGCATAGGAATAATACTTTTACAAACTTACTTAAAACATCAACTACCTCACAACTTTTCAAGTAGAAGAAGAAGGAACTAGACAAGTCTAATATCCTTTTAAAAACAAATTTCCTCTTCCTTTCCTCATTTTAAAATGGTAAAACTTAATGAAGAGTAGAATACAAACAACAATCCAATCACAGAGGATTTCCTCACAACTCCAAAAATAACAATTTATACAACAATAGGGAGATAATTTTCTCCTTTTGAAAAATCGACAAGGAAGGAGATATTAAAATATCAGGCTCTCCATAAGACTTAAAAAAAATAAAATATTTTCTAAGATCCAATAATCTTCTCCAAGCTTCACAATAAGTTCCCAGAAAACCTGCATATCACACAAGGAAAGAAACACCACACAAGCTGCTCTCCTCCCTACCGTAGACCCGCAAGAGGGTCACCCCCGAGCTAGGGAGATCATCCACACACCTAGGGAATCTAAATCCACTTCACAACAAGTAAAAACCAACACACCGAAACACACATACACCCATGGATATTTACACAACACAAAAACTCAACAAATGTGAGTTTACAGAGGGGTAAGAGAGTGGACACACTCAATTCTAGAGTACCACCCTTCACAATATTTTAACACAATTTTTCTCATGGCCTCAAGCCAAACAAGATCATTAGATTCCAACGAATATCATATTTGGCTCTCAAGCCATATAACCAATTTTCTCAAATTCACACAAATGCCCTCGAGGCTTTCAACATCTCAAAAGAAACAAGGCATGCACTCGAGGAGGATCACTCCTCCCTTACCCCACACTTGATGAGCATTTCTCCCAAGTGGAAGATGCTCTGTCAACACCACACAGTTGATGAGCATTTCTCCCAAGTGAAAGAAGCTCTGTCAACATCCCAATAAAATTTCCCCACAATAACAAAATTTACAACACAAGCAAAATAAATAATTTTCACACATCCTTCATGCAACAAATAGAAATACAAAGGAAAAGCCATGAAATCCAACCTTAAAAATCCCTTTAATGGATGAAGTTGATGAAGTGCTCCACACTTAGGCTCTTCTCCCAATCTCTCCTTCTAAAAAAAAATAATCTCTCTATGATCACAAGCAAGGGATAATGAATGGATGATATAGGATGGCTAGAATAATTTTGGCATTATGAGGCTATGAAGAGGAGCATAGAGTAGGAATTGGGCATTATGAGGATGCTAGAAGAAGATTTCCTAGAGGAAATTAGGCATGATAAGAATGCAAGAATGAAGTCCCCCTGCAAGAATGAAGTTCCCCTGCAAGGATCAAGTTCCCCTGCAAAAATCTAGTCTGCTCTAATTGCTTAGAGAAGGGTTTTATTTATAGATTTTCTGAGAAGGGAATGGAAGGTGAGGATCAAGAGTTGAGATCAAGTGCTCACATTATTTGTGAATTTTAAATTCATAGTGGATGAATTAAAAATTCATTTTTTTGGGAAGAGTGGATTATGACATCAAGGGCTCACATTATTTGTGAATTTTAAATTCATAGTGGATGAATTAAAAATTTATTTTTTTGGGAAGAGTGGATTATGACATCAAGGGCTCTCATTATTTGTGAATTTTAAATTCACATGTGAGGACAAAAATAAATTAAAGATTGTAATATTTATGAATTTTTTAAAGATTGTAATATTTAAATAACCGCACTCCTTTTTCCACTATCCCAAGTGGAATTAAAAAAATATTCCCACCCATGAAGGACCACACCACTTCATGGGGACTCTCACCAAAAGTGAGGGAACAAGAAGATAAGCCCCTCTATTATTGGTGGACCATGGAGTCATTTCAAGCCTTGGAAATGGAGAAAGGATGGGCTTGAGTGTTGATCCCACTCATCCTATCCTTCCCATGCCTCCAAATTCGTCACTTAACTTCACTGTGAAGTTAAGGTGACCATACGGAGGTTAACTAAGGGTTACCCAAGTCAAAAGTGACCCTAGACCCATGGGGTATAACCCAGGGTCAATTTAAACTTAGTTAGGACAATTAGGGTCAAGTTAAGACACAAGAAAAGGGTCTCAAAAATTTAAATTAAAAAAAATGAAATTCAAATACAATTCTTACAACACAAATCATAATTCAATTTTACAAAAGGGTAGACCTAACCCATTCAACCTCATGCAAGACAATATTACAACATTACAACATTGCACCAAACACAGAGTTGATCTTGGGTCCTCGTGGAACTAGATCGACTTCACAAGGGATTATGACATAAGGTGTGGAATAATCTCCTGTATCTATGGTTTTGTTAGAAATACCTGCACACTCAATCTCAAAGTTAATTCCACATATACATATCATAGCCGAAGCAAATTTAATACATGCATTTCTAAAGCATACCACAATTCTTATAAACATAATGAAATCACATGACAATTTTCTATCTAACCTCACCCAATTAGTTTTCCTGTAAAGTAAACATTAATCGCACATCACCCAATTAGTTTCTCTTAAAGAAAACATCTAACTAACATCACCCAATTAGTTTTCCTTTAACATAATAAAGTTTAATAGTTTGAAAATCTGGGAACAACAGTCCCATAAATATAAAAATACCAACAACAGTAAGCTAAATAGTCACATGTATGGAAATAAAAAAGTGTAGGCCTCACACTTGGTCATCAGACGAAAATACTCTTGAATCTGACTTCCGGTATAGACATACCATGTCCTACGGATATCTGGGATGGACTTTGTTGCCATCAATGACAACATTCATGAAGCCACATAGTGTCTCTTGCCAACAGAGAGTGATGATGATGATGAATTTCAATCCATTGAGTAAGTTGGCAAAACCCTAACCAGAGATGAGGAAGATGAATCAGATCAAGTAAAGATGTTTAGAGCTATTTTGAAGATTGGAAAGAGACCTATAATTGATGTGCCAAATCATACTAGTAATTTGAATCTGGAAGAATTGGTTGACTGGATAAATGACATGGAAGAATACTTTGAGTGTGAAGAAATTGAAGAAAGAATAGTTATCAAGTTCTAATGATTTAGAAGATCAATAATCTTAATTTGTGCAAAGGAGATTCAAAGTTGTATCTCAAGCATACTTTGTAATCAGGCATGTGAGCTGAATTGTAAGCCTGCATGTTGCCAGCCAATTTGTATTTGAATTCTCTGATATACTGAATGACTGAATTTGCATTTGCTTTCTATCTTTGAGTTGTTTCTATTATGTTTACTCTTGCTGCATGGTCCAGATAGTTCACTTTGTGGATCCTCCTATCGTGACTACACCAACTCTATTTTGGTAATACTTCAATCTTCCATTTTTTACTATATACAACTTTCTTACTTTCTTTACAATCAGCTCAACATCACCTCTAGCTCAAAGTTGTTTAATACCCTTTTATGTAGCTAGTGCTAGTCCCAATAACAAAGCTTCATACTATGTAGTATTATTCATATTGTCAAATTTCAATTTGTAAGCAAAAGGAAACTTATAGACATTAGGAGAAATTAAGACTACCCTAGCACTCGAACTAGTAGTAGGACAACTACCATCAAATTATAATGTCCACATCTCATTAGCCAAATCAATACTAATCAGACTTGCATTGTTATCAGCTCTTAATGTACACATATATGTCCCAAGCCCTATTTCCACATATAGAATATTTGCTCTAAGGTCTCTTGACTTCAATATAGTAAACTTGGCCTTGGGCTTTGGATTTAGGCAAACCTTTTTCCCATCTATGGGTATCTAGGCATGTGACCAGTCCATTTGAATCTCCCACCCAAATCTTTATAGAATCTATGACTTAATAGCATCCCATAGGTTGCAAGTATGTCTGCCACTAATATGGTTAACTTCACCTTCTTCTTATGATAGACAGCCAGACCAACTCATGCATCTTTGATTTGGCCTAGGATAGGTACTACGGAACCATCCATTAAAAAGAATCTACCATGAGAAGGAGTATAAGATAAACCTAAGACCTTAGCAACTTGGGTTGGCATCACATTTTCTGAAGCCCTAGAATCAATGACACAATTTCTTAACTTATAGCTAACAATATATAAGGAAATATAAAAAGGCTCTAGTTTTTTGAAAGGATTTTGAAGACCAAGGTCTTGGGAGTGGGAGTTTGAACAATTTTGTTTTCTAGCATGGATTTCAACATCATTAGACATCTACACATTACAACTAGAGGGGGATTGCTCTTGCTTGACATTTCTAACTAGCCTGTCTAGTTTAGATGGATTAAGACTTAAGTATTCAGCTTGTGAAATTTAAATTTTTATAATTTTGCATGACTTAATGATATCAAATGAACCAGAAACATGAGCATCAAAGGAACAAGTAGATGTTACCTTGACAGATGCAACCTTGGGTGTGATATTCTCCATTTTCTTGGTATTGTTCTATCTTATCAAAACGTACTTAGGGGTAGAGAAAGAACTACTAGGCTAGCCTAGAGAATTTCACCCACTCTATGTTTGTTGTCCTCTAATAAACACTAGATAGTTGGGATTATCAATTTTAGTGTAGACATCCTCTCCACTTCCATCATCTGATTCATATTCAAAGTAATTAATGTTTCCATCACCAAACATGAGGAGCTCTTCCACATAAGGCTCCTCCTCATACTCATTCATAGAGAGAATCTTCATGAATCTCGTCATCTCCAAACAAGATATTCCATCGTTCTAAGAAGTCAGGTGAAAATTACACAACATATGAGTATTCTTACTAGTAGAGGGTCCCCCTTCAATTGCTAATCCTTGGGTTGAGCTGGGTAATTACAATGTTCTGTTATAATTCCCCTAAGAAGATTGTTGTGGGCCTTTAGGCATTTGCCATTTTAGAGTGATAATGTCATTTTCTAGTCTTTGTATGATAGGGTCAATAGAGTTAACTACCAAAGGTTTGCTTGTCTGCAATTCTTTCTTCAACTTTCTAGCAGTTATTAGGTCATCCTCTACTACAATGGCTAGTGTTTGGGCATCAGCTAAGTTAGCAGCTCTTTGTCTCTTTATTGTGTAACTGATATCAGGAGGAAGTGAATTGATAAAGAAACATTTCAAAAACCCATCGCCAGGCATAACATCATTGGGAATTATGTTTGAGTTTTTTGAACTTTTCCACATACTCCCTCATTTGTTCATGGACTTCATTCTTCATGGAGGAGAGTTGGGCTACCAATGTATGTTCATTATTGGCAGTCTTGAACCTATCTTCAAACTAGCATCTCATAGAGGTCTAGTCTCTAATAGAAGCATTAGGGAGGTGGTAGAACCACTCAGAAGCAACACTAGTGAGAGACTCAACAAATGATCTAATAGATACATCTTCATGCTAGACTCCTAGAATGAAACAAATAGCAAATAAGGCATTTATGTGCTCCTCTAGAGTAACCTTTCTATCACCCCTAAATTTAGGTATGATTTTGCTAAACTCCCTTGCTAAATCATGTAATTTAGCCCCAAATCTTAGAGGTCCAATAGCAGCTCCCCATGGAATAGGCAGAGGTTGATCCATATTGAAAGGGACGTGGAGAGGAAAACTAGCTTGAAGTGGTAAAATAGTACCATCAAGGGTTAAGACTTGACAAGAGGGACTGGCAGATTCTCTTGTAGGTGGAGGGGAAGATGGTCTACTTAAAGACTTGACTCTTCTTGTAGGAGGAAAAGGAGAAAAAAATTAAAGATTGGAGTAAATCAAAGTCAATGTCAGCAATACCCTTTTGTCTATCACCTCAAGTATACCTTTTCATAGCCAACTTTCACAACTACGTGCATATAACAAGAATAACAAAGTAGAGTTGCCAAACCACTTATTGGCTATTGTGAGGGTGAGCTAGCTAGGCATCAACTTGATTCCTTGGTCTGATAGTGGGATTTCTTTGTCTATGGTTAGGGACTTCTTGAATTCATAAGTGCCTTTCTCTTCTAGGCATAGGAACAAATCCTTTAATAAAGACAATCTCCTAAGCATCAACAAAATGGCATGCATTTTCTCTTATGATCTCATCAAGTTCTTCTTCTTTAAGAACTTCATCAACTTGATGATGTTGTTGGTTTGTTCTTCTGGTATGCTAGGCATCAAGTCGAAGACTAGTAATAATATCTTCTTGATCACCTACTAGCCAGTCTACATTAGGTTACAGAACTAGTGCATGTCTTCCACGAAGAACCATAAAGTCCAACAATAGAGCAACTCATGGAAAATATAAAAAGATTTGAATAAGTATCCCTAGTAGGGTCTCCAAAAATCTGTTGGTTAATAGATTTGTCATCTAACTCTATATGCTCTTGCCAGGACAAATGACAAATGTAGCAATAGTTAAACCTACTGTAATGGTATTTTACAAAGGCTCTTTGCTTCTTTTACAAGGTGAAGCTACCTTCAATTGATATTCTTATGATGAAAACTAGTATTGCTTTTAACCAAAAAACAAGGCAAAGGTAGTGCTTTTAACCAAAAAGTAGTAAAGGTAGAGTACATCCAAATAATCAGAAGCTTGAATACCTCCACCAAGATAACATCTACAAATCGATAAAACAATTACCATACACCACATAATCACCACCATGAACAATATATCAAAAGATAAACAATTCTCAATAGTGAGAAAGAATTAAAGATATCCAACCACCTCAATACACAAATATTATCAACATTAGCAACAACACATCCAACATTGGAAGAATATGAATATAAAGAAAACACAAAGTTTATGATCATTCAAAACTCCACTACATTGATTTCTATTTCATGTATATAAAGCAATTGAGTAGAAATCCAAAATTGATCTATCACCAAAACATAGTTTGCCTAAAGTCCCATACATCAACTAGCTAATCAAATTTATAGCTAAGCCAAACCATAATTGTCTTTAAACCCTAATGGATTCTTGAAGACAACTGATTAAAAGAAGTTCTATACAATAATATAAAGGGCCCTCTAGAGCCAATAGTTTTTGAGAAAATATTGAAAAGTAACCAAAGCATATGAAAATAAATTCAATTAAGGATTGCCACATCCTCTTCTCCATTATCAACTTCATCTATTGCTTCCTCTTCCTTCACTTGTTCATCTTCATTCCCCATGTCACTTTGTGTCATTTCAGATGTCTGTGCCCATGATTTCACCTTGTATGCCCTGTATTTATTGATTACAGGTGTCAAAGACATTCCAAATGGATTCCCAGTCATGCTAATCTGACATTTCCTTTTTCTCAGTGCTCTATCCATATCAACTACCTTTTGGTGGATATCATTGAATCTGCTCCTGACAGTCTTGATATAGGCTGCTCTCTTTGCAATTTTACCAAGTGATTCCCCTATGATAATATCATAGTTCATTATTTCCTCAGCTGCTAACTTATTGAAATTTTGTTTGATCTCCTTAACATCTAGTATCTTTTCATCACTGAACCCATTAGCTCTGATTTGTATAATAGAATTTTTTTTTTGATCCTCATCATTTCTGAGAAATAAGTTGCAATTGCTTTCCTCATCTCATCCTTAGTAGATATTATAAGAGATAGCTTCCATTCGACTACATCAATCCATACATGTGTGTTTAATTCCTAGGGTCATTCAAGATCTTCTCAAACACTAGGATACCAACATCCATATTGGGCATCTCTTGTATCTCTTTAGAGGCTAAAGATAGGTTGCTACGATTGTTGGGAATTAAGGTTTCTCAACCTTGGTAATTCCTAGCATTAATTATTTGATTATATATTTATTTTTTTTCCTATGATGTAATTTATGTTGCACATCTTATTTTGTCATTTAGTGTGAAGTGGCATGGTGTGTTGTCACTCCACTTGTAATGTGACTAGGATGGTCAACTCATCCCATGTGGATATAGGTGTCCCATATTATGGTAGAGGTTTTCTTCAATGTGTTTCCATCTTGTGTAGTGTGTAAGGAGTTATGACACGTAAGTGTTATGACAGATTCCTATGACAGATTCTATTTGGGTAAGAGTTGAGAATAGAAGATTCTATGATAGGTGAAGACATGTGTCGAAGAGAATCTTTGAGGAAGGCATCTTTGAGTGCCCAAGGTGGGTTATGACATGTTGTAAGAGGAAAATGCTATTTTTAGGTAGTTATGATAGATTCTCTTACAACTGTAAGAGCTCTCATGTATGCTAGATTCTATGATAGTTGTAAGGTGTGTAAGAGCATTTGCTATAGTCTATCTTGGGACTAGGAACCCACATTGGGATGGGGTGACATGACAAGTGTAAAATCCATGTTGTCATGTTGGACAAGTGTCCTTAGGCATGGGTTTTGGGTCATGAGGCCAAGATGGATGCCCATTTCTAGAATCTTTGAATTTTGCCTTATAAACTCTTTATAAATAGGTGCTTGGATAGGAGATGTATAGTGTTATTGATAGGTATGATTATACTGCTGAAATATCTCCAGATACAAGTGTTGAAGACTCCTAAAAGATTTATATTGCAAGTGTGTTGTAAACATTCCTTGTTTTGATAATACATTCTACAAGTTTTGGAGTGTGGGGCTTTCTCCCAAAAGGGTTTTCCCCAAGTTATATCTTCTCTCTCTCTCTCTATTTTGTCTACATTCTATGTTTATGTGTATTTCTGTAATATCCCTATTGTTATGTTAACATCACCATAACTATAAAGATTGAAAAGAATTTGCATACATCTCCCCTCATTAGATTAGTGTAAGAAGCATTTTTTGCACACCTTGCTTCCTTTTAGTTGGCATCAGAGCTTGATCACCTTTGGTCCTAGTTGTTGCGTAGGGGTTTTTTGAACTGATCTTAGATTGAGTGGGAGCCTATGTAGAGTATTCTATAATCTTTTTGCAGGAAAGGAGATGACAACCACATCTGGAAGACTAGAGGTGGAGAAGTTTCACGACTCAAATTTTGAGTTGTGGAAACTTACGATGGAAGATATGATTGTTGATCTATACCTATGGGAAACTATTTTTGGTGTAAAACTAATGGTAATGGCACAAGTTGACTTGGATCTCAAAGATTGAAAGGCTAAGGGTCTTATAAGACTTTTTCTAACTGACTATGTCTTATTAAATGTCCACGAGGAGAAAACCACGAGATAACTTTGGAAGAAGCTAGGAGATGTTTATCAGGCCAAATCCCTGGTAAACAAGATTTTTATGAGAAAGAAGTTGTATTCTCTAAGGATGGAGGATGGAGGATTTGCTGCAAATCACTTGAATGCTTTCAACATGTTAGTTGCATAGTTAACTTCCAATGGTATGAAGATAGAGGAGGAGGATCATTGTATGACCTTGCTTTGTTCTTTGTCAGACTCATGTCATCATCTTGTTATGGCTATTTGGAGTACCACATCCACCTTCAAGATGGATGAAGTGGTATCTTCACTATTATCTAAAGAGATGTGGAGAAAGTCCTCTAAATTAGCCAAAGAAGCTCTTGTGGTTCATGGAAGATCTAAGGAAAAAGGAAAGAAAATGAAGGACAAGAAAGATGACAAGGCCAAATCCAAATCCCATGGGAGATCTAAATCTCCTGGAAAGTCCAAGGCTCTTTGTTGGAACTATGGTAAACCTGGCCACTTCCAAAAGGAGTGCAAAGAAGAGAAAAAGACAAAGAAGAAAAATGCCTTAGATTCAAATTCCAACAAGTCACAAGATGATGGTGATTCTTTCATTGCTTCTTTCGCCACCCATGCATTTGATGATGTGTGGCTAATTGATTTTGGTGACTCTTTTCACATGACCTCACATCGAGATTGGTTTACACAGTATGAAGATTTTGATGGTGGAAGAGTGTACCTAGGTGATGATTCTCATCTGAAGATAGTTGGCCATGAAAGAATCAAAATCTGATTCCATGATGATCAAGTGAAGGGGATCTTTGGTTTTATGCACATCCTAGGCTTGGCACATAACCTACTTTCTGTAAGTAAATTGAATGATGTAGTTGTGTAGGTTGTCTTCTCGAAAGAAGGATGCAAGATGACCAGAGGAGTTATAGTTCTTGCAACAGGTACTAGGAGAGGTACTCTATTTCAGCTGGAGGCATGCACTTTAGAGTGCAATATTTCTTCTAACTTGAAGAAAAGAGATATAGTCACTTCATCCCCACCATTGGAACCAACACCAAAAAGATCTATTGTATCAAATTCTGATGGTAGTGCATTTTGGGTACCTAAGACTACTCATGCTTTGGAAGTTAAGCTTCCTACTGAGAAGACAATATTATGGCATAAGAGACTTGGCCACATTGCTAAGAAGGGACTTAGGACCCTAAAAAATAAAAACCTCACTGAGGGGTTAGATGATTGTAATCTCCATTTTGACTCTTGTGAACATTGTATATATGGAAAGCAAAATCGTGTTTAGTTTTACTTTAGTTCTCATACATCTTCTGGTGTGTTGGATCTTATTCATTCTAATGTGTTTGGTCTAGTTAATGTTCCTTCAATATCTAAATCTATATATTTTGTGTCATTTATTGACGATTATAGTAGAAGGACATGGGTTTATTTTCTCAAAATCAAATCTGAAGTCTTTAGTCGATTCAAAGAGTTTAAAGCTTTTGTTAAGAATCAGACAAGTAAAAAGATTAAGTGTTTGAGAATTGATAACGGTGGTGACTTTTGTTCCATAAAATTCAATAATTTTTGTAAAGAACATGGGATTGAAAGACACAAGACAACTACATACACCCCTTAGCAAAATAGAGTTGTAGAGAGGATGACCAAGACGATGGAGAAGGCTAGGAGTATGCTTAGTGGAGCTAGCCATGAACAAAATTTTTGGGCTAAAGCTATAGCTAGGACTTGCTATCTTGTAAAAAGGTCTCCTACCTCAGGTCTTGTTAGTAAGACACCCATGGAGGTGTGGTCTGGTAAGAATCCTTCTATAAGACATCTTCATGTTTTTAGTTGAGGCATATGCTCATGTGCCTAGGGAGAAGAGGTCAAAATTAGAGAATAAGGTTTTTAAGTGTATCTTCATTGGCTATGGTGTTGGTGTGAAAGCATACAAGGTTTAGGATTTAGTGGCTAAAAAAGTATTGTATAGCAAAAGGGTAACTACAAGAAGATGGGGGGCCAAAAAGTGTTCTTAATTGGCCAATTTTTATCTAAAATTAGGAAATGTTGTCCTTGGATGAGAAATTGAGCATAGTTACACTTTAAATTTTAAGATGCAACAAAAACAATGTTAATAGTGCTCCGAGTCTACTTTCTAAATTACTATTTTTTTAAAAAAATGGTATAGATTAAGGGGTTCAAAAGAGAGAGCCACATAAATTGGTGTTGTTTCTGTCAAAAAAACATAACATAGCATGTTTTGTGGCTTCCTCAAAAGGTTAACTTTTTTTTTGGTATTTTTAAAATCACTTTAGTGAGAAATTAGCTAATAACATGTAGTTTATGCCTAATTTTTTTGATAATTTTTTAATGAATATTTGATTATTTACTAATTTTTAAAGTGGACACATCCTAAAAAATAGAATTTTGGTCATGCTACCCCTATAAATTTTGAAAACTAATTGAAAATCAAAATTTTTTTTAATATGTGTAGAATGGAGTCTAGTTTCTAAAATGTAATTTTTTTGAAATTTCAATGAATATTTAATTTACGATGAAAAAAAGACCAACCACTAGTTTTTGCCCAAAAATGGACTAACAAACAAAATAAATTAAAGATGAAAGGCTTAACATTATCAAAATGTGAAAAAAATTACATCGTTAAATAGCTAGGAGAAACCTAACATTACCTAAGCATTCAATTTGTTTGACCTTGAAACACGTACAAATATGAGGGTTAGCACGAATGAAATTATGTGAAATTTTGTAGAATATGAAAAAACATGTCTTTAGACATTGGGAAGGCACTCCAAGCCTTTGGATTGGAAATCCAAAGCAAATACCAAGCCTAAGGCTTGGGATTCCCAAAGAAAAATATAATGTGAGTGCATTATAACACACTCATGCTATGTTTTATTTTACATTTTTTCCCTTTTCACAAAAGTTTTCCCAATGTTTGCCATAACACAAGTGTGTTATAATGTGCTCACATTATGTCTCCCTTGGAATGTTTTATGTTCAAGGTTATTAATCATGTATGTATGTATGCTTGTATGTATGTATGTGTGTATGGTTGTATGTATGTATGCATATTTGTATGTATGCATGTTTGTATGTATGTATGTATGTATATAAGGGTTTTGGGTTTAGGGTATATAAGGAATTGAGCCCATAGAGTTTTTAGGGTTGAGGGTTTAAGGTATAGGGTTAAGGGTTGAGGTTTTAGGGATTAGGGTTTAAGGTATAGTGTTGAGGGTAGAGGAGGGTAGAGATGGGAGTGAGTTGGATAGGAAAGGATAGGGGTGGATAAGGGTTGAGGGTTTAAGGGTCAAAGGTTTAGGGTTTAAGGATTAAGGGTTTAAGGTTGATGGATTAGGGTTTAGGGTTAAGGGATTAGGGATTAGGGTTGAGGCATTAATGTTTAATTTTGAGGGTTGAGGTTTAGGGATAGGGTTTATAGCTTAGGGATAAGGGATTAGGGTTTAGGAACTTGAGGGATTAGGGTTTAGTGTTGAGGCTTTAGGGATAGCATTTATGGTTAAGGGTTAAAGCATTAGGGTTAAGGTAGAGTGTTGAGGGTAGAGGGATTAGGGATAGGGTTTAGGGTTGAGGGTTTAGGTATAATGGATTAGGGTTTAAGGTATAGTGTTGAGGGTTGAGGGTTTAGGGATATGGATAGCATTTAGGGTTTAGTGTTGAGGGATTAGGGTTTAGGGTTTAGGGTTTAGGGATAAGGAATTAGGGTTGATGGTTGAGGGATTAAGGTTTAGGGTTGTAGGATTAAGGTTTCAGGTTAAGGGTTGAGGATTTAGGGTTTAGGGATAGGGTTCAGAGTTTAGGGATAAGGGATTAGGGTTTAGGACCTTGAGGGATTAGGGTTTAGGGTTAAGGATTTAGGGATAGCATTTAGGGTTGAGGGATTAGGGTTAATGTAGAGTGTTGAGGGTAGAGGGATTAGGAATAGGGTTTAGGGTTGAGGGTTTAGAGATAAGGGATCAAGGTTTAAGATATAGTGTCGAGGGTCAAGGGTTTAGGAATAGGGATAGCATTTAGGGTTTAGGGTTGAGGGATTAGGGTTTTAGGTTTAGAGATAAGGAATTAGGGTTGATGGTTGAGGGATCAAGGTTTAGGGTTGAGGGATTAAGGTTTAAGGCTTAGGGTTGAGGGTTTAGGTTTTAGGGATAAGGTTTAGATTTTAGGGATAAGAGATTAGGGTTTAGGGTTAAGGCTTTAGGGATAGTATTTAGGATTGAGGGATTTAGGTTAAGGGTCAAGGGATTAGGGTTAAGGTAGAGTGTTGAGGGTAGAGGGATTAGGGATAGGGTTTAGGGTTGAGAGATTAAGGTTTAGTGTTGAGAGTTTAGGGATAAGGGATTAGGGTTTAAGGTATAGTGTCGAAGGTTGAGGGTTTAGGAATAGGGATAGTGTTTAGGGTTTAGGGTTGAGGGATTAAGGTTTAGGATTTAGGGATAAGGAATTATGGTTGATGGTTGAGGGATTAAGTTTTAAGGTTGAGGGTTGAGGGTTTAGGGTTTAGGGATAGGGATTAGAGTTTAGGAATAAGGGATTAGGGTTTAGGACCTTCAGGGATTAGGGTTTAGGGTTGAGGCTTTAGGGACAACATTTAGGGTTGAGGGATTAGGGTCGAGGGTTTAGTGATAGGGTGTAGGGTTTAGTTGAGGGTTGATGGATTAGGGTTTAAGGTATAGTGTTAAGGGTTTAAGGTTTAGGGTTGAGTGATTAGGGTTTTGAGGGTTGAGGGTTTAGGGATAGGGTTTAGGGTTGAGGTATTAGGGTTTAGGGTTGATGGATTAGGGTTTATGGTTGAGGGTTGAGGGATGATGGATTAGGGTTAAGGTAGAGTTTTGAAGGTAGAGGGATTAGGGATAGGGTTTAAGGATTGAGGGTTGAGGCTTTTGGGTTGAGGGTTAATGGATTAGGGTTGAAGATATAGTGTCAAGTGTTGACAATTTAGGGATGTGTTTTAGGGTTTAAGGTTTAAGGGTTAAGGATTGAGGGATAGGGTTTAGTGTTTAGGGATAAGGGATTAGGGTTTAAGGTATAGTGTCAAGGGTTGAGGGTTGAGGGTTGAGGTTTTAGGGATAGGGTTTAGGGTTGAGGGATTAGGGTTTAAGGTATAGTATTGAGGATTGATGGTTTAGGATTGGTGGATTAGGGTTTAGGGTTTACGGATTAGGATTTAAGGTTGAGGGTTAAGGGATAGGCTTGAGGCTCAAGGGGTTAGGGTTAAGGTAGAGTCTTGAGGGTAGAGGGATTAGGGTTTAAGGTTTATGGGTTAAGGGTTGAGGGATAGGGTTTAGGGTTTAGGGATAAGGGATTAGGGTTTAACCTATAAGGTTTAGGGTTGAGGGATTAAGGTTTAAGGTTGAGGGTTGAGGGTTTAGGGATAGGGTTTAGAGTTTAGATATAATGGATTATGGTTTAGGACCTTGAGGGATTAGGGTATAGAGTTGACGCTTTAGGGATAGCATTTAGGGTTGAGGGATTAGGGTTGAGGGTTTAGTGATAGGGTGTAGGGTTTAGTTGAGGGTTGAGGGTTGAGGGATTAGGGTGTAAGGTATAGTGTTGAGAGTTGAGGGTTTAGGGTTTAGGGTTGAGGGATTAGGGTTTAAGTTATAATGTTGAGGGTTGAGGGTTTAGCGATAGGGGTTAGGGTTTAGGGTTAATTGATTAGGGTTTAAGGTTGAGGATTGAGGGTTGAGGGTTTAGGGTTTAGGGATAGGGTTTATAGTTTAGGGATAAGGGCTTAGGGTTTAGGACCTTGACAGATTAGGGTTTAGGGTTGAGGATTTAGGGATAGCATTTAGGGTTGAGGGTTTAGTGATAGGGTGTATGGTTTAGTTGATGGATTATGGTTTAAGGTATAGTGTTGAGGGTGTAGTGTTGAGGGATTAGGGTGTAAGGTATAGTGTTATGTGAGATCTAGATGGCTAAGGATGGATGGAGAGGTAGACAAGGAGTGATTGAGAGACATAGAAAGGAGAGAGGTAGAGAGGTGAGGGGGAGAGATAAGTGAGATATAGAGAGGTGAGAGATAGAACATGAGCTAATAAAACTAAAGGTGAGAAATGTTGCAAAGGTGCTATCAAAGGTGAGATAGGCACTCCTTTGTTTCATATTTTGCAATATATCTCACCTCTAGCTACTTGGCACTTCTTTGTGATGACAACTCAGTGGCACATTATAAAGAGACTACATTTAGTTAATTCACTTAATAAGTTTCAAAATAAAATACCTAGACCACTACTAAAAGAAGGATGATGATCCCTTAAATTATGCACATGCCAATCCATCCACTTCTGAAGCATCAATCTACTGGTATTTAGATCAAGGAACCCTTAGTAACACATGAACTCTCTAAACTCCTTTCTTCTTTAGACACATATTTTGTTATGGATCAATCTATAGTAGGACAAAATGTGCTTGCATTATAATATGCTCACATTTTGTCTTTCTATAGAAATGGTATAAAGGCATGGACCCCCATGATCCAGGCCCACATACTCTATTTTCTTCTATTTATGCATGTGTTCTAATTAAAAATAAGCATTTTCATACTATTGTGAAGTTCACATGCACATTTTTCACATTCTACCACCTTTGCATGAACTTTCCACCACCTTTTTCTACATTTCCAACTTATGGAGAAAATAACATAGTTTTCACATTGAATTTGATATATATCAATTCAAGTTTCAATTTTTGTAGTGTTGCAATGTTAATTGTGATTGAATTGTAGGAATTTAACATTATAGATTGGTTAATAGTATTGTTGTTACTAATTCTATTTGAGTGTTATTCAATTTAATGTTGAAAAGGAAGCAAGTGCTGAAATACCCAAATTGATGAGGAGTTTTATGCAAGAAGAAAAAAACACTACATAATTGGGTACTCTCTCCATTCGAATCTCTAGATTTTAGGTATGTCAAGTCCTTACATGCATGTTCTTTAAATTTTCCTTAATTCTATTTGAATTAACTTATCATTCCTTATCATACATGTCTATATCATTTGTATGGTTTACATATTTTGTGTTTTATCAGTCTCACTTTTTTTATTTTATAGTTCATTTGCCTTGTCTATGCTTCCACATTTTGCATGCACGTCTTACATTTTGCATACATGTCTTACATTTTGCATTTATAGTGCATCATAGTTCTTACTATCTAAAGTTCTTAGTCATCACACACTGATGTCCTTATAATAGACTATGTTTTAAATCAGTTCGTGGTATGCATAATAAAAGATATCTCAACTTAGTTCAATATTAATTAAAATAGACACAATCATGATATCATTGTTAAGTCCCTTTAGATAATGAACCTTATAATACAAACTCATTAATGTCTATCTAATGAGATTCAACGTAAAGGACCTCATGTAAAATATGTATGTGTGCCCTAAGTTTGATCATCATCCATTTCAAGCTGTCTTTTGGTCCCATGTGACTCACAGCATGACTCATGTCACCTACAAGAAAAAGAAGCTTCAAATCAATTTTAATGTCAAAACTGCATCCTAATTATTTAAATTCATATCAAGATTCATGTCACAATGTTTGGATGTTATTTCATAACATTCATGTTTATCATGATACAATAGCAGGACATAGTTGCTTATGTCATTGGTTCATGCCATTGGATCATTGGATTTGGTTGTGGTTCTTCATCATAACATGTCATGCTTTTAGGACTTGGATTGGGTTGTGGTTCTTCCTCATGATAGGAGTTTGTTCATGTCTTCATGCTTCTTTGTGCTCCATGTCTTCATGTTCTTAGTGTCTTCATATGCCATAGATTTCTTCAATATTCTCATGATGTTGATGTTGATCACAAAATATGGTTTTAAGGTCATGTTGAGGTTGATTGAGGAGTTGTGGTTGTTGTTGGAAGTTTTGGAAGTCTAAAGGATGTCACAATGCGATATCCCTAAAGAGTCCAAAGTGAAAAAAAGAAGCAATTTTTGACGAGCTATTACTCAGAAACCATGACACCTAGAAACATTTCATTTGAGGAAAAACTATCAAATAGAACACCTCTACAACAACCTCTCTTAGTTTTTGATATCTTTGAGGCGTTTACCCATGGTGAAAGTTTTTTTGCTGCCCCAAAAATTGTTACAAAGAGGTAGTGTAAAGTTGGAAAGGGGTGTAACTTTTGTCCTACTCATGATGTGACCTAGTGCAGGAGCACCTTGGCAAATTAATATTGCCCTAGACAAATCCTTGAGTTTGATTAAATTTGTAATGATTCGTCATTTTATAAGGTTAATCAAGTCATTGTTATGTATTAGAGGTCACTAGGAAGTTCAAATATGCAAAATATTGCAAACCATGTAAAGGTTGTCAATGTAAAGTTGGAAAAAAGATGTAGAATGAGGGAAGGTGAAGAGTCATTTGGCTCTTGGTTCATTCCCAGTAGTTGCAAACTGAAAGGTCATTTGTAATACCTTTAAAAAGGCCTTGTATACCTTTGAAAACTTGGAGGTGATTGAAGATTGAGAATGGAATGGTAAAAAGCAATGTTTTTCTATATTATACTTCAGAAATTTGCTATTTTCTTGCATGGTATAGCCCAGTAAGGGTAGGAGGACATTTCTTTTTGATTTCAAATGAAAGTATATTCAATCATCCTCCCTTTCCTTTTTGTCTCATCAAATTTGGTGCAATATTGAGGCAGTTATGACCATTTTAGTGACTGCAATTTCTAGAATTCTCCTATAACAGTCCTGTTGCAGCATTTGGTACGGTTCTGTACGGATAGATACAAGGGCAATCCATATATGGTTGGAAATATTATTGAGTCTAATTTCCATTTCTTTTTGTTTCATAAAATTTCATTGTGTCAAAATGGGTATGTTTAGGCTAGAAATGGTCCTATTTTACACCCAAACATGCTGAAACAGTTCAACCGTTATTGTACTGGTGATATAGCTGAAGAATCAAACGTGCAAAACGGCAGCAATCTTTGATGAGTTGTTACTTAGAAACCCCAATACTTAGAAACATTTTGTCTAAGGCTACAGGATCACATGGGGTCCCTTTACAATAACCTCTCACTTTTTATAATATCTAAGGCATTTGGCTATGGTGAAAGGTTTTCTGCTACCCTAAAAATTGTCAGAAAGAGGTAGTGTAAAGCTACAAAGGGGAGTAACTTTTGTTTTACTCTTTATGAGATCAAGCTAATAGTTCCAATGCATTAGTATGGGTATGTTTAGGCTAGGTATGGTCCTTTTTTGCACCTAAACATGCTAAAACAGTTCAAGCTACATTGTACTAACGATATCCCTAAAGAGTCCAAAGTGTAAAAAGGCAACAATCTTTGACGAGCTGTTACTCAAAAACCATGACACTTAGAAACATTTAATTAGAGATAAAATGATCATGTAGAACCCATACTCAATAACCGCTCTCAGTGTTTGATATCTTTGAGGGGTTTACTCGTGGTGAAAGGTTTTCTGCTACCTCAAAAGTTGTTAGAATGAGGTAGTGTAAAGTTGCAAAGGGGTGCAACTTTTTGTTGGCAAGAGACACATTGGAGCTTCTTGATTGTTGTCATTGATGGCAACAAAGGTTATCCATCACATCTGCAAGACATGATAGGTCCTCACCGGAAGTCAGATTGAAGAAGTGTTGAGGTCTGGTAAGCAAGAACAAAGCAATCAGTAAGGTCCGACAGACAGGTCCGGATCTCTTAGTAGAAGTATCTCAGTGAAGTGTGGATTTGGGGAAGTCAAGAGGAGTATCTTGACTAATAGATTCTAGGGTTTGAGCCTCTGGTGTGGAAAGCATAAAGAGATATGAATGCTTGAGTGTCGGGTTCCCAAGTGACAGTATGAATAGAGGAAGAACTGACTGGCAGAACATCAAACATTATTCCAGATGTGTTACTAATGATGGAAAAGGTTATTAAGGCATAAGTTATGTTTGGCTGATGTGATTGATGACTTATACAAGTATATGCTTGATCCACATTACTTGATGTGCAAGGAATCAACTGACATATCAGAGTTTGTGAAAAGATTGACTATTCCAGATGTCGACTAGAAAGGTGATGAAATCACTTGTCCAGATATATATACAAGATGGATTTAGTTGTGATAAGTGGTGTGGTTGTGTAAAATATGTGAAGAAAAGAAATAGACCTGAGTAAAAGCAGAAAGGAAGATTCGGTATGTGAAAGGAGAGCAGCATAAAAGAAGTGGAAAGATGAAGTGTAGCAGATCAGTATATTGAGACTAACCAGAACTGAACCTCAGCATATGTTGATCCTCCTTATCAGTTCAAGTATTGTATTACACTCTTTATAAATTGTAGATAGTGTGTCTCTTGTAGGCAGTGTGCCTTTTTGTGAGCAGTGTGCTCGGGCAGTGAGCCCTAATTGGCAAGTGCCATTTTTATTTCCATTCTTCTAACAGAGAATACAATCTTGGGTTAATCACCCCGTGGTTTTTTCCCTTAACAGGGTTTCCACGTCAAAAATATTGTCATGTGTATTTCAATTTCATGGTTATGTTTTCTTATTCAAACTAATGCTGTATTGATTATTAAGAAAGTTAAAAAAGAAGAAATTAGTAGGATAACTGATTCACCCCCCGTCTCAGTTATCAACAATTGGTATCAGAGCTATGTTCCTCCTAACAGAGTCTAACAGCTTGAGGAAGATCTAGGAATTCAAATGGATGTATATGGGTTAAGGGAGCAACTCAAGACTACCCTTGATGATCTTGAGTAGTCAAACTTTGAAGTCAATGAGTTAAAGGAAAGACTCAAACATGCTGATGATTTCATGAGAGAACTAAAAGACAAATTAAGTCTCTCTATGAAAAAGAGAAAGGAGCTACTTTAGTAATTAGCAAGTCAAGGTGAAGCCAATGATACAAATGAAGATCTAAAGGAGAAAACCAAGTTATGTGAAAAGTTATCAAAAGAAATCATTATGGTAAGACATGAAATGGAATTAGGAGTTATGAAGTTTACACAAGAGGTTGAAGAGAAAAGAAAAACTGAAGATGATCTAAGACAATCCCTCAAGGAGAAATCAGAAGATTGCCACAAGATGGATAGAATCATCAGACATCTTGAATCTGATCTTGAAGATGCTAAAGATAATGAAGAAAAACTTGAGGATCAAATTGTCTCTCTTAACAGGGATCTTCAAACAACAAATCAATATAAAGAGAAATCAAGATAAGTTCTGCTCAACTTGAAGTTCTCCTAGAAAGTCAAAAAGGGGTAGATGACAAGTGTGGTTTGGGATATGAGAAAGGAGAAAGCTCTAGATCCAGTTAGAAGAATTTTGGATTAGAAAATCCAAGGAACAGGTCTAGAAGACCTCCGGTAAGGTAGCCTAATGCTTAAAGATATCCACCCTTCAATGGATACTGCCACAACTGCAATAACTTTGGTCATAAAGCTAATCAGTGTAGAAAGAGAATGAATCAGACTAATACATCCTTCTTCAGACAATGTTTCAACTACAAAAGGTATGGACACAAATCTCATGAATTCAGAAATATGCAAATAAACAACTCATTTAATGGTAGATGCTTTGCATGCAATAGAATGGGTCATATGGCTAATCAATGTAGATCAAGAAGATATCAATCAAATATGCAAAGAAATGTTGTTTGCCAAATTTGCAATAGATCCAGTCATATTACAAAATTCTGTAGAAGCAAGAATCAAGACAAAAGAGGTCCAGTATATTATAATCAGAATCAAGATAAAGGAAAACAAAAAATGAATGTGGATGAAGTTCAAAGGGAGATGAACAAGATTTGGGTGAAGAAAAGTATAGAGGATATAGGGGATGGATCCACACCGGACTCTGGTGCTGATATTCCTTTCAAAAATTTAAAAGTGAGCTCTGGCTCAGGGGGAGACACATAGAATACCTTGTTCCCCCAACCAGTCAATTAGTGCTAGAACTGGCACAAGGAGAGTTGCGGATTAAAGGGCTCATAAGAGAAACATCTAAGCAGACTATGATTAAGATTTGGATGATACGCAAGACGTTTACAATCAAGATTGATCTAGTTCTTCAAGTCATCTGAATAAGGAAAACTGGATTGACTTAGGTCGATCATTTATTACAACTTGATGTTAGGGTTTATGGAGCAATATAAGGGTTTTCCTATTAAGCATTTGTTCATTCTGCATTCAAGAAGAAATGAAAAGAAGCTCTACAACAGAAACTCCTCAAGTCCATCAAAGATCATTTGCAGAATCTAATTCATCCAACAATTGATCTGGCTCACTTCGTGAAACTGAAAGGCGCAAAAGGTATTCTCCATTATCAAATATCTTCTTGCAAATCCTTGAATAATGGATACTCCAAATATTGTGAAGATCTTTGACAGACCTCGCCCCATATTTAAGAAACATCCAAACAAATCCTTGGAAGTAGATCCCCTAGGAGCATTCTCTAGTGTTCCGCATGGTGTTTTGCACATAGAAGATATTAGGGCTTACATACACACAAATATTGAAGAGTTTGGGGAATTCAAACTAAGAGATATCTATCACAAATAATTGATAGATGATGCTTTTGAGCTTAAACTAGAATATAAGGGCATCCTGGAGAAACATTTTGATCAGTTTATTTATTTCCCCTGCTTTGAAGAAGATGAATGGGTCCGGTATGTGTTGAATAGGGTACATGACAACTTTCTATGGCTGAATAGACCTTGCAAAATTACCAAGGAGGCAATTAGGGCAATAACTGGTTTACACTCCTCTGGAGGAATACCTGTCCTCAAATTTGTCAAAAACAACATTGTAACTGAGGCCACCAGATCAAATTTTGATAAGAGGGCAATGACCATTAAAGATATTACTGACTCGGATATCAAGTTTGCATCTATGATAATAGGATACAAGATATATCACTCCAGTAGGGAGAATTCAGTATCTGGAACTGCAGTATATACTGCCTATGAGATGCTGAGAAAGAATGCATAATATGATCTCTATGAACTTCTTTTGAGCCATTTAATGGAAAACATACAGAAGATCAAAAAGGACAAGAAGAACTCCTTTAAATATGATGGACTAATATTATGTTTATTTTTCTACTTCATGAATGAGCTGCTTAGATCAAATGGATGGGTATGGCAAAATAACAAACTAGTAGCAACTCAGATCAGAGATTACTTGCATGAACTTGGGGATGCTAAGGCAAGGAATACAGCTCTGTGGGGTTACTTCAAGTACTTTCAAAATTTAATGCAAATTAGAGAAAAAATCCCCAAATCAGTAGTTGAGAAATACAAGGATACAGTGTGCTTCATGGTAGACATTGATCAATGCCTAATGGAGGCAGTAGAGCCAAGAATAGTCTAGATCATGCCTATGGGGTATGAAGTTGATGAACAAATTGTAGAGCTGCATGTTCAATACATGCTCAATCAACCAAAGGACCCAAAAGCAGAAAGAGTTGCAACCTTTGAAGAACTAAGTGTGAAAATTCACACAGAGCTAAGGCAGCCAGAGATCAAGAGGAAAGTGAGAAAAGAAGTAGAAGATGTTGCCAAAGGCTTTGGCATCTCAAAGGAGGCACTTGATGCCAACAGGGAAAAGATGGAAAGGGCCAAGGAAGAAAAGAAAAAGGTAGAAAAGAAAAGTAAGGAAAGTGCTCCGGTAGAATCTTCCACCTAGAAAAGATCATCAAAGAGATCAGCACCAGTCACAACCAAAAGCTCAAGGACATCAAAACTGGAAGTCTAGGCATCCGGAAAAGGAGAAAAGAGAACAAAGAAAAAGGCAACAATGTCCTATGTTAGCCTAAAGGATGATGAAGAAATTGAATCAGATGAGGAGATAAAGAAACTAAAGAAGAAGAAGAAATCATCCAGTGAACACTCTACCAGTCAAGAAGAAGAAGAGAAGGAAGAGGAATTTGTTGAAAAACCCACTCTATCCTTAGATATTATAGTAAAAGCAATCATTGTGGATGGGAACCTGCAACCCTTAACAGAATTCTATGATGCATATAATGAAGCAGATAAAAAGATTCTGGAGGAAGCCACAGTCAAGTTTTTGAACACTTACAATAAAGCTTTTATTGGAATTATCTCTCTAATTCCCAAAAGCTTAGAGAAAAGGCTTGAAATGAGGAAGAACAATGCTCAAGCAAAAGATCTCAAGATCCAGGAATAGGTCACCATTCAGCTTTTCCCTTCAATCACTCTGCAGCAAATGAATATGATCTTCAAAGACTGCAAGGATGAGTTCCGGAGCAAAGCCAGGATGAATTAGCTCATTCTTGGTGAAACTGACAAAGTGGCAAGAGAGACTAAAGAGATCCTCTGAAATGCTCTTAAAAAGTTCAATATTCCCATCACAGAGGACTCTGGTGAAGGTAAAGAAAAGGGCTCAGAATCCTCTACTCCGAAAGAGGTGGCTCATGAAAAAACAAATATCTCTCCTCTGGTTTCCCCTACACTCTCCTGATCTAAAGGAGAAAGAATACAGGAGAAAGAACCAGAGGTGAAAGAAAAAGGTGACAGTACCAAGGTTGTAGAAGGAGAGACGACTTCAATAGAGAAGACCACAACTGCTAGTGGTAAGAATGTAGAAGGAGAGAAAGCTCCAAGAGACAGCCCTAAGAATGTAGAAGAAAAGAAAAATCTGTCTCCGGCAAGAGACACTGCAAAAACTATCCAAGAATTCTTGAACAAAAAAACAATGGAGATTGATGAACCAGAGCTATTACAAGGACCATTTAATTTTGATTCTCTTTCTATAGTACATACAATGAAGATAGCTTCATTTGCTAATGCAAAGGCTAAAGAAAAACTCCTAAAGTCTCACATGGAAGACTGTGAGTTGATAGAAGCTGCTTCCGAAGTGCTAGAAAAGATTATACCATCATTTCAGAAGGATCCCACAGCCTCCTTATCTGGTAATCTCAAAACTCTAGTCAATAGAGTTAGCACACATTTTGATTCCCTAGAGAAGTCACCAGAAGATAAGGTCCAGAAGGAATTTCTTGCAAAAAGATTATCAAAGGTACAAGGGTTGATAATTAATTATAGGAGAAATATGAATATTGGGATAAAGAGCTTAGAAAATGCTTTTAAAGATGGTGGAGAAGTATACAAATTTTGTATAGCCTAGTCTAAAACAACAGTGGAGATTGAGAAGAAAATCAAATAACAGGAGGATAAACTAAGAAAACTTTCTCAAAATTTTGATCCACTTACTACAGCCATCACAAATCAAGAATGTCAAACAGTTGTAGTTTTGAATGAAATTAAGAAGCTTGAAAAAGAGAAGAAAAATAGAATCAGTAGGTTGAGTGAGCTCAGAGGGATAATTGTCCCTAAGTTAGAGGCCATGCATGAGGCCAAAAATGAAGCTCAAATCAAAGCCCGGACCAATGACCCAATAGATCTAAAAAGGGTAGATGTGTTTACATTCCTGTTGAGCGGTCATATATCAATTTTGGATAGAATGAAGCAAAGTTGGGCTACAAAATTTACTCAATTGAAGACAACTTTTATAGACATACTTCAGTATATGTAAGTATGCCATATGTATATACTTATGCGGCTAAGTATAGTTGAATTTTTTAAAGTTTTGGTATGCGGACCCTACCCTTTGCCATTGATGTCAAAGGGGGAGTGAGGAGAAGTGAAAAATGTTGTAGCTAGCTAAGGGGGAGCTCCAGAAAATGTACATAAAGACAAAGCATCAGCTAAGGGGGAGTATAGTATAACACATAGTCATTTTTCACTAAGTGTTGCCATTAATGCCAAAGGGGGAGATTGTTGGCAAGAGACACATTGGAGCTTCTTGATTGTTGTCATTGATGGAAACAAAGGTTATCCCTCACATCCACAAGACATGATAGGTCCTCACCGGAAGTCAGATTGAAGAAGTGTTGAGGTCTGGTAAGTAAGAACAGAGCAGTCAGTAAGGTCTGACAGACAGGTCCGGATTTCTCAGTAGAAGTATCTCAGTGAAGTGTGGATTTGGGGAAGTCAAGAGGAGTATCTTGATTGATAGATTGTAGGGTTTGAGCCTCCGGTGTGGAAAGCATAAAGAGATATGAATGCTTGAGTGTCGGGTTCCCAAGTGATAGTATGAACAGAGGAAGAATTGACTGGCAGAACATCAAACATTATTCCGGATGTGTTACTCATGATGGAAAAGGTTCTTAAGGCATAAGTCATGTTTGGCCGACGTGATTGATGACTTCTACAAGTATATGCTTGATCCACATTACTTGATGTGCAAGGATTCAGCCGACAGATCAGATTTTGTGAAAAGATTGACTATTCTGGATACCGACTAGAAAGGTGATGAAATCACTTGTGTGGATATATATACAAGATGGATTTAGTTGTGAGAAGTGGTGTGGTTGTGTGAAATGTGTGAAGAAAAGAAATAGACCCGAGTAAAAGTAGAAAGGAAGATTTGGTATGTGAAAGGAGAGCAGCATAAAAGAAGTGGAAAGATGAAGTGCAGTAGATCAGTATACTGAGCCTAACCGGAACTGAACCTCAGCATATGTTGATGCTCTTTATCAGTTCAAGTATTGTATTACACTCTTTATAAATTGTAGATAGTGTGTCTCTTGTAGGCAGTGTGCTTTTTTGTGAGCAGTGTGCTCGGGCAGTGAGCCCTAATTGGCAAGTGCCATTTTTATTTCCATTCTTCTAACAGAGAATACAATCTTGGGTTAATCACCCCATGGTTTTTTCTCTTAATAGGGTTTCCACGTCAAAAATATTGTGTCATGTGTATTTCAATTTCATGGTTATGTTTTTTTATTTGAACTAATGTTGCATTGATTATTAAGAAAGTTAGGAAAGAAGAAATTAGTAGGATAACTAATTCACCCCCCCTCTCAGTTATTAACACTTTCATCCTGCTCCTGATGCAACCAAATTGATAGTTCCAATGCATCTATATGTAGTTCCAATGCATCTATATGGGTACATTTAGTCTAGGTATGGTCCTATTTTACACCCAAACATACCAAAATAGTTTGACCAACATTGTAATGGCAA
This sequence comes from Cunninghamia lanceolata, assembly GCA_027924645.1. Lineage (NCBI taxonomy): Eukaryota > Viridiplantae > Streptophyta > Pinopsida > Cupressales > Cupressaceae > Cunninghamia > Cunninghamia lanceolata. Next base: position 4,687,608 of record BSBN01000642.1, read on the forward strand.
TATCCCTAAAGAGTCCAAAGTGCAAAAAGGCAGCAATCTTTGATGAGTTGTTACTTAGAAACCTTGATATTTAGAAACATTCCATCTAAGGTAATGCAATTATGTAGAACCCCTCTACAATAACCTCTCTTGGTTTTTGATATCTCTAAGGCATTTTCCTGTGGTGGAAGGTTTTCTATTGCCCCAAAAATTGTTAGAAGGAGGTAGTGTAAAGTTGTAAAAAGGTGTAACTTTTGTCCTGCTCTTGATGCAACTAAACTGATAGTTCCAATGCATCTGGGTGGATATGTTTAGGCTAGGTATAATCTTTTTTTGTACCCAAACATGTGGAAATAGTTCAACCTACATTATACTGGTGATATCCCTAAAGAGTCCAATGTGCAAAAAGGTAGCAATCTTTGACAAGTTGTTACTTAGAAACCATGACACTTAGAAACATTTTGTCTAAGGATGCATGATCATGTAGAACCCTTATATAATAACCTCTCTCATTTTTTGATATCTCTGAGGCGTTTGGCTGTGGTGAAAGGTTTTTTGCTGCCCCAAAAATTGTTAGAAGGAGGTAGTGTAAAGTTGTAAAGGGGAGTAACTTTCATCCAACTCTTGATGTGACCAAACTAATAGTTCCAATGCATTTGGATGGGTACGTTTAGGCTAGGGATGGTCCTTTTCTAGACCCAAACATGCCAAAATAATTTGACTTACATTGTACTGCTGATATCCCTAAAGAGTCCAAAGTGCAAAAGGTAGCAATCTTTGATGAGCCATTAGTCAAAAATTGTCACTTAGAAACATTTTGTTTGAGGGTATGGGATCATGTGGGGTCCCTCTACAATAATATCTCTTGATTTTTTATATCTCTAAGGCATTTTCCCATGGTGAAAGTTTTTCTGATTCCCAAAAAATGGTCAGATGCATGAAATGTAAAGTTGCAAAGGGGTGTAACTTTCATTTTTCTCCTTGTGCGGCCAAACTAACTATTCCAATGCATTAGGATGGGTACTTTTATGCTAGGCATGGTCCTATTTTGTACCTAATCATGCCAAAATAGTCTAAGCTACATTGTACAGGTGATATCCTCACACATTGCCTTTGCTATAACTGTTATAGTCTTCACATGTCAACATGCATCTTATGGTTGTTAAATACTTGTTCTAGTAGTCAACACAATCATATATGAACTACTTATTCTTTTATCTTGGTTCACCTTGACTTTATTCTCTAGTACTATCTTTGTACAGTTTTTATTAGTCCTTCAATGCATTGTTCCATCACTGCAATCTTAGACCCCTATTAGGCTTTAATAGACCTATGTTAAGCTACTCTCCTAAGCCTTAATATCATCTTCATGTTGACATATCCATATTGTTCAACCCTTATCTTCTTCCACCTTTAGGTCACTGTGTTATTAGGCTTGAACTTAGACTTTTGTGATATTTGAAACCCTCTACACTTCATGGCTCTATCATTGATCTACACTGCACCTATCTCTCTTATCATATTTCATAGCGATCTTGCAAAGAGTTGGGGTAGTGGTATGCATCCTTTTGCGAGATCAATACAATGTTGTAACAAGGCTTTCAAGCTTAACATGTTTTTGGGTAGGGAATTGCTTTATGGAATTATAGTCAAATTAGTAAATGTGATGACATGATACATATTAACATGGTGAGATGCAAAGTATACATTTATAATATTAACCACATTGTCAAAGTGATTGCTAATGACTTATGGATTGCCTATAGCCTATAGCCTATAGAATTCTAAAGACTTAGGGATTGCCTATAGCTCCAATATTATGTTGCATGCTCAAATTAGGTAAGACTCAATGTACTCTCATAACCTCACCTTATATGCAAGAGGAATTACATTTAACAACTACAATGGTCATCAGGTGCTCATAAGCATATGATTTTGACTATCTTATTCAAGACAACAAACATATTCTTTGCATCCCAATATGGTATACTAACAAGGAGTTAAGAAATATTAACAAGGTATGGGAGTGTTCCATGCTAAAATTATCATATAAATATTATTGCAATATCCCCTTGATCACTTCAAAAATTAGATAGAGTTGTTTGTGAAACTATGAGACATGATCCTTAGTGTTGTGCAAATGGCACATGATCCAAAGGGTTGTGTAAGATTTATAGGGTGTCTTTTAAGTTGCACAAAATGATTCCCATCACTATGTGAATTATGCATGATGTATGGAACCATGAACTTTGTGTTGGATCTGTTGTATGCAGGAATTTTTCATTGATTTAACCAAATAAACATAAAAACCATACAAACTAACAAGAATCTAATCTAAGAACATCAAATTGAAATACAAAGCCAAAAGCAAAGCAAACTCCCTTAGATTTTTTTATTCTTGTGTTGTATGTGGATCATTTCTTCAAGATTCGCATCCATTTGATAGAGGGCTGCCATGGTTGAAAGCTTGAATAACATGCAAGTGATAAAATTATGAAGAAGCTATGCAAAATTGACTAAGGCATGACAAAAGGATAAACATAATGCAGAGCAAAAAAATAGATTCAAGAGAGTAGAAGAGGCAAAAATGGCACCAAAAGAAGGCATTTATAGAGAGGGTGAAGGTGAAACGGATGGTGGAGGTGACAAGGTGAAATCAACAGTCAAGAGGAGTTGTGAGGGGAGGGATGAATGTGCACATGATGTTGGATCTAGGGCATACAACTGAGAGGGGGGGGTGAATCAGTTGTATAAAACTTCTTGTTCTTTCAAACACTTGATTCTTTGTTGTTAGTTAGCAGCATATCAATTAATCATTCATGAAAGCATAATACATAAACACAAGAGCAGATAAGCATCAACACATTGAACACCAAGATTTTGACGTGGAAAACCCGGTTAAGGGAAAAACCACGGGGTGATTAACCCAAGAATTATTCTCTGTTAGAAGAATAAAGAAAAATGAATGGCACATGCCAATTAGGGCTCACTGCCCGAGCACACTGCTCACAAAGAGGCCCACTGCCTACAAGGAGACACACTGTCTACAAAGTGATAAAAATCACAATCTTGAACTGGATGATGACATCTCTATCATGTCCGGATCAGTTCCAATTAAGCCCAAAAAACCTCTGTTCTGCCTTTCGCACTTCTCTTCGCTAAGCCACACTCATCCACACACCCCACACCACGAAATGAACTCACAGACCGTTATTTATACAAGACATCGACTTAGGATCAAACACCTAAGTCGGCAAACAATCATAAGAGTATCCGCAAGATGAATAACACATCCGGTCGGCCACCACAAGAACATTCGTAGGATGAACAACTCATCCGGTCGGCTAAACAGAGCAAGAACTTCATCCGGAAGAATAACTTCAATTCTGGGCTCTACTATTAATGCGGATCAACAACACAACCTCAACACGATCCAAAAAACTTCACAAGCCTGCCTGAATGTCCGGATACATCCGCACTTCCTTTACTTGCTGGAATCTCTTGTCTTCCTCATCCGGAACTTCAAGAACACAGTCTGTCGCCACTGTCATAATGCAAGAGGTACTTCCGGACCTCCAAATCATACACAACTCAAGATGGCACATCACAAAGACATCCCAAATACTCTTTCCAATCCGCAGATTAGGATTGTACAATTTCGGACCTCACCGGACCTTTCTGTGATCCTCTGTCACCTCTAAGCACTTGCCGGAACCAGTTCCACACAGACAGCCATAACTTCTTTAGGTCTTCATGCGGACCTCTAAAAACTTGACTGAAGCATCTCAAGACTCATATCTGCAAACCCTTTAATCCGCATCCTCCGGTTCTCAACCTATCCAATATATTTGCCTTCTTCTCATCACTGTTCTTCACTGTTCCTGACTGAGGGTAATTTTCTCAATATCCTCAACACACAGCTCATCCAATCCTTCTTGTCAATGTAATATGAGTATGTTGACATCAATGACAACACTGGTTCACCTCATACTTGCAACAATCTCCCCCTTTGTCATTGATGGCAACATATGATGTGAAAAACCATCAAGACAAGAACTTCTCCTTTCTGTCACAGCTCCCCCTATCAACAACAACTTTTTACATGTCTTCTCTCCCCCTTTGATCATTAACCACTTGTTTTTCACATGTCTTCTCTCCCCCTTTGACATCAATGGCAAAGGGCTCATACTTACAATTCTAATACATCAGAATCATACCAGCTGCTCCCCCTTAGTAGCAGCTCCCCATCATCAATCCGGATCACAAGATATGACTGTGATATCCACCGGACTGATGCACATCAGTGCATCTTAGTTCATCACCGGAGGGGCCATGACCCCTAACTTCTCCTAGAGATATTCAAAAGAGTCCTTGGGAAGAGGTTTTGTAAAGATATCTGCAATCTGATCCTTGGAGGGAACATACTCCAATCTGACTTCTTCCTTGTTTACTTGTTCTCTCAAAAAGTGAAATTTGATAGATATGTGCTTAGTCTTAGAATGCAATACTGGATTCTTAGAAATATTAATTGCACTTGAATTATCACAGAAAATTGTGATAGGCTCCTCATATTCAACTTTGATGTCTCTTAGCATCTGCTTCATCCATAAGATTTGAGTGCAACTACCTGTTGCTGCAATGTATTCTGCTTCAGTTGTAGATAGAGATATTGCATCTTGTTTCTTGCTTAGCCAAGAAACCAATCTCTTCCCCAAAAAGAATGCTCCACCACTAGTGCTCTTCCGGTCATCCACATCCCCTGCCCAATCTGCATCTGTGTAAGCATGAAGAGAGAAATCCGGATCTCTAGGGTACCATAGACCATACTCAACTGTTCCTTTCAAGTACCTAAAAATTCTTTTGATTGCCATAACATGAGATTCTCTAGGATCAGCCTGGAATCTTGCCACAAGACCAACAGCCTGCATTATATCTGGTCTAGTTTGAGTGAGATACAACAATCCACCAATCATTGATCTATACTTTGTCTGATCTGCCTTTGGAGAATCATCATCTTTGCTTAACTTACATCCGGTTGCCATAGGAGTGTTCATAGGCTTTGAGTCTTCCATACCAAATTTCCTTAACAATTCTTTCACATATTTGGTCTGAGAAATGAAGATCCCTTCTTTTGTTTGAGTAATTTGCAGACCCAAGAAGAAATTCATTTCACCAAGCATAGACATTTCAAAATCACTTTTCATCTGATTTGCAAAAGTTTTGCACATACTATCTCTTCCTCCAAAAATGATATCATCCACAAACACTTCAACAATCAAAATGTTTTCATGATCAATTTTGAAATATAAGTTACTGTCAGCAGTACCTTTGTTGAATCCAATCTGCACAAGATGCTTATCCAACCTTTCATACCATGCTCTTGGGGCTTGCTTCAATCCATACAAAGCTTTCTTCAACTTGCAGACCATATCATCATTATCAGACAATTGAAATCCATCCGGTTGTTCAATGTAGACTTCTTCTTCCAGATCACCATTTAGGAAGGCAGACTTGACATCCATCTGATATATCTTGAAGTCTTTGAAGGCAGCAAATGCAAGAAGTAATCTGACTGCTTCAATTCTTGCCACCAGAGCAAAAGTCTCTTCAAAGTCAATTCCTTCTATTTGAGAGTAGCCTTTGCAGACCAATCTAGCTTTGTTTCTGATTACTTCACCAGCTTCATTTAGTTTGTTCCGGAAGACCCACTTGGTTCCAATTACATTCCTGTCTCTAGGTCTGGGAACAATATACCAAGTATGATTTTTCTCAATTTGCATCAATTCATCTTCCATTGCTTTGGTCCAGTTTTCATCATTGCAGGCTTCATTTATTGTTTTAGGTTCAATCTTTGAAATCAGACAACATTCATCCTGATTTTGAACAACATTCCTTCTAGTTTGTACACCTTTGCTTCTGTCACCTATGATCTGATCTTCAAAGTGGTTCAGTCTTACATACCTTGGTATTTTGGGAGTAACCTGCACTGCTGCTTCTTGATCAGGCTCATTCAAACCTATCTCTTCTTCCTGATTTATCGGATCAAGCTGACTCTGTCTCACAGGAGAGGATTGAGTTCCTTGAACACTTTCTTGGTCATCTTCATCAAACTCATAAAATCTTGAAGGCTTCTCAATTCCTTCATCAACTTTTACATTGGTGCTTTCTATCATTTTCTTCAATCTCTTATTGTAACACCGGTATGCTTTGCTTTGAGTGGAGTAACCCAAGAAAATTCCTTCATCACTTCTAGCATCAAACTTTCCTAGATCTTCATCTCTTTTAATATAACACTTGCTACCAAATACTCTGAAATATTTCACAGTAGGAGTGATGCCAAACCAGAGTTCATAGGGGGTCTTACCGGTGTTGTTTATAATTTGAACTCGATTGAGAGTGTAGACTGCAGTGCCGATAGCTTCTTTCCAAAACATCTGAGGAACATTTGCTTCCAACATCATTGTCCTGGCAGCTTCCTGGATGGTCCGGTTCTTTCTCTCAACTACTCCATTCTACTGTGGAGTCCTAGGAGCAGACAACTGTCTCCTTATACCCTGCTTCTCACAAAAGTCAATGAACTCACCAGATGTAAATTCACCACCTCTATCAGACCTTAGGCACTTTAATTTCAATCCAGTTTGATTCTCTACCATAGCTTTGAAGATTTTGAACTTCTCAAATGCTTCTGATTTTTCTTTTAGAAATGTAACCCACATCATCCGGGAATGATCATCAATTAACAACATGAAATATCTATCACCTTGCAGACTCTTGATTCTTGTCGGACCACAGAGATCAGTATGTACTAATTCCAACAATCCAGTAGAAGACTGATCTTTGCTTTTGAAAGAGACTCTGCTTTGTTTACCTAACTGACATTCTTTGCACACACTATTTGTAGGTTTCATCAATTTTGGAAGATCTCTTACAGCCTGAGTATTGCTTATCTTGATGATGTTATCAAAATTTACATGACACATTCTTCTATGCCATAACCAACTCTGATCAATTTGAGCAAACAAACAACTTTTATTTGAACCAACCAGATGAAAGATATTACCTTTTGTCTGAGTACCGGATGCAATTTCAGTTCCGGAGCTTGTAAAGATTCTGCATTTTCCATTCTTGAACCGGAGATCATAGCCTTTGTCCACCAACTGACCAACACTGAGAAGATTGTGCTTCAATCCTTCAACATATAGTACATTACCTGTTTTGCTCTTTCCATCAAAGGAAATAGTTCCCCTACCTCTGATTCTGCCAGCAGAATTGTCACCAAACTTTACCATTCCTCCTTCATATCTTTCCAAATCTAAGAACTTATTCTTGTCACCAGTCATATGGTGAGAACATCCACTGTTAATAACCCAATCATCCTTTTCTTCCACTTGAGCAGCCAAAGCTTTTTCAACAACTTTGTGATTGACAGATTCAGAGAGTATTGAATCTTCTTCCTTGATGGCAATAAACACCCACTCATTTCTGGATTTGCTTCCTAGTTCTGATTCATCATCTGTTACTCCTTCATTGTCATCTTCTTCATGAACATAATAGCAATTCTTTTGAAACCTTTGTCTGTTAGTATTAGACCTTGCAGATCTTTTCGGACATCTTGAAGCAAAATGACCAATCTTATTGCAGTTGAAACACTTAAAGGGTAGTTTTCCTTCATACTTACCGGATCCTCTTGGCAGTCTCTTTGCAATGAGGGCTTCAAGTTGAGCTGTTTCTGCTTCTTCTTCTTCTATGTCTCTTCTTGCTTGATCATACCATGACATCTTCCTTGATGAGTTTTCACCCGGATCAAATCTCTGTTTGCCTTTCACATAGGTACTGGCTTTGAAAGTAGATTCAGTCTTGGGAGGATCATCTCCAAACTCGGTCATTTCAAATGCAGCTAGTTTGCCAGCCAGTTGTTCTCTTGTGACAGTTGTGTGGGCTCTGAATTCATCAATGGCAGTAACCTTGATTTTGTAGGCAGCAGGAAGGGATCTTAGGATTTTGCAGACAATCTCATTTTCATCTAGAGTTCCACCAGCATTTCTAATTCCACATACCAGCTCATTCACTCTTGGCATAAAGGTAGTGATGTTTTCATCATCTCTCATTTTCAATCTTTCAAATTTCCCTTTCAGACTTTGCAACCTTGCACTTTTGACAAACTCATCTCCTTCATACAGAAGTTCCAGTTTAGTCAGGATCTCATATGCAGTTGGTAAGTCAATAACATTCGAGAGATCTGAGTCATTCAATGCACTTAGAAGAGCTTCCTTGGTCCGCAGATTGTTTTTAGCTTCTGTGATTTCATTCAGAGTTGTCGGACCACCTTGTGGAGGTACATAAGGTTTTGAAACCATAGCCAAGTATGCTTTTCCCATACATTCCAGGTGACACTTCATGCGACCTTTCCAAAGAGTGAAGTTGGTTCCATCGAACTTCGGACTATCCTTCTTGTAAGACGACATCCTGGATCTCCTCAAGCGGTTAAGCTTCTTTTAGAGGAACTTAGCTCTGATACCAATTGTTGGATCTAGGGCATACAACTGAGAGGGGGGGGTGAATCAGTTGTATAAAACTTCTTGTTCTTTCAAACACTTGATTCTTTGTTGTTAGTTAGCAGCATATCAATTAATCATTCATGAAAGCATAATACATAAACACAAGAGCAGATAAGCATCAACACATTGAACACCAAGATTTTGACGTGGAAAACCTGGTTAAGGGAAAAACCATGGGGTGATTAACCCAAGAATTATTCTCTGTTAGAAGAATAAAGAAAAATGAATGGCACATGCCAATTAGGGCTCACTGCCCGAGCACACTGCTCACAAAGAGGCCCACTGCCTACAAGGAGACACACTGTCTACAAAGTGATAAAAATCACAGTCTTGAACTGGATGATGACATCTCTATCATGTCCGGATCAGTTCCAATTAAGCCCAAAAAACCTCTGTTCTGCCTTTCGCACTTCTCTTCGCTAAGCCACACTCATCCACACACCCCACACCATGAAATGAACTCACAGACCGTTATTTATACAAGACATCGACTTAGGATCAAACATCTAAGTCGGCAAACAATCATAAGAGTATCCGCAAGATGAATAACACATCCGGTTGGCCACCACAAGAACATTCGCAGGATGAACAACTCATCCGGTCGGCTAAACAGAGCAAGAACTTCATCCAGAAGAATAACTTCAATTCTGGGCTCTACTATCAATGCGGATCAACAACACAACCTCAACACGATCCAGAAAACTTCACAAGCTTGCCTGAATGTCCGGATACATCCGCACTTCCTTTACTTGCTGGAATCTCTTGTCTTCCTCATCCGGAACTTCAAGAACACAGTCTGTCGCCACTGTCATAATGCAAGAGGTACTTCCGGACCTCCAAATCATACACAACTCGAGATGGCACATCACAAGGACATCCCAAATACTCTTTCCAATCCGCAGATTAGGATTGTACAATTCCGGACCTCACCGGACCTTTCTGTGATCCTCTGTCACCTCTAAGCACTTGCCGGAACTAGTTCCACATAGACAGCCATAACTTCTTCAGGTCTTCATGCGGACCTCTGAAAACTTAACTGAAGCATCTCAAGACTCATATCTGCAAACCCTTTAATCCGCATCCTCCGGTTCTCAACCTATCCAATATATTTGCCTTCTTCTCATCACTGTTCTTCACTGTTCCTAACTGAGGGTAATTTTCTCAATATCCTCAACACACAGCTCATCCAATCCTTCTTGTCAATGTAATATGAGTATGTTGACATCAATGACAACACTGGTTCACCTCATACTTGCAACACATGACACATGTCTCCTCAAGAGTGTAGATAAATTATAAGTTTCTATAAATGGTGGAGTTAACTCCCATTTATTTTTTATTTAATTTTATTTGCCAAATACAACTCATGTGCACATGGAGACAAATAGGGAAGTGGAAGGAGACTTCCATTTAGAAGTGAGGTGAGAGTGAGATCCAAAATGGAAGGTGGGTAAAATAAATAAATACCCACTAATATTTAATAAATTAAATATTAGTATTAATTTAATTTATATGATAAGGGGAAAATAAATAAAACCTTAGGTTTTATTTATTTAATAAGATGAAATAAGGTATAATTAAATAACACAATGTTATTTAATCACATAGAAGAATATTAAGACCATAGGGTGTTAATTAAATAAAATTATTTAATTAATTTATTATGGCCATGAGGAAGAAGGATGTGTGCAAAATAAGTGTGCTAGACACGGTAGTATCATCAAATGCGATGATGTGACAACTAATGTAATGATGGACTAAAATGCAGTGAATGACTAGTTACGACGAACAGACGCAATTATGACATGAAATACAACAATCATGACGAGAGTCAATTTTGAGTGTTTACATTTTTCCCCTCTTTGAGACAATGTACATTAGGGCTTTGTTTCAAAGAAAATATGATACATTGAATAATTAGGCCATGCCCCAATGAAACTGATAGATGATGCCCCCTCGAGAGGAAATCCAAGATGCAGGGTGAAGACTGGGTTGACTCATGACAAGAAGTAGTCAGAACGAGGCCAAAAAAAGAGAAAGGATGTGTAGAAAGACATGAGGCCCTAGGTTTGAAAAAGCCTATAAATAACCCTCTTTGGCTCAAATTATATTTGTTTACGCATTTTTCTTTTGTTGAAAGACTTTGTATTTGTGAATGCTTTGGAGCTTTAGAGATGCCGATCCTGCGTCATCATCATTGAGGCAAGCATGTGAGGATGTTTGAGTGACCAACATGAGTAGGAGCACCGGTAAGTGAGAAATTTTTTCCATTTGCATCATATAATTTTACCAAAAATGCATTAAATACGCTCACGCAACCAAATGCACACTAACACTCTACAAGCACATATGGTCAACAGTGTGTTACCTTTGGTAGACCTAGTTGCTTATGAGCATGGGTTGATCACATATGAAGAAATAGTGCACATATGGTTGACAAGAAGACTTAGGTTAGGGAAAAGTCACATATGGCAAAACAAGTCGTAGTCGGTTAAAATTGACTTGCCTTTGAAATTTTAGGTCGTAATTACCATAGGATGGGTCGCCTTTTCAAAGTAGCATGAGCATTTGGTCAAAGGTACAGACTAGCTTTTTAGGGATAATGCACATATGGTTGTTTCAGGTCACTTTTGGCATGGTATGCATCACATTTGGAAAATTATTACACATTCAGATATCAGTGAGTTGCCTTTGGATTTTCAAGACACAGGTGAAACTCACCTCACATTTGCCATAGCTAGTCGCATATGAAAGATGGAAAAATTACTTTTGTAAATTTAAGTCACAATTGGTCAAACAATGTCAATGTGTTAATATTTTGACAATTTTTAGGCAAAAGATGATAAATGACCACTGTTTTGTCTTGCAGGAGGCATTACAACCGTTGTTATCATGGGAGCCATGTTGGATTAGGTCAGGACAACTGAGAGGGGGGTGAATCAGTTGTCAAAAATTTTGAACATTTTCCAACTTGAATCTTCCTTCACATCTTATAATCAACTTAATCAAATTAACACTTAAGCATCACATAAGTAAGAATAAGAATAACACAATTGACACCAAGATTTTGACGTGGAAACTCGGTTAAGGGAAAAACCATGGTGGGGGTTAACCCAAAAAAATTAATACCCTGTTAAAAGTATTTACAAATGGGAATGCACATGCATTCGGGCTCACTGCCCTGAGCTCATTGCTCAAGTGGAGGTTCACTACCTATAGAAAGGATTACAAGAGATTTATAGAGATTTTGAACTGGTAAGATGCATCTGCCAATGCTAGAGATCAATTCTGGTTAAGTGCAAATACTGACTTTGAACACTTCATCTTTAGTTTGCTCCTCTCTATTTGACCTTCATTCAAATATTAGATTTCTTCTCCTTTTTTACACACGCCCTTTTTTCCATACACACACCCAAAGTATCCACAATCATCGGCTATATATATCCTTATCTTGAATTGCAATCACTTGCCAGTTGGCAATAACAACACTTTGAACTTTTTAAGAAAGGTCTATTCCGTCGGCTAGATCCATACACCAATATTGATGTTTACCAAAAATAACACATGTAGATCATCATACATGTCAGCCACTAACATTCTATCTCATACACAATTTATCAAAATACTTCTAATGGGTCCATAAAAGGATTAACATATGTCTGTCTGTTCTTCATTGAACTGTTCTATCATAATAGGATCCGGTATTTTGATGCTCATAACTTTTGATCCCTTTATCACTGGAGGCTAAAAACTTGGATTTAGATTGTCCTGGTGTCCCTTTACACTTTTTTAGATCTGTAATACATAATGATTAACTAGAGAGATCTATTGACCATGATACTAGACTCTACTATATACTCTGTTTCAGGCTCCCAAACTTAGATATATTATCATTCTAACTTCTGGTATGATCAAATACTATACTATGGATGTGTGGAACAATCTTAGTTTCCATCAATGACAATACCTATCAATGCTATGTAGTGTCTCTTTCCAACAATCTCCCCCTTTGGCATTGATGGCAACACTTAGTGAAAAATGACTAAATGTCTTAGAGAAACTCCCCTTTTGTCTGTACATTCATGCTCTTTGCTTATTCCGGTTCTCCCCCTTTGCTAAACTCCTCATTTTTCACTGCCCTTCACTCCTCCTTTGACATCAATGGCAAAGGGTGGGGTCCGCAAGTCAAAATTCTTCAAAAATTATGTATATACTGCCACATGTGTATAATTAGTTATCAAGTTCTACTTACATAAATTTTAGAATGTCTACAAAACTAGTTTTTATCTACACAAACTTGGAGGCCCAAGTACTCTTCATCCCATCTAGAATTGAGATGTTCCCATTCAACAAAAATGAGTATGCTTCTGCCTTTGATAGATCGGATGGAACATTGGTTTGAGCTACAGTCTAAGCTTCAGATAGGGCTTTATACATTGTCTCTAACTTAGGGGTAATCAATCCCCAGAGCTCACACATTCTCTTCATAATGTTAACCTTTTCTTTACCAAGCCTTTTAATCTCATCTATCAAGCTAATTACTTGACACTCTTGTCTTATAGGAGAGGCAGTTAGAGGATCAAAATTTTGAGAAAGAATTGATATTTTTTGTTCTTGTTCTTTTATCTTTTTCTCAATATCCTCATTTACTTTGGGCCATGATGGACATAATTTATACACATCTCTTCCATTATTTAGGGCATTTTGAATACTCTTTATGCTGATACCAAGTATTATTCTATCATTTCCTATCAAATTATTTATTTCACACAATTTCTTATCCAAGAATTCTTTTTGAACTTTTGCCTCTACAGTCTTCTCAAGGGACTCAAAGTGGGTATTTATAGAACTTACAAGATTTTTTAGATGATCAGAGGGGGAATCATTTTGATTCTTCTGATAAGTAGACATTAGCTTTTCTAAAATCTTAGATGCAAGTCCCAGTAGTTCATTATCTTGCATGCGGAATTTTAACATCTTTTCTCTAGCCTTTACTTGGGTGAATGATGCTATTTTCATTAGTTGAATTAGAGAGAGAGCATCTAGATTGGCTAGACCTTGGAGTATTTCAGGCTCATCAAGCTCCTACACTTATTTTCCAAGAAGACTTTTCACTACCTCTGCAGTGTCTCTTGCAACATTTTATAAACTTTCCTTTTGTTCTTCAGACTTCTCAGTGTCTGCTTTAGGTGCTTCAACATTTGCACCATCTTCTTCTACTTTATCTTTCTTTTCTCTTTCCTCCTCCTTTTCTGCATTATTTTTCTATGCACTATTTGCAGAGGGACTCTCTAAAGCTTCTTCACCACTAGCTATCTTATCCGAAGGGCTCTATGAGGTAACATTATTTCCTCTTTCTGACATATCTGGTGGATTAATAGTATCTCCTATATCAACTACTTTGTCCACTAATTTTGTATCCTCCTGATTTGCTTGTTCTTTCAGAATAGAGTCTTCATTCAATTGTTGTTCAAACACATTCTCTTTTTCTCCATCTGGAATTTCTTTTGTGACTATGGGAAAATTGTGCTTTTTTAGTGCTTTTAGAAGAATTTCTTGAGTTTCTTCAACAATTTCACTTGTTTTTCCCATCATGAGCTTGTTCATTCTCTTTTTGCTTCCAAAGTCATTTTTGACTTCCCTAAATATCATATTGATTTAATCAAGTGAAATTTGAGGACATAAGGTTATCAGCTAATGTTCTCTGATTTCCATGTCCTTGCACTTGGCATTTTCTTTTCTTAACTCTAGAATATCAACTAGACTTTGTGGTAACTCAGAAGTTATCTCAATTACTACCTTGTTATAGAAGTTAAGATATATAACCATTGCTTCCTCCAACACCCTTTTATCTACATCATTGTATTCATCATAGAATTTAGTCATGGGTCTTAGATTACCATCTGCAGTGATAGATTTTATCACATCCTCCAAGGAGAGTGTGGGCTTCTCAACATATTCCTCATATGTCTCTATCTTTTACTTTTTGTTAGCTCTTTTATTTCTGGAGGACTTCTCTTGGGTTACTTTTGTAGTGTTTTTTCCGGTTGTTTTTACTTCTTTGATTTCAATGTCAAAATTTGTATCTTCTTCCTCTTCTCTTATGCTTTCATAGGTTCAGTATGCTTTTGTTTTCTTCCTTTTCTCCCCTTTTTTAAATGATTTTGCTTTCAATTTTATAGTAGGGGAAACAATAGAGCTTCTAGTAGTTCTTAAGGTGGAAGAGAGTTCCATCGGATCACCTGTTTGTTCCTTATCTTGTTTTCCTTTCTCACCCTTCTCTATTCTTTCTCTAAACTTCTTCACAACTTCCTTAGGCCCAGATTTTCAGCTAGCTTCTCAACTTCTTTTCTTACTCTCCTATTGGTTTCAAGTTCTCTGAGCTCAGTATGCAACTTTAAAATTAGCTCCTCATAGGTTCTAAATCTTTCAACCATTGTGTCTTTGGGCTTGCTTAGCATATGTTGAGCATACAAATCCAAGATCCCTTTGTCTACTTCATACCCCATGGGCATGATCTAAACAGTTCTAGGTTCCACTACTTCCATTAAACATTGATCGATATCAACCATGAAGCATATTTCATTTTTTTATTTATCAATAATTGAATTAGGGATTCTTTCCCTTGAGTGCATCATACTCTAAAAATTCTTGAAGTAACCCCATATTGCAGTTTTCTATGCATTGAAATCACTAATGCTGTGAAGATGATTTATGATTTGAATGGCAACTGGTTCATCCTTAGTCCAGTGCACACCTTTTACCCCAAGTAGAAAAAACATAGAATCAATGTACCATACTTGAAAGTGTTCTTCTTATCTTTTTGATCTTGTTTAAATTCTCAATCAATTGATTCTGTAGTAGTTCACACAAGTCATAATAAACATTTTCTTTTATCATCTTGTATGCAGCATATATGGCTGTTCTAGAAACATAATTTTCTCTACTTGAGTGGTAAATCTTGTACCCAATCACCATGGAAATGAATTTGACATCTGGTGCTAAAATATCATTAATGGTCATTGCTCTTCTATAGAACTTAGCTCCGATAGCATTGGTTACTAATTGGTTTTTCACAGCTTTCAACATGGGCAATCTTCCAATTGATTTTAAGCTAGTTACATTTTTGATAGCATCCCTAGTAATTTTGAATAGTTTTAACAACCAAATGAATTCATCATGTATCCAACTCAAGATGTACCAGACCCATTGATCCTCATCAAATGTTGGAAACCCCATAATCTAAACAAAGTGTTTATCCTGTAGTGCCTTATAATCAGGTTTAAGTTCATGATTTTCATCCATGAGTTGTTTCTTAAACAAGTTTGCATATCTTGAATCTCCAAACTCATCTATATTTGCATGAATGTAAACCCTAATGTCTTCTATGTGTAACACACCATACGGAACACTTGAAAAAACACCTAATGGGTTGACTTGAATTGATTTGTGAGGATGCTTCTTAAACTTGGGTCAAGGCCTCTTAGTAATGTCAATAACATGAGGAGTAGCCATCTCAACAAATTTTAGATTCAAAGTTTTATAGATGAGTACTTTTTTCTTCAATGAGATTAGGGTTGAACAATTTCTAGTTGAATTTGCTCTTTGTGCCTCAGTCTCTAGATTTGTAGTTCAAATGTCCTTCTTGTTTCCTCTAAATGTAAAGTGATTCGAATAAGTGACCTTTTATCTTTTCCAACACCTAATTTGGTGTTGTAATAAATGCATTGCCCTAATTATATCTAGTTGCTCTGTTTTTGATAATTCTTCATAAATCACTTCCCAAGTTTTTATATCAACCCTTTTTCTTTCTAGAAATTCTCCTAGAAGTTCTAAGATAGATCAAAATATTTTCTCATGACGTTCTATCTCAGGCACCCACTTTTAGGCTGGGAGAATTTGATTTCCAATATTGCTCCCCCTGAGCCATTGCTCCCAAATTAATTCCTGGAGGAACTTTTAGCACCAGATTCTGGTGGTGACCCATCACAATTGTTTATTGTATCTTTCTTTACCCAAGTTTTGCTCATTTCATTTCGTATCTTATTCACATCAATTTTTCTTTTACCTTTGTCTTGTCTCTATTCATCTAGTTTTCTACTTACTAGACCTCTTCTTCCCTTACTTCTACTTTTGTAGAATCTTACAATATGACCAGATTTATTGCAATTACAACACACCACATTCCCCTTCTGATGAGCTTGATTCCCTTTTGATTTCCACTGATTTGCCATGTGTCCAAATCCATTGCAAGCAAAGCAGTAGCCATTGAAAGAATTACTATTCATTTTTATGCTTCTACATTCATTGGATTTGTGACCATACCTCTTGCATTTGAAGCATTGATCAGAGAAGGATGGACCATTTTGATTTTCTCTGCTTCTACACTGAGTAGCTTTATGACCAAATTTATTGCAATTGAAACAATTTCCATTGAATGATGGATATCTTTGGGCATTAGGTTATCTTACCAGCGGCTTTCTAGTTTTGTCTATTTTGTTTCTTGGTTGAATATTTCTTTGTCCAAATCTGAAGCTTTCACCTTTCTCATTTCTAAGATCATGCTTGTAATCATTCCTTTTCTATTCTTCAATTAAAGATTCAAGTTTATCTGAGCTTACTTTAAACTTCTCCTTATACTCATCTGCAATTTCTAGGTCATGTCTAAGAGTGATAATATGTCTCTCAAGTTCTCTTTCATTGTTTCTACTTTCTTGTAGATTAGATTCTAGGAGACTAGTTATGTCATCCAATATGCATCATTCTTCAGTTCTTTCTTTCAGATTTTGTTGCATCTCTTCTTCAATTTTTTTTCTATTTTCAAATTCCTTGGTTAGTCTCATTACTCCAATTTCCATCTCATGTCTTAGGACAACAACTTCTTTAGCTAACTTTTCACATTCCTTTGTCTTCTCTTTCAGGGCCTTGTCTTCCAATTGAGGAGGTTGGTCCTTTTCTTTAGATTTGATCAATTTTCCTTTTAAAATCTCAATGAAGTCTTCAGCCTTATTGAGTTTATCTTCCAGCTCTTGGACTTCTGTGTTTGATTGCTAAAGATCATCTAGGGAAAGATTAAGTTTCCCTTCAAGGTTGTATTCATCCATTTCCCAGATCTTCCTTGAAGCTATTAATCTTCTCAAAAGGAACTTGGCTTTGATACCAATTTTTGGATTAGGTCCGAACAACTAAGAGGGGGGGTGAGTCAGTTGTCAAGAATTCTAAAATTTTTCTAACTTGAATCTTGCTTCATATCTTATAGTCAACTTAATCAAATAAACACTTAAGCATAACATAACCAATAATAAGAATAATACACTTGACACCAAGATTTTGACATGGAAACCTGGTTAAGGGAAAAACCATGGTGGGGGTTAACCCGAAAAAATTAATACCTTGTTAAAAGTATTTACAAATGGGAATGGACCTGCATTCAGGCTCACTGCCCTAAGCTCACTGTTCAAGTGGAGGCTTACTGCCTACAGAAAGGATTACAATAGATTTACAAAGATTTTGAACTGGTAAGATGCATCTACCAATGCTAGAGATTATTTTTGGTTAAGTGCAAATACTAACTTTGAACACTTCATCTTTATTCTACTCTTCTCTTTATTCTGCCTTCATTTGAATATCAAATTTTTGCTCCTTTTTCACACACACCCAAAATATCCACAATCATCAACTATATATATCCTTATCTTGAATTGCAATCACTTGCTAGTCGGCAACAACAACACTTTGAACTTTTTAACAAAGGTCTGTTTTGTTGGCTAGATCCATACACCAATATTGATGCATACCAAAAATAACACATGTAGATCATCATACATATTGGCCACTAACATTCTATCTCATACACAGTTCATCAAAACACTTCTATTGGGTCTACACAAGGATTAACATAAGTCTACTTTTTCCTTCACTTAACTGTTTTGTCATAATAGGATCTAATATTCTGATGCTCATAACTTTTGATCCCTTTATCACCAAAGGCTAAAAAACTTGGATTTAGATTGTCCTGGTGTCCTTTTGCACTTCTCTAGATCCACAACACATAATGATTAACTGGAGAGGTCCACTGACTAAGATACTAGACTCTGCTATATACTCTGTTTCAAGCTCCCAGACTTAGATTATCATTCTAACTTCTGGTATGATCAGATACTATACTATGGATGTATGGAACAATCTTAGTTTCCATCAATGACAACACCTATCAATGGTATGTAGTGTCTCTTTCCAACAAGCTGCACCCCTTGGATCTATGACTTGTTTGAAAGTTACATGCAGATGAGCTATTATTTCTAGAGATCATTAGCTTTGATCATGTAGTATATGTGTAGCCTCTTTGTGCGCATACAATATTAATGACATGCTTGGTAGAGAGTTGGTACAGTGACTATAGTTCATTCCTATTTCTGATAGGTGAGGTGATAGTGATCCTCAAGGATGTCTACTAGATTCTTCGAGTTTGGATACATGGAGATTGGGTTGATTATGATCTAGATCATGGACCTGATGCATTCTGTAGATTGTTTGACACACCTAACATTGGGGATGAGGAGCATGAGATACCCATGTCATGGATGTGGGAGCTATGTGACTGTCTACAAAGGGTGGCTGTAGTCGTGATTAGGTTCTTGATACTAGATAGATCAGCTCATGGCTTCTATATAGGATGGGGTACAGTTATGGAGAGTATGTTTATGCATGGTACAATGTATGCCTAGGCTCCATGTGTCTTGGGATAGTTGTACAACTATCTACATGATTGCGCCTACTTGTTTGGTTTGAGCATGTCAGCAGGTGTCATGGTTCTACATGTGTGGGCATTCGAGCATATTGCGGTGATGAGGCCAATGGGTTTGAGACAGAGGTTACCTGGGCAGCCATATGCACACATATGTGGAGGAGCCCCGAGTTATAGATAGTTAAGACATCTAGTTTATTGGAGGTGCCAGATAGATGTGGCGGACCTATTCATATGGCGACCATGGTTGAGCTATGAGGCTTGGGCTGAGGATGGAGAGGAGCTAGTGTATGCACGATAGGCTTAGTACTTATTTGGTTGAGGCATCTATATCATCAAGAGATTTCTACCAAAGTGGGTATTGTGAAAGTTTGGGTTTCTGTAGGGTAGACCGGTTGGAGAGATAGTGTTTGGTCAGACACGTAGAGAGGTAGCCGATTGGGGACCAAAGGTGGTTGTGGAGACTGCTCTTGCTAAGGTAGAGGGACTACAGCCAGTCATGTGGGGATGGGGCTAGGGACCAATAGATGTAGGGACCTTGCTAGACTATGATGCTTATTGGGCTACGGAGCAGCCTACACATCTTTCTACACTAGGGGAGGTCAGAGAGGTGGCTATACACATTATAGACACCTAAAAAATGTCTTGATCATTACATTGACTCCCAACATCCCTAAACATACCAATTTCCCTTCTAATTAATTATTTAAATTTTTATTTAATTAATTATCCCTTCATCACCTAATTTTTCATCATTCTATCCCCAATAATTGGATTAATTTTATTAATTCAATAATTCAAACCTTAGCCAATTGATTTAATAAATATGAAATATTTATTTGGTCAATTTCTCCCTCCTCACTAAACCCAATTAATTAGCTAAATCATGTTTAACTAATTAATTTAGCCTATTAATTGACCTATCCCTACCCTAGGTAATTAAATAGCTATTATTTAATTGCCTACCCTAGCCTATCTCATCCTAGCCTTAGGATTAATTAAGTAAAACCTATATTTAATTAATCTTAACCCCTTGTTTAAGTGGTCAAACCTAGCTTAACACCCTTTCCCACATCCTCCAAATAAAAAATTAAAATATATCCCACATCACAATTAATATCTCTTACACCCCCATACCTCATTCATGTCCACTCATCCCCAAATGAATTTTTAATTCATTCTACATTCCCCATGTAAATCTTTAATTCACAAATAATCCATCTCACCCATTCTCATTTAATTCACCCTTTTCCCAAAAATGAATAAAAGATTAATATTTATTACTAGCCCTCCATCCTCCAAGATGAAATCTAAGCCCTCCACATCACTTTCATCCTCCACCCTTGGATAAAAATCCCTCCAAAAAAATCTATAAATAGAACCTCTCCCAAGCCATTTATGGATCCAATTTTTATGTAATGTTATCATGCCAAAATATCCATTTAGCTAGTTTGTGAGTTGCAATTAGGATAGAGCATTTCACATCATTTTACTTATCTAGGGTATATACTATCTAGGAGCTCTTGGGTGCAAAGCTCCTTCCCCTTTTGATGAGATTTGGTCTTCTTATTGAGGTATAGCTTCTTGTTTACATGCATTTAGTTTATGTTTTACATTTGATTTGATTTTCCTAATCACATTAGCTCGCTCGGTGGGACCCACAAGGTCTAAATCTAATCAAATTTTTGTGAGTTTTTGTGTTTGAGACATGTTTTTGCAGGTCTGGTGCTATTTACATTGCACAATGGCGCTATCTTTGGCACATTTTGGTGCTATTTATTATTTTAGCACTATTTGGCCAAGCACTTTCTCTCTTAACTTTCACTCACAAATCTGTCTGATTTTCTTTGTCTTCCTACTATTTTCTTGGGTTATCTATACTATGTTTTTGTAGGAATCTTGAATGGAGAGGGGGAGGTTATGCCAAATTTTTTTTAAAGAAACAAACACATATTTTGGCATTTATCTTGTCTTGTTTTCCATTCATTAGGATAACAAGACTAACTAGGTTCTTTCTGTACAGTATAACCTTCTAGTTTGGTTAGGAAGACCTCTGTTCTGCAGTATTGACAAGTTCAAGGTCATATCGACACTATCAACACCTAGAGCAGTGCTATGTTCAACTATGACCAGACCACTTAACAAATGGTGACTTATTATATCCATATTGGTACTATTTCCTATTTCAACGCCTTCTATATCTCATTGTAGCACAATATTTTGTTCTAGCACCTTATGTATAATGCTTTAGTGCTATATTCTATTCTAGCGCCTTCTTTACTAGTCTTAGCACTATTTTGTGAATCAGCGCTATATTGTATGCATATCAGCGCTATTATCCAGGCTAGTTAGGAGTTATTTAGTTTCTATTAGTAGTGGCATTTTCTATTTGTAATGGCGCTATTTATTCTCTATTTTAGGGCTATTTTTATAGACTAACTTTGTGTTCTATGTGTTGCAAGTATGGACCTAACTAGTATTGTCATTGATGTCAACATACTTCTATTGCATTAATGATAAGGATTGGATGAGTCATATGTTGAGGATATTGAGAAAACTAGTCTCAATCAAGAATAGTGAAGAATAGTGATGATAGCAAGGTAAAAGCTCAAGATAGGTTAAGGATCAAAGGATGCGGATTAAAGGGTTTGTAGATATGAGTCTTAACATGTTCTAGTAGAGATTTCAGAGGTCCGCATGAAGATATGAAGAAGTTGTGATTGCTCAAGTAGAACCAGTTCCGGTAGCTTGTCAGATGAGACAGAGTGATACAGATAGGTCCGGTTAGATCCGGAAATGCATTCTCCAGTTCTGTGGATTTGAGGAAGTCTGTGTGGTGTGTTAACTAGATTGGTTTGTGGTTTGAAGGTCTAGAAGCATCTATTCCTCTTTGACAGTAAAGGTAGACTATGTTCTTGAGGTTCTAGATGATGGAGAGAGAGATTCTAGTAAGTAGAGAAAGTACAGATGTTCTTGGTGGGTCAGGCAAGTTTGTGGAGGTCCTTGGATCATGCTCAATTTGTGTTGATCGTCTGCATTAGAATTGGGGTCCCGAAAATGAAGAATAACTTCCGGATGATAGTGTTATTTCTGTGACTGGCTGACCAAATGAAATATACACCTTGCAGATGATCTTGTGGATGTTTGCTGACTTAGATGTTTGTTCCTAAGTTGATACCATGTATAAATAAGGGATTGAGAAGTCATTCCAGAGCGTGACTTGTGGAGATGAGTATGTGGTAGTGAGGAGAAGAGCAAAAGGCAAAGAAAAATATTTGGGCTTAAATGGAACTAACTCAAGCATGGTGAAGATGCTATTTACCAGTTCAAGTATGTGATACTTATTCTTTTGTAGACAGTGTCTCTCCTATAGGCAGTGAGCCTCTTGTGAGCAGTGTGCTCGGGCAATGAGCCCTATTTGGCAGGTGCCAATTTATTCTTTCTATTCTTCAAATAGAGAATACAATCTTGGGTTAGTCACCCCGTGGTTTTTCCCTTAACTGGGTTTTCCATGTCAAAATCTTGGTGTCTCTTGCATTGATGTGTTTCTTCTCTTGAGTTAAATGCATTATGTTTCATGATTGATTTACTATTACACTAATAAGTAAATGCAAGTGTTTGATAAGTGAAAAGTTTTATACAACTGATTCACCCCCCCTCTCAGTTGTTTGCCCTGAATCTAACAATTGGTATCAGAGCTAAGTTCCTCTAAAAGGAGCTTAACCACTTGAGGAGATCTAGGATTCCTACAAGAAGAATAGTCTGAAGTTTGATGGAACTAACTTTGCTCTTTGGAAAGGTCGCATGAAGTGTCATTTGCAGTGTATGGGAATGGCGTATTGGTCTATGGTTACAAAGAAGTATGTAGCTCCATAGGGTGGTCTAACAACCCTAAATGAAATCACAGATGTTGAAAACAATCTACAGACCAAATAAGCTCTTCTAAGTGCATTATCTGACTCAAATCTCTCAAATGTTATTGATCTACCAACTACCTTTGATAGTTGGAATAAACTAGAACCTCTGCATGAAGGAGACCAGTATGTTAAATGTGCAAGGTTACAAAGTCTAAAAGGGAAATTTGAAAGACTGAAGATGAGAGATGATGAAAATATTACCTCTTTTATGCCAAGAGTGAATGAGCTGGTCTGTGGAATTAGAAATGTAGGTGGAATCCTAAGTGAAGAAGAAATAGTTGGCAAAGTCCTCAGATCTCTTCCTGCTTCCTATAAAATCAAGGCCTTTGCAATTGAAGAATTTAGAGCTCACACAACAATCACAAGAGATCAATTGGTTGGAAAGTTGGCTACCTTTGAAATGGCTGAGTTTGGTGATGATCCTCCAAAGACTAAATCTACATTCAAAGCCAGTGCATCTGTTAAAGGAAAACAAAGGTTTGATCTGGGAGAAAACTCTTCAAGGAACCTATCATGGTATGAAAAAGAAAAGAAAGACTTAGATGAAGATGAAACTGAAACTGCTCATCTTGAAGCTCTTATTGCAAGAAGACTACCAAGAGGATCTGGGAAGTATGAAGGAAAGTTACCTTTTAAGTGTTTTAACTGCAATAAAATTGGTCATTTTGCATCAAGGTGTCCGAAAAGATTATCTAGGCCAAGACTCCAAAAGAGTTGTTACTATGCTCATGAAGGAGATGATGAAGGAGTAACAGATGATGAATCAAAAAAAGGAGACAAATCCGGAAGTGACTAGGTGTTCATTGCCATCAAGGAAGAAGATCCAATGCCCTCTAAATCTATCAATCATAAAGTTGAAGAAAAAGCCTTGGTTGCCAAAGTTGAAGAGAAGGATGATTGGGTCAGTGATAGTGGTTGCTCTCACCATATGATAGGTGACAAAAACAAGTTCATAGATTTGGAAAGGTATGAAGGAGAAGTGGTAAAGTTTGGTGATAACTTTGCTGGTAGAATCAGAGGTAGAGGAACTATTTCTTTTGATGGAAAGAACAAAACTAGTAATGTATTATATGTTGAAGGATTGAAGCATAATCTTCTAAGTGTTGGACAGTTGGTGGACAAAGGCTATGATCTCAGATTTAAGAATGGAAAATGCAAGATCTTTGAGAGGTTCGGAACATAGATTTCATCTGATACACAAACAAAAGGTAACATCTTTCACTTGGTTGGTACTGGTAAAAGCTTTTTATTTGTTCAAGTTGATCAGAGTTGGTTATGGCATAGAAGAATGTGTCATGTAAATTTTGATAATATCATCAATATAAGCAACTCTTAGGCTGTAAGATATCTTCCAAAATTGATAAAACCTACAAATAGTTTGTGCAAAGAATGTCAGTTGGGAAAATAGAGCAGAGTCTCATTCAAAAGCAAGGAACAATCTTCTACTAGATTATTAGACTTGGTTCACACTGACTTATGTGGTCCGGCAAGAATCAGGAGTGTGCAAGGTGATAGATACTTCATGTTGCTAATTGATGACTATTCCCAGATGATATGGGTAACCTTTTTAAAAGAGAAATCAGAAGCTCTTGAGAAATTCAAAATATTCAATGCTATGGTGGAAAATGAGACCGGATTGAAATTGAAATGTCTGAGGTCTGATAGAGGTGGAGAATTCACATCTAGTGAGTTTATAGATTTCTATGAAAAACATGGAATAAAGAGACAGTTGTCTTCTCCTAGGACTCCACAGCAGAATGGAGTAGTTGAAAGAAAGAACTGGACCATCCAGGAAGCATCTAGGACCATGATGATGGAAGCAAATGTCCCCCAGATCTATTAGAGAGAAGTTGTCAGCATTGCAGTCTATACTCTCAATCAAGTTCAAATTAGAAACAATACTGGTAAGACATCTTATGAACTTTGGTTTGGTATTAAACCTACTATGAGATATTTTAGAGTGTTTGGTAGCAAATGTTACATCAAGAGAGATGAAGACCTAGGCAAGTTTGATGCTAAAAGTGATGAAGGAATATTTTTGGGTTATTCTACTCAAAGCAAAGCATACCGGTGTTATAATAAGAGGTTGAGAAAGATTATAGAAAGTACTAATGTGAAGGTTGATGAAGGAATTGAAAAACCCTCAAGATTTTATGAGTATGATGAAGATGATCAGAATAATGCTCTGGTTCAAGGTGCCCAAGTCCCTCCTAAAAAACATATTCAAGGTGATCCGGTAAGTCAGGAAGAAGAGATAAGTTTCAATGAGCCTGATCAAGAATCAGAAAGACAAGAAACTCCCAAAGTTCCAAGGTATGTGAGACTGAATCATTTTGAAGATTAGATCATAGGTGACAAAAGCAAATGTGTACAAACAAGAAGAAGAATTGCTCAAGATTTAGATGAGTATTGTCTGATTTCAAAGATTGAACCTAAGACAATGAATGAAGCCTGCAATGATGAAAACTAGACTAAGGCAATGGAGGAGGAGCTGATGTAAATTGAGAAGAATCACACTTGGGATCTTGTTCCCAGACCTAGAAACAAGAATGTGATTGGAACCAAATGGGTCTTCTAGAACAAATTGAATGAAGCCAGTGAAGTGATCAGAAATAAGGCCAGATTAGTTTGCAAAGGCTACTCTCAAATAGGAGTTGATTTTGAAGAAACTTATGCTCCGGTGGCAAGAATTGAAGCAGTCAGATTATTTCTTGCATTTGTTGCCTTCAAGGATTTCAAAGTGTATCAAATGGATGTCAAGTCTGCCTTCCTGAATGGTGATTTGGAAGAAGAAGTGTACATTGAGCAACCAGATGGATTTCAATTGTCTGACAATGGTGATATGGTCTGTAAGTTGAAAAAGGCATTGTATGGATTGAAGCAAGCACCAAGAGCCTAGTATGAAAGACTGGATAAACATCTCTTGAAGATTGGTTTCAACAAAGGTACTTCTGACAGTAATCTATATTTCAAAATTGATCATGAAAACATCTTAGGTGTTGAAGTGTTTGTTGATGATATCATTTTTGGAGGAAAAGATAGTTTGTGTAAAACTTTTACAAATCAAATGAAAAGTGAGTTTGAGATGTCTATGTTTGGGGAAATGAATTTCTTCTTGGGTCTGCAAATCACTCAAACAAAGAAAGGTACCTTCATTTCTCAGACCAAATATGCAAAGGAATTGTTGAAGAAGTTTGGGATGGAAGACTCAAAGCCAATGAACACTCCCAAGGCAACTGGATGTAAGCTAAGCAAAAATGATGACTCTCCTAAGGCTGATCAGACAAAGTATAGATCAATGATTGGAGGACTGTTATATCTCACTCAAACTAGACCAGACATTATGCAGGTTGTTGGTCTTGTTACAAGATTCCAGGCTGATCCTAGAGAATCTCAAGTCATGGCAATCAAAATAATCTTTAGATATCTAAAAGGGACAGTTGAGTATGGTCTGTGGTATCCTAGAGATCATGATTTTTCTCTTCATGCATATACTGATGTAGATTGGGCAGGAGATGTGGATGACCAGAAGAGCACCAGTGGTGGAGCATTCTTTTTAGGGAAGAGATTGGTTTCTTGGCTAAGCAAGAAACAAGAGGCAATATCTCTGTCCACAACTAAAGTACAATATATTGCAACAGTAAGTGGTTGCACTCAAGTATTGTGGAAGAAACAGATGTTAAGAGATATCAAAGTTGACTATGAGGAGCCTATCACAATTTTCTGTGATAATTCAAGTGCAATAAACATATCTAAGAATCTGGTGTTGCATTCAAAGACTAAACATATATCCATCAAGTTTCACTTTTTGAGAGAGAAAGTGAACAAGAATGAAGTTAGATTGGAGTTTGTGCCTTCAAAGGATCAGATTGCAGACATCTTTACAAAACCTCTACCTAAGGACTCTTTTGAGTATCTAAGGGAGAAGTTAGGGGTTATTGCCCCTCCAGTGATGAACTAAGGTGCACTAAGGTGCATTAGTCTGATACATATCACAGTCACATCTTGTGGTCCAGATTGATGATAGGGAGCTGCTACTCAGGGGGAGCAACAGATATGATTCTGAAGTGGTAAAGTTACAAGTATGAGCCCTTTGCCATTGATGTCAAAGGGGGAGAGAAGAGATGTGAAAAACAAGTGGTTGCTAATCAAAGGGGGAGCAATAATGGGAGAGAAGAAATGAGAATGGGTATTGTTGATAGGGGGAGTTGTGACAGTAAGGACAAGTTCTTGCCTTAATGGTCAAATCCATTTTTCACATCATATGTTGCCATCAATGACAAAGGGGGAGATTGTTGCAAGTATCGGTCTAACTGGTATTGTCATTGATGTCAACATACTTCTGTTGCATTAATGATAAGGATTGGATGAGTCATATGTTGAGGATATTGAGAAAACTAATCTCAATTAGGAACAGTGAAGAATAGTGATGATAGTAAGGTAAAAGCTCAAGATAGGTTAACGATCAGAGGATATGGATTAAAGGGTTTGTAGATATGAGTCTTAACATGTTCCAGTAGAGATTTTAGAGGTCCGTATGAAGATATAAAGAAGTTGTGATTGCTCAAGTTGAATCGGTTTCGGTAGCTGTTCAGAGGAGACAGAGTGATACAGATAGGTCTGGTGAGATTCAGAAATATATTCTCTGATTCTGTGGATTTGAGGAAGTTTTGAGGAAGTCTGTGTGGTGTGTTAACTAGATTGGTTCATGGTTTAAAGGTCCAGAAGCATCTATTCCTCTTTGACAGTAAAGGCAGACTATGTTCTTGAGGTTCCGGATGATGGAGAGAGAGATTCCAGTAAGTAGAGAAAGTGCGGATGTTCTTGGTGGGTTAGGCAAGTTTGTGGAGGTCCTTGGATCATGATTAGTTCATGTTGATGGTCCACATTAGAATTGGGGTCCTAGAAATGAAGAATAACTTCCAAATGATAGTGTTCTTTCTATGACTGGCCGATCGGATGAAATATACATCTTGCGGATGTTTACCGACTTAGATGTTTGTTCCTAAGTTGATGCCATGTATAAATAAGGAATTGAGAAGTCATTCCAGAGCATGACTTGTGGAGATGAGTATGTGGTAGCGAGGAGAAGAGTGAAAGGCAGAGCAGAAGATTTGGGCTTAAATGGAACTGACTCAAGCATGGTGAAGATGCTATTTACCAGTTCAAGTATGTGATACTTATTCTTTTGTAGACAGTGTGTCTCCTGTAGGTAGTGAGCCTCTTGTGAGTAGTGTGCTTGGGTAGTGAGCCCTATTTGGCAGGTGCCAATTTATTCTTTCTATTCTTCTAACAGAGAATATAATCTTGGGTTAGTCACCCCGTGGTTTTTCCCTTAACCAGGTTTTTCACATCAAAATCTTGGTGTCTCTTATGTTGATATGTTTCTACTCTTGAGTTAAATGCATTATGTTTCATGATTGATTTACTGTTACACTAATAAGTAAATGCAAGTGTTTGATAAGTGAAAAGTTTTATACAACTGATTCACCCCCCTCTCAGTTGTATGCCCTAAATCTAACAATCATCCAAGATCTGATACCAATTTTTAGATTCAAGACAAACAACTGAGAGGGGGGGTGAATCAGTTGTCTTAAACTTTCTTCTCTTTTCAACACTTACATCCACTTAACAATATAACAGTAAATCAAACATGAAACTTAATGCATCTAATCAAAGTAGAAACACATGTGACACCAAGATTTTAACGTGGAAAATCCAGTTAAGGGAAAAACCATGGGGTAGCTAACCCAAGATTGTATTCTCTGTTAGAAAAATAGAAAGAACAAATTGGCATATTTTGTGAATCAATGCTATATTGTATGCATATTAGTGCTATTATCTAGGCTGGTTAGGAGTTATTTAGTTTCTGTTAGTAGTGCCATTTTCTATCTATAATAGTGCTATTTATTCTCTATTTTAGTGCTATTTGTATAGACTAACTTTGTGTTCTGTGCAGGGACTGATAAGTTGTTTGCAGGTCATCACCATCATTTTGTGGCCACTAACAAGTTTTTGTAGGGTGTTTATCTTTAGTTTGAAAACAAACACTTCAATTGGGACTTAAAAGGAACCCTTGCATGTTAGCTTAAAAACAAACATTTCAATTTGGTGCAATAAAATTGATCAACAACCAACAAACAAATCTTTTTGTGTATGCCTTAGCTTAGAAAACATTTGAATTCGGTGATCTAGAATTGACAAGTGTTTGCCAACAACTCTACAAACATTTTGATTTTGGGCTTTTAAAAAAAACCACAAAGTGCATCAATAAACTCATTAGATTAAAAAGAACAACAATTTGCATTTTTCACTCATCTAAATAAGAAAAGAAATAAAATTTGTGTGAAGTGTTTTCATGATTATGTTTGTGGTGTGAAAAGTGTATGCTCTTCCCTCACACCATTGGTGACCTTGGGAATCAAAAACTTCTCATAACACTTGCATAAATCACCCCCAACATAATCCAAAGAACTAAAATGAACCTTGTTTAGTGTGACCCAAGCACAAAATATACATATGCTCTCCCCTTGCATCTTTATATGAACTTGGGGATCAAAAGTATTTTTGTGGTTGTGTTACTTTTGTTAATCCTTTAGAGGGCTTGCCACCCCGCTTTGAAAGGTGGGAACGACCCAAGCAGCAACAAGCTAAAGCCAAGCTCTTTCAAGCTGCTATATAAAATAAGGTGTTTGGGATGAAAGTCATAAGAAATAGGTGTTGTTGTGTCATATCGATAGCCAACCTCCCCCAAAACCCTCCAAGGCATAACCCTTGGAGGCTGGGAGACTCCATAATAGAGAGTAGCATTGTTGCATGTATGACCACCTAAATGAAAGCACTTATTATGAACTTTTATTTTAGCAAGCCAAAAACCTTCTATTTGTTGACGCAGAAGGGAAACCTTTGAAGCAGCCCTGATTCATGTGGTTCTTAGTCGAGGTAGCAGGGACAATCCTAAGGTTTGGTGAGGGACAAGCCTTACAAGAAACCTAGATCTTGGTATGCATGAGAAGTGTGTGCCGTGGAGGGGAGCCAGTAGTACCAAGATCCTGGAGCTACTCGATTTGAATAGGTGCAGCTAGGGGATTTAACAAATACTGTCTTATCTTTGCCTTAGGTTGTGCAAAGTGCTTTTTATGGAAAATCACACATCTTTTCACAAACAAAATCTTGGTTATTGTGTGTTATTGTGCTTAAATTATTTTCAAGAAACTTGCTAAGAGATAATCAAAATCATTTGATCCAACTTCATATCAAAACAAATCCAAATTTGCCATCAAAATCTTTCTTTTTTCAGAGCCTCAACCAACACTACCTTGTTTCAGCACCATCTCTATTTGCTTTTGGTGCCATTTCACCCATGGATTGGCGCTATTTGTAGATTGACTAGACTGAAGCTAGAGAAAATTCCATTGTGATCTTTAGGACCTGCTTTTCCATAATCCATATTCACCTTCCAAAAATTTGTCAGTACCCCATCCATTTTCTCCTCAAATTTTCCAAATCATGCCTCCATTTTGACCTTAGAAAATTAATCGTTATCATTATTAGACCCTTTGCTATATCATAATCCACTCAATTTCATATCCATTCATCCTCATTGATCTTTGTATACCTTTTTGGACCAAAATGAATATCCTTGTCACAAAAAATCAGTCCAAAATCAAAAAACATATCCAAAATCTTCTAAATCCAAACACCCATCAAAAAAATCATCAAATCAAAAACTCATCATCCCTTTGAGCTAAAGCTAGATCTAGATTTCATCATTCACATCATATTTTTCTTGGAGAGTCATTAGTCAACCTTTCAAGTGAAATAATCATCCTTCTTTGTGCAAGGTCATTAGTCTACCCCAAACAAAGAGAAACATCCATCGGTGCGACACAAGTCTAGATCTTCCTTGAGCTCATCCAATGACCCTCAAAATCCTTTTCAAAAACATCATCCTAATCTTTCATATCAAGCATCAAAATCAAACATCAAAATCTCTTTCATCAAATCATCCTCAAGCAAACATCATCCATCATCGACCTTTTGGTCTAAATTTCTGCAAAAAGTCAATACCATCCACTCTTATCATCCTTAGATTAACACCTTTTTTGAAGATTTATTGATCCTTCATCAATCACCCTCTCCATCTCACTACCACATAAATATTTGGGTCGAACAATTTAATCCAAATTCTCTAAGGTCTCCATCCCCATTTCACTCCACCTCTAAAATCAAATCCATACACTTGTATGCCCATAACTAGATCACAACATTGTAAGAAGAATCAAGAAATGGTAGAATCTAGACAATATCAGGGCATAGGAATGCTTAATATCAACAACAGCAATCTACCAATCAACCAAACATATCTCCCACCTTCGGTCTTTCAAATCCCAACATACAATCCCAATGAAAACCCCTTCCATTTCTTGCAACTACAACCACCACCACCACCTACCCTTAGCCAAGATGACCTAGATGTCTTGAACTTTACAAAAGACGCCAACAACATGGACTTTCTTGACAAAATCCTAAGATCTGATCCAAATAGATATCTTGACTACCTCATCAAAATTGGTGCCCAACCACCTAACAACACGACATCGTCTCAACCATCCACTTCTAACACAAATCCTACCACATCCTCCCAACCGTCCACATCAAACACCCAACCTATCATCTCTAAAACATCAACAACCACCATATCTGCCACCCCCACAAGCTCTAACGCTACCACATATATGATTGCCACAAGTGCCTCCAATCCTACCACCTCCCAACCTGTCACCACATCCACTATCACAACTAACGTAACCTCTTCCATTCCACAAATCACCTTAGGCATCCAAGGGAACATCACACATGTAAGTACCTCCACGAGTGTGTCTCCACCCAACCCTCAAACCATAGCCTACATAAGACAATTATTCTCACAACCACCTTACAACATGACCAACCTATCTAACGTCAATCCATCTCATGTCAACCCATTCAATGTCAATCTATCTAATGTCACGTATCTACAAAACCTCATAGCTTCATCAACACAACATAATCCCAATCCCCAAATACCTCCACATATTCTCTAATAAATCTACACTTATCAACAACATCTTGCACAAATCAACCAAAATGCCAACCCATAGTACCAAAACATGACCTCCCAAAACCTCCAACATCAAATCCCACACAATATCCAACATCTCACCAATCAACAAACCTGCACACCACAACTGCCACTAACCCTAGATCTAACGAGCATTATACAAACCTTGATCCAAAAAGTGGACGACATATAGACTGGGGGCAAACACAAACACTATTCTTTTGAGGATATTTGTCCCTATCCATTTGATCAGACATTGTACATGCCACCTTTCCCCAAAAATTTTGAAACACCCAAATTTGACAAATACAAGGGAAAGGGAGACCCTAGGGATCATCTTACGGAGTTCTACATCACTTGCCTAGAAGTCTTGAATAACGATACTTATCTAATGAGACTATTTCCAAGAAGCCTCGATGGTTAAGTCGTTGAATGGTTCACACATCTTCCCCCAGGCATTAGGTCTTTCCCTGAGCTTGTGGAAAAATTTGTAAACCACTTCTCCTACAATTTTGAACATGAAATATCTATGACAGACCTTTGTAATACAAAACAAAAGAGCAGAGAAGCATTTGCTTCCTTCTTGCAGAGGTGGAGAAGCTTAGCAAGCAAACTCCCTTGGCCAATCCCTAAGAAACAATTAGTCACCATGTTTGTGACTAACTTAAATCAAGAAATAGGGTTCCATCTGCAGATCCTTTATGCTTCTACATTTGAAGAAGTCATTGACAAAGGCACTACCATAGAAAGGGCCCTTATCACCAAAAGAGCAATCAAATTATATGACACCAAATCCTATAGTAAGAACAACAACAACAACAACAACAATAACAACAAAGTCCATATCAACACCCCCAATGCAAACAACACCAACACACGATCAAATGACAAGCCATGCTATTGGGGGAAGAACAAAAACACCTTGAATGATGGTGTCATTGATGTGAAGGCCGTCCAACATGTACATAATCAAACATATACCATTGATGTAAATATCCCAAAGGGGCAATTTAGACAAAGCAAACCTTGAAGGCAATTCACACCTTTAGGAGAACCAATCGAGGATATCCTTAACAGGTGCCTAAAGAAAGGTTTGATAACCCTACCACCTGTTAAACCCCAACAAGAGAATGAGCTCAAAGCTGTGTGGTACAATGAGAACAATTATTGCGACTACCACTGCATTGTGGGCCACAAAACTGCTAATTGCATGAAACTAAAGCATTGCATGCAATATCTCATAAATTAGAATCAAGTCAACCTTGACCGAAGTACCCAACCACCACCCAATGCTAATCTAAGAGCTTAAAAGGATCAATTGCCCAATCATAACAAGGCCTCCTCATCTAATCAAGCTTAGAATGTCACCCCACCACCCATGTCCTATGACTCTATTGTAGGGCGGATAGAACCATCATTTAACAATGTCAACACAATCACCATTCGGGCTTAAGCACCTGATTGTACCATCACAACTCGTCATGGCCACATATCCATCTGCACAGCTCCTACCACTAATCAAACCTCTACCTCCATGTCTGACTCACTATGCCCTCATCCAACCACATGTCCATCATCTACCAATTAGTACAACCTCCTAGAACATCTAGGAAAGACCCCTGCACAAATCTCCATACTTGAGTTGCTTCGCATGTCACCACTCCATAAGGAAGTCCTTGACAAAGCACTCTTGGAAACCCAAGTCCCCACCAACCAAACTGTGAATCAATTCCAAGCCATGGTGCGCCATCTCGCCACACCTCATCATCTCACATTTTCAAAAAAAGATCTTCCCACTTCTGAACATTTACATAATGACACCTTACACATCAAAGTCAGCATCCACAAGTACATCATCAAGAGATTCTTAATAGATGGTGGCTCTGACCTAAACATATGCTCTCTTAAATTACTAAAACACTTAGAATACTTAGATGTGGTTGTAGACACCAGTGAGTGCATAACAATCAAAGGATATGATGACATTGAACGGCTATTTGAGGGTACTATCAAGCTCCCTATTCAAGAGGGACAAAAGTTAATGGAAATGAAATTTCAGGTCCTTGATCTTGACCTCCCCTACAACATTCTCCTCGGTCGACCATGGATCCATGCCATGCAAGCGGTCCCATCTACATTCCATCTATGCCTAAAGTTCCCTCATAATTGCATAGAAGTAACTATCTATGTTGACCCTCGCCCCTTCCAATATTGCAGTTTCTTGGAAGGCCATGACTGCACCTTCTATCCGTATAACAAAGCCATCACAAGACCCAATCCCACAACATCCACCTCATGCATCAACCTTGCCAACATCTCCACCACTTCATCCCAAACACCTCCACTACATGAGGTCAAGATCAAGCTCAGTGACATGGGATGTGGGGAATACGACCTACATAGTACCTTTTACATGGGCACATTACCCAATCCTAAAATGTTTGGCCTCCCAAAGAAAGAAGCCACCAACACAGTTGTCATTAAATGTCAACCATCACTTATCTTTGAGAAGAAACATATCCTAGATCAAGATGTACTCAAAGACATATCATCCTGGCTATATAAAGATGAATAAACTAAGTAAGAAGCCCCCGCAATACTAACAACGATCTATGGCAAAGGGTCAGAAATTGTCAAAAACATGGGCTATAACGGACAAGGCGGTATCAGCCTTCATGAACAAGGGATCGTGGAACTAGTCCAACCGACAAGAAATCCTTATACCCAAGGGTTGGGATATGGTCAACGATAATGTATTCTCACTACCAACGAATGTATCTTAGCCAAGGTCGCTACGTCTCCCTTGAAGTCGATAATGTCAATGAAACGGGCCATCAATAGTCCTCTAGTGACTTCACCGATTTCTTTGACTCATCCATATGCACCATATACATCATCACCACCCTAGCCTCTTCATCTAATGATTTACTCCTTGTATACCTGGACCTCATAGACTAGGACCAACAGGGACCTCCTGTCTTTGACATAGCACCAAATGACGAAGCCATCACTGAAATGATGGGGGTTAGAGATCACTTCCCCTTGGGAGATCATAGAGAGGGATACATCATGGAATTGGATACCACTACCTATTTCAGGGAGACAACCCCTACTTCTAGTCATAAAAATATAAAAATCAAACATGGATCTGGTGGTGAAAACCACTCCGTGGTAGTGTCAGATCCCAAAAAAGTAAAAATGAAAGACGTATCTCCTGGTGAAAACCTCCATGAGGTACTAGGGGATGGAAGCATGGGCCTTCCTACGATAGATAAAGTATATCCTGAGAGATCACCTATTCTAGTGGAGCCAGCTCAAGAGATGAACCTTGTGATGGAAGAAGAGCCAAAAATCACTTTTAGGACAGAATCTCTCAGCCCAGTAGAGCAAGAAAACTTCTTAGATTTCTTCAAATGCAAGAATCACAATTTTGCGTGAACTTGTGCAGACATGCCAGGGCTCAATCCTGCTTTGGTAGTCTGTCACCTTGCAGTACGACCTGATGCAAAACTAGTGAAAGAAAAGCTTAGAAAAATGAACCGTTATGTAGCCCTCCTAGTCAAAGAAGAGCTAAAGAAACTACTAGATGTTGGGTTCATCTACTCGATTGATTATCTTGAATGGGTTTCCAACCTAGTACCAGTAGCAAAACCTGATGGTCAAATCTGTTGCTACATCGACTTCCGCAATCTTAGCAAAGCATGCCTGAAGGATGACTTCCATCTACCAAACATTGACATGATAGTGGATCTTACAACAGTACATGAAATGTTATCCCTCATGGATGGTTTTTCAGGTATAATCAAATTAGGATCACAGAAGAATCTCCAGAAGAGGAATTGAGGTGGATCTCGCAAAAGTCAAGGCCATCACTAAAATGCCTCCTCTGAAAACACTAAAGTAGCTAAGAAGTCTACAAGGAAAACTCCAATCCATTCGTCATTTTATTGCTCAACTTGCTGATAAATGCCAACCATTCCAACATCTACTCAGAAAGGATATAATTTTTACTTAGAACAATTAGTGTCAAGCTACCTTCGATCAGCTAAAAGACTACCTAGTTAATCCCCCTATTCTAACTCCACCAAGTCAAGGAGAACCCCTCCTACTATACATCATAGCAATAGAAACATCTATTGGAGCCTTGTTAGCACAACACAATGAGTAAGGGAAAGAAAGAGCCATCTATTACATCAGCCACACTCTGATATCCTATGAGCTAAACTATACACCAACTGAACGAGAATGTCTAGCCTTGGTCTTTACTTCACAAAAACTAAGACACTACATGCTCAATCATAAAACTAATCTCATTGCCAAGATCGATCCACTGAAATATCTGCTAAACAGAGCTGCTCTTACTGGGAGAATGGCAAAATGGGTCATGATCCTCACTGAATTTGACATTAAATATATTGATAGAAAAGCCATCGAAGGACAAGTTATCCCTAATCAACTGGCTGAAGAACCCATCCCTACAAAATATCCTACACTGGTAGAATTTCCTGATGAAGCCATCTTGACAATAGCACCGGCAACAGAAACATGGAAAATGTACTTCGATGGGTCATTTACACACAGAGGTTCAGGGGGCAGGTGTCTTGTTTGTTACCCCTCAAGGTGACACCATCCCCAAGTCCTTCAAAATCACATTCCCATGTACAAACAATGTGGTAGAGTATGAGGCCCTTATCATAGGTCTCCGGATGGCAATCAAATGGAGAATTTAGAAGCTGACAGTGTATGGAGACTCTCAATTGGTCATCCAACAACTAAACAATGAGTACAAGACCAAGGATGATAAACTACTGCCTTACAAAAAGATGGTCGAGGACTTTAAAGACTATTTTGATGACATCCACTTTGAGCAGATCCCAAGGCTCAACAATAAAGCTGCAGATGCCATGGCCACCATCGGGTCCCTAGTTGACATGAAGAAGGATAGCCAGAAGTGTGAATTCCTAATAGAGGAGGTCCCTATTATAGCATATGATGTTCCCCAATCAAAGCTCATGTGCGAAGTCATTGGTCCCCTATCCCCGTGGTATCAAGAAACCAATCTATATCTCCATGATAACATCATCCCTCCTAATCTATCCACCTCACAACGAAAATCTTTTATCTGCCGAGCCTCCTGCTTCACCCTTGTAGGAGATACCCTATACAAAAGGAGTCTTCAGGGCATGCTTTTACGATGTTTAGACTCTAGGGAAGCTAAAGTGGCCTTGCAAGAGGTACATGCAGGTAATTTTGGGGCACATTCAAGTGGACCCATCCTTGCTAAAAAGATCCTACGGACTAGATACTATTGGCCAACCATGGAACGAGATGCCTACTAGTTTATTAAAAAATGCCTACCATGTCAATAGCATGGCGATCTCATTCACGCACTAGCACAAGAATTGCAACCAATCATGATGCCGTGGCCTTTCTCACAGTGGGGACTTGACCTCGTAGGAAAAATCCATCCACCCTCATCCAATGGCCATAAATTCATCATCATAGCTACTGAATACTTCACTAAGTGGGTGGAAGCAATACCACTCACCTTTACCACTGGAACCCAGATATCCAAGTTCATCCTCCATTATATCATATGTCATTATGGTATCCCCCTTTCCATCATCACCGACAATGAAAAACCGTTCAAAAACCAAGAAGTCTGTACTTTGTGCAAAAAATTCCAAATCCAACACCACTTTTCCACTCCATATTACCCTCAAGGAAACAGTCAAGCAGATTCTTCAAATAAAACCATCCTCCACATTCTAAAGAAGATGGTTAATGAAGCAGGCCATGATTGGTACCTCCAGTTCAACCCCGCCCTATGGGCCTATCACACAAGCATCTACACCCCCACAGGAGCCACTCCATATTCCCTTGTATTTGGATCTGAAGCCATTTTACCTATAGAGGTTGAGCTCCCATCCCTAAGAGTATCCCTACAAAATATAATCAATGATGAGGAATACCAGATCACAAGGTTGCATCAGTTAGAATTACTAGATGAGAAATGTCTAAATTCGTTGAATCATCTATAGCTCCCATCCCTAAGAGTATCCTTGTAAAATATAATCAATGATGAGGAATACCAGGTCACAAGGTTGCATCAGTTAGAATTACTAGATGAGAAATGTCTAAATGCATTGAACCACCTATAGGCCTATTAAAATCACCTCAGAAGAAGCTATCACAAGAGAATTAGAAACCAAAAATTTGAAGTAGGTGACCTTGTCCTCATGAAAAACCAGAAAAACTTGTAGGAGTGCCTAAGAAAGGCAAATTTGAGCCCAATTGGCTAGGGCCATATGTCATCACAACCAGTTATCGATCAGGAGCATACCAACTTGCAACACCTGAGGGGCAGCCTCTGGATGAGCCTATGCACATCCTACACCTCAAGAAATTCTACGCATAACCCATCGAGCATCCCAAGGCAAAAAATAAAAAAAATAAAAAAACCAAGAAAAACCTGAGTGCAATAAAAACTTCTAATGGTGAAAATCACTTCAGTGACGCCTTGGATAAGTACCATGGTTAAAACCATTTTCAGGTGCCATGTGTAGTGGTCGGTTCTACCATCTAAATAAGTCCTCTTTCCATCACAACACTCCATATTGCATGCATCCCATGGCTTGGAATTCTAAAACATCAAGACCTATCACCCATCCCGCAGTATCCCACCCAAGGCTAACTCATGGAACGAGGATCCTTGTAAGCTCCTTTTTGTATAGTAGAAAATCAAAAAAATCCAAAAATAATACAAAATCAGAAAATCCAAAAACAATACAAAATCAGAAAATCCAAAAAAATCCTTCCCAGCAATCCACTATAAATCACCACCATACATCGATCTTGCTATAAATTGTGACCATCAACATTCATCAACCCTCACCATCATACACATCCTAAACCATTCCCACATCATCAAGTCTTGCCATAACTACATATTGATCTCACCCGCATTTTGAAAGTACCTTGATCCTGTTGACATAGGGTATGTAGGCAGTCTGGAACACGAAGGAAGTTTCCACTACTCAGGTAAATAAGATGCACCCATCCAACCCATTTGGATGGTCCCCAATCACTGAGCTTGCTGGACCCAATAAATGATACACACGCTAAGTATATGCTTGAACCATGGTACCTAACACAAAAAATCATCAATCAACATACCAACTATAATCCCACACATGGTCTGACAATCCTTTTTCCCACCTTTCAAAAATTATCTAACAAAATTCAACCAATTTGCGTCCTAGGACATATCATTCCTACAATGGACAAGAATCTGTCACTCTATCATCACGTATCTTGGCAAGAGCACACAAAGGCTATTTGTAGCTTTTTGTTGGTCTTTTTGATTATTGATTTTTATCTTTTTGTCTCACTCTAGGTCACTTCCAAAGCTACCTTGATCTCATTATATCATGGTAAGTGGCAGACAACACTTGGAATGGACATGGTCATTATTTCTGTATGCTGTGCTTGTGGGTTGGTTTCATTACTCTAGGAATAATATTCATATCTTAAAGCCTAGCTTGGTTCTAGTATGATGTGCCTCATTTGCATATATAGGCATTAATACCTTATATGTACTATTAGCACTCATCGCTATGAGTCCCCTTCCTAGGGTAGGCAAGGTTATACTACCTTGGGCACGCATGAAACCAACCTATTGTTTGTGGGTCTAGTCCATGCAATCGTGGGATATATATCATCACCTAGGTCATCTCATACCTTTGTGAACTGTATCCTACATTTCTATAATAAACTAATAAATGCTCTTGATTAATGTTATGCAACTACTATTACTAGCTCAAATCATCATCCTAATCATTTATTCAACTATACCATCTGGGCCTAGATTTCGTAACCACCTAACCTAACACCCCCACCCTACCAAATCCCCTCACTAATCCCACTCCTCCCACTCATTCTCACTCAACACATCCTGACCCAAAGTAAATCCCCCCTCAAGGATGTGGTGTTTCATGACCTAGCAACTCCCTCATTAACCATCCCCCCTCCTCCCAATCGGACTAGGCTAATCATATCCGTCCATCCTTCTCTTCCCCCCCCTATTCCCCTGTCACACAACCCC
This sequence comes from Cunninghamia lanceolata, assembly GCA_027924645.1. Classification (NCBI taxonomy): domain Eukaryota; kingdom Viridiplantae; phylum Streptophyta; class Pinopsida; order Cupressales; family Cupressaceae; genus Cunninghamia; species Cunninghamia lanceolata. Next base: position 4,728,016 of record BSBN01000642.1, read on the forward strand.
ACCATCCCAAGTCCAACAAAGAACATCATGTGTATCAAGACTTAAGCATCTCACCTATTACCTACTTAAGCATCTCACCTATCACCTAGTTTACATCTCACATATCACCTAGTTTGAATTGTACATATCATTTAGCTTATCATATCATTTAATGTGCATTTCATTAGGTGCATTTTAGAGTCATTTAGTTTCCACATCATATCATTTAATTTTCATTTCATTAGGTACATTTTAGAGTCATTTAGTGTCCATAGCATAATCATTTAATTTGCATTTCATTTAGGTGCATTTTAGAGTCATTTAGTTTCCATATCATATCATTTAATGTACATTTCATTAGGTGCATTTTAGAGTAATTTAGTTTCCATATCATATCATTTAATTTGCATTTCATTAGGTGCATTTTAGAGTCATTTAGTGTCCATATCATATCATTTAATTTGCATTTCATTTAGGTGCATTTTAGAGTCATTTAGTTTCCATATCATATCATTTAATTTGCATTTCATTTAGGTGCATTTTAGAGTCACTTAGTTTCAATATCATATCATTTAATTTGCATTTTATTAGGTGCATTTTAGAGTCATTTAGTTTCCACATCATAATCATTTCATTTACATTTCATTTTAGGTGCATTTTAGAATCATTTAGTTGCACATTATACATCATTTCTCACTGCATATCATAATCCTTTTAGTTTACAATCATTTAAGTGCACTTTAAAATCATTTAGTGACATTCTGCTTACATTGCATTTCATTTAACATTGCATATCATAATCATATTCATTTAGTTTGTAATCACAAAGGTGCATTGTAAAATCATTAATCATCAAATGGCATAATCACAATCATAATCATTTAGTTACATTTACTTGCATAGCATCATCACTTAGTTACATTGCATAATCACAATCATAATCATTTAGGTGCATTTTACAATCATCTAGTTGCATATCCATATTTCCATACATAACATGTGTTTATTAAGATAAACATACATTTCCATTTGCATCACATTTTACATCCATAATAAATGTTTATTAATATGAACATTTATTTACATTATAAATCATAGTCCATAAATCACCAAACATGCATATATCAAAATAAGATAACCATCATTTTCATCCAATCATATTACATCAATAGGTAAATCCATACCATCAAAATCATGCATTACATAAACACAACACATCCATAGCATATAATCCATAAAGCATACTACATATATCAAACATGAGCATCATCATAATCATATAAAAACATCATAAACAAACATATAAGCCATCAAAAAGCATCATCTCATATATCATCATCACAAAAGTGTACATCACTCATATATATACATCACAAAAAATATAATGTCGTGATACAATGCCTCTAAGGGCTAAGATGATACAATTGTCACATAGAGGACCCTCTCTCTGATGGAGTGGGGGATCCTGACCCTGGTGGTGGCTGTGGTCCTGCTTGTCGCTATGGCTGTGGCTACGGCGGACCCTAAACTTGTGGATCCTACTGGGGCACATGTGATGGGGAACCCATCACTTGTTGGATAGACTGAATCGATCTAGATATATGTGACCTAACATGGCCCCACTAAGCTCACTGTAGCTTGATGCATGCTACTCGACTGGCATTGCCACATGATAGAGGACTTGATAATAATTTTCCCATTGACTGGCCTTCGACATCTATCCCTGTGCCTGAGATAGTTGTGTCTACATCAATGTCAAAACTGGGGCCATACCGACAACTGAGGCATGTAAACTACTCACTATAGCCTCTACTTGCTAGGCTCTCACAAGTGACACATCCTGCTCCCCTATCAAAATGGCTATCTCACCTTGAGCCTAGGCTAACTATGCCTGCAATGTAGCCATCTGCCCATTTGAGCTATCTAATAAAGCCACAGTCCCCCACAACTATACCAACTCTGCCTCACAGCTCTCTAAAGCCTCCTGCAGGTTGACCACCTATGCCCGTAAGGTCTCAACCTCCTCCTCCTCCCCACCCCGAGGCTACAAATGAGATGTAGACCCTTGAAGCACTGCCTCCCCACCTGCCCCTGAAGGGCCTGCCTCTGTCTACTACCCTGCTGCAACAACCTGCTGCTACTGTGGTACCTATGGTGGGGGCATAACACCCCTATCAACTCTCTATTGTCCCCCACATTGTCGAGGCCCTCTACGCCATTGTACCACCCCAATCTGAACCTTCTCAATAGGCACCTACTATATAGGTACCTGCTGTACAAGTACCTATTGTCTCACCTACTATTGGGGCACCTATCCAGCTGCTGCCACTGCCAGCACATCCATCGACTGACCATCCCTCCCAACATCCTCTTCCTCTCCATCCCCTCCAACCTCCATGAGATAATCTACAGTGATCTCCTCACCCTCCTCTAGAAAATTATCTCCATCAGAATCATCATCCTCGTCCTCCTTAGAATCCTCATCCCCTAATCCCACTACCTCCTCTGCAGGGACTACTTCATCTGATGGGTTCGTGAACCGAGTCAGTCACCACATCTACCACCATGTCTCATATGTAGGAGTAGTGCCTACGTCCCTGACAATACTCTACCAATCCCACTGTAATGGCTGCAAAGCCACAAAATCCTCTAGGGCAACCCGTGGCTATATGGCTGCAGGTCAATAATGGACATCCCGATAGGTCTGTGCAAAAATAGCCATCTACTATGGGGTATCTTAGTGCAGGAGCACCCTTACAAGATAGGACTTAAGTCTATTTTTAGTATGTTTGACTTCATGATGTAATAAGGTCCATTGGACCAATGCGTATGTATTAGATCAACCTAGGAGAATGTGCAGGTAGTTAGGAGTTTGTTGTCGGGCTGTCTGAGCTGTCTCCTCCCAGCCGCTTGGAAGCTCCCAGCCGCTGGGAATCGAGTTGGTAGTACTCGTGGGAGATTGCTATATATATATCTTAGATCAGTTAGGGTTGAAGGAATGAGTATTAGGAGATGAGTATTATGCAATGAGTATTATGGAATGAGTAAGAGATCGAATTGAGGTTGTAGAGGGTAGTTACAGAGCAATTCAGACAGGGAAGACATTGTATGCAATTTTATTAGTGAAAGCAAAAGATCTCATCAATTACATTTATCTGGTTTATAAGTTGTCTGTACATTGATTTCTTTTTGGTTACAAGTGAATGGATTCATTCAACCCTTCCACCGGTTGATTCTCTGAATCAGTGGAAAGGTCATGTATGTTAGTTTAGCTTGCATTTTGTTTTTCTGTTTATGCATTTCATGTTTGGGAGATCAGTTGGTAGCATGCTATGAATCATCCTAGCATCCTCATGTGCTAGGGTTAGGAGGATAAATTTCTAAGTTTTGATCAGAAGGTGATCCGGCCCGATCATCCTATTCTCTGTGTGAAGTTGTGAGGTTTTGTGAGTTTGTATGCAGCTAACGGATATACAGTATCTGCATGCGACATTACAGTCAGTGTGCATCGCATCGATATCTGTGTGTATATCGCTATCTGGATCAGGTCATGAAACTTACGAAAGTTGCATGTTTTGAATGCATCAGGATGATATAAGTCGGATATATACTTTCTATGTATATCGTCATCAGGATCATTTTTCGTGTGTATCCATCATCCGCATATCGCTATCATATGCGGGAGTCAAAGTCACTTTTTGCTAAGGATGGGAGGAGGATCTTATAGTTCGTCATTAGGATATTAGAATATCACCCGACATTTCATATTATGTTGCGGAATATGAAAGTGTCTTATATCCAGGCGACATCAGCATCAGGTGCATGTGACATCATCGTCATCAGGATATTTGTAAATATCACCCGATGAAGATTTATTCTGCTGACGTTAAGAGTTTCGGCATCGGCAGGAGTAATAGTGTCGGAGAGACTTTTTACGGCTTGACCGATAGGAGAAGTGTTGCCGATAGGCAACTTGACCGATGAAGAGAGATATCGGGGTGATATCGGACATCGGGGAAGTGCTTTTGAGTCAGGCCGATAAGTCAAGTCTGGTCGATTGGTATATGATCGATATAATTGTCGTGGTGACATTAGTCGTCGGGGTAAGTTAGTATCCCTTGGCCGATGAGCAATATCTTGCCGATAGGTGATAAAGTGGATAATACGTATCGGCGTGAAGTGGAGATCAGCGTGACCTTTTCCATAGGTGCCGATAGTGGTTCTCTTGCCGATAAGGAAGTGAATAGTGGTCAGCAGGAGGATATTTTGTGTTCGTCTGAAATATGATGATGTTGACAGGCTTATAGGCATACATGCTGTATGTCAAGATTTTAACATGAAAGTGGATTAATGGTTTATCCATTCCGTTTGTAAGCTTTTGCTGTGTGGCTCTGCATCATATCTTGCCACAACCCAAACTATTGCATAAATCACGATGGTAGATACATGTCTATCATGTGGTCTCCTTAACCTATCAAATAATGCTTCTAGAAAGTAAATGACATGTGCACATCATCATCTGGCCACGACTCCACTTCCACGTAGGGTCGCCATGTAATTTAAATGACATTGTCTAGCACTCGTCTCCAATACCAAACCTGTCCAGTATATGTGTACTCAACATCTCGATATAGGAACACAAAGGCCTCAAATGAATGACGATAGTACCCACATCTCGGTCGAGTGACTACAATATGCTCCCAAATCTACACATGTAGTAAAGTAACCTTAGCTGATAAAGTTGAATCATAATGATTGACGAATGTAAGCATCTTATGATACAACTGCACCAACATTGCTGGTCCCCAGGTGTACATGGTTTTATGTCTAACCACCCCCTTGATCATCTCTCCCCAGCTAACTAGAAATCCCCTACCCCTCCTATCAGGCATCACTACACCACCAATCAATGCACACATGAATAAGGAAAAGTGATATACACCTACTGCTAGTGACCCCTCATAACTCATCTCTCGCTCATCTACTGATAAAGCCATGTGATCCTAATCAAACAATCTGATCAGGGCCCTCCGTCCCTACCTCATGTCATATCTCACCCAACGGTCATGAATAGGTAGCTTGAGGATGCGATAAACATCCTCAAGAGTGATAGTAATCTAACTAGTTAGAAGCAAAAATGTGCAAGTCTCTGGCTGATACCACTCCACAACCATAGTAATCAGAGCTCTATGAGCTTGCAGCACTAGCATCGACACCACTGTCAAGAGCCCCAACCTAGCCAGTCAGGCCCAAGTGGCATCATCAAACTGGTCAAATAATGCCATCATAGATGGTACACATCACTCTTGTGAAGACACTATAAATGACCTCGTCTCCTGCATCCACAACTTTCTGGTAAAAAATCTACCTATCTTCAACCCTTTCTTCTAAATTTGAAAGCCAAAAATACTTTGGCACCAAAACAAACCATGCTTTACACCATTTTAACAATAACGCTACCACATCTCCCTAAAGCACTAATATAGATAATAGCACCACTATAAAAGCCACTTGACGCCACTTTCACACATTGTGCCACTGCACAAACCACTTTGTGCCATTTTAAGAAATGGCGCCACCCTACCACTTGGTGCTAATCTCAGGAATAGCACCAATTATCCCAATAGTGCATATATCACATATTGTGCTGATCCTATACATAGTGCTAAAACAAAAGATAGTGCTAATACCTAAAATAGCACTAGTCGAGAACATCGCGCTATCCTAACACCCATTTGGTGCTAAAACACCAAACCCTAACCCTTTCAAACATTGCACTACTATAGATGATAGCACCAAAATGCTAAACACATGGCAACAATCTACCTCTATTCTACCCTAGCGGATAGCACCAATCCAGAGGATTGCACTAATCCACTTCTTTTTCATGTTGCGTGATCTTGCGATAGTGCCACAATCCCAAAAACCCAATTCTTGAACACAAAAAAATGTGACAAAATAAAAAAATCACAAAGCCATGGTTAGGCCCTACCTGGGGTCCAGCCTCTAGTGCTCGGCCAAATGATTGAACACCCTCAAAAAGGTGTGTAAGTTGTAGGAATTGGGGGTTGCGCTCTGCCATCTCTCCTTTTCTCATTCTCACCAAGTTAATGTGTACAAATGTGGCATCCTTAGGGCCCACTAGTCCTAATATAGTAGGCCATGTCATCCTTCTGCCCACTCTTTTCCCATTCAGGGTGTAGATCACAACCTATTTCCTCTGTTTTTCTTCCTGTCATCTTCTTTTTCCATCCCCTATCCAACTTTCACTCCCATCACGTCCTTTCAAGAACTCGCTCAGGAAATTTTTATTTTTCCACCGACCTCTCGAGGGGGCATCCCTCACTAATCTTATTCCTTCCTGATAGCTGGGGCATATTTTTCTTTGACCTGACACCACTTCCCTACTAGGTCCTAACGCTATACCAAAGAGGGGCAAATGTAGACACCTAAAAATGTCTTGATCATTAAACTGACTCCCAACATCCCTAAACATACCAATTTCCCTTCCAATCATTAATTATCCCTTCATCACCTAATTTTTCATCATTCTATCCCTAACAATTGGATTTATTTTATTAATTCAATAGTTCAAACCTTAGCCAATTGATTTAATAAATATGCAATATTTATTTGGTCAATTTCTCTCTCCTCACTAAACCCAATTAATTAGCTAAATCATGTTTAACTAATTAATTCAGCCTATTAATTGACCTATCCCTACTCTAGGTAATTAAATAGTTATTATTTAATTGCCTACCCTAGCCTATCTCATCCTAGCCTTAGGATTAATTAAATAAAACCTATATTTAATTAATCTTAACCTCTCATTTAAGTGGTCAAACCTAGCTTAACACCCTTTCCCACATCACAATTAATATCTCTTACACCTCCATACCTCATTCATGTCCACTCATCCCCAAATAAATTTTTAATTCATTTTACATTCCCCATGTGAATCTTTAATTCACAAATAATCCATCTCACCCAACCTCATTTAATTCAGCTTTTTCCTAAAAATGAATAAAAGATTCATATTTGTTCCTAGCCCTCCATCCCCCAAGATGAAATCTAGGCCCTCCATATCACTTTCATCCTCCACCATTGATTTTCCAAACCAATCTCCACCCTTGGATCCAAATCCCTCCAAAAAAATCTATAAATAGAACCTCTCCCAAGACATTTAAGGATCTAATTTTCATGTAATGTTATCATGCCAAAATATCCATTGAGCTAGTTTGTGAGTTGCAATTAGGATAGAGCATTTCACATTATTTTACTTATCTAGAGTATATCTTATCTAGGAGCTCTTGGGTACAAAGCTCCTTCCCCTTTTGATGATATTGGGTCTTCTTATTGAGTTATAGCTTATTGTTTACATGCATTTAGTTTATGTTTTACCTTTGATTTGATTTTCCTAATTACACACATACCTCGGAGGACAAGGGCTAGAGCATAGAGGAGAGCTCCTAGATTATAGGCGATAGAAGCTCCAGTGGTAGTAGTGGGGCTAGGAGGAGTTACCATTGGTCAGGGGCAGGGACAAGGAGAGGTTCCTTGACATGTGATGATGCCACCACTAGTCCAAATAGTAGGAGGAGACAGAGATACGGCAGTGAGATAGCTGAGATAAAGGTTGTCAGGGGAGATTTCTAGGAGGATACGATATTAGGCTAGCTTGAAGATAGAGGTTGATAGGCACATAGTAGTTGTGGCTATGAGGTGGGCACAGGGGCAAGCTCAGGCTTACCAGGGAAAGGTTACCCAACTACAAGGATAGATACAAACATTGCAGGGTCATATTTAGGTTCTGCAAGCATAGGTTGCATAGGCAGCAAAAGCACATGCTCCGGTTGCACCAGATGATGGGGTTGTTGCTTGACTTATAGCAAAGAGAGATGCAGTGTTGGAGAGAGTGCGGAGGGCCATTATAGAGAGAGATGTGGGAACAACTACCCTAGGTACAGACTAGATAGGTTTGTATTTAGCTCAGGAGCTCACCCGAGTGTGGGGAGACTTAGGGATAGCAGAGAGGGAGGTCGAGTATTATAGAGGGTTGTATTATGGTGCAGTGCCTCTAGAGCAGTGGTAGCCAAGTTATAGGAGCCGATCTCTGGCTGCTAGTTCCAGGAGGATAGGGGGTTCACATTCAGTTGCCTCAGTTATGGGACCAGTTGGGCAGAGAGGTGCAGGAGGAGGGGATAGAGACTAGTGAGAGGCTTCATTAGGGAGCTCCCTACCTAAACAATGGGGTTAGGCTATATTATACATGATTGTATCATATATTGGGCCTGAAAGCCTATTGTATATACATTTTTGAGGGCTCTTGGATAGCCATGTTGTATATTTATTGTTCTATATAGACACTTATATATTGACTCACACAATGTACATGGATAGATGACCTATTTATGTATTGATTACATGATTCTACATGACCCTAAGTTATGGATATTTATGATTTACTGTGCTTATATGATTTTATACTATACATGTTAAGATGGATAGACCTATATGTATGGATGCCATTATATGTAGACTTATTTCCTTGATGCTTACATCTATGCTTTGATTTTTACATGATTATGTCATTAATGCACTTATGCTTATAATTAAACAATGATTATGCAATGTTGTGTAATGAAATCATGGATGCAGGAATACCTAAATGATAAATTCTTATAAGTGTTATGGTTAATAATTTATGATAATGATATGACAAGATGTATGATACTACAATGTCTAACACACTTATTTTGTAGGAAAAAGATGGATAATGATGAAGATGAAAAGGATGACAAGAAGAAAGTCAAGGACAAGACTGTTGATCTTACTAGGAGAGGATGCATGAAGAAAGGCAGCTTCAGATTGGATGCATAAAAATTTGAAAATTTTTGATCTTGAATTTTGATATAGCATTAGATATTATGCACTAGGGTATAAAGACCAAGGTGTCGAGTATCCAATGCAGGATAGGCCAGTACAACCTTGTCAAGATACAAGATATGAATACTAGCCGCTAGAGATGGACTATGACACTGCAAGCAAAAGGTTTGAGCTTACCTCGACTAGACATAATGAAATCTTGTTGGTTATATGTATGAGAAATAGCCATGACATGGAACAGACTTACTGCATAAGAGACTGTTTAGCTTCTCAAATGCAATAAGATGTTGATATAAGAGATGCTAATCCCAACACAGATGAGATATCATTATGCATAGTAGAGAATAAGATTATCCCACAAACACAACATATGAAAACAAATGCTCATGCCCCAGTCCATACTTCGTCGCAACATACCAATAAATGAAAGATCAAGGAAATCTTGACTAGGTGTTAGAAAGGGATGCAAGATAAATCAAAAGAAAAACAAAGAACTTTGCCAGTATGTTCTCTTGCTGAATTTGGATTGCTCTTGAGAAGGTCGGATAGATGGTGCCTTGTTAAAAGGAAAGACATATCCTGTCAAAGGCTAAGGATGACTTGGGTGACATAGCATATGTTGACTTGAGACACGTGGACAAAGAACCTTGACTAAACCTTTGATTTGATAAATGCTTGAGCTATCGACAAATGCAAAATTTGTTTTTGCTTGCACCAATCAAAGAGAAGAAGGTGGGAAAAGAAGAAGATGATGACTTGGGTGGAAAAATGACTCATTGGTAATTGCATACTAGATACTTCCTTCGTATTCTAGACTGCCTACATACCATGTATCCATGAGATCAAAGCACCAAACGATGAAGATGAGACAAGATGAATATGTAGTTTTGGGTGTTGATTGATGATGTGGGAAATGATGAATAGAGGAAAATGAAATGAATGATGATGGAGATGAAGGGAAGAAAAATGAGGGCTAGGAGAAGTGTATCCTCTTGTGCCTAAATCTAGGTATTTGCTTCATACACCAGACTGCCTACATACCTGTATCCATAGGATCAAGGCACTTAATGATAGAAATGATATGTAGTTCTGATTTATTATGGAATGGTGATGATCTCGATTGAAGTGACAAGATGAATGGTCATGCAGTGGCTATAGGTTTATACACACAAATATATACATTTTTTTTGGATTTGTTTTCTTAGGACACTTATAATTTTTTTGGATTTTGTTAGGGACATTTTATGATTTTGTTTGGATTTTTTTAGGACATTTTATGATTTTTTTGGATTTTTTGAGGACTTTTTATGAATTTCTTTTTTGGATTTTTTTCAAGACTTTATGATTTTTATGGATTTTTTTAGGATATTTTAGACCAAGATCCATGAAAAGTGTTCACCTAAGAATAAAAGTGTAAGAAAGTGCCCCTAGTGTGGGAAATAATGTTGGTTATGTACAATGGAAAGGAAATACAGTAGGGATCGAGAGGGCCATATCTGACTCATAGGGGAGTCTGTGGCAACAAATGACATATTAGAATTGAAACAATTTCCAAGCCATGCTAGCAATAAAATAGTGGGAGGATATGATGGGGTGAATGATTTAAATATGGATAGGCGAGGAGAACAAAGGAATCAAAGTGGCATGGCACGATGGTGTCAAATAGGTGACAAAGTAGATGGTGAGAGCTGGCCCTACCATAGCACCTGTTTGCCAGGTTTTCACTATGGTACTTATCCATGGTGCTTGTTTGCTAGGTTTTTACCATTGGATGCTAAACCAAAGCTCCACTGAAGTGGTTTTCACTATGGATTTTTTTTTTGACAATTTTTTTGACTTTTTTTAAATTTTTTGATTTTTTGATTTTTTTGATTTTTTTTGACAATTTTTGTATACAAAGATCAGGGATAATTTTTTTAAAGATGAACGCTATTAAGTGGTTCATCTAAGGAATGCCTTCAAGAGTAGCAAGGGCATAAGCACCTGTCCCAAACACAGATGTAATGACAAAGGGCCCCAACTAATTTGGCTCAAATTTGCCTTGTTTCTCACGTTGCTGCAGATTTCTCTGATTTTCACTGAGGACTAGGTCACCCACCTAGAACTTTCTCTCTTTTAGCTTTTTGTTGTAGCTACAGTGAAGATGATTTTGGTAGATCTATAGATGATTCAGTGTTGTAGTTCATCTTTTGTCCAATAACTCTAGCTCACGGAGATAGGTTGTTCTATATTCTTCATCAGAAATAGCATGTTGGAGAGAGACTCTCAATGAGGGGAAATCAACCTTGATAGGAAGAATGGCATCAACACCATAGACAAGGGCATAAGGCGTTGTGCCAATTGGAGTTTTGACACTTATGCGATACTGCAAGGTTCAGTTGTAGGTACCAATCATGACTGGCCTCATTAACAATCTTTTTAAGAATTTTTATGATGGTCTTATTTGAGGCTTCATCCTATCCATTGCTTTGAGGGTAGTATGGTGTGGAAAATCTATGTTTAATATGGAACTTGTGGCACATATCACAAACTTTCTGGTTCTTGAATGGGCGACCGTTATTAGTTATGATGGCTTGCAGGACTCCATAGTGGCAAATAATGTAATGGAGAATAAATTTGGAAATCAGTTTGCCCATGATGTAGGTCATAGGAATAGCTTCCACCCACTTAGTGAAATACTCAGTGGTTGTTATTATGAACTTATGACCATTTGAGGAGGGTGGATTGATCTTGCCTATGAGGTCGAGTCCCCATTGCGAGAATAGCTAAGGAGTAGTAAGGGGCTAGAGCTCTTGTGCGGGGGCGTGTATCAGATCCCCATGTTTTTGACATTGAAGGCATCTTCTAGCAAACTGTTAAGTGTCTTGCTCCATGGTGGGCCAGTAATAACCCACTCTTAGAAGTTTTTTAACAATGCTAGGACCTACGGAATGTGATCCACAGACACCCTCATGTATCTCTCATAAAGCAACTTCAACCTCTGCTAAGTCGAGACACCTAAGGAGGATACCATCAAGACTCTTAAGGTAAAGGGTGTTTGTCAGGATAGTGTAGTGGGAGGCTCAGTGAATAACAATTTTATGCTAGGTATTGGTAAATTGGTTGGGAATAGTTCCACTATTTAGGTATTCCTAGATGTCTTGATACCATGGGGAATTAGGACCAACTATTTCAAAAATCAATTCTAACTGAGGCACTTCAAAAGTTGGAACTAAAAGTTGTTCAACTAAGAATTCATAGTGTTGAACATTGGTGGGCATGTCGAGAAGTGATCCAATGGTTGCCATAACATCAGCAACCTTATTGTTGATTCTAGGGATCTACTCAAATGTTATTTTAGAGAAATATTTTTTGAAATCATCAATCATTAGCTTGTAAGGTAGAAGCTTCTTGTCTTTTGTCTAATATTCATCTTGGACCTATTTTATCACAAGTTGAGAATCCCTAAATACTATTAACTCTTTGATACCCCACTAAACAACCATACACAAGCTTTTGATTAAGGCTTCATACTCTGCTATATTATTGGTACATGGAAAAGCAATTCTATAAGACTTTGGGATACAATCACCCTGCTAAAAAGAATTCCCGTCCCTAATCCATGTTGAGTGTAGGAGCTGTCAAAGTACAATTGCCACATTTCAGTAGAGGAAACATTGAATATTTCTTCATCAAGAAAAGTAGACTAGATAGGCTCGGTATCTACCACTTGTGCTTTGACTAGTAGATTGGATATGGCTTGTCCTTTAATGGCTTTTTGATCAACATACTGGATGTCAAATTCACTAAGAATCATTACCCATTTTGCTATCTTGCCTGTAAGTGCTGCCTTTGAAAGGAGATATTTGAGTGGGTCAAACTTGGATATGAGCTTTGTGGTTTGGTTTAGCATGTAGTGTCACAATTTTTGAGAGGCAAACACTATAGCCAAACAGGATTTTTTGATAGTTGTATAATTTAGCTTATAGCCCACAAGAATTCTATTTATATAATAAATAGCATGTTCTTTTCCTATGTCATCATTCTGAGCTAATAGGGTACCTAAGGCTACTGCCATTGAAGAAGTATACAAAAGCAAAGACTAATCTGATATAGGTGGTACTAACATAAGCGGTGTTGCCAAATATTCTTTGATCTGATCAAAGGCTTGCTTTCATTTGTCATCCCATTTGAAGGTTTCTTCTTTATGAAGTGTTGGAAAGGGTGGCACTTATTTGCAAGTTGTGCAATGAATCTTCGGATAGCTTGTAGATGACCTAGAAGGCTACATAATTGTTTGAGATTTGCCAGGGGAGGCATGGTAACTATAGCTTTTACTTTAGCCAAATCAACTTCAATGCCTCTCCTAGAGACAATGTAGCCCAATAATTTACCAGAGGTCACACCAAAGATACACTTTTTTGGATTTAACCTAACCTAATATTTTTCCAACCTATCAAAAAATTGTTCCAACACTTGTAAGTGGCCTTCTCTTGTCTTGGACTTCATAAAATGTCGTCCACATAGTCTTCCAAAATGGTATGGAAGAGGTCATAAAAAATGACTGTCATGGCTCATTGATAAGTTGCACCTACATTTTTGAGGCCAAATGACATGACTACCCAATAGTAGGTTCCCCATGGACAAATAAAAGAAGTCTTCTGTTGGTCTTCTTCTACAATTCTTATTTGGTTATATCGAGAGAAATTGTCCATCAATCAAATGACTAGCTGTGAGATCAACAATTATGTCGATACTAGGTAGATGAAAGTCATCTTTGGGACAAGCTCTATTGAGATCTCTAAAGTCATTGCAACATCAAATTCATCCATCTAGCTTGGCAACTGGCACAAGATTGCACACCCATTCAGGATAGTCAATGGGCTTGATAAGCTTTGCATCTAAGAGCTTTTGAATCTCAACTTTGACTAGAAGAGCTATTTGTGGGTGCATTTTCTGTAGCTTTTGTTTAACTGGCTTAGCATTTGGGGAGACTACCAAATGGTGTACTACCAATGAGGGATCCAAACTAGGTATGTCTGCATAAGTCCATGAAAAATGTATGGCTCTTCTCATAAAGAATGTTGTGAAGTTGACATTCTCCTCATCTGATAGGGATGCTACTAGAAAAGTGATTTTTGGATCCTGTGATGTGCTAAGATTGATTTCTTTAGAGTCCTCCACCAACAAAGCCAAGAGTTCTGGGGGTGTATTGATCAAGGGAAGGTCAAATCCTCCATCCTCGGGCACCACAGAGAGGTTTTCACCCTTGGATACATCCATTATTTTTATTTTTTCACAATCAAAAGGTGCTTTTCAGTTTTCACATGATGACCTTTCTTCTTTTATTTTGTTTATTTCACTTTTGTGACTGAAGGATTTGATAATTCTCCCAAAGTATGCCAATTGAAGAAGATCGATCATGAATCCCACTTTATGATCCCCCAAGGGTAGTCCTTGTTTTACATCCATGAACTCTATTATGGCCTCATCATTTTGAAAAGTGTCCAAGATAGGTCCCCCCTGTTGGTCCTAGTAAATCAGGTTTGGGTAAACAAGTGGAAGGTCTAGGAATGTGAAAGATGAAGCATAAGACATCATGAAAATGGAGGCTTCTTGGAATAGTTCAGTGATGCAGAAAGAAGAGTCATCAACGGTGTCCTGACTAGTTACCTCTTCCGCAAGAAAGGCTTTAGCTACTTCATTGAGGATAAACTTAATGTCTATAGAAAGCGGGACCTCCTTTCCATATCCTAGACCCTACCTATCATATTTCTTAGTTACTATGATTGGTTCTAGAGGGCCTTGTTCTTGCAATCCTAGTCCTCCTTTGCCTTTATAACCCATATTCTTAATTATTCTAAATCCACTGTTATATCTTTCCACTTCTAGAGAGACTTGGTCATTTTCATCATAAAAAACCCAAGATTAAATATCACCATCGACATCTTCATCATCTAGTAGACCAGATTGGATAAATACAGTTGGAGGAATAGTGATAATGGTTTTGGATGAGCTTGGCTTGATGACAGGTAACTTGCCATGAGACTTAGGGGATAAATGCATGGTTCCTATACAACAAGATTCCTACAAACTGTATTCACCAAGTCCTCATTCTTTTATGTCAATTTTGGGAATAGACTTCTTGGTGGATGGATTAGTCAAATTAGATGGATCAACATGCGATGTGGATGTATAGGCCTCTGAATTACTAGGCACATGATTAGGATTTTGGTAAGTTGCTTGGAAAGTTCGACAATATTCAAAGGCATTGGGGTTTGCAGGGATCATGGTTTTGACTCCATCATAAGGGAATTTTAAACACTAATGGTATGTGGAAGGAAAGGCCTTCAAAGCATGTATCCAGGGGTGGCCAAGGATGATATTGTAAGGCAACTTGACATCAAGAACTTGACACTTAGTGGCAATGGTGACAGGGCCCACCCTTATGGGCAGCAAAATGATTCCTTCAGAGTCCCTTTTTGCATCATCATAAGCTTTGATTATTGTTCTTTTAGTACCATTAATACATCATTTAGTGTATCCTAGCAATCTGACTAATTTCATGGAACAAATATTTAATCCAGCTCCACCATCTACCAAGACACGTTTGACATGACACTAGTTAATGAAGACTTCGATGTGAAGGTCGTCATGATGCGATTGGTCAGAGGATATGAGGTCTTAATCAGAAAAGGTCAGATGATGGGGTGTTGTGATACTTGCTAGCATAGCCTAGAGTTATGCTACACCTATATCATTTAGCACCATGGACTCTTTCAAGGCTTTATCAAGGATGGCTTTATGAGTGAGGGATATGCGTAATAGCTCAAGGATCGAGATATGTGCTAGGGTTTTACACAGATGGTCGAGGATGTTATAATCAAGGTTGGGATGAATAGTAGGTGGGGGTACTCCCTAAATAGTTATGCAGTTGTGACATGTGGTTACTATGCAATCAGGTGCTTTTCCTCTTACTGTGATAGTGTATATGCGAGACTGTTTGATATAGCCAATAGTGGACTCGTAGGTATAGTGAACATTTTTCCCAGCATTAGGGGCACTTGCTTTTTCATGAGTAGGCAGGGGATTCTTGTAAGCATCAAGGTCATAATTAGATGTTTGTGTTGGTGCTTTAACATTAATAAGTCCCTGATCAATAAAATTTTGGATCAAATGTTTAAGTTGCATACAACCAGCAATATTGTGTCCTTTTACCCTGTGATACTCACAATTTTCATTGTCTTTATACCAGGGGGATTTAAATTGTGGTTCTTGATTTGATTTGAGTTTAGGTAAAGTGATATTTCCCACTTGGACTAGTTTCCTAAGGATAACCTCAGCGGGTTCTCCTAAAGGAGTAAATTGTCTTCTTGGTTTTGGATTCATCTTGTCATGGGGAAGAAAAGGTGATGTGTTAGATGCTGGTTGGGTTTGAATAGGTGTTTGGACAGCTTGTATATTTTTCTTGTCTACAACTCCATCATTTACAACATTCTTATTCTTATTCCAAAAGTGAGATTTGTCAATAAAGGATTGTGAGTTATCCTTGTTCTCTTTAAAAATTTTGATGAGGCCTATGTTGATTAATTCCTTTTCAATATTAGATCCTTTAGGTATAAGCTCATCAAAGGATGTCATACTATGCATCTATAATTGGAATGACAATTCAGGCTATAGGTTTTGAACAAAGATATTGACTTGTTTCTTTTCTAGCATTTGCTAAGAAAGTTTTCTAGCCATATTTTTCCATTGTTGTAGAAAAGATGCAAAGGTTTCACCATTGCATTGTTTGTTATTGATAAGATCATTCATAGTGAATTCATGTTCTATATTAAACGCAAATCGGGAGACAAACTTATGTGCTAGTTCTCTAAAAGTTTTGATACCGGGAGGTAAGTGTGATAACCATTCCGTGGCCTTCCCACCTAGACTTTGAGGGAAAAGTCATAATAAATATGTATCATTATAGGCCACATCAAGGCATACGACATAGAAGGTGCGAGGGTGCTTGTTTGGGTCTCCTTTTCATTTGTATTTGTCAAACTGTGGTACATTGAAATGAGGAGGGAATGGTATCATTTGTAATGATCTGTCAAAAGGATATGGCCATACATCCTCAAAGGAAAATGACTTCTTGTTTTGGCCCACGTAAAGATCTATCACCATTCGTTCCATTTTATCAAATTGCTATCTATCTTCAACATAAATTGATTGTTGTTGTTGTGCGGGATCTTGATGTTTTGGTGGTGGGATGAGGTAGGTCATTTGTTGATTCATTGGAAGTTGTTGTGATGGATCATAAGGTAGACCATATGTATTTTGAGGTTGGACTACGATGTTTTGAATATGTCCACCAAGTGGAGGTGATGTGTATGTATTCAACATGGTATTGATAGTGTGTGTTGGTATCGCATGTGAGCCAAAGGTAGAGTAGGTATAAGATGAAGGTTATGATGAAATCATGGGACCTTGGGAGATGGGTGGTAGAGTGACATAGGCTGGTGGCTATCCAAGAGGAAGTGATTGACCGATGGGGGATTTTGGATTGGTTGACTAGGGGGAATGGGAATATGTGAGACTTGGATGGGTTGACTAGGTAGAATGGGAATATGTGAGACTTGGACTGGTTGACTAGGAGTAATAGGAATATGTGATGCTTGGATGGGTTGACTAGGAGTAATGGGATTATGTGAAGCTTGGATGGGTTGACTAGGAGTAATGGGAATATGTGAAGATATGATAGATACTTGGGATGGCCCAACATGTGATACACCTAGGTTGGACATAGGTGAAGATTGAGTGACATGAGAAGAAGCAATGTTTATGGAAGTGGATGGCATAGATGTTGACATATGGTCCAAGGGTCCACTTACATGAGGAGTGGTAATAGTTGTGGTATAATATGGGGCTAGTACTGGTTCAATAGATGTAATGATATTTGACACACTAGGCCCCATAAGCGATAAGGATGTTTGAGGTGTATAAATGGGTCAGTTAGGTAATGGTGGTGTAGGAGGTATAGTAGACTTGGTAGACATTGTGACAATAGCAGAAGGGTGATCAGTGGTGACATTGGTAGGGCTCTCTTTACAAATTTTGGATAAATCGAAGTCGCTAGGTAGCTTGACACCTTGGATCAATCACAAAAGGATTTCTTCTTGATTGACTTTTGTTATTTTGTTTGTGTATCGCAAGGCCTTAGGGTCTTGTAAGTCCTCATTGAATGAGTCATCATAAACTAGTAAGGGTTGTAATTCTATTGTAGATAATGAAGGCTCAAATTATTGTTGTTGGGGTAAATTTGATGAGGATGATTGTCCAATGGTATAACCCTCAGGAAAAAATACAAAAATACATTAGGTGGCATACCGATCGTGAATTGAGAAGCATCTTTGAGAGGCATGGATTGGGTTTCTTGAAGATGGGCTTCTATAGATGCTTTATATTGGCTCCTAGTTTGTGGCATCGATAAGTGGGATTTTTAAGTATGATTGATTGAAATTTTCAGATTTCTATGATTGGTTGATTTGACTTGATGGTTGACCTTTGACTTGGTCTAATTGGTTGGTTTGACTCTAACTAAAAGAAGACAGATTGATTAAAAAGATTTGATTAATTGATTAAAAGATTGATCAGGCATGAGTTGAGCAAGGTCAAAAGAAGGTGATTGATTGATGTTTGTTTGGGTTGACCAATGTTTGACGACTAACTAAGACAATATGACTGTTGCAAAGATTCAAACTTGGTATGATAGGTTGACTAGATGCAATGTTGACAAGGAGAGAAACTAGCACACTGGGAAAAACCAAATGCAACCTCCTATACCTCAAATGTGATAAAGAATAAGACACAGGCAACTGTTGATATGCACAAAAGAAAAATTCTGCAGTCTAGAGGTGACATGTTACGGTGCATAGGTGACAGAATATTGTTGAAGGGTGACTAGCAATAGTTCATGTGTGACTCATTGTGTGTCAAAGGTGACATAATAGAGTCCAAAAGTGAATTTTTGTAGGAAAAGTTAATCAGACAAAGCAAACTTGTAATGATTCTAGGCAACTCAAAAAGATGCATAGGTGAGACAGAATTAACCATATGTGACCATTTAAAGACCACAAGCGATTGCTAAAAGTTTAGAGGTGACTAATTTTTGACCAAAGGCAATTTGCAGTGTTTCAAATGTGGCTATGTTTTGAATAGAAGCAATTTTCAGTAGGTTTAAAAGTATAATTGTTGCAAATTTTTAGTTTTAAATGTGTTTTGGTGAATTTGGCAGAGAAGACACATTGGCAAACACTCAAACACAAATCCATGCTCAAACATTACATCCTAAGGCTAGGCAAAGGCTATATTTGTTGGATCCAATAACTATGCTTATTCAAAGCAGGTAGCTCTAGGATCTTGGTAGCACCGGCTCCCCTCCACAGCACTCACTTCTCACACATACCAAGATCTGGGTTTCCCAAGGCTCGTTCCCCCGCCAAACTTTAGGATTGTCCTTGCTACATCTGCTAAGAACCACATGAATCAGGGTGGCTTTGAAGGTCCGACCTTCTATGCCAACAAATATGGGTATTTGGCCACTAAGACATGGTTTTTAGTTCAGGTTTCTGTTCAAGTGGCTATACATGTGGCAATGTTACTCTCCATTATGGAGTCTCCCAGCCTTCAAGGGTTGTGCCTTGAAGGGTTTTGGGGGAAGTTGACTGTCAGCATAGCTAAACATCACCTATCACTTGTGACTTTTGAAGCAAGTGCATTATTTATCAAGCATATTGGAATGACCTGGCTTTGACCTATTTCTGCGTAGGTCATCCCCTTCTCACAGTGGGAAGGTAGGTCCATCTAGAGTTAGCAACATGTTCTCTTACACCCCAGATCTATTGGTTAGGCAAGGGGAGAGGATACTTTGTTGCTAAATTAGGTAACAGACATACTAAACAAGTAAACTAAAAAAGATAAAAATATACACAATGAAGACAATGTTCATTTTAGAGCTCAAAACCAAAAGTACCTATTTCTAGTATGAAAATTTGTTTACAACTTGGATTGATCGAGTTAAAATGTTTTTAAACACAATTCTCTAATAGGTGAAGACAATAGGCTACACAAAGAAACCATCAGATCTTTGAAAACCCTAACCTAGGTTGCAGAAAACTAAAAGTGATCACAAAATCCAAAGATGATTTAAAGATAACCAAAAGCGACACAAATCTCACCAAAGGCAACTACCTTCCGAATGGATGCAATTTTCTTCTTACCAAAGGTGATTTGTTGTGTCTTAGATGCAATTTTCTATCTGCCAAATGTGCCTGCATCCTACAAAAGTGAAGACTAGAGGAAAAACCATAATTATCTGCATGATAAAGGCATGTTAGGGTTCTAATGAATGTCTAGATGTCAGATTTGATGTTGCATGTAACAAAACTGAAGAGTAAGAACCCCAACATGTGATCGAATCAAATATAACTAACAAATCACACATCTAAATAGCTTGCATGTCATGAGTAAGATACCTACTAGCAAATACATCAGCTTTCAACCCTACAAAAAAAACCTAGATGACCAATCCCTAAGAATGCTAAAACATGTAAACTACAAGCCATGAAAATGAAATGCGACTCAATATAAGCCATGGGTGAGTTTCCCCCTTTTATAGGTGATTCAAATCATGCTGAAGGTGAGTTAATGTGCATCGAATGCAACTTAGAATGTACCAAAGGCAATTTTAGGTGTTCTGCAATCAATCTGCCATTAGCCAAATGCGCATCCGTGTACCTACACTTCACAAAAATTGAGATTTTAATAAAAAATCATGAAAATTGACCAGACGAGTGGTCCCACCAGGCGTGCCATTTGTCATATGTAGGAAATTTTCATCAATTTAAGCAAATAAACACAAAAACCCTACAAACTAACAAGAATCTAATCTAAGAACATCAAATTGAAATGCAAAGCCAAAAACAAAGCAAACTCCCTTTAAATTTTTTGATTCTTGTGTTGTATGTGGATCATTTCTTCAAGATTCACATCCATTTGATAGAGGGTTTCCATGGTTGAAAGCTTGGATGACATGCAAGTGATAAAATTATGAAGAAGCTAAGTAAAATGGCTAAGACACGACAAAAGGATAAACATAATGTAGAGAAAAAAAGCAAATTCAAGAGAGTAGAAGAGGTGAAAATGGCAAGGAAGGCATTTATAGAGAGGGTGAAGTTGAAATAGATAGTGGAGATGAAAAGGTGAGATCAATGGTCAAGAGGAGTTGTGAGGGGAGGCATGAATGTGTACACGATACATGTCTCCTCATGAGTGTAGATAAATTAGAAGTTTCTATAAATGGTGGAGTTAACTCCCATTTATTTTATATTTATTTTATATTTTTATTTTATTGCCAAATACAACTCATGTGCACATGGAGACAAATAGGGAAGTGGAAGGAGACTTTGATTTAGAAGTGAGGTGAGAGTGAGAGCCAAAATGGAAGGTGGGTAAAGTAAATAAATACCCACTAATATTTAATAAATTAAATATTAGTATTTACTTATTTTTTTAGAAGAAAATGGAGGGTAAGAATTAGATAAATTAGAAATTTATTTAATTCATATGATAAGGGCAAATAAATAAAACCTTAGGTTTTATTTATTTAATAAGATGAAATAAGGTATAATTAAATAACACAATGTTATTTAATCACATGAGAGAATATTAAGATCATGGGGGAATTAATTAAATAAAATTATTTAATAAATTCATTACAACCATGAGGAAGAAGGATGTGTGCAAAATAAGTGTGCTAGACATGGTAGCATCATCAAATGTGACAATGCGACAACTAATGCAATGATTGACTAAAATGCATTGAATGCCTAGATGCGACAAACAGATGCAATTGTGACATGAAATGCAATGATCGTGATGAGAGTCAATTTTGAGTGTCTACAGGATCAAGTGGCATTGTTTAGGTGGCACATGATGCAAGGACTTATGCATGAGATTATACATTGCTATGTTAGTGACTAAGGCTAACATGCAAGCTTGTTCAATAGCATGTAGATCATGATGTGAACAAAAAAACTTTCTTTCCATTTATCCATTTAACCCATCTTCCTTTCTCTATTTTCTCGAGCATGTCTAGTTTTGAGAGACTAAAACTTTCAACCCAAAACTCAAATTCTCTTATCAT
Organism: Cunninghamia lanceolata; assembly: GCA_027924645.1. Lineage (NCBI taxonomy): Eukaryota > Viridiplantae > Streptophyta > Pinopsida > Cupressales > Cupressaceae > Cunninghamia > Cunninghamia lanceolata. The sequence goes on from BSBN01000642.1 coordinate 4,750,049, forward strand.
CAATTGGGATGGATTCATTGACGATTAAACTTTAAAACCTAGAGGCATACATAAATGATCTACACTGCACCTATCCATATTACATAATGATCAACAAAAATGATTTGTATTAACTAAATATCCATATAGGCATACATCAATATCTGTCGATATATGTATAATAAATATATACAAAATAGCCATATAGACTTGCAAGAATGCCATATAGGCATACAATGTCAACTATATGTAATAAAAAATATATGTCCACAAATTCCACATAGGCATACAACAAAGGAACACAATAAAAAGTCATTCCCCTCTGTCCGATGAAGAGAATAGATCACAAACAACCTTTGATCTTTAAGAGGATGGAGACACATATGAGGGTGGTCTACTATGAACCCAAAGGCTACTTCTCTTATTTAGTTGTTCATGGATATTTAGTTGTTACAATAAAAAGTATAGACATTAATATATAGAAATTACATTAAAAAAATTGAAACATTTACCAAAATAATCACTTACGGCTATCTAAAAATCTATCTCTTCATTTGCCTTAGTACCAGGATTAGGTTGTGGTGATGTCATATCCTATAGAAACCATCCAGATTGAAATTAAACTTCAAATTAATAATCATTTGATTTTTCAAAAATAAATAACTATAACAACGAATGTAATTTGAAATTTACTAATCTGCCTCATACCCTCGTCAAAGGCATTAAGCTATGAATCACAAAGGACACACCATGCTCCATTGCCCTATGAACATTGGGATGTGTCTCTGTAAATTGAATCATCTGAAAATAAAATAACATTATTCAATTACGAAAACTATAATAGTGATGCAAGTCATGGCTCCTAGCATACACAATAAAGTGCACAAGTCACATGCATATAGAAAAATTAGATGAAGATTCATGACTATTGTGTGGTATAAGGGTCAACAAAGGAGGGACAATAGTAGCATGAAATTTTAGGTTTAAGAAGTCAGAGAGGGAGTGAAGGTGTTAGTTTAGGTTTAGGTTGGTTGTAGGGTGGGGTAGGGTTGTGCTCAAATTTTTGTTTGTTTGGTGTTCATGGAGGTAGGACAATGCCTAAGATAGATTTTGTGGGTTTACATAACAATGCCTAAACTAGAAATCACACAGACATTAGGTAAGTTTATGGGTTTATAGGAAGGAGGAATATCAAGAGTTTGTGGGATAATAGGAGGGAGGAAAGATACTAGATAAGAGAAGAAAAACCTTATTTTAAAAATTTCTTATCATTTTCTTTGTCTTGAGGTTTTTCAAGGGGTGGGTTGGAAGAAAACTAGGTCTGGGACGTTTGGTAGGGGTATGTTAGGAAATAGGTATGGTAGATATGGGTTGGTTAGTAGGTTGGGTGTAGTGTTGGGGAAGTTTCTTAGGCCTACATTTAGAAGTGGATGGGGAAAGGTGCTACACTTTTTCTTTTACTTTATCTTAGAGGGGTGTTAGATGGGAGATAGAAGACAATGAGGAAGGTGAAGTAGTAATAGGTGGATATATGGTGGGGAAGATAGGGGCATAGCTAGTGGAGTAGGTGAAGTAATAGAAAGAGGTTGTGGGGTTGAGGCAGCAACACATTTAGATGCATAAGATATGTAAAGGTAAATGGGGGAAATGGTATGAGGTTGAGGTGGACCAAAAGGGGTTGACAAAAAATAATCTAAGGAGAAGTGTATTAAGGTAATAACTAGTTGGTATGGGCTATGAGAAATGGTGAAGACATTACCATCATGGGGAATTTTAGAGTCAACAAAGGAGGGACCTAGATGATGTTGGAGTCAATCATATGCTATATAAGATGTCATAGGCTCATACCCCTCTTTGGTGTCATGTCCTAGGGTCTAATTGGTGGTAATTGGATGAGTTTATTAAAGATAATTTGCCAAAGAATAGTGCAGAGGAGATCAACAAGGTTTGGTAGACATGTATGGAAAATGTAGTAGCATAGACAAGGCAGTGAGCTATTTGAAAAGATGCCTCAAAGAAATGTGGTATCATGGTGATGTCCTTGTCTATGCATCTACTTGTCATGGCATTCAATGAGACCACATTTCTTTGAAGTATTTTTTCAAATAACTATATTATAATTGAAGTTTTGTCATTTATCAACATCTAGTTAGTAGTTATGCAATGTCTAGTAATGCTTTGAGTTTGAAAGATTTGCAATGAAATGTAACCAATGATATGAATATAAAATACAAAAATCTAGTAAGTAGAATTCATTGATTAAACTATTTATTTTATTACCTTCGTGAAGCTTTGAAGTCCACCAACACTGGCAAGTGTTGTCGTGAAATCTTCAATATTAACCTATTCAACATCTAAAATTAGATATTAGAATACCATTTATATAACAATACTATTCACACGTAATATTTATAATTGTTTACTAGTTACATACTTTGACAATAGATGTCCTAGTGTAATATACAAGTGGAGAACCACTGAAAACTGCATCAACACTATGACCCTAAAATTTTATTAAAATCAACAAACTAAATTAGTTAATCTTGCATTTCAAAAATGAAATTTAATAAATTAAATTCAATGAACTTGCAAATATTTACCTGAGTATCAAGGCCGAAAGTCTCACTCAAGAGGGTATCTAGCATCACCATCTACTTAGCTACAGATGTATCCTACGCACCTACATCCTGGCTATCCATGGGGCCATAACCACAGATTGACCTACAAGCCTGACAAGTATGGGGTGGAACCCTATTCCTCGAACTCTCCACCAAACAATGTTGTGTTGTAGGATTGGCCTGCTCTATGATGCTCTAGGTCAAGGCACTAATGGACTAAAGTGTCTTGACCTCAACACTCTCCTTCACAATGGAAGGGATACACACATGCTCATGGGCTGGTCTAGCGAGTTCTCATCTTGTTGGCTACTGTGGGTCAGCAAGTACCCCTGGTCTATCCTATGTTGACCCCCCACCTCTACCCTAGAAGTCCTGCATATCAAAATAGTTTGGCATTTTGTTTTTTACAAACTCGCAGTAGAGTTTCCTCAAAAGATATTACCTCATTATTATTGCATGTAGGATGGTCAAAAACCATCCACCACCTCTACCTAAAATTGTCCCTTATCGCTTGGTTGTTGTACCAATGGATAGGGAACCTCTTGCATGTAAGGGGTGGTGGTTTAGTTGTTCGTGGGTTTGTAACAATGGAACACAAGTCCAATTTTATAATTTGTTCATTTTTTACTTTCTCATATGACAACTTGTCTGCATAGTACTCTCTAAATTCTCTCCTCTTTTCTTCCCATCTAGATATTTGCTTGCTAATTGAATCTACATTTGATAACATAGATTCAAGAGATTGAGCAAGCATGGATCTATGTGAGTTTGAAGTTGTAGGATCTTTCAACATTGCAATTATGTCAATTTGTTTTTTATTATTTTCAAATTGCCCCATTTTATTTTCTTGTGTTCCAAGGGCATGTTGAGGAATGAATGGAGGTGTTTGTTGTTGTAGTTGTTCTTCAGTAGGTATTTCATGTTTAGGTGAGGGAGGATTTTTGTGGATTTTCAGGAGGAGGAGGCAGAGGTGGAGGTACATTATCAATTCTTGTCAATTAAGGAAATTAACATTAAAAATTAACTTAAAACTACCTATTTAGAAACAAATTCACACAAAAAAATAAATACAACTTACTCCTTTGGTCTCTCCAATGTTGTCGCGGCATTTTAGTGATGAATTGGCAAGAATTTGGTGTCAAAACTAGTCTCTAATAACATGAGCATGCTCCTTAGGGTTTGTAGATTGTAGGTGCAAGAAAATGAAATGAACAAATGAACCTCAATGTAGGCTTTTTTAATACTAAAACAAAACCCACTCACGTTATAATACGAGTGCATTATGGTTTGGTGTTAGGATCAACATCACCAAACCATAATGTGAGTGCATTATAATTGTTGTTATATGGAGCCTAATCAGACTCAAACTTTTATCAGTGTGATTTCCCCCTAAATTATTTAACAGGGGTTTGGGGCAGCACCCCCAAGATGGGGTCAAGGGGCAATGCCCTTTGTGGGGTCTAGGGGTAGCAAGGGTTAGGGTTTCTGTTATTTTTATTATTTTATAATGGCATCAGGAGTTATTTTTCTATTAGACGTAAAAAACCCTATTTTGTAACTAACATAAGTCTTGATAAAAATGGCTAAGAGTTAGGGTTTCTTTTGATATTATATTGTAGCATTTGTAGTAGTATTGAGTTACAGGAATTGCTATTTGTAATCATTTTTATTTACTGGATAATAATATTAGACTCTTTATTGTTGGATGTAGCCTGAGTTTGGGTGAACCTCGTTAAAATTGTCTCTCGCTATTATTATTTCTGTGTATTTTCATTCCTCTATTTAATCTTTATTTGCATTTAATTGATATCTTCTGCTGGCTAACCCTAACAATAACATGCTTGTGTTATGTCTTACAAGTTTTTTTTTAAAAATTGGCCACTTTTTGGCCCCCCATCTTTTTGCACCTGCCCAAAAGTGTTATTTTCAGAGAGATAACACCTTCTCCTATTGTTCCATAGCCAAAAGAAATAGAAAAGAAAGAGGATGTGGTTCAGTTTACTTCTACCCTTGAGAAGACTAAACCAACAAACCTTATGAAACTTGATGACAAGGAGAGCTCTAGCAGCTCTAAAACCTTAGAAGAAGAAGTAGAACCTCAACCTCAACGTTTGAGGAGGTCTAAATGAACAAAGAAGCAACCTAATAGGTTTGGTTATTTATTACTTGATTCTAGTTATGATTTTACCTTGATTACTAACACTAATGATCCTAGAACTGTGACAAAGGATATGGGCATGAAAGATGCAGGTTCCTAGAAGGAGGCCATGGAAGATGAGATGGCTTCTTTGGAGAAGAATAAAACTTGGGACTTGGTGCCTTTGCCTAAAGGATAGAAACTTGTTGGTTGCAAATGGGTGTTCAAGAAGAAATTTGGTGTAGATGGTAGTGTTGAGAAGTACAAGGCTAGATTGGTTGCAAAGGGGTATTCACAAGTGGAGGGAATTGATTATGGTGAAATTTTCTCTCCTTTTGCAAAGCTAACATCTATTCGGTTCTTGTTATCTCTTGTGGAAGCTTATGATTTAGAACTAGAGTAGATGGATGTGAAGACATGATTCCTTCATGGTGACTTGGAGGAAGAAAGTTACATGTCACAACTAGAGCATTGTATAGAGAAAGGTAAAGAACATTTGATTTGCAAGTTAAAAAAGTCTTTGTATGGTTTGAAGCAATCTCCTAGGATGTGGTACTTAAAATTTTATGCCTTTGTGTTGTCCATTAGATTTCTAAGATCAAAATTAGATCATTATGTTTATTACAATTTTGACAATGATCACATTCTCATTATTGCATTGTATGTTGTTGATTGGGAATATTAAGAATATCATTTTTTATTTGAAGTCTCAGTTGTTAGCACAGTTTGAGATAAAAACTTAGGGGTAGCTAGGTACATTCTAGAAATAGAAATAAAAAAGACAGAGCTAACATAAAAATTTGGTTAAGCCAAAGTAAGTATGTGAAGACCATGTTGGAAAGATTCAACATGGCAGATTGCAGACCATTGTGTGTCCTTGTTTCTTTGGGAACCAAGTTATTTATTAGTGATTGTCCAAAGTCTCCTTGTAATATGGAGGATATGAGTAGAGTACCTTGTTCTAGTGTTGTTGGCAGTTTGATGTATGCTATGGTCTGCACAAGACCAGACATTGCCCAAGTAGTGGGAGTCCTTAGTCAATTTATGGCTAATCCTGGATGGGTACATTAGGATACAGTGAAGAGAGTGTTTAGATATTTGTGGGGTACTTTCGAGTATTCCCTATGTTATTATGGTAATCCTACAGGACCTCCGCATTCCATGAGTATTTGAGTATATATGGATTCTAATTGGGTAGGTGACATTAATAGTAGTCCAGATCCACCAGTGCTTATGTGTTTACTATGTTTGGTGGTGCAATTAGTTGGATGAGTAAGTGGCAACTTGTGGTCACTTTGTCTATGATAGAAGCTGAGTATATGGAAGCTATTCATGCTTACAAGGAAGCCATTTGGCTTAAAAGATTGTGTTCAGATATCGGTGTTAATGTAGGATAGATTTCTATCTATTGTGATAGTCAAAGTGTAATTTTCTTAGAAAAGAATCTAACTTTCCATGCCAAAACAAAGCATATTGATGTATAGTTTCATTTTATGCAAGACATGGTAGAAGATGAGAAGGTGATATTGGAGAAGATAGAAACTTTGAAGAATGTTGCGAATGCATTGATGAAACCAATGGGTATTGATAAGTTCAGATGGTGTTTGAAGTATATGGCCTCTTGGCCTATAGTAGTTAAATCTTGTTATTTCTATTGGTTCTTACAAGGTGTTCGACAAGTGGGAGAATGTTGGGAATTAGGAGACTCAACCTTGGTAATTTCTAGCATTAATTATTTGATTAAATGTATTTATTTATTTGCCCATGATGTAATTTATGTTGCACATCCTATTTTGTCATTTAGTGTGAAGTGGCATGGTGTGTTGTCACTCCACTTGTAATGTGACTAGGATGGTCAACTCATCCCATGTGGATATAGGTGTCCCATATTGTGGTAGAGATTTTCTACCATATGTTGGCATCTTGTGCAGTGTGTAAGGAGTTATGACACGTGAGTGTTATGATAGATTCTTATGACATATTTTATGATGCATAAGAGTTGAGAATAGAAGATTCTATGATAGGTGAAGACATTTGTCAAAGAGCATCTTTGAGGAAGGAATCTTTGGGTACCCAAGTGGGTTATGACATGTTCTAAGAGGAATATTCTATTTTTAGGTAGTTATGATAGATTCTCTTACAACTATAAGAGATATCATGTATGACAGATTCTATGATAGCTGTGAGGTATGTAAGAGCATTTGTCATAGTCTATCTTGGGACTAGGTGCCCGTATTGGAATGGGGTGACATGACAAGTGTTCTTAGGCATGGGTTTTGGGTCATGAGGCCAAGATAGATGCCCATCTCTAGAATCTTCCAATTTTGCCTTGTAAATTATTTATAAACAAGTTCTTGGATGGGAGATGCATAGTGTTATTGACAAGTACTATTATGCTATCAGAATATGTCTAGATACAAGTGTCGAAGACTCCTAAAAGACTTGCATTTCAAGTGTGTTGTAAACATTCTTTGTTTTGATAATACATTATGCAGGTCTTGGCATGTGGGGTTTTTCTCTTGAAAGGGTTTTCCCCACATTATATCTTGTCTCTCTCCCTCTCTTATGTCTACATTCTATGTGTATCTGTATTGCTGCAATACCTCTATTGTTGTGTTAACATCACTGTAACTGTAAAGATTGAAAATAATTTGCATACATCTCCCCTCATTAGATTAGTGTAGGAAGTGTTTTCTACACTCCTTGCTTCCTTTTAGTGATCACTCCTAGTCATTTGGAATTCTACTATTAAAGTTTCTCATTTCCTCTGAATGGAATCAAACAATTTAACTGCCTCCTCAATGAATAAAAGACCATAAAAAATAACCTTTTCTACCCATTGGTCCATAGTATTCCTTAGAGTTAATGATCTTTTTATTTGTTGTAATAGATTAGGATTAGGGGCACTCAGACTCATGTCAGGAAGGGCTTCTACTAAGGGTGTTATTATCTTAACAATTGAATAAACAAATAATTATAAAGAACTTACTTGAGCTTGCAACTTGGAGTTCTCTTCTTGCTATTTCTTGACCCTTTTTGATATATTGTTGACTGAGTGTTTAACATGATAGAGATCACCATCAGTGGTAGAAGATCCCAAGTTCACTTTGCTCATTCTGAAGTCAGCTTCGATCACTTCATCTTCATTCTTATTCCCCATTGGATCTGCAATTTCTAAAAATTGATTCCCTAAGGCAGGGAAGTCACCATTCTTGACATCCTCCTAACACGTTTAGGCTTAGGAGTATCCTACAGTAACTTAGCCATGGTATCTATATAGGTATCCACTATTGGTGTATATCTTTACTTCTTTTCAACCACTTTCTTTGACTAGATGGGAGATAAGGAGGGAATATTAGCAGCATTAGAAACACTCATAGTACCATCCATAGGCACATGTGGAGGATTGTGCTTTCGGGGTTCATTTAGATTGGGGGAATTTGTAGTACATAGGAAAGATTGTAGCATACTATCTTCTCCTAATTAAGTAAAAATGAATGAGTCACTATCACCTACAAGGTTATTGACCAAAGGTATGCAGTCTACTTTCAATGGGGAAGTAGCCAATATGGTATTGCTCTTCACTGGTTAACTATCTTGCTCACATGTCATCTTTAGTTTATTGACCTCCTTAGGGGGCCGATCACCATCTCCATTCAATTGTGATCCAACTCTCTGGAGAGTTGGGTCTAAACTAGATGATCTTCATTGAGAGTGTGTATTATGGAATTTGTTTTAACCTTGAGAGGTTGACTATCTACCCTAAGAGGTTGACTCTCTAGGCATTGTTGAGCTGATACATTCTTTCACCTTTCCCTTCAACCATTTCTTTGTCCTTCTTATCACTTTGGAAGAGCAAAAATTCACATTCATGGTTTCCTTTTTAGACCATTTCATAGGACATAGAGGTCATAGTGAAGTAGCCTTCATCTATAATATTAGAGTTGTCATCAACCGTGCTAGGAACATGAATATGAAACTTGAAGGCTTAGATATGGTCAATGGTTAATCTCATCCAACTCCTTCTCTACACTTCCCTCTCATCCAAACAATCCTCTTAGAAGTCTTCAAGATGGGGTTTGTGTAGATACAAACCTCCTCCATGCATATTTTGTTATACATAATTTTTATGGTCAAAGGCTATACGAGTTGAAAAACTATGGAGACTAAACTCATACAATAACTTATTGACACTTCTGGCACTATCATTACTTTTACAAGAATAAAATGACAGTCATAGGAAAGGAGTAACATTTCTTTTTCATGGCACGATACCTTGTATTCATATCTATCGTTTGCCGACACACCTCTAGAAATACAAGATAATTAGATGGGTACAATGGTAACTTCAATGAGGCATTTACATAACCCCCAATTCTCAAGTAAGAAAAATGATAAAACTGCATGTAAAAACTTCCAAAATTCATGACCAATGTGGCTGCTTCAGTAAAAAATCTTTGTTCTAGGGAGCCATCGATCTTCTTAGTCAACCACATGGAAAAGGTGTCATTTACCCTCTAGAAATCTTTCATACTTTCATTCTTCTATAACTGAAGAAAATTCTTATAAAGAGGCAAACTGGTGGCAAGAGTTCCTTGAATCCTTAGGTTAGGCCAAGTAGCCTCTCTATGAGAAAACACAAAAACTAGCTGGGAACACATGTGAAACCTTATGTCTCGCAGGAAATTTATTAGTTGTGCATGCATACTTTCGCTAATTATTCTTGCCCAATAAATATGATGGTCTCTACAAATTAGTAAAATAAACCTACACATCCAAAAAGTGAAAGTATCTAATTCTAAGCTCCCAACTACACAGTTTAACAGAGTTATCATGTCTGAAATCTCTTCTTTGAAATGACTCCTCTTAAGATTGACAGGGAACTGTGATTTTCCATTTTTCTTGACTTCTAGCAAGGTCTTGGCAATACAATTTTGGCACCAATCCTTCTTCTCATTATAGTATGTCCATGTAGAAGATGCAAAAACATCGACATTTTTTCCATACTCCTCCAAGTTCAAAGCTAGGGCAACTGATTTAGAATCAATTTTTGCAACCATAGAGCCGTTTGAGGCTTTGATTTCTTGAGACTCTAGAAAGTAATTATTGGCATGGGCTACTACCAATTTAAGACAATGCACTGTGAGTGGAAAGCCTCGAACTCTATCCAACCCACTGCTAACAATTTTGTTTTCCATGGGAGTTTGGCCTTTGAACTACATTTTTTTCTAGAAGTTCTCAAAATCATCATGGCCCAATTCAGTATCTCTTACACTAGATAAACCATTCTCCACAATAGGGACCATAGGGGCCCATTAAAATTTGAACTTCATCCTTACTGAATTGAGAAACCAAATGACCATAAACTCTGAAGCATTCACAAATAATATAGGAATATGTAGTGCACTTACAGGGAATTCTCTATGTAGATACATAAAAAATAGAAAGTTTTGACCACTTGAGAGAAGTGTTGTGTTTTAATAGCAGAGGAAAGAAAGAAATAAGATAGAAATGACTAATCATGCTAACTTTTAAGCATGGAATTATGTTGATATACAACGCATTCCCTTAGAAAAATAATGTAACTTCTAGTGAGATAGGGAATTTATTAAAACTTCATGTCACTTTTCATAAACTCCTTCATAAAGAAGATTAAATTATGGCGGCGTATCCATCCTCAAAAATCATAAACATTTTCCTCAAGTTTCCCTCCAAAAAATGTGCCAGTGCGTCCACATGTACTTCAAATTAAATGTAGAATGACAAGTGTCATTTCATTGTATCGCATGATAGATCAGAAAAGGTGCCATAGGAAAAGAAAGCACTTTAAGTTGGCAAGTCAGGAAATTTTGGAACCTTCAAACCATAACATTAAGAGTTTGGAAGTTCAAAGAACTTTCAACCTCCTGACAACATAGAGCCTTCATAACACAAATGACTAAGTTTGATGCAAGGGAAGACTTTAATACATCAGACTCAAAGACAAGTCAAGAAATTGAGCGGTTCATGAACTCCTAAACCCACTAACTTTGGTTGAGAGACATGAGGATTTTCAATGACTAGAAAAATAACTAAGTAAAATTCAACTTCGGAAGGAAGAAAAGGAAGTGACAAGAAAAGAATGGAGAAATTTTCAAAGGCATGAGTGCTTTAGTAAAATTTTAAAAATAGGGCAACAATATTTAATTTTTGACAAACTATGGACAAGGCCAACTTGTACACTTAAAAGAAAGTGATAAGATGGGAAAATGATAAGATAAAAATAAATAAAAAAAACAAATTCATTTAATTTATTTTTAAATGATAGAGGAAAAAGTTAAATTTAGAAATTTGGAAGAATAAATATAAATTAAATAAATAAATTTATTTAATTTATATGCATGATGAGAAAATAAATAAGTAAAATATTAATTTTATTTATTTAAAATGATTAAATTAAATAAATTTAGAAAATTTATTTAATTTTAGAAAAAGAATGAGATAATTAAATAATTAAAGATTATTTAATTATAGACAAAAAATAGAAGAATAAAGATAATGAGAATAGATTAAATTAATTAAATAAATATAATTTATTTAATTAGTGATATGCCATGGTGAATAATGCAAGAAATTAATAAATGATATGAAGGGTAAATTTTGGGTGTTTCCAACCTCCAATGATAAACTTGGAGCTTGAACTTTGAGAGGCTGAAAATTTTCTAAATTTTCTTCTTGTTCATTTTTGTTTGATCATTTTTCAAGGCCTCTTTCTTTCTCATGTATGATGCTGGCAACTTTCTCTTCTTTATGCACAGGTTCCTATTGGTTCAAGTTAGTGAAGAAACCAACTTCTTTTACCTCTTTCTATTCAATCCTTTGTAATGACCTAAGAAAAGAGGGATGTACTTTGTCAGGATCACATTGCCTATCACCATAGAAAATTTCCAAGAATTAGATTTGCTTAGGGTCATCAATAACCTGCTTTTGTTGAGCAACATGTGCAAGGGAGAAATAATTTTCCTTATCATCACTATCACTATCATTGACAGATTTAGACAATTGTAAGTTATGCCAGATAGAGTCACCAACCTCCATTTGAGGGGAGGTACCTTCAAATTTCCTTTTCCTTGTAGAGTCACCAAAAATCTATTAGTAAATATATTTGTTGCCAACCTCTCTATATTATTTTCCCAATTAAATGATGACAAAATGAACTAATAGTTATGCAAATTATAAATGAATGTTTTTAACTATTCTTTGCATTTTGAAAAGGGGTAGCTCCCTTTTTAAGATAAAATTTTGATATTATGGGTATGCTTTTAACTTGAAAGTGGGAAATGAGATTCTTTTTATATAAAGATGAACAAATGCCAGCAAATGTCCAACACATCCATAGGAGAATAACCTAACTTCTAATGCATATGAGATCACCAGAGTTCAACCCAAACACAAGAATGAATAGAAACTAGATAATACATCGCTTGATTATTATGAAACTATCACAAATATTAGACAAAATCAAGAATGAAGATAGTCAAATAGCACATGGATGAAATAAGGTAGGCCAACAACATTTCTCACATAAATTGTGTAAAATCTTTAGTACCAACATGTTATAAATCCAACACAAGAAGAATAAATAACATAACATAAAGAGAGTCAGCTTAATGTTGCATTTCCTCTATATTAATGGAAAAAAATGGAGCGCAATACTCTATTTCTTAGAAAAATATTACACAACTAGCAAATATGAAATATTAAAAGCTTCACAATGTTCTAAAACATAATGTTTAAAAACATCATTTTACTCCTATTCCCCTTTCCCCAAAAATAATTTTTGGAGAGCAGAACCCCTGTAAAATGAAATTCTATTATTTTAAAGATTTCACCCACACATAATTGCTTTGATAACCACCTGTAACTTCCTTTTACCTAACTCTCCTTTTGAAATATTTATTTGTCCTTTGGCTCACAAGAATTTCCAAATGCAAACCAACTACCCCACATTCACACATTAATTAATTCTTTTAAAGAATCAATTCACCCAACATTATTCCTCCCACATATATTTTCATGTGCAATTGCCCCTTTGCACTTTTACAACATTAATTAGTCCACTAAAGAATTAATTTACTCCACATTGGAAATTCACCTAAGCACATGTAATTTTGTTTTACATGGCTATTGTGTGAATTTAATTTCTTTGGCATAATAAGGTAATATTTAATTATTTAGAAGAATTAAATATATATGTAGGTGCCAAGTAATTTATAAATCTATAGCTCACTCCCTTTGACATGATTAATTACCCTTGTTGAAATTTTGGGTAAAAATTAATTAATTTAGGAGAATTAAAAATACAAATGTCATTAATTGTCTCTTCAAGACTTATCTTTTGAATTTTTACTAATTGATCTCACTTCGATCAAAATTTTCCTCCTATTATTTGTAGAATGCCATAGAAATGGTTACCCAAGGTTTTTTAAATACTAGGGGTAACAACTGTCACCCTTTTTCTTGTCATTATGTGTGAGAATTTATATCTTCTTGGCACTATAGTATGAAATTTATTATCATTTTTTATTAGTGTCTTAGAGGGCAACCCTTCTAAGTTTTCTAGAGCCTAAAGTGTAAGGGAGAACATTGTACAACTTATCTAATGTTCTTTATCTAGTCTTCTAGTAGTCATAACCATAAGATCTGATAAAAATTTAGAGACTAGTGGGTTACAAATTAGGGAACCAACAACCACTAGGTAGAATAATATCATAAGTATCCATGAAATTAACATAATATTTAAAATAACACTCATCATAAATCATATTGTCATGAATAGATTTTGTAGAAGAAACCATATCAAAATCCACATCATTTCTAAATGTACAATAAAAGTTAGAGCCACCTTATCCGTATCCATCATACAAGGGATATAATCAACATAAACTAAAGCATGATAAGGAAAGGTAATCAAAGGTGACACATCATCATGCTTGTGCAGATCATTGTCACTAGTCATAGGAAGAGTAAAAGGAACATGAAGATCATGGATAAATGAAGTGAGTTTATCTAAAAGATAATTAAAAAAACTAATCATCTTCATGAAAGAGTGGGGGTCATACATGATTCAAAACAATTACCGCATAGAGAATGCATCCCCATCAATGACATAAAAAGACATGAAAGTATCAAGGACAGATGGATTGAATGTAACAAAAATGTAAGAATGCATCAAAATAATTAAAAAAAAGGAATGCATGTTGATATGGAAAGCATAAAGATCTAGGAGAATCCATGATGCAAGATGCATCAATGAAGTCCAAACTAAGAGTCCCAATGGGAAGGAACATATATAGATTCGATGATAAAGGCCAAAATTATAATAAACATATGTTGACAATTCACAAATCAATGTGGATCCAAACCCTAATTAGATTTGAAAAACTAAGGATGGGGAATAAACCCTAAAGTTAAAACTCTAGTTCATGTAGGAATGGTAGATTCACCATAAAATATATAGAAAATAAATTCTTTCAACATAATTCTACCTAGAATAGGTAATTAACATTAACCATGCAAGAATTTTAGAGTTGGGATATACAATAGATGATGTGATAAATATTGTAATCGATGCAAGAATTATATAAAAAATTGAAAGATACATAGCTATTATTTTGATGAGGAAAATAGCATCATGGATGTCACAAATTGGTTTGCTAGTGTAGCATTTTTTTGGATATGTTAGATGACAACTGTAGAACAATAAAATTTTCTATAAATCATGAAGGTGAAGGTTGCACCTATGGATTTGATCTTTTTTTGGATATGTTAGATGACAACATTAAACAATAAATTTTTTTATAAATTATCAAGTTCAAGGTTACAACTATGGCTTTGATCTTTTTCTGGATATGTTAGATGATAACTTTAGAACAATATTTTTTTTTTATAAATTATCAAGTTCAAGGTTGCACCTATGGATTTGATCTTTGCACTCATACAATTAAATTTTTTGCATGCAATTCAAGTGGACTTTACATAGAGATCGAAACTTCACCTACGGAAATGATCGAGTGGAATTTTTTTTTGACAAAAAGAGGTTCACTTCAATCTAATAAACCTATATCTCATTAAATGGTTTCAAGAGATAGTATTTGGAAATTTGCTAGTCAAGGATTTGTCCACCTTTTTCAAGCCTTTAGGCTGATCAATTCAATAACAATGATCAAAGAATGAGGGCAACATGTAATCATGCAATAGGCTTCTAGGATGTTGGCACAATGCAATATGTCTAGATATGCTTTATAGATAATTCTTTGGTCCTCTATAAATCCTAAATGATTCAAATGAATTAGGTAATGTTCTTAAATGCATCACCATACAGTGTAGTTGGAAATAATAAGTGCCTTAGTTAACTCATAATCATTAGTAAGAGAGGGGAACGATCCAATTTAAGATATTTGGATTTAAAAGTTTAGGGTTCAAATCTATGCACATGAAATGATTTGAATCAATTTTGTAATTGTGACTCTTAACTAATGTGACAAATAATAGATTTAATAGGTGAATCTAAATTCTTAAAATCTATAGAGTTGAATAAAACCAAGCTAAAGTTATTTACCACGTAACAAAAATACTCCAACTTACACACTAATAAATCCATAAAAGATATAATACTCCAACTTACACATTAATAAATCCATAAAAGATATCCGATACGTGGTTTTTACCATTACAGTATGCAAAACCAGCTTTTGTCTTAATAGTTCATATTGTTATTCAAGGAAAAAAAAACTAGCTATCTCCTATCTTTTACTTTACAAGTTTTTTATTATATTCTGTTGTGCTCTAAACGACATTCATTGAAGATATAAAATAGTTTCCCATCATCGTGTCGTGAAGGGCTACTTCGACTAATGGCACTTTGGCTCTCAGAATTATAATTAAAATAAGGTCCTGTCGTTATCCTCTGAATAAATATAGCATTAAGAAAATACCATAAGATTTTCAATAAAATTATATAACTAATGAATAAGCATTGACATTGTGGGTATCAATGATATGCATCATCCCTGATGAAAGCAATGACAGATACGTGCAAAATGAATACTAAATCTGTGCTTATCTACTCTAGAAGATTTTAACTATTCCTAACAATCAATATAATATACAATCAAATAGACGTGTGCGGCTGGTATTGTTTATCGTTTGAATATTATATTGCTCGTCAATGGTTTCAATACTATATTCCCAGGTCTCGAAACGATGGCTTGACAAACAAAGGAGAAGAGCTTACAAATATCGGCCTGGTGCATATCCTATAAATATGAATTGGGAGGAGTTATTTTGAGAAAAATAGAAGTAATGGCGTGTGATTCAAAAAGCTTCCACTTTGTGTTGGTCCATCGAGTTTGCTTTGGTGGTTGGTGTTGGTACAAAATTGCAGACCTCCTTATGGATGAGGGTCATACTGTGTCTTCCCTTGACATGGCCAGCCAAGACATCGACTCAACTGATGCAGATCAGATGTTCACATTAGAGGAGTACAATCGATCTCTTCCTTCCCATCATAAGGTGTATTTCAGTCATGCAATTAACTATTTTATTGTTGAAATAAGATGATATTTAAGTAGAGTGTAAATGACCTTTCTTAATATGTTAGCGCCCATGTAAATAGTCGGCACGTTGTCGTACCAACTGTTTACAGATTTTTCAACTTTGTATGCTGTTGACAAATACTGTTGACCTCTTCACTATAATACTGTTGACCATTTTAATGACCATGATTGTCGACTAATTTGTTAAAAAGTCCCTGTTAATGGGATTTCGACCAACTGATTGTTGCAAGTATGTGCCTAAGTGGTGTTGTCATTGATGTCAATTGTTCCTTGTTTTGCTGCCTGGTTAGAAGACTGAATTGTTGAGGATATTGAGAAAATTAATAAAGATTAATCTATGTGGACCATGTGGCTATATAGAGGATTGTAAGAGGTAGCTCTAGTTGAGATTTGAGAGGTCCGCATGAAGATCTGAAGAAGTTATGGCCATCTGTGTAGAACCAGATTTTGTAGCATGCAGAAGAGACAGAGTGACAATAAGTTGGTCAATATTGCTCCGCAGTGAAATATTATGATCTACAGATCTGGAGACATGTTGGGAAGTTAGTGTGTGTCATCAACTCTAGTGGTTTATGGTTCAGAGGTCCGTAAGCTATATTTCTAGTTTGACAGTCATGGCAAACAATGTTCTTGAGATTTTAGAGGAAGATACAAATGATTTTGATAATTTGGGGTAGTTGGGATGTTGTTGAATTCAATGTGCTTGTGGAGGTCTCTGGATCGTGTGATTGTTGTGTTGGAGGTCCACATTGAAGTTTGATCTTGTTATTGAAGATTTCTTTCTTGAGGTTGCTATTCTTCCTAGTTCTTGGCCCACCGGATGTTTTAATCATGTTGCAGATGATCTAGGAGTAATTCCCTAGAGCGTAGTGTATTGATAAAGGAAGATTCAAGTCTCAGCTGCATTGGGCTGACAATATGGTGATCTGTGTGGAGTGAAGCCGACCTTGATGTTCATTCCAAGGTTGATGAAGCATATATATACTCGTTGATGAAGTTGTGGAAGTTTGTCCTTGTGCAAAAATGATCAAATCTTAAGAGAGGTACAGAAGCTGAGCAGAAGTTTTTGATCTTTCAAAGGAACTAAATTAGGCATGAAGTTGATGCTATTTCTCAGTTCATATCTTTGTGTAGTTTATTAAAATCTTGTAGGTAGTGAGCCTTCCTTTTTTAGCAGTGAGCTCTAAGAAGTGAGCCTGAAGGCATGTGCCTTCCATTTTCTTAAGTACTTTTAACATGGTATGCATTTTTGGGTTAACACCCACCGTGGTTTTCCCTTAACCGAGTTTCCACGTAAAAATCTCTGGTGTTATGTGTGTGTTCTTTGATTCTACTCATGTGTTGATTCATGCATTAATGTTCACACCATTAATCTGTTTATATGTAAAGAAGAAAGTGCAGAAAGTTTCAAACTATTGAGACAATTGATTCACCACCCCCCTCTCAGTTGCCCAGACTTATTTCAACAATTGGTATAAGAGCAAGGTTCCTCTAGAAGAAGCTTGAGGAGATCTAAGATATCATCTTACAAGAAGGAAAGTCTAAGGTTTGATGGAACAAATTATCTTCTGTGGAAAGAGCGCATGCAATGTCACTTGCAATGTATGGGTAGTGTCTTTTGGTCAATCACTAAGAATGAATATAAGATTCTAGAAAATGGCATTTCAACTCTGGAAGAACTCAGAAAAGAAGAATACAATACTTGAGCTAGAGAAGCCTTGTTGAGTACCTTGACTGATTTAGAATTGGTGAATGTTCTAGGAATAAAAAATTGCTCATGAAATATGGGTTAAGCTAGAAACTTTGTATGAAGGTAATGAACATGTCAAGTGTGCCAAACTACAAAGCCTGAAGGGTAGATATGAAAAGTTGGTGACAAGCGAAAGTGAAAACATCACTTCCTACATGCAGAAAATCAATGAACTTGTGACCGGTATTAGGAATGTTCGTGGAACATTGGAAGAATCAGAAATTGTGGCCAAAGTGCTTAGATCCTTACCTCCGACATACAAGTATAAAGCAACTGCCATTGAAGAAATCTGGAGTATATCTCCTGTTACAAGGGACTAGTTGGTTGGAAAGCTTTCAACATTTGAATTGACTGAATTTGGTGATTCTCTTCCAAAGTTTGAATCTGCTTTTAAGGCCAGTGTCTATGGAAAGAAAGGTATGATCTGGGTGAATGCTCTTCAAGAAGAGTAATTAGGTATGATAGGAATGATAAGGATATTGAAGATGATGAAACTAAGATTGGTGATCTTGAAGCCCTTATTGCTAGAAGACTACCAAGAGGATCTAGTAAGTATGAAGGAAAGTTGCCATTTAAATGTTTTGCTTGTAATAAGATTGGTCATTTTGTCTCAAGGTGTCTGGAGAGGGTTTCAAGGCCAAACCCTAACAAGCATAGAAATTAGAAGAAGTGCTACTATGTCCAAGAAGCTGGTGAAGGACTTAGGTGAAGGAGTTACAGATGATGAATCTGATCATGGAGATCCTAGAGAAAATGATTGGGTGTTCATCACTATCACAAAAAATAATCCAGTGTCTAGTAAATCTGCTAGCTATGCAAATATGGAAAGTGCTTTGGCTACTCAAGTTATTGATGAATGGGTAATTGACAGTGGATGTTCCCATCACATGACTGGTGACAAGAGTATGTTTGTAAATTTTGAAAAATATGAAGGTGGACTTGTGAAATTTGGAGACAATTTAGCTGGCAGAATCCATGGCAAAGGATCTATTTTTTTATGGTAAGAACAAAACCAATGATGTTCTGTATGTGGAAGGATTGAAACATAATCTTCTCAGCATTGGGCAATTAGTTGACAAGGGTTATGATCTTCGGTTCAAGGATGGAAAATACAGAATCTTGGAAAGCTTCAAAATATAGATTGCATTCGGTACCCAAACTAGAGGTAACAGCTTTTATTTGAGTAGTTCTGGTATGAGTTGCTTGATTTCTCAAGTTGATTAGAGTTGGCTATGGCATAGGAGGATGTGTCATGTGAATTTTGACAACATTGTTAAGATAAGTGCTACTCAGGCTATAGGAGACTTTCCAAGACTTGTGAAACCTATTGATAGCATGTGTAGAGAGTGTCAATTGGGTAAGAAAAACAACCTCTCATTCAAGAGTAAAGAATAGTCATCAAGTGCATTGTTGGAACTTGTGCATACTGATCTTTGTAGTCCTGCTAGAATTAGGAGTGTGCAAGGAGATAGATATTTCATGCTACTAATTGATGATTACTCTCAGATGATGTGGGTAACCTTCTTGAAAGAAAAATCAGATGGCCTTGACAAATTCAAATCATTCAAAGTCATGGTGGAGAATGAGGTTGGTGTGAAGTTAAAATGTCTAAGATCTGACAGAGGTGGAGAATTTACCTTCAGTGAGTTTGAATCACTCTGATGAAGGGGGTAAATCACAAAACACACAAAAACAAAAATTGAACACAGAAAATAGAACTTTGTTTTATTGATCTAAGCAACTCATTACACTACAGAAGCTCAATTACAATTAGAGGAATCAATCCTCCACAGGGTGCAACACATTACAACTTCCTATCCCAAGACTCTAGAATCATCTGCCTTTTGTAACACCAAATCAATTAGGTTTTTGTTTTCCCTCCTATTCTTGACTCTACACTTCCCCCCTTAACTCTACTACCGCCCAAGGTTCCCAAAAATGGTTATTAATAGCCTTTTTGGTGACCAACAACCTAATTTCAAAATTTGCATCTCCCTCCAAAAATAGGTCAACTTTTGAGAGCCATAACTTTTGATATGGGAGTCTGATTGACGAACCATTTTATGTGTCAGAAATCTCGTAGAGTACTATACATGCTAAGAACCCACTCTCCCAATTTTGACCATTTTCAGGCCCGTACAGGGCCATTTAGTGCCTCAAACCTAAATTTGAATAATTTTCAGGCATTTTTTGGGAAACAAAAACTTTAATATCTTTCAACTCACAAATAATCTTTGTGTGATTCCTTTGGCAAAGGTCTTATATTTCTTCTATGTAACTTCTTGTAAAATTTGACTTCAATCTGTACCCAAATGCAAACTTTCTAAAAATAGCAGGTTACTATTTTTAGCAGTTTAGAAAAACTGAAAGTTCTACATCATTATTCAGGTGATTAGGGAACCAGAACCACAAATTTTGAAAAGAAATGGAAAGAACAACAACAATTTTAAAACACATCTTTTTTTTGGGTGATGCAAGATTGCCCTTACACCACTGGATGCTCCTGCATCAGACACCCAGGGTAATTTGAGAAGTGACCCTGTCACATCTCAGGTGTTTGTGTGAGGAAAATCCAAATGGTCAACCTCTGCCTTAGATAACCAAGAAGAATCTTCAACAAGTCTTCCTTTCCATTTCACCAGATATTCTTCATATTGCCTATTCTGAGTACTTCTTTCCACATGACTATCCAAGATCTCTTATATCTCCTCTGTTGACATAGATGCCAGAATACTCCATTGTTCTTCTGTTGTTCCATCCTCTGTGCCACCCTCATGATATTCTGTTAAATCAACAATGCTGAACACAGGGGAAATATTAATCCCACTTGGCAACTCTACCTCATATACATTTCCTGAATCATGCTTCTTCAGGATTTTGCATGGTCCAAATTTCTTCATTTTCAACTTATTGTATGTTCCAATTGGGAACCTTTCTTTTCTCAAGTGAACCATGACTTCATCTCCTACCTAGAACTCCTTATACCTCCTCTTCTGATTTACCTTAGCCTTGTACTGAATATTCATCTTATTAATGTGCTTTCTCACCTCTTCATGCAAAGTCTTCAGCCTCGGCACTTGTTTTTTCTCCTTTGTCTAGATTCCTTAACACTGAAGCATTTCTTGGACTATTTCTATATACAATCTGGAATGGTGATTTACCAGTACTCCTATTGACAGAATTGTTGTAAGCAAATTCTTCCTGTGGTAAAATCAAATCCCATCTGTTGGGCTTATCTCCTACTAAGCATTGTAGCATGTTACCCAAACTCCTATTTACCACTTCTATATGTCCATCAGTTTGTGGATGGTGTTCAGAACTAAACTTCAAATCTATCTTCAACTTCTTCCATAATGTCCTCTAGAAATAACCAACAAACTTGGTATCTCGATCTGAAACTATGCTCTTTGGTAGACCGTGTAATCTCACCACCTCCCTGAAAAATAATTTAGCAATATGAACAACATCATTAGTCTTCTTACAATGAATGAAATGTGCCATCTTTGAGAATCTGTCCACCACCACAAAAATAGAATCATGCCCTCTCTATGTTTTTGGTAAACCAAGAATAAAATCCATACTAATATCATCCCATGGCTTCTCTGGTATAGGTAATGGCTGATATAGCCCTATGTTCTAACTTGTTCCTTTTGCCATTTGACACAATCTGCAACTCTGCACAAATTTCCTCACATCCTGTTGCAACTATGGCCAATAATAATTTTCACCAATAATTGCAATGGTCTTATCTCGACCAAAGTGTCCAGCCAATCCCCCACTATGCTTCTCCTTAATCAGATTCTCTCTCATGGAACTCCTTGGAATGCACAACTGGCTTCCTCTAAACATGTCATTTTGGATAATGAAATCCAACCATTTTGTCCTATCCAAAGTAACAGGCTCCAAACAAGCTTTCCAAGCCTCTACAAAATCTAGATCTTCTAGATACAAACTTTTGAGCTCATCGAACCCAACAACCTCTATCTTCATTTCTATCAACAAATTTTGTGTTCTGCTCAAGGCATCTGCAACTATATTGGACTTCCCACTCCCGTGCTTCAAAACAAAGGTATAACTCTACAAAAACTCAACCCATTTCAAATACCTTTGGTTCAACTTTCCTTAACTATTAAGATACTGTAAAGCCTGATGATCAGTATATAAAACAAATTCCTTGGGCAACAAATAATGTCTCCATTTCTTCACAGCCTGAACTATTGCATAAAACTCCTAATCATAAACAAAATATTTTATCTTGGCATCATTAAGCTTCTCACTAAAATAGGCAATGGGCTTACCTTCTTGACTCAAAACAGCTCCTATACCACTACCACTAGCATCACAATCTACCTAAAATACCTTACTGAAATCTGGAAGTGCCAAAACAGGTTATTCTACAACTTTTTGCTTCAATGTATCAAATCTTTTGTCTACTCCTTTAGTCCATCTAAACTCTTTTCTAGCCCCTCTCATTGTCTCAGTTAGGGGTGCACAAATGCTACTAAAATTCTTAATAAACTTTCTATAAAAACTTGCTAAACCATGAAAAGATCTTACCTCCGTTGCACTCCTTGGCATAGGCCATTCGATGATAGCCCTTACTTTTTCTGGGTCCATCTTAAGACCTTCCTCTAAGACAACAAATCCCAGGTATACCAACTCCTTCTTTGCAAAACTACGTTTCTTTAGATTAATTAGCAACTTCTCCTCCCTCAACTTCTCTAAAACTCTTCTGATATGCATCAGATGCTCATCCTATGTCTTACTAAAGATCAAAATATCATACAAATAAACAACAATAAAACTTCCCAAAAATTCTTTTAGTACCTCGTTCATGAGCCGCATGAATGTGCTTGGTGCATTGGTTAGCCCAAATGGCACGACTAACCACTCATACAAACCTTCCTTTGTCTTGAGGATGTCTTCCATTCATCTCCTTCTTTGATATGGATCTAGTGATACCCACTCTTCAAGGCAATCTTTATGAAGTACTTGGCTTCACTCAAACAGTCCATTATGTCATCTATTCTGGACAATAGAAATCTATACTTGATTGTGATCTTATTGATGGCTTGAGAGTCTATACACATTCTCCACTCTCCATCTTTCTTTGGTGCTAGTACTATAGGTACCGCACATGGACTTAGGCTCTCTCTTATCAATCCCTTCCTCAACAACTCTTTAACTTGTCTGTTCAACTCTTCACTCTCGGCTAGAGTCATTCTATGGGCTGCCTTATTTGGAAAACTGGCTCTTGGTATCAAATCCATTTGATGACTTATCTTCCTTACTGGTGGTAAACCTTCTAATACATTATCAAAGATAATGTCTTGGAACTCTTCCAACATATCTGAAACTTTTGCTGGTACATCTTCACAGTTCTTTTGACTAATCTTAGAAATCAATGCAAAGCAATGACGCTCATGCTTCATACCCTCCAAAAATTTCCTACCATCTACCAGGCAAATTCTGCCAGTACTACATACCTTTTCTTCCACCTCCTTCAAGGGCTTCAACTTATGATGAACTCCATCCTTTGTTATGGAATATGTGTTTGCACGGCCATCATGGACAGCACTCCTATCATCCTGCCATGACCTCCCCAATAGCATATGACATGCATCCATTTCTATTATATCACACAGCACCTCATCATGGTAGTCTCCAATCTTGAACTTCACTAAACACTGCTCATTGACCAAAGCTCTATGGTCCTTCTGGAACCATGCAATCCGATATGGATGTGGATGCTTTCTTCTTGTCAACTTCAATTTGTCAACCATCTCCTCTGAAACAAGATTAGCAGTGCTTCCACTATCAATAATAATATCACAACACTTACCTTCACATTTGCACCTTGTGTGAAATAAACTCTTCCTCTGATTAGGTTCTTTCTCCTCATTTAGCAAGGTTCTTCTGACAACTAGTGTTTCTCCCCTTTCAACATCTTTAGAATGCTCAAAATGTGCATCTTCATCTACATGCACAACTCATGCATTGCCTTCAGGTCTTCTATTTGTCCTTCCTTGATGTTGCAGACATTCGTATGCTTGATGCCCTTCTTCCCCACATTGGAAACATGTTCCTCTAAAACCTCCTCTTTCGGGTCCTTGCCCAGGTCTACCTCTTCCTCTTCCTCTTTGCTCACCATTGTTCTGGTCATGAGGGCAGTAGGTATTATGTCCTCTCTGATTTCGACTGGTGCTAGCTTCTTCACTTTTCTTTGAATCTTCATTTTGGCCCCCATAGGGTCTTTCACCAGTCCTTCTGCCTTGACCTCTTCGCCTTTGTTTGTTGTCAAATCTTTTATTCAACTTCTCTTCCACCTTTAGGGAAAACTAGTATGCATCTTCTATGGTGGTCATTCTGACAAGCTCAACTCCTCTTGAATACTTGGCCTCAACCCATTAATGTAACGGGCTACCTTCTCTTTATTTGGCTCTGCATGACCTGTCCTAATAGTAATCTTATAAAACTCTTCTGTATACTCCTTGACAAACTTGTTACCTTGCTTCAATCCTTGCAACTTCTTCAATAGCTCCATCTCATAGTCCACAAGAACTAACTTCTTCTTCAGTTTCTCCAACATCCAATCCCATCTGGTGATCTTTCCTCTCTAACTAGACCTCCTTCCACCAAATATTTACATGGCCCTTCAACTTTGTTTTTGCAAACTTGACCTGATCTGGGTCCTCCACATCTTCATACTCAAAATACTCTTCCATGTCATTGATCCAATCAATGAGTTGTTCTAGATTCAAATCTCCAAAATATGTAGAAACTTGAATCTTGGCCTCTTTCCAATCTTAGATATGGCCCTCAACAACCTAACTTCTACAGGGTCTCCTGCAGCTTCTTGTTCTTCATCAGATAACTCTTCTTCAGCTTCATCTTCACTTTCTTCTCTTGTTCTCGGCTCAAACCCTCTTCATAGCTCCTCTTGCAATGCATCGATTTGCCTTTGTAGGGATCTAAAACCCTCTTCCATCAAAGAATTCCTCCCAACATGATTTCTTTGTGGAGGCATCTTGATCTCCATAGAAAATCCACAACCTCAGGTCCTGGTGCAAACTGCCTCACATTCGGCAATCTATCTACACACTCAGGAACCCTTGCTCTGATACCACTTGATGAAGGGTGTAAATCACAAAACACACAACAAAAAAAATTGAACATAGAAAATAGAACTTTCTTTTATTGATCTAAGCAACTCATTACACTACAGAAGCTCATTTACAATCAGAGGAATAAATCCTCCACAGGCTGCGACACATTACAACTTCATATCCCAAGACTCTGGAATCATCTACCTTCTGTAATGCCAAATCAACTAGGGTTTCTGTTTTCCCTCCTATTCTTGACTCTACACTCCCCCCCTTAACTCTACTACCACCCAGGGTTCCCAAAAATGGTTATTAATAGTATTTTTGGTGGCCAACAACCTAATTTTGAAATTTGTGTCTCCCTCCAAAAATAGGTCAACTTTCAGGAGCCATAACTTTTGATCTGGGAGTCTGATTGATGAACTATTTTATGTGTCAAAAATTTCGCAGAGTGC
Organism: Cunninghamia lanceolata; assembly: GCA_027924645.1. Taxonomy (NCBI): domain Eukaryota; kingdom Viridiplantae; phylum Streptophyta; class Pinopsida; order Cupressales; family Cupressaceae; genus Cunninghamia; species Cunninghamia lanceolata. Next base: position 4,775,688 of record BSBN01000642.1, read on the forward strand.
TCTACATGCTAAGAGCCCACTCTACTAGTTCTGGCCATTTTTGGGCCCATATGGGGCTATTTAGTGCCTCAAGCCTGAATTTGAATAATTTTCAGGTATTTTTTGGGAAATGAAAACTTTAATATCTTTCAGCTCACAAATGATCTTCCTGTGATTCCTTCACCAAAGGTCTTATATTTCTATTATGTAACTTCCTGTAAATTTTGACTTCAATCTGTGCCCAAATGCAAACTTTCTAAAAATAGTAGGTTACTATTTTTAGCAGTTTAGAAAAACTGAAAGTTCTACATCATTATTCAGGCAATTATGGAACCAGAACCACAAATTTTGAAAAGAAATGGAAAGAACAACAACAATTTTGAAACACATCCTTTTTTTGGGTGATGCAAGATTGCCCTTACACCACTAGATGCTCCTACATCACATTCTGTGTAGAGATTAAAAGACAACTATCTGCTCCTAGAACTACTCAGCAAAATGGAGTTGTGGAAAGAAAGAATCAGACAATTCAAGAATCTGCTAGGACCATGATGTTGGAAGGAAATGTTCCTCAAGTCTATTTGAGGGAAGCTATGAGTACTATTGTCTACACTCTTAACTGGGTGCAAATCAGAGGCAATTCTGGTAAGACCCCCTATGAACTATAGTTTGGTCATCCTCCTACTGTGAAATATTTCAGATTTTTTGTAGTAAATGTGTTGACCATGTTTTTGTACTTCAAAATTTAAATTTTTTGATAAGTCCGATCATGTCACCCTCTTAGCTGTGAGTCAACAATATCACACAATCCCTACTCATCGCCAAGGTGTCACATCCTACTTCATTTTATCTTCCTATATTGGGTTTTGTATTGTGGTGTCAAATTGAAAGAAGAAAAATCAATCTTTTGTTCAAGTCCTAAGGTGTACTTGCCCAGTTTGCACCTAGTTATGAAAACAATTAAATCTCAAGATTTTTGATAAATGGGGAAAAATTCTTTCTATGGTGGTGTTCACAACTCTATCTTGCCTAATCTAGCAAGTTTCTAGACCATGACGTCTCATGATTTGGGAGATTTTAAACTTTCAATTTTACAATGGGCAGTTTGTGGAAAAGATTAAATCAGGAGTTCTAAGCATGTTGGAGAAAAATCATCTGATTAGGGGTTTTATGTCAACATTTAAGAGAATGTGGCAAGATTTCATGATAAAATACTATCCCAATCAAAAGTTACACATATTTTACCATTTTTATGCTCGAAGACCAATCAGGAAATTTTTATGAACTTTTCTAAAGTCATACTGGCAATGCAATTGGTCTCAAAAGTTTTAAATTTGCACATATGAAGTTATCACCAAGAAAAATAAACTCTTCTATTTTCAGATGTGGAAGTCAGTTTTTAAGTGTTATTAATCACATATAAAGTTTGAAAAGGCCTTTAAATCACCAATGAAGTGACTTCCCTTCATATTTTCGGCTGCAAAAGCTAGTTTCAAAAGTTCAATCAAACTTAGAAAAAAAATAGTTTTAGAATCTTCCAAAACTACCGATGAGGACAAAGTAACATGGCGTCCTTGAGATCATCCTTCAAAACAAATAATTCTTATCTTCTTAGGGATACAAATTAGTTTTGAAAGTTTTAATTATATCCTACAAGTTTCAAAAGCCTTTTAAAATGCCGATAGGAGACCAGCCATCGGTGAAAATAGAAAGTTTCAAAAGTAGTTTGAAATCTTGATTAAGTAGTTCATGAGAAAGTAGTTTTTATAACTACTCTAGAAACCATTTTCAAAGAAAATAAATAGTTCTTGATTCACAATTCTACAAGTTCTACCAGCACTCTCTTCGCCTCTGCTCCATTAAGTGCCCTCGAAGACATGTTTTCAAAATATTGAATCTTCAACATATTGCATGAGACATTTACTTCGAAGAGATGTCATCTCATGATATGTAGTCATCACTTAGTATGCACAAAATAGAATCGTCAAATGCCCTGATAGACATGTATGCTAAGTGTGGTCCGAATACATATACAAAGCATGTAAACCATTTTGATTGAAAGAAATATGGTCTCAAGAAATGTAGGATACAAACAAAGTTAATTCATTGAAGCCATATGAATTTTCAAGTGAATATGATCATCCCGTGGGAGCTATGGAATGAGGGATTTGCTTGATATTATAGTTGGAAACCCTCCAATAGGCATGCATGTAAAAGATGAAAGCATAGACAAGGCACCTGAACTGTTTGAAAATTTGCCTCAAAGAAATGCGGTCTCATAAACTGCAATGAGTGTAGTATACATTGTTAAACATTGGAGGCATAAACAATACAGATGAATTGTTTGACAGCATGCTTTAAAGAACTGTTGTCTTAGGGAATACAACTAATACAGGATATGCACAAACTAGAAGAAGTTGGTGAAATATGCACAAAATTGATGTGTTGAAAAGACATTGGAAACTTTCAAGTAAAATATGTGAGCAATTATAAAGCCAAGCTTGATGGATTACAGATATTAGCCACCATGGTAAATATGTATACAAGATGTTGAAACATAGACAAGGCATACAAAATGTTTGATTAAATGCCTCAAAGCAATTTGATCTAGTTGGGTGCAGCAATTGCAAGTTATGTACAAAATGACTTTATTGAGAAGATTACACAAATCTTTAAGCAAATGCAACTGACATGTATAAAATGACTTTGCAACCTTTGTCGACCTTTTAACTGAGAAAGTTAATACAAGCCACAAGCATATTCCTTGAATTTTGTATGGGTGTTGGTTCTAGTTTTATTTATGTGTATTTTGTTAGCTGTCGTTGCACCAAAAGATTGACCTCTTAATTGTTGGTGTGAGCATATAATTCACACATATTAAGTTGACTTAGTGAGTCTTCTAGATGTCTAGGTGTTTCTAGTTGTGCGTTGAGTTGTTGATAGTTGGAGTGAGTTGTCTTATCCTCCACATGTGCAATTAGTTATCATCTTCTAATTGGCACATGTTGTAGGAATATCTCCACCTTTCACTCCACCCTTCTAGCTCTCACCTTGCCTTTATAAGAAATGCTCTCTCATTGTATTTCATACAGCATATGATAGTCTAATACAATTGCTCCATTGTTTTAGCATCTTCTCTTGTCATCTTTGTGTGGAAGGTTGTCTTGATTACAGGGGATCTTGGCTTGCTGAGTCACATTGACTCTTACATGGTATCAGAGCCTAATCTGCAATTCCCTTCCCTCATTGGAAAGGTTCTACTCAGAGCTGTGTGTTAGAAGCATCCTGGAGCGAAATAGACATCACCGTTGCGATCAGGAGGCCCCAATCTGTATAGATCGGCTGTTCATTCGTTGAATTTCATCATCAAAAATTTTGGCAAAATTTTTTGCCCCTGGTTAGCCTTGGCAAATCCATACTGTATGGCTCTCTGCATGTCAAATCTACCTCTGTGTACCTACGCAGGCATCGCTGGCGTCATTAGTCAAAATTCTCAAATTCTGCAGAATCTGTCATTAATCCTTTGGGTAAAATGTTTTGACTCACTTGTTTGGTTTTTGATTCATGAGTTTGTTTTATTTCCACCAAGTTTTTGTTTTAAGGGAATAGTGTACCCAACACTGTCGGGCCCTGTACCTAGTGGTAGTCTATGTAAGCAGTGCACGGAATCTGCATCCCACTATGAAAAGGCTTCGGCCATTGCAAATTTTTGGCGGTTTAAAGTTCGCAGATCCAGTTCTCTACTGGTGGTTTCAATGCCAACATCTGTACACTTTCAATAGTATTTGGTAGTTGTTTTGGCATTTGTTGTTTTCCATGGTGGAGGTTTAAGTTTGGCAATCATGACCAAAAACCTTCCAAGCTCGTCGGTTGTTTAAGTTGGCATTTTTCTGTGATCCCGTCGGTAGATTTTCATGCTCATTGCAGTCAGTGACCACATCATCATCATTGGCTTTAACATAGGAGATCTTGCCACTGACAATTCTCTATGGATAGTCAAAGCCCTTCGGCTGTCACTATCTCATGGTGATCTTTAAACTTTCATCGACAATTTTTGTTAGCAATCGATGGTATAACACTTGACTCAGTGGTTTCCACCCTTTACATCTCCGGCGATAATTACTCAGCGGATTCCTTCTATGGTGCGGTGAGCGTGGAGTTTGTAATCCAATTGACATATTCCACCCTCCATTCCAGTGATCCATTCCGATGATCTAATCAGTGGTTCACTCATTTGCCGTCACCATTCGAATCCAACGGCAGTTTCTACAGTCCAAGCGTGTTTTTGGTCACACTCATCCTTCAGTGATCTTTATGTCTTGGACCAGTGGTTAGCAGATCCGTCCACTGGCATCGTTTAAGATCTGGAAGTCAAGCATTCAGCATTGATTGTTCTTATCAGTATTTACCATATCTCAGCAGTGGTTGACTTTCATTTGGCAGTCTGCAGGTCTTCCGGTGGATCCCACAAAAACTTGGCATTTTTTGAAACCACTCAGTTAGTGTTTTGGACCCACGACCTTGGAAATACCAATAGCCCAAACCACATTCCACCAATGGTTTCAGCCACAATCACAAAGGTAGTTTGTAAATGGCTTGGCAGGAGCCAAAGGCTCTGGCCTGCCAGACCATACAATTTTTAATCGCTTTCTAATATTTTTTATAGTTTTTTATCAAATAAAAAACTATTATCATTCCCTGAACGGTGGTTTTGTGTGCAAATCAGCATTTTTCTTAAACAGTGGTTTTCCTCCCAATGGTGGTTTCCCAATTACTGTAGAGCATATTCCAACATTTGGAGGAAATATTTCGTCCATTGGGGGCCCGTTTTTGCCCCTAAAAGTCCTAAAGTAGGGCTTTTTTTCTTTTTTGCACAACTTTTGCCCACGGAGGTGAAATCAGGAAAATTATATATCAACAGAAAGCTGACGGAGAGCACTTCGCAGTGGTATCAATCATTTTCTTTGATTTTGCTGTTTGATAGAATTTATTGCAGGTCGAAGACAAATCTTCCTTTTTGGCTCTCGAGCTGGTAACTTTTTACCACGATCTCCAATTTTCACGATTCAAGCAGCATTGGAAAGGTATTCAGGAGCTCTTCATAGCCATCCATGCACTTTTCTCAAATTTTGCTTTAGGTTCATTTTATTTCATTTGTTGATTTTTTGGCATTTGAGTGATAACTTGAGCATTTTGATACTTGAGGAGGTGAAATTTGTTTTGAGAGGATTTGTTTGTTGTAATACATCATTGTGAGTGATTGTAATCTCACTTAGATCTCCTTTTTAAGAGATTTTGGTTGTTTTATCAATTTTGGTCCCTTGAGGACAATTGTAAATCGCACTAAGTATAAAGTGCCACAACAAATAGGGGGGGCTCTCTTACATAGTAAAGGGGTGTTGTTGTGTTTTTATCTTGAATGGAAGAAAAACATGGAGTTTGTGTTGTATAAACAAAAGTTACATAGAATAACTTTAGGCACAGATCCTGAACCCACAGGTGCTACCGAGAGAAGAAAATGGTTAGACAAAAGAGATGAGGCTTTTGGCACACTTTGTCTCACTATTTCTCCAGATTTAAGATTTCATGTTGAGTCTTGTACTACACCAAATGAGATATGGACAAAACTAGACAATCTATTTGGCAAGCAAGATAAAATAAGAAGGTTCAAATTGGAAAATGAGCTAATTGCACTTAATCCTCAAGACTTTGATCAAATCGAAGACTTCTTCACCAAGTTTAAGTCTCTCAGGTTGCAACTCAAACAAAGTGGTCTAGAGAAAGAAGATGAACAATTGATTCTATCTATTCTTGCAAAATTGGGTCCTACATATTCAGTTTATGTTTCTACCTTTTATGCTATAATGGATGCCTTTGGTACTAAGTTTACCATGCCTTCACTTGAGGAGTTTGCTACACAAATCACAAGAGAATAAGCTAAGCTACTACACATGGGCACATTGAAGTCACCTAGAAAACAGGCTCTAGTTGCAACACAAAGCACAAAAGATCCCAAGGCTTCACATAATAAGGAAAAGAAACACAAGGACTCACAGTCTAATAAGCAAGAGAAAGAATCAAAGAAAACCCCTAACTCTTCTTCCAAAGAGGAGTCTAATAAGAAGAAGAAGCCACAATGTTCTTATTGCAAGAAATTGGGTCATGATGAGACTAAATGTTATGAGAAAAAGTTTGAAGAGATGTCACAACTTCTTCAAAAACATAACATTGAGTATTCTCCATCAACAACAGTTTTACCCAAGTCTTCTTCTTCACCACAATCATCATCTACATCTACATGAACAACAAGATTTGCTAATTGGTCAGACAAAGGAAAAGGACAGGCACTCTTTGCATCAACAAGTCTACAGTCAAAGAGATGGCTTCTTGATTCTGGAGCTTCTCATCATATGGCATCTTCACAGGGGATGTTCTCTTCATTTCAGTCATGTACTTCTCCACCTATTTTGATGGGTAACAATACATACATGCATGCAAGTGGTAAAGGAACAATTGATGTTGGTGACTCGTGTACATTCAATAATGTGTTGTGTGTACCTTCCTTGACAACCAATCTCCTTTCTGTCTATCAGATTACTCATTCTGGTGCAGGGGATATAGTTGAGTTCACTCCTAATTCTGTGATCATATGGGACTTGGAGAGTAGAGGTATCATCGCTGTTGGGATGGCTAATCATGCATCTCACCTTTATACCTTCTCACATTTTGTTTTTGATGATGATGTATATCCATTGATTGACATTCACACTCATGCAGCAAGTGTGAATCATATTTCTAGGGAGAAGTTTGGTCACTTGAACCTTGGTGTTCTTGCATCTTCTTCGGTTCCTGAGACTAGTTTTGAGCTTCCTCCTCCTACTTCTTCAGAGATTGGCATTGACATAGCTTCATCCACTTCAGTTGAGCAGGATATTGTTTGTCTTCCAGATACAGGTTTTTGGGATGAGTACTTGACAGGTATTGCAGACTTGTTTCGTGAGTCCTATCTTGATGACTTGGAGGACATCATTGATGACATTCATCTCCTCTTTGAAGGAGTTGATTCTTCTACTTCGGATGATCAGACACTATCTTCTCCTCTTCACTTGTCATAGTTTGGCACTGAGTTGGAGTATCTTGAGCATCATTCAGAGGATATTATGTCTTTGGAGATTGATGATCTTGAGTTTTCATCTTGTCTTGGATTGTCGCATGCATCCCCTGATTATGTGGCATCTTTTGGTTGTGACATGTAGACACTTGAGTAGTTTTCAAAGACAACATACATCATGAGGCCTTTTCCCTCATACCTTGAGATGGAGTTTCTTCAACATCAGCCTTTGGATTTGTTTCTTCCTAAGGGGAGGAATGTTGTTTGCAGGTACATGACACTTTCCAGTGTTCATCTTCTGACATTCACCATCGGCTCAGGAGGTACTTCATTGTGGGGGGCACTTATAGTCCCACATTTGCTCTCCTCTGGGGGGTACTTGATTGTATATATGTGTTGGATGTTGTCCTTGGGGGGTCTTGAGTCCTCCTTCCATCACATCCTTCATTTGTTTTTTGCATTCTCACTTTTGGAGAGGAGTTTTGTCCCATGAGGTTTTCTCCTTTTCTCCACTTGAGATTTGTTGTACATGGGTACCTAATATGGCCTAGTAGCTGGGACCCATCCATCATTGCATCTTTGTTTTAGTCAACTACTCCCTAAGTTGCACTTAAGGGGGGTGTTGGTGTGAACATATAATTCACACATATTAAGTTGACTTAGTGAGTCTTCTAGATGTCTAGGTGTTTCTAGTTGTGTGTTGAGTTGTTTATAGTTGGAGTGAGTTGTCTTATCCTCCACATGTGCAATTAGTTATCATCCTCTAATTGGCAAATGTTCTAGGAATATCTCCACCTTTCACTCCACCCTTCTCGTTCTCACCTTGCCTTTATAAGCAAGGCTCTCTCATTGTATTTCATACAGCATATGACAGTCTAATACAATTGCTCCATTGTTTTAGCATCTTCTCTTGTCATCTTTGTGTGGAAGGTTGTCTTGATTGTAGGGGATCCTAGCTTGCTGAGTCACATTAACTCTTACATTAATGCCCGATACAACCACTTGACTTAACAAGCATGGGAGGTGGTTAATCCCTCGTCGCAAACCATCGCAATACAACGTTGAACAAGGAGACTGAGGGTCACACCTTGTAACAATCCCCCCTAGCGTAAGCGTGGGGTTTGAACCCATGACCTCAGCTCTGATACCAATTGTTAGCTGTTGTTGAACCAAAAGATCAACCTATTAATGCCTGATACAACCACTTGACTTAATAGGCATGGGAGGTGGTTAAGCCATCATCGTAAACCACCACAGGGTAGCACTGAACAAGGAGAACAAGGGTCACACCTTGTGACATATTTGTTAAAGATTTCAAAAACTTTTTAGACAAATGAAATTTCCAGATGAAAACCTGAGCTCCACAACTTTTGCTAACATCCTTCAATATCTACAAACAAAGTTAAACAGTATGGTGAGAATGCTTCGAGACATGGATTGTTTGACAGAATGCTCCAATGAGATGTTGTTTCATCATGTGAAATGATTGCAAGATATACATGAAATGAGGGTTTTTGAATAAGGTTTGGACAACCATCAAAGACGTGAGTGCCGTGAGAGACATAAGTTTCATGTAGGAGCATAGACAAGATCATTGCACAAGTTTGTCATCCTGCATATTAAAGACATGTTTTTCATAGATTGGTATTTTATCATGAGTATCATATGGAGTTGGTGTGATCCCTTTTGAGAAACACAGAATGAAATCCTTATTGTTCATTACTGTATTTGCCATTGTGGTGAACATTTTTGCAAAAAGTATACTCACAACCTCCTCACAAATAGATTGCTCACGAAGTTGATTTGTTAAAAATCTCTTAGGGACTTTCAAGAAAGTGCAATAGGTAACTTCAGTGTAAAACTTACAAAAAGCCTCATCATGAAGTACAAATCTTAGGATTCTAAATATGCTCCAATGATTAACACTATGCTTCCAGAGGTATTTGATACTAAAATGGGGCACATTAACCTGCAAGACATCTAAACATCACTAATGGAAGGAGAGCAATCAAAATTGTCCCACAGGATAGCAGAAAGTGGTCTAGTAGATGTAGCTTGCTTTCCTAGAGCAGTCCAGTTCCCAGAGTTGTTGATAGAATGTACAACAAGATACAATCCTGAAGCTAGAGAGATTAGAACTATTAATGGGCACATGATGGCCAAGCTCGATGGGATTTCTATCGCCATCATTCTTTGGCTACCATACAAAGATAAATTCATTTTTGTTGATAAGCAAAAAGCCTACAAATATTTTAGTGACAATAGAAGCAAATGTTTAAACAAATTAGATAAAGAATGGATGGTGAAACTAAGAGGTGGGAAATCTTATCTTACCAAGACATTTCATCACTCTCTTTTCATCAAAGAGATTTTCAATTTGATTGCCCTAATCCACAGATTAATAGGTAGCCCAGACTCAACTAAGTTCGAGATGTGGATGTATCTTTTCATCATGGTCATATCAGCTGAAAAAAATTCATTGATTAGGGCCATCTTATCAGTGATTGCATACATGATTAGTTGATCTACTTCACAAAAAGTTAATGCTTTCACATGTCATCCTATTTGATATATGCAATTGCTAATTTAAGGTCATGGCCAGGTTTGAGTACTATTGGTGTTATGAATCAGAAAACACATGTTTACAACTACTACAAATAGCTACAGCTAGAGGAAAGTTTTGTGTATTTTAGATGAGTGAATGATGTCTTTACAATGCTAGTAGTGAGGCTACTTCAAGGACATATGGCTATCAAAATATCAAAAAAGTGACACTATTCATAAAGAAGTACGAAAGTTACTTCATTCAGTTTCCAAGATTTACCTACCTTTGAGTAGGAGGATTTGATGGCTATCCTTATAAGTTGCCAAGATACATGGCTGATAAACATGTTTTGATAAAGCTTTGTAGATAGCTGGTGTTAGTCCAAAGGAAATGTAGAGATAGGAAGAACAAAGGAGTTGCCTTCCCTTTTTTCCTATGTCATTACAGATGTGAGTCTAGCTCAAGAGTAGAAAATATGGAAAAGGCTCTAGCTAAGATCAACTTGTACATGTACCAGATGAGGTTCCCCTTTGATAGAAAAGATTATGTTAAGGACAATCTAAAGCTTGGTCTTGGGTATCTTCATTTCCCTAATATTAAAGACTTTTGGGAAGACTGCAAAGATGAATTCGAAGTCAGAAAAAGAGACTGGAAAAGGTTCACCCGTAAGCAAATTTGTGATTTCAAGATGGAATGGGTCATTGAAGGTATTGAAGATGATGAATTAGATCTGATTGATCCCTTCTATTTTGAAGAAATCCAGGCTCAACCTCTTCTTACTATTAATTGGGCAGATCGAGAGGTTAGAGATGTTAAAGAGAGAACCAGTTTTGTAATCAAGAAGTCAGAAGTTTGGATCAGGAAGAAGATAGCTTAGATGACTACTACAAGATCGACATGTAGGAAAGAGACACCAAGAGGAAGAAGTGATCACTAAGATACTTCCACCTAATCAATTCCTTCTCATACACCAGTTATGGATATTCATTCTTATCAAAAAACTCAAGGAAGTGGTTGAGATGAAGATCCTCCAAGAAGAAGTAATCTCCAAAACTCATGCAGAGATGAACCCAAACAAAAGAAGAAAAAATCAAGGTCAAGGGATAAAGAAGTAGGTTGTACTTCAAGAGAAGAGGAAGAACGTGAAGACATCCTTTTTGATTCAAGGTTTGATGAAGGCATACCAACTATGTCACCTTCAATACTAATTGAACCCCCTCATCATGAAGTACAACATCCTACTTCAATTATGAAACCCTCTTCCTCAAAGAATATAGTATGTCAAACATAACATGTTCAGGAGTTGGTAATGTCACCAGTACTCGAACAACAAAGTCTCCAACAAACTAATGTATGGGAACTCTCAATAAATCTTTCCCTCCCATGGTTGGAATAAAATCTATTAAAGAAAAGAAAGGTAGAAGAGTTAGTTGTTCCTGAATTCAACACAGTATCTAATCTTTTCAGGAGATCTGGGAAACCAAAAAAGATTAAGGTGACTTCAAGAATAAAAACTGATTCAAACTTAGGAAATATGTGTTTAGAGATAGCTCAGCTCATCTTTGAAAAAGATGTAAATGAAGCCACTCCTACAAATTTTGTTATGACAAAAATTGATAGGGGTCCATCTACTCATGAAGTTGACATACAAACTTTAATGTGGTAGTCGCAAAGCTAGTAGAAAGGACTGAGAAAGAGAAGCAGTCAAAGGATCAACTGAAACAACAAGTGCAAAATTTGTCTTCCTACTTGAAGTCCATAGTTGACACTTCTACCATGCCACTCAATGTTGATCACCAGTCAATTATCTTAGGTCCAGAAGGAGAAGTTGAAAGAGGTGTTATTGATAATTTTCAAAATTAGCAAGTTTATGTAAAGGTGACCAAAAGTTGGGTGGAGAAATTCAAGTCCATTGCATCTGATTTCTTTGTTAAAGCTAAGGTTGTTCATGATTAATCCTTAATAAAAAAGGAGGCCATTGTAAAAGACTTGAAAAGTGTCAAGAAAGAAGAAGCTACTTGGAAGGATATCATGAAGGGTGTCGCAAAGATGATGGAGATTGATGTCAACATCCTCGTAGCAGAGAAGATCCTACCTGGTATAGAGGAAAACTTCTTAGAAATTTGGGTGGAAAGCATAAGTTAGAAATTGGTAATCCTTGACAAAGTTTCAATAGAGCAGGAAAGGGTTTAACTTGCTTGTCAACAAGTGTCTGTAAAACTCTAGGATCAGCTCACCACTATCCTCCTGAGTGCATCATTGATGGGAGATTTCCAAGTAACCCAAGATGGTTTTCAAGACATGGTTGATCGATAACTCTTCAATAGATAGGTCTTTGATGAGAATGCAAGTGACAAGTTGATCGATCTCTATACTTCCTTGAAGATCTTTGTTTCCCAAATACCATGTATAGTGGCAGAATTGGATAATCTCTAAAAGAGCCTGAAAACCTGGAAGATGAGGATAGCTAACATCCTAATTCCTAAAGGCAAATCTGTCACTCCAGCTATCAAACTTTTTAGGATGTTTAATAAAGAGAATCTGATCTACTAAATCATTTCCCATAGTTAGCAACTCCGTCAATGACACCATCAACAAGCAAAGAATAAATGCAGTTGTTGCATATTGTATAGTTCCCATTTTTTATGTGTTTGTGTGTGATTCAAGTCATGATTTTGGCTTGTTTTGTAAATAATTTTCATGATTGAGTTTCTCCTGTTCGAGTCTAGTTTTCTACCTTTAATTGTAAAGTTAGGTTCATCCTAACTCTTTCTTACAAAGTAGTTATTTTAAGTGCCTAAATTAGGTAGTTACTCTGAGTGACTATCTTTACAAAAAAAATTTAGTTATTCAAAGTTAGTGCACTTATGAAGGTAGTTGTAGACACCTAAAATTGGCTCAGGTTGAATTAAGTAAATATTCTAATATTTATCTTAATTCATATTTTCTTCTGTCAATTAAATAAATATTATAAGTTTATTTGATTGGTTCATTATCCTACAATTAAATAAAATTATTTTATTTAATTAAATTCCCTAAATTCTTCTAATGTCTCAATCATAAATCCACCTCACAAAATCCACCTCATCAATCCACCTCATCTCTTCCACCTCACCATGTTGCACATATAATTAAATATTCTTAATATTTAATTAGCTAATATCCTCCAAAATCCAAAAATAAATCTTTAATTCAATTATTCCCCACTATCCTCCACTATTGAATTCTTAATTCAATTATTCCCCACTATCCCCCACTATTGAATTCTTAATTCAATTGTCCCCCACTATCCTCCACTATTGAATTCTTAATTCAATTGTCATAACCCACTCTTCTCAAAAAAAAATTTTAATTCATCTATTATGAATTAAAGATTCACAAAAAATGAGAGCCATTGATCTCATCTTTTGATCCTCACCCTCCATTGCCTTTTCAGAAAATCTATAAATGAGACCATTCTCTAAGCAATTGATGGGGGACTTCTTTTGGTAGTTTTATCATGCCCAATTTCCTTTAGGAAATCTTCTTCTGGCATCCTCATAATGCCCAATTTCTTCTCTATTCTCCTCTTCATACCATTGTAATGCCAAATTCATTTTAGCCTATCCATATCAGTTGAATACAGTGAATATATCCATCCCATTATCCTTCATTATCCCTGTGTTTGAAGTTCATCTTCAACACAACAAATATCATAGCCATTCCATTCTTGTCACCATCAACAAGCAAGGAAGCAAGCTCCCAAGGGCCAATCTTCTTCATCATCAAGGTCGAGAACAGATAGGCGAGCAGTGAAAGTCAAAAGGTAAAGGTTGTAAGTACCACTTGTTTGTTATTTAAATCTCCTTTTCCTTCATATTTCATTGATGTATTGGGCTAATATTTATCATTATTGATCAATCCACATTTCCCCATTCACATTTTGGCACCCACCGTGATCTAATCCACATTGTGTGTAAGTGTTTGTCTTAGAAGTTTTGTTGCAGGATACAGGTGTTTCAAAGCACATTTGAGCATCAACTTTCACAAACGGCATCCTACGCACAAACCAAGCTCACCATTGAGTCCAGAAGGCCTCGGAGGTAAGAAATCACCTATCATTTCCCTAGTTTTGTTACTTGAAAATTTTTGAAAATTTTTTTACTTTTCCACATATTTTTTTCAAAAAAATTTAAAAAAAAATTAATTAAGTAAAAAAAAATTCATTACATTGGGTTTTATTTCTTTTTTTATTTTCATTTAATTTTTTTTTTTTTTTAAAGTATCCTTATCATGAGCTTTCCATCTTATAGCTTATCCCCATCTATTTATCATGAAGCTTTCCACTATAGCCTACCTATTCGTTTATCATGAGGCAAGCATCCATCCCTTCTATGGCCTATCCTCTTATCTATCCATCCAACTCTCATGAGCCTTCCATCCCATTCACTATCATCCATCCTTTCATCCGTCCTTTGCACCTAGACTTGGTTTTCTCTATTGTCATTGCAATCTAGCACAAAGGATACTCAATTGTAAATCCATCAACATTCAAAACATTTCAAAAACTCCAAAAAAAAAATCTAAATATATCAAAAAATCTAAAAAATCAACTATCCAACGAAAAATCCAAGCAATAAAACCAATCATATAATCCAAAACAATCCACTCCATCAACATTCAATCAAAATCAAAGCATCATCATCATCAATTCTTCCTATCAATAACATTCATTGATCCATTTCAATCAATCACTTCTTCCAATCATATCAATCAAGTCAATCTAAGTAATGGTCTTAAATCCAAGTTACACTAATCCATATCAAGCAAGCTAATCAATCAAGGAACATTATCCAATCAAATCAACAAGTTTTGATCCTAATCTTGTCATAAAAATAACCAATCATCATCAATGGGATATATCGTTCCCACATCATCCTTGTGTTGATCTAGGGATATAGCTTTCCCCACAATGACAACACTATCATGATCAATCAAACAATCAATGATTGGTTTATGACTTAACAAGGGCAATACCTTGTTTGTTTTATATCCTTTGAGCACACTAAGAACACTTGCTTATGCTTAGATTGAGTGGACACTCTAATCATCACACCATCACTATCATCATTCAAAACAATCCAATCATTAAAACAATCAACCTATCCAAGGTAAAATAGAGAACCATACCAAAACGCTCAAGCTAATTCTATACCAATTATGGCAAAAAGACACATCTAATGCAAGAATGTTTTGTGATTGGTTAGATTAACTTACAGAGTCTTGATTTATTCTATCATGCCTTTCTATGCTACTCGAGGATGCCAAAAGCTAGAGATGCTATGATGGGGGCATGATTATTTTCTTTGTCTGCTGCTTGTGGATTAAACTTTAGTAATGTGACAATTTCTGTCTAATGACATGATTGGTAAAAGATCATCAAGGACTCTGAGATCTAAACATGAAAAGGGGCAATCCTTGTCTAATTAAAATGCAAGAAATACTCAGGTAATCTAGATTCAATTTTGACTAGATGCTTGTATTAACTTGCTATATCAAAATCCATGTAAGTAATACTCAGGTCATCTCGGTTTAATTATACCTAGATGCTTGTATTTTCTTACAACATAATAAAGCCCAATGATGAAAGTGCTTCAAAATACTTGCTATATCAAGGTGACAAATATCCATATCCATATCCATACCATATCTAACTATAGTTCATATCCTTATCCATATCCATATCGTAACCCTATCACATCTCATATCCATACCATATCAAATGGCGTCTCATAACCATATCACATCTCATATCCATATCATATCCAATTGCGCCTCATATCCGTACCCATATCCATATCCATACCGTATCCAATTGCAAGTCTATCCTTAATCCATGCCAATCAAGTCAAATCAATCTTGTCAAATGATCCAATCACAATCAATGGTCTTAATCCTTGTCCGGTCGTAAACCAACTCAATCAATCAATCAATCAATTGTCTTAGATAGGATGTTGCATTGTCGAAACCAGACCAACACACACATCTTACACGACATGCTTCATTTCCTGAAACTAGACACTATCCTTCGTGTTGCTCTAGGGATCCATCATTCCCTGCCATGACAACACACCTACCGTGTTGGTCTAGGGATATATTGTTCCCCGCCATGACAACACTATCGTATCAAATGTCTTAGACAGGATGTTATATTGTCAAAACCAGACCCAAAGTCTTATACGACATATTTCATTCCTGAAACCAAACATCATCAATCCATATCATTGGTTTACTGCTCGACAGGGGCAATACCTTGTTTGTGCTTGTGTCATTTGTGCATACTTGCTTATTTGCTTGTGTGTGTTATCATTTTTATCTTGCATTCCATATCATTCATCCCTTTCTTCTGCATTCAACCATTTCATCTCTTGTCAACATATCTTATCATGAGATTATCTGTCTCACGCCTACCGCCTTCTCCCCATCCAATCTCCGGAGGGGGCATCCTATCATCATAACCTGTACTAGGGGCAAACTAGGGCATTTATCATTATCAGACTATTTATTTTTGAAACAACATGATAAAACACATTGCTTCAAAGAGGGGCAAAATGTAGACACCTAAAATTGGCTCAGGTTGAATTAAGTAAATATTCTAATATTTATCTTAATTCATATTTTCTTCTGTCAATTAAATAAATATTATAAGTTTATTTGATTGGTTCATTATCCTACAATTAAATAAAATTATTTTATTTAATTAAATTCCCTAAATTCTTCTAATGTCTCAAATCCTAAATCCACCTCACAAAATCCACCCCATCTCTTCCACCTCACCATGTTGCACATATAATTAAATATTCTTAATATTAATTAGCTAATATCCTCCAAAATCCAAAAATAAATCTTTAATTCAATTATTCCCCACTATCCTCCACTATTGAATTCTTAATTCAATTATTCCCCACTATCATCCATTATTGAATTCTTAATTCAATTGTTCCCCACTATCACCCACTATTGAATTCTTAATTCAATTGTCCCCCACTATCCTCCACTATTGAATTCTTAATTCAATTGTCATAACCCACTCTTCTCAAAAAAAAATTTTAATTCATCCATTATGAATTAAAGATTCACAAAAAATGAGTCATTGATCTCATCTTTTGATCCTCACCCTCCATTGCCTTTTCAGAAAATCTATAAATGAGACCCTTCTCTAAGCAACTGAGGGGGGACTTCTTCTGGTAGCTTTATCATGCCCAATTTCCTTTAGGAAATCTTCTTCTGGCATCCTCATAATGCCCAATTTCTTCTCGATTCTCCTCTTCATACCATTGTAATGCCAAATTCATTCTAGCCTATCCATATCAGTTAAATGCAGTGAATCTATCCATCCCATTATCCTTCATTGTCCCTGTGTTTGAAGTTCATCTTCAACACAACAAATATCATAGCCATTCCGTTTTTGTCACCGTCAACAAGCAAGGAAGCAAGCTCCTGAGGGCCAATCTTCTTCATCATCAAGGTCAAGAACAGGTAGGTGAGCAATGAAAGTCAAAAGGTAAAGGTTGTAAGTATCACTTGTTTGTTATTTAAATCTCCTTTTCCTTCATATTTCATTGATGTATTGGGTTAATATTTATCATTATTGATCAATCCACATTTCCCCATTCACAGTAGTTATACTAAGTGGTTAAAAAAGATGGCTAAGGTAGTTACCTTAAGTGGTTACTAACCTCACCTATAAAGACAACATTGTAATTCAATCAAAGGGGTTCCACTTTTTTGCAAGGCATTGTGTGAAGGACTTGAATAGTACTATTCAAGCAAGAAAGCAATAGAGAAATGTTTTGTATGTGTGTTCAATTTGATCTCATGTGTTGTTTTTAATACTCTTATGTCTCATTAATGATAACCATTTGCTTTCCTTTAAACATTGTATGTGGAAAAGATTATCATGCCAAGTTTTGGTATCTTGACTTGAATGTGTGGAACTTGAATTGATAAGATTATTTCTCATTTCTTCATTAGTTTTCATTATTTGATTTGTTTTGTTCTTATAACCCTAGAAAATCCATATACCCCCATCATACGAGGGAGCTGCCCCTCTCAAACATAGAGAGGAATCGACATTGTTTTGTGATTCTTCAATTGTTGTGAATAGTTTGTTACTGATCCAATGGTGAAAAGGAGTTACTCAAGAAGATTACTTAAGAGCAATAATTTTTTTTTACCAATAGATTTTTAGTGACTCTACTAGGGACTATTCAAACACACTTCTTTTGCTTGGAAAAGGTCACCTTAATGTTTTCAAAGAAAATATTTGTGATCAATAAATATTATGCTGCAACATAGAGTTGGACCTGTTTTACAACCTAATGTTAATTGGTTGGACCTTGAACAAGAGGATATAATTACTAACTTATGAGTATTGGCTTGGAGATATAGAGCATCAAATTGTCAATATCAACAAGTAGACACGGTACTTGATGAAAAAGAAGATATAGGAATGAAAATTCATGTTCGTGCTTGATTAATAGCTTAAGGCATCGTAGAAGAGGAATTAGAAATAGCTAATAGATGTGCTCCTATTTAAATAGCCCCAAGAAGGGACAGACAAGTTGCTCCATCTATTTGACCTATTCAAGAGTATTGCCCTATGAATCCTGCTCAAAATCAACCTGGCCGCCAAGAGGTATACCAAAGGAGACCGTGAAAATGGTATCTTTGACCCTAATTTTGAAAAGCTAGCAAGTCTTGATTTTTCTCAATCTTTTATTCCCTCGAGAAGGAATATTAAATCTTTTAGTAGACCTCCTTGACTCGCAAGAAGTCCTACTAGAACCTCTGTCCCCTCTTGCACTTACCAAGCAATGACCTTGCATGGGACTGTAGTTCTTATTGTCATAAATCTTCAACCAACTCCACCACTACAAATGGCTCAACCTATGCCTTGGGGAGCAACTATTGGCCCCCTCACCTTGGGTAATCAATTGCATGACTTACCACATGGATCTAGAAAAGTTTTATCCAAATTCACTGGAGATGGAAAAGTTTCTACAAATGAGCACATTAATGCCTTCTTTGCCACATGCACTATAAACTCATGGGTGACTGTGCACCAACAGTTCAAATACTATTTCAAAAGTGCTAAATATGAGAATTCACTATTAGCACAACTTACTCAAATGAAGAAAGAGATTCATGAGTTGATGCAGGAGTTTGTGGCTCGTTTGAACAAGTTGGTGAATAGAATTGAAAATGCTAAAAGACCAACTACATAGAATCAAAAGTGTTTCTTTCTGAATGTGCAACATTTAGATATAAGTTTTCATTTGAGAAGAGCACGAATGGATGATTTGGAAGCTACACAGACCATGGCCATTGAAATTGAAGATGATTTATTCACTACCAAAAAATGGAATAAAGACTTACAAAAGGGGAAGGCACAGTCTTCTAATCCATCTATTACAAACCCAATGATTCAGAAGCTAGCCATTGATTTGCTCCTACTTAAGAAATAACTTCTGGATAATCCACTTGTGCTATAGCAAGATATACCTAAGAGAAATTATGTACCATATTAGTAGAAAAAGCCACCTAGGCTTCCTTCGCTAGCACAAAGGCAAGCCATTGAACACCCTTCTTCCAGTCAAAAACAAACTGTGACTATGTGTGATTTTCATCTAACTACTGACCATGATGGCAGCACTTGTCCTAAAATGTCAAGGTTCATGCAGATGAATCTATCAAGCGAGAAAATAGAAGAGTATGTCTCTCAAGAGGACGAGACAAATGAGACCTATGGCCAACCCACAATCATCTTTCTTGAGTATGAGTCTAATAATGAGAGAGAAGGGGTTCATTATATTAACAACCATTCTTGTAATGTCTTCACAAGAAATCAATATTAGAAGAATGATGGAAAAGCCAAAGTTGAATCTACCCATAAAGTTCTAGAAAATACTTTGAAGATTCTAACAAGAAAACATTCTCTAGAGAATCAACCTCTTATGGCCATGAAAGATAAAGATACACAAAGTCCCCCTCTTGGTGATCCATCTCTTTTGCCTGATGATGCATTTGATTTCATAGAACATTGCAAGAAAACAAAGGTGCAAAATTTCTCAACTCGATTACTTAAAGTCAAATCTTCATTAGTTGGAGAGATTGTTGCATATTGTTAAAGGAAAACTTGATCCTTCTTCTTCAGTACATCAACAGTCAAATGACTCACAACACAAAGAACTTTCACATGATGATCTCTTCAGTGAATCTCCACATAATTATGCCCCGCTGGTAAATGTTGTTCTCCCAAATAAGCCTGACCCATTCTATGTCTCGTTATATATAGCTGGCTATAAACTAAGCAACTACATAATAGATTCTGGTGCTTCTGACAATGTTATGCCTGCTAAAGTTGCTTATGCTCCTTAAATAAACCCTTAGGAAAAGTCTACTCAATGGAGTCTACCATTAGTAGGTCAACTAAAAGATGCACAAGTTGCTTTAGCCGCTTTCCCCCAAAAGAAACTAAAACTTACAATCCTAGTTGCTGACATTCTTGTGAGTTAAGGCATGCTACTTAGTAGAAGTTTCTGTAAGGATCTAGCCAGAGAAATATACCCTGATTGGTTCCATGCCTTGATCTCAATCAATGGAAACAAAGTCACATTGAATCCAGAACCCAAGGAAAAGTATACAATCTTAAAATCAGATGACCCAAGGGTAGAGATACTATATGAAGAAATGGGACCAAGCACATATATACTCGTGCAGGAAAAAGAGGTAGCCTCTGAAGTTATCTCTCCTGGCATGTCTTCTAGCCTTTGGACCATGGAATTCGATGACAATTGTTCTTCTTCCATCTCAGGGGCTAGAATTGTTCTTATTTCACCTACAGGGGAGAAGTTTCCTATGGCTTTCAAATTGGTTTTCGACAACACTAATAATATGGAAGAATATGAGGCACTCCTTCTAGGCCTTGAGACTACCAAAGAAAAAGGAATCAAAATGTTGAGAGTGCTCAGAGATGCAGAATTGGTCATCAAGAAAATAAGAAATCAGTTTCAAACAAAGAATGACAAGTTGAGAAAATAGTGAAACTTAGTATGGAGTCAAATAGAGTTCTTTGACGCATTTTCCATAGAAGTATTTTCTCAAACTCTCAATTCTAAAGCTGGTTGCCTTGCTATTTCTGCATCTCTATTACTTCCACATCCAGAATTTAGTAAAGATCAATAAAAGATTGAATTGGTGTATCGACCAAGCGTGCCTGATAATGATAAACATTGGTAGGTTTTTGATGATTATAAACAGATTGTGTCCTTTTTGGAGACGGCTGGTACTTTTGTCAATTTTTTATTTGAAGGAAGTGAGACTTGTATAGAAGATGAAGTGTTGCAATTAAAGGGAAATACCATCCCAAGGGGGTTGATTACTCTAGAAAGCCTATTTGATAAACACAATCATTATTTGAAGAATAAGGCTCAAGAGAACAATCCCAATCTTTCTCAATATGATAAAGTGAATATAGGCACTGAAGATGATCCTAAAATTGTTTGCATTGGCAAAGCATGTTTTCTAAATGAAAGAAATAAGCTCATCACCCTATTGGTCAAATACAAGGACGTGTTCGCATGGTGCTATGATGATTTGAAAATTTTTAGGAGTGGGAAATTTTAGCATTATATCACTGTTAAACCTGGGGCTACCCCTTTCAGACAAAAGCAGAGGCAATTCAATCCTAAAGTTTGTTGGTGCTATCTTTGAAGAGATTGATAAGATGTTAAAGGCTAGAATTATATATCCCATTCATCATTCAAGTTGGGTAGAAAACATAGTACCTATAAGGAAAAATAATTGCGAAATAAGGATGTGCATCAATTTTTGTAATCTTAACCAAGCATCTTTGAAAGACAACTACACTCTACGCATGATGGACCATGTTTTACAAGATGTTGCTGGATCTAAAATGATGTCATTACTTGATGGGTTTTTTGGGTATAATCAGACACAAGCTGCCCCAGAGAATCAACATAAACTACTTTTACAATGCCCTGGGGAACTTTGGCTTATAATTGAATGCCATTCAGATTGATCAATGTCGACGCAACATTCCAACATGCAATGGACCTCTCCTTTGGTGACATGAAAAATAAGATTATTGTAGTGTACTTGGATGATCTCACTATCTTTTCAAAAAAAAGAGAAGATCATATTCAAAATATGGAGATGGTCTTACAGCGTTTCTACAAACAAGGAATCTCTCTAAACCCCAAGAAGTCCATTTTTAGGGTTACTGAAGAAAAATTGCTAGGGCACATTGTGTTTAAAAATAGGATTCGAATTGATCTTGAAAGATTTGAAGCTATCTAGAAGTTGCCATTACCATCAAGCAAACCTGGAGTGAGGTCCTTCTTTGGCTAGATCAATTTCTCGAGGAGATTCGTACTAGATTTAATTGAATTAACTCACCACATTGTAGACATGATGAGAGATAAAGTGGTCTTCAAATGGACTGAACAAGGTAAAAGGGCATTCCAAGATATTAAAACTACAATTACAAATGCTCCAGTTTTAGTTCATCCTAATTTTTCCAAAGATTTCATTATCTATTGTTATGCTTCGAAGCATACTTTATCTGCTATCCTAACTCAACAAAATGATGATCATATAGAAGCACCTATCATATTTATGAGTGTTCCTCTGAAGAAGCATGAGTTGAATTATTGTCTAGCAGATAAGCATGCTTAAGCAGTGGTCAAGGAAGTAAAGCATTTTACATTTTATATCCTCAATTCACATTCTAAGGTCTTTGTATCAGACACTTCAATTAAGACCATTCTTACCCAACAAGAAATAGGTGTCAATAAAAGGGCTTCTTACATTGCCAAAGTTCAAGAATACAATATTGATATCAAGCCAACCAAATTGGCACAAGGGAGAGGCTTATGTAAGCTCATAGCTAAAAATGGCACAGTTGGAGAATCTCTAGAAAAGAATGACGAGATGTCTCAAGTTTCGTTTGTAGGATTGATAGATGAATCATTCTTGAATATAGCATATTTTCTTACATATGGAGAATGCCTGACTCATCTAACTCCAAAAGAGAAAAGAACTATCAAGTTAAAGGTAGCCAAATTTATCATTTGGGGTAATATTCTCTATAAGAAAGGGATCGATGGTACATTCTTGAGATGTGTAGATAAAGAGCATCAGAAGAAGTTACTCCAGAGTTTCCACAATGAAGCATGTGGGGGACATTTCTCCTCTTCAGTCACCGCATTTAAAATTCTAAGGAATTGCTATTACTGGCTTGGCATGTTCCATGATGTAGATAAATTGGTCAAGAAATGTGAGTCATGTCAACAGTTTAAAGGGAAAGTACAACTTGTAGCTATGCCACTCAAACTAGTGGTCATTGAAGAACCATTTCAACAATGGGGTCTTGATTTTATAGGTCCTATCAATCCACACTCCAGTGCAGACCACACTCATATTCTTGTGGCAATAGATTATTTTACTAAATGGATTGAGGC
Organism: Cunninghamia lanceolata; assembly: GCA_027924645.1. Classification (NCBI taxonomy): domain Eukaryota; kingdom Viridiplantae; phylum Streptophyta; class Pinopsida; order Cupressales; family Cupressaceae; genus Cunninghamia; species Cunninghamia lanceolata. The sequence continues at coordinate 4,798,846 of BSBN01000642.1, forward strand.
CATCCCAGTAAAGCAAACCACCTTCGAAGTAGTCTGTGATTTTATCAAACAGAACATTCTAGTGAGATTTGGGGTACCCAATAAGATTGTCACCAATAATACTACTAACTTCTCTTCTCATGAGATATCATCTTTTTTTTTATAAATATGGGATCATCCTTTCTCATATGTCAGATTACTATCCTTAGGGGAATGCTCAAGTTGAGGCTACTAATACAAATATTATCACCATTCTCTAAAAATTAGTTGATGAAAATCAAAGAACTTGGCATAAACATTTGTATGAAGCATTGTAGGCTGATTGCATGACCAAGAAGTGAGCCACTGGGTTCTCACCGTTTGAGCTACTTTTTGGTATAGAAATCAAATTGGCAATACCCTTGGAGCTATCCACACTAAAACTGCAAGATGTACTGGAGAACCAAGAATTCAAAGACACACTAGAGAAAAGGATTGCTTATCTCATACATCAGATTACTATCCTTAGGGGAATGCTCAGGCTGAGGTTACTAATACAAATATTATCACCATTCTCTAAAAATTAGTTGATGAAAATCAAAGAACTTGGCATAAACATTTGTATGAAGCATTGTAGGCTGATTGCATGACCAAGAAGTGAGCCATTGGGTTGTCACTGTTTGAGCTACTTTTTGGTATAGAAACCAAATTAGCAATACCCTTGGAGCTATCCACACTAAAACTACAAGATGTACTAGAGAACCAAGAGTTCAAAGACATACTAGTGAAAAGGATTGCTTATCTCACAAAGTTAGAAGAACAAAGAGAAGAAGTGGTTGATAAGATCAAGGAACATCAAACTCAGGTGAAAGAGCTATTTGATAAAAAGGCCAAAATAAGACCATTCAATATTGGTGCCCTTGTATTACTATGGGACAAGAAAAAGGAGTCGAAGGGTCTTTAAGGTAAATTTGACTCTCTCTAGAGAGGACCATTCTAGATCAGAGGAGCATGTGGAGAGAACTCTTTCTATCTTGCATACTTGGATGGAATGTTGTTGCCCCTTCCCTACAATGGCCAACATCTAAAACATTTTAATCAGTGAGGCAGATTGTCTTCTATCTTTATATATAGGTTAATTAGGATTTTTTGGGTGTGTTTCATTTCCTACTATTTTTTTCCTATCCTTGTTTCATTTTTGGCTTGTCCGTGCACTTTGAGTTGTTCCAATATTCTCTCCCTTTCATTGACTCTATTGGCCAATAGATCATGCATTGATCTTTTCTCGTTAAGATTCTAGGTTCATCCTATGTCCACAGGGTCCTTGTGCCTAGTTAGAGCCAGCTGTTGATCATGTTTCTATAGTTCAAAATTTAAACTTTTTGATAAGTCCTATCATGTCGCCCTCTCAGCTATGAGTCAACAATATCACACAATCCCTACTCATTGCCAAGGTGTCACATCCTACTTCATGTTATCTTCCTATATTGGGTTTTGTATTGTGGTGTCAAATTGAAAGAAGAACGATCAATCTTTTGTTCAAGTCCTAAGGAGTACTTGCCCAGTTTGCACCTAGTTATGAAAATAATTAAATCTAAAGATTTTGATAAATGGGGAAAAAATCTTTCTATGGTGGTGTTCACAACTCTATCTCTCCTAATCTGGCAAGTTTCTAGACTATGACATTTCATAATTTGGGAGATTTTAAAATTTGAGTTTTACGGCAGATAGTTTACAGAAATGATTAAATCAGGAGTTCTATGCATGTTGGAGAAAAATCATCTAATCAAGAGTTTTATATCAACATTTCAGACAATGTGGCAAGATTTCATGATAAAATACTATCCTGATCAAAAGTTACGCATATTTTACCATTTTCATTCTTAGAGACCGATCAAGAAATTTTTATGAACTTTTCTAAAGTCATATCGGCAATGCAATTGGTCTCAAAAGTTTTAAATTTACACATGTGAAGTTATCACCAAGAAAAATAAACTCTTCTATTTTTAGATGTGGAAGTCAGTTTTTAAGTGTTATTAATCACCGACAAAGTTTTGAAAGGCCTTTAAATCACCAATGAAGTGACTTCCCTTCTTATTTTTGGTTGCAAAAGCTAGTTTCAAAAGTTCAATCAAACTTTAAAAAAAAAAGTTTTAGAATCTTCCAAAACTACCGATGAGGACAAACTGATGTGGCATCCTTGAGATCATCTTTAAAAACAAATAATTCTTATCTTATTGGGGATGCGAATTAGTTTTGAAAGTTTTAATTATCTCCTATAAGTTTTAAAAGCCATTTAAAATGCTGATAGGAGACAAGCCATCAGTGAAAATAGAAAGTATACAAAGTAGTTTGAAATCCCGATGAAGTAGCTCATGAGAAAGTAGTTTTTATAACTACTCTAGAAGTTATTTTCAAAGAAAATAAATAGTTCTTGATTCACAATTCTAGAAGTTCAACCAACACTCTATTCGCCTCTACTCCATTAAGTGCCTTTGAAAAAGTGTATTGACTGCAAGTGTGCTCGTAAACATGTTTTCAAAATGTTGAAGCTTGGACATATTACATGAGATGTTTACTTCAAAGAGAAGTCATCTCATGATATGTAGTCATCAAGGAGTATGTAGAAAATAGAGTTTGCAAATGCCCTGATAGACATGTATGCTAAGTGTCGTTTGAATACATATACAAAGCACGTAAACCATTTTGATTGGAAGAAATATGGTGTCAAGAAACGACGCAGAATACAAACAAAGTTAATTCGTTGAAGGTATAAGAATTTGCAAGTGAATGCGATCGTCTTGTGCTCAGAATGGGAGCTATGGAACGAGGAATTTGCTTGATATTATAGTTAGAAACCCTCCAGCAGGCATGCATGTAAAAGATGAGAGCATAAACAAGGCAACTGTTTGAAATTCTGCCTCAAAGAAATGCGGTCTAATAAATTGCAGTGAGTGTAGTATACATTGGTAAACATTAGAGACATAAACAATATAGATGAATTGTTTGACAACTTGCTTTAAAAAATTGTTGTCTCAAAGAATGCAAGTAATACATGATATGGATGAACTAGAAGAAGTTGGTGAAATATGCACAAAATCAACGTGTTGAAAAGACATTGGAAACTTTCAAGTTAAATGTGTCGGTAGTTATAAAGCCAAGCTAGATGGATTACACATATTGGCTGCCATGGTAAATATGCATACAAGATCTTGAAAGATAGACAAGGCATCAAAATGTTTGATTAAATGCCTCAAAGAAATTTGATCTAGTTGGGTGCAACAATTGCAAGTTATGTACAAAATGACTTTGTTGAGAAGGTTACACAAATATTTAAGCAAATGTAGCTGATACAAGACACAAGCATATTCCTTGAATTCCATATGGGTGCTGGTGCTAGTTTTATTTCTATATATAAGTTAAAGATTTCAAAAACTTTGTAAACAAATGAAATTGGTAGATGAAAACCTGAGCTTCACAACTTTTGCTAACATCCTTCAATATCTACAAACCAAGTTAAATAGTATTGTGAGAATGTTTTGAGACATGGATTGTTTGATAGAATGCTCCAATGAGATGTTGTTTCATGGTGTGCAATGATTGTAGGATATATGCTAAATGAGGGTTTTTGAATAAGGTTTGGACAACCATCAAAGTTGTGAGTGTCATGAGAGACATAATTTGCTTTTAGGAACATAGGCAAGATCATTGCACAAGTTTGTCATCCTGCATATTAAAGACATGTTTTTTGTAGATTGGTATTTTATCATGAGTCTCATATGGAGTTGGTGTGATCCCTTATGAGAAACATAGAATGAATTATTTATTGTTCATTACTGTATCTGCCATTGTGGTGAACATTTTTGCAAAAAGTACTTATAACATCCTTGTAAATAGATTGCTCATGAAGTTGATTTGTTGAAAAGATCTTAGGGACTTTCAAGTAGGTGCAACATGTAACTTTAGTGTAAAACTTGCAAAAAGACTCATCATGAAGTGTAAATCTCAGGATTATGAATATGCTCCAATGATTGACACTATGCTTCTAGAGGTATTTGACATTAAAATGGGGCACATTAACCTACAAGACATCTGAACATCACTAATGGAAGGAAAGTGATCAAAATTGTCTCGTGGGATAGCAGAAAGTGGTCTAGTGGATGCAACTTGCTTTCCTATAGTAGTCTAGTGCCCTGAGTTGGTGATAGAATGTACAAAGAGATACAATCCTAAAGCTAGAGAGATCAGAACTATTGGTGGGCACCCGATGGCCAAGCTCGATGGGATTTCTATCGCCATCTTTCTCCGGCTACCATACAAAGAGAAATTCATTCATGTTGATAAGCAAAAAGCCTACAAATATTTTAGTGACAACAGAAGCAAATGTTTAAACAACTTGGCTAAAGAATGGATGGTGAAACCAAGAGGTAGGCAATCTTAGCTTCCCAAGACACTTCAGTGCTATCTTTTCATCAAAGAGATCTTCTATTTGATTGCCCTACTCCATAGATTGACAAGTAGCCTAGACTCAACTGAGTTCGAGATGTGGATGTATCTTTCATCATAGTCATATCAGTTGGAAAACAATTCATTGATTGTGGCTGTCTTATCAGTGACTCCATACATGATCAGTTGATCCACTTCAAGACAAGTCAAAGCTTTCACATGTCATCCTATTTGATAGATGTAATCGCTAATTTGAGGTCATGGCCAGGTTTGAGTACTATTGGTGTTTTGAATCAGAAAACATAGGTTTACAACTACTACAAACAACTACATCTAGAGAAGAGTTTTGTGTATTTCAAACAAGTGAACGATGCCTTTACAATGCTAGCAGTGAGGTACTTCAAGGAAATATGGCTATCAGAATATCGAAAGAAGTGACACTATTGATAAAGAAGTATGGAAATTACTTCATTCAATTTCCAAGATTCACCTACCTTCAAGTAGGAGGATTTGAAGGCTATCCTTATAAGTTGGCAAGATACTTGGATGATAAACTTGTTTTGATAGAACTTTGTAGATAGCTAGTGTGATTCCAAAGGAAATACAGAGATAGGAAGAACAAAGGAGTTGCCTTCCCTATTTTCCTTGGTTATTATAGATGTGAGTCTAGCTCAAGAGCAGAAAATATGGAAAAGGCTTTAGCTAAGATCAACTTGTACATGTACCAAATGAGGTTCCCCTTTGATAGCAAAGACTCTGTCAAGGACAATTTGAATCTTGGTCCTAGGTATCTTCATTTCCCCAAGCTTGAAGACTTTTGGGAAGACTACAAAGATGAATTCAAAGTCATAAAAAGTGATTGGATGAGGTTCACCCTGAAGCAAATTCATGATTTCAAGATGGAATGGTCCATTTAAGGTATTGAAGATGATGAATCAAATCTGATTGATCCCTTCTATTATGAAGAAATCTAGGCTCAACCTCTTCCTGCTATTAATTGGGGAGATCTAGAGGTTAGAGATGTTAAAGAGAGAACCAGTTTTGTAATGAAGAAGTCAGGATCTTGGATCAGGAAGACGATAGCTCAGATGACTGCTACAAGACCAACAAGTAGGAAAAAGACACCAAGAGGAAGAAGTGATCACCAAGATAGTTCCACCTCATTAGTTCCTTCTCATACACCGGTTATGGATATTCTTTCTCATAAAAAAACTCAAGGAAGTGGTGGAGATGAAGATCCTCCAAAAAGAAGTAATCTCCAAAACTCATACAGAGATGAACCCAAACAAAAGAAGAAGAAATCAAGGTCAAGGGATAAAGAAGTAGGCTTTACTTCAAGAGAAGAGGAAGAATGAGAAGAAGTCATGTTTGATTCAAGGTTTGATGAAGGCATACCAACTATGTCACCTTCAATCCTCATTGAATCCCCTCATCATGAAGTACAACATCCTACTTCAATTATGGAACCCTCTTCCTCAAAGAATCCAGTATGTCAAATAGAACAAATTGAGGAGCAAGTAACCTCACCAATAGCTAAACAACAAAGTCTCCAACAAAGTAATGTATAGGAGATCTCAGAAAATCTTTCCCTCCCATGGTTGGAACAAAGTCTATTAAAGAAAAGAAAGGTAGAAGAGTTGGTTGTTCCTAAATTCAACATAGTATCTGATCTTTTTAGGAGATCTAGGAAACTGAAAAAGATTAAGGTGACTTCAAGAATAAAAATTGATTCTAACTCAGGAAATATGTGTCTAGAGATAGCTCAACCCATCTTCGACAAAGATGTAAATGAAGCCACTCCTGTAGATTTTGTTATGACAAATATTTATATGGGTCCATCTACTCATGAAGTTAACATATAGAACTTCAATGTGGTAGCCACAAAGCTAGTAGAAAGGATTGAGAAAGAGAAGTAGTCAAACGATCAACTAAAACAACAAGTGCAGAATTTGTCTTCCTACTTGAAGTCCATAGTTGACACTTCTACCATGCCACTCAATGTTGATCACCAGTGAATCATCTTAGGTCTAGAAGGAGAAGTTGAAAGAGGTGTTATTAATAATCTTCAAAAATATCAAGTTTATGGAAAGGTGACTAAAAGTTGGGTGGAGAAAGTCAAGTCCATTGCATCCAATTTCTTTGTTAAAGCTAACGTTGTTCATGATGAAGCCTTAATAAAAAAGGAGGGCATTGAAAAAGACTTGAAAAGTGTCAGGAAATAAGAAGTGGCTTGGAAGGATATCATGAAGGATTTCATGAAGATGATGGAGATTGGTGTCAACATCCTCGTAGCAGAGAAGATCCTACCTAGTACAAAGGAAAACTACTTGGAAATTTGGGTGGAAAGTATAAGTTGGAAATTGGTCATCATTGACCAAGTTTCAACATAGAAGGCAAGGCTTATGCTTTCTTGTGAGCAAGTGTTTGCAAAACTCCAGGATCAGCTCACCACCATCCTCCTGAGTGCATCATTGATGGGAGATTCGCAAGTAATCCAAGATGGTTTTCAAGACATGGATGATGGACAAATCTTAAATAGAGAGGTCTTTGATGAGAATGCAATGGACAAGTTGGTTGATCTCTATACTTCCTTGAAGATCTTTGTTTCCCAAATACCAAGTATGGTGGCAGAATTGAGCAATGTCTACAAGAGCCTAAAAACCTAGAAGATGAGGATAGCTAACATCCTGATTCCTAAAGAAAAATCTATCACTATGGCCATCAGAATTTTTAGGATCTTTAAAAAAAGAGAATCTGATCTACTAAATCATTTCCCAGAGTTAGCAACTCTGTCAACAACACTATCGACCAGTAAAGAATAAATGCATTTGTTGCATATTGTATAGTTCCCATTTTTTATGTGTCTGTGTGTGACTCAAGTCATGACTTTGGCTTGTTTTGTAAATAATTTTCATGATTGAGTTTCTCCTATTCACGTCTAGTTTTCTACCTTTAATTGTAAAGTTAGGTTCATTCTAACTCTTTCTTACAAAGTAGTTATTTTAAGTGCCTAAGTTAGGTAGTTACTTTGAGTGACTATCTTTACAAAAGAAAGTTAGTTATTCAAAGTTAGTGCACTTATGAAGGTAGTTATACTAAGTGGTTAAAAAAGATGGTTAAGGTAGTTACCTTAAGTGGTTACTAGCCTCACCTATAAATACAACATTGTAATTCAATCAAAGGGGTTCCACTTTTTTGCAAGGCACTGTATGAAGGACTCGAATAGTACTATTCAAGCAAGAAAGTAATTGAGAAATGTTTTGGATGTGTGTTCAATTCAATCTCATGTGTTGTTGTTAATATTCTCATGTCTCATTGATGATAACCATTTACTTTCCTTTAAACATTGTATGTGGGAAAGATTATCATGCCAAGTTTTGGTATCTTGACTTGAATGTGTGGAACTTGAATTGATAAGATTATTTCTCATTTCTTCATTAGTTTTTGTTATTTGATTTGTTTTGTTCTTATAACCCCATAAAATCCATATACCTTCATCATACGAGGGAGCTACCCCTCTCAAATGTAGAGAGGAATCGACATTGTTCTGCGATTCTTCAACTATTGTGAACAATTTGTTGCTAATCCAAGGGCAAAAAGGGGTTACTCAAGAAGATTACTTAAGAGCAACAAATCTATTTACCAATAAAATTTTATATCAAAAGAGATGAGGATCTTGGTAATTTTTATACAAGGAATGATGAAAGAATATTTTTGGGTTACTCTACTTAAAGCAAAGCTTACCGGTGTTTCAACAAAAGATTGAACATAATTGTTGAAAATCCTAATGTCAGAGTTGATAAGAGCAAGGAAAGACCTTCTAGGTCTTGCGGATATGATTCAAATGATGAAGATGAAAGTTAGAATCAAGAAAGGCAAGTTTCATCCAAGACTCGGATCCAGATAGATCCAGAAAGCTTAGAAGATGTTACAGATGTTGAGGAACAAGCTCAAGAATCAGAAGTTCAAACAATTCCTAAAACTCCCAGGTATGTGAGTTTGAATCATCCTGAAGATTAGATCATAAGAGATAGAAACAAAGGTGTTCAAACTAGGAGAAGAATTATTGAAGATCAAGAGGAGGTATGCTTGATTTCTAAGATTGAACCAAAAACAGTACGTGAAGCTTGCAATGATGAAAATTGGGTGAAAGCAATGAAAGAAGAATTGATGGAAATTGAAAAGAATCACACTTGGGATCTTATTTCTAGACCTAAAGACAAAAATGTGATTGGAACTAAATGGGTCTTCCAGAATAAACTAAATGAAAATGGTAAAGTTGTACGAAACAAAGAAAAGTTGGTATGTAAACGATATTCTCAAGTAGAAGGAATTAATTGTGAAGAAACTTTTGCCCTGGTGGCAAGAATAGAAGCAGTCAGACTATTTCTTGCATTTCCTGCTCATAATGATTTCAAGGTGTATCAGATGGATATCAAGTCATCTTTTCTGAATGGAGAATTGGAAGAAGAAGTTTACATTAAGCAACCGAAAGGATTCCAATTGACTGATCAAAAAGATATGGTCTACAGATTGAAGAAAGCATTATATGGACTCAAACAAGCCCCAAGAGCCTGGTATGCAAGGTTGGATAAGTATGTGCTAAAGTTAGGATTTAGCAAAGGTACTACTGACAATAATCTCTATTTTAGGATTGGTCATGAGCATATTCTGCTTGTTGATGTATTTGTTGATGATATCATTTTTGGTGGAAATGAGAGTGTGTGAAAAACTTTTTCTCATCAAATGAGAAGTGAATTTGAGATGTCAATGTTTGGAGAAATGAAGTTTTTCTAGGCCTGCAAATTATCCGGTTAGATAAGGGCATTTTCATATCTCAATTGAAGTATGTGAGAGAGATGTTGAAAAAGTTTGGAATGGAAGATTCAAAGCTAGTAGATACTGTTGCAAGTATGGGTTAAACCGGTGTTGTCATTAATGTTAACATACTCATGTTGCATTAATAAAAAGGATTGGATGAGCTGTGTGCTAAGGATATTGAGAAAATTAGTCTCAATCAGGAACAGTGAAGAACAGTGATGACAACAAGGTAAAAGTCCAAGATAGGTTGAGGACCAGAGGATGCAGTTTAAAGGGTTTGTAGATATGAGTCTTGAGATGCTTCATTCGAGATTTCAGAGGTCTGCATAAAGATCTAGAGAAGTTATGGTTGTTCAAGTAAAACTAGTTCTGGCAGGTGTTCAGTAGTGATAGAGTGAGACAGATAGGTTCGGTGAGATCCAGAAATACAGTATCCCATTCTGTGGATTGGAGTAAGTGTTGAGGACATCCGTGTCAAGTAGATTGGTTTGTGGCTTGAAGGTCTGGAAGAACCTATTCCCTTGTGACAGTGATGACAAACTGTGTTCTTAAGGTTCCGGATGAAGGAGAGAAGGATTTCAGTAAGTAGAGGAAGTACAGATGTACTTGGTGATTCAGGAAAGCTTATGGAGGTCCTTGGATTATGTTTAGTTCGTGTTGATGGTCCGCATTAGAGTTGGAAGCTTGAAATTGAAGAAATACTTCCGGATGAAGGTGTTCTTTCTATGACTGGCCGACTGGATGAATTATACACCTTGTGAATGTTCTTGTGGTTGTTTGCCAACTTAGATGTTTGTTCCTAAGTTGATGTCATGTATAAATAAAGGATTGTGAAGTCATTTCAAATGTGCACTTGTGGAGATGAGCGTGTGGTAGCAAAGAGAAGAACAAAAGGTAGAGCAGAAGGTTTGATCTTAAATGGAACTGACTCAAGCATAGTGAAGATGCTATTTACTAGTTCAAGTATGTGATACTTATTCCTTTGTAGACAGTGTGTCTCCTGTAGGTAGTGAGCCTCTTGTGAGCAGTGTGCTCGGGCAGTGAGCCCTAATTGGCATGTGCCATTTTGTTCTTTCTATTCTTCTAACAGAGAATATTATCTTGGGTTAATCACCCTGTGGTTTTTCCCTTAACTAGGTTTTCCACGTCAAAAATCTTGGTGTTATGTGTGTTAATTTGCTTATGCTCTTAACTTGTTGCATTGTGCTTTCATGGTTGATCTTATATTATGTTGTTAATTAACATTGTGGAGTTAAGTGGTTAAGGAAAGAGAAAGTTTTGTACAACTGATTCACCCCCCCTCTCAGTTGTGTGCCCTAAATCTAACAATTGGTATTAGAGCCAAGTTCCTCTGAAAGGAGCTTAACTACTTGAGGAGATCTAGAATGTCATCCTACAAGAAGGATAGTCTGAAGTTCGATGGAACCAACTTTGCTCTTTGGAAAGGTCGCATGGAATGTCACTTACAGTGCATGGGATTTGCATACTAGTCCATTGTCACAAAGGCTTATGTACCTCCACAGGGTGGTCCAACAACCCTAAATGAAATCACATACGTTAAAAACAATCTGTGGACCAAAGAGGCTCTTTTAAGTGCTTTATCTGACTCAGAACTCTCTAATGTTATTCATCTACCAACTGCCTTTGAGATCTAGAAGAAATTGGAACTTTTGCATGAAGGAGACTAGTTTGTTAAATGTGCAAGATTACAGAGTCTAAAATGGAAATTTGAAAGACTGAAAATGAGAAATGATGAAAATATTACCTCTTTTATGCCAAGAGTAAATGAGCTGGTTTGTGGAATCAGAAATGCAGGTGGAACCCTGAGTGAAGATGAGATCGTTGGCAAAGTTCTCAGATCCCTTCCTGAGTCTTATAAAATCAAAGCTTTTGCAATTGAAGAATTCAGAGCTCACACAGAAGTCACAAGGGATCAATTGGTTGGTAAGCTAGCTACTTTTGAAATGGCTGAGTTTGGAGATGATCCTCCAAAGACTGAATCTGCATTCAAAGCAAGTGCCTTGGTAAAATGAAAACAAAGGTTTGATCTGGGAGAAAACTCTTCAAGGAAATCATCATGGTATGAAAATGCAAGAAAAGACTTGGAAGAAGAAGAAGCTGAAACTGCTCATCTTGAAGCTCTTATTGCAAAAAAGACTACCGAGAGGATCCGGTAAGTATGAGGGAAAATTGCCTTTTAAGTGTTTTAACTACAATAATTTTGGTCATTTTGCATCAAGGTGTCTAGAAAGATTTTCTAGGCCAAACAGTAATAGACCAACATTTCAAAAGAACTATTACTATGTTCATGAAGAAGATGATAATGAAGGAGTAACAGATGATGAATCAGAGACAGGAAACAAATCCGGTAATGAATGGGTGTTTATTGCCATCAAAGAAGAGGAACCAATATCCTCTATATTTGTCAATCATGAAGTTGAAGAAAAAGCTCTGGCTGCTCAAGTTGAAGCAAAGGATGATTGGGTCATTGATAGTGGATGCTCTCACCATATGACAGGTGAAAAAAATAAGTTCTTAAATTTGGAAAAGTATGAAGGAGGAATTGTAAAGTTTGGAGATAATTTTGCTGGCAGAATCAAAGGTAGAGGAACTATTTCTCTTGATGGAAAGAACAAAACTAGTAATGTACTGTATATTGAAGGATTAAAGCACAATCTTCTTAGTGTTGGACAGCTAGTAGACAAAGGCTATGATCTTAGATTCAGGAATAGAAAATGCAAGATCTTTGAAAGTTCTAGAACAGAGATTGCATCCAGTACCCAAACAAAAGGTAGCATCTTTCACTTGGCTGGTACTGGTAAAAGTTGTTTATTTGTTCAAGTTGATCAGAGTTGGTTATGGCATACAAGAATGTGTCATGTGAACTTTGATAATATCATCAAGATAAGCAATACTCAGGCTGTAAGAGACCTTCCAAAATTGGTAAAACCTACAAATAGCTTGTGCAAAGAATGTCAGTTGGGAAAACAGAGCAGAATCTCTTTCAAAAACAAGGAACAATCTTCTACCGGATTATTAGACTTGGTTCATATTGACTTATGTGGTCCGGCAAGAATCAGGGGTGCGCAAGGTGATAGATACTTGATGTTGCTAATTGATGACTATTCCTAGATGATGTGGGTAACCTTTTTGAAAGAGAAATCAGAAGCTCTTGAGAAATTCAAAATATTCAAGGCTATGGTGGAAAATGAGACCAGATTAAAATTAAAATGTCTAAGGTCTGATAGAGGTAGAGAGTTCACATCTGGTGAGTTCATAAACTTCTATGAGAAACATGGAATAAAGAGACAGTTGTCTGCCCCTAGAACTCCAAAGCAGAATGGAGTTGTTGAGAGAAAGAACTAGACCATCCAAGAAGCATCTAGGACCATGATGATGGAAGAAAATGTTCCTCAAATCTATTGGAGAGAAGTAGTCAGCAATGCAGTCTACACTCTCAATTGAGTTCAAATTAGAAACTATACCGGTAAGACTCCTTATGAACTCTGGTTTGGCATTACTCCCACTGTGAGATACTTCAGAGTTTTTGGTAGTAGATGTTACATTAAAAGGGATGAAGATCTAGGAAATTTTGATGCTAGAAGTGATGAAGGAATATTCTTGGGTTATTCTACTCAAAGAAAAGCATACCGGTGTTACAACAAGAGACTGAGAAAGATTGTAGAAAGTGTAAATGTGAAGGTTGATGAAGAAATTGAAAGACCCTCAAGAATTCATGAGTATGATGAAGATGATCAGAATGGTATTCAGATTCAAGGTATCCAAGCCTCTTCTGAGGAACAAAGACAAGTTGATCTGGTAAGACAAGAAGAAGAGACAAGTCTCAATGGGACTGATAAAGAGTTAGAAGTGCAAGAGACTCCCAAAATTCCAAGGTATGTAACTCTAAACCACTCTGAAGATTAGATCATAGGTGACAAAAGCAAAGGGGTGCAAACAAGGAGGAGAATTGCTCAAAATTCAGATGAGTATTGTCTAATTTCAAAGATTGAACCTAAGACAGTAAATGAAGCCTGCAATGATGTAAACTAGACTAAGGCAATGGAGGAAGAACTAATGCAAATTGAGAAGAATCGCACTTAGGATCTTGTTCCCAGACCAAGAAACAAAAATGTGATTGGAACCAAATGGGTCTTCCAGAACAAATTGAATGAAGCTGGTGAAGTAATTAGAAACAAGGCCAGATTAGTTTGCAAAGGTTACTCTCAAATAGAAGGAGTTGATTTTGAAGAAACTTTTTCTCCGGTGGCAAGAATTGAAGTAGTCAGATTATTTCTTGCATTTGTTGCCTTCAAGGATTTCAAGGTGAATCAGATGGATGTCATATCTGCCTTCCTAAATGGTAATTTGGAAGAAGTGTATATTGAGCAACTGGATGGATTTCAATTGTCTGATCATAGTTACATGGTCTGTAAATTGAAAAAGGCACTGTATGGACTGAAGCAAGCCCCAAGAGCCTGGTATGAAAGATTGGATAAGCATCTCTTGAAGATTGGTTTCAACAAAGGTACTGCTGATAGTAACTTGTATTTTAAAATTGATCATGAAAACATCTTGATTGTTGAAGCATTTGTTGATGATATCATCTTTGGAGGAAGAGACAGTATGTGTAAAACTTTTGCAAATCAAATGAAAAGTGAGTTTGAGATGTCAATTCTTGGTGAAATGAATTTCTTCTTGGGTCTGCAAATTACTCATACAAAAAAGGGAATATTCATTTCTTAGTCAAAATATTTGAAAGAATTGTTGAGGAAATTTGGAATGGAAGATTCAAAGCCAATGAACACTCCAATGGCAACTGGATGCAAGTTGAGCAAAGATGATGACTCTCCCAAGGTTGATCAGACAAAATATAGGTCAATGATTGGAGGATTGTTGTATCTCACTCAAACTAGACCAGATATTATGCAGGCTGTTGGTCTTGTTGCTAGATTCCAAGCTGATCCTAGAGAATCTCATGTTATGGCAATCAAGAGGATTTTTAGATATCTAAAGGGGACAGTTGAGTATGGTCTATGGTATCCTAGAGATCATGATTTATCTCTTCATGCATATACAGATGCGGATTGGGCAGGAGATGTGGATGACCGAAAGAGTACCAGTGGTGGAGCATTCTTTTTAGGAAAAAGATTGGTTTCTTGGATAAGCAAGAAACAAGAGGCAATATCTCTATCTACAACTAAAGCAGAATACATTACAGTAGCAGATAGTTGCACTCAAATCTTATGGATGAAGCAGATGCTAAGAGACATTAAAGTAGAATATGAGGAGCCTATCACAATTTTCTATGATAATTCAAGTGCAATAAATATTTTTAAGAATCCGGTGTTGCATTCTAAGACCGAGCACATATCTATCAAGTTTCACTTTCTGAGAGAGCAGGTGAACAAGGATGAAGTCAGATTGGAGTATATGCCGTCCAAGGATCAGATTGTAGATATCTTTACTAAACCTCTTCCCAAGGACTCTTTTGAGTATCTCAGGGAGAAGTTAGGGGTTATTGCCCCTCCGGTGATGAACTAGGATGCACTAATTTGCATTAGTCGGGTGGTTATCATAGTCATTTCTTGTGGTCCGGATTGATGATGGGGACCTGCTACTGAGGGGGAGCAGCAGGTGTGATGATAAAGTTACGAGTATGAGCCCTTTTCCATTGATGTCAAAGGGGGAGAGAAGACATGTGAAAAAAAAGTGGTTGATGATCAAAGGGGGAGCAGTACAGGAAGAGAAGACATGTGAATAGTTGTTGTTGATAGGGGGAGCAGTGACAGTAAGGAGAAGTTCTTGTCTTGATGGTTTTTCACATAATATGTTGCCATCAATGACAAAGGGGGAGATTGTTGCAAGTATGGGTTAAACTGGTGTTGTCATTGATGTCAACATACTCATGTTGCATTAATAAAAAGGATTGAATGAGCTGTGTGCTAAGGATATTGAGAAAATTAGTCTCAATCAGGAACAGTGAAGAACAACAATGACAACAAGGTAAAAGTCCAAGATAGGTTGAGGACCAGAGGATATGGTTTAAAGGGTTTGTAGATATAAGTCTTGAGATGCTTCATTCAAGATTTTAGAGGTCCACATAAAGATCTAGAGAAGTTATGGCTGTTCAAGTAAAACTGGTTCCGGCAAGTGTTCAGTAGTGACAAAGTGAGATAGATAGGTCCGGTGAGATCCAGAAATGCAGTATCCCATTCTGCGGATTGGAGTAAGTGTTGAGGATGTCCGTATGAAGTGTCAAGTAGATTGGTTTGTGGCTTGAAGGTCTGGAAGAACCTATTCCCTTGTGACAGTGATGACAAAGACTATGTTCTTGAGGTTCTAGATGAAGGAGAGAAGGATTTCAGTAAGTAGAGGAAGTACAAATGTTCTTGGTGATTCAGGAAAGCTTGTGGAGGTCCTTGGATTATGTTCAGTTTGTGTTGATGGTCCGCATTAGAGTTGGAAGCTTGAAATTGAAGAAATACTTCTAGATGAAGGTGTTCTTTCAGTGACTAGCTGAACAAATGAATTATACACCTTGTGAATGTTCTTGTGGTTGTTTGCTGACTTAGATGTTTGTTCCTATGTTGATGTTGTGTATAAATAAAGGATTGTGAAGTCATTTCAAATGTGCACTTGTGGAGATGAGCATGTGGTAGCAAAGAGAAGAGCAAAAGGTAGAGCAGAAGGTTTGAGCTTAAATGGAACTGACTCAAGCATAGTGAAGATGCTATTTACCAGTTCAAGTATGTGATACTTATTCCTTTGTAGATAGTGTGTCTCCTGTAGGCAGTAAACCTCTTATGAGCAGTGTGCTCAGGTAGTGAGCCCTAATTGGCATGTGCCATTTTGTTCTTTCTATTCTTCTAACAGAGAATATTATCTTGGGTTAATCACCCCGTGGTTTTTCCCTTAATCGGGTTTTCCACATCAAAAATCTTGGTGTTATGTGTGTTAATGTGCTTCTGCTCTTAACTTGTTGCATTGTGCTTTCATGGTTGATCTTATATTATGTTGTTAATTAACATTGTCGAGTTAAGTGGTTAAGGAAAGAGAAAGTTTTGTACAACTGATTCACCCCCCCACTCTCAGTTGTGTACCCTAAATCCAACAGGTACACCTATGGTAACCATATGTAAGTTGGGCAAGGATGATGACTCTCCCAAGGCAAATTAGAAGAGGTATAGATCAATGATTCGAAGAATTCTCTATCTGACTCAGACCAGACCTGACATCATGAATGCAATTGGACTTGTTGCTAGATTCCAAGTTGGTCCAAAGGAATCTCATGTAATAGTTGTCAAGAGAATTTTTAGATATCTCAAGGGAATGCTTGATCATGGCTTGTAGTATCCAAAGGATGACGACTTCATACTTCAGGCATACATTGATGCCGATTAGGCAGGAGATGTGGATGACAGGAAAAGTACAAGTGGTGGTGCATTCTTCTTGGGAAGGAGATTAGTTTCTTGGCTGAGAAAAAAGCAAGAGGCAATATCTCTATCTACTGCAAAGGTAGAATACATAGCAACAGCAGCTAATTGTACTCAAGTCTTGTGGATGAAGCAAATGTTGAAGGATATTAGAGTTGTGTTTGAGGATCATGCCACTATCTTTTGTGATAATTCAAGTGCAATTAACATCTCAAAGAATCCAATGTTGCATTCAAAGACAAAACATATATCCATCAAGTTCTACTTCTTGAGAGAGAAGGTAAATGGGAATGAAGTCAGATTGGAATTTGTTGCTTCAAAGGATCAGATTGCACATATTCACAAAGCTTCTTCCCAAGGATAATTTTGAGTATTTGAGAGAGAAGTTAGGGGTTATTTCCCCTCTTGATAAAAATTAAGATGCGCTTGTGTGCATCAGTCTAGTGGAGTTCTCAGTCATATCTTGAGATCCGGATTGATGTTGAGAAGATACTACTTAAAATGAGTAGTCTATATGTAAAAGTTGGAGGTCAGTCTGAAATAAGAAACGGGGAGCAAAGATTGCAAATATGTGCCCTTTTCCATTGATGTCAAAGGAAGAGAGAAGACATGTGAAAAATTGGCTGCTGATGAAAAGGGGAGCAGTGAAGAATGGTTACAGAAGTCAGGGGGAGAAGTTCTTGTCTTGATGATTGAATCAATTTTTCACATCATATGTTGCCATCAATGACAAAGGGGGAGATTTTTGCAAATATGTGCCTAAGCGGTGTTGTCATTGATGTCAACATATTCTTGTTGTCATTGATGTCAACTATTCCTTATTTTGTTGCCTGGTTAGAAGACTGAATTATTGAGGATATTGAGAAAATTAATAAAGATTAATGTACATGGACCATGTGGCTGTGTAGAGGATTTTTAGAGGTAGCTCCAATTGAGATTTGAGAGGTCCACATGAAGATCTGAAAAAGTTATGTCCATCTATGTAGAACTACATTTTGTAGCATATAGAAGAGACAGAGTGTCAGTAAGTTGGTCAGGATTGCTCCGTAGTGAAATATTATGATCTATGGATTGGAAGGCATGTTTAGTAAGTTAGTGTGTGTTGTCAACTCTAGTGGTTTATGGTTTGGAGGTCCGCAAGATGTCTTTCTAATTTCATAGTCATGACAGACAGTGTTCTTGAGGTTCCATAGGAAGATACAAATGATTCTAATAATTTGGAGTAGTGGGGATGTTGTTGTTGAATTCAATGTGCTTGTGGAGGTCTCTAGATCATGTGACTATTGTGTTGGAGGTCCGCATTGAAGTTTGAGCTTGTTATTGAAGATTTCTTTCTTGAGGTTGCTATTCTTCCCAATTCTTGGTCGACCTGATGTTTCAATCATGTTATGGATGATGTAAGAGTAATTCTCTAGAGTATAGTGTATTGAAAAAGGAAGATTGAAGTCTCAGCTACATTGGGCTGATAGTATGGTGATCTATGTGGAGTGAAGCCAACCTTGATGTTCATTCCAAGGTTGATGAAGCATATATATACTTGTTGATGAAGTTGTGGAAATTTGTCCTTGTACAAAAATGATCAAATCCTAAGAGAGGTATAGAAGAAGAGTAGAAGGAATAAAGAGCAAAGGAACAAAGGCAGCAAAGGATGAAGGTGTAATAAAGAAGTGTATTGGGGGATTGAGAAGAAGTTTTTGAGATTTCAAAGGAACTGAATCAGGCATGAAGTTGATGCTATTTCTTAGTTCATATCTCTATGTAATTCATTAAAATCTTGTAGGAAGTGAGCCTTCTTTTTTGAGCAGTGAGCTTTAGGCTGTGAGCCCAAAGGCATGTGCCTTCCATTTTCTTAAGTACCTTTAATAGGGTACATATTTTGTGGGTTAATCCCCACTGTGGTTTTCCCTTAACCGCGTTTCCACATAAAAATCTTTGGTGTTATTTGTGTGTTCTTTTGAGTCTACTCGTGTGTTGATTCATGCATTAATGTTCACATCATTAATCTATTTATAAGTTAAGAAGAAAGTGTAGAAAGTGTAGAAAGTTTCAAACTGTTGAGACAACTGATTCACCCCCCTCTCAGTTGCCTGGACTTATTTCAACACTAATCGTTTTACAACACATCTAGTGGTTAAAGTTTTCGGTTAGCCAATACATGTTTGTTATTTGAAATATCCAAAACTTTAATATAACAAACAAAAAAATTTACAGCTATTTCATTTTAACCTACAATTCTATTCTTTTTGTTCAAAATTTTTATACAATTGAGATAAAAGAAGTTACAACATAACAATAGTCTACATTTGGTATGATAATATCTGTATAGGTGATATTGGTTGACCATAGCACTAGTGGCTTCAATCTGAGTTACACAATGGAGCACTTCCCACATAAAATCACTAGTGTTGTTTTCATTACTACATTGATGACCCTCAGTGGAACGGCTATCCTTGATGCTTTGAGTGAGGTTTAGTCCTATTATTCTACTTTCAATCTTTTAATTTTTTGGTGTTTGTTTTGTTGTAAGGTATTTTGCATTTATGATTATAAGAGGTTTTGTATTTTGATATTACTTTCAGTTGTATTTATATTTGAAGACACTAAAGATTTTGTTTAATTTTTTATATAATACATAAATTTGGTTTTGTTAATAATTTTAATTTCAATTCTAGTTATCATATTTCTAATTATTTGTGTGGATATGTAGATTTCGCCTAGAATTGGAAACATTGGAGACTCCACATTTTACTTTGCAAATGGAGAAGCAAATAAACCCACGTCCCTTAAGCTTGGCAAGTAGTTTTCACAAGAATTTTTGTTATAAAATTCACCCTCTTTGGTAAATTATGAAAATCAACAACTCTTGGGCGTAATTCTATAATAGAGAAACTAATTATTTGCTAGCTATTCTTAAACATCATCCACTTTAATAGTCAAAGGTCAAATATGGCCAATAAAAGTTGGACGCATATTTACCATTTTTTCTTGTGAATGAGGTGTAATATTGCTATTGACTATTTGGCCATTGAAATGGATGACATTTAAATAGAGTGTTGCTTGATTGACTAATTGATATGATGGAAATCATTGTAGGATATGTGTTTGAATGATTCTCTACTCAAAAGATTACCTTTCTAGGAAGGAGTTGTTTCCTACATGAATGAAAATTATGGACAAGTTTCTCAAACATAGGTTGTGGCCAAAGAAGATAAACTTTTTAAAGAGGAATTCCATAAAAAAATGATTGCAGACAATCCTCCACAAATGGTATATGAGATAAAAGGATCGAACCACTATCCATTCTTCTTCGAGCCTCATGAACTTGCTCGCATACTCATACAAATTGCTAATGGATGCCTATGTAACTAAGGTTGTGCCTTATTTTCTTTTAAACTGTTATGATATTTTTTTCAATGCAACCGATGATAAAAATCAGTATTTATATTATTTAAAAATCCTATAAAAATTAGCCTTACCAAATATTGAATTAAAGCATGGGTGAATATTGACTCATTCATAAGAAGCTAATTTATATATTGTGTTGTGGTAGGCAGCGAGCGTTCAATATATAAAAGTATAAACAAAATGTAATAGTTTTCTCAAATTAGTAAATTAATTTAAATTATAATCAATTAATTTAAATTAAATTTAGTTGGTTTATAAATGTGAATAATGAAATGTAAGACACAAAATATAAATAAAAAGTAATATAAATAATCTATTCTAACCTACACTAAATCAAAAATTTTGGATTGAGCAAAGGGAAAGCAAAATTTAATGAAAACAAACAAGTTCTCACTAATACAAATCTTTGATGAAATAAATGTGCCCAATGAATTTGTGGTTGTTAGGAGAGATGTTGGTTGCTCTATGATCCTGCAATATGTCTTTGCATTTGACTTGTATTATGAAAAATGCTTAGGTGATGAGGTATTTATAGATTTTCATGGAAGAGGATCAATGGATGAGATGACATATTAGAAGTTGAGAGCTAAGGATGAATTAGAGCCAAGAGTGCATGAGAAGCCACCAAGTGGCAATGGGTGATTGATGCACATGATTAGACCCATGATCTAAGGGATTTAGATGGTGGAGATTTTCTAGGTAGAAATGGAGGGACAAGATTGAAAAAGTAGATTTTTGGAGCTATGTGCTTGCATGGAGCCATGTGCAACCTTGAGTCATGTGCAAGGTTGACTTGACTAATGATGATTTAGGATGTGCAAATGGTTAATTATCTAATCAAGTGTGATGTTTTATTCAACTAAGGTAGACAATCAATGAATTTAATAAATATTGCCTATTTATTTAATTTTTGGAGGAATGACATACAAATAATGGGGGCTTTCATTAAATAAATGCTTATTTAATTTAATCATATTTAGACATTAGATGAAGTGTTGATTTTGTGACTTAATTAAATAAATGGTTATAATTTATTTAATGAATAGTGGTAGAAGGGGTCAATTTACTAATTAGGTAATCAGGGATTATTTAAATAACTTGTCACATCCCTACCATAGACAAGAGTGGATTAATTGTAAAAAAATGATAATAAAAGTCTCACTATATTAAGCAATCATGTGGTGCATTGTTTAAATAATGGGGGACCCTTAGCAAGCAAGTATGTTTTGCTACAAGTATTGAGTGAAGGTAGAGAGTTAAAGGGGTGGCTGGGGAGTATTAGGTTATAGGGATGTCCACCAAAACATTAAAGGAGGTATGGCATGATAGGAAATGATGCAACACAATCTTTAAAAATATGCAAATTAAGCCATAAAAATATACCTTGTTCTGCCTTACCCTGTGTAGATATACAATATCAACAACAAAGATTCATGAAGGAATAGATAAACTCACTAATGTTATCAATAGAAATGCATATTTAGTATTATTGATATTATATTAATAGATATAAAATTATAGAGCAACTTCAACAATCAAACACCAATAAAAGATTGACCTAATAACATGCAGGTTTTCTGTTCTAGAGTCCCCTAGAACTCATAAAACTTCCCCTTCCTTACTTTCCCCTAGATTAAGCCTCTAATCCTATGAACTTCCTCCTAACTACCTAGCTCCTAGAGATCTTTCCTAAACAAACTCAACTAAAAGCTCAAAATAGCAAATTACTTGACAAATATGAATGTGAAGACCAGTCAAACTAAACTATAGAACTAAAACCAAAAAATAGTAACCTAAATTTTCTAAAATGACTGAACAATCACTCAACTAATTGAATCTAGAAGGAGACCATTAGAGTAAATGCTCAACATCATCCTCCCCTTCTCTTCAAATTTTGAACCACCTAGTTCAAAGCTTTTTGTTTGAAAACAAACTTAAAGAAGTTAACACACTAGGAAATTGGACTCAACTATTATATATATTTTTTTGATGCAGGATTGTCTTTACCCTAGGATGGTACTGCATCAAATATCTACGTAAGAGTTTAGGCAAGATGGTAGAACCATCCTTTTGATCCAAAGAATAAGGTCACGGCTTGCCCTTCCACCAAATTAAATATCTTTGCAATTTTTCACATGTTCTCTTCCTTTGCTTCCAACCTCTTGTTGGATAAGAGTTTCTCCTACTCTTCCAAATTGTGCTCTTTCTCTTTACCCAACTCTTTGAAGCCTTAGTGGTCCTCCAATGAAAACCATCATGGCTCTTTGCATCACTCATACCACCTTCTACTCATAAAATCTATTAAAAATAGAAATAAAGATAAAGGAATCAAAATTTCGCATCATTGCTTCCTCTTCTACATTATGCCATTTATGCATGGCTTCCAATTCTTCTTTTATGAGGAGGTCTTCATTTCCTAGGTCTGCATGATGTTGTTCACAAGACAACTGCTTTTTTAAATTGTCCTCCTTTATTGCATTTTCTTCATTGTCCTCATTTGTACCACAAATGAATATATCTTTGTTTCTTCCCTCAATCACTCTCATTCCTTATCCAAGAAAGTGATGATCTTTTACTCTCTTTTCATCAATGATGGGATTCTCTAGACCTTCCTCTAGCTATTTTTAGTTGGTTTTCTTCTATAAAACTAATAGGACTTCATCACATCTGGAGCTCTCAAAGATCTCCATCTCTACTATAGCTTCCTCTATAATGTGGATTGCTTCCACTGCTACAACATTTTGGGCCTCCTTTTTTGATAGGTTGTATTTATCTTCATCAAGCAGTCTTTAAACTCTTCTCCTCTTGTATTGTAATCTTTAATACCTTCCCCTTCATTGAGGTAACAAAACTCAACAAATTGATCCAACTCATCCTCTTCACTTTCATTCCATTCATTCTCTATCTCCAACTCTTCACAAATCTCATCTATTGGCCTTTCATCCAATAATAATTTCACCAACTCATCCAAGGATTTAAGATTTCCCTGTTCTAGGAATTCTATTCCATGGCTAATCCTTGCCGCTATGGCTCTTCTCTCTAAACATGACTTGCTCATATGGTGTGTATTTATCCTTACCATTCTTTTTCACCTTTTTAAAATTTTACAAGGCCTTTGTTGTCGATTTCTTTTTCTTTGACTTCTTATTATAGCATGCCTCACATTCCTCCAACATCCACAACTCCTACTCTAATTTTTGCAACTCCTTTTGCTAGTCTTTTGTTTGCTTTAGTCTCTATCTTTTCCTTATTCTTCCTTCTAGCTTGGCTATGCTCTTTCTTACATCATGATATAAATCCATATTTGCATGCACAACCAAAAATAAAATACATAGATGCAACTCTCTTCACCTATTCCCTTCTAGTGAATGATCTATTGACCAAGTAATAGCATTCTATTGTTGTTCTTCATCCCCTTGAAGAAATTAACATAAACTCATAGAATAAACTTGCAAATTTATACTCCACAATCCAATAGAAAATGACTTCATTTCTCAACAATCTTCAACTTTGGAAACTTCAATATTTGATCAATCCTCACTAACTCTAAAGGAACAAGTGACAACATTTTGGAAAAATGATGAATTGGGTCAAATAAAGACATTTTTGAAGGAACATAGGCATTACAAGAATCTTGAATCACTGCCGAAGGTTGCCAGTAAACCTAGAAATGGACACTTGGTTCCATATAGGCATGGTATGCTAGCACTACATGTGGACGTCTATGTTTAGCACTAGCATCTAGGTGACTCTAGCTCTTGTTCACATGGAATATCATAGAATGATGAAAAAACAAAGCACTAAAACAACATTTGACAAAAATGATCATGAAGGGTAAAACACAAAAGCATGTGTGGTTTCGAGAAAAGGATAAGCTAAGGCAAAAGTAAGCCTAAAAGCTAATGGCACCCACCCCCTTGTAGATGCCTAAAAACCTAGTAAAATGAGCAAACAGGTGGAGAAAGAGGGGTTGTGTTGTTGTAAGCAACCTCACACAACCTTTGCAGAGGTCTACACACATGTTGCAGGCCAATAATCAAATTTGAGACATAAAAATGACTGTAGAAACACAAACTAAGTTGCTACCTAAAACAGACTGTTGCTATGGGTAGCTACAACAATGGCTATAGGTGACTATTATAGTTTCATCTACACAAAAGACTTGAAACATACAAATGAAAACCCAAATTTTGTTTAATAGAAAATTTATGTAATATTTCTTATAACCACACATTCACAGGAATAATAGCTATCAAAAAGAAAGATTATATTAACTTAAAAGTTCACTTCTTACACAATTATATATGCATTTCCATAAATATTTGTAGGGTAAACACCATCTATCAATCTTCTTTCTTTCCCTTTTCTATCCTCTTGTTATTGGTTACATGTCTCTCTGACTACTACAAAACATTCCTTCTGCTATCCTTTGAGATTTCTAGTTATCCTCCTCTATTCTCTTGTTCTTCTATTCTTGCCTCTTTTTTTTCTCCTCTTCTCTATTTTTCTATTGTTCTATTCTTGCTTCTCCCAAAACTATCCAAAATCTAGAAGATTCCCCAAAAATCTCCAAAAATCTCACCTAAACTATTGTGACATTCAAAAAAACTTCATTAATTCATTCACCTACCTATTTTGAGCTCCAAAAACTCCTACCTAGTTTGCTTGTTTCTTTTCTTTCATTGAGTTGCTCATTAAATGAGCTTATGGGAGGTAGATGCTATCTTAATAAAAACAAAATTTAAAATTTAAAACTCCTATTTTCATCACGTGGCATAAAAAGAGGGAAAATTAAAATACATTTAAAACAAAATGATGCCCTTGCATCAAAAACATACTAGGAGAGCGAACACCAAAATGAGTGCAAAATGTAGCATGAATTTGCAAGGGTATGCAATTTTCAACATTACATTAAATAATACATTAAGTGTGGATACTTTTGAAGGTTGGGTTTTTCCCTCTTGAGGGGTTCCCTAGGGTATATCTTTTGTCACCTTGTGGTATGATTGCCTGTTATTTTGGCATGGTAGATTCTAGTTATCATGGTTAATATTTGTTTGCATTTTTATCTCTCATGGGGTTATATGGAAATATTATTTATTTTTGTATTTTTCATTTCATCTTTCATATATTGGCTCACTACATGAATGATTACATAATATTGATATTTTATTTTTATCTTTAACATTTTGATATGATGTTATATGTGTATGTAAATGATATAACACAAATAATCAATCCACACAAATGGGCAAGGTCATCAAGAAACATTGTAACTCATAATGGAATCACTATAATATGAATCAATAAAATGTACTAAAAGGAATCTCAGAATTATAGACTAAGTCAACTACAATATCCATATGAGTGAATGAACAAGATGTGGACACAGTAAATGTCAAATTGGTATAAACCACAGCTATTGAATGTTCTTTACTTTTTCATTTCTATTCTTTTAAGCATTTCTTTGTATCCTTAGACATATAACCAATACCACAATGTTCTTCATTTTCTTGTAATGCTAATGGGTCAATTATAGCATGTTCATGTCATCCAAATCTTTTTCCTTTCTAACTATGTTTTTGCATAATCTAGAATCTAGGACATATAATTTATCAAGTTGAATAGAAGAAGTGGTAGTGGTAGTATCTAAATCACTATTATATACACATGCTATCTTAATATCCTTAAGATCACTTTCCTACATATGGGGTCAAACATATATAGATGGATACATATAAGAACAAATATCTTTGAATCTTTTGGATCAATTTGATACACTCCTATAACATAGGGTGTAAATCTCAATTTACCCCAATCATCATTAGATAAAGTACCATCATTATATGAGGAATATTCTTTTGTATGTTCATCTTTGATTGGTTGATTTTATGTAATAAAATATTTAGAGTCACCAATCATCTTGCAAATACTAAATGCTTGAGGATATATTGATATCTAACATTTCTCACCATAATGGCATAATCTAACACATTGATTGAATGCAAAAAGTACAACTTGCATATCATGTAGACATGGATTCTATAACATATTATAATACAATTTTCTAGGTATCACATGGAACAATATCTCTAAAGCAAGTAGATCAAATATGATAGGAAGAGTAATAGTTACCAAATAATTTCTACCAATATTGTCCAAAAAATTAATAGCAATATCCAATTTTTGTAACTTTGACATACCCAAATTCAAATTTTAGAGACAGTCCTCACTATAAATGTTCAAAACAAATCCATTATTACCCAAAGAACATTTTATGTTCACATCATGATATCTGACCATAATTTGTAAATGTTGATAGGGTAAGTGCAAGAAGATGGGGGGCCAAAAAGGGGTCTTAAGTGGCCACCTTTTTTTCTGAAATCAGGAAATGCTGGCCTTGGATGAGAAATTGAACATAGTTACACTCAAAATTTGGAGATGCAACCAAAACAACATTCATAGTGCTCTGAGTCTGCTTTATAAACTACTATTTTTTTTAAATGGCATAGATTAAGGGGTTCAAAAGAGGGAGCCACAGAAATTGGTGTTCTTTCTGTTAAAAAACATAACAAAGCATGTTTTGTGGCTCCCTCAAAAGGTCAACTTTTTTTGGTTTTTTAAAAATCACTTCAGTGAGAAATTAGCTAATAGCATGTAGTTTGTGCTTGATTTTTCTAATAATTTTTTGATGAATATTTGATTTTTTACTAATTTTCAAAGTGGACACATCCTAAAAAATAAAATTTTGGTCGTGCTACCCATATAAATTTTGAAAACTAATTGAAAATCATCTTTTTCTTTTTTTAATATGTGTAGAATGGAGTCTAGTTTCTAAATATGTAAATTTTTTGAAATTTTAATTAATAGTTAATTTACAATGAAAAAAAGACCAAACAGTAGTTTTTGCCCAAAAATAGACACACAAACAAAATAAATTAAAGATCAAAGGCTTAACATTGTTCAAATGTGAAAAAAATCACATCGTCAAATAGCTAAGAGAAAGCCTAACATTGCCCAGGTGTTTGATTTGTTTGACATTGAAACACGTACAAATCTTAGGGTTAGCACGAACGAAATTATGTAAAATCTTGAAGAATGTGGAAAAACACGTCTGTGGATGTTGAAAAGGCACTCCAAGCCTTTGGGTTGGAAATCCAAAGTAAATCGCAAGCCCAAGGCTTGGGATTCCCAAAGAAAAACATAACGCGAGTGTGTTATAACATGCTCGCATTATTGTTTGGTTTGCATTTTCCCTTTTCCACAAAAGTTTGTGATGTTTATCATGGTTGAAATAATGCGAGCATGTTATAACGCACTCACATTATGTTCCCCTTGAATTTTTTTATGTTCGAGGTTATTAATCATGTATGTATGTATGTATGTATGTATGTATGTATGTATGCCTATATGTATGTATGTATCTATGTATGCCTATATGTATGTATGTATAGTGTCGAGGGTAGATGAGGGTAGAGATGGGAGTGAGCCAGCTAGGGGAGGAGAGGGGTGGATAAGGATTGAGTGATTAAGGTTTAAGGTTTAGGATTGAGTGTTTATGGATAGGATTTAGAGTTTAGGTATAAGGGATTAGAGTTTAGGACCTTGAGGGATTAGGGTTTAGGGTTGAGGCTTTAGGGATAGCATTTAGGGTTAAGGGTCGAGGGATTAGGGTTAAGGTAGAGTGTTGAAGGTAGAGGGATTAGGGATAGGGTTTAGGGTTGAGGGATTAGGGTTTAAGGTATAGTTTATTAGTTCTTGTGGATAGAGCCAGTAAACAATGGGAGATTATTTGCCTGTTTCATAACAATATACCTCCACTAAGTGCGGGGTGGACAGTAATAAACATAGATGTACCCCAATGCAAAGCTTTTCTCATAATGATCATCCTTCTGATTTCAACTACTAATTACTCACTGTGGATGTGCCATACACAAAGCTTTTCTCATAGTGTGTACACCTATTGGCATAATGAACCCCAGAAGGGCCATACAAACATGCCATATAACATTACTAACATTAAAAAAGTTCATAGCCATTTTTCTGACATATTCTTGCAACTCAAATATCTTTAAGAGAAGAGTGTCAAAAATGATGGGTTTAACAACCTAGCATAAGGCAAAGTAGTTTTGTTGGGTTTAGGGTTTAGGGTTGAGGGATTAGGGTTTGGGGTTGAGGGATTATGGTTTATGGTATAGTGTTGAGGGTTGAGGGTTTAGGGATAGGGTTTAGGGTTGAGGGATTAGGGTTTAGGGTTGACAAATTAGGGTATAAGGTTGATAGATTAATGTTTAATGTTGAGAGTTGAGGGTTGAGGGTTGAGGGTTTAGGGATAGGGTTGATGGTCAAGGGGTTAAGGTTAAAGTAGAGTGTTGAGGGTAGAGGGATTAGGGATAGGGTTTAGGGTTGAAGGTTTAACAATTGAGGGTTGAGGCTTTAGGGCTGAGGGTTAAGGGATTGGGGTTTAAAATATAGTGTTGAGTGTCGAGGGTTTATGGATAGGTTTTATGGTTTAATTTCTAAGGGTTAAGGGTTGACGGATAGGGGTTAGGATTTAGGGATAAGGGATTAGGGTTTAAGGTATAGTATCAATGGATGAGGGTTTAGGAATAGGGATAGTGTTTAGGGTTTAAGGTATAGTGTTGAGGGTTGAGGGTTTAGGGATACATTTTAGGGTTGACAGATTAGGGTTTAGAGTTGATGGATTAGCATTTAATGTTGAGGTTAGGGTTAGAGTGTCAAGGGTAGAGGGATTAGGGATAGGCTTTAGGGTTGAAGGTTTAAGGATTGAGGGTTTAAGGCTTCAGATATAGTGTCAAGTGTTGAGGGTGTAGGGATAGGGTTTAAGTTTTAAGGGTTAAGGGTTGAGGGATAGGGATTAGGGTTTAAAGTATAGTGTTGCTTGATGGTTTAGGGATAGGGTTTAGGTTTGAGGGATTAGGGTTTAGGGTTGATGAATTAGGGTTTAATGTTGAGAGTTGAGGGTTGAGGGTTGAGGGATAGGATTAATGGTCAAGGGATTAGGGTTGAAGGTTTCAAGATTTAGGGTTGAGGCTTTAGGGATGAGGGTTAAGGGATTGGGGCTTAAGATATAGTGTCGAGTGTCGAGCATGTACGGATAGGTTTTAGGGTTCAAGTTTTAAGGGTTAAGGCTTGAGGGATTAGGGTTTGATGTTGAGGGTTGAGTACATTGAGGTTCGAGGGTCAAGGGTTTCGAGATAGGGTTGAGGGAAGAGGGATTACGGTTAAAGTAGAGTGTCGAGGGTATAAGGATTAGGGATAGGGTTGGAGGGTTTAGGGATAAGGGATTAGGGTTTAAGGTATAGTATCGAGCCCATTGAGGGTCTACAAATAGGGATAGCATTTAGGGTTTAGGGATGAGGGATTAGAGTTGAGGGATGAGGGATTAGGTTTGAGGGATTAGGGTCTTGGGATAAGGTTTAGGGTTGAGGTTTGAGGGATTAGGGTTGAGGGATTAGGGTTTAAGATATAGTGTTGAGGTTTTAGGGATAGCATTTAGGGTTGAGGGATTAGAGTGAAGGGTTGAGGCAGTAGGATTTGAAGTTGAGGGTTGAGGGTTGAGGCTCTAGCATTTAGGGTTTAGGAATAGGGTTGAGGGTTGAGGGATTAGAGTTAAGGGTTAAGGGATTAGGGTTTGACGTTGAGGGTTGAGTACATTAAGGTTCGAGGGTTAAGGGTTTCAGGATAGGGTTGAGGGTTGAGGGATTAGGGCTAAAGTAGAGTGTCGATGGTATAAGGATTAGGGATAGGGTTGGAGGATTTAGGGATAAGGGATTAGGGTTTAAGGTATAGTATTGAGCCCGTTGAGGGTTTAGGAATAGGGATAACATTTAGGGTTTAGGGATGAGGGATTAGAGTTAAGCAATGAAGTATTAGGATTGACAGTTGAGGATTAGGGTTTAAGGATAAGGTTTAGGGTTAAGGGTTGAGGGATTAGGGTTTAAGGTATAGTGTTGAGGGTTTAGGGTTGAGGGATTAGAGTCAAGGGTTGAGGGATTAGGATTTGATGTTGAGGGTTGAGGGTTGAGGATTTAGGGTTTAGGGTTTAGGAATAGGGTTGAGGGTCGATGGATCAGAGTTAATGGTTGAGGGATTAGGGTTTGACGTTGAGGGTTGAGTACATTGAGGTTCGAGGGTTAAGGGTTTTGGGATAGGGTTGAGGGTCAAGGGATTAGGGTTAAAGTAGAGTGTCGAGGGTATAAGGATTAGGGATAGGGTTGGAGGGTTTAGGGATAAGGGATTAGAGTTTAAGGTATAGTATCAAGCCCATTGAGGGTCTAGGAATAGGGATAGCATTTAAGGTTTAGGGATGAGGGATTAGAGTTGAGGGATGATGGATTAGGGTTGAGGGTTGAGGGATTAGGGTTTAGGGATAAGTTTTAGGGTTGAGGGTTAAGGGATTAGGGTTTAAGGTATAGTGTTGAGGGTTTAGGGATAGGGTTTAGGGTTGAGGGATTAGAGTGAAGGGTTGAGGGATTAAGATTTGACGTTGAGGGTTGAGGCTTTAGGGATAGGGTTGAGGGTTGAGGGATTATAGTTAAGGGTTGAGGGATTAGGGTTTGACATTAAGGGTTGAGGTTTGAGGTTCAAGGGTCGAGGGTTTTAGGATAGGGTTGAGGGTCAAGTGATTAGGGTGAAAGTAGAATGTTGAGAGTATAAGGATTAGGGATAGGGTTGGATGGTTTAGGGATAAGGGATTAGGGTTTAAGGTATAGTATCAAGCCCATTAAGGGTTTAGAGATGAGGGATTAGAGTTGAGGGATGCCGGATTAGGGTTAAGGGTTGAGGGATTAGGGTTTAGGGATAAGGTTTAGGGTTGAATGATGAGGGATTAGGGATTAATGTATAGTGTTGAGGGTTTAGGGATAGGGTTTAGGGTTGGGGGATTAGAGTGAAGGGTTGAGGGATTAGGATTTGATGTTGAGGGTTAAGGGTTTAGGCTTTAGCGTTTAGGGTTTAGGGATAGGGTTGAGGATCGAGGGATCAAAGTTAAGGGTTGAGGGATAAGGGTTTGACATTGAGGGTTGAGTACATTGAGGTTTGAGGGTCGAGGGATTAGGGTTAAAGTAGAGTGTCGAGGGTATAAGGATTAGGGATAGGATTGGAGGGTTTTAGGGATAAGGGATTAGGGTCTAAGGTATAGTATCAAGCCCATTGAGGGTCTAGGAAAAGGGATAGTATTTAGGGTTTAGGGATGAGGGATTAGAGTTGAGGGATGATGAATTGAAGTTGAGGGTTGAGGGATTAGGGTTTAATGTATAGTGTTGAGGGTTTAGGGATAGGGTTTAGGGTTGAGGGATTAGAGTGAAGGGTTGAGGGATTAGGATTTGACGTTGAGGGTTAAGGGTTGAGGCTTTAGGGTTTAGGGTTTAGGGATAGGGTTGAGGGTCTAGGGATTATAGTTAAGGGTTGAGGGATTAGGGTTTGACATTGAGGGTTGAGAGTTGAGGTTCGAGGGTCGAGGGTTTCAAGATAGGGTTGAGGGTTGAGGGATTAGGGTTAAAGTAGAATGTTGAGGGTATAAGGACTAGGGATAGGGTTCAAGGGTTTAGGGATAAGGGATTAGGGTTCAAAGTATAGTATCAAGCCCATTGAGGGTTTAGAAATAGAGATAGCATTTAGGGTTTAGGGACGAGGGATTAGAGTTGAGTGATGATGGATTAGCGTTGAGGGTTGAGGGATTAGGGTTGAGGGATAAGGTTTAGGGTTGAGGGTTGAGCAATTAGGGTTTAAGGTATAGTGTTGAGGGTTTACAGATAGGGTTTAGGGTTGAGGGATTAGAGTGAGGGGTTGAGGGATTAGGATTTGACATTGAGGGTTAAGGGTTGAGGCTTTAGGGTTTCTGGATAGGGTTGAGGGTCGAGGGGTTAGGGTTAAGATAGACAAGGAGTGACTGAGAGACATAGAGAGGGGAGAGGTAGAGAGGTGAGGGGGAGAGATAAGTGAGATATAGGACATGAGCTAGTGGAACTAGAGGTGAGATATTGTAAAGGTGCTATCGAAGGTGAGATAGGTACAAATATTTATGGATCAATCTATAGTAGGACAAAACACGAGCATGTTATAACGTGCTCACATTTTTTCCTACTATAGAAATGGTAAAAAAGTGTTGACAACCATGATCCAAGCCCACATGCTCTGTTTTCATTCTAATTAAGCGCGTGCTCCAACAAAAGAGAAGTGCTTTCATGTTGTTGGGAAGTTCACATGCACATTTTACACATTCTACCACCTTTGCATGATCTTTCCACCACCTTTTCTGCTTTGCCAAGTTGAGAAGGAGGAAATAACATAGTTTTCACACCAAGTTTGATATATATCTATTCAAGTTTCAATTTTTGTAGTGTTGCAATGTCAATTGTGATTCAATTTTAGGAATTTAACATTATAGATTGGTTAATAGTATTGTTGTTAGTAATTATATTTGAGTGTTATTCAATTTAACATTGAAAAGGAGCAAGTGGTGAAAAACTCAAATTGTTGAGGAATTTGATGCAAGAAGAAAAAAACAGTACATAATTGGGTACTCTCTCCATTCGAATCTTCATTTTTTAGGTATGTCAAGTCTTTACATGCATGTTCTTTACATTTTCCTTAATTCTATTTGAATTACTTTATCATGCTTTAACATACATGTTTAAAATAGACACATTCCCAATCAAGAAAGCAACCTATAATCTCACATGATACCATGTATATTTTCTACACTTGGGCTCTTTAATAATTATGTATAATAAACAGACCTTAACATACTATAATACCAAACTATACAAGAATAAATCCTTACAACATAATAAAAATACAATCCCACTATTATCTTATATTCATTTCTTAGGAACTAATATTGGTCTATTTATCATGATATAGACAAATTCTTCGTCATGCCGAGGAAATGATCAAGAAATAAACCAATAGAGGAAGATATAGAAGCTAAGAATGCAAAGAAAGTAGTGGCTATGAGGGAACTTCGTGAGAAGAGGAAATTGGACATGATAAATGAAGACATGCCAATTGAAGAGGAACCACAACCATCACAAAGAGATATGGTATTGGTAGCACAAAGAGAACAAATGCAAAAACTTCATGCTATGAGAGATTTGAATACCATTGTTGGAGACACGTCCTCTACCACAAGTCAACATGTAGGGACACCATCTACCACATCTCCAGTTGAGAGTACATCATCACTCACATGTGATGAAGGAGGTACGCCATCATTCCCACGTAAACCTCAAGGTATGTCATCTATTCCATCTTCGATCAAAGGTATGCCATCTAGCCCATCTCATTTAAATATTGATGAAATTCCTAATGTTGAGATGTTTTTGCCTAACTTAACACCACCTAGAATTTTGCATAGAAAGCCAAAGTATTTGATTGATATTGATGAGAATATTTTGCAGCCAATGGACGGTAAGATTCCAAAACGCACTTGTAGAAGATATGCTCATAAGATTTGGAGATTGTTCTTTGAAAAGTTAAATGAGACTACAAGATGTCAACTATTCATTGAAATGATGCGAAGTATAAAGTATAGATCCATCATGAAGATTCTTGGGTTGAGAACATCAAAGGCTTCAAGTGAAAAATCTATTGTCAAGAATCTAATGAGTGCATATGAGAGTGTGGGTAACACCTCATGCACAAATGATAGTAATGCAACACGGTGTGTGATTACATCAACTATAGTAAGTAGTCAAATGAGGAAAGCTCGTCTCATTAGAAAGATGAGTCAAGAATTGAGAATTAATAGGAAAACTTTATCAAGAGCCGAAGATGCCAAAGAATTGAGGACAATAATGCAAATGAATTATGGGTGTTCTCGGGGAGACTACCATGAAAAGATAAACCAATTGTTGAAGCATTGAGATCACTAATTAAATACTTTTGGAAGAATTACACAAGGGTATCTCTGAATCAAAGGGATGTGGTAAGAAGGAGAATCAGTAGTTAGAACCATGAGCCACATTCAAAGCATTTTTTGGATGAGACTCAAACATAGTTTTATGGTAAATTTCTAGAGAAGTATCCTCAAATTAAAATTTGTCAAAGATATTTTGAAATGCTAAAACCTTTCTATGTCAAGATAAATCACACACGCACTACTTGTTGTTGTAGATTACATATTAAATTTTCTAACCATTTTGATGTTTATAGCTCTATATGTTTAGATATGCATACTAACAATGTTTTGCAGGGTCATGCCATACATGCCCCACCAACATCTTCAAGAGACTTCATATCAAGAATTTTATGTGAAAAAGAGGAAGGTCAAATATTCTACAAGAAATTCTGCTTTCATGGCACATGTCATCGTTGCAGTGGCTTGTAAGATTTGCCAATATGTGATTATATGGAAAGAACACATGTGGTTGCAAATGAACTAGTAGAGTTTAGCAAGTATAAAACAGTGGCATACAATACAAAACATGGTAAAGAAGAAAAGAGGTGTGAATTGGTTATTGAAAGGATTCTAGTGTATTAGTTTATGCCTATATTTCATGACAGCATAGTGTATGAGTATGCAAGACATACCCATATACCTTGATGGTGGGACTTGCAATTCAAGTTATGGAAGGACACATTTCTAGTTGGTAGCATTGTTTCAGTCATCAACTTTGTAGAGAACAACAGTCTAGAGCCACAATATGAGGTGCAATCACAATATTACAACTCAACATAGGTTTCTATATTTGTGCACATCACATTCATTCATGCTAATGATAGTATAAAGGATGACATAAAGAACATAAGGGATTATCATTTCTATATTTGTGATGATTGCACCCATTCTATGGAGTTCGTGCAAGGTTGCTTTCAGGTATTCTACAATGATTTGGCTAGAAGGGGCATATCATTCAGTTAGCATATCATATGGTCAAATAACTATGCATCACAATTCAAGAACTCACAGAATTTCTATTGGCTGAGTAGGAGGCATAATTTTATAGCAATTCAGCATATGTGGAACTTTTGTGAGGCCAGACATGGAAAGGGGGAGCATGATGGTGCAAGAGCATGTATCAAAAGAGCCATAGCACAAGAAGAGTTAAAGTATAAGGACAATGCAAAGTTTACAGATGCAAAATTGATCATCGAGTTGTATAATGCTTCCATGGGTCTAGGTAATGAAGGTAAGTCTTTAGTTCATATATCTTTTTGATTGATAGATGATACTAACATTGCACCATATGAGTACTATTCTACACTGACAGGATCAAGTGTGATGCACTCTTTCAGAAGCTCAATTGCAGGTTCGTTGAGTATCTATACTCAAAAGATGTCATGCTTTTGTTCTTCTTGTACAATTCAAGCCTGGGATGAGTGCGAGTCAAAGGATTGGGTTGACGAATGGCAGTTGACACGTATTGACCCCAGACGACACTGGAACTAACACAAATGGAATCATCAATTGACTTTGACCACGTATCAGATCTAGTTCAACTAGGTAATATATCTATTTGCATAGTTTTTGAAATTCCTAATGTTAGCTTACTTTGTATTATTTTTGTAATGTTGACTAATTTCATCTAATTTGCTACACATATCAATATAGGGCATGTATATGCAATTATTGTAGATGAAGATAACAAAGAGGGAAACAATTATTACTTCGGTTGTCATGTTGAGGCCAAAAAGAAATTGGAGGCCCCAGTTACAGATGGAAAAAATATCGAATACCCTACATAATTAGTGGTTGTTACTAGAACATGGCTTAGAAGGTACCCACATAAGAGTGTTAATGTTTGGTTGTTTCAAGACTTTGACACGCATCGAATGATCTGAAATTAATGCTAAGAATTTCTTATTACACTTTGATCCAGATTTATAACAAGATCTTTTACTGATGTGTTTGCATGTGAATTAGTGAAACCAATGAACATATAAACCACATGAAAATCATAGAAGCTAATAAAACCATATGACAAGAGAGAGAGATTTGATAACGAAGTTCACCAAACTCTGGCTACGCCTCTGGATCCATTTGAACATGAATCATTTTATTCCTTCTTATGCAAGATTTAGGGACCTTCTCACAAGTGTTTCCATAAAGAACTACCCTCTCCTTAAACAAGGATTCAAGGACGCATTTCACACTAGTGACCTTATATCTGCAGCTTTCTCAAACAACCTATAGCAGCTCAATATCTATCTTCACAATATCTCCAAAAGATTCATAACAGATTAACCCCCAACGAAGAAGAATCTCAGAAGGCAGAGTAGAAGCGGTGGTCACATCTAGAAATGTTAGCAATGTTACAAAGAGGTGTCATTAGGTCTCATTAGGAGAATTGCAGATCTCGTTAAGAAAGAGGGTCATACTGTGTCTACCCTTGACATGGCCAGAAGGCATAGACTCAACTAATGCAGATCAGATTTCCACATTAGAGGAGTACAATCAGCCTCTTACAGACTTCTTAATGGCTCTTTCTTCCAATCAGAAGGTAGATGTTTCACTAAAACTTAAATAGCTTTTGCTGTTTGTTATTCAGGACATCTACACCTCCTAAATAAAATTATACAGCTATGTACTTTTAGTGTACATTTCCATTTTTATATAGCTGGGTTTGACATTGAGGGTTGAGTACATTAAGGTTTGAGGGTTAAGGGTTTCAGGATAGGGTTGAGAGTCGAGGGTATAAGGATTAGGGATAGGGTTGGAGGGTTTAGGGATAAGGGATTAGAGTTTAAGGTATAGTATCAAGCCCATTGAGGGTCTACGAATAGGGATAGTGTTTAGGGTTTAGGGATGAGCTCTGTTTCTAACCTAAATCTGTAGCTTTCTCAAACAACCTATAGCAGCTCAATATCTATCTTCACAACATCTCCAAAAGATTCATAACAGATTAACCCCCAATGAAGAAGACGTTGCAAGTATGAGGTGAACCAGTGTTGTCATTGATGTCAACATACTCATATTACATTGACAAGAAGGATTGGATGAGCTGTGTGTTGAGGATATTGAGAAAATTAGCCTCAGTCAGGAATAGTGAAGAACAGTGATGAGAAGAAGGCAAATATATTGGATAGGTTGAGAACCAAAGGATGCGGATTAAAGGGTTTGTAGATATGAGTCTTGAGATGCTTCAGTCAAGTTTTCAGAGGTCCGCATGAAGACCTGAAGAAGTTATGGCTGTCTGTGTGGAACCGGTTCCGGCAAGTGCTTAGAGGTGACAGAGGATCACAGAAAGGTCCGGTGAGGTCCGGAATTGTGCAATCCTAATCTGCGGATTGGAAAGAGTGTTTGGGATGTCCTTGTGATGTGCCATCTCGAGTTGTGTATGATTTGGAGGTCCAGAAGTACCTCTGGCATTATGACAGTGGCGACAGACTGTGTTCTTGAAGTTCCGGATAAGGAGGATAAGAGATTTCAGTAAGTAAAGGAAATGCGGACGTACCTGGTCATTCAGATAGGCTTGTGAAGGTTCTTGGATCATGTTGAGGTTGTGTTGTTGGTCCGCATTGACAATGTATGATTTGAAGGTCCGGAAGTACCTTCTACAGTGGCGACAGACTGTGTTCTTGAAGTTCTAGATGAGGAAGACAAGAGATTCCAGCAAGTAAAGGACGTGCGGATGTATCCGGTCATTCAGGCAGGCTTGTGAAGTTTTCTGGATCATGTTGAGGTTGTGTTGTTGATCCGCATTGATAGTAGAGCCTGAAATTGAAGTTATTCTTCCAGATGAAGTTCTTGCTCTGTTTAGCCGACCGGATGAGTTGTTCATCCTGCGAATGTTCTTGTGGTGGCCGACCGGATGTGTTATTCATCTTGCGGATACTCTTATGATTGTTTGTCGACTTAGATGTTTGTTCCTAAGTCGATATCTTGTATAAATAACGGTCTGTGAGTTCATTTCGAGGTGTGGTCTTGTGTGGATAAGTGTGGCATAGCGAAGAGAAGTGTGAAAGGCAGAGCAGAGGTTTTTGGGCTTAAATGGAACTAATCCGGACATGGTAGAGATGTCATTCTCCAGTTCAAGACTATGATTTTTATCACTTTGTAGACAGTGTGTCTCCTTGTAGGCAGTGGGCCTCTTTGTGAGCAGTGTGCTCGGGCAGTGAGCCCTAATTGGCATGTGCCATTCATTCTTCTTTATTCTTCTAACAGAGAATAATTCTTGGGTTAATCACCCCGTGGTTTTCCCTTAACCGGGTTTTCCACGTCAAAATCTTGGTGTTCAATGTGTTGATGCTTATCTGCTCTTGTGTTTATGTATTATGCTTTCATGGATGATTAATTGATATGCTGCTAACTAACAACAAAAAATCAAGTGTTTTACAACTGATTCACTCCCCCCCTCTCAGTTGTATGCCCTAGATCCAACAATTGGTATCAGAGCTAAGTTCCTCTGATAGGAGCTTAACCGCTTGAGGAGATCCAGGATGTCGTCATACAAGAAGGATAGTCCGAAGTTCGATGGAACCAACTTCACTCTCTGGAAAGGTCGCATGAAGTGTCACTTGGAATGTATGGGAAAAGCATACTTGGCTATGGTCTCAAAACCATATGTACCTCCACAAGGTGGCTCGACAACTCTGA
Organism: Cunninghamia lanceolata; assembly: GCA_027924645.1. Lineage (NCBI taxonomy): Eukaryota > Viridiplantae > Streptophyta > Pinopsida > Cupressales > Cupressaceae > Cunninghamia > Cunninghamia lanceolata. Next base: position 4,837,474 of record BSBN01000642.1, read on the forward strand.
ATGAAATCACAGAAGCAGAAAATAATCTGCGGACCAAGGAAGCTCTTCTAAGCACATTGAATGACTCAGATCTCTCAAATGTTATTGACCTACCAACTGCATATGAGATCCTGACTAAACTGGAACTTCTGTATGAAGGAGATGAGTTTGTCAAAAGTGCAAGGTTGCAAAGTCTGAAAGGGAAATTTGAAAGATTGAAGATGAGAGATGATGAAAACATCACTACCTTTATGCCAAGAGTGAATGAGCTGGTATGTGGAATCAGAAATGCTGGTGGAACTCTAGATGAAAATGAGATTGTCTGCAAAATCCTAAGATCCCTTCCTGCTGCCTACAAAATCAAGGTTGCTGCCATTGATGAATTCAGAACCCACACAACTGTCACAAGAGAACAACTGGCTGGCAAACTAGCTGCATTTGAAATGACCGAGTTTGGAGATGATCCTCCCAAGACTGAATCTGCTTTCAAAGCCAGTGCCTATGTGAAAGGCAAATAGAGATTTGATCCGGGAGAAAACTCATCAAGGAAAATGTCATGGTATGATCAAGCAAGAAGAGACATGGAAGAAGAAGAAGCAGAAACAGCTCAACTTGAAGCACTCATTGCAAAGAGACTGCCAAGAGGATCCGGTAAGTATGAAGGAAAACTACCCTTTAAGTGTTTCAACTGCAATAAGATTGGTCATTTTGCTTCAAGATGTCCGGAAAGATCTGCAAGGTCTAATACTAACAGACAAAGGTTTCAAAAGAATTGCTATTATGTTCATGAAGAAGATGACAATGAAGGAGTAACAGATGATGAATCAGAACTAGGAAGCAAATCCAGAAATGAGTGGGTGTTTATTGCCATCAAGGAAGAAGATTCAATACTCTCTGAATCTGTCAATCACAAAGTTGTTGAAAAAGCTTTGGCTGCTCAAGTGGAAGAAAAGGATGATTGGGTTATTGACAGTGGATGTTCTCACCATATGACTGGTGACAAGAATAAGTTCTTGAATTTGGAAAGGTATGAAGGAGGAATGGTAAAGTTTGGTGACAATTCTGCTGGCAGAATCAGAGGCAGGGGAACTATTTCCTTTGATGGAAAGAGCAAAATAGGTAACGTACTATATGTTGAAGGATTGAAGCACAATCTTCTCAGTGTTGGTCAGTTAGTGGACAAAGGCTATGATCTCCGGTTCAAGAATGGAAAATGCAGAATCTTTACAAGCTCCGGAACTGAAATTGCATCCGGTACTTAGACAAAAGGTAATATCTTTCATCTAGTTGGTTCAAATAAAAGTTGTTTGTTTGCTCAAATTGATCAGAGTTGGTTATGGCATAGAAGAATGTGTCATGTAAATTTTGATAACATCATCAAGATAAGCAATACTTAGGTCATAAGAGATCTTCCAAAATTGATGAAACCTACAAATAGTTTGTGCAAAGAATGTCAGCTAGGTAAACAAAGTAGAGTCTCTTTCAAAAGCAAAGATCAGTCTTCTACCAGATTGTTGGAATTAGTACATACTGATCTCTGTGGTCTGACAAGAATCAAGAGTCTGCAAGGTGATAGATATTTCATGTTGTTAATTGATGATCATTCCCGGATGATGTGGGTTACCTTTCTAAAAGAAAAATCAGAAGCATTTGAGAAGTTCAAAATCTTCAAAGCTATGGTAGAGAATCAAACTGGATTGAAACTAAAGTGTCTAAGGTCTGATAGAGGTGGTGAATTTACATCTGGTGAGTTCATTGACTTTTGTGAGAAGCAGGCTATAAGGAGACAGTTGTCTGCTCCTAGGACTCCACAGTAGAATGGAGTAGTTGAGAGAAAGAACCAGACCATCCAGGAAGCTGCCAGGACAATGATGTTGGAAGCAAATGTTCCTCAAATGTTTTGGAAGGAAGCTATCAGCACTGCAGTCTACACTCTCAATCGAGTTCAAATCAGAAACAACACCGGTAAGACCCCCTATGAACTCTGGTTTGGCATCACTCCTACTGTGAAATATTTCAGAGTATTTGGTAGCAAGTGTTATATTAAAAGAGATGAAGATCTAGGAAAGTTTGATGCTAGAAGTGATGAAGGAATTTTCTTGGGTTACTCCACTCAAAGCAAAGCATACCGGTGTTACAATAAGAGATTGAGGAAGATGATAGAAAGCACCAATGTGAAAGTTGATGAAGGAATTGAGAAGCCTTCAAGATTTTATGAGTTTGATGAAGATGACCAAGATAGTGTTCAAGGACCTCAATCCTCTTCGGTGAGACAGAGTCAGCCTGATCCGGTAAATCAGGAAGAAGAGATAGGTTTGAATGAGCCTGATCAAGAAGCAGCAGTGCAAGATACTCCCAAAATTCCAAGGTATGTAAGACTGAACCACTCTAAAGATCGGATCATAGGTGACAGAAGCAAAGGTGTACAAACTAGAAGGAATGTTGCTCAAAATCAGGATGAATGTTGTCTGATTTCAAAGATTGAACCTAAAACAATAAATGAAGCCTGTAATGATGAAAACTGGACCAAAGCAATGGAAGATGAATTGATGCAAATTGAGAAAAATCATACTTGGGATCTTGTTCCCAGACCTAGAGACAGGAATGTAATTGGAACCAAGTGGGTCTTCCGGAACAAACTAAATGAAGCTGGTGAAGTAATCAGAAACAAAGCTAGACTGGTCTGCAAAGGCTACTCTCAAATAGAAGGAATTGACTTTGAAGAGACTTTTGCTCCGGTGGCAAGAATTGAAGTAGTCAGATTACTTCTTACATTTGCTGCCTTCAAAGACTTCAAGGTATATCAGATGGATGTCAAGTCTGCCTTCCTAAATGGTGATCTGGAAGAAGAAGTCTACATTGAACAACCGGATGGATTTCAATTGTCTGATAATGATGATATGGTCTGCAAGTTGAAGAAAGCTTTGTATGGATTGAAGCAAGCCCCAAGAGCATGGTATGAAAGGTTGGATAAGCATCTTGTGCAGATTGGATTCAACAAAGGTACTGCTGACAGTAACTTATATTTCAAAATTGATCATGAAAACATTTTGATTGTTGAAGTGTTTGTGGATGATATCATTTTTGGAGGAAGAGATAGTATGTGCAAAACTTTTGCAAATCAGATGAAAAGTGAGTTCGAAATGTCTATGCTTGGTGAAATGAATTTCTTCTTGGGTCTGCAAATTACTCAAACAAAAGAAGGGATCTTCATTTCTTAGACCAAATATGTGAAAGAATTGTTAATGAAATTTGGTATGGAAGACTCAAAGCCTATGAACACTCCTATGGCAACCGGATGTAAGTTAAGCAAAGATGATGATTCTCCAAAGGCAGATCAGACAAAGTATAGATCAATGATTGGTGGATTGTTGTATCTCACTCAAACTAGACCAGATATAATGCAAGCTGTTGGTCTTGTGGCAAGATTCCAGGCTGATCCTAGAGAATCTCATGTTATGGCAATCAAAAGAATTTTTAGGTACTTGAAAGGAACAGTTGAGTATGGTCTATGGTACCCTAGAGATCTGGATTTCTCTCTTCATGCTTACACAGATGCAGATTGGGCAGGAGATGTGGATGACCGGAAGAGCACTAGTGGTGGAGCATTCTTTTTGGGGAAGAGATTGGTTTCTTGGTTAAGCAAGAAACAAGATGCAATATCTCTGTCTACAACTGAAGCAGAATACATTGCAGCAGCAGGTAGTTGCACTCAAATCTTATGGATGAAGCAGATGCTAAGAGACATTAAAGTTGAATATGAGGAGCCTATCACAATTTTCTGTGATAATTCAAGTGCAATTAATATTTCTAAGAATCCGGTATTGCATTCTAAGACTAAGCACATATCTATCAAATTTCACTTTTTGAGAGAACAAGTAAACAAGGAAGAAGTCAAATTGGAGTATGTTCCCTCCAAGGATCAGATTGCAGATATCTTACCAAAACCTCTTCCCAAGGACTCTTTTGAATATCTCCGGGAGAAGTTAGGGGTCATGGCCCCTCCGGTGATGAACTAGGATGCACTGATGTGCATCAGTCCGGTGGATATCACAGTCATATCTTGTGATCCAGATTGATGATGGGGAGCTGCTACTAAGGGGGAGTAGCTGGTATGATTCTGATGTATTAGAATTGCAAGTATGAGCCCTTTGCCATTGATGTCAAAGGGGGAGAGAAGACATGTGAAAAACAAGTGGTTAATGATCAAAGGGGGAGCAATAAAGGAAGAGAAGACATGTGAAAAGTTATTGTTGATAGGGGGAGCTGTGACAGAAAGGAGAAGATCTTGTCTTGATGGTTTTTCACATCATATGTTGCCATCAATGACAAAGGGGGAGATTGTTGCAAGTATGAGATGAACCAGTGTTGTCATTGATGTCAACATACTCATATTACATTGACAAGAAGGATTGGATGAGCTGTGTGTTGCGGATATTGAGAAAATTAGCCTCAGTCAGGAACAGTGAAGAACAGTGATGAGAAGAAGGCAAATATATTGGATAGGTTGAGAACCGGAGGATGCGGATTAAAGGGTTTGCAGATATGAGTCTTGAGATGCTTCAGTCAAGTTTTCAGAGGTCCGCATGAAGACCTGAAGAAGTTATGGCTGTCTGTGTGGAACCGGTTCCGGCAAGTGCTTAGAGGTGACAGAGGATCACAGAAAGGTCCGGTGAGGTCCGGAATTGTGCAATCCTAATCTGCAGATTGGAAAGAGTGTTTGGGATGTCCTTGTGATGTGCCATCTCGAGTTGTGTATGATTTGGAGGTCCGGAAGTACCTCTTGCATTATGACAGTGGCGACAGACTGTGTTCTTGAAGTTCCGGATAAGGAGGATAAGAGATTTCAGTAAGTAAAGGAAATGCGGACGTACCTGGTCATTCAGACAGGCTTGTGAAGGTTCTTGGATCATGTTGAGGTTGTGTTGTTGGTCCGCATTGATAATGTATGATTTGAAGGTCCGGAAGTACCTTCTACAGTGGCGACAGACTGTGTTCTTGAAGTTCCGGATGAGGAAGACAAGAGATTCCAGCAAGTAAAGGATGTGCAGATGTATCCGGTCATTCAGGCAGGCTTGTGAAGTTTTCTGGATCGTGTTGAGGTTGTGTTGTTGATCCGCATTGATAGTAGAGCCTGAAATTGAAGTTATTCTTCCGGATGAAGTTCTTGCTCTGTTTAGCCGACCGGATGAGTTGTTCATCCTGCGAATGTTCTTGTGGTGGTCGACCGGATGTGTTATTCATCTTGCGGATACTCTTATGATTGTTTGCCAACTTAGATGTTTGTTCCTAAGTCGATGTCTTGTATAAATAACGGTCTGTGAGTTCATTTCGAGGTGTGGTCTTGTGTGGATAAGTGTGGCATAGCGAAGAGAAGTGCGAAAGGCAGAGCAGAGGTTTTTGGGCTTAAATGGAACTGATCCGGACATGGTAGAGATGTCATTCTCCAGTTCAAGACTGTGATTTTTATCACTTTGTAGACAGTGTGTCTCCTTGTAGGCAGTGGGCCTCTTTGTGAGCAGTGTGCTCGGGCAGTGAGCCCTAATTGGCATGTGCCATTCATTCTTCTTTATTCTTCTAACAGAGAATAATTCTTGGGTTAATCACCCCGTGGTTTTTCCCTTAACCGGGTTTTCCACGTCAAAATCTTGGTGTTCAATGTGTTGATGCTTATCTGCTCTTGTGTTTATGTATTATGCTTTCATGGATGATTAATTGATATGCTGCTAACTAACAACAAAAAATCAAGTGTTTTACAACTGATTCACCCCCCCCCTCTCAGTTGTATGCCCTAGATCCAACAGAAGAATCTCAGAAGACAGAGTAGAAGTAGTGGTCACATCTAGAAATGTCAACAATGTTACAAAGAGGTGTCATTAGGTATCATTAGGAGAATTGTAGATCTCCCTAAGAAAAAAGTTCATACTGTGTCTACCCTTGACATGGCTGGAAGGCATAGACTCAACTGATGCAGATCAGATTTCCACATTAGAGGAGTACAATCAGTGTCTTACAGACTTCTTTATGGCTCTTCCTTCCAATCAGAAGGTATATGTTTCACTAAAACTTAAATAGCTTTTGCTATTTGTTATTCAAGACATATAAACCTTCTAAATAAAATTATAGAGTTGTGTACTTTTAGTTTACATTTCCATTCTTATATAGCTGAGCTGTGTACTTTTAGTTTACATTTCCATTCTTATATAGCTAGGTTTGACTTTGAGGGTTGAGTACATTGAGGTTTGAGGGTTAAGGGTTTTAAGATAGGGCTGAGGGTCGAGGGATTAAGGTTAAAGTAGAGTGTCGAGGGTATAAGGATTAGGGATAGGGTTGGAGGGTTTAGGGATAAGGGATTAGGGTTTAGGGTATAGTATCGAGCCTGTTGAGGGTCTAGGAATAGGGATAGTGTTTAGTGTTTAGGGATGAGGGATTAGAGTTAAGGGATGATGGATTAGGGTTGAGGGTTGAGGGATTAGGGTTTAGGGATAAGGTTTAGGGTTGAGGGTTAAGCAATTAGGGCTTAAGGTATAGTGTTGAGGGTTTACAGATAGGGTTTAGGGTTGAGGGATTAGAGTGAGGGGTTGAGGGATTAGGATTTGACATTGAGGGTTAAGGGTTGAGGCTTTAGGGTTTCTGGATAGGGTTGAGGGTCGAGGGGTTAGGGTTAAGATAGACAAGGAGTGACTGAGAGACATAGAGAGGGGAGAGGTAGAGAGGTGAGGGGGAGAGATAAGTGAGATATAGGACATGAGCTAATGGAACTAGAGGTGAGATATTGTAAAGGTGCTATCGAAGGTGAGATAAGTATAAATATTTATGGATCAATCTATAGCAGGACAAAACACGAGCATGTTATAACGTGCTCACATTTTTTCCTACTATAGAAACGGTAAATAAGTGTTGACCCCCATGATCCAAGCCCACATGCTCTATTTTCATTCTGATTATGCATGTGCTCCAACAAAAGAGAAGTGCTTTCATGTTGTTGGGAAGTTCACATGCACATTTTACACATTCTACCACCTTTGCATGATCTTTCCACCACCTTTTCTGCTTTGCCAAGTTGAGAAGGAGGAAATAACATAGTTTTCACACCAAGTTTGATATATATCTATTCAAGTTTCAATTTTTGTAGTGTTGCAATGTCAATTGTGATTCAATTTTAGGAATTTAACATTATAGATTGGTTAGTAGTATTGTTGTTAGTAATTATATTTGAGTGTTATTCAATTTAACATTGAAAAGGAGCAAGTGGTGAAAAACTCAAATTGTTGAGGAATTTGATGCAAGAAGAAAAAAACAGTACATAATTGGGTACTCTCTCCATTCGAATCTTCATTTTTTAGGTATGTCAAGTCTTTACATGCATGTTATTTACATTTTCCTTAATTCTATTTGAATTACTTTATCATGCTTTATCATACATGTTTAAAATAGACACATTCCCAATCAAGAAAGCAACCTATAATCTCACATGATACCATGTATATTTTCTACACTTGGGCTCTTTAATAATTATGTATAATAAACAGACCTTAACATACCATAATGCCAAACTATACAAGAATAAATCCTTACAACATAATAAAAATACAATCCCACTATTATCTTATATTCATTTCTTAGGAACTAATATTGGTCTCTTTATCATGCTATAGACAAATTCTTCGTCATGCCGAGCAAATGATCAAGAAATAAACCAATAGAGGAAGAGATAGAAGCTAAGAATGCAAAGAAAGTAGTGGCTATGAGGGAACTTCGTGAGAAGAGGAAATTGGACATGATAAATGAAGACATGCCAATTGAAGAGGAACCACAACCATCACAAAGAGATATGGTATTGGTAGCACAAAGAGAACAAATGCAAAAACTTTGTGCTATGAGAGATTTGAATACCATAGTTGGAGACACATCCTCTACCGCAAGTCAACATCTAGGGACACCATCTAACACATCTCAAGTTGAGAGTACATCATCACTCACATGTGATTAAGGAGGTATGCCATCATTCCCACGTAAACCTCAAGGTATGTCATCTATTCCATCTTCGATCAAAGGTATGCCATCTAGCCCATCTCATTTAAATATTGATGAAATTCCTAATGTTGAGATGTTTTTACCTAACTTAACACCACCTAGAATTTTGCATCGAAAGCCAAAGTATTTGATTGATATTGATGGGAATATTTTGCAGCCAATGGAAGGTAAGATTCCAAAATGCACTTGTAGAAGATATGCTCATAAGATTTGGAGATTGTTCTTTGAAAAGTTGAATGAGACTGCAAGATGTCAACTATTCATTGAAATGATGCGAAGTATAAAGTATAGATCCATCATGAAGATTCTCGGGTTGAGAACATCAGAGGCTTCAATTGAAAAATCTATTGTCAAAAATCTAATGAGTGCGTATGAGAGTGTTGGTAACACCTCATGCACAAACGATAGTAATGCAACACGGTGTATGATTACATCAACTATAGTAAGTAGTCAAATGAGGAAAGCTCGTCTCATTAGAAAGATGAGTCAAGAATTGAGAATTAATAGGAAAACTTTATCAAGAGCCATTGGAAGATGCCAAAGAATTGAGGAAACTAATGCGAATGAATTATGGGTGTTCTTGGGGAGACTACCATGAAAAGAAAAACCAATTGTTGAAGCATTGAGATCACTAATTGAATACTTTTGGAAGAATTACACAAGGGTATCTCTGAATCAAAGGGATGTGGTAAGAAGGAGAATCAGTAGTTAGAACCATGAGCCACATTCAAAGCATTTTTTGGATGAGACTCAAACATAGTTTTATGGTAAATTTCTAGAGAAGTATCCTCAAATTAAAATTTGTCAAAGATATTTTGAAATGCTAAAACCTTTCTATGTCAAGATAAATCACACACGCACTACTTGTTGTTGTAGATTACATATTAAATTTTCTAACCATTTTGATGTTTATAGGTCTATATGTTTAGATATGCATACTAACAATGTTTTGCAGGGTCGTACCATACATTGCCGCACCAACATCTTCAAGAGACTTCATATCAAGAATTTTATGTGAAAGAGAGGAAGGTTAAATATTCTACAAGAAATTATGCTTTCATGGCACATGTCATCGTTGCAGTGGCTTGTAAGATTTGCCAATATGTGATTATATGGAAAGAACACATGTGGTTATAAATGAACTAGTAGAGTTTAGCAAGTATAAAACAGTGGCATACAATACAAAACATGGTAAAGAAGAAAAGATGTGTGAATTGGTTATTGAAAGGATTCTAGTGTATTAGTTTATGCCTATATTTCATGACAGCATAGTGTATGAGTATGCAAGATATACCCATATAGCTTGATGGTGGGACTTGCAATTCAAGTTATGGAAGGACACATTTCTAGTTGGTAGCATTGTTTCAGTCATCAACTTTGTACAAAACTATAGTTTAGAGCCACAATATGAGGTGCAATCACAATATTACAACTCTACATAGGTTTCTATATTTGTGCACATCACATTCATTCATGCTATTGATAGTATAGAGGATGACAGAAAGAACATAAGGGATTATCATTTCTATATTTGTGATGATTGCACCCATTCTATGGAGTTTGTGCAAGGTTGCTTTTAGGTATTCTACAATGATTTGGCTAGAAGGGGCATATCATTTAGTTAGCATATCATATGGTCGGATAACTGTGCATCACAATTCAAGAACTCACAGAATTTCTATTGGCTGAGTAGGAGGCATAATTTTACAGCTATTCAGCATATGTGGAACTTTTGGGAGGCTAGACATGGAAAGGGGGAGCATGATGGTACAGGAGCATGTATCAAAAGAGCCATAGCACAAGAAGAGTTAAGTATAAAGACAATGCAAAGTTTACAAATGTGAAATTGATCGTCGAGTGGTGTAATGCTTCCATGGGTCTAGGTAATGAAGGTAAGTCTTTAGTTCATATATTTTTTTGATTGATAGATGATACTAACATTGCACCATTTGAGGACTATTCTAAACTGAAAGGATCAAGTGAGATGCACTCTTTCAGAAGCTCAATTGCAGGTTCATGGAGTATCTATATGCGAAAGATGTCATGCTTTTGTTCTTCTTTTACAATTCAAGCCTGGGATGAGTGCGAGTCAAAGGAGTGGGTTGACGAATGGTAGTTGACACGTATTGACCCCAGATGACACTGGAACTAACACAAATGGAATCTTCAATTGACTTTGACCACGTATCAGATCTAGTTCAACTAGGTAATTTATCTATTTGCATAGTTTTTGAAATTCCTAATGTTAGCTTACTTTGTATTATTTTTGTAATGTTGACTAATTTCATCTAATTTGCTACACATATCAATATAGGGCATGTATATGCAATTATTGTAGATGAAGATAACAAAGAGGGAAACAATTATTACTTGTGTTGTCATGTTGAGGCCAAAAAGAAATTGGAGGCCCCAGTTACAGATGGAGAAAATATCGAATACCCTACATGATGAGTGGTTGTTACTAGAACATGGCTTAGAAGGTACCCACATAAGAGTGTTAATGTTTGGTTGTTTCAAGACTTTGACACACATCGAATGATCTGAAAGTAGTACTAAGAATTTCTTATTACACTTTGATCCAGATTTATAACAAGATCTTTTACTGATGTGTTTGCATGTGAATTAGTGAAACCAATGAACATATAAACCACATGAAAATCATAGAAGCTAATAAAACCATATGACAAGAGAGAGAGATTTGATAACGAAGTTCACCAGACTCTGGCTACATCTCTGGATCCATTTGAACATGAATCATTTTATTCCTTCTTATGCAAGATGTATTGACCTTCTCACAAGTGTTTCCATAAAGAACTACCTTCTTAAACAAGGATTCAAGGATGCATTTCACACTAGTGACCTTACTCCAGACATCAGAAGGATGAACTCCTTACAATGCAACCTTTACATAGCTCTCTCAAAACTCCTACAAAGCTTCAAGACTTGAACTAAGCCTATAATTCTTCTCCCAAGTCTTCAAGCAAAAATTCCCCTCCTTGAAAGGCCAAACTCTCCTTTTTATACATGAATTTTACTCAATTTGGCTTAAAACCAAATGATTTACAATATCACCCATATCTCCTTTTTTTACAATAAAATCTCAAATAATCCCCCTTTAGTTTTAAAATAATCTTCCCAAAATAATCCTAACCCTTTTAATTAACGACCCTTATAATTTTGGGCTTTACGAAATAATCCCTTTTGAAATCATTGAATATATTTTAGATATTATTTTAAGCCCCTTTAAAATATCATAATTTCAGGCTAATGTTATTTTAAGGGTTTACTTCTAATTTAAGTGGGTTAATTTTTAAAATTTACCATAATTTGGCTTCAGATGTTTAATAAAAAGAATGGATGCCGAAAATCTCTCAAACAATGCGCATAGCACAATGGTAGGGATTTGATAACGGAGGTCACAGGTTCAAACCACTTGACCCCCTTTTATAGGGATCTCCCTCTTTAGTTTTCATTAAATTAGAATACCATCCATTCTATTCTGAAGAAGGCAGATGAGCTAGTGGTGGAGAGAAAATATAGTTGAAAGGAGGTTATGGCTTCAAATCCCATACATTGAATTTTTCTTAAAAGTGTTTGAAACCACCTAAGAGATAAGGTGCCACATGGTACCAACTCGATATGCCATGTGGCATTATTTAATTCACTCACATTGTGCCACGTGTCACACTGTGATTGCTCTATGCCCTGACATTGATGCCTTATCAACTGTACATATGCCACGTCACCTACAACGTGCCAACCCTTGGACCTGCCACATCAGCAAATGCCACTATGGATGCCTTGTCAGCATGCTGATGTCAACATTGTACTATCTAGTCAACATGGTCAACCCTCAACTTTGACTAGCCATTTCTTCGCCATACGAGGTCCATTTTTTATGAAATGAATGTCATTGGAAAGGTGTCGATGAGCTCTTTGAGTTGATGCCATTTTTGATAAATTCTAATATGATCAATTTTTTTGCCTTCTAATTGGCCCCCCTTATACTCAGTTTGACCAAACTTTGACTGGTCATAACCCGGATGTATGAACTCCTTTTTCACCCATTCAGGTTACGTTGGATTCATTTTTTTCAGCACTTTGACATGGTATTGATTTTAAGGGCATCTAGAATAGTTCAATTTTTAGGTTCTCAAGATCCAAGATTCTTTATTACTCGAACCTTATTGTGGCATCCAATGTTCATTTGATACAATATCGGGGTAGACCTTTGAACAAGACCTTATGGAAGGTGTGTGAGTTAATTGACAAAATAAAGAGGAGAGTAGACCTGACTGATTCATTGGATTAATTTGTAAGTATTCACATTGATTTTGTAAAGTCACATTACATTGAGTTGTAAGGATGCACATTAATTTGTAAGTTTACATAGGTTTGTCTTTTTTTATTTGCTGCTGCATTTTTTACACATATACACATTTTTACATCATCATGTTACGCTTCATGGGGTTAAACCTAAGTGATGGATGAAGTTGATCCTGAGAGTAATGTATAAAATCTAGGTAATGTATAAAATATAGGTGTCTCTAGGTGTCTTGGTTTCTAACTAGATAACAGGTGTCTCTACTTGTATCTTAGGTATATACGATATGTCAACTAGGTAGATAGAGACTAGAAAAAATGTATTTAATCTAATCTAGGTGTCTTAGGTAGATACTATATATCAACATGTCTAGAGACTAGAATAAGGTATAATCTAGAATGAACTAGGTGTCTTCTAGGTAGGTGTCTTATATAATTTAATCTAGGTGTCTTAGGTAGGTACTATATGTCAACTAGGTTTACCATAATAGGTGTCCTAGGTAGAACTATAATCTAGGTGTCTAGGTGACTTAATTCTAGACTACAATAAGGTATAAAGACTATGTGTCTTAGGTCTACTATGTCTATAAAATCTAGATACATACTATACAATAGGTGTCTTAGGTGTCCTACATCTACTAGAATACATTTGTCTTAGGTCTTAGGTGAGGCCACATGAGCTTCCACCTTCACGTGGTTGGCCTTGTCAATATAGAATATTTATATTTCTTGAAGCTAAGGGAAGCTCTTTTTCTTAATAGAAAAACTTTATCAACTTTAGTGTCCTCATGGTGCAGGGGCACCCAGGTTGTCATGTCTCCAAGAGGGGTTAAAAAATAATTTTTTTTTTTTATTGAGTCAACTGTATGTAATAAGGTCTTCTAAGACTATTTCATATGTTTTTGAGTTAGTTTGAGTCATTTGAGGTCAATTTGAGTCTTTGAGTCTTGTTGCAAAAAAGTATCAATGTTGTCAAGTTACACAAAGCAAAATTTGCATTTTTTGTGTCCTACTCCTGATGTGACCAAACTAATAGTTCCAACGAGTCCGGATGGGTATGTTTATGCTAGGCATGGTCCTATTTTGTACCCAAACATGCCCATAGAGCTCAATGGTTGGACTTGCAATTCAAGTTATGCAAGGACACATTTCCAGTTGGTAGCATTGTTTCATTCGTCGACTTTGCAGAGAACTACAGTCTACAACCATAGCGTGAGGTGCAATCACAATATTATAACTCCACACAGGTTTCTATATTTGTTCACATCGCATTCATTCATGCGAATGATAGTATAGAGGATGACAAAAAGATCATAAGGGAGTATAATTTCTATATTAGTGATGATCACATGTATTTTATGGAGTTCATGCAAGGTTGCTTTTAGGTGTTCTACAATAATTTGGCTACAAGGGGCATATCATTTAGTCAGCATATCATATGGTCAAATAATTGTGCGTCAAAATTTAAGAACTCGTAAAATTTCTATTGGCTAAGTAGGAGGCATAATTTTATAGGTATTCATCATATGTGGAACTTTTGTGAGGTCAGGCATGGAAAGGGGGAGCATGATGGTGCAGGAGCATGTATCAAAATAGCCATAGCATGAGAAGAGTTAAAGTATAAAGACAATACAAAGTTGATAGATACAAAATCAATTGTCAAGTGGTGTAATGCTTCCATGGGTCCAGGTAATGAAGGTAAGTCTTCAGTTCATAGATTTTTTTGGTTGATAGATGATACTAACATTGCACCATATGAGAATTGTTCTACACTAACAGGATCAAATGAAATGCACTCTTTTATAAGTTCAATTGTAGATTTATGGAGTATCCATACACAAAAGATGTCATGCTTTTGTTCTTCCTATACAATTCAAGCCTGGGATGAGTGCGAGTCAAAGGAGTGGGTTGACGAATGGCAGATAAGTTATCTTAGCCCACTTGACGCATATTGACCCCTGACGGCACTAGAACTAACATAGATGGAATCATTAGTTGACTTTGACCACATATTAGATCTAGTTTAACCAGGTAATATAGGGCGCGTATATGCATCTAATTTCATCTAGTTCAACTAGGTAATGTCATCTTACTTTGTAGTGTTTTTGTAATGTTGACTAGTTTCATCTAATTTGCAACACATATCAATATAGGGCACGTATATGCAGTTATTGTAGATGAAGATAATGAAGAGGGAACATATTATTACTTATCTCATTGTGTTGAGGCCAAAAAGAAATTGGAGGCCCCAGTTACAGATGGAGAAAACATAGAATACCCTATAGGTTCAGTGGTTATTACTGGAACATGGCTTAGAAGGTACCCACATAAAAGTGTTAATGTTTGGCTGTTTCAAGACTTTGACACACATCGAAAGATTCTTCATTACTCAAACCTTGTCATGGCATCCAATGTTAATTTGATAAAGTATCAGGCTAGACCTTTGAACAAAATCTTGTGGAAGGTGTGCAAGTTTGACCATGAAGCAATACTTGACACAATAAAGAGTAGAGCAGACCCAGAAGGTTCATTGGATTAACTTATAAGTATTCACATTGATTTTGTAAATTCATGTTACATTGAGTTGTAAGTATGCACATTAATTTATAAGGATTGTCTTTTTTTTATTTCCTACTACATTTTTCCACATATACATATTTTTACATCATGTTATGCATTTTTGGTGTCCTACTCCTGATGTGACCAAACTGATAGTTCCAACACGTCCAGATGGGTATGTTTAGGCTAGGTATTGTTCTATTTTTCACCCAAACATGTCGAAACAGTCTGAGCTACATTGTACCGATGATATCCCTGAAGAGTCCAAAGTGCAAAAAGGTAACAATCTTTGACTAGATGTTACTCAAAAACCATGTCACTTAGAAACATTTTGTCTAAGGTAACACGATCATGTAGAGTGCATATACAATAACCTCTCTCATTTTTTTATATCTCTAAGGCATTTGCCTATGGTGAAAGGTTTTTTACTGCCCCAAAAATTGTCAGAAGGAGGCAGTGTAAAGTTGTAAAGGGGTGTAACTTTTGTTCTCCTCATGTGGCCAAATTGACAGTTCCAACACATCTAGATGGGTACATTTATGCTAGGTTTGGTCCTGTTCTTGACCCAAACATGTTGAAACAGTTTGAGCTACATTGTACTAATGATATCCCTGAAGAGTCCAAAGTGCAAAAAGGTAGCAATCTTTGACGAGATGTTACTTGAAAACCATGTCATTTAGAAACATTCTGTCTAAGGCAACCTGATCACATAGAGTGCCTCTACAGTAACCTCTCTCAATTTTTAATATCTGTAAGGCATTTCCCCGTGGTGAAAGGTTTTCTGTTGCCCCAAAAATCGTCAGAAGGAGGCAGTGTAAAGTTGCAAAGGGGTGTAACTTTCATCCTGCTCCTAATGCGAAAAAACTAACTATTCTAACACATCTGGATGGGTACATTTACACTAGTCATGGTCTTTTTTTTCACCCAAACATGTTGAAACAATTAGAGCTACATTGTACCGACGATATCCTTGAAGAGTCCAAAGTGCAAAAAGGCAGCAACTTTTGACGAGATGTTACTCGAAAAGTGTATCACTTAGAAACATTATGTCTAAGACAATGCAATCACGTAGAGTGCCTCTACAATAATCTCTCTCAGTTTTTTATATCTTTAAGGCATTTTCCCATGGTGAAAGGTTTTCTGCTGCCCCAAAAATCATCAGAAGGAGGCAGTGTAAAGTTGCAAAGGGGTGTAACTTTTGTCTTGCTCCTAATGCAACCAAACTAATTATTCCAAAATGTCTAGATGAGTATATTTATGCTAGGCATGGTCCTATTTTTCACCCAAACATTTCGAAATAGTCCGAGCTACATTGTACCGACAATATCCCTGAAGAGTCTAAAGTGTAAAAAGGCAGCAATCTTTGACAAGATGTTACTTGAAAACCATGTCACTTAGAAATATTTTGTCTGAGGCAATGTGATTGCATGGAGTGTCTCTACAATAACCTCTCTTAGTTTTTTATATCTCTGAGGCATTTACCCATGGTGAAAGGTTTTCTGCTACCCCAAAAATTGTCAGGAGGCAGTGTAAAGTTGTAAAGGGGTGTAACTTTCATTCTACTCCTGATGGGACCAAAATGGCTACTCCAACGCATCTGGATGGGTACATTTATGTTAGGCATGGTCCTATTTTTCACCCAAACATGTCAAAACAGTCTGAGCTACATTGTACTGACGATATCCCTGAAGAGTCCAAAGTGTAAAAAGGTAGAAATCTTTAACGAGATGTTACTCGAAAACCATGTCACTTAGAAACATTCTGTCTAGGGAAACGTGATCACATAGAGTGTCTTTACAATAACCTCTCTCAGTTTTTATATCTCTAAGGTATTTTCCCATGGTGAGAGGTTTTCTGCTGCCCCAAAAATATCAGAAGGAGGCAGTGTAAAGGTGCAAAGGGGTGGAACTTTTGTCCTTCTCCTGATGCGACCAAACTGACTATTCCAATGCATCTAGATGGGTACATTTATGCTAGGCATGGTCCTATTTTTCACCCAAACATGTCGAAACAGTCCAAGCTACATTGTACCGACGATATCCTTGAATAGTCCAAAGTGCAGAAAGACAGCAATATTTGACGAGATGTTACTTGAAAACTGTGTCACTTAGAAATTTTTTGTCTAAGGCAACACGATTATGTAGAGGGCCTCTACAATAACCTCTCTCAATTTTTTATATCTCCAAGGCATTTGCCCGTGGTGAAAGGTTTTCTACTGCCCCAAAAATCGTCAAAAGGAGGTAGTGTAAAGTTGCAAAGGGGTGTAACTTTCATCCTGCTCCTGATGCGACCAAATTGACTATTCTAATGCATCTAGATGGGTACATTTACGCTATGCATGGTCCTATTTTTCACCCAAACATATTGAAACAGTCTGAGCTACATTGTACCGATGATATCCCTGAAGAGTCCAAAGTGCAAAAAGGCAACAATCTTTGAGGAGATGTTACTCCAAAACTGTGTCACTTAGAAACATTCTATCTAAGGCAACACTATCATTTAGAGTGTCTCTACAATAACCTCTCTCAGTTTTTTATATCTCTTAGGTGTTTGCCCGTGGTGAAAGATTTTCTGCTACCCCAAAAATCGTCAGAAGGAGGCAATGTAAAGTTACAAAGGGGTGTAACTTTTATTCTTCTCCTCGTGTGGCCAAACTAATAGTTCCAATGTATCTAGGTGCCAATGTGAGGTTGTTTTGATGGTAAAGCGTGTCTTGATTCATGATGTTGAATCTCCTTCCTCCTAGGTGCCAAAATGGATAATTTAGACAAGAAAAGGCACCTTAGTATACTTAGCTCATTTCTTGGCAATTTGCTGGCTTTAATCACTTGTTCAAATCTATAGGAGACCATTTTACACTTAGGTACTAGATCTTAGGATTTTGAACATCTTCCTTCAAGGCACCAAAATTAGGTTATTTAGACAAAAAAGTGCGCCTCCATACAAGATGCTTATTCTCCTTCCACTTAGGTGCTCATTCATGATGATCCAAATGACAATAGGTGCCTAGACTTCCTTTGGTAAGATTTAGTCATTCTGAAGGTTCTAACACTAGGCACTACAGTTGGAAGTGATTTGAAGTTCATTTTCCTCTAGGCACCCAAAATTGATGGTGGAGACAAGAAAAGGCGCCTAGGCTTCTTTTAATAATTTTCAAAGTCTTCCTAAGTTATATTATGCTATATTGACCCTTAGGCACAAATGGATGATCTAGGATGACTCTAGGTGCATATCTAAGGTGATATCTGGTGCAGGAGCACCTTGAGACCTAAGAATCAAGAGGATTCCATGCATATTCTATTCTATCCAAAGTGTCATGTTGTAAGGCCTTAGCACCATATTGAGTCATACTTGGCCGAGTAACGGCATACTGTTGAGTCTATATACATGTCATTAAAGGTTGTAATCAAACTGAATGAGTGTAACTGAATGGCAGAGGTGGTTGTAGAGCAATTCGCTTTCCACCTTATGTAACTGCCGATATGAGATTCTATATAGTAGGGTTGTTTTCGTTAAGACACAGAGAAAGAGAGAGAGGTAGAGAAGATTGGTGTATGGATATTTACTAAGAAGAAGCAATAAAAAGTTCTATTTGGTTTAATTACAGAGATGTAGATTGGAAGCATTCCACTAGTTGAGATTTCTTCAAAATCAGTGGAATGACGTCCTTAGAGTTAGATTATTTTCCATTATGTTGAGTTTTTATTTCTGTATAGTTGTTTGGTGTTTGAGTCGTTGTAGAGTTGTAGAAGTAGTTATCGGCATATCAAAAGAGTTGTTGAGAGTTTCATCGATGGGCAAAGTGTTGCCGAAAACAAAAAGTTCAATGCTTCAAAAGGTTCAATGGTTCAATGGTTCAAAGGTTCAAATTTTGAACAATTGTCTACTTCTTTGTGCTCTCTGCATCAAATTAGTATCAAAGCTAGCAAAAGGTCTAAGTATTCTGTATTTGATTTATATCACTGAGAAGGTAGATAAAGAGTTGAAGGAAAATTGAAGAGTTGAAGCAAAATGTTTGGTTGGTGACCATTTTGAAAACAGAGATCATAAGAAGTATTTTGAAGGCTAACAGTAGTTGCTAGACTGTTGCAGATGCTCATGCCATCTAATTGTGCAAGGAATAGGATTCCTATAGTGTGGGTAGATGATGATGAGGTCTGTCAAGACCATTCACCAATAGAGATTTGGCTATAAGAGGGTGCAGAGTGAGGCCACTATGAGAGAGAGTGGTAGTGCATCTCCAGAATTTGTTGTTGGATGAGAGGAATGGGTATGCAGCAATGTGTAGGATGGACATCTGACTAAGCATTGTGTTGTAGTCATTGAATCTTTGATCAATCTGAGAGTACTCCATTATTAGGAGTAGAAGGAGCCTAAAGATGCTCTGAAATGTGGATGGTAGTTTGCCATTGTTGGTTGGTTGGTCACTGTTCCATTGATGTGAAGATTTGAAGCCTGAAGTTGAAGAGATAGAGTGAAAGATGAAGCCAGACAGAGATGTAGGAAAAGGTGGTTTTGTTTTTGCAGGTACATTTCCAAGGGAATTAGAATCTTTGTTGGTTGGTTGTATGGTGCAGGAGCACCTCAAGATCTAAGAATCAAGAGGATTCCATGCATATTCTGTTCTATCCAAAGTGTCATGTTGTAAGGCCTTAGCACCATATTGAGTCATACTTGGCTGAGTAACGACATACCGTTGAGTCTGTATACATGTCATTAAAGGTTGTAACTAAACTGAATGGGTGTAACTAAATGGCAGAGGTGGTTGTAGAGCGATTCACTTTCCACCTTATGTAACTTCCGATATGAGATTCTATATAGTAGGGTTTTGTTCGTTAAGACATAGAGAGAGAGAGAGAGAGGCAGAGAAGATTGGTGTATGAATATTTACTAAGAAGAAGCAATAAAAAGTTCTGTTTGGTTTAATTATAGAGATGTAGATCAGAAGCATTCCACTAGTTGAGATTTCTTCAAAATTAGTGGAATGACTTCCTTAGAGTTAGATTGTTTTCCGTTATGTTGAGTTTTTGTTTCTATATAGTTGTTTGGTGTTTGAGTCATTGTAGAGTTGTAGAAGTAGTTATTGGAATATCAGAAGAGCTGTTGAGAGTTTCACCGACGGGAAAAGTGTTGCCCAAAATAAACAGTTCAACGGTTCAAAAGGTTCAACAGTTCAAATGATTCAGCAATTCAGCAGTTCAACAGTTCAAATTTTGAACAATTGTCTACTTCCTCTATGCTCTCTGCATCAATATCTTTCTAGGCACAATCTTCACTAAGTTTAGACTTCACTTTACATCAAGGCGCCAAAATGGATAGTTTAGAGAGAGGCAAAAATGCACCTAGAGGTATGATGTTCAGTTTGATGTGTTTGATCAACTTTGATAATCAAAATGAATTTCCTTCCTTAAGGCACCCTCCTTTATACTTTGAAACATTCTTTCAATATCAAGGCACAATTTTGAGGTTGTTTGGATGATGAAAGATGCCTTGAGTTCTAGGCAGAGTTTTGAGGTTGTGCAAGTAGAGAAATGCGCCTAAAACTAAAAATCCCCGAGGTATGACTTATGGAAGCCTATATCCCCAATGTTATGTTGATTACTAAAATTAGGTAAGACTCAATGTAATCTCATAACCTCGCCTTATATGCAAGAGGAGTTACATTTAATAACCACAATGGTCATCAGGTGCTCATAAGCATATGATTTTGACTATCTTATTCAAAATAACAAACATACTCTTTGCATCCCAATATGGTATAATAACAAGAAATTAAGAAATATTTTCAATTGACCAACTCATAAAGAATATGGATCAGCATACTCATTTGAATATTTTCAATCGAGCAACTCATAAAGAATATTAATATTTTTTGTTCAACATGATGATTCATTTTTTTTAAATACAACTTTTATCTTTTAGTTCCAAAATGAGGTTTAGGTAATACTTGAATAACAATAGCTAGCTTATTGGATCAACAAACATCCTATGTAATACAATTGGACTTTAAATATTTGAAGTAGCCATCTACAAATATCCATTCAAATGTGGATTTATAATGCAAGTATGGATGCCATCAATAAAACAGATTTGTATTAACCAAATATCCATATAGGCATACATCAATATCCATCGATAGAAGTATAACATATAAACAAAATAGCCATATAGGCTTACAAGAATGCCATATAGGCATACAATGTCAACTATATACAATACAAAATATATGTCCACAAATGTCATATAGGCATACAACAAAGGAACACAATAAAAAGCCATTCCCCTCTAGCTGGTGAAGAGAATAGATCACGGGCACCATTTCATCTTCTAGGGGATGGAGATGCGCATGTGGGTGGTCTACTCCGAACCTAAGGGCTCCTCCTCCTATTTAGTTCTTCCTACATCTTTAGTTGTTACAATAAAAAGTATAGACATTAATATATAGAAATTACATGTTATAAAAAATAAAATATTTAACAAAATAATCACTTACCGCTACCATATAATCTGTTTCCTCACTTGCCTCAGTAGCAGGAATAGGCCATGGTGATGTCATGTTCTATAGAAACCATCCAGATAGAAATTAAACTTCAAATCAATAATCTTTTGATTTTTCAAAAATAAACAACTATAACAATGAATGTAAATTGAAATTTACTAATCTACCTCATATCCCTGTCAATGCCATGGATTTATGAATCGCAGGGGTCACACCATGCTCCATTGCCCTATGAACATTGGGAGGTGTCTCCGCAGCTTGCATCATCTGGAAATAAAACAACATTATTCAATTACAAAAAACTATAATAGTGATGCAAATCATGGCTCCTAACATACACACATGTTCATCTAAACATGGAAGTACACACAATAAAACACACAAGTCACATACAAAAATCTAGTAAGTACAATTCATTCATTAAACTATTTATTTTAGTACCTCCGTGAAGCTTTGAAGTCCACCACCACTGGTAGGTGTTGCTGTGAAATCTCTAATATTAACCTATTCAACATCCAAAATCAGATATTAGAATACCATTCATATAACGATGCTATTGACATGTAATATTTATAATTGTTTACTAGTTACATACCCTGACAGTAGATGATCTAGTGTAATATGCAAGTGGAGAACCACTGAAAACTACATCAATGCTATAACCCTGAAATTTCATTTAAATCATCAATTTAAATTAGTTAATCTTGCATTTCAAAAATAAAATTTAATAAATTAAATTCAATAAACTTGCTAATATTTACCTGAGTATCAAGGCCAAAAGTCTCACTCAGGAGGGTATCTGTCATCACCATCTGCTCAACTATAGATGTAGCCTGTGCACCTACGTCCTGACTATCCATGGGGTCATTACCGCAGGCTAACCTGCAAGTCTAATAAGTATGGGGTGGGACCCTACTCCTCACACTATCTCGCAACCCACTCTATGCTGCAGGACTGGCATGCTCTATGATGCTTTGGGTCAAGGCACTAATGGACTGAAGTGTATTGACCTCAACACTCTCCTTCACAATGGTAGGGATAGAAACATGCTCATGGGCTAGTCTGTTGATTACTCATCTCACTACCTGTTGTGGGTCAACACATGCCCTTGGTCTATCTTGTGCTGACCCCCCACCTCTACCCCGGAAGTCCCGCATATCAAAATAGTTTGGCACTTTATTGAGGACAAACTCATAGTAGAGTTTCCTCAAAAAGTATTGTAGGACCTCATTATTATTGTATGGAGGATGGTCAAAAACCATCCACCACCTCTGCCCAAAATTGTCCCTTATCGCTTGGCTATTGCATCAATGGATAGGGAACCTCTTGCATGTAATGGGTGGAGGTTGATTTGTTTGTGGGTTTGTGAAAATCAAACACAAGTCTAATTTTGTAATTTGTAATTTTTTCACATCTTGGTATGACAACTTGTCTGCATAATAGTCTCTAAACTCTCTCCTTTTATCCGTCCAACTAGATATTTGCTTGCTAGTTGAATCTACATTTGATAACATAGATTCAAGAGTTTTACCAAGCATGGACCTATGCAAGGTTGAAGTGGAAGGATCTTTCAACCTTGCAATTATATCTTCAATTTTTTTCTGTTGTTTTCAATTTTCCCCATTCTATTTTCTTGTGTTCCAGGGGTATGTCGAGGAATGGACGGAGGAGGTTGTTGTTCCGCATGTATTTCCTCCTCAGGATATTTCTGGATTTTGAGGAGGAGGAGGAGGAGGAGGTGCATTAACATTTCCTGACAATTAATGAAATATACATAAAAAATCAACTCAAACCTACCTATTTAGAAATAAATTCAAACAAAAAAAAATAAAACTCACTCCTTTGGTGTGCTCGATGTCATGGCAGCATTTTGGCAATGCATCAGCAAGATTTTGGTGTTGAATTGTCTTTTTCAAAACGTGAGCGCGCTTCCTAGGGTTTGCAAGCCATGGGGATAGAGGAGAAAAATAGAAATGAAATGAGATGACAAGCTTTTATTTATTTATAATAGTTCATAATGCGCTCGCATTATAACGCAAGCGTGTTATGGTTTGGTTTTGACGAGCCTTAGGCTCGTCATTACCAAACCATAACGCAACGTTATACATTTTTTTTTTTGAAAACCATTTGGCTACTTTTTGGCCCCCCATCTTTTTGCACTTACTCGATACTTAATAAGTTAGGTGAAAGATCTATGTAATAAAATGAAATACCATGATGGTTCTTATGAGTGGTAGATTCTATCAATGGAGTCACTAGTTGTGGAGTAGTATCCAAATTCACTTGAAGAGTCACTAGTTGTGGATTTGTATCCAAATTCACTCAAAAAATTTCTAGAGTTATCTACCTAATGTCCTTTTTATAAAGGTAAAGCACACATGAAATCCAAAAGAGATATCTACACTTGTGTATTCTAAAGTTGCTCAATAATACCATATTATTTGTGTGCCTTGTATGTAAAGCTAGGTGTGGAAGGGAGATTAAATGTATTAGATGACAAAATTGGCTATTGAGATGGAATATTGTGAGCTCTAACCATCCTTTAATGTGTGTGTCAAACTAAATGACATCTCCTTGAAACAATTTTGACATGAAAGGCAAAAATATCCTAGGAGGAGGTTACTTAGCATGAAATGTAGGAGATGAAGATAAATAAGCCATATGGATAATAGGTGAAGAGTGTGGAAAAACATTTATAAATACACCACATGTAGGCTCAACTAAGCCCACATTAATCATTTAAAAAAGAGAAATGAACAATAAAAGAATATACCAAATTCATAAATGAATGATTGAATAAACAAAATCACTGAAATTATTACAATGTTTTAATCCATATAAAATATTAATAATATTGTCCTTAAATTCTCTTATAATATCGATCTTGAAAGGTTGGTTTATCTGTTTTGGTTTGTAAGTTTATTATAAATTAAAAATCTTGTGTTGTACATAATAAAACAATGTACCAAAAGAATGGTGCATCATTCATTACAAACAAGCCTACTTTAGCACTCATTTATATTTGCAAACCAAAAAATAAATAATAGAACAATGTACCAAATTCATAAATAGATAATTGAATAAAGGTCACTTAAATTATTGTAATACTTTAATCCATGTAAAAATATTATTGTACTTTGAGGGTGGAAGGGTGGGCGTCCTACCACATACTTGATATGGGAGGACCGGGGTTATGTGTTGCCAGCTTCGCTGGACAGGTGGCAACATGTGATGGTGTTTGGCTTGGGCCAGCTGAGGTGGCAAGTGACTAGGATGTAGTGGTGTTGATGGGACTAGGGTGGCAGAAGCCCATTTGGGAGACCATCATTATTGCATAGCCGATGTTCGAGATCAAGCCTTGGCTTGATTAAATTCACTCGAGCGTCATCATTTGGGAGAAAGCTCCCCTCATCTCTTCTTTCCTTTTTGTCCTCCACTGGGAAGCTTTGAGAAGACAGAGTGGATTTCTATGAGAAGCCAAACACAGGGGACGCCATCTTGCTTCTCTTGTTCTTCTTTTCTTGTCTCTAATGGCAGGTGGATTTTGTTTTCTAATGAGGATTTCCACAGAAGGAGTGATTTGCTTGGGATTGGACACTCCCATTCAAATTGAGAGCACGATGAGGCAATTGGCTTTTAAGGGCCTAGTGACAGACCATAGGTTGAAGAGGATTCTGTGTCTATGTGATGAATTCATCCTTCTAGCAGTCAAGGTTATCATGGGCAAGGAATTTCTGGTTGAGGGCAAATTTTATAGGGTGGACACCTCCATTGGGTCCTATTTTTTAGCCTCTTTGTTGGATGTTGGTATTGCAAAGGATAAATCTTTCCTTCTAATGCGATGACTATTTATTAGTAACCTACTTGTGGGTGTGGAGGACATTGTGAAGGCAGCCGAACTAGGAGTAGGGATTCCCAGGCCTGCAGATTTTCATTTGATGGAGGATGAGGTTGTGGTTGTGCGTTATTTTCCTTTTATGCTAAACCCTAAAGGTTGCCCACTTATCCGAACAAGTGGTGGTGGGAGTCAAATTCCTGTTAAAGTGTTACAGATCGTTCCTCATGGCGGCTCCTTCAAATGGCTTGAGGACTTCAGGGTAAGGGAAGCCAATCTCAGCTTTGATGTTTGAAGCTTTCTGTGATATGGATCAGTGAATGTAGTAGTTTTTGTTTTGTTCCAGTTTGTCGGGTGGCTAGGGTTTGATGTTGTAGCAGGGTTTTTGTCTTCTCCCCTACAAGTTTATAGGAGGATGTTCCTTTTTGTTATCTGTTAGTCCATATGGCAATGTTAACTAGATAGTTTCTAGGCCTTGCATGACCATTTTCACTGTTGGGAGACCTTGCATGGTCAAGTAATATTTAGGGGAATTTAGGTGGTAAATCTGAACTCTACTGCAAGCTATGTAGCCAACTCTGTAATCTTTTTCTTTCATATCAATATAAAATTATCTATTATGTAGAAAAAAAAAATTTATTGTATTTAAATTTTATTTTATTATTAAATAATTAAAACATAACAATAAATAAATAATAATGTAAAAAGATAATTCAATTATTAGGAACATAAGAAGAAAGTGAGGTAGCCATGTAGGTATCTTTCCTCACTATTCTTAAACATCATCAATTTCAATAGTCAAAAGTTAATTTTGACAAATAAAAATAAGACAAATATTTACTTCTTGTTGTGAATGGGGTGTAAAATTGTTATTGACTATTTAACCATTGAATCAAATTAAATGATATTTAAGTAACCCCATTTTCCACAATGTAACAAGTGATAACATAGTCTTTGCCGTGTTTGACACTAGTTACTCATTACATAACAAATATCGTAGTCTTTGGTACAAAGGCATCACACAAAATCATGGACACTCAACAAACCCAAAATTGAACAAGACCAAACTAATATTCCACAGAACCTAGTCATATCATAGACTATGGAAATATCATGTCTACAAACCACCGGGTCATGTTCACCGGTCTGCACTACATGGTTTTTCCAGGGATAACAAACCTTGTCTGACATCTTCCCTGAACCTAATACATACCCTGCCGTGACAAGCAAAGGAGATGAACTTACAAATATTGGCCTTGTGCATATCCTGTAATATGACTTGGGAGGAATTGTTCTGAGAATACCTAATGGCATGTGATTCAAGAAGCTTCCACTTTGTGTTGGTCCATGGAGCGTGCTTTTGTTGAGGAATTAAAACAGATAAAAACTAAATGTAATTAATAAATCGAAAAACACACGTAGATATAGACACCAGCAAGAAAGAAGAACCAAGTTTTTTGAACTTAGTTCACCAAATGGCTACGTCCACTTAGAACAGGGGATAGCTCTGTTTCTATTAAACTCAGAGAAATAACCTATATCTGCAGCTTTCTCAAACAACCTACAGCAGCTCAATATCTATCTTCACAATATCTCCAAAAGATTCATAACAGATTAACCCCCAACGAAGAAGAATCTCAGAAGACAGAGTAGAAGCGGTGGTCACATCTAGAAATGTCAGCAACGTTACAAAGAGGTGTCATTAGGTCTCATTAGGAGAATTGCAGATCTCCTTAAGAAAGAGGGTCATACTGTGTCTGCCCTTGACATGGCCGGCCAAGGCATAGACTCAACTGATGCAGATCAGATTTCCACATTAGAGGAGTACAATCAGCCTCTTACAGACTTCTTTAGGGGTATTCCTTCCGATCAGAAGGTATATGTTTCTCTTAAAATTAAATAGCTATTACTGTTTGTTATTCAGGACATCTAAACCTCCAAAATAAAATTATACAGTTGTTTACTTTTAGTTTACGTTTCCATTCTTACCGTTCAAAATTTTTATATAGCATAATAAGAACAATAAATCTGATATGCCAATATTTGAATAGATGATATTGGTCGGCCATAGCGCTGGTGGCTTCAATCTGAGTTACACCATGGAACATTTCCCACTTAAAATCACTGCTGTTGTTTTCGTTACCGCAGTGATGGCTCTCGGCGGAACTACTGCCGTTGATATTTTGAATGAGGTTTATTTCTAATGTCCTGTTTTCAATTTTGTAATGTTTTGGTGACTGTTTTGTTATAAGCTTTATATATATATTCATGTTTATATTCTTGGTAACAATTTTTTATTATTAAATATATATTTTTACTATAGTGTATCTATGTAACATCAGATTTGTTTCGAATTGGAAACTTTGGTGACTCCACATTTTACTTTACCAATGGAGAAGAAAATAAACCCACCTCCATAAAGTTTGGCAAGCAGTTTTGGTAAGAATTTTTGTTACAAAACTTGCCCTCTTTGGTAAATTATTGAAATCAACTCTCTGGCTTAATTGTATTATAGAGAAACTAATTGCTTGATTGACTGGTTGATATCATGGAATTCAATGTAGGATATGTGTTTGACTGATTCTGTACTCAAAAGATTTCCTTTCTCGGAAGGAGCTCTTTCCTACACGAATCAAAATTATGGAGGAATTCCCCAAGCATACATTGTGACCAAAGGGGATAAAATCATTAAGGAGGAATTCCAGAGAAAAATGATCACAGACAATCCTCCGCAAATTGTATACGAGATAGAAGGATCGGATCAGTCTCCATTCTTCTGCAAGCCTCATGAACTTGCTCGCATTCTTGTTCAAATTTCTAATGGATGCCTATGTAACTAATGTTGTGCCTTATTTTCTTTTTAAACTGTTATGATATTTCTTTGGATGTAATCGATGATAAAAATTACAGTACTTATATTATTTTAAAATCCTGTAAAAACTAGTCTCAATAAGTGTTTAATTGTAGAATTAATAACAGGATAGGGTAGTTAGTTCTAGAATTAATAATCCAATAAGATTACTAATATCATGTAAAATCTATTCACCACGATGTAAAAATTGTTGGTCTGACGAATGTGTTCAAGTTTGTAGAGTCTCAAAATTATGTACAATTCAATTATGTACCCCTGGAGTTCAATCTGATTTAATGTAATGTGTGAAATAAAATGTGTCACACAGAAGTGATCTAGAAAAATGTTGCTTTAGTAAATCTATTCACCTTGATCCGTTAGTAGCTGAATGTGGTCAAGGTGGTGTTTACAAACATCTTTAAGAGACTGAAAAATCAATAAGGAACACATTCTCCTAGGTCAACCCCCTTGTTGAGTTGGATTAATAGTAATGAGGAATGTTATAGAAACATGCACAAGCATGTAAATGATCTTATGCAAATGATGTGGTTTTGATTCTTTATCCCTTCGAAAAATCAAGGTGTACTCAAATAATTTTTCCTTGTTAACTAGTATGAATTAAATGCACATTAAATGTCTTTATATACTGTAACATGTCACACAAAAGTCTGTTAAGTCAACTCATAATGGCTAGTAAAAAGGGGCAGGAATATTGGTAGTTGAATTTTAAATTTTAAATTTGAGGTCCATTCCCACATACCATAAGATCAATCAGGACTGGCATAGAATGAACGTAGACAATGAAATGACAATCTCGAGATGGGGAGCAAATGTATTGAAAATAAGTATGAATAGGCTGTAATAAATGAGGGGTAGATTTGACAAATATATTGAAATTAGTTTAAATGGGAGTATATGGAGATGATAGGGACTAAGGCATGAGAAAAATCTAGAACAAGAGTGTGCCACTTGTCAATATTGTAGAAGCATTGGCATTGTTTGTCATTGATGTCAAAGTGTCTTGATGGTTTGATAGTGTTCGTTATGCAGTCATGCTTTATGATACAATCACCAAACAAGCTTCATGGAATAGATGTTTGTCAAAGGTTGAGGTGATGTTGGTTGGTTTAGGATGTGATGGTGGATGTTGAGTTCATGGTGTTGCTTTAATGATTCATGTTAGGATTCATGTTGTGTTCCATGCTTCAATTCTTGTTGTGAATGTCCAGATGGACTAGAATGTTTCATGTTTCATCTATGGTGGTTGAATTGCAAGGAGGTTAGTGGTGAACACATCATTAGGAGGTCAGATCAGGAGAATATTGCCAAGGTTCTTATCATTCATTCCTTGATGTGGTTGGCAAGGAGTTGCCACTGATGTCTTCCAAACATGACAAAGTTCACATTTCATGTTGTCACATGCTTCTTTCATATTGATGTTGTTTGAGGAATTGACCATAATCATCATGCTACATAGGTTGTACTTCAGGAGTTGAGCAGTTGTGATAGGGTCACAAATTGTCTTCTATTGTGTTATGTAATTCATGTTCATAAGGTCAGATTGCCTTGGGATATAAAGCAAGTCATTTATCAACATGTTATTTTTGGTTCTCCTTGGTGTTTGGTGGATGCAGTATTGGTACCTTAGGAGATAGAAGGATCTTTCTCTTTGGTGGTGATTTCATAACTAAATGTTGAGATGGAGTTACTAATCAGGGATTGTGTAGGCTTATGTCTTCATCTGTCAGGGTTTCCAAGTATTGACAGATATCTTTGTTTGAAATCTAATCCTAAATGGGTTTGAGTCTTGTTGACTTCCTAAAGTCTATGTAGTCTAAGTGAGTTCATAAATCCTAAGCCTAATGCTAAATTCCCTATGCTTAGATTGTATATCTTTCTCTACAACTGAGCTTTTGAAAAATGTTTTTGTGGTCTAAAGATAAATTAGGGTGTGTATCTAAGATAAGATCCTAAACCCTAAAATCTCTAAGCTCTAAAAACCCTAACCATTATCATGTTTTAAACCTAAGTCAAACTCTTTAAAGAATCCTTTTATGCATTGCTCTAAAAGAGTTACTTTTATTATATTGAGAGTTGACCTAAGATCAAAGGTCATATTAGTAAAGATTACTGTCTAAAGGGTTTTTACAAGATTCATAAACTGGCCTCCTCTTCTTTGTCATCAATGCTCACTGGTCATCCTTCTTGTGTTTAAGTGGCAAAGTAAATCATGTGGAGATTAAAAGGCAACTTGGTATGAAAGACAAATTGAGTGGTTATCTTTTAAATGCTTTATGGAACTTAATGGTCAAGCTCTCCTGATTAAAATAGACATGTAGAGTTCTTTATATGGCAGAGTTCAATCTTTTGAGTTTCTTGATGATGAAGAGGGGGCTAGGGAAATTCATATCTCAGTCTATGGAATTGGAAAGGAAATGAAACTTGGTCCATATGATTGAAGAAACATATATCTACAAGTAGATATAAAGATTGGAGGAAATGATGCAAAAATACAAGGATTTTAATGCAATCAAACATGTAAGACATTTGAAGCCTTCATATGGAGATATAGGAGAATTTATTGCTATATGATTTTGATTTTGAGTTAATCAATTGCCAGAATAATTTGATACATTCTGTAAGGCTTTTGCAAAGAGTTTCGAAAGGAAAGTTTGATGGTTTTATCATTGATATACTGATGTAACAAGAAGAACCCTAGTTAAGTCAATTGGTGTGAGTGAGATAAAAATGTGTGAGACTAAGTTTATGAACATCTATAGAGATATACCTAAGTGTTAGTATGTAGATTGATCAGTACTTGTGAAGAATGTATTGAATTAGAGACAAAAGGAGACATAAGTTGTTTGTAGAGATCTTGGTTTGTCAGAGGGTTATGGCAGAGAATATAATCATGATTGCTTATGAGATATGTAAAGAAAGGGAAGAGTAATCAACAAGGGAAAAGCATGATGAATATAGTATTTGCTGATGTTATGCTTGTGACAGAGATAAGTGTGATGATAAGGGTAAGGCACATGTGTGAGTTTCATTGATATGTGATAGAATTTGTTTGTAGAGTGATTATGAACTGTATACAAGGAGAGATAAGAGGTTGTATGAGCATTGGAGTTTTTATATATATATATATATATATATATATATATATATATATATATATGTTGATGTGTAATAGCAAATCAGGGTATCCCTCTGAATTGATTTTCTCTTTCTCATGTTCACATTTAGCCAATGAGGCTTGTATGGTCAGTCAAACCTATTTGTTGCCAGTGAGGCATGATTTTGTACTTGTTAGTCAGTCATTTTGTTGAAGCTAGTGAGGCATTTTTAGAGTGATTTTTCATCCCTATGAGGGTTTTCCACTCATCAAATCAGGGGTTCTATTTCTTGTTTGTCTTCATATGTTCATGTGCCCTAATGACTTGTTCTTAAGGTGTTGATTCATACTTTTCAGTATCATACTTGTGCATATGTGTTTAAAAGATCATTGAAGTTTTCCTCTCTTTGTCTTATAAGTTAAAAGGTGTAAAAAGTGATAAAAGTTTATACAACACTGATTCACCTCCCCTCTTAGTCTTGTCCTGTACTCCAACAAGTGGTATCAAACACTAGGTTCCCTATAGAAGTCTAATAGGCTTGGATAGGTCCTAATAGTGGAGTACCATAGGAAAGAGTAGAAGAAATAGAGAAAAGAAAGAAGCCAAACAAAAGGTTGACCAACAAATCTCAGTCAAGTCATGTGGTGAGTTGTTGCATGAGCCATCCTTGAAAATTGACACCAAACGTGATAAAGAAAATGACTTTATTATTGAGATTGATGACACAAAATGTGATAAAGAAAATGACTTTATTATTGAGATTGATGACACAAAAGAAGACCTCCTTGTGGATGAAGATGGACAGGAGTTTGATGAAAATGATTATGAGGTTGATGTTGAAGGGGAACTCATATGTGCCCTAGGTGAGATCAAGAAATTTAGAAAGGAGAACCAGATATTAGAGTTAGATATTCAACAAGGAAAGGACTCTAAGGACAAAGTTGTTTCAGACCTTAAAGAGTCAAGAAATTTGATTATAGATTTAAGGAGTCAAGTTGATGAATCAAACAAATTGATTATCAATTTAAAAATAGAGGTTGAGAAAGCTAAGAGGATAGCTGATGCAACAAACTTTGATTTGGAAGCTAAACAATTGAATGCCAAAAGCTTGAAGGAGAAATAGTCTCGTTAAGGAAAGATCTTGAGGATATTAGGAGGCAATTGGAAAAGAATCTGAAATTTGAAGAGAGTACAAACAAGTTGAATGATATGTTGAGCAAACAAAACCATTACAGGGACACTACTGGTCTAGGTTATGCAGAAGGGCAAGATATGCACCTAGGAAGAAGATAGACTTAAGTTATCATGCTGCTACACCAGAAGATCAAGGAGTAAGGACAATCAGGTCTACAAGATCTCTATCAATCAGGCACTCAATGAGGTACAATTATTCTCAATTTTATGGTTATTGTTATTGCTATCATGTTTATGCCCATAGAGCAAGAGATTGTGCAAGAAATTGTAGGATGTTTGAGAGACATGATCATATTAGGAATGTCATTAAGATTTCTTATAATATGTCAAGAATAAATTATCCTTTCTTTGGTCTAGACAACAAAATCAAATGTTATAAGTGTAACTCTCCTAGACATAAAGCATTGCATTGTAGAATGATTCAATGGAATCATTCAGTCATCACAAGAAATTAGACACAATACTAGTTTGAAGAAGAAAATATTCCAAGAAGACAAGCATTTAGAAGGTTTGCAAAAGGAAGCAAAACCAAGCATAAAGAGGAGCTTGATGATAGGGTGAGATAGTCATGGTCTTATTCTTTGCCCCATGGAATTAATAGAATCATCTCATAAGTAGCTAAGTACAATATGTCATCCTATGTTGGAAGTTGCCTTGAAGGACAGATTGCTGATGAATCTTATTAGTGCTCTTTGCCATATCCTCTAGTTTTTCATTTTACCAAGGTTCTGGATTTCTTATTAGGACAGATATGTTACCTTTATTTATGAATAGAGCATGGTATGTTGACTTTCTATTGAAGTGCGTAGTGTTTGTATAAGGAGTTAGTAGCAATGCTTCTTTGAAGACATCTTAAGGACAGTACTTTTAAGTTTGATATCAACAATGCAGCTTTAATGATTTTAGTATAGAGAGTTTGCAATGTGTATGGCATCCTTCATAAAACGAACTAAGTTGTAATTGCCAAGAGATGATCCATGTGTTTGGTGCTTTAGGGTTTTAGTTGCTATGTTGAGGTATGTTTGTAGTAGCTGAAGTGATGTTTTACAGTAACATGATCAAAAGTGAGGTGTAATGAAGTGTCCTCATAGCTAGAATCAGAAGTTCCTTAGTGTTGTAGTCATCTGCATGAATGTGTCTCGGACTTGCAGAGATTATAGAAAACCTTGTGTATTAGTGGTTTTTATTATAGGTGGCCTTGTTGATTGGCAGGTGTAGATTGATAGTAGACCTTTAGTTGTAGATGTTGTAGTGTGATGGAGTAGCATGATTGTGTAAAAGACTTGAAGACTTGTTTTTTGATTCATTCTTTTAAGGCAGACATGCCTCTAGAGTAGACCTCTAGTTTTTTGAAAGCAGAGATAACATGTTGGAGATAGAGACTTTTATGATGTTCCTCATGTTTTGTACCATGTTGAGAAGATCTCTATATAGAGTAGTTCTTTAGGTTTTTGATCTCTTGATGATTCCTCCTATATGCACTAATGATTTACTAGTTTGATGATGATATGGTTTTGATTGGTTGTGTGCATACATTATGTTTGTGGTGACTGATCAATGATGAAGCATTCCAATTTGACAATGATTTGTTATAAAGAAGATAGGACAATTTTTTTTGTTTTGGATAGGAAATGGAAGTGTATTGATATTGAAAGTGTTCATTTCAACAATGATTTGGTACAAGGTCTAACAGTAACTTGTTAAGAATAGTGAGTTACAATCCTAGTAGATGATGTAGCAATCCTTTATGGTGACGCAGTTTTTGATAGTTTTTGTGGCAGTTTCTTATGGTAGTGTTGTCTTCATAATACAAGGGAGTGTTTGATTTTGTAATCTTTGTATGGAATGTAAGTTCATTGTACTCTTGGTGCACTAGTATTTGGTGTGTGTTACAGGTTGATGGTGCAAATTGGTGAAACATTGTCTTCCATCTTATAGATAAGTCATTATGAATGTGGGACTAATATAGAGATTGTATGCCTAATTCTCAGTTGCATAAAAGTGATTTGAAACAATATAGTGGTTATTGATAGATGTATCCATGTTTGTCTAACATACTTGTGCTATTAGGACAACGATCCAGGTCAAGGGCATAATACTCTGATTATAGGGATATGAGGTTGTAGATGTTGATAAGTGGTCATCATTCTGTGCATCTTGGATCATTCATTAAGGTTTTCAAATTGTTGCTCTATTATTGTATGTGTATATGTTCTACTCTACACTCTATAGAAGCATAGATAAGTGTAGGTGTAAGGTCATGGGAAATGCCATATATTCTGACAGATATCAAGTGTAGCTAACTGTGTCTCCTTTAGTTGATGCTGCTAATACTCTTATGCTATGTTTTTCACTTTGCCCTGAGTTATTCTCAATCATTTGTTCATTATGAAAAAGGGGGTGATATGTACTCAGTGAATAGTTGAACAATGCAAAGTAGAGAATAGTATAGATGACAGACAGTGGATAGTAGCACATTGGATGTGAATAATAGTTGTCTTTTCTTAATAAATTGTATAATGCAATAGATGATTTGATGCCTAGTAATCAAGAGGAGCATGTTAGCCCTTTGTCATTAGATGTCAAAGGGGGAGAAGAGCATAGATGCAGACAAGTGATAGATTGACATCAATGCCAAAGGGGGAGATTGTAGAAGCATTGGCATTGTTTGTCATTCATGTCAAAGTGTCTTGATGGTGTCTATTATGCAATCATGCTTCATTATACAATCACGAAACTTGCTTCATTGAATACACGGTTGTCAAAGGTTTAGGTGATGTTGGATGTTAAGTTCATGGTGTTTCTTTGATGATTGATGTTATGATTTATGTTGCGTACCATGTGTTAATTCTTGTTGTGAATATTCAGGTGGACTACAATGTTTCATGTTTTAAATGGTGGTTGAATTGCAAGGAGGTTAGTGGTGAACACATCATCAGGAGGTCAGATTAGGAGAATATTGACAAGGTTCTTATCATTCATTCTTTGGTGTGGTTGGAAAGGAGTTGTAACTGATGTCTTCATAACATGACAAAGTTTATATTTCATGTTGTCACATGCCTCTTTCATATTGATGTTGTTTGAGGAATTGATCATAATCATCATGCTACATAGGTTGTACTTTAGGATTTGAGAAGTTGTAATAGAGTCTTAGATTATATTCTATTGTGATATGTAATTCATATTCGTAAGGTCAGATTGCCTTAGGATAGTAATCAAGTCTTTTATCAACATGTTGTTTTTGGTTCTTGTTGTTGGTGTTTGGTGGATGTAGTATTGGTATCTCAAGAGATAAAGGATCTTTCACTTTGGTGGTGAATACACAGCTAAATGTTGAGATGGAGTTACTAATTGGGGATTGTACATGCTTACATATAATGCCCTTCATTTTTGGCTTGTGACAATTATTTGTTTTTCTATTGCACTTTGATAGTTTTGAGACATTTGAGTTGTTAGACTTATG
Source organism: Cunninghamia lanceolata (assembly GCA_027924645.1). NCBI lineage: Eukaryota > Viridiplantae > Streptophyta > Pinopsida > Cupressales > Cupressaceae > Cunninghamia > Cunninghamia lanceolata. The sequence continues at coordinate 4,873,330 of BSBN01000642.1, forward strand.
GTTATGCTTATTATATTCATGATGGACTATGGTTGACTGATGTGATTATTGACATGTTTTATGAGTAGGATGCTAACACTATTGTTATTATAGTTTATGATGAATTTTGACATGTTTAGTTGATGGATAGTTGAATTATGCAGAATAATGGTATTATGCTTTATTGATTGAATGTTATCTGATTGTTATATAGAAATGTTTATGTTTATTGTCTTGTTTTAGAGCAGGGATAGTGTAGTACTACTCATTTCGAGCACCCTAATACGCTGCGATTCTCTAACTCTATGTGTTTGATATATATGGATATGTCCATATACAACCTATCATTTTGATGCAGGTTGCAGATACCAAGCATCGACTCCACCTGACTTAGAAGGTTCGAGCATGCCCTTGCACCAATGGATAATGTTGATGGGAGACAACATGGGGTTTCCCTAGGTCAGTTCCTGTTTTTAGTTTGAGTCATGGGTCTTGATGTCGATCTGGGATTCTTGCCTCAGATTTGGTCATCATGTGGTATGTAGAGTGATTGTTGAGTTTTTCTTATTAGACCAATGTGTATTTTGGAAATGCATTAATAATAATGTTATTAGTAAGTAGATATAATATTATTTATTAGTAGTTATTAGTCGTTTTGTAGCAATATGAATTTGGAAATATTAAAAAAGATTAAATTAAATTATTTCAATGCTTTTAATAGAATATGAGTCAAGTATTTAAGATGGTTAAAATAGTATATGGTAATTAGTAAAATAATATTAGTCAGTAGATTATTTCTTGTGAGTTGTCTAATAAGGTTTCAGATGTGGAGAATCTCTTTGGAAAGTAAAAATTAATTGCATTTAGGATAGTGGGATTTTCTGTAACAGACTTGTGATAGTGGAAATTTATGAGATTTGGCTATTTTTATTTCTGGGGGTTTATTTTGAGGAGGGGGTAGTTTTAAGGGGGAGAGACAGAAATTGGGGGAAGATATTGTTACAGGAAACAGAGGAAAAACTTGAGGAACCTGAACGAATTTGAAGCCTGGGATCGAAATTCTGGGTATGCTTCTTGTATCAGACTTATTAGTTTAAAATTCATGTTGAATCTCTAGTGTGTAATTGAAATTGTCTCTTTAGTCCAGTGGGCTCTTTGTCTTTCTCTTAGCATTCAAAGTTTCCTATAACTCTGTGCATGATAGTTGTTTGGTCACCAGAAATTCATGAGAAATTGCTCTATTTCTATCTTTTTCCATATCCTTGCCTATCTTGTTGCTCTCAATACTGTCAAACCATTTAATCAGCTTTTGCTTCTCTAAATCCATTGCCAAAAAAAGAATATTTAGAAATCCAATGTCGACTCTGTGGAATCATTGGTGCCTGAGCTATCATTTAAAACTTTCCCCTCTGTCTCAACATAAGCATTGTACGGCCTCCTCCACCTTTATTCTCTAGACTTTGCCTGAAAACTATGGTTAAAATCAACATAATAGGGGGTCATTCTTTGGTCAAACTGTAAACTTCAAACTTCTACATTTTTTAATCTCCCTAGACGTCACCGTACAGTCGTCATATAGCCTCCTCATTCCTACCTCTTTGCATTGCTTATGTCCTTAAATTTTATGCTAGCTCACAAAAATTTATCTAACTGTACAATGAGGGAGTGAATAGCTTGATAAAATTTTAGGAAATAAATTCTAAGTCTTCTCTTTACTGCCATATAGCCTCATTCTTGCCTTCTCTGAGTTGATTTTTTGCCTAAAATCTTTGATAACAAAAAAAAAGATAATGAAATCTATTTCTTGCATGAGTCATCTATGCCTAAATCTTCTTGCCAGTCCTCCTCTTCTAGACAAATTAAAAACCTCTGACTTCTCTGAATCTCTAAAAATCTATATTGGATTCATTCTCTCTGTAATCAGTATTGCCATCTTTCTCTCATGGCTTCCTTTTGATAGATCTTTCACCATTTTCTTTCAAAAACCTTAGAATATTCTTTCATTCCTTATATCTCTAGATTTTAAGGCTCCCAAATAAATTATATGGTTATTGTTTCTCCTTTTGCAATGAAATTTTAGTAGGAGTTCACTTAAATAAAAAAGGGAGATTACAATTAAATTTATTTAGAATGTTTCTAATAAGAAACTTCAGGAATAATTAGCAAACATTGCATAATGATTAGCTTTTGAGTTAGTCAATAGATAAATAGGTTTTAATTTACTCATTAGGAATTATAAATGAGGAAATTAAGTAATAGTATAACTTTCTATATTTTTGTAGGATAGATTTGTATTATCTTTAGAGCAATTGCCCTTATTAAATATAGATTAGAATTAGTAGATGAAAGATTGTTAATGAATAAATTAGATTATTAATGTGAATTAGATTTTAATGACAATGCTATCTTTTAAACCAATGTTAGATGATGTTACAATTCTAGAATTAAATATTTTGAGTTAAATAATTATACTCATTTTATTTTATTAGATATAAATTTGTTTAGCTATGACGTAGAAATATACATTGTTTTTAATAAATAAATAATAAATTAGAGTTTTATTGTAATGGTTAATCATTTATTAGATGAAATTATATTTCTAGCATGGAATAGTATTTGGATTTTATTTAAAGGTCAGTGAAAAACCTTATAGTGCTTTCCGGTTTAAATTGTTCTATAGTGTTGTGTTGAGTGGAATTTAAATATGGTCTTACTTGGAAATTTCATTGTTAGGGAGTAATGAGTTAATTAGTTATTTATGTTATTCTTTGGTCCTAAGTCATATTGTTCTAAGGGAAGGTCATAGTCATTTAAACCCTTGTTTCCATTTTGGGAGATGGACTTATGTATAGTGGTATTGTGTTCAATTTACTGACTCCAGAGGTTAGCCTACTTGGGTCCCAGTTTAACATTGTGTCATGTTGTTTCAATGTGTTAATTGATTTGAGATTTTGCAGTGGAAACGAGAAAGTTTTATGATTGAGAGATTTGAATTAAAATTTGTCTATGTATTGGTTTGCAAAAAGATAGATGCCTTCCAGTCCCTTGTCCATGCATGTTATTGGTTTATGAATGTTGGTTAGGGGTTGCTAGCTGCATGTAGGAGAGTGGCTTCCATGGTGGGGTTGGTGCCCAAAGTGACTGCCTAGATAACCCCATGGAAGTTGTAATCAAGTGATAACTTAATAATTTATCTAGGTGGGTTGGGTAGTAATTCACATAACAAGATAAGTATGATGCCTCACCCATGCCTTGAGTGTTCTCAAAGGCTAAGGATGGGATGAGAAGTTCTGGTTGGCAAGGCTGACCTCCTTGTCTCCATGAGAGGATGTGTCATCTTTGCATGTGTCACCCTATGGGGCCGGTGCCTAGAGAAAGGTCACCAGGATAACCATAGATGGGGGCCAGTTTCTAGTGAGAGATAGCCTGGTTAACCCATGCTAGGACCATGTGATGACACTCTCCCTATTGCAACTTAGTTACTTCCTCTTTATCTTTTATTGTAGCCTCTAGAGTACCATCTTGTCTTGATGATTTGAGTTGTCATGATGATTTGAGTAGTCTTGATGATTTGAGTAGTCTTGATAATCTGAGTTGTTTATGTCATGTCTATATCTATTTGCTTGTATCCTTGAACTTAGTGGAACCTCATTGTTATCTCCTAGCTTAGGGGGTGGACCTCAGGGTTCCACATGGTTGGGTGGAAGAGCTTAATCCATTGGTTATCCTTGGTTGTCTTGGTTCATGATCAATGCAGAAGTGTTCCAATTCCTAATTTGTACTTGCATCCACAAAGTTGTATTATACTTTCAGTATTGAATAATCTTGTATATTGTAAACCGATGTGATCGGTCATGAATCTTGTATCCTTGTAATCTTGTATTTAAACTTTTGTAACTATTCATATTGCAAATGAATAATGTAATTTTGTTGTATCATAATGCATATTGCTTATATTGTTAAATATTTATGTTTATCTGATGTAGTTATGTTCTATAGAGGTGTTAGTTGTTCATCTTGTTTAATTATTGTAAATAGTGTTAATTGAATGTTAATGCACTTACTTGCTTCAAAAAAAAAAAATTGTAATTTTATCACCTATTAGTTGAACTCTCTAGGGTTGCATGACAGGGCATCACATTTGGTATTAGAGCCAAGTTTAAACACTAGGTACTTTGGTTATAATTGAGCCCATTATGTGACCTAGTGCTTAAACTCTATAGATTAACTTTCATCCCTATTGTTTCCCTATCTATGTGTAATGAATTATCCCTTGGTGTTGTAGGTAGGTGCCTAGAGGTAGAGGTCGAGGTCATGGCAGAGGTAGGGGTCGTGGGAGAGCTGGTGGCAATACACCTCCTCCCATTTCTCCTCATGAGAGTGCCCATGAATGGTGCAGGAGCACCTACCTGACAGCTAGCCTCCATGAGGCAGTTAGTTTGTTATAGGTCTGGTTAATGTTTCCAAGAAGGTCTTATAAGACCAATGCATGTAATAAGGTCATGTTGACCATACTTTACTATTTTTAGATAGTTTGTTTGGACAGCTGTTTAGGTTGTTAGTTTGGTTGGGTCCTCCCAGCCGCTTGGAAGCTCCCAGCCGCTGGGAATCGAGTGGTAGTACTCGCAGGAAATCCTATTTATGCATGAGGATCGGTTGGTTTTAGATCATCGATCAGACTTTGCAGGGAGTGAGACAGAGAGAGGAGAGACTGAGTATTGTATTGCATCTTTTGAAATCAATAAAGATCCTGTTTGTGTTCATTTTCTGTTTGATCTCCATTGTGAAATCGAGTTTCTAATCTGGTGGTTTCATGGATTCGCGGATCCATTCCACCGGTTGATTCGTCGAATCGGTGGAATGGCTATGTACCATAGTTTAGGTTTTAGTTTGCATTTTCTGTTTGTTTGCATGCATGTTTGCAGGATCGCAGTCGAGAGGTGTTGAGAACCCTAGCATGGGTATGTGCTAGGTCATGCTGGTTGTTAGAGTCTGGAAGATCGCTCTGAAAGCAGATCGGGTCACCTCAGGAGGTTCGGCGGATCGAAATTCGCTAAGGTTGGAAATTCGTCACAACGGCATCATCAGGATATTTCTGGGTATATCCTGTAGGTACTTCAGGCGTCATCCGAGTAGGTGGAGATGAGCATGATGTAGTCGATTGCATAAAGTGAATGTGCATTGGGGTGATCATCATCAGGTGTTGCCGAGGAAGAGTGTATCGGCATAAGTTAGTCAATCGGGTTGATAAAAGCATCGCGGGCCGATAATGTTATGTTTGGCCGACAGCAGGATATTGGAGGAGCTACATATGACGTCATCGTCATCAGGATAATCGTCATCAGGATATCAGGGTGACGTAAGCATCGAAGGAAAGGTGCATGAGGTTGTCGTCATCAGGATATATGGGAGGAACCGGATATTTTATATCCTGCTGATGAACATGATGTTGAACATCATGATGCTGCAGATAGAGGTTGGCGGTAAGATGAACAGTGAACATCAGGAGGATGTTTGCGCTTTCCGAATATGATGATGCTGCCGATAGTCGAATATGATGATGCTACTGACAGGTGAAAGGTCAAAGGTTTGTCTGCAGGAGGATATCGGTCGGCAAGAGAAAATATGATGATGCTGACTATGTTAAGGGAAATATGATGATGATGATGATGAGTTGTAGACATACATGCTGTATGTCAAGGTTTTAGTGTGGATGCCTCTGCATCATAGTGGTATCAGAGCTCAGCAAAAGGTCTGGGCTATTGTGTGTTGATTCTGTCACTGAAAGGACAGAGGTAGAGGAGTGAGAGGTTGACAAAATGCCTCCGAAAGGTAATGGTACTGCAAGGGAATTGCAGGAGATGAAGGAAAAACATGCCAGAGAGATGAGGAAGATGAAGGAGCTTGCTGAAGCACTTCAAGCCAGGCTTGTAGCCTTGGAGAAGAACAAAAAGAGGGAAGTGGAAGACAGTGAGTCTGAAGAAGATGAAGATGCTGTTGAAGAGTATGAAGAGGTAGCTGAAGGTCTGGATGCTGAAGACCAGAGATTTGCAAAACTGTTAAAGGCAGTATAGAGTGATAAACCTAAGGTAAAGGTTGATGTTTCCAAGTATAATGGAAGATTGAATGAAGATGAGTTGCTGGATTGGATTGCTGCACTTGATAATCACTTTGAATGTGAAGATGTTGCTGAGGATCAGAAGGTAAAGATTGCAAAGACCAAGTTAGGAGGTCATGCTTTGGTATGGTGGGATTATGTACAATCCGAGAGAAGGAAACAAGGGAAGTCAAAGATCACTTCATGGGATAAGATGGTAGCAAGGATAAAAGGTAAATTCTTGCCTAGGGATTATGAGATTCAGATGTTTAAGAAGCTGCAATTTTTAAGGCAGAAGGAAATGGATGTGAAGGCATATACTGAGGAGTTTTATAAGTTGAGTATGAGATCTGGTCATCATGAGAATGAGGTAGAAAAGTTGGCTAGGTACTTAGCTGGTTTGAGATTGAACATACAGGATGAGTTAGTTTTAGCTAACCCTAAGAATGTGGAGGATTGTTACCAAATGGCAATCAGGATTGAAGAAAAGATGAATAGGAGACAAGATAAGTCCATGAGAGGAAGAGGCAGCAATATGAGGGGAAGAGGATTAGCCCCTACAACATGGCAAACCAATGAGGGTCAAGAAGACACTGGTAAAGGACAGGGACAGTCTGATTTCAGAGGTGGATGGAAAGGTAATAGAGGCAGATTTGGAAGTGGTAGAGGTTCTACTACATTTTTAGGAAAGTGTTACACCTGTGGTGAGTTTGGTCATCCATTTTTCAAATGTCCAGAAAGCAAAGGTTCATCATCCAGAAATGATAGAACGAATGACAAGAGAGTACAACTTGTGCAAGAAGAGAAAGTAGAGCAAAGTGTGCAAGGTTCAAACACTTATCAAGGAGATAGAGTTTCTGACAATTATGGATATCCTGAGGAGGGAGAAGCATTGATGCTAAGGAGAACTAGTTTGCAGGCATCAAAGGATATGATGCAAAGAAGAGCTCTTTTCAAGACCACATGCAAGAGCAAAGGTAAAGTATGTAAGGTTGTCATTGATACTGGTTCAACATATAACATGGTATCTCAGGAAATGGTGGATAAACTGAATTTGGAAAGGATTCCACATCAACACCCTTACAAGGCATCTTGGGTGAGTGATAGTCAATCACTTTTTGTCTATGAACAGGCATATGTTGATTTTCAGATTGGAGCATATCATGATAGAGTTTTGTGTGACATTTTGCCCATGGAATGTTGTCACCTACTGTTGGGTAGACCATGGCAATTTGACAGGAGGGTACTGTATGATGGGTATGCTGATACCTACACCATCAAGAAAGATGGGAAGACTATTATGTTGATGCCATTGCAGGCAAATGCTGCAGCACAGGGGGTAGCCCAAATCATTTAGTGGGAAAGAAGGAGTTTGTGCAGAAGCCTATAGGAGCAGGCATAAAGGCAGTTGCAGACACTGCAGGGAAAGGAGTTGTTAAGGACAATAGTTTGAAGACAGTTTCAGTTGTGACTGACAGAGGTCAGCAGCAGGTTCAGAAACAGGTTTGCAAATAGCAACCAATTGAGAGGAATGACAAGGATGTTATCATAGTTGGGACTATTGTTTGTCCTATAAAGGTTGAAAGAAAGACAGAGTTGAACATTGCAGAAGTTCAAGAGGCAGTTCAGACAGAGGTTCTGGTCAGACAACCTAACAAACACACGGTATGTGAGAGAAGGGCCTACATTGACAGGCATGAGGATTTACTTGCAAGAAGGCAAGTTACAGTTCAGAAGTCTTGGAGCAGCCAAGAGACAGCAGAGGACAAAGCTGGAACAGGTCAAGACAATGCAAAGGCAAAGTGTAAAGGTGGAGGACTTCCACAACCTAACTCATGGGACATGAGTTCTTTTCTGTTGGGGAGTATGGTGCAGGAGCACCTACCTGACAGCTGGCCTCCATGAGGTAGTTAGTTTGTTATAGGTCTAGTTAATGTTTCCAAGAAGGTCTTATAAGACCAATGCATGTAATAAGGTCATGTTGACCATACTTTACTATTTTTAGATAGTTTGTTTGGACAGCTGTTTAGGTTGTTAGTTCGGTTGGATCCTCCCAGCCGCTTGGAAGCTCCCAGCCGCTGGGAATCGAGTGGTAGTACTCGCAGGAAATCCTATTTATGCATGAGGATCGGTTGGTTTTAGATCATCGATCAGACTTTGCAGGGAGTGAGACAGAGAGAGGAGAGACTGAGTATTGTATTGCATCTTTTGAAATCAATAAAGATCCTGTTTGTGTTCATTTTCTGTTTGATCTCCATTGTGAAATCGAGTTTCTAATCTGGTGGTTTCATGGATTCGCGGATCCATTCCACCAGTTGATTCATCGAATCAGTGGAATGGCTATGTACCATAGTTTAGGTTTTAGTTTGCATTTTCTGTTTGTTTGCATGCATGTTTGCAGGATCGCAGTCGAGAGGTGTTGAGAACCCTAGCATGGGTATGTGCTAGGTTGTGCTGGTTGTTAGAGTCTAGAAGATCACTCTGAAAGAAGATCGGGTCACCTCAGGAGGTTCAGCGGATCGAAATTCGTTAAGGTTGGAAATTCGTCACAACGGCATCATTAGGATATTTCTGGGTATATCCTGCAGGTACTTCAGGCATCATCCGAGTAGGTGGAGATGAGCATGATGCAGTCGATTGCATAAAGTGAATGTGTATTGGGGTGATCATCATTAGGTGTTGCCGAGGAAGAGTGTATCGGCATAAGTTAGTCAATCGGGTTGGTAAAACCATCGCGGGCCGATAATGTTATGTTTGGCCGACAGCAGGATATTGGAGGAGCTGCATATGACGTCATCGTCATCAGGATAATCATCATTAGGATATCGGGGTGACGTAAGCATCGAAGGAAAGGTGCATGAGGTTGTCATCATCAGGATATATGGGAGGAACCGGATATTTTATATCCTGCTGATGAACATGATGTTGAACATCATGATGCTGCAGATAGAGGTTGGCGGTAAGATGAACAGTGAACATCAGGAGGATGTTTGCGCTTGCCGAATATGATGATGCTGCCGATAGTCGAATATGATGATGCTGCTGACAGGCGAAAGGTCGAAGGTTTGTCTGCAGGAGGATATCGGTCGGCAAGAGAAAATATGATGATGCTGACTATGTTAAGGGAAATATGATGATGATGATGATGGGTTGTAGACATACATGCTATATGTCAAGGTTTTAGTGTGGATGCCAACCCATCATCATCATCATCATATTTCCCTTAACACTGTCAGCATCATCATATTTTCTCTGCCGACTGATATCCTCCTACAGACAAACCTTTGACCTTTCGCCTGTCAGCAGCATCATCATATTCAGCTATCGGCAGCATCATCATATTCGGCAAGCGCACACATCCTCCTGATGTTCACTGTTCATCTTACCGCCACCCTCTATCTGCAGCATCATGATGTTCAACATCATGTTCATCAGCAGGATATAAAATATCTGGTTCCCTCCATATATCCTGATGACGACAACCTCATGCACCTTTCCTTCGATGCTTACGTCACCCCGATATCTGACTACTTAAACAACAGCATCAGGATATGACTTATCCGGTCATATTGAAACATCCTGATGATGATACTCAACTTTATACTGATGACGAATATTCCACCAAATATCCACTTAACTTCTCAATGCCTTATGCCGATACCAAAACACTTATGGTCAGCAGGATAAACCTTTATCGGGTGATATTTTGGAATGTCCTGATGATGATTATCCTGATGACGATGACGTCATATGCAGTTCCTTCAATATCCTGCTGTCGGCCAAACTTAACATTATCGGCCCGCGATGGAACTGTCAACCTGATCTACTAACTTATGCTGATATACTCTCCGTCGGCAACACCTGATGATGATCACCTCGAAACGCATTCACCTTATGCAATCTACTGCATCATGCTCACCTCCATCTACTCGGATGACGCCCGAAGTAACTGCAGGATATATACAGAAATACCCTGATGATGCCGTTGTGACGAATTTCTAACCTTAACGGATTCTGATCCACCAAACCTCCTGGGATGACCCGATTCGTTTCCTGGACAACTTTCCAGACTCGAACAACCAGCATGACCTATCACATGCCCATGCTAGGGTTCTCAGCACATCTCGACTGCGATCCTGCAAACATGCATGTGAACAAACAGAAAATGTAAACTAAAACCTAAACTATCGTACATAGCCATTCCACCGATTCGACGAATCAACCAGTGGAATGGATCAGTGAATCCATGTAACCACCAAAACAACAAATCGGTTACACAATGGAATCCAAATAGAGAATTGACACAATAGGATCTCTTTATTGATTTCAAAAGATGCAAATACAATACTCTGTCTCTCCTCTTTGTCTCACTCTCTGCAAAGTATGATCGATGATCTAAAACCAACCGATCCTCATGCATAAATAGGATTTCCTGTGAGTACTACCACTCGATTCCCAGCGGCTGGGAGGTTCCAAGTGGCTGGGAGGATCCAACCAAACTAACAACCTAAACAGCTGTCCAAACAAACTATCTAAAAATAGTAAGGTATGGTCAACATGACCTTATTACATGCATTGGTCTTCTTGGAAACATTAACCAGACCTATAACAAACTAACTGCCACATGGAGGCCAGCTGTCAGGTAGGTGCTCCTGCACCATACTCCCCAACAGAAAAGAACTCATGTCCCATGAGTTAGGTTGTGGAAGTCCTCCACCTTTACACTTTGCCTTTGCAATGTCTTGACCTGTTCCAACTTTGTCCTCTGCTGTCTCTTAGCTACTCCAAGATTTCTGAACTGTAACTTGCTGTCTTGCAAGTAAACCCTCATGCTTGTTAATGTAGGCCCTTCTCACACATACCTTGTGTTTGTCAGGTTGTCTGACCAGAACCTCTGTCTGAACTACCTCTTGAACTTCTGTAATGTTCAACTCTGTCTTTCTTTCAACCTTTATAGGACAAACAATAGTCCCAACTATGACAACATCCTTGTCATTCCTCTCAACTGGTTGCTGTTTGCAAACCTGTTTCTGAACCTGCTGCTAACCTCTGTCAGTCAAAACTGAAACTTTCTTCAACCTATTGTCCTTAACAACTTCTTTCCCTGCAATGTCCGCAACTGCCTTTATGCCTGCTCCTATAGGCATCTGCACAAATTCCTTCTTTCCCACTAAAATGATTTTGGCTGCCCCCTGTGCTGCAGCATCTTCCTGCAATGGCATCAACCTAATAGTTTTTCCATCTTTCTTGATGGTGTAGGTATTAGCATACCCATCATACAGTACCCTTCTATCAAATTGCCATGGCCTACCCAACAGTAGGTGACAACATTCCATGGGCAAAATGTCACACAAAACTCTATCCTGATATGCTCCAATCTGAAAATCAACATATGCCTATTCATAGACAAAAAGTGATTGACTATCACTCACCCAAGATGCCTTGTAAGGGTGTTGATGTGGAATCCTTTCCAAATGCAGTTTATCCACCATTTCCTGAGATACCATGTTATCTGTTGAACCAATATCAATGACAACCTTACATACTTTACCTTTGCTCTTGCATGTGGTCTTGAAAAGAGCTCTTCTTTGCATCATATCCTTTGATGTCTGCATACACCTCCTCCCAGTTCTCCTCATGAGAGTGCCCATGAAGGCGGGGGTCAGAATATGGAAGGTCAAGGTCAGCCTAAGGGAGCCTAGTTGCGACAATTACTTGAGGAGGCCCTTGCCCATTTAGGCCCTAGACAGGAGGTAGAGCAGCCTATAGGAGGTCAGGAGGTAGATCAGCCAAAACCTAGGGAAAGGGAGAGATCATCTAAGCAGAGAGAATTGACAGCTGAGTAGGAGGCCACTTTAGCCAGTCATATGAGAGATCGTCTGAGGGCATCCCCTCCCACCTTTGATGGAGCTGGTAGTGGTCTAGAGGCAGAGACTTGGTTGCTAGATATAGGCAGGTGTTTCGCCATGCATTTGTATGGCAGCAACACCAAAGCTAGATGTGCTATTCTACATCTCAGAGGTTTTACTTCAAGTTGGTGGTGTTTAGAGGAGCAGAAGTTACACTTGCATATTAGCTCTATTTCTTGGGAGTTGTTCTTAGAGAGATTCAAAGCCCGCTTCCTATCTGATCATTGGAGATAGCATCGCATAGGTGAGTTCCATGAGCTAAGGTAGCTGGCCATGTTAGTTGAGCAGTATGAGCATAGATTCTATGAGCTCAAGTAGTATGTGGGTATTCAAGATGATGAGTCTATGTTAGTGTAGCATTTTATCAGGGGCTTGAATGCCTGGATTAGTGGGGAGGTTCGTGTCTTCGAACCGAAGACTATGGAGGTAGCAGTGGAGAGAGCCTGGTTAGTGGAGGAGAATTTGACTATGGCACTCAGAGGGCATACAGGTGTGCATATTAGTAGTGCACCTTCTACATGATTTGGTTCTCATGGTGGTCATACTCAAGCATCAAGATCTCATGCACCCTCAAAGGGTGGATAGTAGCAGTAGTACTCTCAGGCCAAACCAAAGAATTCTCAGCCACAGTAGGGTATCAGATTTCAGAATAAGAAGAACCAGAATTGGTGGCATTCTAAGCAGGATCGTGTTGATTGTCCCACTTAGAGCACATAGTCTGTAGTGAGAAGGGGTAGTTTCCAGTAGTCTAGTGCCTTTTAGGGTGGTAGTGGTTTTGGTAGAGGCATAGGGTGACTCTTGCAGCCAACATGGCCATATTGCTAGATAGTGTCCTTAGAGGAATGCTTCAAGTTTTGGTCCTAGGTTGGTAGCTTCAGAGCCAATGGTAGGTGATGCAGGCAAGTTGCATAGAGTCTTTGCAGTAGTTGATAACCGCTAGGCAGAGCATCAGGGCACTATGGTGGAGACTTTTGGTTTCATGTGAGGTATTAGTTTTTTTGTTCTTTTTGATTATGATGCTTCTGATTTGTTCATTTCTCCTCTTATGGAGCATTATAGTTTAGTGGCAACAAAGCAGGATGATAGGTGGCAAGTTGAGTTAGCTTCTGAGGCTAAGGTGCAATTGAGTCTCTAGTGCATGGTTGTGAGTTGAGGATTGGTTCTCTATCTTCTACAATAGACCTTTGTATCCTACCCCTTGGTTCATATGATATAGTTTTGGGTATGGATTGGTTGGAGGACCATCAGGCAGTGATCGATTGTCAGCATAAGTCGGTCAGATGTGTGGATGATTCTAGTAGTGAGGTGGAGGTAGTTGGTATCCAGAGACCTATCTCCCTATGTATGATCTCTGCTATGCAGCTTAAGAGATGCATGCATCAGGGATGGAGAAAAGTCAAGAGACATCTCTTGACGATCACCCACTTTTGAGAGAGTATGCAGATGTTTTTCCTTCTAAGATTCTAGGGATGCCACCTAAGCATGACATTGACTTTAGGATTGATCTAGTTCTTAGTGCAGAGCCTATTTCATGAGCTCCATACAAGATGACCACTCAGGATTAAGGAGCTTTGATTGCAGTTGGAGTTGTTAGCCAAGGGATTCATTCAACCTAGTGTTTCTCCATGGGGAGCACTATGATTTTTGTGAAGAAGAAAGATGGATCTCTATGGTTGTGTATTGATTACCAACAGCTCAACAAGGTGATAGTGAAGAATAGGTATCCCTTGCCACGGATTGATGATCTATTTGACTAGATTAAGGGAGCTAAGGTGTTTTCTAAAATTGACCTTAAGTTGGGATATCATCAGTTGCAGATATTTGAGGCAGATATTCATAAAACAACATTTTGCACCTATTATGGACATTATGAGTTTACAGTTGTACCATTCAGGTTGATGAATGCACCTTCCATTTTCATGAGCTTGATGAATGGTGTTTTTCGTACTTATCTTGACAGATTTGTTCTTGTATTTCTAGATGATATATTGATCTATTTGAGGACTATGGAGGAGCATGAGGAGCATTTGCATCAGGTGTTGTAGTGTCTAAGAGAAAATTAGCTTTATGCTAATTTGTTGAAATGTGAGAAAATTAGCTTTATGAAAATTCAGTTTGAGTTGCACAATGATCATCGTAGTTTGCAGTATATTTTCACGCAACCAAACTTGAATGTGAGGCTGAGGCAATGGATGGAGTTCTTGTGTGAGTATGAATTTGAGGTCAAGTATATTTAGGGAAAAGAGAATGTGGTAGTAGATGCTCTTAGTCGTTAGAGACATGAGATCTCAGTAGTCACTCTTACAGTTGATTTGAGAGGTCAGATTCTTGTAGCACTTCCTACCAACAGTTGGTATCAGGAGGTGAAGTTTGAGGTTGATTCAATTAGACCTTTGGAGGGTAGATTTACCAGTTAATCTCTTAAGTCAGATGGTCTCTTGTGACATTTGGGGCATATCTATGTTCCTAGTTTAGAGGGTCTTCTTACCCTAGTGTTGTCAGAGGCACATTGGGCACCTTTTTCTGCTCACCTGGGTGTTAAGAAGATGCATGCAAATCTTCATCAACTATACTTCTAGAGTGGTATGAAGTAGGATATTGCTGATTTTGTGTCAGAGAGTGAAGGCGGAGCACCAACACCCTACAGGTCTATTGCAGCCCCATCTTGTTCAAAAATAGAAATGGGACATCATTTCGATAGACTTCATAATTGGTTTTCCAGTATCCTCCTATCAACACGATGCTATTATGGTCACTGTGGACAGGTTGATGAAGGTAGCCCACTTCTCTCCTATCCATTCATCTTATAATGCCTCTACAGTGGCCATAGTGTTCATCGAGGACATAGTCAGACTTCATGGGATTCCTTGTAGGATCATCTCTGATAGGGATCTAGTGTTTACCTCAGCCCTTTGGACTTCTCTATAGCATGCTTTAGGGACACAACTGAATTTCAGTTCAGCCTACCATCTAGAGATTGATGGTCAGACAAAGAGGGTTAACGAGGTCCTCAAGGATATGCTTAGGATGTATGTGATGGATTGATAGAGCCGTTGGGAGGACTACCTGTATCTAGTGGAGTTTGCATATAATAATGGATATCACAACTCGATCTCTATGTCTCCATTTCAGGCTTTGTATGGTCATCCTTTTCAGACCCCACTGAGTTGGGACCATCTGGAGGATAGAATTCTTTTAGGACCAGATATGCTTAGAGATATGGAGCAGTAGGTTGAGCAGATTAGAGAGCATTTGGTGGTAGCATAGGGTAGGTAGAAGAAGTATGCAGATGCTCATAGAGTCAATCGACATGTTTTAGTTGGGGATCAAGTGGTCTTGTGTGTGCGACAGAGAAAGAGTGTGATCCGTTATGGAAAGGACTCTAAGCTAGAACCATGCTTTGATGGACCTTTTGAGGTGTTAGAGAGGATCGGTCTTGTCACTTATCTGTTGGAAAAAGGTGCCATTAACCTTGTAAATCCCAATCTTGTATTTATTCCATTTATTATTTGTAATTTGTAATTACCCATAAGGGATGTACAAGTTTCACTGATAGTGGTAAAAATTATTTACTATCCACGATAATTACGGAGTTACTACACGGTAAGTCTCGGAGTTACTGGCGGTAGTTATGGGATGTCATTTACTATGGTAAATGGTAATTGGTCAAAGTGGGGAGCACATGTGGAAGAATAATCTATTTTTGGTGTTATGACGCATGTCATAGATGCTGTAAGAGGGTGTAAGAGATTCTATGACAATTGTAAGTTGGCATAAGAATCTATGACACTAATAATAGTATATGATGCGTCATAAGATGCTGTAAGTGGCTATTTTTGGTCCCAAGTCATTCAGGCTTGCATGGGCACTTTTTCCCAAGTGTAGGATGCATGTATGACAACATTTATGACCCCGTAAGAGCCTATTCTTGGCCATAGACGCCCAAGGTTGTGTTGTTGACTCTTGACAAGTGTTATGGGCTTGTAAGAAGTCATTTAATGTCTTGAGGTTGTGTAAATTCTATAAAAACCATAGCATAGTAGATGAGAGTGATATAACAATTTACAGGTACCCAGGTTCTGCCAAAGTGAAGGTTGGAGGACAGAGGAAGTGAATGTATTTGTAATCTCCTTTTTTTGAAGATAATACAACTTGGCCTCTTTTCTTGGTGGAGTTTTTTACCTGAAAGGGTTTTCTCCACGTTAAATATTTGTGTTATGTGCTTCATTATGTTTCTGGTATATTTATGTATTGTGGGTTTGTGATTTGTTACAATCTCTATTAATAACCTAGTTAAAGTTTACTGAAATTTATCTTGAATCATATTTCCATTGAAGTAGTGTTGATTTCATTTCTAACATTTGGTATTAGAGCCTAGCCAACTTTGACTGTTGGGTGGTAGTGTGGAAGCTGTAGCTGCAGTGGGAGATTTGGTTGTGTTTGTTTTGCAAATCTTGTGTTGTTATTATGGCTGCATCCACCATTGTATCAACCTCTCGATTGGACATTGAGAAGTTCAATAGAACGGGGTATGAGTTGTGGATGCTGAAAATGGAAGATTTCTTGGAAGAAAGAAACCAATGGTTGGCTGTCCAAAAAGAGAAGAAACCTGATGATGTCTCTCAAGATGAGTGGGATAGATTGGATAAGAAGGCACGGGGAACCATCTGGTTGTGTCTTTCAAACTCTGTCCTGTTGAATGTTGCAAAGGAAGAGAATGCATACAAGTTATGGAAATGGTTGGGTGAGATCTATCAAGCCAAGAGTATGGTATATAAACTTTATTTAAAAAGAAAATTATTTTCCATGAAAATGAAAGAGGGTGAGTCAGTTGTAGAGCATTTAAATTCTTTTAATTTATTGGTGAGTTAGCTTGATTTAGTAGATGTTGAAGTTAGTGAGGAAGATAAATGTATCTTACTTCTATGTTCTTTACCCAAGTCTTGGGAGAATGTTATCCTTGCTATCACTGCTAACCTTGTGGATCCAAAGTTGGATGCTCTTGTTTCAGTGCTACTATCATAGTAATTGAGGAAGAAGAGTTCAGATAGTTCAGGGGATGCTCTCAATGTCAGGGGAAGGTCTAACAGGGACCTAAAGGAGATCAGAAAGGGACTAAGGACAAGTCCAAGGGTCAGTCTAAGACTCTTGGTAAAAAGAACAGAGTTAAGTGTTGGAACTGTGGTAAAAGGGGACATGTGAAGGATTGTAGAAATCCCAAGAAATAGTGGGAGAGTGCTTCGGATAAGTCCTCGAATGCAGGTGAAGAAGTTTTACTTTCTACATGTAATCTTGTTTTTAATGATCACTGGTTGGTTGACTCAGGATGCTCGTTTCATATGACCCCACATAAGGAATGGTTCTCCTCATATGAAGAATATGATGGAGGTAATATCTACCTTGGAAACAACTCTGTTGGCAAGAGACACTATATGGATTCATGTTTGTTGTCATTGATGGCAACAAAGGTCATCCCACACATCCGTAGGACATGGTGTGTCTCTACCAGAAGTCAGAATGAAGATTATTGTGGTCCGGTGAACAAGAACAAAGCAAGTAGCAAGGTACGACAAACTAGTCCGGATCTATCAGAAGAAGTATCTTGGCAAAATGTAGTTTTGAGGAAGTCAAGAGGACTACCTTGAGTAATAGATTCCAAGGTTGTAGCCTCCAGTGATAGATGAGGTAAAAGATATGAATACTTAAGTACCGGGTTCCTGAGTGACAGTGTGAACAGAGGAAGAACTAACTGACAGAACATCAGACTATTTTTTGGATGTGTTATTGATGGTGGTAAAGGTTGTGAAGGCATGAATCATGTTTGGCTGACATGATAAATGATTTATATAAGCATAGTTTTGATCTGCATTACTTGGTGTGGAAGGATTTAGCCGACAGATCAGAGTTTGTGAAAAGAATTGACTATTCCGGATGCCGACTTGAAAAGTGATGAAATTACTTGTACGGATATATATACACGATGGATTTAGTTGTGAAGGTTGTTGTTGAGTGTTGAGATGTGTGAATAAAAGAAGAGCAGATCAGAAGCAGTAAGGAAGGTCTGGTATGTGAAAGAGAAGCAACATAAGAGAAGAGGAAAGATGAAGTGCAGCAGATCAGTATACTAAGCCTAACCGGAACTGAACTCCAGCATATGTGGATGCCTCCAATCAGTTCAAGTATTGTATAACCTTCTTTTGTAGACAGTGTGTCTCCTAGTAGGCAATGTGCCTTCTTTGTGAGCAGTGTGCTCGGGCAGTGAGCCCTAATTAGCAAGTGCCATTTTGTATTTCCTTATTCTTCTAATAGAGAATAATCTTTGGGTTAATCACCCCATGGTTTTCTCCCTTAACAGGGTTTCCATGTCAAAAATACTATGTCATGTGTTCTTCCTTTTCATGATAATGTTTGCTTATTTGAATTAATGTTGCATTGATTAATAAGAAAGACAAAAAGGAAGAATTAATTAGGATAATTGATTCACCCCCCCTCTCAGTTATCAACAATTGGTATTAGAGCTAAGTTCCTCCTAATAGAGTCTAATAGCTCGAGGAAGATCTGGGAGTCCAAATGGATACATATGGTCTAAAGGAGTAACTCAAGACTGCCCTTGAGGATCTTGAATAGTCAAACCTTGAAGTCAATGAATTAAAGGAAAGACTCAAACAGGCTGATGATTTCATGAGAGAGCTAAAAGACAAATTAAGTCTCTCTATGAAAAAGAGAAAGGAGCTACTTCAGCAATTGGAAAGACAAAGTGAAGCTAATGATGCAAATGAAGAGCTGACTGAAAAAACCAAGTTATGTGAAAAGTTATCAAAAGAAGTCATTATGATAAGACATGAAATGGAATCAGGAGTTATAAAGTTTACCCAAGAGATTGAAGAGAAAAGAAAAACTGAAGATGATCTAAGACAATCTCTCAAGGAGAAATCAGAAGATTGCCACCAAATGGATAGAATTATTAGACATCTTGAATCTGATCTTGAAGATGCTAAAGAAAATGAAGAAAAAATTGAGGATCAAATTGTCTCTCAAAAGGGATCTTCAATCAGCAAATGAATATAAAGAAAAATTCAAGATACGTTCTGCTCAACTTTAAGTTCTTCTTGGAAGTCAAAAAAGGGCAGATGACAAGTGTGGTTTGGGATATGAGAAAGGAGAAAGCTCTGGATCTAGTCAGAAGAATTTTGGATCAGAAAATCCAAGGAACCGGCCTAGAAGACCTTTGGTAAGATAGCCCAATGCTCAAAGATATCCATCTTTCAATGGATATTGCCACAGCTGTAATCTCTTTGGTCACAAAGCTAATCAGTGTAGAAAGAGAATGAATCAGACTAATTCTTCCTTCTCCGGACAGTGTTTTAATTGCAAAAGGTATGGTCACAAATCTCATGAATGCAAAAATATATAAATGAACAAATCATTCAATGGTAGATGCTTTGCATGCAATAGAATAAGTCATATGGCTAATCAATGCAGATCAAGTGGATATCAATCAAATATACAAAAAAATGTTGTTTGCCAAATCTGCAATAGGTCCGGTCATAGTACAAAAGTTTGTAGAAGCAAGAATCAGGACAAAAAGGGTCCGGTATATCATTATCAGAATAAAGACAAGGGTAAACAAAAGATGAATGCAGATGAAGTTAAAAGCGAGATGAGCAAGATTTGGGTGAAGAAAAGTTCTGAGAATGTAGAGGTTGGATCCGCACCAGACTCTGGTGCTGATATTCCTTCCAAAAATTGAGAAGTGAGCTCTGGCTTAGGGGGAGACACAAAGAAAACCTTGTTCCCCAGCCAGTCAAGTGGTGCTAGAATTGGCACAAGAAGAGGATGCGAATTAAAAGGTTTGTAGATATGAATCTTGAGATGATCCAATTAATATTTCAGAGGTCCACATGAAGTTGTGAAGAAGTTGTGATCAATCAAGCAGAACTAGTTCTGGGAGATGCTCCGGAGTAACAAAGGATTACAAAAAGGTCCGGTGAGATCTGGAAGTGCATTATTCTATTTTGCGGACTGGACAGAGGGTTTGGGATGTCCTTGTGATGTGTCATCTCGAATCTATTCATGTTTTGGAAGATTCGCATGATGTTCATTAATCTGACAAATCCAGTTCTTCAAGTCATCTGAAAAAGGCCAACCAAAATAATGTAGGTCGAGCATTTATTGCGGTCTGATATTAGGGTTTGCGGAGCAATATAAGGGTTCTCTCTTCAATCACTTGTTCATTCTGCACTCAAGAAGAAGCGAAAAGTGGAGCTCTACAACGAAATAAATCAAGTTCATCTAAGATCATTTACAAAAGTCATTACATCCAGAAATCAATCCAACCAACTCCGTGTAACCGAAGGTGCATAAGGTATTTTCTGTTTTCAATATCTCACTGTAAATCTTTTAAAAAATGGCTACTCCGATTATAGTAAAGATCTCAGATAGGCCCCGACCTGAATTTAAGAAACACCCATACAAGTCATTGGAGGTAGATCCCTTAGGAGCATTCTCTAGTGTTCCACATGGTGTTTTACACACAGAAGACATTAGGGTTTACATACATGCAAGTATTGAGGAATTTGGGGAATTCAAATTGAGAGATATCTATCACAAACAACTGATAGACAATGCTTTTGAGCTTAAACCAGAGTATAAGGGTATCTGAAAGAAACATTTTGATCAATTCATTCATTTCCCCTTCTTTGAAGAAGATGAATGGGTCCGGTACATATTGAGTAGGGTGCATGACAACTTCCTATGGCTGGATAGACCTTGCAAGATCACAAAAGAGGCAATTAGGGCAGTAACTGGTCTATACTCTTCTGGAGGGACACCTATCCTCAAATCTATCAAAAACAACATTGTCACTGAGGCCACCGGACCAAAATTTGATAAGAGGGCAATGACCATTGAAGATATTTCTGACCCAGATATCAAGTTTGCATCTATGATAATAGGATACAAGATTTATCACTCCAGTAGGGAGAATTTAGTATCCGGAACTGTAGTATATACTGCCTATGAGATGCTGAGAAAGAATGCAGATTATGATCTCTGTGAACTTCTTTTAAGCCAATTAATGGAAAATATACAAAAGATCAAAAAGGACAAAAAAAATTCTTTCAAGTATGGTACACTTATATTATGTCTATTTTTCTACTTCATGAATGAGCTACCCGGATCAAGTTGATGGGTATGGCAGAATGACAAACCGATAGCAATCTAGATCAGAGATTATTTACATGGACTTGGGGATGCCAAAGCAAGAAATACAACCCTATGGGGATACTTCAAAAACTTCTAGAGCATGATGCAAGCAAGAGAAAGAATTCCCTAGTCTCTTGTTGAAAAATACAAAGACTTAGTCTGCTTTATGGTTGATACTGATCAGTGCCTAATGGAAGTAGTAGAACTAAGGACAGTTTGGATCATGCCCATGGAGTATGAGGTTGATGAATAGATTGTGGAACTGCATGTTCAACACATGCTGAGTCAGCCCAAAGATCCAAAGGCAGAAAGGTTTGGAACCTTTGAGGAGCTGAGTGTGAAGATTCATGTGGAACTTAGAGAACCTGAGATTAAAAGGAAGGCGAGAAAAGAAGTAGAACATATTGCCCAAGGCCTAGGCATCTCAAAGGAGGCACTTGATGCCAACCGGGAAAAGAGGCAAAAGGCTGAGGAAGAGAAGAAAGAGGCAGGAAAGAAAAGCAAGAAAAGTAATCTGGTGGAAACCTCAACCCGGACTAGATTATCAAAAGGATCTACACCTGTCACAACCAAAATGTCATGCCCACATTTTCCATGTGGTCACAACACACATCACACGTGTCATAGCCACATCTGTCATGTGGTTATGACATGAGATATCAAAAATTTTCTCACGTTTCCCCTAGAAACCCCCTCGCATGCGTAAGCATACTCGGTGGTGTTCGCTCAAGGTGAAAACACTACAGTCGTCTGTGGGGTACAAGTACAATTGTGTGCAACCAGACGCAAGCAGACCAACAAGGGGGTCTCTACGATGTCGTTAACGTCACTACAAGGGTTATCTTATCAAGGTTCCTAAATCTAAATCTTGGTAAATTCTAGCAGCATAACGCCTTACGGCGTAAGTGGGAATTACTCAACACTATTTTACGCACGTGGTTCACTGATAGATTAACTACTTCCCACGACGCCTTGTTCCGACTAAACCGACTCATGATCTCCCTATTTAATCATTTTTAACAAGGCATGGTTGTCTGTCTCCTCTCTTGCTTCCTGAAATATACTCCTCCTTTGACTTAGCATTCTCAACAAGGCAGTTTGTTTGCTCTCTCTTCCCTTTTCTCTGGGTCTTAATTTTGATTGTATTTTTATCGCGCTCACCTTAACTATTTCTCTGATAATTTTGTTTGTTTATATTTCGGTCTCTCTCTCTCTTTCATTTTCTATGCTTTCTTTATGTTTATCCGGTCCTTTCTTCATATTGGACATCAATCAGGGTTATCACTGTATCTATTGTTGACATTTATCCTAACTCCCGAATGGTCCAGGTCACATAGGCTGGTTTACTACTTCGCTGGACTCGGTCTCCTAGTCTTCTCCGATCTAGGTTTCTCCTCTTCGTTTGTATTAATTAAACTTGTTCCTAAGCAAAATTAACAGTATGGTCCATCAACTTAGTTCTCTTATCCCATGTGGGAAATGTCACGCATTTTCTCCTCTGTGTTTTCCAATGTTAGTTTTTCTTCTTCTGACTCTCTTACAGGTTTACTTATGTGGACGTTTACTACAGTTGAGATTAAAATGGCCTCACATGGCATGTCTGTGATGGCTTCTTAAGTTTATTTCCAGTGATCCTTTAAGCAAGGTGACGTGTAATTTTCCTCTTCATTTTCCCGGTTATTGAATCGCATTGATAGTTGAAACTTCCGAGAAACTCTTCCCGGTGTAATACAGTATATTCCTTTATGCTCTTGTTAAATTATAATTTTATTTTCTCTTATTATTGTAAAGAGAAAACGAATGGCCTCTCCGATAAACTTATCAATTAAATAATATATGTATGTATCGATACATATATATATACATTTATACTTCTCTTATCGTTATAATTACTGTTGTTATTATTATTATTAATTAGTACTAATACTATTATTGCAATTATTAGATTATCTTAATAATTTATTTATCTATTATACTATTGTTAATATTGCAATCATTATTCGTCTATTCTTTTTATATAAATAAAAAAAACTTTTATATATATATATATAAGCAATTATCTTCAATTGTTATTGCATAAAAGTGGCTCTCCACTTTATAACATAACAGCCAATCTCATGAAAATATTTCTTATTTCATTTGGTTAATTCATTTTCCATAAAGCAAACCCTAACCCCTTTTTTTTTTCTTTTTGTTTATTTCCTTATGTGCAGGGCAGAAGGGTGGAGATGGCGGTGGCGCGGCCATGGTAGGGGTGGCTGGTCATGGCGGAGGGCGGGAAGTGGAGCTTGTGGCAGTGGAAATGCAGAGAGAGGGGAGTTCGGGCCATGTGGTGGAGGTCTGGCAAGAGGTAGTGGCTCGCAGGCCGCGGAAGGAGGTCGGCCGCGGAGTATATGGAACGGCGGGGGCGTGGTTTCCACCGTCGCATTTTTCTTTGTGTATAGTAACTTGGCGGGGGTGTGGGGAGGGGCGGAGCCCCCACCCACATCCCACTACGTGGGGTGTGGGTGGGGGCTCCGCCCCTCCCCCACACCCACAAGGGATATACGATGGGGTGGGAAGGTTTAAACCCTTCCCACTACCATTCTTTCATATGTTAATTGTGTGCTGTGTAACAGCAACGGCAGCGAATGTGTTTTCACTTTCCTTTATTTATTTTTCGTTTATTTCTTTCTGGAAATACATTCTATGATATTAACATAATAAAATATATATATAAATATATATATATATATATATATATATATATATATATATATATCTCTATATATATTTATTCCCCATTCTCTAGCTTATTTTATTCACAGAGAAATAACTAAAACAAATACAGTGATTTAAAGAAAATACATTATATGATATTAACATATTAAGATATATATATATATATATATATATATATATATATATATATATATATATATATATATTCCCCATTCTCTGACTTATTTTATTCATAGAGAAATAACCACAACAAATACAGAGATTTAAATTTAACAATCTTATTCATAGGATTCTTTCACAGATCACTTTATGAGTACAGAGAAATGATAACAATAAAGATATTTTCTCTTGCAATTCACACTTTCATAAAATAAATGAACATCTCAAATACGGAGGACAACTATATTTTAAATCTAATGTCATTTACATTCACCGCTTCTTCACGAATTTAAATTCTAAATGCAAAGATTGAGTTAAACTTCTTTAATCTGTCATTTTCAAACCTAGTTCCTCTAATGGCATCTAATACTTAGCATTATGAATACAGGGACTAAACATAACTTTCTTAAACTGCCATTTACAAATTAATTAAGAAATATATGAACAAATACAAAAATTAAACTTCATACAATTAGTGTTAAACGGGGAGTTTAGTAAAATAGATAGTTACACAAATGTATATTTTCTTTCCTTACTTCACATTTGCAAAATTCCAACTTAGCACATAATAATTTTAAATAGAAAAGGAAACAAAATCATTACAATTGCATTGGCTCACAACTACTGACAACTACAATATCTAAGAGTTAACAAAAGTCATAATCTAACTTTCACAATTTTGTCAAGATCAACATTCAATTTCACTACTTAACAACAGTTACTCAAAATATACATAATTGACAAGTTCATAACTAGCAAACACTAATGAAGGAAAGAATTTCTCTCTTTTCCCCAAACAATAAATTTTTACAACTTTAGAGAGAGAGAGTCTCTCCACAATGAACTTAAACAGAATGTAGCACAAAGAGCTAAACTCTTCCTACAACAAGGATGAAATACAGTCCCCCTAAAACAGCACTCCTCCAAATCCAACCATGAGCTCCAAGAAGAAACCTGCATATCAAAGACAAACAAAGAAGAAAACACCACTCATCTAGCTCTCCTCCCTTCTATAGACCCGCAAGAGGATCACCCCCGAGTTAGGGAGACCATACTCACACCTGGGTAACTCAAACACTCCACTTCACAATAGGGACAACAACAAACCCAAAGCACACAAACACCAGTGGTAAATTACACAACACGGAAACTCAACTACAGTGAGTTTCATAAGGGGCAGGAGAGTGGACACACTTGACTCCAGAGTGTCACCCTTACAGATATTTATCCAACACAATTTCTCTTGGCCTCAAACCAAGTTTGATCACAATTTTCTTAAAGAAATCTGTATTTGACTCTCAAGTCAAAGATACAGTCACAGATACATGCCCTCAAGGCTTTCAACATCCAAAAAGAAGGAAACAGGTATGCACCCGAGGAGGATCTCTCCTCCCCTACCCCAAACTTGATGAGCATTTCTCCCAAGTGGGAGAAGCTCTGTCAAACAACCCGACAACAAACCCCACAGAAAACACATTTAAAACACAAACATATAATCATCTTTCACACACTTTACATACACATTCAGATATACGAAAGAAAGGTAAAAATCAAACCAACCTTACAAAGCCTTCCTGGAATGAAACTGTTGCAGAGCTTCACTGAGTTCTCTTCCAACCTTAGCCAACAACTCCCTCTCCCTTTCCTCACCTCCAAGCTAACTTTCCTCTTTTTGGCAATAAAAACTCTTCCCAAAATTCAACTAACTCCCTCTCATCCCAGAATTGAAAACAAATAACCCAAATTCTTTTCAGTTTAGAGGAATGGGGAGGTGACACTTGTCACCTCCTCACCCTTCCCAAAACCACTATTCTGTCCTGGTGGCTTATGTCACTCACCCATCCCTAGAGTACTCCTTATCCCTCTCCTCATGTCATTTCTCTTACACATGGGAGAAATAAAAGGAGTTAAAGGAGGAAAAGACAGGTGACCCGTGCCTCTTCTTCCCTCCTTCACATGGATGGCCCCACAACACATGGGGGAATCTCACTAATGGAGAAGGTGACTTCAAGTCAATCCTTCAATAATGGATGGGTTTGTAGTCATCTCTTACCTTGGGGATTGAAGAGGGATGGGTTGGGTGTTGGTACAACCCATCATGTCCCCTCCATACCTCCAATTTTCGCCACTTAACTTCAGGGGGAAGTTAAGATGACTAGATGGAGGTTACTCAAGGGTTACCCATGCCAAATGGGCCCCTGGACCCATGGGGTATAACCCAGGGTCAACTTTAACCCATCCAGGACACCCATGGTCAAGGTAAAGCACATGAAAAGGCCTCAAAGATTTAAATAAAATAAAGAAATTCAAATTCAAACTTTTTACAACACAAATCATAAAATATTGTTACAAGAGGGTAACCAAACCCACTCGACCATACGAAAGACCACATTACAACATCACATCAAACACAGAAAGATCTTGGTTCCTTGTGGAACCAGATCAGCTTAACAGGGGATAATAATAACAAGGTGCGGAATGATCTCCGAAATCTGTGGTTCGATTAGTAAATCCTGCACACTAAATTACAAGATCAGTATCCACATATAATCATCATAGCCGAAGCAACTTATAAACATGCATTATCATGACATAGTTCCAATTAACATAAATGAAATCATATTACAATTTTCCAACATCACCTAATTAACTTTTCTGTAATGTAAACTTATCCAAACATCACCCAATTAGTTTTTCTGAAATCATAATAAAGTTTAATAGTTTGACAATTTCGGGAACTGCTATCCCACAAATATAAAAAGTAACAATAACAGTAATGTAAATAGTCATAACAACAGAAGTAAAAAGGGCGGTCCTCACATCCTCTCCCCCTAAGATGGTACTTCCTCCTGGAAGTCATCAAAAAGGTGAGGATAAAGGTTCTTCTGTCTCTCTGCATCTTCCCAAGTCGCTGTGACTTCGTCGTATAGGTCCCACTAGACTCTAACCTGGTCCAGCTCTTGACCTTGAAGGGCCAGCGTCCGATGAGCCAATATGCGAATTGGCTCCAGCGCCAGCTGTCCGTCTGCCTCTACCTGAAGAGCACTCCAATCCAACACGTGAGATAAGTCAGAAATATATTGACGTAAAACTGATACATGAAATACATCATGGATATGTGACAGGCTAGGTGGCAAGGCTAGACGATAGGCTATTGGTCCTATCCACTCCAAGATTTTGAAAGGTCCTACAAATCGAGGTGCGAGCTTAGAGCCCTTTCCGTAACGGATTGGACTCTTGTACGGCTGCACTCTCAAAAATACTCTTTCCCCCACAG
This sequence comes from Cunninghamia lanceolata, assembly GCA_027924645.1. Classification (NCBI taxonomy): domain Eukaryota; kingdom Viridiplantae; phylum Streptophyta; class Pinopsida; order Cupressales; family Cupressaceae; genus Cunninghamia; species Cunninghamia lanceolata. Next base: position 4,900,676 of record BSBN01000642.1, read on the forward strand.
AGAAGCTTCGGTCTGTCCTCTTAGCATTGGCATACTTCTTTTGCCTATCCTGTGCTTCCTGAAGTCTCTATCTAATCTGTCTGACCTACTGTTCCATATTCTGAACTATCTCTGGGCCGATGACCATTCTGTCCTCTATCCGATCCCAACTCAAAGGTGTTCTGCATGGTCTGCCATATAACGCCTGGAAAGGAGGCATACCCAACGAGCTATGATACCCATTATTGTAGGCGAACTCAACTAGATATAGGTACTCCTCCCATCTAGACTGATGGTCCATCACATACATGCAAAGCATGTCTTCTAACACCTGGTTAACTCTCTCTATTTGTCCGTCGGTTTCCGGATGATAGGCTGAACTGAAGTTGAGCTGTGTGCCCAACGCCTGATGTAAGGCTTTCCAGAATGATGAAGTAAATACGGAGTCTCTGTCAGATATAATGCGGCGAGGTACCCCATGAAGTCTAACAATCTGATCCAGAAACACCTTTGCCACTGATGGTGCATTGTATGTTGTGCATATTGGTGAAAAATGCACCACTTTGGTCAGCTTGTCAACTGTCACCATAATAGCATCATGGCGACATGATGACATAGGTAGACCAATGATAAAATCCATAGAAATGGTGTCCCATTTCCATTCAGGTATCTCATGAGGGTACAACAGTCCCACTGGATGCTGATGTTCGGCCTTGAACCTCTGACATTCTAGGCAACGAGCAACAAATTTGGCAATGTCACGCCTCATCCCAGCCCAATGATAAAGCTGGCGTAAGTCAGCATGCATCTTCTTCACTCCTGGGTGTGCAGCATAGGGTGCTCTATGAGCCTCTGATAGGATTACTGTATGAAGATTACCCGCATGGGGTACATAGATGCGCTGCCGATGTCGAAGCATAAAATCAGACTCAAGGGTATATCCTATAAATTTGCCCTCAAGGGCCTTCTGATTTAATATTGCCTGCTGCACCTCAAGAAACCACTCGTCTTCTGGCAGATGCTGTAAGATGTGATCTTTCAAGTCCACCTTCAAGGTCAGGGTCAGGATCTCGTGGCTCCTTCGACTCAAAGCATCAGCGACCACATTCTCCTTCCCTTTGATGTAGTGGACATCGAAGTCGTATTCGCATAGGAATTCCATCCAACGCCGTTGGCGGGCGTTCAAATTTGGCTGTGTAAAAATATACTGCAAACTATGATGATCTGAATGGAGTTCAAAGCGTCGACCTAGGAGGAAGTGTCTCCAGTGGACTAAAGCATGAACAACTGCTGCGAGCTCTAAGTCATGAGTAGGGTAGTTTAACTCATGTGTCTTTAGTTTCCACGATTCGTATGCGATCGCTCTACCACCCTGCATAAGCACGGCTCCCAAACCTTCTAATGATGCATCTGTGCAAACTACAAAATCCTCTGTAGGATCTGGAACCGCTAAAATAGGAGCACTAGTAAGACGCTCCTTGAGGACTCCAAAGGCCTTTTCACACTGCTCGGTCCAAATGAAACCCTTCCCTTTTCACTGAAGGGAAGTAATGGGATGTGCTATCCTGGAGAAGCCCTCGACAAACCGACGATAATACCCGGCTAACCCCATAAAGCTTCTGACCTCTGTCACGTTGGTGGGTGCCGGCCACTCCTGAATTACTCTGATTTTAGATGGATCTACGGAGATGCCATCGCCTGATAAAATGTGTCCCAAATACTGCACCTCTGTCCTGAAGAAGGCACACTTCGCCAGGTTGCCATAAAGCTGCTGCTCTTGTAATTGCTGCAAAACTTGACGCAAGTGTTCCACATGCTCCTCCTTAGTCCGTGAATAAATCAAAATGTCATCTAGAAATATGATCACGAACCGATCTAGGTAAGTACGGAACACCCCGTTCATGAGACTCATGAATACTGCAGGAGCGTTCGTCAACCCGAAGGGTACCATTGTGAATTCATAATGGCCATATCTGGTTCGAAAAGTAGTTTTATGAATATCTACCTCCGTGATGCGTAATTGGTGATACCCAGATTTTAGATCAATTTTCAAGAACACTTTGGCTCCCTGCATCTGATAAAAAAGGTCGTCAATCCTAGGCAGAGGATAATGGTTCTTCACCGTCACCTTGTTCAACTGCCTGTAGTCCATACATAAACGAAGAGACCCATCCTTCTTCTTCACGAAGATAACCGGTGCGCCCCATGGCGAAACGCTAGGTCGGATGTGCCCCTTCTCAAGTAATTCCTCTAACTGCAGTTTAAGTTCAGTGAGTTCATGTGTAGTCATCCTATAGGGTGCACGGGATATCGGTTCTGCACCCAGCACTAAGTCGATGTGGAAGTCCACTTCTCTGCATGGAGGCATACCTGGTAATTTTGGCAAAAATACATCAGCAAACTCTCTAAGGACAGGGTGATCATCTAAAGTAGCCTCAGGTTCATCCTCTGCTCTATCACTGACCGTGATGGCAAACATTAGACATCCCTTTCACATACAGCGCTTAAGCTGCTGAGCGGATATCATACGAACAGCCGTGGGCTTTCGAATGCCCACTATCTCAACCAGTGAACCATGATCGTCTAAACAGCTAATCGTCCTCTGGCGACAATCTAGCTTGGCTCTATGTGCCGCGAGCCAATCCATACCCAGAACTACACCGTAAGATCCTAATGGCATAATCCTAAGGTCACATGTTGTGGTGAATGATCCCAATGTGATCTCACAGTCTTTAACCAAGGTATCTACTGACATCCTGGCCCCTGAGGCCAACTCAACTTCCCACCTAATGTCTTGCCTAGAGGCCACCAGCCTGCAATGCTCCACTAACGAAGTAGACAAAAAAGAGTCTGTAGCTCCCGAGTCAAAAAGGATAGAGATGGGGAAGTCGCCAATTGTACCTGCTGCCTCGATGACTGAAGCCTGGAAATCAGCCTGGCGGTTATCAACCGCTACAAACATGTGGTGGGATCTGCCCACGTCACCTACGGTCTACTCAGATCCTCCTGATCGGGGCTGTCCCCCTGCTGTAAATCCCTGCGGGCACTCTCTAGCCAGATGCCCTGCCCCACCACACACATAACATGGTCCTCTAACCTGTAACTGCCCTGACTGTGTTCTGCCTGATTGTTGTTGCCCAGTCTGTCCAATGGATCCCTATGAGCCTCTGTAAGACTGCTGGGACCTCGCGGGTCCTGCTGATGAACCCTGCTGTCTCTGATCTTTGCGTGTACCCTGCTGCTACCATCCACGGTTCTATCCTCCCTGACCCCTCTGTTGAAATTTAGATTTTTGCTGATGTTGCTGCTGCTGTGGAGGCCTAGGAGGTAATGAGGAAGAGTTATATCCTCCTTTCTGTGTTGTGTTTTGAGGCCTTCGAAAGTTTTGCTGTTGCTGGGGATTACGTTCCTAGTACTGCAGGCGTGAATTCTGCCCTCGTCCCTGAATTTCCTCTGATATAAGGGCCTTTTCAACAGCCTCGCTCATGGTCTGGGGATTTGCCATACGAATAGGTCCTGCTATCCTGTGGTTCAGCCCTCTGATGAATTTGTGTATTAAGATTTTCTCATCGTGGAGGTATTCCGCGTAACGAGAAAGCTCAATGAATCGACTCTCATACTGAGTAACAGTGAGTCCCTTTTGCTGTAAATCATGAAACTCATCGATACTGCACTGTCTGTAATGTTCTGACAAATATCGCGCATTAAAGCACTCTATGAAGATGTCCCATGTGAGTGTATCCACGGAAAGTCGGTGCTTGCACTCCTCTGTGCGCCACCAGGTAGCCGCTGCATCCCTAAGAAGATGGACTACCACTCATGCTTTCGTGTTGCTTCCATATGGTCGCAATGCGAAACACCTGTCTAAGCTAATCAGCCAAGCCTCGGCCACAGCTCCCTCTGTAGCACCTGTGAAAGTGGGTGGGTTGAGCCTAAGTAGATCTCTAATGGGGTCCCCTCTGTCTCTAAGTCTCACAACTGGCTCTTCCACACCATCCTCATACAATCCATGATGAACCTATTCTGCCCTCTGGTTCTCATCTCATCTCAAAGGTCTCGGAGGACTCCTGCTCCGTGCATGGAAAGATGACCCTACCTCCTCTACTGTTGTGTCGGGAATCTCAACGAAAGGCTCCACACGTGGCACCTCTAGTGGATCAACGCGGGGCTCCCCACGTGGTTCAATACGTCACTCGGCACGTGGCTCCCTACGTGGCTCCTCTCACGGATCAACACGAGGCTCTACACGTGGCTTAGGAATCACTGGCGGTAACCTGTCTAACATAGCCTGTAGTGCCTGTAAGATCTGTGGACCTATATCCAATACTGGTGTCACCTGTGGTACTAGTGTGCTTGTGGGTCAGGTGGTGCAGGTGGTGCTGCTGTAACTATGGGTGCTAGTCCCTCGGCTGAGGAATCGGTGTGCACCTCGACAGACGCTGTGTGGCATGACCGCGCTCGTCGAACACGGGGAGGCATCCTACAAAACAAGGTAGAAACTAATTAGCCAAAGTTGTAGAATAATAACGTGCCCAAATACGCCCAGTGTTTAAACCTGGCTTTGATACCAAATGTCATGCCCACATTTTCCATGTGGTCACAACACACATCACACGGGTCATAGCCAAATCTGTCATGTGGTTATGACACGAGATATCAAAAATTTTCTCACGTTTCCCCTAGAAACCCCCTCACATGCGTAAGCATGCTCGGTGGTGTTCGCTCAAGGTGAAAACACTACAGTCGTCGGTGGGGTACAAGTACAATTGCGTGCAACCAGATGCAAGCAGACCAACAAGGGGGTCTCTACGATGCCGTTAATGTCACTACAAGGGTTATCTTATCAAGGTTCCTAAATCTAAATCTTGGCAAATTCTGGCAGCATAATGCCTTACAGCGTAAGTGGGAATTACTCAACACTATTTTACGCACGTGGTTCACTGATAGATTAACAACTTCCCACGACGCCTTGTTCTGACTAAACCGACTCGTGATCTCCCTATTTAATCATTTTTCAACAAGGCACGGTTGTCTGCCTCCTCTCTTGCTTCCTGAAATATACTCCTCCTTCAACTTAGCATTCTCAACAAGGCGGTTTGTTTGCTCTCTCTTCCCTTTTCTTTGGGTCTTAATTTTGATTGTATTTTTATCACGCTCACCTTAACTATTTCTCTGATAATTTTGTTTTTTTATATTTTGGTCTCTCTCTCTTTCATTTTCTATGCTTTCTTTATGTTTATCCGGTCCTTTCTTCATATTGGACATCAATCAGGGTTATCACTGTATCTATTGTTGACATTAATCCTAACTCCCGAATGGTCCAGGTCACATAGGCTGGTTTACTACTTCGCTGGACTCGGTCTCCTAGTCTTCTCCGATCTAGGTTTCTCCTCTTCGTTTGTATTAATTAAACTTGTTCCTAAGCAAAATTAACGGTATGGTCCATCAACTTAGTTCTCTTATCCCATGTGGGAAATGTCACGCATTTTCTCCTCTGTGTTTTCCAATGTTAGTTTTTCTTCTTCTGACTCTCTTACAGGTTTACTTATGTGGACGTTTACTACAGTTGAGATTAAAATGGCCTCACATGGAATGTCTGTGATGGCTTCTTAAGTTTATTTCTAGTGATCCTTTAAGCAAGGTGACGTGTAATTTTCCTCTTCATTTTCCCGGTTATTGAATCGCGTTAATAGTTGAAACTTCCGAGAAACTCTTCCCGGTGTAATACAGTATATTCCTTTATGCACTTGTTAAATTATAATTTTATTTTCTCTTATTATTGTAAAGAGAAAACGAATGGCCTCTCTGATAAACTTATCAATTAAATAATATATGTATGTATCGATACATATATATATATACATTTATACTTCTCTTATCGTTATAATTACTGTTGTTATTATTACTATTAATTAGTACTAATACTATTATTGCAATTATTAGATTATCTTAATAATTTATTTATCTATTATACTATTGTTAATATTGCAATAATTATTCGTCTATTCTTTTTATATAAATAAAAAAAACTTATATATATATATATATATATATATATATATATATATATATATATATATATATATATATATATATATATATATATATATAAGCAATTATCTTCAATTGTTATTGCATAAAAGTGGCTCTCCACTTTATAACATAACAGCCAATCTCATGAAAATATTTCTTATTTCATTTGGTTAATTCATTTTCCATAAAGCAAACCCTAACCCCTTTTTTTTTTCTTTTTGTTTATTTCCTTATGTGCAGGGCAGAAGGGTGGAGATGGGGGCGGCGCGGCCATGGCAGGGGTCGCAGGGGTGGCTGGTCGTGGCGGAGGGCGGGAAGTGGAGCTTGTGGCAGTGGAAACGTAGAGAGAGGGGAGTCCAGGCCGCGTGGTGGAGGTCTGGCAAGAGGTAGCGGCTCGCAGGCCGTAGAAGGAGGTCGACCGTGGAGTATATGGAATGGCGGGGGCGTGGTTTCCACCGCCGCGTTTTTCTTTGTGTATAGTAACTTGGCGGGGGTGTGGGGAGGGGCGGAGCCCCCACCCACATCCCACTACGTGGGGTGTGGGTGGGGGCTCCGCCCCTCCCCCACAACCACAAGGGATATACGATGGGGTGGGAAGGTTTAAACCCTTCCCACTACCATTCTTTCATATGTTAATTGTGTGCTGTGTAACAGCGACAGCAGCGAATGTGTTTTCGCTTTCCTTTATTTATTTTTCGTTTATTTCTTTCTGGAAATACATTCTATCATATTAACATAATAAAAAATATATATAGATATATATATATATATCTCTCTCTATATATATATATTTATTCCCCATTCTCTGGCTTATTTTATTCACAGAGAAATAACTAAAACAAATACAGTGATTTAAAGAAAATACATTATATGATATTAACATATTAAGATATATATATATATATATATATATATATATATATATATATTCCCCATTCTCTGACTTATTTTATTCATAGAGAAATAACCACAACAAATACAGAGATTTAAATTTAACAATTTTATTCATAGGATTCTTTCACAGATCACTTTATGAGTACAGAGAAATGATAACAATAAAGATATTTTCTCTTGCAATTCACACTTTCATAAAATAAATGAACATCTCAAATATGGAGGACAACTATATTTTAAATCTAATGTCATTTACATTCACCGCTTCTTCACGAATTTAAATTCTAAATGCAAAGATTGAGTTAAACTTCTTTAATCTGTCATTTTCAAACCTAGTTCCTCTAATGGCATCTAATACTTAGCATTATGAATACAGGGACTAAACATAACTTTCTTAAACTGCCATTTACAAATTAATTAAGAAATATATGAACAAATACGAAAATTAAACTTCATACAATTAGTGTTAAACGGGGAGTTTAGTAAAATAGATAGTTACACAAATGTATATTTTCTTTCCTTACTTCACATTTGCAAAATTCCAACTTAGCACATAATAATTTTAAATAGAAAAGGAAACAAAATCATTACAATTGCATTGGCTCACAACTACTGACAACTACAATATCTAAGAGTTAACAAAATTCATAATCTAACTTTCACAATTTTGTCAAGATCAACATTCAATTTCACTACTTAACAACAGTTACTCAAAATATACATAATTGACAAGTTCATAACTAGCAAACACTAATGAAGGAAAGAATTTCTCTCTTTTCCCCAAACAATAAATTTTTACAACTTTAGAGAGAGAGAGTCTCTCCACAATGAACTTAAATAGAATGCAGCACAAAGAGCTAAACTCTTCCTACAACAAGGAAGAAATACAGTCCCCCTAAAACAGCACTCCTCCAAATCCAACCATGAGCTCTAAGAAGAAACCTGCGTATCAAAGACAAACAAAGAAGAAAACACCACTCATCTAGCTCTCCTCCCTTCCGTAGACCCGCAAGAGGATCACCCCCGAGCTAGGGAGACCATACTCACACCTGGGTAACTCAAACACTCCACTTCACAATAGGGACAACAACAAACCCAAAGCACACAAACACCCGTGGTAAATTACACAACACGAAAACTCAACTACAGTGAGTTTCATAAGGGGCAGGAGAGTGGACACACTCGACTCCAGAGTGTCACCCTTACAGATATTTATCCAACACAATTTCTCTTGGCCTCAAACCAAGTTTGATCACAAATTTTCTTAAAGAAATCTGTATTTGACTCTCAAGTCAAAGATACAGTCACAGATACATGCCCTCAAGGCTTTCAACATCCCAAAAGAAGGAAATAGGTATGCACCCGAGGAGGATCTCTCCTCCCCTACCCCAAACTTGATGAGCATTTCTCCCAAGTGGGAGAAGCTCTTTCAAACAACCCGACAACAAACCCCACAGAAAACACATTTAAAACACAAACAAATAATCATCTTTCACACACTTTACATACACATTCAGATATATGAAAGAAAGGTAAAAATCAAACCAACCTTACAAAGCCTTCCTGGAATGAAACTGTTGCAGAGCTTCACTGAGTTCTCTTCCAACATTAGCCAACAACTCCCTCTCCCTTTCCTCACCTCCAAGCTAACTTTCCTCTTTTTGGCAATAAAAACTCTCCCCAAAATTCAACTAACTCCCTCTCATCCCAGAATTGAAAACAAATAACCCAAATTCTTTTCAGTTTAGAGGAATGGGGAGGTGACACTTGTCACCTCCTCACCCTTCCCAAAACCACTATTCTGTCCTGGTGGCTTATGTCACTCACCCATCCCTAGAGTACTCCTTATCCCTCTCCTCATGTCATTTCTCTTACGCATGGGAGAAATAAAAGGAGTTAAAGGAGGAAAAGACAGGTGACCCATGCCTCTTCTTCCCTCCTTCACATGGATGGCCCCACAAGACATGGGGGAATCTCACTAATGGAGAAGGTGACTTCAAGTCAATCCTTCAATAATGGATGGGTTTGTAGTCATCTCTTACCTTGGGGATTGAAGAGGGATGGGTTGGGTGTTGGTACAACCCATCATGTCCCCTCCATACCTCCAATTTTCGCCACTTAACTTCAGGGGGAAGTTAAGATGACTAGATGGAGGTTACTCAAGGGTTACCCATGCCAAATGGGCCCCTGGACCCATGGGGTATAACCCAGGGTCAACTTTAACCCATCCAGGACACCCATGGTCAAGGTAAAGCACATGAAAAGGCCTCAAAGATTTAAATAAAATAAAGAAATTCAAATTCAAACTTTTTACAACACAAATCATAAAATATTGTTACAAGAGGGTAACCAAACCCACTCGACCATATGAAAGACCACATTACAACATCACATCAAACACAGAAAGATCTTGGTTCCTCGTGGAACCAGATCGGCTTAACAGGGGATAACAATAACAAGGTGCGGAATGATCTCCAAAATCTGTGGTTCGATTAGTAAATCCTGCACACTAAATTACAAGATCAGTATCCACATATAATCATCATAGCTGAAGCAACTTATAAACATGCATTATCATGACATAGTTCCAATTAACATAAATGAAATCATATTACAATTTTCCAACATCACCTAATTAACTTTTCTGTAATGTAAACTTATCCAAACATCACCCAATTAGTTTTTCCGAAATCATAATAAAGTTTAATAGTTTGACAATTTCAGGAACTGCTATCCCACAAATATAAAAAGTAACAATAACAGTAATGTAAATAGTCATAACAACAGAAGTAAAAAGGGCGGTCCTCACAAGATTATCAAAAGGATCTACACCTGTCACAACCAAAAGCTCAAAAACATCCAAACCGGAAGGTCAGACATCCAGTAAAGGAGAGAAAAGGTCTAAAATAAAAGCCACAAGGGCTTATGCAAGTCAGAAAGATGAAGAGGAAACCGAATCAGATGAGGGGGTAAAGGAGATAAAGAAACAGAAGAAGAAATCATCCGGTAAACACCCTATCAGTCAAGGAGAAGAAGAGAAGGAAGAGGAATTTGTTGAAAAACCTACTCTCTCCTTAGATGATATAGTAAAAGCAGTCACTGTGGATGGCAACCTTCAACCCCTAATAGAATTCTATGATGGCTATAATGAAGCAGATAAAAGGATTATGGAGGAAGCCATAGTTAAGTTCTTGAACATTTATAACAAAGCATTTATCGAAATTATAGCTCTGATTCCGAAAAGCTTGGAGAAGGAACTAGAATCAAGAAAGAACACTACCCAAGCTAAAGATCTTGAGATCCGGGAACAGATAGCCATTCAGCTATATCCTTCAATTGATCCCAAGACAATGAACATAATATTCAAAGACTGCAAGGATGAGTTTAGGAGCAAAGCAAGAATGAATCAACTCATGCTTGGTGAGACTGACAAGGTGGCCAAGTATACAGAAGAAATCCTTCGGAAGGCCTTCAAAATATTTAATCTTCCTATTGTGGAGGACCCAGGTACTGATCCTTCGTCCACAAGTGTTGCAGAAGAAACTTCTGAGAAAGCAACAGAAGAGATGGGCCCTGAACAGACCAACATTTCTCCTCTGATTTCCCCTATAGTCTCAGGATCCAAAGAAGAAGAGAAATTATAGGAGAAAGAAGCAGAGGTGAAGGAAAAAGAAGGTGACAGTGCAAAGATTGCAGAAGGATAGAAGACTTCACCAGAGAAAACCACAACTGCTAGTGGTGGGAATATAAAGAGAGAAAATTCCAAAGGACAGCTCCAAGGCTGCAAAAGAGAAGAAACATCTGTCTCCAGCAAGAGACACTGCACAAACTGTCCAAAATTTTTTGAGCAAAGAAACATTAGAGATTGATAAACCAGAGCTTCTACAAGGTCCATTCAATTTTGATTCTCTTTCTCTAGTACAGACAATGAAGATAGCTTCATTTGCACATGCTAAGGCAAATGAAAAACTCCTCAAGTCTCATATGGAAGACTTTGAGTTGATAGAAGCTGTATCCAGAGTGCTGGAAAATATCATACCATCCTTTTAGAAGGATCCCACAGCCTCCTCTTCCAGTAATCTCAAAACCTTAGTCATCAGTGTTAGTACACATTTTAATTCTCTAGAAAAATCAGTTGAAGAAAAGGTCCGGAAGGAGTTTTTGGATAAGAGATTCTCAGAGGTACAAGGATTAATCTCTAATGATAGGAGAAATATGAGTATTGGAATAAAGAGCTTAGAAAATGCTCTTAAGGATGGTGGTGACATTTACAAATTTTGTATCTCCTGGTCAAAATCAACAGTAGAAATTGAGAAGAAAATAAAAGAGGAACAGGATAAACTACTAAGTTTGTCTCAAAGTTTTGATCCTCTCTCTTCCTCCATAATAAATCAAGAGTGTCAAACTATTGCAATCACAAATACAATAAAGAATTTTGAGAAGGAAAGGAAGAATATAATTAACCGGATGGAAGAACTTAGAAGGATTCTTATCCCCAAGTTAGAGGCCATGCATGAGGCCTTAAGTGATGCTCAGACTACCGCCCAAACCAATGATCTGACAGATCTGAAGAGGGCAGAAGCTTTTGCATTTTTATTGAGTGGTCACATTTCAATTTTGGATAGAATGAAGCAAAGTTAGGCTACATAACTCATTCAGTTGAAGACATCCTTTGCAGACATTCTTTAGTTTATGTGAATATGTAATATACGGCCAAATATAGTAAAATTTTTGAAAATTTTGGTGTACGGACCCTACCCTTTTCCATTGATGTCAAAGGGGGAGTGAGGAGCAGTGAAAAATGAGGGATCCAACTAAGGGGGAGCTCTGAAAAATGTATATAAAGACAAAGCGTCAGCTAAGGGGGAGCATAGTTTAAACACTTAGACATTTTTCACTAAGTGTTGCCATCAATGCCAAAGGGGGAGATTGTTGGCAAGAGACACCATATGGATTCATGTTTGTTGTTATTGATGGCAACAAAGGTCATCCCAGACATCTGCAGGACATGGTGTGTCTCTACCGGAAGTCAGAATGAAGATTATTGTGGTCCGGTGAACAAGAACATAGCAAGTAGCAAGGTCCGACAAACTAGTCCGGATCTCTGAGAAGAAGTAACTTTGCAAAATGTAGTTTTGGGGAAGTCAAGACGACTACCTTGAGTAATAGATTCCAAGGTTGTAGCCTCCGGTGATAGATGAGGTAAAAGATATGAATACTTAAGTACCGGGTTCCTGAGTGACAGTGTGAACAGAGGAAGAACTGACTGACAGAACATCAGACTATTTTCTGGATGTGTTATTGATGGTGGTAAAGGTTGTGAAGGCATGAATCATGTTTGGCCAACATGATAAATGATTTATATAAGCATAGTTTTGATCCGCATTACTTGGTGTGGAAGGATTCAGCCAACAGATTAGAGTTTGTGAAAAGAATTGACTATTCCGGATGCTGACTTGAAAAGTGATGAAATTACTTGTGCGGATATATATACATGATGGATTTAGTCGTGAAGGTTGTTGTTGAGTGTTGAGATGTGCAAATAAAAGAAGAACAAAGCAGAAGTAGTAAGGAAGGTTCAGTATGTGAAAGAGAAGCAGCATAAGAGAAGAGGAAAGATGAAGTGCAACAGATTAGTATACTAAGCCTAACCGAAACTAAACTCCAGCATATGTGGATGCCTCCAATTAGTTCAAGTATTGTATAACCTTCTTTTGTAGACAGTGTGTCTCCTAGTAGGCAGTGTGCCTTCTTTGTGAGCAGTGTGCTCGGGCAGTAAGCCCTAATTGGCAAGTGCCATTTTGTATTTCCTTATTCTTCTAATAGAGAATAATCTTTGGGTTAATCACCCCATGGTTTTCTCCCTTAACAGGGTTTCCACATCAAAAATACTGTGTCATGTGTTCTTCCTTTTCATGATAATGTTTGCTTATTTGAATTAATGTTGCATTGATTAATAAGAAAGACAAAAAGGAAGAATTAATTAGGATAACTGATTCACCCCCCCTCTCAGTTATCAACAAACTCTGCATATCCGATTGTCAGGAAAGGAAAGGTATTGTTGTGTTTCAGTGATAGGAGGATTAAAACCCTCCCTAGTGTTTTGCATGTTCCTAGAATTGCTAGAAATCTGATTTTAGTTTCAAAGTTGAATGATTTGGGAATGGATGTGACATTTGACAAGCATGGCTGTAGATTGGTGAGAGGGAACTTGGTGGTAGTGAAAGGGAAGAGATTTGGGAACTTGTTTAAGCTTGAAGCCACTACAGTTTATAATGCCTCCTATGTATCTGAGGCCACTACTAAAAATACATGTATTTTGTGGCACCGTAGATTGGGCCACACAAGCAATAATGTAATGAAAACTATTAAGAATAAAAATTTGTTGGACAATTTCTCTTATTCTGATGAGCACTTTGATTTATGTGAGCATTGTGTATTTGGTAAACAAAACAAAAAATTATTTCCTTCAAAAAGTAATAGAGCAAAAGAGAAATTAGAGATTATTCATACAGATGTGTTTGGACCTGTGGATAATGAATCTATTAGAAAATATCATAATTTTGTTACCTTCATTGATGATGTATCTAGATTTACATGGATTTATTTTATGAAGCATAAATCTAAAGTTTTCACTAAGTTTAAGGAATTCAAAGTCTTAGTAGAGAACCAATCATGTTTAAAGATAAAAATATTAAGATCTGACAATGGAGGGGAATATTGATCTAAGGAATTTGATGAGTTTTGCAAGCATGCAGGTATAATCAGACAAAAGACAACTCTGTATACACCACAACAAAATGGTGTTGTAGAAAGAATGAAGTGAACAATTATGGAAAGGGCCAGAAGTATGCTTAGTGATGCACAGTTCGATAAATGTTTTTGGGCAGAGGCTATGTGTATAGCTTGCTACTTGATAAATAGATCTCCTTGTAAGGCTCTTGATTCGACACCTTATTAAGTGTGGATAGGTAAGAAACCTTCTATTTCACATTTAAGGGTTTTTTGTTGTGAGGCTTTTGTTCATGTGCCTAAGGAAAAATGATATAAGTTGGATCTGAAGGCTAAAAAGTGTACATTCATTGGATATGGTGATAATGTGAAAGGTTATAAGCTTTGGAATCCACTAACCTACAAGATTATCTTTTCTAGAGATGTAATTTTCAGAGAACTTAGAGCTATTTCTAAACCTGAGCAGCCAAAAGAAAAAGATGAAAAGGTAAAGAAGGTGCACTTTGATTTAGAGCAACAAGATGCACCTCAGGAAGAATAGAATGATGGATTGGGGGGTGAAGAAGAAGAAGAAGATTCGAGTAGTTCTGATGAAGATGAATCTATTGTTACAGAAGAAGTTGGTGCAGATGATCATGCAGAAGAACAAGTTAAGACTCTTACTCCACCCTTAAGGAGATCCACAAGACAACAAAATCTAGTTGATAGGTATAGCCCACCAGATTTCCATTTTGTATATGCTTTATTAAGTACTAATGATGAACCTAGATCCTACAGGGAAGCTATTTCTACAGATGATAGTGAGTCTTGGCAGCTAGCCATGCAGGAGGAGGTGATGGCTTTAGACTCTTGTACCACCTGGGATCTTGTTCATTTGCCCAAAGGAAGAAAGGCCATAGGATATAAGTAGCTTTTCAAGAAGAAGTTTGGAGCAGACGGGTCATTGGAGAAGTACAAGGTTAGACTGGTAGCCAAGGGCTACTCTGAGAGAGAGGGAGTTGATTTTGGTAAGATATTCTCTCCTGGTTCTAAATTGACTTCTATTAGATTTATCTTATCCATTGCTGTAGCTTATGATTGGGAGATTGAGCAAATGGATGTTAAGACTGCGTTCTTGCATGGAGATCTTGAAGAAAAAATTTATATGCAACAAGCTACAGGTTTTGAGGTAAAAGGAAAAGAACATTGGGTTTGCAAGTTAAAGAGGTCTCTTTATGCTTTGAAATAGTCCCCCAGAATGTGGTATCAAAAGTTTGATTCATTTTTTTTGAAATTAGGTTTTGTTAGAAGTGAGGAGGATCATTGTGTTTACATTCATTTTGTTAATGATTTTATACTGGTTATTGCTTTGTATGTTGATGACATGTTTTTTTAGCAATACTAAGTGTATGGTCCTACAAGGTATATTTTGGGAATGGAGATTAGGAGGGACAGAGTTAACAAAAAGCTTTGGTTGTCACAAAGTAAGTAGGTGAATACTATTTTGCAGAGCTTTAGTTTGTAGGACTGTAATCCAGTTAGAGTTCCTTTACCCATTGGTACTAAGCTTTCATTAGATATGTGTCCAAAGACTGAGGATGATCTTGAGGATATGTCTAATGTGCCATATGCTAGTGTTGTAGGGAGTTTAATGTATGCAATGGTTTGCACTAGACCAGATATTGCCCAAGTAGTGGGAGTTTTGAGCAGATTTATGTCTAACCCTGTAGACAACATTGGAACTATGCGAAGATGGTGTTTAAATATCTTGCAGGTACTCCTAATCATTGTTTGGTTTATTCTGGTACTGATAGTGTTGATAAATCTTTGGACATATAGGGTTTTGTTGATGTAGATTGGGCAGGTGACTTGGATAGTCGAAGGTCCACTAGTGGCTATGTGTTTACTTTGTTTGGAGGTGCAATGAGTTGGATGAGTAAGAGGCAGCCCACAGTTGCTTTATCCACCATAGAAGCAGAGTATATGGCTATAACTCATGTCTCTAAGGAGGCAGTTTGGTTAAGGAGACTATGTATAGGTATTGGTTCTGATTACAAGAATATTCAGATTGGTTATGATAGCCAGAATGCTATTTGTTTGGCTAAGTATCCCATGTATCATGCTCAAACTAAGCATGTTGATGTTCAGTATCACTTTGTTCGAGAGTTGGTTGCAAATGGAGAGATTGAGTTGAAGAAGATAGACACTCAAGAGAATGTTGCAGATTCATTGACCAAGCCTATGAGCACAGAGAAGTTCACATGGTGCAGAGAGGCCATGGGCTTTGTTTCTAGTACCTAATTATTTTTCATTTGATTTCCTATGGGTTGATTTACAATGTATATGTCAAGTGGTAGAATGTTGGGATAAGGTGCCATTACCTTGTAAGTCCCAATATTGTATTTATTCCATTTATTATTTGTAATTTGTAATTACCCATAAGGGATGTACAAGTTTCATCAACAGTGGTAAAAATTATTTACTGTCCATGGTAATTACGAAGTTACTGCACGGTAAGTCCTAGAGTTACCAGTGGTAGTTATAGGATGTCATTTACTATGGTAAATGGTAATTGGTCAAAGTGGGGAGCACATGTGGAAGATTAATCTATTTTTAGTGTTATGACACATGTCATAGATGATGTAAGAGGGTGTAAGAGATTCTATGACAACTGTAAGTTGTCATAAGAATCTATGACACTAATAATAGCATATGACACATCATAAGATGTTGTAAGTGGCTATTTTTGGCCCCAAGTCATTCAAGCTTGCATGGGCACCTTTTCCCTAGTGTAGGATGCATTTATGACTGCATTTATGACAGCATTTATGACCTCGTAAGAGCCTATTCTTAGCCATGGACACCCAAGGTTGTGTTGTTGACTCTTGACAAGTGTTATGGGCTTGTAAGAAGTCATTTAATGTCTTGAGGTTGTGTAAATTCTATAAAAACCATAGCATAGTAGATGAGAGTGATATAACAGTTTACAGGTACCCAGGTTCTACTCGAGTGAAGGTTGGAGGACAGAGGAATTGAATGTATTTTTAATCTCCTTTTGTGAAGATAATACAACTTGGCCTCTTTTCATGGTGGAGTTTTTTACCTGAAAGGGTTTTCTCCATGTTAAACATTTGTGTTATGTGCTTCATTCTATTTCTGGTATATTTATGTATTGTTGGTTTGTGTTTTGTTACAATCTCCATTAATAACACACAGTTAAAGTTTGCTAAAATTTATCTCGAATCAAATTTCCATTAAAGTAGTGTTGCTTTCATTTCTAACATTATTGTCTTGCTTTTCTACCTAGCCTTTCACGCATTCATGATGTGTTTCATGTTTCTATACTTAGACCTTACTATCCAAATATTGCTCATGTTCTTGATTGGACTGCTCTACAGGTAGAGGTGGGCAACTGGCTTTGGAGCCCATAGGCATTCTGCAGCACAGGAGACTTGTTCTCAGGGGTAGAGACGTGGAATAGGTTAGGGTCTAGTGGGATCCTAATGATGAAAATTTTGCTACCTAGGAGGATGCTTCCAAGATGAGAGAGTTATACCCTTACTTATTTGTAGGCTTCCAGGAGTAAGCCCGATTCTGGGGTGGAGGATGTAATTCCCCTCATTTTTGGCTTGTGAAAATTATTAGTTTTTCTATTGTACTTTGACAATTTTGAGACATTTGAGTTGTTAGACTTATGGTTATGCTTATTATGTTCATGATGGACTATGGTTGACTAATGTGATTATTAACATGTGTTATGAGTAGGATGATGACATTATTGTTATTATAGTTTATGATGTATTCTGACATGTTTAGTTGATGGATAGTTGAATTATGCAGAATAATGTTATTATGCTTTATGGATCAAATGTTATCTGATTGTTATATAGAAATGTTTATGTTTATTGCCTTGTTTCAGAGCAAGGATGGTGTAGTACTACTTGTTTTGAGACCCTACTACACTATGATTCTCTGACTCTATGTGTTTGATATATATGCATATGTCTGTATATAACCTATCATTTTGATGCAGGTTGTAGGTACCGGGCATCGACTCCACCTGACTTAGCAGGTTTGAGCATGCCCTTACACTAATGGATAATGTTGATGGGAGATAACATGGGGTTTCCCTAGGTCAGTTCCCATTTTCAGTTTGTGTCATGGGTCTTGATGTCACTCTGGGATTCTTGCCTCAGATTTGGTCATCATGTGGTATGTAGAGTGATTGTTGAGTTTTTCTTATTAGACCAATGTGTATTTTGGAAATGCATTAATAATAATGTTATTAGTAAGTAGATATAATATTATTTATTAGTAGTTATTAGTCATTTTGTAGCAATATGAATTTGGAAATTTTAATGAAGATTAAATTCAATTATTTCAATGATTTTAATAGAATATGAGTCATAAGTATTTAATATGGTTAAAATAGTATATGGTAAATAGTAAAATAATATTAGTCAGTAAATTATTTCTTGTGAGTTGTTGAATAAGATTCTAGACATGGAGAATCTCTCTGGAAAGTAAAAATTAATTGCTTTCAGGGTAGTGGGATTTTCTCTAACAGACTTGTGATAGAGGAAATTTATGAGATTTGGCTAGTTTTATTTCTGGGGGGTTTATTTTGAGGAGGGAGTAGTTCTGAGGGGGAGAGACAAAAATTGGGAGAAGAAATTATTACGGGAAATGGAGGAAGAACTTGAGGAAGCTAAAGGAATTTGAAGCCTGGGATCGAAATTCTAGGTATGCTTCTTGTATCAAACTTATTAGTTTAAAATTCATGATGAATCTTTGGTGTGGAATTGAAATTGTCTCTTTAGTCCAGTGGGCTCTTTGTCTTCCTGTCACCATTCGAAGTTTCCTATAACTCTATGCATGATAGTTGTTTGGTCACTGAAAATTCATGACAAATTGCTCTATTTCTATCCTTTTCCCTATCCTTGCCTATCTTGCTACTCTCAATACCGTTAATCTGTTTAATCATCTTTTGCTTCTCCAAATCTATTGCCAGAAAAAGAATATTTAGAAATCCAATGTTGACTCTATGGAATCATTGGTGCTTGAGCTATCATTTAAAACTTTCACCTCTGCCTCAGCATGAGCATTGTACGGCCTCCACCACCTTTATTCTCCAGACTTTGCCTAAAAACCATGGTTAAAATCAACATAGTAGGGGGTCGTTCTTTGGTCAAACTGCAAACTTCAAACATCTGCATTTTTGATCTCCCTAGATGTCATCATACGGCCGCCGTATGGCCTCCTCATTCCTGCCTCTTTGTATTGCTTCTATCCTTAAATTTTATTCTAGCTTGCAAACATTTGTCTGACCATACGACGAGGGAGTGAATAGCCTGATGAAATTTTAGGAAATAAATTTTGAGTCTTCTCTTGGCCGTCGTACGGCATCATTCTTGCCTTCTCTGAGTTGTTTTTCTACCTAAAATTTTTGATAACAAAAAAATAATGATAATGAAATCTATTTCTTACCTGAGTCATCTCTGCCTGAATCTTCTTGCCAGTCATCCTCTACCAGACAAATTAAAAACGTTTGACTTCTTTGAATCTCTAAAAATCTGTATTGGATTCATTCTCTTTGTAATCAGTATTGCCATCTTTTTCTTATGGCTTCCTTCTGATAGATCTTTCGCCATTTTCTTTCAAAAACCTTAGAAGATTCTTTCATTCCTTATATCTTTGGATTTTAAGGCTCCCAAATAAATTATATGGTTATTGTTTCTTTTTTTGCAATGAAATTTTAGCAAGAGTTCACTTAAATAAAAAAGGGAGATTGCAATTAAATTTATTTAGAATGTTTCTAATAAGAAACTCTAGAAATAATTAGCAAACATTGCATAATGATTAGCTTTTGAGTTAGTCAATAGATAAATAGGTTTTAATTTACTTGTTAGGAATTATAAATGAGGAAATTAAGTAATAGTATAACTTTCTATATTTTTGTTAGGATAGATTTGTATTATCTTTAGAGTAATTGCCCTTATTAAGTATAGATTAGAATTAGTAGATGAAAGATTGTTAATGAATAAGTTAGAGTATTAATGTGAATTAGATTTTAATGACAATGCTAGCTTTTAAACCAATGTTATATGATGTTACAATTCTAGAATTAAATATTTTGAGTTAAATAATTATACTCATTTTATTTTGTTAGATATAAATTTGTTTAGTTATGACTTAGCAATATACATTGTTTTTAATAAATAAATAATGAATTAGAGTTTTATTGTAATGGTTAATCATATTTTAGATGAAATTATATTTCTACCATGGAATGGTATTTGGATTTTATATAAAGGTGAGTGAAAAACCTTATAGTGCTTTCCGGTTTAAATTGTTCTATAGTGTTATGTTGAGTAGAATTTAAATATGGTCCTACTTGGAAATTTCATTGTTAGGGAGTAATGAGGTAATTGGTTGTTTATGTTATTCTTTGGTCCTAAGTCATATTGTTCTAAGGGCATGACATAGTCATTTAAACCCTTGTTTCCATTTTGGGAGATGGACTTATGTATAGTGGTATTGTGTTCAATTTACCAACTCCAGAGGTTAGGCTACTTGGGTTCCAGTTTAACATTGTGTCATGTTGTTTAAATGTGTTAATTGATTTGAGATTTTGCAGTGGAAAGGGGAAAGTTTTGTGGTTGAGAGGTTGGAATTAAAATTTGTCTATGTATTGGTTTGCAAAAAGACAGATGCCTTCTAGTCCCTTGTCCATGCATGTTATTAGTTTCTGAATGTTGGTTAGGGGTTGCTCTTTGCATGTAGGAGAGTGGCTTCCATGGTGGGGCTAGTGCCCAAAGTGGCTTCCTGGATAACCCTATGGAAGTTGTAGTCAAGTGATAACTTAATAATTTATCTAGGTGGGTTGGGTAGTAATTCACATAACAAGATAAGTATGATGCATCACCCATGTCTTGAGTGCTCTCACAGGCTAAGGATGGGATGAGAAGGCCTAGTTGGCAAGGTCAACCTCCTTGTCTCCATGAGAGGATGTGTCAGCTCCGCATGTGTCATCCTATGGGGCCAGTACCTAGAAAGAGGTCACCAGGATAACCATAGATGGGGGCTAGTTTCTAGTGAGAGATAGCCTAGATAACCCATGCTAGGACCATGTGATGACACTCTCCCTACTATAGCTTAGTTACTTCCTCTTTATCTTTTGTTGTAGCCTCTGGAGTACTGTCTTATCTTGATGATTTGAGTTGTCGTGATGATTTGAGTAGTCTTGATGATTTGAGTAGTCTTGATGAGTTGAGTAGTCTTGATAATCTGAGTTGTCTATGTCAAGTATGTATCTTCTTTCTTGTATCCTTTGACTTAGTGGAACCTCATTGTTATCTCCTAGCTCGGGGGGTGGACCTCAAGGTTCCACATGTTTGGGGGGAAGAGCTTAATCCATTGGTTATTCTTGGTTTCCTTGGTTCATGGTTAATGCAAAAGTGTTCAAGTTCCTGATTTGTACTTGCATCTGCAAAGCTATATTATACTTTCAGTATTGAATAATCTTGTTGTATATTATAAACCGATGTGATTTGTCATGAATCTCGTAACCTTGTAATCTTGTATTCATACTTTTGTAACTATTCATATTGCACATGAATAATATAATTTTGTTGTATCGTAATGCATATTGCTTGTATTGTTAAATATTTATGTTAATCTGATGCAGTTATGTTCCCTAGAAGTGTTAGTTGTTCATCTTGTTTAATTATTGTAAATAGTGTTAATTAAATGTTAATGCACTTGCTTAAAAAAAATTCTATAATTTTATCACTTGTTAGCCTAAGTCTCTAGGGTTGCATGATGGGGCATCACATTATGTCTTCATCTATCAGGGTTTCCAAGTATTAACATATATCTATGTTTGAAACCTAATCCTAAATGGGTTTGAGTCTTGTTGACTTCCTAAAGTCTATGTAGTCTAAGTGAGTTCATAAATCCTAAGCCTAACCCTAAATTCCCTATGCTTAGATTGTATATCTTTCTCTACAACTGAGATTTTGAAAAATGTTTTTTTGGTCTAAAGATAAGTTAGGGTGTGTATCTAAGATAAGATCCTAAACCCTAAAATTCTCCAAGCTCTAAAAACCCTAACCCTCATCATGTTTTTAAACCTAAGTCAAAGTCCTTAAAGCATTTTTTAGTTGTCACCCTAAAAGAGTTACTTTTATTATATTTGGGAGTTGACCTAAGATCAAAGGTCATATCACTAAAGCTTACCATCTAGAGGGTCTTTACAATGTTCATAAACTGGCCTCCTCTTCTTTGTCACCAATGCTCATTGGTCATCCTTCTTGTGTTTAAGTGGAAAAGTAAATCATGCGATGGAGATTAAAAGGCAATTTGGCATGAAAGACAAATTGAATGGTTATCTTTGAAATGATTTTTGGAACTCAACGATCAGGCTCTCTTGATTAAAATTGATGTGCAGAGTTCTTTATAAGGAAGAGTTCAGTCTTTTGAAGTTTCTTGATGATGAAGAGGGCTAGGAAAATTCATATCTCAATCTATTTAATTGAAAAGGAAATGAAACTTGGCCCATTTGATTGAAGAAACATATGTCTACAAGTAGATATAAAGATTGGAGGAAATGATGCAGAAATATAGGGATTTTCATGCAGTCAAACATGTAAGACATTTACAGTTTTCATATGGAGATATAAGAGAATTTATTGCTATATGATTTTGATTTTGAGTTAATCAATGGCCAGAATAATTTGATACATTTTGTAGGCTTTTGTAATGAGTTTTGAAAGGAAAGTTTGATGGTTTTATCATTGATATACTAATGTAACAAGAAGAAACCTAGTCAAGTCAATTGGTGTGAGTGAGATGAAAAGGTGTGAGACTTGGTTTATGAACATCTACAGAGATATACCTAAGTGTCAATATTGAGATTGATTAGTATTTGTGAATAATGTGTTGAATTGGACACAAAAGGAGACATAAGTTATTTGCAAAGGTCTTGGTTTGTCAGAGGGTTATGGAAGAGAATATAATCATGATTGCTTATGAGACATGTAAAGAAAGGGAAGAGTAAATAATAAGGGCAAAGTATGATGAATACAGTATTTGCTGATGTTATGCTTGTGTCAGAGATAAGTGTGATGATAAGGGTAAGGCACATGTGTGAGTTTGATTGATATGTAATAGAGTTTGTTTGTAGAGTAATTATCAATTGTATACAAGGAGAGATAAGAGGTTGTATGAGAATTGGAGTTATATATATGTTGATGTGTAATAGGAAATCAGGGTATCCCCCTAAATTGATTTTCTCTTTGTCATGTTGACATTCATCCAGTGAGGCATCTTATAGCCAGTGAGGCTTGTATGGTTAGTGAGACTTATTTGTTGTGAGTGAGGCATGATTTTGTACTTGCCAATGAGACATTTTGTTTAAGCCAATGAGGAAGTTTTAGAGTGGTTTTCATCCCTATGAGGGTTTTCCAGTCATCAAATTAGGTGTTATGTTTCTTATTTGTTTTCATATGTTCATGTGCCCTAATGACTTGTTCTTAAGGTCCTAATTCATACTTTTCATTATCATACTTGTGCATATGTGTTTAACGGATCATTGAGGACTTCCTCTCTCTTTGTCTTGTAAGTTAAAGGTGTAATTTTTTTAAAAAGTTTATACAACATTGATTCACCATCCCCTCTTGGTGTTGTCCTATACTCCAACGAATATTTTACTACATTTAGGAAATTTCACCAAGGTGGGCACAAAACTAAATGAGAAATGGCATGGGCATACAAATTTCACAATTAAAATTTCTCCATTTTGATGTGTGTACAAATATATCATGATTTTGGGTTTCAAAGTGTATGGACATGCTTAGTAAACATAAAATTAAATATTTAAACACTCATAAAAAGGATATAGGATCTGTATAAAGTAATGCATCATTCCAAGATTCTTCTTTTATACTTTTTGGTATGAGTACTTCATCAAACCTACAAAATAGTCGAAGGATATATAAGGAGTATCTTTTGTATCATAATTAAAATAAGCATAAACTACAAGTAGTTATAACAATTTTTGAAAATGAAAAGGAGAGAAAAGGACAAGACTTAGAAATTTCTACATCTACAAAAAGTGATATGATAATACTCCATGTGATGTGGCAATGTGACATGTCAAGTGCAATATGATTATGTACTCGATCTCTATGAAATTTGGTAGTGTGATTCTACATGATGAAATAATAAGTCTTCTTGCAATGTGCTAGAAAATCTTCATGCAATGTAGGCATGACATAAAATAAGGGTTGTGTGATGAATTCACAAGTCTCTTGTGATGTGGGCATCTCATGCCATAGAGGCTCTACATAATGCAATCATAAGTCTCTATGTGATGTAACAACAACTCTTTATACGATGCAAGTGTGTCATGCAATGACATTTTCATCTAGGTATGATGGTGAGTCTATGTTTAACAAAAGTCACTATCTAAAATCTCAACCACATAAATTGCTAGCAATAATATTATAACATACCATATCATATTACCTTGGTTAACAACTCAACTTACCAACAAGTAAATGATCATGATTATAAAAAAAAGTCATATTTGTTTACAATTTAATC
Source organism: Cunninghamia lanceolata (assembly GCA_027924645.1). Classification (NCBI taxonomy): domain Eukaryota; kingdom Viridiplantae; phylum Streptophyta; class Pinopsida; order Cupressales; family Cupressaceae; genus Cunninghamia; species Cunninghamia lanceolata. The sequence goes on from BSBN01000642.1 coordinate 4,924,898, forward strand.
AATTCATAATCAAAGCATTAGTGTATATCTTATATGAATAATTTCAAAACTAAAATTTGCATCATATTTGAAGATAACACAATAGAGAATTCCCTCACTTTACAATCACAGTGTTTTTCTCTAGGCAATAATGATAATTTTACATAGGATTCTTAACTATCAAGTCATATAATAGAAAATAATGCATTAGGAATATTGATATCTATCTTCATAAGTCTTAGCTTGTCATCTGCTTGGGAAGGAGAGCATGACTCAAGTGCTTTTCCTCCAACCATAGACTGGTGGTCCCTTGCTCAACTTCCTTCCTGGAAGTGGTCCTATGCTTAACAAAGGGAATAGATATAAGGAACCAATTGGTTTGCCATCTGAGTATCTAGTGTTGTGTCATTCATAACTCATCTTTGTCATACAACTATAGATCCAATCGAACTATGTATGATATTATTGGATGGTTATGCCATCTGGATCACAGTGAACTGATTAATGCATGTAGAGATGGATGCATTACTTTGGCCAAAGATTTATATACATAGACGTTTCATAATAAACATAGTCAAATGTTCACACACCCCTTACTTGACTTAGAAGCTATCTCATCCTAAATTGTTTATGGTTTGACTTGCTTTTGTCATAGTAAATATTTGTTTAATTCACCTTTAGTCCATCTAACTTAGACTTTTGACTCTGATTTTAGGAGCGTGTTCCAATAATTGTCTTCTTTCCTATGCAATGGGGAACCTATGACTCCATGTCACTCTATTCCCATTCTTTCTTTTTAAAGGTTTAAATGTTCATGGTTTTAGTTCTTAAGCCCATTCCCAATCTAAGACACTTTGGTTACCTTGTTCAAAGGTTTTTCATCAAATTCATATTGATTATAACACATACCATTATAGTCGATAGTATTGATAAGTTGATAATATTAAATAGACCCTTAGTCTAAAATATTCAAAAGGGTTTTAACTCCTTATACTTCATTCCCAAAGTATTACCATTATAATAAGGAAGTTATTCATAATAGTCTATAAATATTTGAGTTATCAAATTCATTCTCATATTTCCTTTTCTAGAAAAACAAAAGACACTCAAGATTTTACTTTCCTGATGTTCAAGGCTTGACATGCACTTAGTGCAATAACATAATGATATCCATTATCAACCTCAATTTTCTTTCATAAATAATAATGAGCTTACTACTCATTTTTAAACAAAGAATAACCTAAAGGTAAGATGATGGATTTTCCAAAAAGGAATCCTTTTATCACAAGTCCAGTTCATGTTCCTCAAACCATAATTGACTTGACATCATAAGCCTACGGACCTATTGCAACATATATTAATTCATGTGTCACATATATATGTTATCCATCCAACCATAATGTGTGACAAAACAAAAGTATTCATCCTATAGAAGTATTCTTCATGAATACATGGCTCTCAGCCTATTTTCTGTTCATGATATAAATCTTTACTTACCCAATAGTCACAGGTGGCAATAATCATTTGATAACATTTCAATATGAAGACTTAATAGTCTATAAAAAAAGAAGTTACAAGGAGTCTGATGATACTATGACAACAGACTCATTAGTATATTGTTACAATAGTAAACTAACACCCTTAGTCTTATCGGCTTCTATGGGAAAGATAAGAACTCTTACAATAATGTTTTCAAATGTTTGGCCTTAATGGCCTCGACAAGGTTGTCAATTAACTCTTTGCTAACATATATATAATTACATAGTTAAATATATCATAGTATATGTTTAATTCAATATCAAGAATCTAATTAAACTTTCAATGTGGCTATATGTCATACGACATCAGTTTACCAGATGTACCTGTTGAATTGGTTGAGCCGCCCAAGAACTTGAGCCTAGTGTAGAGTTTTCTCAATGTCTACAAACTATTCTCCCTTCAGATTCTTCTTTGCATACCTCTCTTGCTCAACCATGGATTTTTTGTTTCAGCTTGTTCTCCTCCCAAAAACATAAAAACGCATAACACTCTTCTTTACCAAAAGAATCGCATATGATAGTAAGGTTGGAATATCATTTATTTTCTTGTATCACTCATGTTAGGAATATATGTTCCACTTACTTACCAACTCCCTCACCAAGAGCTTCCCACGAGTTGTTATCCTCATGATATGGTTAAACACATATCCCACTCACTCTACTCTTCGTGGAACATGGTACGGCTTCAAACAAGAACATAATAACTTAAGATCCAAAGGTGCTTGACTCCACTACAGGTGGAAAAAATATTATATCCCACATAATAACATATACATTGATATGATATTATGAGGTTACTAAAATAATCTATGTTATCACCAAAATTGCATTTCCAATGTCAAGGTGATAGCATCAATATGTGAACATGGGATTGAGACATACTCCCCCACTTCGCTATCTTAGACTATAGTTAGAATAACTAAGCAATATTCACAAAACTTATTATAGAAATAAGTGAATAAACAAGGGAAATCTCTGGCATCAAATAAAGGTTACTGATAACTATATGAATGCTCCAAGAATATTATTTAGTCAAATCGATGTAGGTGATGTGGAGAGATCTTAAATCTACTTGTTGACAATATTTGAATTGAAATCAACTTAACAATGAAAGATGGCTTATACTCACCCTATCTTGCATGGGTTCACGAAAGATCAAATTCGATACTCAGATGGCAACCTAACCTTTTCCAGAATATCTATTTCCTTCTCCTAGGTGATACTCTCCTTCCCTTCTTGGAATTGGAAGTCTCTTTTCCTGGTTACACTCACAACCATATAACCATGATCAGTGTATCATCATTAAGTCAAATAATATAATCATAAGATAATCTCAACAACATGTATTCTCATGTCTAGTCTAGGCATTAATCGTAATCCATATAATCAATGATTCAACTTGATATTTTCCACAAACATCAAATCATTAATCTAAGATTATTTATCCTTTTTACCACATAAAAAGTAAGATTAAGTTTAATCACAAGTTGAGGATGTAACTTATCTTCCCCCATAAGAATCATCCTCCATGATGATTTAATGTCTCCAAAGATTAAACCAACATAAAGAAAAAGTATTTGTTCATTATAGTGAAATGTTTTAAAAGAGATGTGGAAATATTTGATAAATGTCCTCATAATTCTCCCAAGTGGCATTCTCTTTTGCATACTGATCCCACTTGACCTTGCATTAAGTTATTTCTTTATTACATAAATGTAGCTAACATGTTTTAAGCACCTTGATGGGATCGAGCACTACCACCCTTGTGTCCTTCATCTATATGGCATTCCAATCAAGAATAGGAACATGATTATCTCTAGAAATAAACTTTTTAAAATAGGAAACATGGAAAATATTATGCATCATGGCAAGAGTTGATGGTAGAGTAATCCTATATGCAACTGGGTTGATTTCCTTGAGAACTTCAAAGGGACCTACATATCTAGGAGCTAGTTTAGACATCTTTCCAAACTTAATCAAGCTGTTTTGGGGTTTGACCCTTAGAAGGACTTTTTCTCCCACTAATAAATGCTTTGCGATGCATTTAAAGCATCTACATAAATTTTCTGGATATCATTGGACTTTCTCTTCCATTTTTGACAGCACTTGTAGACCAAGGCTAATCCTATCTTCAAGCTTATCCCAGCTTATAGGAGTATGGAACTTTCTTCCACATAATGCTTCAAATGGATCCATCTTGATCATGGAATGATAGGAATTATTATATGGAAATTCCACAAGAGAAATATAATCCTCCCATTTTTATTGTTGATCCATGCAATACAATCTTAGTAGATCTTCCAATACTTGGTCTACCCTTTCAATTTGGCCATTTATCTCAGGATGATAAATGGAGCTTATGTTTAACTAGATTCCAAGTGAAGAGAATAAGGTTTGCCAAAACCTTGCTGTCATATGGGCATCCCTATCTGAGATAATATTCTTAGGAATACCATGCAATCTAAAAACTTCTTGCAAAAATTTGCAAGCTATGACTAGTGCCCCATCTATCAAATTCCCAGGTATAAAATGTGCCACTTTGATGAGTCTATTGACCATATCTAGAATAGAATTGTGCTTATTCCTTGACATACAAAGTCCTTACACAAAATCCATGCTAATGATTTTCTATTTCCATTTTGGAATTTCATGAGCATATAAAAGTCCTGCTAGGTGATGGTGTTCCACCTTCACCCTTTGGCATTCTAGACATCCAGCCACAAATCTTTTAGCATCCCTCTTCATTCCTTTCTATAAATATAAAGGCTTCACATCAGCCAATAATTTTGTTACTCCAAGATGTCCTGAATAAGGTGCAAAATGAACCTCTTTCCACATGATATTCCTTAACTCCTTGAATTCTCTAAAAGAGTCTGTTTTACCTTCTTGTAATACTCATCTCCCTTAGAATTTAGTAATACCTCATCAGTAAAATTAGAATGTATGGAGATCATTGAGGAGATATGTCTTCTCCTTCTTAAGGCATCCACCACTCAGTTTTCTTTGCCTTGAATGTATTTAATCTCAAAATCATAATCTAATATTAACTCTAACCACCTTCTTTAGTGAGTACTTAGGTGTGGTTGAGTGAACATATATTTGAGTCTTTAATGGTCTATTTTTAGTTGAAAAGGTTTTCCAAACAACTAGTGTCTCCATAGTTATAGTGCATGAATTACTGCTACCAATTCCAAATCATGAGGGGTATAGTTTTGTTCATAAGTTTTCAATTACATGGACTCATATACAATAACCTATCCATCCTAGGCAAGTACACCACCTAAGCCTTCCCCTAAGGCATGACCTTCTAGGTTAGGTACCTATTGTTATAGAGATTGCACCCAGAATGCTAAGCATGAATGCTCATCAATCCTATGAAACATGGAAAAATCTTTGAGCTTGTGGGTATGCTCATAGTGAAGATAAGTCTCCAGATTATGGACTAGTTTCCCTTTAGATCTCATAGAAACTAATGGATTTTAAAGGAAAAGGACAAGAAAGAACAACTATTTTAAATAAAAGCTACTTCTATAAGGTGATGCACCAAATGATATTAGAAGGGTAGCTTAATTGACAACTATCTTTTCAATAAATCTATTTACACATCTTAGTAAAGGGAAATGTGACCACATTAATAATCTAGAAGAAGGCTTGATTATCAGTCTTTTGGAAGGATATCTAAGTTTCACAACATTGAAGACAAAATAAACAAAAGCACAACCTAAGACTTGTGATATGAATTTCTTTTTTGTGCATATACAACAATGAATGAGATGGAAATTAAAGGTTTTGATTGTTTAAAACACATTAATTCTATCAACAATCATTCATGAAGACATTCACATGAATTTGAGAAGGTAAATTATTCATCTTTTTGAACAATAGAAGGAAAAACAATATAAAAACGATAAGAATATAACCTATAAATCTGCTACTATATATAAATATGAAAAAAATGAGTTAGAAAACTATATGGCCTTGTTGCAATGTGCAAGTAAAAGCATAGAATCAAGAACTAAGGAAAAAAAACATAAGCTTTTCTTTTTCATATAATACAAAACTATCCCAAAAGTGAATGGGTCATCAACTCCAGCTCAACTGAACACAAAAATATGCTTGAATGAGTTTGAAAAGTTAACTCCAAGTTGATGGGAGAGCACAAGTGAAAAGCCTAAATTTTAGGCCCCAAAACTCCTCCAAGATGACAAAAAATATCTCAAAACTCCAAGTCTCAAAGTCCTTGACCAAGAAACTACCAAAAATAGTCATGTCAAAAATATAACTCCAAATATCTCTCCCTACATAACCTTACACTTCAGTTCGACTCCTCTCCTATTTTCATGTGCCTTGAAAGACTTCTGATCAAGAATGGTATTTTTGGGAAAATATAAAAAAATTTAAATTTTTAATTTTTTTTGATATTTTCTATATCTTAGTAAATTGCATTTTTAGAGGCCTTCAAAGTGAAATTAGGGCAATCCACCGCTGAGTAGCATTGGCATTAGCCTTAGCAACCTAGAACTCGAGCTAGATAATTGGATTATCTTTCTAACATGTCCAAAAACTTTAAATTCTAATAAAGTAGTGAGGAGTTATGAAAAACAACAACAATCAAGGCAATCCACTACTGAGTAGTGTTGGCATTAGCCTTAGTAACCTAGAACTCGAGCTAGATAATTGGATTATCTTGCTAACATGTCCAAAAACTTTAAATTATGATAAAGTAGCGAGGAGTTATGACCCTGCTAAAAAGTGTCTTTTTTAGAAAGAATATAGATGAATGGTCTTCAAGTACCTGTATCTGCATAGTGAGAAAACATTATACATAAAATGTAGAGGTTGAAACCTCTTTCTTGACTATTTTGATCTGATATTCTTTTCCTTCCTATTTCATTTTAAGCCACTTGCTTCCTGAAAGCATTTGAAAACAACTCTTATATCCCAACCTAATTGGGCTACCAAGCACAATTTAGTAACATTTTTGGTGACCTCTATGTCAGTTTTGCCTGCTAAAACTCTCTTCACCAATTGGCTATATGTTCATTGGGCAATAGAGTCTTATGTTAGGCTTTGCAACTCATAAACTTAGCTACTAGAAAAACAACAACAATCAAGGAAATCCACCATTGAGTAGTATTGGCATTCACCTTAGCAACCTAGAACTCAAGCTAGATAATTGGATTATCTTTCTAACATGTCGAAAAACTTTAAATTTTGATAAAGTAGTGAGGAGTTATCACCCTGCTAAAAAGTGTTTTTTTAGAAAGAATATAGATGAATGGTCTTCAAGTACCTATATCTGCATAGTGAGAAAACATTATACATAAAATGTAGAGGTTGAAACCTCTCTCTTGACTATTTTAATCTAATATTCTCTTCCTTCCTATTTCATTTTAAGCCACTTGCTTCCTGAAATCATTTGAAAACAACTCTTATATCCCAACCTAATTGGGCTACCAAGCATAATTTAGTAACATTTTTGGTGACCTCTATGTCAGTTTTGCCTGCTAAAACTCTCTTCACCAATTGCCTATATGTTCATTGGGCAATAGAGTCTTATGTTATCCTTTGCAACTCATAAACTCAACTACTAGAAAAAAAAACAACAACAAAAACAAAACTAAAAGAAAACTACCATGGATCTGAACTGAGCCAGCTAACTGTGCAACAACACTTCTTTGAAAAAATAAACCAAATTGAAAAGATGTGCCAACAACACTTATTTAATGGAAAAACTTCTACTCTAGTATCATACATCTGTAAACTTTTGATCTTTAGAAACATTGCTTCAGGTGAATCCCATTCACAGGAATAGGTAACACCTCTCCATTTAGCTTTTAAAGCTAAATGTATTATTCTTCTTGCATTCAATAATCACATAAGGGCCATCCCACATCACATCAAACTTGGTATGCTTACTAGGTTTACTTTTAAGCTCATCCCACTTGAAAATAAGATCACCTTCCTCGAACACTCTCAGAATTGCTTTTCTATCAAAAGTCCTTTTCATTTGGGCCTGATGAACCTCTAGATTTCTCAATGCTTCTTTGCTTGTTTCCTCTAGTCCCATCAGCCATGCAAGTTTGATTTCCATAGGCTCTTCCTCTAACATCTCTAGCTCTTTAATCATACTTAGTGTAGGCAACTCGACTGAAATAGGAACTCTAGCCTCTTTACCATATATAAGAACAAAAGGAGAATTACCTATAGCTCTTTTAGGAGTGATTCTATCATCCCACAAGGCTAGCTTTAACTTGTCATGCTAAGTCCTTTGATTGTCCTCGATTGTTTTTTTTATAATTCTGATCAAGTTCTTATTAGTAGATTCAGCCTATCCATTACCTTGAGGGTAATAACTGGACAAAGTATTTAGATAAATTTTATTTCTAATAGACTAATTAGATATTTTAAGGCCAATAAATTCCAATGCATTATCAAAAATAATGGAATTCAGAGTACCAAAAGTTACAACTAGGTCCTGATAGAAGTTGAGAACAAAAGTTTGATTGGCCTCCTTCAATGCTACAACTTTATACCACCTAGTAAAATAATCAGTTGTTGTCAATATTCATTTGTGACCTCCACTTGAAGGTGGGTTAATAGGTCCAATAAAATCAAGACCCCACTTAGCAAAGGGTTGTTCCCCTTGGATTGGATGCAAAGGTAATGTTGTAAACCTTTGTTTTCCTACAAATAAGGAATATTTAGTGCATTTTCTAACCCAAGCATGAGTATTTTTAAATATATCAGGCCAAAAGTATCCAACTCTCATAATCTTTAAGGGTTATTCTTCTAGTAGAAAAATGACCTCCAGAATGTCCATCATGAAATTCTTCTAAAATTTTGAAAATCTAATTTGGCTCAATAGACCTTAACAAAACTCCATGATAATCCTTTCTATATAAAACTCCATCAATGACATCATAAGGAATGGCCTACAATATAAAGTGTCTCCTCTTTGCATTGTCCAAATCTTCAAGATAGTCGCCAGTGTTAAGATAATGAATTATCTGTTGAGTCCAGTTTGTAGAAGAAACTAGAACAACAACTGATTAGTCATCTTCTAGCACCAAAATGGTCTGATTCTTAGCTTCTTTGTTGTCTATTTCACCTCCTGCTAGTTGTTCACATAGGCCTTTACCTCTAACTAACTTTGTAACCTTGATATTAACATCATGCTCTATTACCTTGGTTATCCAACTTGCCCATTTATCATTTATATTCTTACTCAATAGGAAATCTTTAATGGTAGGATGAGCAACCAGTAACTAAATTTTGTTGTTAGAGAGCATGTGCCTAAATTTTTCAAACTTCTAATCATAGCTAGAACATGTTTGTCAACAAAAGTGTACTTTACCTCATAATCTTGAAGAACTTGGCTAAAAAATGCAATGGGTTGTTCTAGTCCTTCATTTTGCTGACATAACATGGCTGAAATAGTATCGACACTTCTGAATGCATAAAGAATAAAATCTTTATCAAACTTTGGGTTTATAAGTGTTGGAGCTATTGCAATGGCCTCCTTAATCTCCTCAAAACTCCTCTTCCCTTTTCTAGTCCAGCTAAAACTGATCCCTTTTCTGAGCATAGAAGTTAGTGGTTGTAGAAGAACTGCAATATTAGGAATAAATCTTCTTACAAAATTTATCCTACCTAGAAAGCTTTGCAATCCTTTCTTGTGGGCTAGTAGAGGTAATTCTAGAATAGAAAAAATTCTTTCCAGATCTATTGAAATACCATGCTTTGAAACAATGTGTCCAAGAAGTTTACCCTCATGGATAGAAATTATGCACTTTTTTGGGTTAAGTGAAAACCCATATTATCTACATCTCTCAAATATCTGTCTCAAATGAACAATATAATCATCATCATTTTTTCAAAAAATTGTAATGTCATCCAAATAAACCATTACAAACTTGTTCATCAAACCATGGAAATCCATGTCAATAGCTCTTTAAAAAGTGGCTCCTACATTTGATAATCCAAAAGGCATTTCCTTATATGTCGTGGTTCCCCACTTTGTTGTAAATGTAGTTTTGAATTGATCCTCTGCCTTCACCAAAACTTGGTTATAACCTAAAAATTTATTTAAAAGAAAGAATCTATTAGATCCAGATAAGTACAACCTACAAAATTTTTTCTATAGATGGCAGCGGGTAATGATCCTTGAGAGAAGCTCTGTTAAGGTCTCTAAAATCAACACAAAGTCTGATTTCTCTATTCTTCTTCCTCACAGGGACAAGATTAGACACCCATGAGGTATGCTTGATTGGGAAAATGATATTACTTTTAATAAGCTTATTTAACTCAGCATTCATAAGATGTTCCAACTTTGGATTCAAAGGTCTTTACTTTGGTCTTACTAGTTTTTCCTTGGGCTCTAGCTCTATAGTATGATGAGCTAATTCATGATCAAAATGCTTCAAATCATGGTTCTCTGAAGCAAACACATTAGCAAACTCTTGACAAAGTAAAACAAATGCATGTTTTTCCTCTAAGGTACATACCTTGCCAAGCTTTAATAGCTTGCCTTTGAAAATCTCAATATGCTCAGAATGATCTTGTTTAATGGATAAACTAGCTTTCTCTTTTCTGACTTGATTGTCTAAGTTGAAGATTGACTCAAGAGTTACCAAACCTTTCAGCAACTTATTGGTCTTAAGTTGAATAATTTTAACTTCATACTATTGAGACAACTTTTACTGATTAGAAGCTAAAAATTCAGCTTCTTCAATCATGAAACTGATAATCTATTCATCACTATCAAACACCTACCAATAAATGTTATTATCTAGCACAAGAGATCTAACAACAACTTTCACATAGTTCTAGATAGAACCATTTTTTATTTCAGCTTGAATATCAAACTCAACTCCCATGGTAGCGAGTATATTATCTTGTTTATTCTGAGCTCTTGGTATGGACAACAAATTAAATGCATCAAATTCCTGAATCATGCCCCATACTTTATGTTTATATAGCTTTAACAAGTCATTTTTAGTGGCATGAATATTTCTTACTTGATTGACTACTAATTCACTATCTCCAAACACTTGAAGACACCTAACATTTCTCTTTCTACCCTATTCCGGGCCATGAACAAGGTCGTCATACTCAACAACATTATTTGAATAGTTGAAAAATACCTTTCACCACTTGGAGAAACTAACATAGCACCTCCTACAACACAAACCTTGCTCCTTGATCCATCAAAGTACAAAATCCATAGCTCATTGGACTACTATTTTTCCTACACTTTTGCATCTTTAATCAAATTTGGGTTAGCAATACCTTGTTCTTGAATCATGTAGATGCCCAAGTTCACTTGTTCTATATCTTTAGCTACACTAAGTTCATGATTCTCTTCTACCCATTCATCCAAAAACAGGTCTACAATACCTTCAACAAGGGTGTTAGGATCTTGGACAGCAAGCTAATCTTACTGGTCATGCTCATGAAATGTGAGATTTGCATTAACAACACTAGGATTATAAGGCTCAATGTGATCTTTAGCCAACAATTCAGATTTTATTATGATTTTTGTACCATATCTCATTCTAAAGAGCAAATGTGACCAGTCAGAGGATAAATATCCTCCTAACTTAGCTATAAAATCTCTAGAAAGATATAATTCAAAGTGAGAAGGAAGATCTATTATATATACTTCTTGTGGAATTATAAAGTGTAGACAAGCATGTAATGTAAGATTTCAATCTCATATTATTCCCACTATGTTGATGGATGATCCATCTAATTGAACAACTACTTTTGATATTGGTTCATATTTTAAACCCATCTGGTCAACAATCTTCTTTGGGATCACTGAACTACTAGCCCCTGAATCTATCATGTAGTTGTGGACAAGATGATTCCTAATGATCAAACTGACATAAAAAGGAGGTGGCTTGCCCTCTTGGTTTGGTCGTAACTTATTCACTGGTTTCTCTTTTAGTTGATTAGTTACAATATTCACTTTTGGCTGATGCTTACTTGACTCATTTGACACAATGAGATTTGTTAATACATTTTGTAAAAAGTCTCTCTAGCCAGGAAGAGCCAAAGAGTCGCACATTGGAACACTAATATTGGATTTCTTCATGTAATCTAAAATGTTAAAAGAAGGTGGATTTACCTTGAGCTATACTTTTGGAACAATAGCCTCTCCTTGCACTTGTGGCTATGTTTGAACTTTTTGCTGATCTTTACATAGTACAGCTTGTTGTCTTGGTAAAATCTAAACTTGTTGTAAGGGAATATGTCTAATACCTAGTTGTTGACTCAAAGAAGCTTGATTTTACATTAGATTAGGCTATTGTTCGAAATCTATAGCCCTTTTCTTGGATTGTCTATTTGCTGCTATAGAGTTGTAAGACTGATTATGACCTTGTCTGTGAGGCTGATTAACACCACAAAACTCTTCTCCTTGCGAATTCAACAAAGCTACTTCATTTTGACCATTTTAATTAGTCACTTTGTGAATTCAATAAAGCCACTTCATTTTGACCATCTTCATTAGTCATTTTCCCACTATTTTGCTGATCAACAACAAAAATCTGCACCATAAGTGCCTGATTTAATACTCCATTTGGACAAGAGGATTGACTATGAGGCTGGTTGCATGGAAAGCACCACTCATGGTCTTGAACTAGATTGTTTTGCATGGGAATGAACTCTCTTGATGCACTTATAGTATTTGGATTATATGGCTGAAAAGGCCTTGGATTATAATTCCTTCTTTGGCATTGAGGTTTAGCTTGATTTGAATACCTATTAGCTTGATATTGACGTTGGTAAGGTCTAAAATTTTGGCCTTGCTACTTCTTTATATTAACCAACTCATTACTAAAATTTGGTAATAACCATTTGATCTCATGAAGTTCCTATGAAGGGGTTGAAACATGATTATTTTGAGCTGTATTTATGTAACCCAAAGCTAGTACAGTAGGTACAACAGCTAAAGGTGGGATTTGTAAATGAATTAATGACTATATTTCAGGAATGATATGCATTAACATCCTTGGAGCTATTTTTCCTGCCTAAATTAGGTTGTTTTCAACTCTAATTGCAATCTCATAAGCATCTGGTAATGAAGTTCCATTCATTGATTGTACCATAATAGTAATGTCACTATGTAATGCTCTAAGAAAATATAAAAAACATGTTCACTTGTATGTCTTACCATTGCCAGGATTCTATCCCATGTCTTTTGAAATTTAAAATTAAAATCAGCCATATGCTCTTGGGGAGCTCTTTTTATTGTGCTTAACTACTCCATTAGAGACAAGTTATCTAACTTGTCTTCAAATTGTTTGTTCAGAGCATCTCCCAACAAGTTCTAGGATGTGATAGAACTAATACCTAAACCTCTAAACCATTGAAGGGCCTTTAATTTCAGAGATGTAGCCAACAATCTGATAGGGATAATTTCTTGTGTTATGTGATGTATTGCATACAAAGTGGCCACATCTTTTATATGCTCAATCAAGGTGGTCTGATCCTTACCTATCAAAAATGGCAAGCTTCTCAAATATGCTACAAGAATATCATCATGTGCTACTAGTAGAAGGGGGCTGCCAATAGTAAATGTAACAAATGGATATACTCTCACCATTGGTGGAGCTTGAGGTATTTCTTGAGTCTGAATCTAAAGATCTATCACTAAGTTTCTTTGATCAAATTCTACAATCCTTGGAGGAGTAGATCTGGTCCTTAGTGTTGGATTGGATGTCCTTGTAGCTATTCTACCTCTTCTCCCTAGAGGTGAAAGCTATAAATAATCAAAAGAAGAACTTCCTCTTGTCTACACTCTTCTCATGTGCTAATTTCACTTGATCTACTTCAAAAATCATAGATTAGAGTCACCAGGTATAATATTTACCTTTAAAACATAGAAAATGCTGCATCATATACCAGAGAAACAGTAAAAATATTGAAATTTTTTGCTGAAATGAGTTTCAGTGTACCACTAGGCATGCTAAAAACTATTGTCACAGAGATTGCATAGAATACTAAGTTTGAATGCTCAACAATCTTGTGAAATATGGAAACATCTTCAAGCCTCTAGGTATGCTCATAGTGAAGTTGAGTCTTTAGATTATGGATTGCTTCCCCTTTAGATCTCCTAGAAACTAATGGATTTTGAAGGAAAAGGGTAAGAAAGAACAACTATTTAAAATAAAAGCTACTTCTATAAGGTGATGCACCAAATGATATTAGAAGGGCAGCTTAATTCACAACTATCTTTTTAATAAATCTATTTATACATCTCAGTAAAGGGCAATACAACCACATTAATAATTTAGAAGAAGGCTTGATTATCAGTCATTTCGAAGGAAAGCTAAGTTTCACAAATTTGAAGGTAAAATAAACAAAAGCACAACATAAGACTTGTGATATGAATTGCTTTTTTGTTCATATACAATAATGAATGAGATAGAAATTAAAGGTTTTGATTGTTTAAAACACATTAATTCTATCAAAAATCATTCATGAAGACATTCATATGAATTTGAGAATGTAAAGTGTTAATCGTTTTGAACAATAGAAGGAAAAGCACTGCAAAAATGACAAGAATATAACCTATAAACCTATTGTTGTATATAAATCTGAAAAAATAAGTTACAAAACTATATGGCCTTCTTGCAATATGCAAGAAAAAGCATAGAATCAAGAACTAAGGAAAAAAAAAGTATAAGCTTTTATTTTTCATATAATACAAAATTATTCTAAAAAGTGAATGGGTCGTCAACTCGAGCTCAATTGAACTTGAAAATATGCATGAATGAGTTTGAAAAAGTAACTCCAACTTGATGGGTGAGCACAAGTGAAAAGCCTAAAATTTAGGCCCCAAAACTCCTCCAAGATGAGCAAAAATAGCTTGGAACTCCAAGTCTCAAAGTCCTTGACCAAGAAACTACCAAAAATAGTCATGTCAAAGATATAACTCCAAATATCCTACATGACCCTACACTTCAGTTCAACTCCTCTCCTAGTTTTGTGTGCCTTGAAAGACTTCTGATCAAGAATGGTATTTTTGGGGAAATATCAAAACTTTTATTTTTTTATTTTTTTCTAATATTTTCTACATCTTAGTAAATTGCATTTTTAGAGGCATTCAGAGTGAAATCAGGGCAATCCACCACTGGGTAGCATTGGCATTAGCCTTAGCAACCTAGAACTCAAGCTAGATAATTGGTTTATCTTTATAATAAGTCCAAAAACTTTGAATTCTGATAAAGTAGCGAGGAGTTATGACCCTACCAAAAAGTGTTTTTTTCCAGAAAGAAGATAGATGAATGGTCTTCAAGTACCTATATATGCATAGTGAGAAAACATTATAGATAAAATCTAAAGGTTGAAACCTGTCTCTTGATTGTTTTGATTTGATATTCTCTTCCTTCCCATTTCATTTTAAGCCACTTGCTTCCTTAAAACATTTGAAAACAACTCTAACAACTCAGCCTAATTGGGCTGCCAAGTACAATTTGGTAACATTTTTGGTGATCTCTATGCCAGTTTTGCTTGCTAAATCTCTCGTAGCCAGTTGCATGTATGTCCATTGAGCAATAGAGTCTTTCGTTAGCCTTTGTAACTCATTAAACTCCTTGAAAACTCAGCTGCTAGAAAAACAACAACAACAAAAACAAAACTAAAAGAAAACTATCATGGCTCTAAATCGGGCCAGCTAACTGTGCAACAACACTTCTTTGAAAAAACAAACCAAACTAAAAAGATGTACCAACAACACTTATTTAACTGAGAAATTTCTACTCTACCATCATACATCTACAAACTTTTAATCTTTAGAAGCATTATTTTAGGTGAATCCCATTCATAGGAATAGGTAACACCTCTCCATTCAACTTTAAAAGCTAAATGCATTATTTTGCTTTCATTTAGTAATCACGTAATGGCCATCCCACATGGCATCAAACTTGGTATGCTTACTAGGTTTACTTTTAAGCTCATCCCACTTGAAAACAAGATCACCTTCCTTGAACACTCTCAAAACTTCTTTTCTATCAAAAGTCCTTTTCATTTGGGCTTGATGAACCTCCAGATTTCTCAACACTTCTTTCCTTGTTTCCTCTAGTTCCATCAGCTGTGAAAGTCTAATTTCAATAGGCTCTTCCTCTAACATCTCTAGCTCTTTAATCAAACTTAGTGTAGGCAACTCGACTGAAATAGGACCTCTAGCCTCTTTACCATAGATAGGAACAAAAGGAGAGTTACCTATAGCTCTTTTAGAAATGATGGTAATAGCCCAAAGGACTAACTTCAACTTGTCATGCCAAGTCCTTTGATTGTCCTTGATTGTTTTTCTGATAATTTTGATAAAGTTCTAATTAGTAGATTTGGCCTATCCATTACCCTGAGGGTAATAGTTGGATGAATTATTAAGATAAATGTTATTTCTAACAGACCAATTAGATATTTTCAAGCCAATAAATGCCAATTCATTATCAGAAATAATGGAATTCAGAATACTAAACCTTGCAACTAGGTCCTAATAGAAATTGAGAATGGAAGTTTCATTGGCCTCCTTGAATGCTACAGCTTCATACCACTTAGTAAAATAATCAATTGCTGTTGATATCCATTTGTGACTTGCACTTGAAGGTGGGTTAATAGGTCCAATAAAAGCAAGACCCCACTTAGCAAAGGGTTGTTCCACTTGGATTGGATATAAAGGTAATGTTGCAAACCTTTTTTTCCTACAAATAAGGAATATTTAGTGCATTTTCTGACCCAAGCATGAGCATATTTAAATATATTAGGCCAAAAGTATCCATCTCTCATAATCTTAAGGGCTATTGTTCTAGCAGTAAAATGACCTCCAGAAGGTCCATCATGAAATTCTTCTAAAATTTTATCTATCTAATTTGGCTCAATACACCTTAACAAAACTCCATGATAATCCTTTCTATATGAAACTCCATCAATGACAGCATAAGGAATGGCTTGCAATATAAAGTGTCTCCTCTTTGCATTGTCCAAACCTTCAAGATAGTCACCAGTGTTAAGATAATGAATTATCTACTTAATCTAGTTTGTAGAAGAAATTGGAATAGCAGCTGATTCATCATCTTCTAGGACTAAAACGATATGATTCTCAGCTTCTTTGATGTTTATTTCACCTCCTGCTAGCTATTCACATATGCCTTTGCCTCTAACTAACTTTGTAACCTCGATATTAACATAATACTCCATTACCTTGGTTAACGAACCTGCCCGTTTATCATATATATCCTTACTCAACAAGAAATCTTTAATAGTAGGATGAACTATTGAAAACAAGGCAGATAATTGAGAGGGTGGGGTGAATCAGTTATCACAAAATTTCCTTAATTTTGTTATCTCAATATTCAGTGTTATATCTAAACATGAAAGCATATGTAATCATAAGAATAGAAATAAAATCCACACACATAATGCAAGGATTTTTATGTGGAAGCCCTGTTAAGGGAAAAACCATGGGGTGACTAACCCAAGATTGTATTCTCTATTAAAAGAATAAAGGAGTACAAAATGGCACTTGCCAATTAGGGCTCACTGCCTGAGCACATTGCTCACAAGAGGAACACTGCCTACAAGAGACTCACTATCTACAAATCTTATAGAAGATAATCAGGTGTTTGAACTGATGAGAAGTATCTACAAATGCAAGAGTTTAGTTCTGGTTAGGCACAATATATTGATCTAACGCACTTCATTCTTCCTCTGTTCAATGTTGTTATTCAGTCACATACTGGAATTGAATTGTTGTTCCCACACTTATCCTTGCTTTTGTTCGCACCTTATACCTTTACATATTCAACAAACACTTTTTCATGTTGGAATCCATCTGGTATATATATCCACATCAAGGATTTTCATCAACTTTCTAGTCAGCAACAAGAACACTTGTGATATTTGCAAGTTGTTGATCTGTCGGCTGAATCCATGCTTGATTAGTGATGTGCATCAAAGACATAGGCATAGAATTCATTAATCATGTCATCCAACACTGTATAATGTCACAAATTGCTTGATTAACACCTTTTGCACATCTGGATTGAGATCTGATACTCTGCCGATCAGTTCTTCTTCTATCTGCTCTATCTAATTGGAACCCAACACTCAAATGCTCATATCCTTTTTTCTTTATCATCGTAGGCTAAATATTTGGAATACAGTAGTCATGATACCACTCTTCACTTGTCCAAGTTCAAAATGTAATGAGTTACACCATCTAAGAGATCTGGACCTGATTGTCAGACTTTGTTGCATACTCCATTCTTGTTCACCGGACCAAAACAATCTTCAATCTGACTTCCGGTATAGGCATACTATGTACTACAAATGTGTGGGATAGACTTTGTTGCCATCAATGACAACACTTATGAAGCCACACAGTGTCTCTTGCTAACAATCTCCCTCTTTGGCATTGATGGCAACACTTAGTGAAAAATGGCTAAGTGTCACAGTAACTCCCCCTTGGCCGATGCTCTATCTTTTGCACTATTTTACCAGAGCTCCCCCTTAGCTAGATTCCACAATTTCACTACTCTTCACTCCCCCTTTGACATCAATGGAAAAGGGCAGAATCCACATACCGAAATTTGGAAAAATTGTTCTATACATGGCCACATAAGTATATATAAATTATATGTTATACTTACATATACTTAAGTATATCCGCAAAAGTAGTCTTCAATTGTACAAACTCTATGGTCCAGCTACTCTTCATCCTATCCAAAATTGAGATGTGACCACTCAACAAAAATGCATATGCTTCTACCCTCTTTAAGTCTATTAGATCACTAGTCCAGATTGTATTTTGTGCCTCTGTCAAGGCATCATGCATTGTTTCTAACTTAGGGATCATTATCCCTTTGAGCTCACCCATTCTATCTGTTATGTTCTTTTTCTCCTTAACCAGTTCTTTGATTTCATTTATTATGGCAATATCTTGACATTCATGATTCACTAGAGAGGTAGTAAGGGGATCAAAATTCTGAGATAAACTTGACAGGTGTCCTTCTTATTCTTTCACTTTCTTCTCAATGTCCTCTGTCACTTTGGTCCAAGATAAACAGAATTTGTATATGTCTCCACCATCTTTAAGAGCATTTTCAAGGCTCTTTATTCCAATGTCTAGGGTCCTCCTATCATTAGCAATAAGTCTTTGCACTTCAATGAATCTTTTTTCCAGAAACTCCTTCCGGACCTTTGCTTCTGCTGATTTCTCTAGAGATTCAAAATGAGTGTTAACAGAATTTACTAAGTTTTTCAAGTTACCAGATGGTGAGGCCAAAGGATCCTTTTGATAGGATGGCATGACCTTCTCTAGCATCTCAGATGCAATCTCCAATAGTTCACAATCCTCCATCTGAGATTTCAAGAGTTTTTCTTTTGCTTTGGCTTGAGCAAAAGATGATATTTTCATTGTCTGAACCAGGGAAAGAGAGTTAAAATTTAGTGGTCCTTGAAATAGCTCAGGTTCATCTATCTCCATCATTTCTCTATTTAAGAAGTTCTTCACTATCTCTACAATGTCTCTTGCTAGTGATCAAGTCTTCTTTTCTTTTGGGATATCAAAATAGTCATCATTAGTCTTTTTTGCTTGTTCTTCTTTTCCCTTAACCTCTTCTTCTTGAATCACCTTCTCCTCTCTTCTACCTTCTCCTTCAGCTTCAGAGTCTAGAATGTCTATAGTGGGATCCAGAGGAGAGATGTCACTTGTGTTTAATGCTTCATGAACTTCCTCTTCTGGAACAGAGGAATCTAAGTCCTCAAACTTCTCTTCATCTATTTTCTTTAATCCTTCGACATCCTTGTTAGGAAATTCTTCATTGATTACATTTAATCCTTCAACATCCATGGTAGAAGGTTCTTCATCTATTTCCTCTACAATAGGAAGATTGAATCTCTTCAAGGCATTCTGGAGGATATCTTTTGTTTTGATTGCTACTTGGTCAGTTTCTATAAGCATAAGTTTATTCATTCTCGCCTTACTCTGGAACTCATCCTTATAGTCCTTGAAAATCATTTCCATTTATTTTGAAGTGATAGAAGGATAAAGCTAAATTGCCAGCTGCTCCCAAATCACTAAGTCTTTTGCCTTTGCATTATCTTTTCTTAGCTCAAGTACCTTTTCTAGACTCTTAGGAATTAATGATATAATTGCAATGAAATCTTTATTGTAAATGTTCAAGTACCTAATAGTAGCTACTTCTAAAATTCTCTTGTCAACATCACTATATTCATCATAGAACTCTATCACCAGCTGCAGGTTCCCATCCACAATAACTACCTTGGTGATGTTATCAATGGAAAGAGTGGGATTTTCAACAAATTCCTCTACCTTTTCTTCCTCACTTCTTCTACCAGAGAACTTTTTGGATGTTCTCTTCTTCTTCATTTTCTTGATTTCTTCATCTAATTCTGTTTCTTCATCATCCTTATAGCTTGTATATGTTCTTGAGGCTTTGGTCTTCATTCTCTTTTCACTTTTGCTAAATGTCTTGACTTCCAATTTGGTAGCCTGTGAGCTTTTAGGAGTGACAGGTGCAAAGCTCTTAGAAGATCTAGTCCAGGTGGAGGCTTGCATCAGAACGTTTCCTTTCTTTTCTTCTTGTCTCTCTTTCTCTTCCTTGTCCATTTTCTCTCTATTTTCATCTAATGTCTCTTTTGATAAGCCAAATCTTTTAGCAATTTCTTCAACTTCCCTTCTTACTTTCCTCTTTATCTCTGGTTGTCTTAACTCAACATGTATTTTTATACTTAGCTCTTCAAAGGTGCCAAACCTTTCTACTTCAGTGTCCTTAGGCTAGCTCAGCAAGTGTTGAATATGCAGTTCCAAGATTTTTTCATCAACCTCATATCCCATAGGCATTATCCATACAGTTCTTGGCTCAACTACCTCCATTAGACATTGATCAGTGTCAACCATAAAGCAAATTGTGTCCTTGTATTTCTCAACTATGGACTGAGGTATTCTCTCTGTGGCTTGCATCATGCTTTTGAAGTTCTTAAAGTAACCTCAGCGGGCTGTGTTTTGGGCTTGAGCATCACCAAGTCCATACATGTAATCTCTAATCTGAATTACAATTGGTTTATCATTTTGCCAAACCTAACCATTTGATCCAGGTAGCTCATTCATATAGTAAAAGAACAAACACAGTATTAGACAACCATATTTAAAGGAATTTTCCTCATCCTCTTTTATCTTCTGCAAGTTTTCCAATAGCTGATTTAGAAGCAGCTCACATAGATCATAATCTGTATCTTCCCTTAACATCTGATATGTAGCATAGATTATTGTACCAAACATAGAATTCTTCCTTCTTGA
Organism: Cunninghamia lanceolata; assembly: GCA_027924645.1. Classification (NCBI taxonomy): domain Eukaryota; kingdom Viridiplantae; phylum Streptophyta; class Pinopsida; order Cupressales; family Cupressaceae; genus Cunninghamia; species Cunninghamia lanceolata. The sequence continues at coordinate 4,945,748 of BSBN01000642.1, forward strand.
ATGGTAGATTAGTAGCCGATTATCATTGAAGAAAACTTGACATCCGGATCTATGATGTCATCTATAGTCATTGCTCTTTTGTCAAATTTAGATCCAGTGGCTTCATTTACTATTTGGTTCTTCACAGATTTGAGTATGGGTACCCCACCAGATGAATGCAATCCAGTCACTGCCCTTATGGCATCTTTAGTGATCTTTAATGGTCTCATTGACCACATAAAATTGTCATGCATCCTACTTAGAACATACTGGACCCAATCATCTTCTACAAAACATGGAAAATGTATGCAATGTATGAAGTGTTTATCCCGAACAGCCTTGAATTGAGGTTTGAGTTCAAAATTCCCATCTATTACCTATTTGTGATAAATATCCATCAATTTTGAGTCTCCAAATTCTTCAATGTTTGCATGGATATAAACCCTAACATCTTCTACATGTAATACACCATGTAGAATGCTAGAAAATGCACCCAAGGGATCAACTTCTAGAGATTTCTAAGGGTGTTTCTTGAATTTAGGTCTTGGCCTATCAGAAATATTGACAACCATTGGAGTAGCCATTTTGTAAGAGATTCAGAGAGAGATTTTTAGAGTGGAAGTAGCTTTTCATGCTTTAGGGTTTGAAGTAGGAGCCAGAACAAATCGTTGCTTGAATTCATTTTTCAGTTGATCTTGAGTGAATTGTAGAATCTTCTTTGTAGAGCTCTTCTTTTCTTCTTCATGAGTGCAAGTGTGTAAATAATGAGTGAAAGAATCCTTTTATCCTTGTGCAAACCCTAATTTCCTTTTGTAATAAATGCACAACTTGAGTTATCTGGTTGCGCTATTTTGAGAGAGATCTTCTTGAATCACTACCTAGAACTTAGAATCATTGTTTGTGAGGATTGACAACATATCTTTTTTTCTTCAATCATGCCAAGGGTCCGTAGATCAAAACATTTCAATTCTGAATCATACTGGATCTGTTTGTGAAATTCTACTTTACCAGATAGCTGTTGGAATCAGATTAACTTGAATGGTTATAAATCTTGCAGAACTCCATGCGGACCTTTCACATTTTGACTGAAGGTTATTTGGAGGTTTTTCTAAGAACCCTTTAATCCACAGTGTCAGATGTTTACTCAATTTGCCAAATTTAGGCACTAGCTAACTAGCTGGGGGAAATTATTTTTCTTTATGACTCCCCCTAAGCCAGAGCTCACCTTTTTAGTTTTCGAAAGGAATATCAGCACCAATTTTTGGTGTGGATCCATCCCCAATATTCATTGTACTTCTTTTTACCCAAATCTTTCTCATCTCCTTTTGAACTTCATCCACATTCACTTTACCTTTGCCCTTATCTTATTTCTAATTGTATTCCACCAGACCATTTTTATCCTGATTTCTGCTTTTGCAAAATTTGGAACTATGACTAGATCTATTGCAATTGTAACATACAACCTTTCTTTGCTTATTTGATTGATATCCTTTTGATTTACATTGATTTTCCATATGTCCCATTCTATTGCATGCAAAGCATCTACCATTGAATGAATTGTTTATTTGCATATTTCTACATTCATGAGATTTGTGACCATACCTTTTGCAATTAAAACATTGTTTGGAGAAAGATAGATTATTCTGATTCATTCTCCTCCTACACTGAGTTGCTTTATGACTAAAATTTTTGCAATTGAAGCAGTATCGATTGAAGGATGGATATCTTTGAGCATTTGGTTGCCTTACTGGAGGTCTTCTAGGCTTGTTTCTTTGATTTCCTAATCCAAAGTTCTTCTGACTAGATCTAGAGCTTTCACCTTTCTCATATCCCAAGCCATGCTTATCATCTATCCTCTTTGGCTTTCAAGAAGAAATTCAAGTTGGGTTGAGCTTATCTTGATTTTTTCTTTGTATTCATTTGTAGTTTGAAGATCTTGTTTAAGAGTGTCTATCTGATTCTCAAGTTGTTCTTCATTGTCTCTAGCTTCTTCAAGATCAAATTCAAGATGCCTGATTATTTTGTACATTTTGTGGTAGTCCTCTATTTTTTCCTTGAGGGATTGTTTTAGATTATCTTCAATCTTCCTTTTTTCTTCAATTTCTTGGGTGAATCTCATGACCCCCAATTCCATTTCATGCCTTACCATAATGACTTCTTTTGATATCTTCTCACATAGCTTATTTTTCTCATTCAGATCTTCATTAGTATCATTGTCTTCACTTTGATTGGCTAATTTTTGAAGTAGTTCCTTTCTCTTTTTCACAGAGATACTAAGTTTTTCTTTTAGCTCATTTATGAAATCATCATCTTGTTTGAGTCTTTCTCTCAAATTATTAATTTTAGAGTGGGATTGTTCAAGATCATCTAGGGCAGACTGAAGTTGTTCCTTCATACCATATGCATCCATTGAAATTCCCAGATCTTCCTTAAGCTATTAGGATTTGCTCAGAGGAACCTTACTTTGATACCAATTGTTGAAAACAAGGCAGATAACTAAGGGGGGGGTGAATCAGTTATCACAAAATTTCCTTTATTTTGTTATCTCAATATTTAGTGTTATATCAAAACATGAAAGCATATGTAATCATAAGAATAGAAATAAAATCCACACAAATAACACAAGGATTTTTACATGGAAACCCTATTGGGGAAAAACCATGGGGTGACTAACCCAAGATTGTATTCTCTATTAAAAGAATAAAGGAGTACAAAATGGCAATTGCCAATTAGGGCTCACTACCCAAGCACACTGCTCACAAGAGGCACACTGCCTACAAGAGACTCACTGTCTACAAATCTTATAGAAGATAATCAGGTGTTTGAACTGATGAGAAGCATCTACAAATGCAAGAGTTTAGTTCCGGTTAGGCACAATGTACTGATCTGACGCACTTCATTCTTCCTCTGTTCAATGTTGTTATTCAGTCACATACTGGACTTGAATTGTTGTTCCCACACTTATCCTTGCTTTTCTTCGCACCTTATACCTTTACATATTCAACACACACTTTTTCATGCTAGAATCCATTTGGTATATATATCCGCATCAAGGATTTTCATCAACTTTCTAGTCGGCAATAAGAACACTCTAAATATTTGCAAATTGTTGATCTGTCAATTGAATCCATGCTTGATTAGTGATGCGCATCAAAGATATAGGCATAGAAGTCATTAATCATGTCATCCAACACTGTATAATGTCACAATTTGCTTGATTAACACCTTTTACACATCCAGATTGAGATTTGATACTCTGTCGTTCAGTTCTTCTTCTACCTGCTCTACCTAATTGGAACCCAATACTCAGATGCTCATATCTTTTTCTTTCTTTATTACAAAAGGCTAAATCTTTGGAATACAGTAGTCATGATACCCCTTTTGACTTGTCCAAGTCCACAACTTACTGAGTTACACCATCTAAGAGATCTGGACCTGATTGTTAGACCTTGTTGCATACTATATTCTTGTTCACTGGACCAAAACAATCTTCAATCTGACTTCTAGTATAGGCATACTATGTACTGTGGATGTGTGGGATAGACTATGTTGCCATCAATGACAACACTTATGAAGCCACATAGTATCTCTTACCAATATGATCAACTAGTAACTCAATTTTGTTGTTAGAGAGCATATGCCTAAATGTTTTCAAACAAACGAGTACTTTACCTCATAATCTTGAATAACCTAGTTGAAAAATGCAATGGGCTATTCTAGTCCTTCATTTTGCTGACATAACATGGCTAAAATAGTGTCAACACTTTTGAGTGCATAAAGAATAAAATCTTTATCAAAATTTGGGTTTATAAGTGTTAGAGCTATTGCAATGGCCTCCTTAATCTCCTCAAAACTCCTCTTCCCTTTTTAGTCCAGCTAAAATTGATCCCTTTTCTAAGCATAGAAGTTAGTGGTTGCAGAAGAGCTGCAATATTAGGAGTAAATCTTCTCACTAAATTTATCCTTTCTTATGGGCTAGTAGAGGTAATGCCAAAACAACAAAAATTCTTTCAGGATCTATTGAAATACCATGCGTTGAAACAATGTGTCCAAGCAGTTTTCGCTTGTGGATAGAAAAAATGTACTTTTTTGGGTTAAGTGAAACCCCATATTCTCTACATCTCTCAAATATATGTTTCAAATGAACAATATGATCATCAACATTATTTGAAAACTATAATGTCATCTAAATAAACCATTACAAACTTGTTCATAAAACCATGGAAAGCCATGTCCATAGCTCTTTGAAATGTGGCTCCTGCATTTGATAATCCAAAAGGCATTTCCTATATGCCATGGTTCCCCACTATGTTGTAAATGTAGTTTTGAATTGATCCTCTTCCTTCACCAGAACTTGGTTATAACCTTAAAAACTGTCTAAAAGAGAGAATCTATCAGATCTAGACACTACCTAAAAAATTTATTCCATAGATGGCAGCATGTGATGATCCTTGAGAGAGGCTCTGTTAAGGACTCTAAAATTGACACAAAGTTTGATTTCTTCATTCTTCTTCCTCACAGGGACAAGATTAGACACCCATGAGGTATGCTTAATTGGGAAAATGATATTACTTTCAATAAGCTTATTTGACTTAGCCTTCATAAGATGTTCCAACTTTAGATTTAGAGGTGTTTGCTTCTGTCTTACTAGTTTTACCTTGGGCTCCAGCTCTATAGTATGCTGAGCTAATTTAAGATCAAAACCCTTCAATTCATGGTACTCCAAAGAAAACACATCAGAAAATGCTTGACAAAGTAAAAAAATGCAAATTTTTCCTCTAAGGTACATACCTTGCAAAGCTTTAACAACCTGCCTTTAAAAATCTCAATCTACTCATAATGATCCTATTTAATGGATAAACCAGCTTTTTCTTTTTTGACTTGATCGTCTGAGTTAAAGATTGACTCAAGAGTTACCAAACCTTTCAACAACTTATTGGTCTTAAGTTGAAGAATCTAATCTTCATACTGCTGAGACAACTTTTGCTAATTAGAAGCTAAAAATTTAGCTTCTTCAATTATGAATCTAATAATATGTTCATCATTATCAAATACCTGGCAATAAATGTTATTATTTGGGACTACAGGTCTAACAACGACTTTCACATAGTTCTAGATGAAAACATTTTTTATTTCAGCTAGAATATCAAACTCAGCTCCCATGGCAGTGAGTTTATCAACTTGTTTATTCTGAGCTGTTGGTATGGACAACAAATTAAATGCATCAAATTCCTCAATCATGCCCCATACTCTATGTTTATATAGCTTTAATAAGTCATTTTTAGTGGCATGAATATTCCTTGATCAACCACTAATCACTATCTCCAAACACTTGAAGACACTTAACATTTCACTTTCTAGCCCATTCCCCACCATGAACAAGGGCCTCATACTTAGCAACATTATTTGAATAGCTAAAAAATACCTTTCACCACTTGGAGAAACTAACAAGAATCTCCTCCAACACCAACCTTGCTCCTTGATCCATTAAAGTACAAACTCCATAGCTCGTTGAACTGTTGTTTCTCTTGCACTTTTGCATCTTTAATCAGATTTGGTATAGCAATACCTTGTTCTTGAATCATGTAGATGCCCAAGTTCACCTGTTCTATATCTTTAGCTATACTAACTTTGTGATTCTTGACTGCTCATTCATCTAAAAACATGTTTGCAATACCTTCAACAAGGTTGTTAGAATCTTGGACAGCAAGCTAATCTTGCTAATCATGTTCATGAAATGTGAGATTTGCATTAACAACACTAGGGTTATAAGGCTCAATGTGATCTTTTGCCAACAATTCAGATTTTATTGTGAATTTTGTACCATATCTGGTTTTAAAGAACAAATGTGACCAATCAGAGGATAAATATCCTCCTAACTTAATTATAAAATCTCTAGAAAGACATAATGCAAAGTGAACAGGAAGATCTATTATATACACTTCTTGTGGAATTGTAAAGTTTAGACAAGCATGTACTGTGAGATTTAAATATCTAATTATTCCCACTATATTGATGGCTAATCAATCTAATTGAACAATTCCTTTTGAGATTGGTTCATATTTTAAACTTAGTTGGTCAACAATCTTCTTCGACATCACTAAACTGCTAGCCCCTAAATCTATCATGCAGTTGTGGACAAGATGATTCCCAATGATCAAAGTGACATAAAAAGGAGGTGGCTTGCCCTCTTTTTTTTGTGGTAACTTATTCATTGGTTTCTCTTTTAGTTAATCAGTAACAATATTCACTTTTGGCTAATGCTTACTTGACTCATTTGACATAGTGAGATTTGTTAATGCATTTTGTAATAAGTCTCTTTGGCTAGGAAGAGCCAGTAAGTCCCACATTGAAACACTAATATTGGATTTCTTCATGTGATCTAAAATGTTAAAATAAGGTGGATTTACCTTCAACTATACTTTTGGAACAATAGCCTCTCCTTGCACTTATGGTTGTGTTTGAACTGTTTGTTGATCTTTACTTGGTACAGCTTGTCCTTGTAAAATTTGGACTTGTTGTAAGGGAATATGTGTAATACTTGGCTGTTGAATTGAAGAAGTCCAATTTTACCTCAGATTAGGCTATTGTCCCAAATCTATAGCCCTTTTCTTGGATCTTATATTTGATGCTACAGAGTTGTAAGACTGATTCTGACCTTGTCTTTGAGGCTGATTGACACCACAAAACTCTTCTCCCTATGAATTCATCAAAGCCACTCCATTTTGACCATCTTCATTAGTCACTTTCCCATAATTTTGTTGATCAACAATAAAGTTCAACACTATAAGTGCCTAATTTAACACTCCATTTGGACAAGATGATTCACTATGAGGTTGGTTACATGGAAGGCACTACTCATAGTCTTGAACCAGATTGTTTTGCATGGGAACCAACTCTCTTAATACACTTACAGTATTTGGATTATATGGTTGAAAAGGCCTTGGATTATAATTCCTTCTTTCAAGCTGAGGTTTAGCTTGATTTGAAGGCCTATGAGCTTGATATTGAGGTTGGTAAGATCTAGAATTTTTACCTTGCTGCTTCTTTATATTAACCAATACACTACTAAAATTTTGTAATAACCCTTTTATCTCCTGAAGTTCCTTTGAAGGGGCTGAAAAATGATTATTTTGAACTATATTTGTGTAACCTAAAGTTGGTATAGTATGTACAACAACTAAAGGTGGGATTGGTAAAGGAATTATTGGATGTATTTTAGGAAAGATAGGCATTGAAAACCTTGGAGCTATTTTTCCTACCTGAATCAAGTCGTTTTCAACTATAATTGATATCTCATAAGTAGCTAGTAATGAAGTTCCATTCATTGATTGTACCATAACATCAATGTCACTATTTAATGCTCTAAGGAAATATAAAAAAACATGTTCAGCTATAGGTCTTATGATTACTAGGATTCTATCCCATGTCTTTTGAAATTTGAAATTAAAATCAGCCATATGCTCCTAGGGAGCTCTTTTCATTGTGCTTAGCTACTCCATCAGAGACAAGTTATCTGACTTGTCTTCGATTTGTTTGTTTAGAGCATCTCCCAACAAGTCCTAGGATGTGATAGAACTAATAGCTAAACCTCTAAATCATTGAAGGGCCTTTCCTTTTAGAGATGCAATCAATAATGTGACTATGAAATTTTCTTGTGTTATGTGATGTACTGCACATAGAGTGGCCACATCTTTTATATGCTCAATTGGGGTGGTCTGATCCTCACCTGTGAAAAATGGTAAACCTCTTAAAGCTACTACAGGAATGTCATCATGTGTTTCCAGTACCAGTGGGCTGCCAATATTAAATGTAATAAACAGATATGCTCTCACCATTGGTGGAGCTTGAGGTATCTATTAAGTCTGAATTTGAAGATCTATCACCAAGTTTCTTTGATAAAATTTTGTAGTCCTTGGAAGAGTAGATCTGGTCCTTAGTGTTGGACTGGATGCCCTTGTAGCTATTATACCTCTTCTCCTTGGAGGAGAAAGCTATAAATAATCAAAAGAAAAACAATGTTCTCTCGTCTACACTCTTCTCATGTGCTAATTTCACTAGATCTACTTCAAAAATTAGAGATTAGAGTCACCAAGTATAATATTTACCTCTAAAAGATAGAAAATACTATTTCATATACTAGAATAGTAGTAAAAATCTTAAATTTTTTGGCTAAAATAAGTTTTAGTGTTCCACCAGGCATGCCAAAAACTGTTGTCACGAAGATTAAACTGAGAATGCTAAGGTTGAATGCTCAACAATCCTGTGAAATATGGAAACATTTTTGAGCCTGTGGGTATTCTCATAGTGAAGATGAGTCTGTAGATTATGGGTTGGTTCCCCTTTAGATCTCCTAGAAACTAATGAATTTTGAAGGAAAAGGGTAAGAAAGAACAATTGTTTAAAATAAAAGTTACTTCTATAAGGTGATGCTCCAAATGATATTAGAAGGGCAACTTAATTCACAACTATCTTTTCAATAAATCTATTTACACATCTCAGTAAAGGGCAATATGACCACATTAATAATTCAAAAAAAGGCTTGATTATTAGTCTTTTGGAAGGAAAGCTAAGCTTCACAACTTTGAAGACAAAATAAACAAAAGCACAACCTAAGACCTGTGATATGAATTTCTTTTCTGTGCATATACAACAACAAATGAGATGGAAATTAAAGGTTTTGATTGTTTAAAACACACTAATTCTATCAATAATCATTGATGAAGACATTCACGTGAATTTGAGAAGGTACAGTGTTAATCTTTTTGAACAATAGAAGGAAAAGCACTACAAAAATGACAAAAATATAACCTATAAACCTGCTACTTTATATAAATCTAAAAAAAATGAGTTACAAAACTATATGGCCTTCTTGCAATATGCAATAAAAAGCATAGAATCAAGAACTATGGAAGAAAAAAAAAAAAAGCATAAGCTTTTCTTTTTTCATATAATACAAAACTGTCCCAAAAAGTGAATGGGTCATCAACTCTAGCTCAATTGAACTCAAAAATATGCATGGATGAGTTTGAAAAGTAACTCCAAGTTGATGGGCAAGCACAAGTGAAAAGCCTAAAATTTAGGCCCCAAAACTCCTCCAAGATGAGCAAACATAGCTCAAAACTCCAAGTCTCAAAGTCCTTGACCAAGAAATTACGAAAAATAGTCATGTCCAAAATATAACTCCAAATATCTCTCCCTGCATGACCCTACACTTTGGTTTGACTCATCTCCTATTTTTGTGTTCCTTGAAAGACTTTTGATCAAGAATGGTATTTTTGGGAAAATATAAAAAATTTAAATTTTTAATTTTTTTTATATTTTCTACATCTTAGTAAATTGCATTTTCAAAGGCATTTGGAGAAAAATTAGGAAAATCCACCATTGAGTAGCATTGGCATTAGCCATAGCAACCTAGAACTCAATCTAGATAATTGGTTTATCTTTCTAATGAGTCCAAAAACTTCAAATTCTGATAAAGTAGTGAGGAGTTATGACCCTACCAAAAAGTTTTTTTTAGAAAGAAGATAGATGAATGGTCTTCAAGTACTTATATCTACACAGTGAGAAAACATTATAGATAAAATGTACAGGCTAAAACCTCTCTCTTGACTATTTTGATCTAATATTCTCTTCCTTCCTATTTCATTTTAAGCCACTTGCTTCCTAAAAGCATTTGAAAACAACTCTTATAGCCCAGCCTAATTGGGCTGCCAAGCACAATTTGGTAACAATACCTTCAAGATAGGTGCCATAGTCAATATTTCTTTTAGTTGGTTAAATGCCTCATGGCATTTATCTGAACATTCAAATCTTTTGCCCTTTCTTTGCAAAGAAGTGATAGGATAAATAATTTTTGCAAAGTTTGCTACAGATTTTCTTTAATACCCTTCTAGGCCCATAAAACTTCAAACCTCATGTACATTTCTTGGTGTCAGCCATTCTAATATGGCTTTAATCTTGGTCTAGTCCATAGCTATTCCCTTAGCTGAAATTATATGACCCAAATACTACACTTCCTTTTGGAAGAAATTACTTAGAGAGATTGTCATACAATTTATGCTCTCTTAACCTCTAAAGAACAATCCTTAAATGTTGAAGGTGTTCCTCCTCATTCTTAGAGTAAATTAGGATATTGTCAAGAAAAATAAGGACAAACTTGTCCAAGAAGTCTTTGACCACATCATTAGTTAAGTTCGTAAACCTTGTAGGTGCATTTATTAATCCAAAGGGCAAGACAATGAATTTGTAATGCCCATACCTTGTTCTAAAGGATGTTTTGTGAATGCCCTCATCTTTTAGCCATAATTGATGGTATGTGGATAAAAGATCGATCTTAGAAGACATAGTTGCCCCTCATATTTGATCAAAGAGATCATCAATGTGGGGTAATGGATACTTGTTCTTTATTATTTCTTTATTTAGCATGTGGTAATCTATACATAACTACAACATACCATCTTTCTTTTTAACAAAAGTTACTGGTGCTCCTCAAGTGATACATTGAGTCTTATCAATCCCTTATCAATAAATTCATGCAATTGAGCCTTTAGCTCCATTAACTCAATTATGGTCATTCTGTATGGAGATTTAGATATAGGTTTTGAAACTGGAATTATATCTATAGAGAAATAAAAATCTCTTTTAGGGGTAATCCCAGTAGCTCATCTAAAAATACATCCTTAAAATCCCTAAGAAAAAGGTATCTATCCATATCTAATCTCTCCTAATCTATGGAATCTTTCTTCTCAACTCCCTGGAGCTTCTGAGATTCATAAAACATCAAATCATCTTGGAAATTAGTTTCCTTAAGACTATTTATTCCCTCCATTTTAACAACAAAGAGATGACATCCTTTTCTCTGAGCTCTTTTCATTTGTAGGACAAATATTTATCTTAGTTTAACCTCACTAGGGCTACCTTGTAGAAAGACTTTATTCCCAAGGTCATCTAGACACCCTATTATTTTGGTATAACAATCCACCTTAGCCCCATGTCTCCATAACCAATATATCCAAAAGATGATATCATATGAGCCTAATGGGGCTACATAAAGGTTCACTTCAGTGGAGAAACTCAAAAGCTCAACCTTAGCCTTAAACAAGCATTCTTCTACCTGAGAGAGGGTCTAATTTGCATATTCAACTAACCAAGTATTTACGATGTAATCATCTTTTCTAGAAATTCTACTTAAAACTTTGGGAGAAAAAAACATTATGTTGCACCAGTATCTATCAAAACTGAAATTGGAAAACCAAATAAAATACTTGTGGTTTCAATAGGAGTGATTTGATATTTAGCTTGCATGTATGCATTGGTGAAAAGCTGCCTGTTGAGAGGGTAAAAGATTCCTTCAAGGCTGAGTTCCTTGCTTCTTATTGGGACACTAATTGCAATAATGATCACTGTCACATGAATAACACCCTCCCATAGGTCCTTGTCTTTCATAAGGCTTTCTAGAATTATCTCCATTTTTCTTAGAGTTATTATTTCCTTTCCTTTCACCCTTGGATTCATTTTGATTGTTATTGGACCCTTTGTCACTTTTCTTAGAATTTTTTTTCTTTTTTCCCTTTTTCTAAAATGATTGGGAGGATTGGGACCAATTAAACTTTCTATGGTTCTTTTCCCTATATGCAAACATACATTTCAATTTTTGTTCTTGTTTAATAGCTTTCTCATAAATCTAGTCCATTGTAGTAGGACCATGCACATCACTTCACCCCCAATCTAGGTATTCAATCCCATGATGAACTTTTAGATGTGAAACCTCTCATCCTACTGACATTACATAACATATTTGAGGAGGCGAGTGAACTTTTCCTAGTACTCATTCAAAGGTGAATCACCCTATCTCAAATTTTGGAAATCTATAAGCTTTTGGTCATAATACAATTGAGGCAACCATTTTTTCCTAAAGAGTTCCACAAAACTTTCCCAAGTTAGACTCATGGAGCTCAATTTAACTCCATTTTCTTATTTGTCCACTAGGTAGATGCTTCACTTGCCAATTGGTATGCTCCCCATACCACTTTGGTGATTTCAAAATAGTTTCTTATTTCAAAGTATTTCTCCATTTTTGTAAGCCATGTCTCTGTGACATCTCCACTTATAGTCCCATCAAAGTTGGGAGGTGTAACATTTTTCATATCTCTAGATAGTTCTATAGCCAAATGTCTTATTTTATCCTCATCATGTCTTCCTTCAGAGTTATTCTCTGCACATCCACTTTGGGTGGTGACCTCATGATGTTCCTCATCATTACCCCCATGGTAGCCTTCATGCTTGGGTCCATGCTAACTTGTGACCTCCTACTCAAGAGTTCCAATTCTTGCTCTCATCTCATGGAGTATAGAGAGGATCTAGTCATGTTTGGAATTAGAGTGGCCTAAAGGTTTCCCTTGTTCTTGGCTATCTCCCATGCATTGGTTCCTGTTTGAACTATGTCGCAATCTACTTCTCCTAAAGGTTGTAGATTAATCATTCAATTAATTTTTCATACTATTGAATCTATTCATAAATGTAAATCCATTCTCATTTATGCAATCTTACAAGAAAGGAAATATTTAGTAAATTTCAAATTTTCATTAAAGTTTCCATAGATTACATATAATCCATCAATTGTTACAATTTTATTTTGTAACTTGTAACTGCAAGTCACTTTTAGATTGGGATATCTTCCCAAGTTTATCCTCATCCTTGAGGTTCATCAAATTAGACTTAAGAGGTGGATGTACTCATAGGTACTCATCCACAAGGATGGTTTCTTAGGTGTAGAGGGTTTCACTAATTCATTTTCAGAGATAGGAGTAGTATCCCTAACCACTTTTTCCTTCTCCAGCTTGATGTGTTTAATAGCATCAGCAAAAGTTTTTATCATCAGTCAACCATGTACCTCTCAAGAAACCAATTTGACCAAGGCTTTTCATTATTGAGGCTTGCTCCCTCATAGCCTTAAGGTAATGTCCATTTCATGTTACCTTCTTCCTAGGTATCATTCTTATTCTTACCATTCTATCTTAAGAACATCCAAACATTAGCAATTGTTAATGTCAGAGGAAAATTTCATTTAGTGATCTCATAGGTCCATGTATTGAACCCAATATCTCTGATACCATATCTAACATACCATCTCATATTACCTTGGTTAACAACTCAATTTACCAATAAGTAAAGGATAATGATCATTAAAAAAATCATATTTGTTTACAATTTAATCAATTCATAATCAAAGCAATAGTGCATATCTTATCTGAATAATTTCAAAACTAAAATTTGCATCACATTTGAAGATAACACAATAGGAATTCCTTCACTTTACAATCATAATGTCTTTCTCTAGGCAATAATGATAATTTTACATAGGATTCTTGACTATCAAGTCATATAATAGAAAATATTGCATCTGGAATATTGATATGTGTCTTCATAAGTCTTGGCTTGTCATCTGCTTGGGAAGGAGAGCATCACCAGAGTGCTTTTCCTCCAACCACAGACCAACGGTCCCCCACTCAACTTCCTTTCTGGATGTGGCCCTACCCTTCACGAAGGGAATAGATATAAGGAACCAATTGGTTTGACATCTGAGTATCTAGTGTTGTGTCCTTCATATATCATCATGGTCCTAAAACTATAGATCCAATCTGACTATGTATGACACTAATGGATGTTTATGCCATCTAGATCACAATGAACTAACTAGTGCATGTAGAGATGGATGCATTACTTTGGCCAAAGATTTATATACATAAACATTTTGAAATGAACATATTCAAATGTTCACACACCTCTAACTCAACTTAGAAGCTATCTCATCCTACAATGTTTATCATTTGACCTTCTCTACTCATGGTAAAGATTGGTTTAATTCACATATAGTCCATCTAACTTGGACTTTTGACTTCAATTTTAGGAGTGCACTCAATTAATTGTCTTATTTCCTATGCAACTGGGAACCTCTAACTCCATGTCACTCTATTCCCATTCTTTCTTTTTAAAGGTTTAAATGTTTTTAGTTTTGGTTCTTAAGACCATTACCATGTTCCAAGGTTTTTCATCAAATTCACATTGATTATAACACATACCATTATAGTCGATAGTATTGATAAGTTGACAATATTAAAAGACCCTTAGTCTAAAATATTCAAAAGGGTTTTAACTCCTTATACTTCATTTCCGAAGTATAAGGAAGTTATTCATAATACTCTATAAATATTTGAGTTATCAAATTCATTCTCATATTTTCCTACCTAAAAAAATAAAAGACACTCAAGATTTTGCTTTCCTAGTGTTCAATGCTTAAAATGCACTTAGTGCAATAACATAATGATATCCATTATCAACCTAGCTTTTCTTTCATAAATAATAAGGATCTTACTGGTCATTTTTAAACAAAGAATAACCTAAAGGTAAGATGATGGCTTTTCTACAAATAAATCTTTTTATCACAACTCCACTTCATGTGCCTCAAACCACAATTGACTTGGCATGATAAGCTTATAGACCTGTTGCAACACATTAATTCATGGGTTGCATATAGATGTTATCCATCTAACCATAATGTTTGACAAAACAAAAGTATTCATCCTATAGTAGTATTCTTCATGAATATATGGATCTCGTCCTTTTTTTATTCATGATATAAATCTTTACTTACCCAATAGTCATGCATGGCAATTGTCTTTCGATAACATTACAATATAAAGAGTTAAAAGTCTATAAACAAAGAAGCAAGGAGTTCACTAATACTACGACCACAAACTCATTAGTATATTGTCACAATAGTAAACTAACACCCTTAGTTTTATCAGCTTCAATGGGAAAGATAAGAACTGTTACAACAATTTTCTCAAATGTTCAGCCTCAAGGGCCTTGCCAGGGTTGTCAATTAACTCTTTGCTAACATATATATAATTACATAGTCGAATATATCATAATATGTGTTTAATTCAATATGAAGAATCTAATTAAACTTTCAATGTGGCTATATGTCATAGGACATTAGTTTACTAGAGCTACCTGTTGAATGAGCACCGCCCAAGAACTTGAGCCTGTTGTAGAGTTTCCTCAATGTCTACAAATTGTTCTCCATTTAGATTCTTCTCTGCGTAGCTCTCTTGCTCAATCGTGGCTTTTTTGTTTCAGCTTGTTCTCCTCCCAAAAACATAAAACACATAACACTCTTCTTCACCAAAAGAATCACATATGATAGTAAGGTTGGAAAATAGTTTATTTTCCTGTACCACTCATCAAGAATATATGTTCCACTTACTTAGCAGCTCCCTCACCGAGAGCTTCCCACAAGGTGTTATCCTCATGATATGGTTACACACATATCCCACTCACTCCACTCTTCATGGAACATGGTATGGCTTCAAACAAGAATGTAATAACTTAAGATCTAAAGGTGATCAACTCCACTATAGGTGGATAAATCATTATATCCCACATAATGTCATATACATCTATATGATATTATGAGATTACAAAAATAATCCAAGTTATCACCAATATTAATTTACCAATGTTAGGGTGATATCATTAGTATGTGAACATGGGATCAAGACATACTCCCCCACTTTGCTATCTTAGACAATAGTTAAAATAACTAAATGATATTCACAAAAATTAATATAGAAATAAATAAATAAACAAGGGGGACCTTCAACATCAAACAAAGGTTACTAATAACTATATGAATGCTTCAAGAACATTATTTAGTCAAATCGTCGTAGGTGATCTTGAGAGATCTTAAATATGTTGGCAAGAGACACGGTATGTCTTCATGAATGTTATCATTGATGGAAACAAAGACCAACCCACACATCCATAGCACATAGTATGTATATACCGGAAGACAGATTGAAGAGTGTTTTGGTCTAGTGAGCAAGAACAGAACATGCAGCAAGGTCCAACAATTAGGTCTAGATCTCTCAGATAGTGTAACTTAGCAAGTTACAAAATTGGGCAAGCCAAGAGGAGTACCATGACTACTAAATTCCAGAGATTGAGCCTCTGGTGATGAATGATTGAAAAGATATGAACATCTAAGTGTTGGGTTCTTGACAGGTAGAGTAGATTGAGGAAGAACTAAATGACAGAGCATCAGACCTTAATCCAGATGAGAAATTGATGGTGATCAAGCTATTTGAGGGATCATACATGGTTGGCAGACATGATTGATGACTTCTATGCCTATATCTTTGATACGCATCACATATTAAGCATGGATTCAGCCGACAGATTAGTGTAAGTAAATATCTTTAATATTCTAGTTGTCAACTAGAAAGATGTTGAAATCCTTGATGCGGATACATATACCAAATTGATTTTGGTATGAAAGTGTATGTTGTATGGTATAGTGTGTGAGAAAAGGTAGAGAGAAGTGTGGAAGCTCCAATACAAGTAAGGTATGTGATAGAACAGCAACACTAAAGCAGAGGAAGAATGAAGTGTAGTAGATCAGTATATTGAGCCTAACTGGAACTGAACCTCAACATATGTGGATGCCTCTCTTCAGTTCAAACATCTGGTTACCCTTCTATAAACTTTGTAGATAGTGAGTCTCTTGTAGGTAGTGTGCCTCTTGTGAAAAGTGAGATCGGGTAGTGAGCCCTAATTGGCAAGTGTCGTTTTGTACTTCTTATTCTTTTAATAGAGAATACAATATTGGGTTTGTCACCCCGTGGTTTTTCCCTTAACAGGGTTTTCCACTTAAAAATCCTTGTGTTATGTGTTTTGATTTCATTTATGCTCTCGTGATTATTTATGCTTATATGTTTTGATGCTGCACTATTGTTAAAGAAGAAAAGAAAGTTAAGATATTTAAGACAACTGATTCACCCCCCCTCTAAGTTATTTGCCTTATTTCCAACAATTGGTATCAGAGCCAAGTTCCTCTAAATAGAGCCTAACAGCTTGAGGAAGATTTGGGAATCTCAATGGATATGTATGTTATGAAGGAACAACTTCAGTCTGCCCTAGATGATCTTGAGCAATCTCACTCTAAAGTCAATAACTTAAGAGAAAGACTCAAACGAGCTGATGATTTCATAAATGAGCTAAAAGAAAAACTGAGTATCTTTGTGAAAAAGAGAAAGGAACTTATTCAACAATTAGCAAGTCAAAGTGAAGCTGATGATATTAATGAAGATCTGAATGAGAAAAACAAGCTATGTGAAAAGCTATCGAAAGAGGTCATTATGATAAGGCATGAGATGGAATCAGGAGTTATGACCCAAGAAATTGAAGAGAAATGAAAAATTGAAGATAATCTTAAACAATATCTCAAGGAGAAGTCAGAGGACTGCCACAAAATGGACAGAATAATCAGGCATCTGGAATGTATCTTGAAGAAGCTAGAGATAATAAAGAACAACTTGAGAATCAGATAGACACTGTTAAACAAGATCTTCAAACAACAAATGAATACAAAGAAAAATTCAAGATAAGCTTAGCTCAACTTGAAGTTCTTCTTGAAAGCCAAAAGAGGGTAGATGGCAAACGTGGTTTGGGTTATGAGAAAGGTGAAAGCTCTGGATCTGGTTAGAAGAACTCTAGTTCAGGAAATCAAAGAAAAAGGCCTAGAAGACCTCCGGTATGGCAACCAAATGCTTAAAGATATCCAACCTTCAATGGATACTGCTACAATTGCAACAACTTTGGTCATAAAGCAACTTAGTGTAGAAGAAGAATGAATCAGACTAATTCATCCTTCTCCAGACAGTGTTTCAACTACAAAAGGTATGGTCACAAATCTCATGAATATAGAAATATACAAATAAACAATTCATTCAATGGTAGATGCTTTGCATGCAATAGAATGGGCCATATGGCTAATCAATGCAGATCAAGAGGATATCAGTCAAATATGCAAAGAAATATTTTTTTCTACAATTGCAGTAGATCCAGTCATATTGCCAAAGTATGTAGAAGTAAGAATCAGGATAAAAAGGGTTCGGTGCATCATAATCAAAATCAAGACAAAGGAAAAGGAAAAGTGAATGTGGATGAAGTTCAAAGGGAGATGAACAAGATTTAGGTGAAGAGAAGTATAGAATATCTTGGGGATGGATCTGCACCAGAATTTGGTACTGATATTCTTTCCGGAAACTAAATAGATGAGCTCTGGCTCAGGGGGAGTCACAAAGGAAAATAAATTCCCCCAGCCAGTCAATTGGTACCTAAATTTGGCACATGGAATGTTACAGATTAAAGGGTTCTTAAAGAAATATCTAAATAACCCTCAGTAAAAATGTGAAAGATCCACAAGGAGTTTTGAAGAGTTTAATCATCCAACATTAATCCAGTTTGACAGCCATCCAGTAAAAGTAGGATTTTCACAATTAGATCCTATATGATTCAAAATTGAAATATCTTGATCCATGGATAAAAGGCATGATTAGAGGAAAGGAGATACATTGTCAATTATCACTAAAATAATTCTAAGTGCATCTCAGTGATTTGGAAAGATCTCTCTCAGAACAAAGTTAGAACAAGGTAACCAGAATGACTTAAGTTGTGCATTTATTGCAATAGGAAATTAGGGTTTGTCTAGAGATAAAAGGGTTCTTTTGTTCATCATTTGCACACTTGCATTCAATAAGAAGAAAGGAAGAGCTCTGCATCAAGATTGTTTCAACCTTCTCAAAGATCAATTGCAGAATCTGATTCAACCAACGATCTTTTTCGACTCATATTGTGAACCCTAGAAGCATAAAAAGGTATTTCCATTCTTCAATATCTCTCTTTAAATCTTTTGCAAGATGGCTACTCCAAATGTTGTTAAGATCACGGATAGGCCACACCCAAAGTTCAAAAAACACCCTTACAAATCCCTAGAAGTTGATCCTTTAGGCGCCTTCTCTAGATTCCACATGGGGTTTTACACGTAGAAGATGTTAGGGTATATACACATGCCAATATTGAGGAATTTGGTGAATCCAATCTGAAGGATATCTATCACAAATAATTAATAGATAAAATGTTTGAACTTAAACCTCAATACAAGGCCCTCCAGGATAAGCATTTTGGACATTGCATCCACTTTCCCTAATTTTGTAGAAGATGAATGGGTCCAGTATATTCTTAGCAAAATACATGACAACTTCATGTGGTTGATGAAGTTTTCAAGATAAAAAAGATGCCATTAGGGTAGTAAATGGTTCGCACTCATCCAATGGGTTGCCTACTCTCAAATCTATCAAGAATCAGACTGTAAGTGAGGCTATCAAATCAAAGTTTGACAAAAGAGCAATGACAATAGAAGATATCATAGATCTGGATATCAAATTTGCCTATATGATAATTGGCTATCAAATTTGCCTATATGATAATTGGCTATAAAATATATCATTCCAGTAGGGAGAACTCTGTGTCCAGAACTGCAATATATATTGCATATCAGATGCTAAGGGAAAATGCAAATTATGATCTATTCAACCTTCTCTTGAACCAACTATTGGAAAACTTGCAAAAAATCAAGAAGGACAAGAAAAACTCATTCAAGTATGGTGGCTTAATACTGTATTTATTCTTTTACTATATAAATGAGCTACCTAGATCAAGTGGTTGGGTATGGCAAAATGACAGACCGATTGCCATACAAATCAGAGACTAAATGTATGGGCTTGGTGATGCCAAGGCTCAAAGTACAACACTCTGGGAATATTTTAAGAACTTCCAAGGCATGATGCAGGCTAGAGAGAGAATTCCTCAAACAATAGTTGAAAAATATAAGGATATAGTATGCTTCATGGTAGATACTAATCAATGCCTAATGGAGGCAGTTGAGCCCAGAATAGTTTGGATTATGCCAATGGGATATGAGGTTGATGAGAAAACTATGGAGCTACATATCCAACACTTGTTGAGTCATCCTAAGGACCCAGAGGTAGAAAGGTTTGGAACCTTTGAAGAATTGAGTGTAAAGATTCATGTTGAACTGGGGTAACCAGAAATAAAAAGAAAATAGAGAATGGAAATAGAGGAAATTACCAAGAGATATGGGATATCAAAAGAGGTGGTTGATGAAAATAGAGAGAAAATAGAAAGAGCTGAGAAAGAGAAACAAGAAACATAAAAAGAGAGTGTTCCAGTGCAAGCCCCCTCCTGGACTAGATCCTCAAAGAGTTCTACACCAACCACCTCTAAGAGCTCAAAATCCTCCAAACCGGAAGCCAAGACATCTAGAAAGGGAGAAAAGAGAACAAAAACTAAGGCCACAAGGTCCTACATAAGCCAAAAGGATGATGAATAAATAAAGACTGATGAGGAGGTTAAGAAAATGAAGAAAAAGAAAACATCCATGGAATCCTCTACTGACAAAAATAAAGAAGAAGCAGAAGAATTTGTTGAAAGGCCCACTCTTTTTGTTGATGATGTTATCAAGGCAGTCACAGTGGATGGAAATTTGCAACTAGTAACAAAATTTTATGATGAGTACAGTGATATTGACAAATGGATTATGGAAGAAGCCACAATCAAGTACCTAAATATTTATAATAAAGCTTTCATTGAAATTATTTCATTAATTCCCAAAAGTCTAGAGAATGTACTTGAACTTAGAAAGGAGAATGCTAAGGCAAAAGACTTGGAGATCTGAGAACATATTGTTATTCAGCTCTATCCTTCCATTACTCCACAACAAATGAACATGATCTTTAAGGACTGCAAGGATGAGTTCTGGAGCAAAGCAAGAATGAACAAACTCATGCTTGGAGAGACAGATTAGGTAGAAAAAGAAACATAAGACATCCTCCAGAATGCTTTCAAGAGATTCAATCTTCCAGTTATAGAGGAAAGAGATGAAGAACCTTCTACCATGGATGTCAAAGGATTAAGTTCATCAAAAGAAGAATCTACTGAGAAGATTGTAGAAGAATCAAAAGAGACAAATAAAGAAAAATCTAAGGATTTGGATTCCTCTATTTTGAATGAGGAAGTCCATGAAGAAGTTAACATCTCTCCTCCGGATCCCCTTGCAGACTCAAAAACTGAAAAAGAAGGAAGAAAAGAGGGAAAAGTGAGTCAAGAAGAAGAGGTAAAGAGAAGAGAAGAAGAGCAAACAGAGAAGATCTCTAATGACAACTTAGAGATTCCAAAAGAAAAGACTCAGTCTCTGGAAAGAGATACTGCGAAGGCAGTGAAGAAATTCTTAAACAAAGAGATGATGGAGTTAGATGAACTGGAACTCTTTCAAGGACCACTCAATTTTGATTCCCTCTCTCTGGTCCAGACAATGAAGATAACATCCTTTGCCCAAGCTAAAGCAAAAGAAAAGCTTCTGAAGTCTCACATGGAAGATTGTGAGATGATAGAGATTACATCAGGAATGTTGGAGAAGATCATGCCATCCTTCCAAAAGGATCCTTTGACCTCTCCATCCAGTAACCTTAAATCTCTAATAAACTCTATCAACACTCATTTTGATTCCTTAGATAAATTGGCAAAAGAAAAGGTTTGGAAAGAATTTTTGGGAAAGAGATTCTCTGAGGTATAGGGACTCATAGCTAATGATAGGAGAACCCTAGATATTGGGATAAAGAGCCTAGAAAATGCTCTTAAAGATGGTGGAGAAATGTATTTAAATTTTATCTATCTTGGTCTAAAGTGACTAAGGATATTGAAAAGAAAGTGAAAGAACAAGAAGATAAACTATCAAGTTTATCTCAAAAAATTATCCTCTCACCTCATCCATAATGAATCAAGAGTGCCAGGCTATTGCCATCCTAAATGAAATAAAGAGGCTTGAAAAGGAGAGGAAGAATACAATAAGTAGGATGAGTGAACTTAGAGGGATAATTATCCCTAAGTTAGAGGCCATGCATGCAGCCCTAACTGATGCTCAGACCATAGCCCAGAGTAGTGATCTGACAGACTTAAGAAGGGGAGAAGCTTATGCATTTTTGTTGAGTGGTCACATTTTAATTTTTGACATGATGAAGCAGAGTTGGGCAATAGAATTTGTATAGTTGAAGACCACCTTTGCGGATATAATTAAGTATATGTAAGTATAACATGAATATATACTTATGCATTTATGTATAGGATTTTTGCAAATTTTGGTGTGTGGATTCCACCCTATGCCATTGATGTCAAAGGGGGAGTGAAGAGTAGTGAAAAATGTGAAATCTAGCTAAGGGGGAGCTTCGGTAAAATAGTGCATCAGCCAAGGGGGAGTTTGCTGCGATACTTAGTTATTTTTCACTAAGTGTTGTCATCAATGCCAAAGGGGGAGATTGTTGACAAGAGACACTATATGTCTTCATGAATGTTGTCATTGATGGCAACAAAGTCCATCCCACACATCCACAACACATAGTATGTATATATCGGAAGATAGATTAAAGAGTGTTTTGGTCTGGTGAGCAAGAACAGAGCATGCAACAAGGTTTGACAATCAGGTCTGGATCTCTCAAATGGTGTAACTTAGCAAGTTGCATAGTTGGACAAGCCAAGAGGAGTACCATGAATACTACATTCTAGAGATTGAGCCTTTGGTGATGAATGATTGAAAAGATATGAGCATCTAAGTGTTGGGTTCCTGACAGGTAGAGTAGACTAAGGAAGAACTAAATAGCAGAGCATCAAACCTTAATTTGGATGAGAAATTAATGGTGATCAAGCTATTTGAGGGATCATACATGGTTGGCAGACATGATTGATAACTTCTATGTCTATGTCTTTCATACGCATCACATATTAAGCATGGATTCAGCTGACAGATCGATGTTTTGTAAATATCTTTAATATTTCAGTTGCCGACTAGAAAGATGTTGAAATCCTTGATGTAGATATATATTCTAGATTGATTTTGGTATGAAAGTGTATGTTGTATGGTATAGTGTGCGAGAAAAGGTAGAGAGAAGTGTGGAAGCTCCAATACAAGTCTAGTATGTGATAGAACAACAACACTAAAGTAAAGGAAGAATGAAGTGTAGTAGATCAGTATATTGAGCCTAACCGAAACTGAATCTCAGCATATGTGGATGCCTCTCTTCAGTTCAAACATCTGGTTACCCTTCTATAAACTTTGTAGACAGTGAGTGTCTTGTAGGTAGTGTGCCTCTTGTGAGCAGTGAGCTCAGGTAGTGAGCCCTAATTGGCAAGTGCCATTTTGTACTTCTTATTCTTTTAACGAAGAATACAATCTTGGGTTAGTCACCCTATGGTTTTTCCCTTAACAAGGTTTTCTATGTAAAAATCCTTGTGTTATGTGTTTTGATTTCATTTCTTCTCTCATGATTATTTATGCTTATATGTTTTGATTCTGCACTATTGTTAAAGAAGAAAAGAAAGTTAAGATCTTTAAGATAACTGATTCACCCCCACCCTCTCCATTTTCTACCTTATTTCCAACAAAATTGACTTGTTGATAATAGTCAAATTGAAATTGACTTAATAAGGAAATGTGGCTTATACTCACCCTATCTTGCATGGGTTGATGAAAGATCAACTTTGATACTCAAATGGCAACTTGACCTTTTCCACAACATCTATTTTCTTCTCCCATGTGATACTCTCATTCCCTTCTTGGAATTTGAAGTCTCTTTTCTTGGTTACACTCACAACCATATAACCATGATTAGTATATTATCATTAAATCATATAAAATTATGATAAGATAATCTCAACATGTATTCTCATGTCTAGTCTAAGCATTAATTGTAATCCATATAATCAATGATTCAACTTGATATTTTCCACAAGCATCAAATCATTAATCTAAGATTATTTATCATTTTTACCACATAAAAGTAAGATTAAGCTTAATCAAATGTTTGGGATGTAACAAATATATGCACCCTTCAATTGGTTGAATCTACAAGATGGAAGGAATTGAAGGAAAGGAAAAATGATGCATGATATTAGAAGTAAAGTAATAAAATTATATATGAGCATGTGAGCACATATAACATAGAAAAGCATGTAGAAACATGTAAGAAATTGTTAGTATAAGCATGTAAAAATGGACCTCCAACTATAATTAATGAGGCAAATATTGGAAAGTTACTTTCATTTTTAGTAGCAGTCTTGAGAGATAAGACTTCTCTAGAGTTTTTGCGATTTCTATCATCAGGGTGCATTAATGAGAATATGTTCTTAACTAATTGATAGATTATGAAACTATATCAAAAGCGGTGAGCGTTTATAAGTAATAAGTCATTTTTTAACCCAAAATTTTTAATCCACAAGAATGAGCTTACTTTTTCTTTTGCCTATGGGTTTAATCCACAAGAATGAGCTTACCTATTAGAATAAATCCAAAATACCAATGTGAGTTTGCAAAATCTAGTTTTAACCATTTTTATAATTGTATGTTCTCTAATGGTGAATTTTATGTGTCTATATGATTGAAGACCAAGCTAGACATATGCAAGAAATTATAGAATATACGATCAAGGAGAGTATGTGATCAGTGTCACCCATGGACTAGGATTGGGTATTGTTAGAGGCCTCTAGAGTGAGGCACATGGTCCATCTACCACCATTATTTTATGATATTCACATTATCATAGAGGTGACAAAAAGAAGGTAATTAAACATGAAAAATTTTCATTTTCCCATAAGAGAGATTATAGGGACAGAGGATGTGTGGCACATTATGTGTCTCCTAGTGAGGAGTAGATGCATGTAGATCATACATACACCATTATAATATGATCAAAAAGTTATATTAATGGTTCACTATTAGAGCATAATGTTTATTGGGAGTGAACACAAGTACTTATAAGTGGTTCCAATAACACTAATAAAACTATATTTGATATAAGGTTTAGCATTATATTTATATTTATGTCATATATGGCCATAGGGGGTTGATTATATAATTAATTGTTTAAATATTATATTACTTTATTAATTAAAGATCATTTACTCTATAGTATATTGTAACCATTTTGATTAATTTTATTGATTTTTTAGTGGTAATTTTTTTCCAATTAACAAATAGTTGAAATTGGGCCTCCATTTTTGGCAAATAGTATAAGCTATAAAGGAGACTAAATCACCTATTTTTTAAAAAATAATAGTTTTGGTTATATTGCCTAAACATTGTTTTATTATACTTTTAAATTGAATTATTTCACTGTAGTAAATGTACATGATTGGAGCCTAATCGCTAGTAGTTTATAATATAATTATAAATCTTAATCATATTTGAACTATTAATATTATGTTACTACCATTACTTTTGGGGCCATATTGACATCACTAATAAACTCCTACTTTCTTTTAAGGCTATTTCCACTTTGAAATTAATATTTTGCAAGATTAATGCATGTAAAAAGGTTGTTGGACTCCGCAACTATGAATGGAATGCACCATTACCAAGCAAATCATGGTAGAGGATTTACACCAAAATGGAATTCAAACAAATAGGGTTCCCCTCCAAACATATTTCCACGAGCCTCCTTTAGAGATATAGAAGTTTTTTGAAGACAAGTACCTTCATTCAAGAAAACGGAATACAACCAGGAGATCTATAGGAGTAAGTGGTAGACACTAGCTCCTCTACCCTCAGAAGATGAGATTTTCCAAACACATTTTAACTAAAGGCCACAACAAAAAAGGGTGATTGTCATATGTCAAAGAAAGTCAGACTCGAATACCATAAACCAAGAAAGAAGGATTGTTAATAGGCACAATGGAGAGACAAACAAGAAAGGGAAAGAGGTCAAGAATGGTGGTAAACAAAGTGTTAGGAAGAAATATCTAGAGAAGGAAAGGGAGTATCCACATCCAAGAAGCTATGGGAAGCACTACTAGGATAGAAGATTGACTCCCTACAAGCCTCGGTACAACAAGAGCCATACAAACTTAGAAGTGTCTTTACAAATCCTAGAGGATCTGTACAAGTCAAGGAGAGACTGACTACAAAAAATGGTTGTAATAGGTAAAGTTTCAAAATTATTTTTTCTATGATTGATTTTTAGAGTTTGGTTGTGTCCAACTAGCCTTCCACACTAGAGCTAGTAGAGATAAGAAAGGGTTTCTTTATAGAAACCTTCTCTAATAAGGAGGACTGTGAGATAGTGATACGAAATAAAGAATGGACCTTTCAAGGGGATAGACTATAGTGCCAACCCTAGAAGCTGAATTTCAACCCAGAAAGATAAAAACTAGGAGGCTTCCCCTATTGGGTGCAAATTTCAAACCTCCTACTAGAATATAGGGATATTAACATTTTGAGGATGATTAGAGATTTAATAGGCATCTAGTAGGATATAGAGCTCCCTCAAAATCATTGTTGGCTAGGGACCATCATAATGAACATTCTCTTAAGATCAGAAAAACACAAACCAACAAAGGTCAAACTAGAATCCATAGAAGGCACATGGGAGAAATCTCTAATTTATGAAAAACCACTCAATATGGGGAACTATTCCAATAATCCCCACCAAGATGGTGAACCAATTAAGTATGCAAGACCTTTAATCAAAGAGATTAGGGCAAGTTTGAGAAAGCTCATAGACTAAAATATCCTCTGGAAACAGAATTCCAAGACCGAAGGAAAAGAGGCAGAGGAATGAGATCTTGAACACGCAAATGAGTAATAGAATTTCATTCTTTTAGCCAACAATAATGGAGAAGATTTGTAGGAATAACCCTTTCCAGAAAATGAGGGACATAGAGAAAAGACTTCACAACATTGTTCCTCACCCATATGTTCTAATCCATATAGTAAAGTATGCATAACAACTGATGACATTGTAGCAGATAATCATACCCCTTGGTACTAGAAAGTGAGGTGGAGGGGCTCTAAAGAGGATTCTTAGGAGTCTTACAAAAAATGAACTGGGATGACTTATTTGGGATAGGAAATAATAAGGTT